>CP126897.1:9750000-11025000 GCA_030440675.1 Furcifer pardalis
ACCAGTACTGTATCTCTGGACATCTGTATTACATCTCAGCTTAAGTTACCTCACAATGTGGGAGTACACAGAAAGAGCCTCATCGAAGATTGTGGTATTTTCCAACCACAATCAGGCATACCCTGGGGGGAAAACTGCAGGGAGATGGGTGGTATGTTGAAGACGAGCATCTTCAAGGAAAGGTGCATTAAAATATCACAATAAAGTAAAAATGCTGGGGTTGGCTCTTCATTCTTTCCTCAACACCTACAAAATCTTTGAGTCCTGCAACTCACCCTCAAGTGGGACTTCTGCACATTCCTCAGTCTCCATGATGCATTGGTACACCTTGCCCGTGAAATTTGTCTCAGCAGGAGCTCCCACAATAATCCTGAAAAACCAGTAATAAAACACAGTTTTACTCAATAGAGTGGAAACTATTTTCACAGTACAGTATTTATAGTCTCTACTTCAAGTCCCTGGATAGAATTACTGTCTCTTCACAGTCCCCAGGCCTTTGACATACTGTAATTGTTACAGGCAGAAACCATTTCCCGGCATAGCAACTTAACACTTTTGGGAAGTTGCCCCATCTGAATTTCTATCTACCACACAGCTCGTGTGGTGGAACTCATGTCCTTAAAATAAAATTGGATGGAGACATCAACTACCGCCATCTACTGCCAACCGGGCAGTTTTTCAGTCTCACTTCCCAAATGAAAAAGGGAACATGTTTGTAATGCCTCTGCACGGACAACCAAGTGAAACTGAACTGGGGAAGAACAAGCTAGTTGACCACAATCTGAAAATCCAGAATAACAAAAACAGCAAACACACTTCGTGGGAAAGATGGAACAGAAGCACAGTGCCTTTGGACAGGCAGTGCTAGAAATACTTCATTGGGAAGTACCACCCAGTTTTCTGGCTGAACGCACAGGTGTCCAAAATATTTTGGTCTCTTATTTTATTTTATTTATATGCCACCTGTCTCCCTGTGGGGACCACAAAGTTGGCTCACAACAGCTAAAACTGTACAACAATCAACAATTTTGAAATACAATATAAATAACATATTGAAAAACAAGGGGCTGCGGTGGCTCAGTGGTTAAGAAGCCTGCCTCATTAGCTGGAAGGCTGGCAAGTCAGCAGTTTGAGACCTGGGTACTGCATGCGGATTGAGCGCCTGTCTCTGTCCCAGCTCTTGGGGACATGTGTTACCTAAAAATTGCTATCCCTTTTAATGTGGAGATGTCTTTTAGAATTAAAAAGTTCGTCTGCTGAAAGGAGCGAGTGAGAGGCTGCTCAGAGCAGCCTGGAAGAAGCGCAGTTGGTTGCCTCCATCACCAACCACTGCTGACGAACTGTCAGCAGTGGGGGCAGCCCGCCTCTGGCCCCCGCAGCTTTGTGTTGGGGGTGGGACTGGCCCGCAGGAAAAAAAGTTTGGGCACCACTGCTTTAGAGCATGTGAAACCTCTGGCTGTTATCTTTTTCAGGAGATTCTTTGGGTAGGGTGTGAGACCTCCAGGCATCTGGGGATTAATTGTTTCCCTTTTGGAGATGCAGACTGGAGTTTTTAAAAAATATATTTTTGGAGTTTTCTGCTTTGGAAATACAAAATAAAGCATGTTAGTTTATAGGAAGAATACCAAAATATTACACTGCAAGGGAAATATTTAAAAGGACCTTTTATTAACATATGTATAAAGGGGAATTTAATAGCCCCATTCATGATTTACAGGACAGCGGGAATTTCAGTTCCCCCACCTAGCTCTGTTAATATGTTAATTGCTAATCTATCACTGACTCCTAAAAATCCTAAAAGAGCCAAGCAAACAGAGAAAATAATTAGTCTCAATGCTTCAGGGTATCTTTCTGGAAGAGTTCTTGGATCCCCAAATATGGTATGAAGAGGAAGTGGAGAAATAGTGTGGTTTTGTGGACATTTAAAACTAACCTTGAAGTGGGTGGCAACTTAAAATAATGAGAGAAGCATATTTTATTGAAAGTAAAAATCCTTCTGCAAAAATCCTTTCAACCCAGAATAATTTCTGACATGAAATTATTATTATTGAAAAACAATTACAAATGTGGATAAATATAAAATGAGTAATGATAGTAAAGAGTTGATGGCTGTGATGCTGTCTGCGGCAAGACAATGTATTGCAAAAAATTGGAAAAATAATGTGTTATTGAATATACAGGATTGGTATAAGGAAATGTGGGATTTAGCTCTTAATGATAAACTGACATGGGAATTAAATGTTAAGAAAGGCATAGTTCAAGTAAATGGATTCTGGGGAATCTGGAAGAAATTTGTGGAATATGTGATTGTTGAAAAAAAAGGAGTCAACCCTGTACCAGAACAAATCACTTTTTGGAAAATGTAAATGGATACAACCTTCCTGGACATTGTATATAGCACAGAGGTGAACTAAGCAACGAAGAATATGTGTAGTAGGAATAAAAGAGGTATTAGAATCTTTTTTTTTTTTGATTGATGAGTGGTAATAGAAAAGTAGAAAAATGTATTAATCAATATATATCAAATGTAGTATTTTTGTGAAACCTTTTTTGTATTGTATGTTTGTTTTTCTTATTACTTTTTATATTCAAAATCTATAAATAAAGAATTAAAAAAAAGAAAAACAATTAAATACATATCAACATTAAAACCAGAAGTAAAAACAGTATTAAAACATTTTAAAAGCATTTTTATAATCATTAAGTTTAATAAACAACAGCATTCCTGAGACACTTTTTGCTTAAAAACCAGCCTGAAAAGAAAGATCTTTGCATGAATATGAAAGATCAGAGGATGGGGCAGTGCATTTGAAAGTGTGGGCGGGGGCAACTACTGAGAAGACCCTTTCTTGTGTCCTCACAACACAAGTTTAGAAGGTGGTGGGACTTAGAGAAGATAGAGAAGATCTTAAAAATCAAGAAGGCTCTTATATAGAGTGATACAATTCTTCCAATGGACCAAGCTTTAGGGATACAGTTGTACCTTGCTTAAAGAGCATAATGCGTTCCACGGGATTGCTCTTTAAGCGAGTTTGCTCTTTAAGTGAAACACCATTGAAAGTGACCAATTATGACTGGGGGTGGGATTGTGAACCCCGATTTAGTTGTTAAGCGAGTTTTTGGTTGGTTTTATTTGTTAAGCAAAATGAACATTCAGAGAAAATTCTGCTCTTTAAGCAAGTTACTCTTTAAGCAAGGCACTCTTTATGCGTGGTTTGACTGTATAATAGGTAGTTCAGGTAATAAACATAACTTCTGTCAAATTTTGTCCAAGATAAACTAGATTCTATTAAATGAGTTTTTTATACAGGAACAAACTCTACGTAATTCTATGGCCCCAGTTACCAGAACATCTGAGAATTCTTGCTCTCTTATAAAGAAGGACTTATTGGGGGCAGATTCAGAGGCGTAGCTACCGCCGTATCTGCCGTATCAATTATACGGGGCCCCCGGGCCACGGGGGCCCCCAACGTGCGTAAGCAAAACAAATCTGTACCCTTCCTAAGGGCCCCCAAACAAATTTTTATACGGGGCCCCGCCAAGGCACGCTACTCTTCTGGGCAGATTAGAGTATTTGAGGAACTGTTCAGTGTAGTAGAATATTCTCTTTAAAACCAGTTAAGGTTTTAACTAAAAATATCAATAAATGAAACATTGTATTTATAAGGTTATGACATTAAATGGCACTCTACAGAGTTACTTCTAGGTGAAGTAAGAGGTTTTATTTTCTTATTCCATTCTGTTCTGAGGATTGGTTACATGTTTGGGGGAAAAAATCATTCTGCACATTCGTGACGTGATTGACATGAGTGAAATTGATTTTTTAAAAAAAGATCCCACAACACACAAGTAGCCGCACATTATTAGGCCAAAATGTTTTAAACCACTTGCCCAGATTCATTTATTTTGCATCAATTATCGAATCCGTACAAAGTAAATAAATTTTTGATATGTTATGTGTGATATATATGTGTTGTGTGTTTCAGTATTTACTATAGTTTCCACTACTGAATGGCTCGAGAGCAAAATTCCCCCAAAGTTCAGGGGTCCGTCTATGCTGATCAGCCTGTTTCAGCTGATTGGTGGCAATGATCAGCTGGATCCCTTCCATCCGGCCACCACATTTTTAAAAAATTTATCTGAAGTGACATAGCAATGTGTCACTTTGAATTTAAAAAAGAATTAAAATGAAAAAAATATTTTTTCTGAAATACTGTATATTGATACATGGTCAGTGTAAATCCATGCAACAATATACTATCTAGGGCAGTGATGGCGAACCTTTTAGAGACCGAGTGCCCAAACTCAACAGGCTGCCATCCATGCCACAGAGGGGCGGGGCGAACTCTGTGCTGGGGGAAGAGAGAAGAAGTGCTCCCATTAGGCTGCTGGGTAGAGGGGCGGGGTGAACTCTGTGCTGGTGCCACGGTGCACATGCCCACAGAGAGGGTTCTGAGTGCCCCCTCTGGCACACATGCCATAAGTTCACCACCACTGATCTAGGAGAACCAATTTGCATTATGGATGAGCAAACTGATTTGAACGCCAGGTGATGAAGTCTTTTCAAATAGTTTTTGTGAACACCAGGAAAAGCTTTACCGGCAACATTTCTTTATGCCTAAGACTAAGAGTTATTGAGGAGAGTGAGGAAACTATCTAGAAATGCATGAAAATTTTAACCTCTCCTTTTCCACAGGTGGGAAGACTCTGAACTTTAAGGCACCACCCCTGTTAGTGTTAAAGGAAATCCTGTCAACCTCTCAGCACCCAGATATGCCTCCACAGAACATGTATTGATCCCAGGATTATATCAGAGAATGGTCTGAGGAATTACCTTGTCTCAGGGCCTTCCCCAATTTGCAGGACCTGATATCCAAACTGCTTGCTGATGTTGGAGAACTGAATTGCTGGAATGAGTTCAATGTTGTATCCCAGGGATGGCGATGGACCTGCAGAAAGAGAAAGTGTGGTGTTTATCCCAGGCAGAGAAAGAAGAAATGATATTAAATTCATATCTTTCTCTTCAATGCCTGGGTTCAGGAAAAATGGTCTGCTTTACTCTTGTATCTAAAGCAGCAGGAGTTAGGAATGACTATATCAGATGGGCTGGCTAAAAATAAATAGGTAAGAAAGCTGGAAAACTAGCAATAGTTGAAACAATGCTTAAACAAGTTGTGTTAGGGAGATTGACATATGAAGAAATATAAAATTGTTAGGGACTGTTTGCCCTTTTAAAAGAATCCTTATGGAGATTACTTGAGCTATTTATGGGAAATTGAGCAGCTCTGCTCTTTTGGGAACAAAGGAGAAATGGATGGAAACCACAGAATTTAGAAGTAGAAGAGCAGCTGATCTCTTACTGAAAGCAATGTTATTTTTATACAAGGAGTGATGGAAGCCGTGACCTTCTAGACCAGGGGTTTC
This sequence comes from Furcifer pardalis, assembly GCA_030440675.1. Classification (NCBI taxonomy): domain Eukaryota; kingdom Metazoa; phylum Chordata; class Lepidosauria; order Squamata; family Chamaeleonidae; genus Furcifer; species Furcifer pardalis. The sequence goes on from CP126897.1 coordinate 9,755,425, forward strand.
CAACCTTTTCAAGCCAGGGGCCGAGCCACACTCTCTCAGTCAGCTTTGAGGGCCGGCTGATCATTTTGCCCTGCCTGCACACCAGGGGTGGTTATTTTATCCCAACAGCTTTAAAGGGGTAGCCATTTTGTTTCTCAAATGCCCTTGGAGGGGTGGGCCCCCCACATGAAGTGGCACCATGGGCCAGATGCAGCCCATGGGCCTTAGGTTGGGAACCCCTGTTCTAGACTCTTTAGGACTTCAAATGAATCCCATAAGCTCTAGCTAGCTTGGTCAAAGATCATGGATGATGATCATGGCAATCCAGCCATATACTTAAGACCGCCATTTCCCCAACCTTGTTATGTTATTTCTCCCCAATCTGTTTGGAATTTGCCATTTGGATGGTATGACATTGTTGTAAGGCTAATTTCTGAAAATGTCAGTGGAACCATTTGAGTGGAACACATCAGTTATGGGTCATAGAAATAATTATGGTAGGAGGTATTATCTGAAAAAGTCAAGGGCTCCCACTTGACAAATTTCTTTGCCTACAGATTCTCTCAGATCTTGAGGAGAGGGCAGTCCCTGCAGCAGAAAGATATTACATCACATTTACTCATCTGTGAAGAACCAAAATTCCCAACCACAAAATCTGACTGCCAAGTACTGTATTGTAAAAACCACAGAGCCAACACTCATTTGTAAGGGCTGCTCAGTTCAAATATACAGTACTGAGATATTTTTTCTCTGAAATGAAAAGATATAGGCAGCAAGCAGCAAATGGAAATCGGTATCTGTACAAGATAAGAAATGTTTCAACTCTTTTAGCCTGCTTTACAAGGGAGAGCTCTCAATTTGAAGGGAGGACTGTTATGTTCCTTTTCCCTCTCCTGTCATGCTTTCTAGTTGGCTTCACTGATTCTACATAGATGTGTGTTAATTTTCAATGCTTGTCTTTTGTCAGTGTTTTTAACTTGTTCAAACGCAAAGCAATCACATCTATATACTGCCATATGGCGCTTAGTGCACTCTCTGGACGGTTATTTAGCAATTTGCCCTCAACATGCTGGGTATTTATTTTTATGGGCCTCAGAAGATTGGAAGGCCGAGTCAACCATGAGCTCTGGTCAGGATCGAACTCATAACCTTTTGGTTGCCGTACAGCAGTTTAACCACTGCACAATCAGCAAGCAAGCAACAGAGGAATCATTAACTGTGTGTGGCAGACTCCCACCCAACATGTGACCTGCTCCTTTTTTATCCCTGTTTTCTTTCTTTTAATTCTTCTGTGGATAATACATGGAGGCTAAAGTGCCATGTAGTAACCACAACTTCCCACAAAAGTTTGGCTCTGCGTTCATAGTGTTCAACCATATTGCGAGAGATAAAAGAAATTATTTACAAAATTATGGCAGTGAATCAATTACTAAAATATGAAGGAATTTTCTAAACCATAAAGTTACCAAAATGGAAATGAAGAGTTTAAATGTTTATGCCCTACACATGTATCCCAGGAGTTAGCAACACTAAATAGGACTTAATAGACAAGGGACTGCAGTGGCTCAAGTGGCTAAGACGCTGACTGGAAGGTGGGAGGTCAGCAGTTCGATTCCCAAGTACTGCAAGACAGAATGAGCACCTGTCTTTGTCCTGCCAACCTAACAGTTTGAAAGCAAGAAATTGCAAGTACAGTAGATAAATAAGGACCATTTTGGTGGAAAGGTAAACAGCATTCTGAGTACTCCGGTGTCTAGTCATGCCTGCCACATGACCATGGAAATGTCTGCAAAAGCAGACAGCGCTGGCTTTTTGGCTTTGAAACAGAGATGAGCACTGGACCCTAGAGTTGGATATGACTGGCTTTCAAGCAAGGGCAACCTTTACCTTCAGAGAAGCATAGAACTGCAGAGTGTATCACTTGGTAAGCCACACAAACTATTTGCAAAAAGGCTTCTCAATGAAATCCTCACTATTTAAAATATTTTATATAGGATCAAACATCTAAAATTATTATATGTTTCCAATGCACAGTAACACTTTTAGGGCTTTCTATCTGCGGTTTCAGGTATCCACTGTAGATCTTGGAACATATCCCCTGTGGATACAGGGACAACTGGTATGAAGTACCAGAAGTGGCTTACCAGTTCCTCATTCTAGTAGCACTCAGAGACCATGCAGCTTGTCCAAAGCTACACAAGACACAAAACTCTATCAGCCAAACTTACCACCAGAGGTCTTGGTTGTCCCTTCTTTTGGAAGGGAAGGTGGTCATTCAGTATCCCAGCCTTCAGCTCCATGAATAAACACTCTAAACAACTGAACTATTCCAACTCTCTTCTACAAATATTTTAGCCATACTTTACTATCCCTTTGGATAATGCTTTTTCACATAACTGTTCCCCAAAGGATGATTTCATCAACATTACTACAGACAAAGGATTGGATCTAAATTTAGTCTCAGATTTTGAGGGAAAAAATCCTACTCAACTCAGTGGGACCACTAAGTTTCACTAAGTTCAGTGGGTTTACTCTAAATGTAACTAATTCGGATGTAACACCAAACTATTCATTCTGAAACGCAACAGACATGGCAAAAGAGAAAAAAGCAGGAGGGGAAACAAAAAGCAAAGATTGCACTCAACATGAAACTGGGGAGGGATTCCCCTCAAATGTATCTCTTAATTCCCTTAATTTTTTGTCCATAATGAGAATGTATGAACACTCACTTTTGATTTCACAGTGTATATTGTCTTACTCACTCAGTATATCAGTCTGGATCAGTTAAACACCATGCCAAAAAAAAAAAAAAAAAAGCAAGTCACAAAACAAACAAAATATCTCTGTGCTTAACTGCTTCTTCTTCTTCCGTGTATAGCCAAACATGAACTGGCCAAAATGAATGAGTTCATTCTGCAGTCCCTGTCACCTGTTTTAGCATGAGAAAGATTAGCCAGCAACACAAGGTGGCCGTTACCAGGGTACACCTGATTGTGGTTTAAAAATACCCCAATCTTCAAGAAAGCTCTTTTTGTGTACCAAGTTTATCTGCTATATAGAAATTTAAATTATGGAAATTATCAGACTATCTAATTCAGAATTTTCTACATTGGGGCAAGGGACATTTAAGTACCCTGATGCTGTTTGATTACCCAATATCCCATCCTTTATGCACAGACGTGACAAAAGCAGCTCTCCAGAGTCTGAGATAAGGTCTTCCCCATGCAAGTAAAAATAAAATGGTTTTGTTCCAACATCACAATAAAACTGTAGGGGATAACTTAAGTTTGGGCAATGATAAAGTGAAGAACGTGGCTTCGTTTTGGCAGTCCAGGGTTTGATTGGGACATGAAAGAAGAAGCCCAATGCAGAAATGTCAAGGAATGAACCTAGTGCTTTGTATCACAAAACAATTGGGCTTTCCCATTTTTTGAGTTATTCATTTATTAAAGATGGAGGAAGGCAGATATTTTGACATTGGTTTGACAGCAGATATGGAGTAGCCACACCTATTCATTTCTCCCTATCCTGCTGTTGCCATAATCATGCCTCAAAGTGTTGTTGCTTTAGGAACGAGAAAGTGGGAGAAGTGAAATTATCATAGTTTTGACCTGCTCATCATTGGTCACCCCATTCTAACATATCAAGTAAAAATTAAATGGTTTTGTTCCAACATCACAATAAAATCATAGTGGAGAACCAGATGCTACTGGATTCTAAATCCTATTGGCTCTGCTAAAAAACAGCCAATATCAAGAAGAAGAAATGTTGAAGGCCAACAGCATAGTTTAAAATATAGTTCAATGTGACTGAACAAGACAGGAACTGAGCCTTACACTTGTTTGTTTCTTCTTTATATCTCCTCTGACCAAGAGAAGAATGAAGCTTCAGCTTCTATGTATGTCCTGCTGGCATTATGGTGTCCACTTAAGCACCACCCTAAAAAAGGTGACAAAAGATGACATGGCTTGCATGTAATTTGTGTAACAAAAGTGAGGTACCCAGTTTGGTGTAATGGACAAAGTGACAAACTAAATCTCAGGAAACCAGGGTTTGAATCCTTGCTCAACCATGGAAATTCACTGAGGGAGTGGAATTGGTAAAACCATTCCTTAAAAATCTCACTTACCTTGAAAGCCCTCCTAGGTATTAACTAATAACAGAAATATATAAAGTTTTGCCCAGGGAGTTACGATAGTGATGTAGGCATCTGTTGTCCTGTTGCCTGCTGCTGAAGAGAAACTGGATTTGGAGTGGCCAGGCATTCACACAGCGGGTATCTTCAAATAGATGGTAGTCCTTTTGACTATCATCTGAGATCATCACATCAATCAGCTTAACCAATTCCCCCCCCTTCCACCCCAACCACAGTAATGTCTGCAGTGTTGTGTTTTAACTTCTTATCAGTTTGGATCTTAAATTCCCACAAGACCTTAACCATATTATTAACATTTCTACTCTCCTTTTCCATTGCTCGGCAGTGCTCCATGCAGATTACAATCATTTTAAGATACTGTATAATAAAACCAACAAGTGCAAATAGAATTATAGAATCAACTATAAGTGCTATCAGAATCAGTTGAGATTACATATAGTTAAAATAACCATGGTAAATTAAATTTATCGTAAGCCTCTTTTAGACAAAGTGACTTCACACCTTTTCTACAGGCAGCAAAATAGACTATTTCACACACATGCTAAATGCAAGCGATGAGGACTGTGTGGTTCCTGTACAAGTTTCATATTCAAGCATCCTTACAAATTGAAACACCTTCAATCTTTTTTTGTTTTGTTCAGATGCCATTTTGGTTTTCCGTTTCTCAGGCTTTCAGCGGAGAACTGCCTCTTGCAATAAACTCTCACAAAGAGCCACTGAACTCTGTTCCCAGCAGGGAATGGGTGGGGAACAGTACCTAATGTTTTTTAAAGCCACTTTACCCCAAAATAATATGTTTTTCTTTTACAACCAAAATTATTCCTCCTTTGGCTCCAGATAATAATATTCAAACTGGCCAATTGATAATCTGGTGATACATCCAAATTTTAGTAGCATTCATGTAGAACAACAAAGGCATTTTAAACCTCTTCTGCATTTCTATGACTCAAGTATCTGTGTTAAATAGAGGGTTTTTTGTTATCCAGGGTTTCAGTCATCTGCAGTAGGTATTGGAATGTATCCCCTGCAGATATGAAGGAGACCTGTATACAAATAACAACAATAGTGATATTTTTTAAAAAACTGGATGCTACAACTTGTATACCCTGAATTCTTTTCAGAACCAGAACAGGAGTTGCTTGAAGAAACAAGGGAAAGTCTATTTGAAGTCCAATTTATATTTATTAACTAAAGTGGGCTATCGGCAAGATAAAGGAACTGGCTCCACATATACAGTCTCTAAAACCCTAAACTAAGATGGCAAATGCCATGTCATCTTTCATGGGAACAACATCTACTGCTCCTTCCAACTCAAATCCTGAATCACAACCCTTTCCTAAGATTTCCCAACCTTTACAGATAGATTGATGAAGAGAGACAAGAAATTGATCTTTCAACATGGCAGGTGCAAGCTTTCAGCTTTGCTGTCTCCTGACTGCAGCTCTCAGAAATAATATTTGAGGAGAATGAATGTTTTTTTGTTTTCTCTCTCCCAGTTGTTCTGCAGCTGACTGGGATCAGATAACAGATAAGTGAAAGAGGAAGAATTGCTTCCTCTGTTGAAATATCTAAGGACAACGAAAGAATGAACAGTGAAGCACAGAGGCTGCGATGAATTAGGCTGGTGAGAAAGAGAAGATCCTGGGCTAAAATTTAAACTACAGCCCATCAAAGTTTTGTTTCTTTGGGTTTTAATGGCCTTTTAAAATGTTATTCTGAGATCCTGTTAGGGCAGGATTTAGGAAGGTTCGTTTAGAGCGGCTGCTCACCCAAATAAGCAGGTGGGCACTCAGTTGTAGAGTAAGAGGAGTTCTAAGATTTAGGTAAAAGTATCATGTGGTACCACCTAAACCAGGATATTATCAAATTACCAATCACTCCAGAGTGTAAAACTGTAAACAATATGGCTGGTAGAATGTGGCTAAAAGCTCTGTTCACATCTAGGACATAAACCCACTCCCTCCAACCTAGTCTTGTTCATCCATGTTGATGACAGCAATCATTGCAACACTGCTCACAACTCTTCATTTTCCATCTAACCACAACAGGAGGAAGTGCTCACTGCTTTTCCAAACCTCTGGGATGTTAATGTGTACCACTGTTGTTATTGTCCAGTCGTATAGTCAAGTCCGACCCTTTGCAACCCCATGGACCACTGCATGCCAGGCACCCCTGTCCTCCACCATCCTCCACAGCCTGCTCAGCTCTACGCCCATTGTGTCAACAATGCCATCTAGCCACCTCACCCTCTGCCACCTCCTTCTCCTTTGATCTTTCCCAGCATCAAGGCCTTCTCAAGTGAGTCCTCTCTTTTTATTTGGTGTCCAAAGTACTTGAGCTTCATCTCTAATATTTGTCCTTCCAAGGAGCAATTAGGGGCGATTTCCTCCAGGATAGACTTATTTGATCTCTTTGCTGCCAAGGGTACTCACAAAATTCTCCCCCAGCACCACATTTCAAAGGCATCTATTCTTCTTCACTCAGCCTTCCTTATGGTCCAGATCTCACAACCATATATTACTACTGTATTGGGAATACCATTGCTTTGACTATGCAGACTTTTGTTGGCAGTCTGAGGCCTCTACTTTTTATTATGTTCCCTAGGCTTCTCATAGCTTGCCTCCCAAGGATTAATTGTTTTTTTTATTTCATGACTGCTGTCACCAACTGCAGTGATCTTGGATCCTAAGAAGATAAAGTCTGTCACTGCTTCCATCCCCCCCCCCCTTCTGTTTGCCAGGGAGTGATAGGGCCGGTTGCCATTATCTTGGGTTTTTTTTTAATGTTGAGTCTCAGCCAAGCTTTTGCACTCTTTTCTTTCAACCTAAGCAATTGGTTCTTTAGGTCTTCTTCAACACTGCCATGTTTCAGAGATCTCCTACATGTGTAGTTCTCAGACTATTATCATTTCACAGATATGCTCTGAGAACATTCTAGGTAACAGTAGACAGAATGTGGACCAGGATCTGCTACCGGTAGTAGAGTTTTGGGTGCAAGAATTACTGGTTCCCAAATCTTCAATAAGAACAGAACTTCTTCCTCCATTGCCTGCCACAACTTACTGTGTTGAAAAGAAATAAAAGTCTGAGTGAATTTTTGTATGGAAGGACTATGAACTTCATTCATATTTCTTGACTTTGACATTCATATTGACTTTGATTTGGCTACAATTGCCTGTCAGCTCTTAATACTGTTGACAGAACAGAGTAAGCCCACCAAAGAAAGGAATGTGGACAGATGTTGGTAGAGTAGACTTCCTTTCTGAAGCTCAGAAATCCACAATGGTAGCAGGCTTGGTTTGCTACAAGCCAGCAATAGACCACAGCTGTCTATTTTAACCCTTAAAAGTGGTTCCCACATAGTATTTGTTGTTGTGTCAGCCGATGGGGAAACAGCCACAGATATCAATCTTGTTGTTGTTCAGTTGCACAGTCGATTCCGACCCTTTGCGACCCTATGGACCATTGTCCGCCAGGCACCTCTGTCCTCCACCATCTTCCTTAGCCCGCCCAGCTTTGTGCCCATTGCATCTACAATACCATCTAGCCATCTCATTTTTGGCCGCCCCCTTCTTTTGCTCTCCACCTTTCCCAGCATCAAGGCTTTCTCAAGCAAATCCTCTCTTCTCATTTGGTGTCCAAAGTACTATACTTTAGCTTCATCTTTACTATTTGACCTTCTAAGGAGCAGTTAGGGTTGATTTCTTTTAGCATCGACTTATTTGTTCTCCTCGCTGTCCAGGGGACTCTCAAAACTCTCCTCCAACACCACATTTCAAAGGCATCTATTCTTCTGCACGTAGCTTTCTTAACGGTCCAGTTCTCACAACCATACATTACTACTTGACTATGCAAATTTTTGTTTGCAAGGTGATGTCTCTACTTTTATCTAAGTTCCCCAGGTTTCTCAATCTGCAGAGGAGGAAAAACCTAGTGGAAGCAGTGACATACATTTCTTTAGATTTGTACCCCCACAAATGAGTTTTCTAATAATACCGTGACTTACATCTCCCAGAGTGCATGGTGGATTTTATTATTATCTTCTTTTTACTGATGGAACCCTACCATCTTTAATGGTTATATGACTGACAGAGCTGTCTTAATACCTTTTAATACTCATATCACCCCCCACTATTTTAAATCAAGGTGCATAGAATCCAAAGCCAAGCATAGTTTTAGGATGCATGAGGCAGGACATCATGTGAGCAATGCTTTTCATCTCTGACAGCAAAAGCACAATTAAATTAAGTTAAATTAAATATCTAACCATGTGTTGTCCTTTCATGATTCTGAGAATATGATACAGTACAGTACTAGAGGTTTGTAAGGCATTTGGTTACCTCACTGCCTAATGGTATAGCTATCTCTTCTTGCTTCTTTGAGGGGATGGGGCCCTTCATACTATATAGAATATATTTAAAAATATTTTCTATAAAGTCAAAACTTGGAAAAGTTACTTTGGGTGTATAAGTGACAATTCCAAGAATATACCTGCTAGCATGACCAGAGGTACAGTGACAGCACATTTAACACCCATTTGGTTGTTAGGGGTGCTTGGTAATCATCTCAGTATTTTGTATCACATGTTAGTTCCACCCTTCCTCACATTAATATGCAGGGGTTTTTGTTTGACAGCAGCCCTATGAAGAGTTTCTTAACTTCTTAACTTTTGGCCCCCAGATGGTCTTGAACTTCAATTAATAGAAGCCTCAATCAGCAAGTATACTGACTTGGGCTTCTTGAAGTCCAAGAACATCTGGGGGCCCAAGGTTAAGAACACCTGATTTGCTTCACCTGAAAGAAAGTAGTGCTGACCAGATGTTTATTATTTATTTTTATTTATTAGTCACATTTGTATTGCCGCCCACTTGGCAAGCGACTCTGGGCGGCATGCAACAATTACAAAAACCCAATTAAAAACCCAATTAAAAATTAGATGTTCTAAATAGGTGGCATGGAAAGGGACAAGATTCAACCTGCTAATCCTGTCTCTTTACCATGATCAACCCCACCATGGTCTTCCAAGGTCCTAGCTGTTTAGGAACCTACATGTTTCTACTTCATTAGGAATGCACTCCAGCTGTGTAATCTATACCTTGTAAAACAGGGGATGCAAAAACTGAGAATTGTAGTCCAAGAAGTAACCTTTTCCAAGTGCAAGCTGCCCACTGTCCTAAATATAGCTCCCTTTATGGTTGCTGTTTAAAGATTTAAAGGAATTTGCCACTGAACAAGAAAAAAAATCTAACAAATGCTGCTAGATCTTTAATAGTCAGCTGTGTGTTTCAGGATCAACAATAGAAGCTTTATGCAGCTGAAGATGAACCCAGACATTCTAGCTGTTTCCCATGTTTGATTTTCAATGCTGTTGTTGTGTCACCAAAACAGCATCACTCACACACATGATATTGGTCAGCAGGCTTAGGGAGAAGCCCAAATTTCCAGAAATAACAAACATCTTAAGAAGGAATAACAACAATCCCTAAAACTGGAGAGAGTGTATGCTCTGAAAGATTATAGCCACTCTGCTACAGTCTGCCCCAAAGAGAAAACCAGAAGGTAAGGGTGTGGGGTGAGGGACAGGGGAAACTAAGGTTTGCAGCCACTTCTACAAATTGACTTTTCATAGTTCTGGAATGGAATGACTGGAATCTCAAAAAACAGTAGTTTGCAGGACTGCATCATTTTGTTGCCATTCCCACTGACCATCATTTCTGCTTACAGTATTCCATATGTTTTTAGGATCCAGTATTATTAATCCTGGGATTGAGATCACAGCCTCAGCTGTTTTATTTTTGTTAATTTCATTGTATTTTTAATTCTGCCTTTATGTTGGAAGTTACCTTTGTTTGTTCAAATTGTATATTTGATCATGATTTTGTTTTTTGTCAAGCACCTAGACTAGAGAATGACTTTGCTGGATCTAAGCTACAGCAAATAAAAACTTTAAAATAGGAGTTAATTGGTTGACTTTTATGAACTGTTCCACATTTAAAGTTCTACAAAGCTGCCTTATATGCTGACCCAGCCTGCTGGTCTATCCAGACCAGAGTTCATGGAAGCGTTTCCTTATTGCCTACCCAAAGAGGCCAGGAGTTGAATTTGGTACATGTACGCTTGCAGCCTTTCTCTGGCAGAGTTTAATCTGTGGCAAGTGACTTCATTTATTGTTATATCCTGAAAAACTTCTGCTGATTTCAGATATTAGCAGTTTGCCTCCAGATTCTGCTGGATTTGCACCTCCCTTTATAATTCATTGTTGACTTTGCTGACTGCTGGTAATTATAAAGCAAAGTCACTTTTTTGTTGTTGTTCAGTTGCACAGTCGATTCTGACCCTTTAGACCCCATGGACCATTGCCCTCCAGGCACCCCGGGCCTCCACCATCCTCCTCAATCCACCCAGCTCTGTACCCATTGAGTCTACAATACCATTTAGCCATCTCATTTTTGGCTACCCCCTTCTTCTTTTGCCCTCCACCTTTCCCAGCATCAAGGCTTTCTCAAGTGAATCCTTTCTTCTCATTTGATGTCCAAACTACTTTAGCTTCGTCTTTACTATTTGATCTTATAAGGAGCAGTCAGGGTTGATTTCTTCTAAGATCGGCCTATTTGTTGTCCTTGCTGTCCAGGGGACTCTCAAAACTTTCCTCCAACACCACATTTCAAAGGCATCTATTCTTCTGCGCTCAGCTTTCCTAATGGTCCAGCTCTCACAACCATACATTACCACTGGGAATACCATTGCTCTGACTATGTGATTTTTGGTTTGCAAGGTGATGTCTCTACTTTTCACTCTGTTCCCCAGGTTTCCCATAGCTTGCTTCCCAAGAATCAGTCACCTTTTTATTTCATGGCTGCAATCTCCACCTGCTGTGATCTTGGATCCTAAGAAAATAAAACCTGTCACTGCTTCTACTTCTTCCCCATCTATTTTCCAGGGACTGATAGGGCCTGTGGCCATTATCTTGGTTTTCATGATGTTGAGTCTCAAGCCAGCTTTTGCACCTTCTTCTTTCAACCTAAGCAGGAGCTTCTTTATGTCTTCCTCACTTTCTGCCATTAGGGTAGTACCATCTGCGTATCTCAAATTGTTGATGTTTCTCCAAGCAAATTTTAATTCCATCCCTGCACTGCACACTATGTGCGCTGTGTATATGTTGAATAAACAGGGTGATAAAATGCAGCCTTGTCTTACTCCTTTTTCTATTCCAAACCACCCTGTCATTCTGTATTCTGTCCTAACCCTTGCTTCTTGACTCATGTTCAGATTTCTCTTGAGGCATATAACGTGTTATGGTATTCCCTTTCTTCTTATGTTAAAGGAATATAAGAATGCAACTTTCCCTTTCTTTCTTATTTCTTGTTTCATAGCTGTTTGACAATCCTACTGGGGAATCAGGATGAAAAAATAAGATACAACTATAACTGTGTTTGCTAAAGACCTCAGAAGAAAGCTAGGAGCAGATGACTCCGTATATATTCTGTTGTTTCTACAAAAGTCTACTGGCAAGAAAAACCCAGAGTTCAGAGAAGTATGGATAGACAGAGTTGGCATAACCCATTCAGGTCAATCTGGTACCCACAGAATCATATAAAGTTTGTTTGGATTTTGATCCTACAGATTTGTACAAGTACTTCTGATTCTGTACCAAGTTATGCAAACATAAACTTTCTCTTCTAATCTGCAGTTTTTTGGTTTGGGAAGCCCAAGAACATCAGATTCTTATGTAGATTAGGAAAGGAAATTGCCCGTGAAAGCATGAAAAGGGTTGCAATGCAAAATGTCTGAATTTAGAGCAAATCTGTTGATAACAATTAAGTGTGTAGAAAGGAAGCAGAACAGAAGGATCTGCCTTCTGTAACCTAGATCGCTTCCCCATAAAACCTTATAGTTGCTACTGCATCTACCCTGACCTGCACTCAGCATTTCAGAAAGGTGTATTTTCTGGCCCTATCTCTAAAATGCTGAGAATCAGCCAAGCCTGGGAAAGTTAATGTTTCCCATCCCAACTCCCAACCTCCATCCAGCAGCCATGTTGGTCGTTGGGGAATTCCAAGAGTTACAGGCTAAAAAAGATGACTTTTCAAACACATACATGTACATTTTTCAATGTAGTTTCTGCCTGATTTTGTATCTTAATCTTTCTTAGTCTTCCAAACTAGACCATCAAGCTTAAAACATCTAAGAAAGCAAAACACATAAAAACACGCACACACAATCTCTCTCACAGTTCCCAGGGGACATTATTCATGCCAACTTGTTTTTTTAATTCCTGTCTCATTCAAGAGAGCTAACATGCAAATTGAATAATGGTCACAAATTTTGGACTGGGACTTCAGAGTTGTACTGGGACAAAGAAACCAACAAAGTTTTTAAGTGTCCCCCGCAGACCCATAAAAGTTGCTTGGTGTACCTTGCAGGCTTGATGTGTGCATAAAGTGAAGCACAAAGAAAGAGATTTAGATACTGTATACTGCTTTAAGCTCATTGTAAAAAAAGACAGAACTGTAACGAATCAAACAACAAAATTGAGAAATTTGCCTACCAAAAGTTGACTTACCCTGAAGCTGTGATCCAATCAGCAGTGCCAGAAAGGAAATTTGAAATGATAAGCAGGCCATGATGGAGTTGCATGAAAGATGGAGATCTTAGTTTGTGGAGCTCATGACTGGCAGGAGTGGCAGGCTGAGGAAATAATTTGAAAAAGCTAAGGCTGCAGCAGATGAAATCAGAAGAGAGGGGAAGAACTGACGGTAGTTTTCGGATTTCAAAATCATTACTTTCCCTCCCATGTATGGTTCAAAGGGGGAGGGGTAAAGCAAGGCTGTAGAACATCTTTCTTCCTGTGTGGGCACGCAACATGGGTGGCGAAAGATTCAAGTAAGTATCAGGTGGTCCTAGAGCAACAAGGAAAAGGGTTACATCAGCCCAGCCTCCAGCTCAGAGGCAGGGTGTACAGTTGTGACACCGGCATCAAAGTACAGCACGTGAGTAGATCTTTTACAGATCAGAGGTGGTGAAAGATTATTTTTGTGGGCTACAACTTCTACCATCCCTCACTGGCATGGATTTCTGAAGAAGGATCAAAGCTTTAACAATGACAAAGAGAGAGAGAGAAATTAAACCACACTACATATAGACATGCACTGACACAAGAATACATATCCTTCAAGATCTTCATAACCATAGAAGGGTAATACACCTGCAGACACAAGGCCTCTAGTTAGTGCTTTGCAGAATATATGTAGATGTTTGTCTGTTCATGCACATAAACACATGGAGGAGGTGTTTCTAGCTTCAGCTTTAAAACAGATACAAAGAACCAAACTCCAAATACGAGGTACAACTGTAATGTGGCTAGGGAGAATATTGAACAATTAAATGAAGATAGAACACTAAAAAAAAAAGACCACAGAGAAGATGAATGCTTTGTCTCAGTCTTCACTGGAAAAGGTGGAAGCTATGTACCAGGGCTGGCCAAGGCATTTGAAGTGAAATTGCCCCATCCCTGCCTAATTAAATAGTATCCAAGAACAGCCAAGTAATTTTGCCTCTTAAGATAAAAATGCCCCACAGAGGCTTCCAGCCTTCCTGATAGTAAAAGTACAATGACAGTAAATAACAGAAGAGACCCACAATCAGCACGTGTGACATTCTACGTAATGGCTGGATTGCACTTCTATTCTTCTTGCAAATGTCCCATGTTGACTAGCATCGATAAATGATGATGCTCCTTCCATTAGGTAGGGTGAGGCAGGGTGATAATGGTGAGGTTACCAAATAATCCTCACTTCTTTGTCCCTGCTACAAACAGGCATGCTGCCGGGGGCAGTGTGGAATTAGTATTGCAAAACTAACTGTTTCAAACTCTCTGAACTGTGCATGTGAGTAAAAGAGAGACAGAGGCAAAACATTCATGGGCTGGGTAAGGAGGAATTGCAGTTGCTAATGTTAAGTAAAGCCTGTTAGTGTTGAAACTGTCAGAAGAGTAATTTCCATTCAAAACTTTGTCAAAACCAACCATGAGTATGAGTTAGTTGGTGGCAAACGGGGATAGACTAAGACAGTGATGGCAAACCTTTTAGAGACCGAGTGCCCAAACTGCAACCTAAAACCCACTTATTTATCGCAAAGTGCCAACACAGCAACAGAGGAGGACGAAAGTGTTGCCATTGAGCTGCTGGGCAGAGGGGCCGGGGAAACGCTGTGCTGGGGTGACTGCATGGGTGTCTACAGAGAGGGCTCAGAGTGCCACCTCTGGCATGCATGCCATAGGTTCGCCATCACTGTACTAAGACATTTTCCTGGCTGAGGCAGAGCAGAGCAAAAGTTAATACACCTCCTTGCTAAGTCAAGAATGCCTATTATCCAAAGCCTGTCAAGATATGTGGATGCATGAGACAGAATACACAAGCACCTTCCCCCCCCCCTTTCTAAACTTCTTTTATTCTTTGGGTGTGAGAGGAAGATACAAGGTTCTTGTTCTGACCCTTCTAGCAGGCTCCACTGGTGTTATTTTGTGTTCTTGTAATATTTCTCTGATGTTATCTCTCCACCTTCCTCTGGGTCTGCCTTATCCCCTGTAGTCACTTCTGCAGCCTTTCACAAACATCTCACTTCTGTGGTAACCAACATTTGTTTGTTTTGTTGCAAGGGTCTTTGTCTGGTGCTGGTAACAAAAGGTAGAAATGAATATGTTTTGTATGAGAAGTTTCTTTGTGCTGGTAGGTATCTCTGTGCTTGACAATGAAAATACAATTCAAAGAGCAGCCTCTGTGGCCCTTTAATGATGCCGGGACTCTTCTGCCTGAGGCGGCCATCTCTTCCTGATAAATGGTAGGGCCGGCCCTGGTGCTAAAACAGGTTCCTGGTGCTTGAAACGTGAATTAAATGGCATTTAAAAGAATTGGGGAAGAGAAAAGGTGGGTAGGCATGAACACCCACCACTTGACAACTGCAGTTATCTGTGGGTGTTGACTTATTGCAACCCACAGGTGGGGAGCAAAGGGAAATGAAAGTAGGACAGCCAATCGGAGGACAAGATATCTTAACAACAAGTGCTGAAGAAGCTTCCTGTTTCACCGCGAAAGGAAGTGGACGCCAGAGCAGCAACAAGGTGCATACAAAGAATAGCTGCAACACTTCTCTTACAGAGTTAGAGACTAAAGTCATGGTAAGACTTGTGAAGAGACCTCCTTTCTTGTTTCCATTTCATGGCCCCTGCTTAGAAATGGGTGGGATTGATCTTTCTCAGAACAAGCCAGCAAGCTAGCCTAGATCAATGATGGCTAACCTTTGCACTCCAGGTGTTCTTGGACTTCAATTCCCAGAAGCCCAAGTCAGCACTCTTGCTGATCAGGGCTTCTGGGAATTGAAGTCCAAGAACACCTGGAGTGCCAAGATTAGTCATCACTGGCCTATATCCTAACCTAATGGCACATCTTCCTCTCTGTCCCAGGATAAAGATTATGTCGGTTTTGCTACTCTGCCTAGCCAGGTCCACAGGAAATCAGTCAAGAAGGGCTTTGACTTCACTCTGATGGTCGCAGGTAAGGATTTAAAAACATGCTCCCTCTCCTTCCTTGTCAATTTCAGCATCTCAGGTCTGGCATTTACTCATACATCTCTTCTCTTGATTCTTCCTCCATAGAAGTAAAGGTAGCCCAACCATAGCTGATCGAATCAGATCAGTTTTGCCCAAAGCAGAAACGTAAGCTGTCCAAGGGTAATCAATCCAAGAAGAAAACTGTGGGCAATTTTATTAGGGGAATCCCTTTGTTCACGTGGTTTTGAGGGAAGGTGGTCTGCTTTTAGGAGTTGCCCGAGGAGGAATTGAAAATCCATGGAAAGAGTGAGATTACAAAGCTTCCATAAAAAAAGGATAAAGGAATGAGGCCTGACATTTTTTAAGCTGGGTGGAAGGCCCCTGTCACTCCCACTCTCTTAAGATATGAACAGCTTTTAAGAAAATAAAACCGCAAGAGAGGTTTTGAAATGGAAAAAGAAAATTTTATCTAAATTTTTCAATCATAGCATAACATAACACAATAACACATGATCATGGTACGTATATAATAATGCATCCATGCATGGTCTCAGATCCATATTTCAATCCAAGGACCCTCATCAATTATTTAGCCAGCCTTTTATACTCTTCACGAAGCTTCGCACACATGTCTTCAGTTCAGATGGTGCAGGTGGGGTAAACGTTACAAGTCCTATCTTGATGTTACATATTCTAACTTACATACGAAATGATATACATTTACCCTGTCCTCTTTATTTGTCACATATATTCTAACATGTTCAGTGGTGAACATGTCTGCTTACTTCAGATAAGACCCTTTTGGGTCTTTTATTTATTCATTTATTTATTTAGATTTATATTGCCACCCACTCACCGAGGCGACACAGGGCGGCTTTGTAAAGAAAATATGGTTAAATAATTAATTTTAGCTAATAATGTGCAATGCAGGGTTGGACAAATCACAAGTTGGGGGCAAAATTGCTGGGAGAAACATCAACAACTTGAGATACGCAGATGATACCACCCTCATGGCAGAAAGTGAGGAAGACCTAAAGAAGCTTCTGCTTAGGTTGAAAGAAAAGAGTGCAAAAGCTGGCTTGAGACACAACATCAAGAAAACCAAGATAATGGCAACAGGTCCTATTAGTCCCTGGAAAATAGATGGGGAAGAAGTAGAAGCAGTGACAGATTTTACTTTCTTAGGATCAAAGCTCATTGCAGATGGTGATTGCAGCCATGAAATAAAAAGGTGACTGATGCTTGGGAGACAAGCTATGAGAAACCTGGGGAACATAGTGAAAAGTAGAGACATCACATTGAAAACAAAAATTCACATAGTCAAAGCAATGGTATTCCCGGTGGTAATGTATGGTTGTGAGAGCTGGACCATTAGGAAAGCTGAGCGCAAAAGAATAGATGCCTTTGAAATATGGTGTTGGATGAGAGTTTTGAGAGTACCTTGGACGGGGAAGATAACAAATAGGTCAATCTTAGAAGAAATCAACTCTGACTGCTCCTTAGAAGGTCAAATAGTAAAGATGAAGCTAAAGTACTTTGGACATCGAATGAGAAGAGATGATTCACTTGAGAAAGCCTTGATGCTGGGAAAGGTGGAGGGCAAAAGAAGAAGGGGGCGGCCAAAAATGAGATGACTAGATGGTGTTGTAGATGCAATGGGCACAAAGCTAGGCAGGCTGAGGAGGAGGATGGAAGACAGAAATGCCTGGCGGGCAATGCTCCATAGGGTCGCAAAGGGTCGGGATAGACTGTGCGAATGAACAACAACAAAATTGTGTACTCAAACGCCTTGGTGAATAATTATATCTAACTTTATGTAAAAAGTAGTTTATATGACAAAGATTACCAAAAATGTAGAAATCTTAATATGCAGTCCTATAGCCTATTTTATGCTAGCAATTGTCTTAATTATTTTGTAGAACGGTTATTCATAATTTATTTTCAGATGTGTACTGTATTTTCTTTTCTTTTTTAAAAAATCTGCATTTCCATTCTGTTTCACGAGTGAAGATAGAACATAGATAACAGTTGGGTGTTCCCCCAGCTGTTGTCTTCTCTTTTGTGTGCTGGTATACTTTGTGTATAAAATGAAGCAAAAATGTTTAACTACAGGCTTTTGTACATGAGCCTGTGAGGGTGAGCTGTGATTGTTTACTTTGTAGACCCTTCTCAGGCATTCTTCTATGGAATGTTTCCTTTTTGTGTTAAACATTTTTACAGACGTTCTGTATTTCACTGATCTATCATCCACTTGGAGAACTTTTCTAGCTTTAGTAAAGGTAAAGGTCACCCTTGCTTGAAAGATGGTTGTATCCGACTCTAGGGTTCAGTGCTCATCTCTGTTTCATAGCCCAAGAGCCAGTGTTGTTTGCTTCTGCAGACGTTTCCATGGTCACGTGGCAGGCATGACTAGACACTGAAGCGTACAAAATGCTGTTTACCTTCCCACCGAGGTGGTCCCTATTTATCTACTTGCAATTTCTTGCTTTTGAACTGCTAGGTTGGCAGGAGCTGGGACAAAGACGGGGGTTCATTCCATCTTGCAGTATTCGGGTATTGAACTGCTGGTCTGCCGCCTTCCAGTCAGTGTCTTAGCCACTTGAGCCACTGGCTCTAAAGTGGAGCATTATACAGGGGTTAGGTCAAGGTGTCCTTTGCCCAAAAGCCAATCGTGTCTGACTCTAAAGTACCGTGCTCATCTCCATTTACAGCCAAAGAGCCAGCACTGTCTGCATCTGCAGACGTTTCCATAGCCATGTACTAGGCATGGAACACTGTTACCTTTCCTGCCAAAGTGGTTATCAACTTGCAATTTTTTTGCTTTCGAACTTATAGGTTGGCAGGAGCTGGGGCAGACAATGGGAACTCACTCTGTTATGCAGCACTTGAGTCTTGAACTGTTGATCTGCCAATCTTCCGCTCATCAAACTCAGCATCTTAACCATTAAGCTACCACTGCCCCTCATTATACAGGGGACAGATAGAAAAATAAATGTTTTGCTATTGATCGCTCTAAGACTTTTCTCTCATACTCTCTCATTTATCCTGTAGGGGAATCCGGCCTGGGGAAATCTACTCTTGTGGATAGCCTTTTCCTGACAGATCTATATAAAGAACGAGTACTCCCAGATGCACAAGGTGAGCATTGCCTGTCATGGTTTATGATTAGCAGGTGGGGTGCAGAGAGGGGAGACAATAAGGAGATTACTAGACTGCCACTTCTCCTGTCTTCCTTTCTTCACAGCCAGAATTCCTAAGACTCTGGAGATTGCCAAGCATGCTGTAGATATTGAAGAAAAAGGAGTGAAAATGAAATTGACAGTGATTGATACTCCAGGGTTTGGTGATGCAGTGGACAACACGGAGTGGTAAGAGGAAACCAGATCTGCATGTATGTTTGTGGATCTGCTTCAGTTTTGTGGGAACATCCAGAGGTACATGTAAGACAGGGATTCCCAACTTTTCAAGCCAAGGGCCAGGTCATGCTCTCTCAGTCAGCTTCAAGGGCCAGATGGCCATTTCGCCCTGCCTGCATGATGGCGGTGGCAATTTTGTCCCAAAGCTTCAAAGGGGTGGCCGTTTTGTTTCTTGAATGCTCTTGGAGGAGTGGGGGCACATGAAGTGGCACCGGGAGCTGGAACTGGGCCACTGGTCTTAGGTTGGGAACCCTTGATGTAAGAGAATACAGGAAGGAAGTAGGGAAAGGGGATTCAGATTCCAGCCTAAATGAAAAAACAGGTCTAATGCTATAATTTTAGGATGTCAGTTGCTAGAGCTTATTGCTTCCATGGGTATAAACTGGACAAAAACATCTCGTTACTAATTTTGAAATTTCAAGTCATGTAAATAGGGACAGTTCACACTTAACAAGTTCAGTATCCTGTGGCTATGATTGGAGAGGTCAGCCTGCATTATTTTCCCTGTGTAAATGATGAACAAAAGCTTGACAAAGAACTAACACAGAGATACACGGGGTAGGACAGATTCATTGCCATGTAAGTACTGTGTCTAGAATGGCAATGAAAGGGTCTTCCTCAAGGTTTGCTCAATATGTTTGTAGTACTATAATTAGAGGACTAAATCTGGTAGTCTCGAATATGAGAAAAACCAGTGGCTTAGCGTGGGTTTCTGCACCCCAGGGCGCAGGCCAAACTTGCCCCCCATTTAGGCATGCCACCCCCTTCTAGGCTTGCCCCCCAATCTAGGCTCCCACCTCTGCGAGACCCACTTAACCTGTCACTGGAGAGAGGTGGGGTGAAGGCTCTTCTGCTCCCAGGAGCCTCACAGAAGAGGAAGCCTTTAGGTCTCTTTTGAGGGTCAAGAGGGGTTCCCCAGAGCTCTAGGGAAACAGGGGCTTTGAGCAGAGTCAGATGGGACCCTCAGGCTAAAGAGAACAGGAAGGGGGGAATTCCTGGCTCTCCTGCCCTGCCTGAGCCTGGTTCTGGAAAGGGAAAGGGAGGGGAGGGCAGGAGGAGGAGGAGAGATCACCCTTGATCAAAGGGATTCCCAAAAGGCTGCACCCACACCACTCTCTCTCTCACATACACAGACACACATTTATGCACGCATACACTCACGCAAGCCTGTGCCTACCCCCTCCGCCTTCCCCAGGGATTCCGCCCCTTGGAAAGTGCTACCTGGGGCAGGCCCCCTGCCCGCCCCCCGCTACACTACTGAGAAAATTCAAATGATTACCAAGTTCTCTTTGATTCACATATCGATTTATCAAGTATCCGCTAATTCAGTGGGTCAACTCTAGTTGGGATTATAATTTTGGGTTAGGCAATTGTTAACACTAACAATAGTTTGTTGTTAATACTTAATCATGGTTTAATTATTTGGTGGGACATATAGCCATGACAGCTAAAGTAAACAAATACTGTTGAAGTTACAACATTGAAGGTTGAAAATGGTTAACATTTTCTTCTTCTAAAATGTCTAATCCATCAGCATTCCTGGTTGTAAACCGTGGGCCATTCTTAACACAGCAATTCAATAGTTTCGTTTAAGAGATTTGTACATTGCAATTGTTGATGTGATTCTAAATAAGGCTAGGAGCTCTATTTTCTTTTCACTTTTTTTGTTTTGTTTTATTCTTCAGCTGGAAGCCAATTGTCCATTACATTGACAACCAATTCGAACAGTACTTTCGGGATGAGAGTGGTTTGGACCGTAAGAATATCCAAGACGGACGTGTTCACTGCTGTCTCTATGTCCTGTCCCCTTTTGGACATGGGTATGAAATACAGAAGCTTAGAATGTGATTTTGGGTGCAATCGTGGGTTGAAGTCTTATCTTTTAGAAGGTTTCTTCAAATGAGAAACAAGAAAAGCTTAATTTAAGATGAGACTGTACCCAACTTTTATTCTGAACACAATTCAAGATTGGGAGACATCCAGTGATGAGCAGCCAAAATGTTTACTACCACACTGTGGGCGGAGCTGACATCATGGGCGGAGCCAATGCCATGAGGTCATGGGCCTGATCTTATAGCAGGGAGCCCAGGCAGGCTGCCTCCTTTAAGATTGGGCTGGTTGGGAGTGTCAGGCTGAGTACTGGAGGCACGCATGCGTCAATTGGTATTTTAACGCATGCGCACTCACCAGCAGCCATTTCGGGTTGCAGAGTCGGGCACCCAGTGAGGTGACAAAACTGGTCGCCTAAAAAAAAGGTAACCATCCTGGGTGGTCTCCCGGAAAGGTTACTACTCCCCACCCCGGGGGAGACCACCCAGGATTGTTACCACCGGTTCTACAGAACTGGAACGAACTGGCCCATGCCCACCACTGGAGACATCAGATGATGAGGAGATGTTCAAGAGCAGTAGTTCTCTAGATGCCGAAGCACCCAGAATGTTGTTACCTTCCCACCAAAGTGGTACTTATTTATCTACTTGCGAATTCTTGCTTTCAAACTGCTAGGTTGGGAAGAGCTGGGGCAGAGGACAGGAGCTCACTCCATCACATAGCACTCAGTTCTTAACCACTGAGCCAGGGTTTCTCAACCTTTGGTCCACAGATGTTCTTAGACATCAATTCCCAGAAGCCCTGGTCAGCAGGTGTAGTGACTTAGGCTTCTGGGAGATGAAGTCCAAGAACATCTGGGGACCCAAGGTTGAAAAATGATCTAGGGTTCCTAAAAATGGGTTTCCAGATTTTCTTGGACTTCAGTTCCTATCAGCCATGATAACCAGGTGTGCTGACTTGGGCTTTGGTAATTGAAGTCCAAAAACACCTGAAGAGCCAAGTTTGAGGAACTCTGATCTAGAGTATGTGCATTTATCACCGATTACCCAGGCTGGAGTCTAATGTGGGGCAGGGAGTTTTAGAGTTCCCATGAAGCTTCAATTCTGTCAGAAGTTTTTGTTTGAAGTAAAATTAATGTCTTGGGATAGTGAGGATCAAAATACTTGGACAAGTAAATGCAAAAAAAACAAAAAAACAACCACTGTAAGCTGGTTACAAGTTATGGCAGAATGAAGAATAGACTTTAGGATTGTTGCCAGATGTTCAGAAAAGAAGAGTCAGGTAATTTTCCTTTGTTACAGCCTCCGACCTCTAGACATTGCATTCCTCCAAGCTATCCATGAGAAAGTTAATATTGTGCCAGTTATTGGAAAGGCAGATAGTTTGACACCAGCAGAGGTTCAGCAGAAGAAAGAGAAGGTAAGGCTGCTGGCTTTCCATGTACTGTTAAGGGAAGAACACATGCAAACAGGAGGGAAATGGTCTATCTAAAACACCAGTCTTAGTGCAGTTGCTCTTAACCCTTTAATCCTCCAGATATTGGACTACCACTCCCCTAATCCTCAAACTTTAGCCATACAAGTAGGTGCTTCAGGTATTTGAAGTAACTGTAAAACCGGAAATTGGGAATCACTCCTTTGTTCGACATCCTACCAGGATTTTCATATTCCCCCACTGCCCTGTTGCTGCACCTTTGCAATTTGTAAATTTCTCACTTGTTCATTTCAATTCTTTTTGGGCACAGATACGGCAAGAGTTAGCAGAAAACAAGATTAACATTTATGAGTTCCCGGACTGTGAATCAGATGAAGACGAAGAATTCAAAGCTCAAGATGCAGAGTTGAAAGTAGGAAATGAAGAATGCCATTGAGGCATATTGTGGAATGCATTGGGGTGGAAACAGAAGATGGGGAACTGAAACTAACTGACCTCATTGATTTTCTCCCTACAGAGCAGTATTCCCTTTGCAGTCATTGGAGCCAATCAGGTGGTCAGAGAGTTGACGGATAAAGTCTTTCGGGGAAGGCAATATCCCTGGGGTACAGTGGAAGGTCAGTTGCTTTATTTGTCCTCAAGAAAGGTCTGACTTATGGTGATGCTTTCCAGGGTTTTTGAAGTAGACAATGCTCAGAAGTGCTTTACCATTACCTTCCCTTTTTTTTTTTTTTTGGGGGGGGGGGGCTCTTGGGACTGTGCAGTTTACTAAAGGCTACATTACAGTGATGGTGAATCTTTTAGAGACTGAGTGGCCAAACTGCAACACAAAACACACTTATTTATTGCAAAGTGCCAACACAGCAACAGGGGAGGAAATGCTCCCATTGGGCTGCTGGGCATAGGGGTAGGGTGAACTCTGTGATGGGGGAGGCAGGAAGCACTCCCATTGGGCTGCTGGGCAGAGGGGTGGGATAAGCTCTGTGATGGGGGGGAAGTAGGAAGCACTCTCATTGGACTGCTGGGCAGAGGGGTGGGGTGAACTCTGTGCTGGGGTGACTACACAGAGAGGGCTCCTAGTGCTACCTTTGGCACGTGTGCCATAGGCTCACCACTAGTGCTACATAGGCTGGACCAAGGTGGCCTAGTGGTTAAGACTCTGAACTTCACAACTGGAAGGTCAGCAGTTCGATACCCGAGTGCTGCATGACAGAGTGAGCTCATGTCTCTGTCCCAGCTCCTACCAACCTAGCAGTTTGAAAGCAAGAAATTGCAAGTAGATAAATAGGGACCACCTCGGTGGGAAGGTAAACGGCGTTTTTTAAGCTCCGGTGTCTAGTCATGCCTGCCACGTGACCATGGAAACATCTAGAGATGCAGACAGTGCTGGCTCTTTGACTATGAAAGAGATGAGCACTGAACCCTAGAGTCAGATATGACTTACTTTTGAGCAAAGGCATTCTTTACCTTTACCTTACACAGGCTGGATTTTCTCCCAGGAGGCACAGTGGGGAATTGAACTCCCAACTTCTGGCTCTGCAACCTAATGTTTGAACCACTGAGCTTTTCAGCCAGCTCAGTTACTTTAAATTCAGTTCAGTGTTGTTACAACAGGAAGTTATTGATGATTTTCTATCTTTCACCTCACTCCGCCCATAGTGGAAAACTCTGCTCACTGTGACTTCCTCAAACTTCGGGATATGCTGATCCAAACCCATATGCAGGACTTGAAGGATGTCACCCATGAGGTTCATTATGAAAACTATCGTGCACAGTGCATTCAGAGTCTGACCAAAATAGGAGTTCGGGACCGCAGTAGCCGCGCGTAAGCATTTAGGTTTTTTTTTTTTTTTTTGCCTTTTTCTGTGAGGGCTGGAGCATCAACGCCTTGGGTAGAGGTATAAAGCCGGAGTTCTTAACTTTTTTAAGATGGGAGCTGGGTCATGCTTCCTCAGACAGCTTTCGGGGCCAGATGGTCATTTTGCCCTGCCTCCACCATGTGGCACTTCCAGGTGTGGTGGAGGCGGGGAGGGGAGCACATGAAATGGTGCTGTGGGCCGCATCTGGCCTCCTAGGCCACAGATTGAGAATCCTTATAAAGGCTAAGCTGAGGAAGAACAGAGACTGATGGGATTTCAGTGAGAAATTTAAGAAAATGTAATTGTGCACATTCCATTCTGTTGGAGCAGTGTAGGATTATTGTTCTACAAAATCATCTTTTCTTAGATCATATTCTAAAAACCATAACATGATTCTTA
This sequence comes from Furcifer pardalis, assembly GCA_030440675.1. Lineage (NCBI taxonomy): Eukaryota > Metazoa > Chordata > Lepidosauria > Squamata > Chamaeleonidae > Furcifer > Furcifer pardalis. The sequence continues at coordinate 9,780,045 of CP126897.1, forward strand.
AATCCTACAGCTAAAAACTTAGAGCAGACCCTAAGGGAAAGTGTGCTATTTTATGGTTCCATCCATAACTAGATACTTGAGCTCGTTCTCAGCCTGACCTACCATGGAAGGTCATTCTTGTGCAAAAAAAAATGTGTAGGGGAAATGCCACCTTCTACTCATGGAAGAAAGAACTATAACTGTCAAAATAATAAATTGTATAGCTGACTTTCATTCAAAATGATTAATCTGATAATTCCAGCCCTGGCACCCATCCCCGAGAGTTTTAAAATGGCTTATCTAAAGCAGGCTTATCTAAAACTGGGGCCAGGTCACGCTCCCTCAGACAGCTTTGGGGACCAGACGACCATTTTGCCCTTCCTCCACATGGCACTTCCTGGTGTGGTGGATGTGAGCCACATGAAATGGTGCCGTGGGCTGCATCTGGCCCGTAGGTTGAGAATCCTTGATTTAAAGTGTCTTTAAGATCTATCTAGAATGATAATGGTTCCCACAATGGACCCCAGGTCCCACAGGGATACTTCAATTCCCAGAAGCCTAAGTCAGTAAACTGGCTAATCAGTGCTTTGATGAATTGACTTAGGTTCCTGGGAGTTGAAGTTCAAAAGCCAAAGGTTGGGAAACACTGCTGTAGAGGAAAGGGTGTCTTTGTCTGTATGAACAAGCATGATAGGCTACAAATCTGTACATAGTCTAAGAAAAGGCCGCCTGAAAAAGTTATAGCAAAGCTAAGACATACAATGGGTATGTCTTACTTAGTTCAATCAATTTGCTGCTATATGGCTTATAATCACATTTTTGGTATGATCTATAGCAGGGGTTCCCAACCCACAGCCCATTTGCGGCCCCAGCCCGTGGCACCATTTCACGTGGCCCACTGCACCCAGAAGTGAAAGCAGGCGTGTTTACAACAACCGTAAAATACACCTGCACATGAGTAAACATGGTTATGTCAGGTGTAAATGTGCCCACAGCTGTCATAAACTTGGAAGCTGGTGCATTTACTTCTGCTTCTGGGGGTGCAGTCCAGCCCGCTAAGCTATCCTGGGGGCGTGGTCAGGATCACGGCATTAAAAGGTTGGGAACCCCTGATCTAAAAAAATCTAAACGTGATTACCTGCATCCTTCAGTTAAATGACATGCTCTCTGTTGCTTCTGCAGAAAACTATCACGTCAAAGTGCCACTGAATTGCCACTCCTGCCTCTGGCCGAGACAGAGAAGCTCATTCGTCAGAAAGATGAGGAGGTGAGTTGCAGGAGAGAAGCAAGAGTGTGTTTAAGTCCTTGCATTTATCTTCTATGTTAACTGTTACTGCAGCTCCAAAATGGGAGGGAAAACCTCATCTAGTTGCTACACAGGTGGTTCCAAGAATTCCATGCAGGTAAAACAAACTGGTAAAAGGGAAGAAGATCTCTCCATCTCATTCTTTTTTCATGTTAGCTGCAAGGAAAATCACATCTAGCACAAAAGTGGATGAATGAGGCTCTCCATCTTCTACCTATCTTCTCGGTTGTAGGCCCAAAAATTCACAAAAATGCAGTTTCAATACCAAAAGCCACCCAGAGCAGCTAGTTTCTTCTAAAACAAAATGCAGGGTACTCGTTGATTTTATTTTAACATAGAAAATGAACTTCCAGTCAATTCCCTGGTGGCACAGTGGTTAACCAAAACTGATGATGTTGTGAGTTTGATCTTGACAGGGATCAAAGTTGGCTCAGCCTTCCAAAGTCAGTAAAATGAGTACCCAGCATGTTGTGGGGGGATGCTAATGACCCTGTGAACTGCCCAGAGAGTGCACTAAGTGTTATAGGGCAGTATATAAGTGTAATTGCTATTGCTATTCCAGTTGTGAAAAATCAAACAAATACAAATAAATCTATTTTGTGGGAGTCCTGCCTACAGCAGATCCAAAATTGGCCCACCAACCTTCCAAGCTTGCTCATCCTTAACAATCAGTTCTTCAGAACTCTGGATTATACAAATGACTGACAGCCAGCTGTCCCTACTCCCAAGTTAAACTTGACCTTAGTGTCTTTTCCCTTCTTTTCCCCAGCTGCGCCGGATGCAGGAAATGCTGCAGAGAATGCAGGCACAGATGATGCAAAGCCAGGGAGACCAATGCGACAGCCTCTGAAAAATGATGATGCGCTTCTCCCATAGGACCATGGAAATCCTAGCAGGGAGAAGTCCTAGCCTCCTTCCACATAGCTGGGTCCTGATGAGGCCCATGAGCAATGGAAATGATAGCGGTATGCTGGCAGGTACAATGTGCTTTAAGGGGAAAGGATAATATCAATAAGGAATTTTCCCACTCGCTAGCCCGTCTCTTTCTCTCTTTCATACATAACTCTCACTCATTCTGCCAATTCCTTGTAATAGCACCCTCTTACTGGCGTAGTTTTGCTTCAGAGAAACAAGCAAAAGCGGTCTACAAAAATAAAGTATTTTTACGAAAATTAAGGACCACCTCCCCCAAAAAAATAAATCTTGAACTGATCTTGGTACATTCTGTCTTCCACAGCTGATCAGTCACCCAATACTTTCCTCCAAAGATCTTTCATCAATTCTGCTGCTGGACCTGTTTTCCTTCCCACTAAACGGGAGCCTTCTTCAGCTCTACGTTCTCACTCTCAACTTATGCAGGATGATTATTTGCCTGGATTTCCTTTTTGCAATACCTCTGGGCCCTATGCAGTGGGAGCGCAGCAGTGTTATATCAAACACTGCGATGGTGTTGCAGTAAACAGACAGGATATTCCATGGATAGATCAATACTGTATGAGTAACTGATAAGCCTTCAAGACGATGATAAAAATGTGATGCTACAGTTAAGCTGAACAAGATAATCAGGCTACAGCAGTAGTTCCCAACATGGAGCCTATGCCCCACAGGGGGGCTTCAATTCCCAGAAGCCTAAGTCAGTATGTTGGCTGATCATTGCTTTGGGGAATTGATTTAGGCTTCTGAGAATTGAAATATAAAAACCAAAGGTTGAGAAACACAGGGCTAGAGACATGGTGTGATGCTGCAAAAAATAATTGGTGCTGGTATTCCATATCTTATTGTAATCAAACCCCATCACCCACCTAGCCTGATAGCCAAGAATGATGAGACCTTGTGTCAAAACAATATCTGGAAAACTGCAGGTTCTTCACTCTTGCCTCACAGAACAAAGGATTATTAAATGGCAACAGCAGAGGTCAACATGAAACATATCTGCTGTTACTTTTTAATTACACCTTGACTGGGCAACACCTACAAAAGTGAAAACGAAGAAAGGGTCTTTTCTGAAGAACAAGTGTAGATGAAACTCTGAACCATAACAAAATCTTAACAACCAATGTCCACAGGAAAAGTTTCTCCTCTGCACAGGAAGAAGCTGCCTCTACCATCACTTCTGGTACTCTGTGTATTTTTTGGACGATCCATATACTTTCTCAGCTGGGTATTTGAGCCGATTCTTGTCTATCTTCCTGAGGGCAGCAGAAGGGAGATCCACGTGGCATTTTTCTGCCAGGGCCACCAGGTAGATCAGGACATCACTGAGTTCGTCAGAGAGGGCTTCACGCTCCGACACTGTCCACCCGGGTAGGCCTTCAGGCGTTTCTTCCCGCCACTGGCTAAAGGGAAAGGACAAAACATTGTGGTGAAGGTGAATGATGATGTCATATCGATGTCCAGTAACTGGGAATGAACAAGCTCTGGAAATTCAGCAAAATGTGGCTGCATGTGTTTTGCCATTCAAATGGAGATTGGATTCCTGTACGAGCTCTATAAGGCTTAATCAGTACCTGCACTTATTTGTACACTGACTTCCCAATATCTCCAGCAGGTTCATTCAAAGGAAACCTACTCAAGGAATGCATTTTTTCAAACCTCATCTGAATCAAAATTAAATGGGTGCCATTGGTAGAAGCCACATGCATACCCATTAGAATCATTCCCATAAAAACCTCACATCTGGTCTATCTCCAATTCTCCCCAGAGTTGGAAGAAGTTTCTTTTTTTCAATTAAAACTCCCAAAATCCCTTGGCTGATACAGTGCTATTAAAGGGTCTCCCTTGCTCAAAAGCCAGCTGTATCCAACTCTAGAGTTCAGTGCTCATCTCTGTTTACAGCCAAAGAGCCAGCACTGTCTGTGTCTGCAAACATTTCCGTGGTCATGTGGCAGACATGACTGGAAGCCAGAGCACATAGAACATTGTTACCTTTCCTGCCAAAGCAGTACCTATTTATTTACTCACAATTTCTTGCTTTCAAACTGCTAGGTTGCCACGAGCTGGGACAGATAATGGAAGCTCACTCTGCTGAGCAGCACTCAGGTCTCAAACTGCTGACCTGACAACCTTCCGGTCATCAAGCTCAGGATCTTAACTACTAAGCCATTGCGGACCCTACAGTGCTATTACTGATGTCCTATTTTGATTGTCCAGTGCTTTGATGTGCTGGACAAACAGCCTGAGAGAAATCTTCACTTTGATTCATAAACAGTATGACTAGATATGGCGAACATATGGCACATGTGCCAGAGGGGGCACACACAGTCCTTTTTGTGGGCACGCGCAGTCACCCCAGCGAGATGAGGTGACCAGACACCCCACACACCCCTCCTATACTTACAATTGTGCGTGAGTGCTCAAGGAGGAGGAGGAGGAGGTGGTGCACGGGCTTGCACACGGACCCATGTGATGTTGCCGCCGTGCCACCTCTACCTCCTTAGGCACCCAGTCTCTAAAAAGGTTCACCATCACTGGACTAGGGCATTCTGGGAGTTGTAGTCTGCAGAAAGCAATGCTCTGCTTCTCTCTCCCCCTTGGGGCCCAGTTCTGTGGCTTCCTTTGTTGGGGATACTCACAACAGCTCTGCAAGCTCTCCAACTTCCCCAACCAAAGCCAGAAGCAGATTACGAGGCTGATGATACCTTCCCCAGCCACGCTCCTCTGTGAATGCAGACTGCAGGTTTCGGCTGTGGTAGGAAAAGAGAGGTCGGATTGAGGAGAAATGGAATAAGCATAAGATCCAAATGGAGCAGAGGATTGAAAACAGAATAAGAAAAAGAGGAAGTGCATGGACTGAAAAGGAGTGAAATATGGTGGGGAAGGTGTCTTACATGTCCTCCAAGGTGGGTTCAGCGCTGAATGGAAACACTCCTGCTAGATTTCCAAGTCCATTACCCACCATGCCTTTATCTTCCACTTTCATCTTCTGTGAACCAGGTGAAGAGTGAGATGCCTGGTAGAGAAAAAGGAAACATAAACATTTCTGCTTTGCCAGTTAGAAACATATAGTCTGGCCAGGTTATTCTGGTATGGTGATAGAGTAGACCATACTGCCAGTGACTCAACGCCAAGTGTCCAGCGGTGGTTAACTAACCTGACAATCCTGAAGACTAGCGTCCTTGGGTAGCGAAGTTCACAGGGAAGGGTGATGGTCCCCCAAGTGAATTAAATCCCACTTGAATTCATCTTGATGAAGGGCAGCAGCTTTATCAATACTGCCCTGGGCCTGAGGAGGATTTTGCGTGCCAAATGGGTTCCCTGAGGAAGTGCCTTCTCAATGAACCACTTTCCACACAGCTTAGACCAGGGGTTGTCAACCTTTTGCAGTCAAGGGCTGGGTCATGCTCCCTCAGACAGTTGGCGGGCCAGAGCCACCAGTGCTGGAATCAGCTGCGGACTCATTTATGACTGTTGTAAACACCATTTACAACATCTGTAAATGAATCCGTGGTTGTTAAATGTGTTCACAACAGCTGTAAATGAATCAGTGGACAATTCCGGTGACAGAGGCTGGAGCAAGAGTGTGGGCTGGATCTGGCCCACAGGCCATAAGTTGCCTACCCCTGGTTTAGACTACAGTCCTCAGAACCCTGGACCAACTGGCTGTCCTGAAGGGATTTCTATTTGGAGGGTCTCAGGTTTAAGAAAGGCAGTACAGTACTAGATTGTTCATAAATGAATGGATAAATATTTTAAGAAATTTCTAGAGATGTAATTGTGTTAATCTAGTATGGTGGAATCCAAAGGAGTATTTTGCCACCTTAAAGGCAAACAAGCACAGCTTCAGTGTTTACTTACTAATAAACATATTTATTTATTTGTTCACTCACTGAAAAATATAAATCAAAGAAAGTAAAACTTGTTTGACTTTAAGGTTTTTCACTGTCTTTACATGAAAAAAAGAACGTGACTCAGTGAAGCTTACAAACAGGCAGTCCTCCCTGATAATATACTCCCATGTATTACCTCTGCCCTCAATTCAGTGGCTGTAGGACCAGATTTCTTTGAAACACTAGGCTCTCCATCAATAGGTGGCAGGGAACAGGCAGCAGCAGCAAGTTTCCGATGCTCTGTGGTAGCCATGTGTTGTTGAAGATGGAAGTAGTCTGCATGTAGCTCGCATGCGCAGAACCTGCAGGCCGCTTTGCCTTCATCTCCAGTGACAGGCTTCAGCCAGGTCTTCAAATCTTTCTCTTCCTCCCAGGCTTTGCAGTATTTTCCCTCACTATTGCCCTCCTTCAAGAATGCCATGCTTGGCCAGGCCTGCAACAGACAAACAGAAATTGTCTTGATATACTCTCAAAAGGAATAGCCGAGTGTGACTCTGTTGTGACCAAAACATTCCTACATAAAGGTAAAGAGGATTACAACTTCCAAAATCCCCTAGCTGGTACAGTGCTATTAAAGGGTCTCCTTGCTCAAAAGCTAGTTGTGTCCAACTCTAAGGTTTGGTGCTTGTCTCCTTTTATAGCCAAAGAGCCAGTGCTGTCTGTATCTGCAGAGGTTTCAATGGACATGTGGCAGGCATGACTAGACATTGGAGCACATGGGTTCAAATCACTGCTTGGGGTGGGGTGGCACTAGTAAAAGCACTCCTTAAATATCTCACTCATCCTGACAACTTTATTAGGGTTGCCATAAGTTGATTCTGACTTGACAGCACATGACGCACATAGGTAAAGGTCACCCTTGCTCGAAAGTCAGTCATATCCAACTCTAGGGTTCAGTGCTCATCTCTGTTTATAGCCAAAGAGCCAGTGCTGTCTGCATCTGCAGATGTTTCCATGGAAATGTGGCAGGCATGACTAGACACCAGAGCGCATGGAACCCTGTTTACCTTCCCACCAAAATGGTAGCTATTTATCTACAGTACTTGCAATTTCTTGCTTTTGAACTGCTAGGTTGGCAGGAGCTGGGACAGAGACAGGTGCTCACTTTGTGGTGCAGCACTCGGGTCTTGAACTGCTGACCTGCTAAGCTTCCAGTCGTCAAGTTCAATGTCTTAACCATTAAGCCACCTCACTTCTCTCATACATTCTTATGGCACCTTAAATATTAACACATTCAGGATGAGCTTTTGTGACCAATAGCTTATGCTATGATAAAAAGTATTAATCTTCTTAAGATGGCATAAGACTCTGTCACTTTCATTTGATAAAACTGGGTTAAGTATTATACTGTTGTTTTATCTATACTGTATTGTTATTTACGTTGCGTATGTCTGCAATTTGTTATAAGCAACCCAGAGTAACTATTCAAATTAGTTGAGTTAATTGACTTCTAATTCTTTTCCAATTGTGCTTCAACTGTGGGCTCCTTCCCACAAAATAAAGTTTCCTATGTGGAAAATCCTGTTGTGAGGGAAATGACTCAAGTCAAAGGGTACCATCAAAATTCATGGGGTAGACAGAAAGAGCCTCCTCGAAGATTGTGGTATTTTTGAAGCACAATTGGGCGTATCCTGGTAACGGCAACCTTGTGTTGGCGACTAATCTTTCTCACACTAGGTCAGGTGAAAGGAACTCCAGAATGAACTTACCCAAAAGGTGCCTTCATTTCTGCAGTTTCACCTCTGGTCTAGACAGGGGGGGGGGGAATCAAAGTTTATCTGCCTCTTTCACTAGTTTCATACGTCATACAAGTCTTCACCAGTCTGAAACAGTCCCAATACAGTAATACCTCATATAACATTAGTATCGAATAACACTAAAATCGCATAACATTAAGGAATCTGGGGGGAAGAATTGCATCAGATAACATTAAGATCCTATGGGATGCTTCAGATAACAACCGCTAAAGCCTGTGTGGTTACAATGTATCTCTATGGATCCCATAGGATTTTAACATGCATCAGATAACACTAAAAATCATATAACACCAAGACTTGTGGAACCAGGTTTTAGTGTTATATGAGGTTTTACTGTATCTGAAATACAACCACCACCACCCGCTAGCATTACCAGTGGCTGGGATACCAACTGGGGATTAATTAATCCAATCACCAGGAAAACACCAGACTTCAAAAACTTGCTGGAGCATCGTGTGTCAAAACTGCAGTTTGTGAGTCCCGTTCCTTGCCAGGACTGGGAGGAACTCGGGACATAAATGATGCAAATATTTTTAATGGAAATACAGCTAAATAAATGGGGCCAGGGCTTGGGAGATTCTCAGAAAGCACTCACTCGATCTCAGCCTGGCCAACCTTGTAGGGTTGTTGTAAGACTGAAGGCGAGAACTATGGATGTCTCCTTGAGCTCATCGGAAGAAAAGGCTGAACATAAACATAGCAAATGACAAATAACTGAAAAACAGCAGAAATGTCAACAACATTAGCCTACCCGGGTTGCTCTTGATCAATGGAAAAGACCTCTCTGTAAACCACGCTTTTGCTCCCCCCCCCCCCCTTTCCCGGTACAACGCAGCGAAGCCTCATTCATGCCAATCCACAGCAGCCTTTCGAATGGCTTCTCATTGGATAGAACGTATATGACGGCACTCCGCGAGGTCCAATCAGAGATAAAGAAAGGAAGAACATGTTGATGACTGTAACCATTCAAAAAATGTTTACAAGGAGAGGCGGGTTTTATTCTCAGACAGGCACAGAAAGCATCCAATCGGAAAAAAGACAACCAAAAACTCTATTTTGTTGTTCAGTTGCACAGTCGATTCCGACCCTCTGCGACCCTATGGATCATTACCCTGTCCTCCACCATCCTCCTCAATGCACCCAGCTCTGTGCCCACTGCATCCACAACACCATCTAGCCATCTCATTTTTGGCCGCCCCCTTTTTCTTTTGCCCTCCACCTTTCCCAGCATCAAGGCTTTCTCAAGTGAGTCTTCTCTTCTCTTTTGATGTCCAAAGTACTTCAGGTTCATCTTTACTATTTGACCTTCTAGGGAGCAGTCAGGGTTGATTTCTTCTAAGACTGACCTATTTGTTCTCTTCGCTGTCCAGGGGACTCTCAAAACTCCAACACCACATCTCAAAGGCATCTATTCTGCACTCAGCTTTTCTAATGGTCCAGCTCTCACAACCATACATTGCCACCGGAAATACCATTGCTTTGACTATACGAATTTTTGTTTTCAATGTGATGTCTCTACTTTTCACTATGTTCCCCAGGTTTCTCATCGCTTGCTTCCCAAGAATCGGTTGCCTTTTTATTTCATGGATGCAATCACCATCTGCAGTGATCTTGGATCCTAGGAAAGTAAAATCTGTCACTGCTTCTACTTCTTCCCCATCTATTCTCCAGGGACTGATAAGGCCTGTTGCCATTACTGTACAGTATCTTAGTTTTCTTGCTATTGAGTCTCAAGCCAGCTTTTGCACTCTTCTTTCAACCTAAACAGCAGCTTCTTTAGGTCTTCCTCACTTTCTGCCATTAAGGTAGTGTCATCTGTGTATCTCAAGTTGTTGATGTTTCTCCCAGCAATTTTGATCCCAAATTCTGATTCCTCCATCCCTGCATTTCACATTATGTGCTCTGTGTATAAGTTGAATTAACAGGGTGATAAAATGCAGCCTTGTCGTACTCCTTTTCCTATTCCAAACTACTCCGTCATTCCATAATCTGTCCTAACTGTTGCTTCTTGACTCTTGTACAGATTTCTCATGAGGCCTATAAGGTGTCGCTGCGCCCTCCCGGCCCCGTCACCGGCCGGGAGGATGATAAAAGGGGCCTCCCTCGGCCAGGGGAGGCCCGAAGCAACGCCGCCGCCGCCGCCGCGCAACAGACGCCGCCGCCGCCGCCGCTGCGCCCTCCCGGCCCCCGTCACCGGCCGGGAGGATGATAAAAGGGGCCTCCCTCGGCCAGGGGAGGCCCGAAGCAACGCCAACGCCGCCGCCGCGCAACAGACGCCGCCGCCGCCGCCGCTGCGCCCTCCCGGCCCCCGTCACCGGCCGGGAGGATGATAAAAGGGGCCTCCCTCGGCCAGGGGAGGCCCGAAGCAACGTCGCCGCCGCCGCCGCGCAACAGACGCCGCCGCCGCCGCCGTTGCGCCCTCCCGGCCCCCGTCACCGGCCGGGAGGATGATAAAAGGGGCCTCCCTCGGCCAGGGGAGGCCCGAAGCAACGCCGCCGCCGCCGCCGCGCAACAGACGCCGCCGCCGCCGCCGCTGCGCCCTCCCGGCCCCCGTCACCGGCCGGGAGGATGATAAAAGGGGCCTCCCTCGGCCAGGGGAGGCCCGAAGCAACGCCGCCGCCGCCGCCGCGCAACAGACGCCGCCGCCGCCGCCGCTGCGCCCTCCCGGCCTCCGTCACCGGCCGGGAGGAGGATGGGGGGGCCTCCCTCGGCCATTTGGCCCCGAGGGGAGAGAACTTGGGTGTCTTGGGGCGGCTGTGGAGGACTCGATGGGGGGGGGGGGTTGGTGGGATGTTGTTTTGTTTTTGTATAATGCCGCCTAGAGTCAGGCTTGCCTGAGCGAGGCGGGGTATAAATTTGAAGAATAAATAAATAAATAAATAAATGTTCCGGTATTCCCAACTCTTTAATTACTTGTCACATTTTATTGTGATCCACACAGTCAAAGGCCTTGGTGTAGTCAATGAAACAGAAGTAGACTTGTTTTTGATATTCCTTTGTTTTCTCCATGATCCACCGTATGTTGGCAATGTGGTCTCTAGTCCCCCTGCCTCTTCTGAACTCCTCCTGCACTTCAGGTAATTCTCCACATGCTGCTGCAGTCTATCCTGTATTATCTTGAGCATCGCCTTGCTAGCGTGTGGGATGAGCGCAATTGTTCAATAATTCAAACATTCTTTGGCATTACCCTTTTTTGGGATTGGAACGTATACTGATCTTTTCCAATCCTGTAGCCATTGTTGTGTTTTCCAAATCTGCTGGCATATAGAATGCAATAATTTTATTCCATCATCTTTTAGGGCTTTGAAAAATTCAACTGGAATACCATCATCTCCGCTGGCTTTGTTGTTTGCAGTGCTTTTTAGGGCTTTTCTGACTTCACTCTCTAGGATGTCTGGCTCATGTTCAATGTTCTCATCATTGTGATTATCAGGGGTGTTGAGGTCCTTTTTGTAGGGTTCCTCTGTGTACTCTTTCCATCTTTTCTTAATCTCTTCTTCCTCAGCTAACTCCTTGCCTTCTTTGTCCCTTATCATGGTTATTTTTGCTTTAAACATTCCCTTGATTTCCCCATTTTTTTAAAAAAAGATCTCTAGTCTAGTCCTGCCTCTTATGTTGTTTTCCTCTATTTCTTTGCACTGTTCATTTAGGTAGGTTTCCTTATCTCTCCTTTCTTTTCTTTGAAATTCTGTATTCAAGTGATTGTATTCTTTCCTTTCTCCTTTGCCTTTTGTGTTCCTTGTTTCCTCTGCTATTTTAAGAGCCTCATTAGACAGCCATTTTGCTTTCTTGCACTTCTTTTATTTTGGTATGGTTTTCCTTGCGGCTTCCTGCATGATGTCCCGCATCTCTGTCCATAATTCTTCTGGCACTCTGTCTATCATGTCCAAGCTATTAAATCTGTTCCATACCTCTACCGTGTATTCCTTAGGGATGTTGTCTATGTCATATCTGTCTGGCCTAATTGTTTCCCCTGTTTTCTGTACTCTAAGCCTGAATTTTGCGATCAGTAGGTTGTGATCTGCTCCAGGTCTCATTTTTGCTGGCTGTATGGAGGTTCTCCATCTTTGGCTAATTAGGGCTTCGTTCCCTAATTAACATTCAGCAATTAAGTGTTGGTTTTTTTTTTTTTTTTAAGAAAAGCCCTTTTTCTTTCAACAGGCAATGGAGAATTTCATGCTACTAGGAGGAGCTGGCTTTTTGTGCTAGGATGTCTGTCTACAATGCATTTATTTTTATTTATTTTTAGCATTTATTTCCTTCAGTGTTTTGTTCATTGTGCAAAATGCAGCTGGGACTTGGGCATAAAAGTAGGAAGAACAAAGTGCTTTTTGTTCTAGGATGGCTGCATTTCCCCCAAGCATCCCCATGGTAATTGTTTAATATTCTAGGTTTAGGTAAGAGCTTTTCATTGCATGCTTGTGGTCGGTTTCTCTACGCTAGGAGGGCCCTGTTAGCACCCAGTTTCTAAATCAACATTTACAATTGTACATTTTTAGTTCCTGCATACCTTCCACTTACCTAAACATAAATGTTTACTGTGGCAGGCATGACTACAGGCTGGAGCACATGGAATGCTGTTACCTTTTCTGCCAAATCAGTACCTATTTATCTACTTGCAGTTTCTTGCTTTCAAACTGCTAGGCTGCCATTGTGCAGCTACATGTGTTCAGAATAAAAGTGATTCATTCTGTCACTCCTTTCTGCCACAGTGCTGAGACTGCAGTTTATTTGGTATGATTTAGATTGCCCCATTTTGTTGCTCATATGTTAGGTTATTTCACACCCAAGTAGAACGCTAGGTATCTGAGGTGACAATCCTGTATTTGTTGGTTTGTGACATGTAAAGGGACTATGGACCCCATTTCCATCTTCTCTATTGTTTTAAGTGATTTTAAATATTTTAAAATATTACCCTATTTTAGATACATCAGTGATACATTAGAGGTCTCTTTAGGGGTAGGTACATTTTATCTGACAGCTGCAGTGGCTTAGTGGTTAAGATGCTAAACTTGATGACTGGAAGGCTGGCAGTTCAGGAGTTCAAGACCGGAGTGCTGCATGATGGAGTGAGCTCCCATTTTTGTCCTAGCTCTTGCCCACCTAGCGGTTTGAAAGCAAGAAATTGCAAGTAGATAAATAGGTACCACTTTGTTGGGAAGGTTAATAGCATTCCATGCACTTCAGTGTCTAGTAATGCCTGCCACATGACCACAGAAATGGCTGCAGACATTGACAGCACTAGCTCTTTGGCTGTAAACAGAGGAGCACTGAACCCTAGAGTCAGACGTGACTGGCATTCAAGTAAGGGTGACCTTTACTTATCTGACACTATGTTGAAGTGTTGTGAGGAAAATACGGAGAAGAGTTTAATAGGATGATTGTTACAATATCCTGATGTTCTCACGTTTCTCATTTTTATGTGCATGTTGTTTCTGATACTGTTGCAATTGTACATCACAATACATATTTTCCCTGGAAAGGTTTCAAACGAGCAGTAGTTTCCAAGGTTCTGATAAAAATCTGGCTCAGATATGCATCACCACACTGTGCCACATTGCACATCTTTGTTTCGATATCAGAGAGTAAACAAAACAAAAAGATAAAAACCTTAAAGACTAACTGCTGTATTCTGATGTTAGCTTTGGTGTATCAGGTCCACTTCGTGGGACACAAGAGTGAGACTTTGCTGTGATGTTATTCTTCCAGTTAACAGTAGGTGGCGATAGAGGTACATTTTCTACCTACTTCTATATACTGTAGCTGCTATAGCACCATGATGGTGAACCTTGGCACTCCAGATGTTCTTGGACTTCAATTCTCAGAAGCCCAAGCACCCTGTTAATCCACACGAATGGGTTTACTGTGATTCATCCGGCTTGCGCTGCCCTCGTTGCTCCTGGAAGCGTAACTAAAACACGCCCATACGGGCATGTTTTACTTCCACTTTTGGGAGCGATGAGGGCAGCACGGGCCGGATGAATCACAGTAAACCCATTAGTGTGGATTCATAGGGTGCTTGGGCTTCTGGGAATTGAAGTCCAAGAACATCTAGAGTGGCAAGGTTCGCCATCACGGTGCTATAGCATGTGACAGCAATCAATGTACTTCTGTCGGAAAACCTAAATTCTTGTAAATTCCTTTTATATGGGATTGGGAATGTTTTGAAGGTTTATTCAATGCAGCGTTTCGGAATTGACTTGACAGAGAAACGTAGCTCTATAATCAGGAGGCTCTTGCTAAAGGTATCAAGATAACAGTGGAAATGGATAATAACAAGAATTTGTTTTTGCACATGTTTCCTGAGAATGCTGCTGCTTTGTGTCTAGTGCTCATTATTCTGGGATGAAAAATGGGAGAATAAACATAAAGAATGTAAGAAATGTACACTATTGACAGTTTTAAAAGGAGGTGCAATAGATTAGACTTGAACACATGCACTGTATATTCTGTATTCGAGTATAAGCCTAGTTTTACAGTCCTAAAAATGAGGTCAAAAAAGTGGACTCAGCTTATACTCGGGTCACTGAATGTGGTGGAAAAAGTTGTTGGCGGTTAATAGCCTTCACCACCCACTTCTCCCGTCCTGTTGTTGGTGCATCTCAATCGGCATGGAGAAAACTCCTTTCTGCTGCATCTTATTTTCATGTACCATATTTTGATTATTGAAACTCACTAAGCAGCTGCTGCATTTGCCATCCTCAGCTTATATTTGGGTCAGTCTATTTTCCTGGTTTCTCAGGTCAAAATTAGGTACTTCGGCTTATATTCGGTTCAGCTTATACTCGAGTATATATGGTAATTTCTTTTTAAATTGCTTTGAGTTCAAGTTAAGAGAAAATCACATGTTGACAGAAAAATAAGAGCAGAGATTTATAGTTCAGCTGCTTTGTTAGTCTGTTACAGCAGCTCACGTTTTCATGGACTACACTTGAAAAAGTGGGTTGGAGCACAGCCATTCCCTATGATAGAAATCTACCAGGCTTTATAAACAGTTTGATTTTTCATTTACTCTGCCCTTTGTTGAGCAGGGGTCATGTATTAAACCATTTCCCAATACAGTATGGACTCTTGTAGCTGACCTCAACTCCTCCCATCAGCAGCCTCCATGCTGACCTCATGGCAAAACTCTTCCTATCTCTCCATGTGACATCCTGAACCAAGCATAATCTGGGGGTGGACTTCTCCTCTCTGATGTGGACACTTCCTAGCAAATCAAATGTGGGGGCCAGACCCATGATGCCTTGAACCAATGATGTTTGTACAAGCCCTTTTCTTCTCCATTTTTGAATGCACATAAAAGCTGCATGGAGTCATTGCCTGGCGCAGAACCCTTTCCATTCTGGTTCTGCCCTGTGGTGGCAATATCCATAGCATATAGGCCATGTGTTATGGAAGATATTCATTTGCCTCAGAGTTCTTGCTTTTCTTTCTCTATCCAGTGCTTAATTTTGCCTTTTGTTGTCTTATTTTCTAAATAAACTTCTCTAATTGCAACAAGCTACTGTCTGTGGCTCCTTTCTTAGTTAGGGGCTCATTATGTGGTCTTTTGGTTCCTGCTTCAACCCTGCCTGTGGAACGTTCCCTTAAATTTAAAAGGTAACAATTTTTAGGTAACAATACAACCTCTTATACAACCTGGAATACAGCAGTAAAAGATAAGCACCACCCACTTTGGTACTTTGGCCTCCAGCTGTTAGGAGATAATCAGTTTACCTAAGGATTTTATGTTGGCTAGATAATCTTTAGGTGCAGTCCTCCCCTGAGATTTATTTTGAGTAAACATAATAGGAGCTGCACCCACTAATCTTTATCCAATAAATTTCTGCTGAGCTCTGCTCTTTTCTTAAGTCTGCACATAGCAAGCATTTCTAAAATTGTACCTTAGAAAAACATTGAGAATTGTTTCTAGAGGGTAGCTGTGTTAATTAATTTTCAGGGATAATAAATACATACGATTCCTGTGTCTTCATAGCAGAACAACAAATTTTGTGGGTTGAGTGTGTTTCAGTCTGCATTTTACTCACGGTTTTTGTAAAGTAAGCCTAAATGGGATTGATTGCAGCTGTGGAATTTGACTTTATACGCTAAGAACCTTTATAGTGTTGAGTGAAATTTATTTCTGAGGAAATGTCCTTAAGATCACAGTCCTAGACTTCATTCGGAGGACATAAACACTTGTGGCAAGGACAATGATATGCCTCTACTTAGTCTTCCTTCCTAGGCATCTGTTTTCCTTCTCATACAAAACTAGCATAACATGTTAGCATCTGCAGTAACTGTTCGGCCTTTTGAACTAGCTGAAATCAAGCTGGCGTGGAAGAGGCTGCTCATAGAAATAAAAACAGGTGGGGGTCCAAAGTGCCAAAAAATCGCCTTTGTAACCCTAATCCCACCCCTCACAGAATAGTAGCCAACCACCCCTCAGGAATGCAGGAAATTTGTTTTGTGCAACCAGTTGGGCAAGAGAAAAAGTTGCAGGCAGACATTTCGGAGCCTGGATCCTCAGGTAAACAACAAGCAGCTTCTACCTCTTTTAATTAGCGGCATGCAGTTTAGCTCCTGAATTGTACGGAATATATTGCAGAGGGTTAAAAAGACTCAACAAAGGGCAGTTTGGTTGTTCTTTCCTTCCTTCTTTCTTTCTTTGAGTTTGGTCTCTTTCTAAGTTAGTGATGAAGGAATGAGAACTGCAGCTAGCTTTTTTTCCTTCATGGCTTCCAACTTTGTTAGGTTTAGGGGACAGTTATCTTGTTAAATAAGTTGCATTTGAAAGAGATTACTTTTGTTTCATGGGTTAAAAGCCCACTCTGTCTCTCAAATATATATCTTTGACATGGGATAAGAAATGTCCTTTGGAGAAATCCTTTTGTGAGGGCTGCTCCTCCCATCAGATAGTGTGGTGACCGCCTTGGACAGCAGAGTTGAGGTATCATGAGAGGATAACAAATGGTGGTTATTAAATTTATTTCCTTTCCCCTTATCAAACTGTAATTGAAGAGGTAGATATTTGGGGAATTTTCTGCCCTCTGTACAAAGTACTGTATAATAATAATTTCGTGTCAGAAATTATTCTGGGTTGAAAGGATTTTTGCAGAAGAAACTCTGCTTAGGGAATGCCCAAATGAGGCTCCTTTCATGTCCCCAAGAGCTGGGACAGAGACAGGCACTCAATCCATCATGCAGTACCCAAGTCTCAAACTGCCGGCTTGCCAGCCTTCCAGCTAACAAGGCGAACTTCTTAACTGCTGAGTCACTGCAGCCTCTCTGTTATTTATTTGTGCAAAGTAACTTGGCTAGTTTTGAGTACTTTGATTTGAGGGTTTGTCGTTTGTGGGATTCCCTTCGTGGCTGCCTCTGAAGCAACAAAATCACAAGGACTGGCCCTTCTAGCGTACAAAAAGGAGAAATACACCTGGAGTTCATACAAAGGGGGAAATCCAAGTGTGTCAGTATTGTAACAGTTCCTTTATGATGACCAGCTGACAAAACAGAAAGTAGTGAGTAAGCTTTGGCATTACAGCTCTGAGGGTTTTTTCCAGCTGATTCTAGTAAAACTGGTATTGTTGTGTGCTTCCCACATTCCCTAACAATAATACCAGTAAGTACCCAGAGCAATGTCAACAAGTTTGGAGTGACAGAGGGCACTGTAAAGTAATGTATGACATATTTTAAAATTAATTTTACAACTCCTCTCAAACTGTGGCTTGTGATAGTAATGTTCCTGGCAGGTTTTTAATGGTTTTTAATGTCATGCTGTTTTTATACCTGTTTTAAGAGATCGATAAAGGCACAGCGGGGGGGGGGGGGAGCATTGTTATGTTGAAAGGGCTTTTAACTGTTTTTAATATTGTTTTTTAATTATTGCTGAGTGGCCAGTGAGGTGCTCGCTGGATTGTGTACACTGCCGAGAGTCTATTGATTGGGGTGGTATATAAATCTATTGTAAATAAATAAATAAATTTCACAGGAATGGACACCCCACCTACATTTCATGGCCTTTTTTGTTTTCTTTCCCTAAGCAGTCATCACAATACCTTTGTGGTGTTGCTTCTTTAAGAGGAAAGGTCCTTCTGATATCTCCCCATTCGTCCTCCCTGCATGATGAATTTTATTCATTCACTCATTCATTCTGCCCACTGGCCCAAGCACCCAAGGAATTTAAAATGTATATAAAATACCAAAAAAGATAAAACAGTATAGCTGATGACAATCATTGAATTAATTCATAAAAAACAGACATGGGTTGGACAGGAGTCTACCACAAGTGGAAGATTTGGGAGAAAGCTTCCTTGTAGAGCTGTGTTTTCAGAAATTTGCAATGATTGTAGGGAGGAAGTCTGGCACACTTCCACAGACAATGAGTTCTGAAATGACAGGGCCCCTACTGTGAGGAGTTTCTTATAGATTTCTTTGAGTAAAGTTATTGATTTGGATTGTTCCAGGGTGATATTTAGTCAGATCTTGGTACTGTACCTGTAATATTTTTGAGGGTAGCTTCGTTAGGCTGTTGAAACAAAGACAGTGACACCTTGAATACAAACCAGTGTTATTGACATAACCTTTTGTGGACAATAGCCAGTGGTGGGATGTCAAAATTTTACTACCCCACCGTGATGTCATCACAGTGTGGGTGAAGCCAACATCATGACATCATGACATTGTAGGCGGAGCCAGAGAAAAAGAATAAAATAAAAATAAGCACACACACACCTCAACCCACACACACACACACAACACAAGGACAGCAAGGAGGACAGCAAGAAGGACAGCAAGGAGGCCGTGCATATGCACCAAGCACTGTAGGCATGCATGCACCCCAAGTGCTTGGCGCGCATGCGCAGTGGGGGAACCAGTGAAAAGGTAAGCCCCGAAGGTGGTTCCCCCAAAAAGCTGCTACCGGTTCTCCGGGACACTGGGAAAAGTTACTACCGGTTCTGGCGAACTGGTGAGAACCTGTTACATCCCATCACTGACAATAGCCCACTTACTACAACTGAAGTAACACCCAACTACCGAAAGAACCTGGTTCCAGCAGTATAGAAAGGCAGTCTATGATGAATGAACGAATCTAACATCCCTTTTCTTCTAGTATGAGATAATAAATTGCAGTACTAATTCCTGCCACTACTTAGCACCATTAGTTCCTTTGAACCTGTCTGGTACATCCTTGGTGACATCTTTATGCTTTCTCACTCCTAGTCTTCATGGCCTCTTGCTCAAATCTTTCGCATCTTCTCCCTGCTGCCCGGTTGCGTGAACTGGCCTGTGACTGGCTGAAAGAAGATGCTCCCAGCTTTGACTATGGTGGTTACGCAGTGGGCGACCGGCAGGAATGCGCTGTGCTACTCTGCAAATCCCCAGGAGTCCTAGCTGGCTTCCCTTTTTTTGAGGCCATCTTTGCTGAAGTGAGCTGCACTGTAGAGTGGCTCCAGTCAGAGGGCACATGGGTAGAACCAATTACTCGTGTGGCCGAGGTCCGTGGACGTGCCAAAGATCTGTTACTTGGAGAGCGGGTGGCTCTGAACTGCTTGGGCCGATGCAGTGGAGTGGCCACAACAGCAGCCAAAGTATGTCGGGTGGTACAGGAAGCTGGTTGGCATGGAGAGGTGGCTGGGACGAGGAAGACCACACCAGGTTTCCGCCTCCCAGAGAAATATGCTCTGCTTGTGGGAGGAGCCGCCTGTCACCGTTATGACTTGGGAAGCCTAGTCATGTTGAAGGACAACCACGTGTGGGCATCTGGAAGCATCACACAGGTGAGTAAAGAAAATGTTGGAGATACTTATGTGGGCTCACAAGAGAATCCCCAACATTCAAGTTGGAGTAGTACTTTCATTAGACCAGGGTTCTTCAAACTTGGCTCCCCAGATGTTCTTGGACTTCAATTCCCAGAAGCCCTGGTCAACAGGCGTGCTGACTTGGGCTTTGGTAATTGAAGCCCAAGAACACTTGGAGAGCCAAGTTTGCTGCCCCCTGATTAGGACCGACCCACATCTTGGGGAAATGACTTTTTGCACTACAGATCTCAAAATAATGCACCCAGTTTATGTTCCGAAAAAGTAACTTTTCAAAGTTCTGGACCAACCAAACAATACAACTGCTATCCTTTTCCAGTACTGCTAACAAACCAAAGCACAGAAGTTAATGTTGATGTTCAAACCATCAAGTCACAAATGGATTGTAGAGAGTGTTTCCAAATTAGACTTTTATTGTGTAGTTTTCCTGCTTCAAATGTTGAATTTTATGTGGGAAGAGGATCCAAATATAATTCCCTATTTATAACTCTTCTATGTTTTTTCCACTTGCTTCTCCCCATTTCTTTTTTCTTTTCTTTTTTTGCACCATAAGAAATTTATTAAGGATGGGAAGACAGAACAGTCATTTTGACTGACAGTTGTCAGACCAGTCTCTCTGAAATAACTGGAGTTCAGTTAGGTTCTGTAGCCTCCAGACTTATACCTAGTAAATATTGGAACAAAGAAATAGACTACAATTGCTGTAAAGTAAATAATTTTCTGATTTTTCATTTTTAGAAATATCAAATCCTGCAGTTTCTTTATTTTAAAGCAAATAATTAAATGTATGGGTTCATTCGTGCAGGGCAGCTTCCCAAACCAACCTTTTTGATCATGGGTTCTCAACGTTTTCAGCGATGGGCCAGACCATGCCCCCCTCAGACAGCTGAGCAGGCTGGACTGGTGACGTAAAACATGTCCCTGGCTTTCATAAACATGTTTATGATGGCTGCGGACTCAATAACTGCTGTAGTAAACACATTTATGACAACCATAAATGAGTTGTGGCTGATTCCATCGGCGGCGGCAGTGGCTGGAGTGAGGTTGGGGTGGATTATTGGGTGTCGTGGGCCAGATCCAGGCCGTAGGTTGAGAATCCCTGCTTTAGATGTTACTCCTCCCCTGAGTTAATCAAAGTCTTGATGAGAAGTCATTTTCACTGAAACATAGGATAGGGGAAAGAGCCATGGAAATGTTAAATCTGATGATATCCTTAATTGGTTCATTTATTAAGCCACTTCATGATACTGGAAATTGGGTTTTTTGAGGTCAATATGCCATTTGGACATGGGAATCACACCAAATGGCATATCGCTTCTCCTTCTGACCTCAAGTGACCTGATTTAGACTGCACCAGCTCACACCAAATGTGAGTGCAGCCCTTATTTGGGTTTTAGAAGGACCTGATGCTGTTGGATGCTGTTGGTGGGTGCTTTAGAAGTAAGATGCCTCAGGCAGCATATTTGAGGTGCCACAAAAGGCTAGCAAACTGTTAGTTGTGAAATTGGTTTTATTTTTACTGAAAGGAACAGTGAAAGATGAGTAGATTTAGGTTGCTGTCCTACAAGGTTTCCTATCTTACAGGCTGTCCAGAATGCCCGGCGTGTTGGAGGCTTTGCCTTGAAGGTAGAAGTTGAATGTCGTTCCTTAGAGGAGGCTCTCGAAGCAGGAGAATGTGGCTCTGATATCATCATGTTGGACAATTTTGCTCCTGAGGTACTTGGCTCGGTGTCTATTTAAAAAAATAAAATGGTCATTTTGGCTGTGTTTGTAATGTGCTTACATTTGTAAACTGGAAGAGGGAAGCATCTAGCCAAGCAGCTACTTGAGCTTCTTGAGGATCTTAATATCCACAAACTTTCATACAGCCCCATCCACTCCTATCTTCAATCAATTGTTGGAGTGTTTTGCTGTCTTGCTGTCCTCAAGGATAAGGACAAGGAGCAAATCAATTTATTAGTCCAACCAAGAAAAGGTTCTATTTTATTTTATCACACACTTGAGTCTACTTGCAGTTCAGATCTCATGGTATACACTTCTGTATATAGTGTAGGATCTGAACAGTTGTGAGGGCCCCAGTTGCTACTTGATTTTCTACGCCTCTCTTTGTATGACTTTATTTGATGGGTCCTATCAATCTACCTCATTCTCTACCTGTAGGACCTACACCCCACAGCCAATACCCTGAAGACCTCCTTCCCCCAAGTAACTGTCGAAGCCAGTGGAGGAATCACAGAAGAGAATGTGGCCCAGTTTGTGGGCCCCAATATTGACGTCGTATCCCTCGGTTGCCTCACCCAATCAGCCAGAGTTGTCGATTTCTCCCTCAAGATCGTCCGGGACTCAGTTCCTAAACCACATCTCCGGAATTTTGTCTTCTGAGGCTTAAAAATGAGGATGTTAGTCCCATTCCAGCTGGGTGGGTGGTTTCTTTTTGAGCAATGGGGTGGATAAAAAAGGGACAGATTATACCTCTGAGGTTCAGAGTTTGCTAAATGTCAACCTTCTATGTCATGTCTTCACTTTCAAGAAGTCCTAAGTAAGGCGAATGGATGGTGATGATGTGTTTTTTTTCTGGTCAGAGTTTGGAAATGTTACTTCATTCAGACTACATCTGACAAAATTCCCTTGCCAGTATAGCCTTTGGTATTTAGCTTAAAGATTATAGGCATGTGTAAGGAAATAGAAATGAGGGTTTATGGTTTTTTTCCCCAAACAGTAATGTAGATTTCTGAATGTTGTTTACTGCAGGGAGAAAGAATGTGGTTATGTCAAGTGGTTGCTGGGGAAAGATTGTGTGGTAGACATAATAATCCTGTGTTCTGGGGGAACGAAATTTACATTTTGATGGACATTTAATACTATGTAGTGATTGGCTGGAATCCTTCAGAGGAAGGGCCAAAGGTGGAAATTGTCTGAACTCCTCACAGTTTGGCCCTGGCAACTCTATAAGGCAAGTAATGTTTTTCTGTTATGCCTTCGCTGCACTGAGGCAAGCAGGTTTATGTGATCTATTCAATTAAATATGTATTTTGAAAAATGGTGTTTAATTGTTGTCTCAGTAGCTTGTCAGGACTTACTCCTACACCAAAATGTTGGATTTCCTTGACAATTCCAAAGCATTCTCCCCTTGAAGTATCTCCAGTCCATTTAAAAATGGGGAGAGGCAGTGGTGGTAACAGAAGGGGTGGCTGCACCCACTTTTGCCTTTGCCCGCCATTTGCTTTGGTCCAATCCATCACCGGCGCATGGTGGCTTTGTCCAAAACGCACATGTGGGTCCTCCATAGCAATCTGGCTCTTTTCAAGACATGACACATCTCTGGAGCCATTTTTCATTCCAGGGTCCAGGTTCTTCTCTGACCCTCTCTTCTAGTGCTACAACACCTTCCCTGCAGAACCCCAGCCTGCTCTCCTCCAGCCATACCAGGAAAAGATCCTCCCACCTAATCAAATCCAGGTCAAATCTGAAAGAAGCTCTAGCCTAGTTCTCTGAGGGATCCCTGCAGCCTGATTCCCATTGCTAATTGGCCACAGCAAGGCAAAATAAGTGGTCCTAAACTCAGGGATTGTGGTGGCTTAGTAGCTAAGACGCTGAACTTGATGACTGGAAGGTCAGCAGTTTGAGACCCGAGTGCTGCATGATGGAGTTAGATCCCATCTCTGTCCCAGTTCCTGAAAGACATTGTAAGTAGATAAATAGGTACCACTTGGGGGGGGGGGACGGTAAACCATGTTCTATTCACTCCCGTGTCTAGTCATGCCTGCCACATGTCCATGGAAACATCTGCAGATGCAGACAGTGCTGGCTTTTTGGCTATAAACAGAGATGAACACTGAACCCTAGAATCATATGTGACTGGCTTATGAGCAAGGGCAACCTAAACTCCTATATTGTCCATATGTGAAAACTGTGAGGATAGGTGACAAACCTGCTGTCCCTCTTCCATTCTTTAAACCATCTAATTGTAAGAACAGGTCAGAAGTTAAAGCAGGTTTGGACGACCTCCCTGAAGCTTAATTTGAAAAATCCTATAATAATTTCTGATCACAGCCATTTCGTTCTCCCTCTCCAAGCCTGCCAACTTCTATTTTTGCATCACTCATTGATGGTACTGAGCCACCTACTCTGACACCTGATCTTGCTATCAATAAAATTTATTAATTTGTCAGATCAATCCACTAAAGCAGCCTTCTCTGATGTGCTGGGCTGTGGTTTTTGCCACCTCCCACCAGTGTGGCCTCACTGGCTAGGGATAATGGAGGTTGTAGGTCATCTTATCTGGAGGGCAGTAACATGCTGGAATTAAGCAACAAGGGCTAACTCAAAGCTGGATTTGGACATACAGCCATCACATGATATTAAGTGAAATAAAGAAAAGAGATGTGTTTTAATGTTTCCTGTGAATAAGATATTAAGGTAAAGGGAGCAATGTCAGCATCCTAAGGGCTCCATTACAGAGAAGTTGTAATCAGAAAAGATACAGAAAGATGTAGTTCAGGAACCATTGGGCACTGTAGTGGCTTAGTGGTTAAAACGCTGAGCTTGATGACTGGAAGACTGGCAGGTCAGCAGTTCAAGACTCAAGTGCTGCGCAACAGAGTGAGTGCCCATCATTTGTCCCAGTTCCTGCCAACCTAGCATTTTGAAAGCAATAAGTTGCAAGTAGATAAATAGGTACCACTTCGGCAGGAAAGGAAACAGCATTCTATGTGCTCCAGCATCTAGTCATACCTGCCACATGACCATGGAAAGGTCTGCAAGATGCAGACAGTGCTGGCTCCTTGATTGTAAATGGAGATGAGTACCACCCTCTAGAGCCAGACATGCCTGGCTTTTGAGCAAGGCAGATCTTGACTAGTTCCAGGAACCAGAATTTTGTTGTTGGAAGGATTTAGAGCAGTGTTTCCCAATCTTTGGTTCTTGGACTTTAATTCCCAGAAGCCTAAGTCAGTACATTGGTTGATCAGAAATGTAGCTACTATATCAACCCATTCTAGTTATATTTGTTGGTGCTTGGAAATGTGACTTTCTTATATTACAGCTCCTGAAACTGAAGGATTTGGGGGAATTTTTTTTTTTTAGTAAAAACAAACAAACAATTTTGGCATCTATGTTCATGCTGTGAGAAGACAGGCAGATTTTAACAACCAGGGCATTAGAAACAGAGCTGTCCTCATCTTTATTAAGACATTTTGCAAAGGAAGTTCCCAGTTAGATTAAGACTAGTTGAAATGGGCAGGGGTTCGCATTGCGGGATGTATTTTTCCCCACCCCAAATAATAACAGTGAAAATAAATAACAGATTGGAACATGTGTGGTCTTGGGATAAAAAAGTGTGTGGCTCATAGGGACCAACATAAGGGAAACTCCCCCAGCTTGGAGCAGTTTGGGTGGATTTCTCCCCTCCCAGAGTAAGCGTTGAAGATCCTGGGTTTATTCTCCTTCTTTCTCCTCTCCATGTGTGATAACATAGCAAATGTTCTTGTAGTCAACGTTGCCTGCTACATCTGGAGGGAAAGCCTGCCACATGTTCTTGATCTGCGAGAAAGAGAAGTTTAAGATGAGAGATTGTGTGATAGCTGATCACATCCCCAAGAGCTAAAATTCATATCCATTTCATTTAATAATAATAATTTTATGTCAAAAATTATTCTGGGTTGAAAGGATTTTTGCAGAAGAAATTTCACTCAGGGAACACCCAAATGAAGCTCCTTTCATGTCCCCAAGAGCTGGGACAGAGTCGGGCACGCAATCTGTCATGAAGTACCCTGGTCTCAAACTGTCGACTTGTCAGCCTTCCAGCTAAAAAGGCGAGCTTCTTAACCACTGAGCCACCACAGCCCCTAAGCAGATGATTGAAAATGTGGAGGAGGAAGTGATGAACTCAAGACCAAAGAAGCTGCTTGGTCATATATATCTATTTTTATGATTTTAACAAAGTTTCTAACAGAACTGTTGTACCTACTCCAATGTCCCTCTAAGTGAGCATCACCAACTGTCTCATGCCTAAGGGAGTTTTATCATTCAAAAATTGTCCAATTTGGGCAGAGCTCTTCTGCTGCAGGCCACAAAAGCCAGCTGTGTGACAAGAAATGTCCAGGGGCTGAATTAATTCCTCTCTGAATTAACATGAGCAGCATAGCTCTAAATACAGATAAACAGATGTGTAAGAGTTAAAACCTGCATGGAAGTTATGTTTTTCAGGATTAACACAAGCTCAACCTTCCTATTGGGTAGATTTGGACTGGTACCTCAGGCAGTAGATTTTACATGTCATCAGAATGGTAGCAAATTGTTAGTAATTTATTATTTTGTTTTTATTGTCTGGAACAGGACTAAGTATTTATGAGCTTTTCTGCTTCAAGTGCCAAACCAACTTGACCAGTCTAATGGACCATACACCTCTACTTGTCTAGACAGGGGAGGAACAGCTTTTCAATATCCTTTCACGGATCATAGATTTATGTTAGAATGCTAGACAGGGGAGGAACAGCACTGTTTCCTACCCAGTGGCGTCGCGTGGGGGGGGCGGGGGGGGCGGATGCCCCGGGCAGCGGATTTCAGGGGGCGGCAAAATGTCCCCACCAGTTTGGCCTCCCTCTGCCTGGGGCCGGGCTTAGGAAGCAGGACTTCCCAGGCGGAGGGCGGCCGTTTTGCTGGCGAGCGCTGCTCGCCTCCGTCCACCTGGCTGGCCGTCGGGGGCGAGGAGGAGAAAAAGGGTTTTTTTTTAAGGCGGACACCATTCAAGGAGGGGCCCCGCCCGCCCGGCTAGCCGTCGGGGGCTCTCCTGGAGGGCGGCCCGCGTGCACGCGCACGCTGCTCGCCTCCGCCCGCCCAGCCACCCACCCAGCTTGCCGTCAGACGGGGGCGCTCGTCGGGGGTGGGTGGCGCCGTGGCGGGGAGCCCCTGGCGGCTGGCTGGGCAGGAGGTGGGTAGCGTGCGCGCGCATGCGGGCCGCCCGCCAGGAGAGCCCCCGAGTGGCGCCCTGGCGGCGGCGGCGCCCCGGCAGCCAGCCGGCTCAGGCCCCGGCCCTCGCTCCCGCGCGGCCCTCCTCCGGGGGTGGGTAGCGCCCGCCACCTCCGTCCTTTCCTCCCTCCCTTCGGCAGCTGTGCTCTTGCGCCCCGGGTAGCGCGCCCCCCGGCTTGGCTCTGGAAGCCGAAGGGGCCGCCTCCTGCCGGCCAGGCGTTTGCGGTGGTGGTGGTGGGGGGACACGGCGGCCCCGAAGGTCGCTGCAGACACACACACCCCTCCTTGCCAGGACGAGGCAAGAAGCGATGGCCAGCCGGGCGAGCGAGTTGCCGGAGGTGGAGGTGCGCTCGTTGGGGGTGGGTGACGGAGTGCCCCTGGAGGGCGAGCGGGCAGAGGTGTGCGGCGCGCGCACGCGCAAGCGCGCGCGCGCCGCTGTTCAGCAGGGGGGCGCCTTCTGCCTGGGTCCGGGGGGGGGACCGGCAGCAGCGGGGAGCTGGGGGGGGGCGGCGATTTTCTTCTTCGCCCCAGGCGGCTGAACACCGCGCGACGCCACTGTTCCTACCCTGTCTCAGGTAGCAAAATGTCTTGGGCATGTTGTGAATTAGCATTAGCTCAAGTGACTAAGACGCTGACTGGAAGGCAGGAGGTCAGCAGTTCGATTCCTGAGTACTGCAGGACGGAATGAGCTGCCGTCTTTGTCCCAGCTCCTGACAACCTAGCAGTTCGAAAGCAAGAAATTGCAAGTAGATAAATAGGGACCACTTTGGTGGGAAGATAAACAGTGTTCCGTGCACTCTGGTGTCTAGTCATGCTTGTCACATGACCACAGCTTTGAAACAGAGATGAGCACTGAAACCTGCAGTGCTTTTGAGCAAGAGAAACCTTTACCTTTACTAAACACCTGAAAGACAAACTTGTTATGTGTAAAAACTTATGTCTACATGGAAGTTATAATTTTCAGGCTAGGGAATGTGTGCAAATATGTTGCAATTCTTCTGTGGTGACAGAAAAGCCTACTGCACATGTCTGAATATACTTTAACATTCTTTGATGGCAAGAAAACATTTCAGGAATGGAATAAACTTATCTACCTTTACTAGTTTACCCTGCATGAAATATTTTAGCTTTGGGGAATTTAAGAGCACTTGGCAGAATTAAAATTGAAAAGAAGGGAAGAGAGGAGTAATACTAATGAGAAAAGCAATTATCAGAATATCAGCATGATGCAGGGAATTTCGCTCACCTCTTCTGGAGTGAATCGGTCACACTGGGTGGTCAAAAGTTCTTCCAAGCTATGGTAGGGCAAGAAAAATAAGCTGTGTTAGTGAGATCTTCCCCAAATGTCTGAATATATGTTAGTTAGATTGTTACCAAACACTTATTTCAAATGGGTTCTTAACAACAATAACCCCTCAGTCACCAAATACTCACTGTCAGCTTACCTCAGTGCCTTATCAAGAGAAATGTTATTTGCTTCTCAACCCACCACCCTTGTTTTTAAGCAACAAATATTAATTTAAGTGAATCCCAGTTTTTCAAGAATTTTAAAAGTCCACCACACGAGAGCAGACAGAAAAGTAATTATGCCTGTTTTAACTTCCAAACAACAAAGTGATAAATACATCTCTTTGTACCTCATTGTACCCTGGCAAAATTTCTGTAATGCTTAGTGTCATATACAATGACATATACAGTAATATTTAATGTCACATATAATGACAATGTGTTATAGAGAACAAATATTAATGAACAATGAAAAATTGGCACAAAGGCTTTTTAATATCCTTTCATGGATCATAGATTTATGTTAGAAAGCTGTTTTTTTTTGAAAAAGACCCCATATCTCTGAGAAACATCTGAAAACCCTCAGCACTGTATTTTGATCAGAGTTTTGAATTCTTACAATGATTACTAACATGCATTTGTAGAGTTCTTTAAAAAGCAATCTTAAAAATTAAACTACAATAACATACTTTTAAAGTGTGGATAATTGACCATTGTGCCATTCAAGAGATTGGGAACATTTTAGATATACAGTAAAACACCAGATAACGATTGGATCGGATAACGCTAAAATCGCATAACGTTAAGTAATCTGGGGAGGAGAATTGGATCGAATAATGTTAAGGTCCTATGGGATGGATCGGATAACAACCGCTAAAGCCTGTGCGGTTACACTGTATCTCTATGGAGCTTTAACGTTATCTGATCCATCCCATAGGATTTTAACATGGATCGGATAACACTAAAAATCGGATAACACCAAGACTTGTGGAACCAAGTTTTAGCGTTATCCGATGTTTTACTGTAATGAGAATCTGCATACACAGTTCTGCTGTGTGGACTGCCACATACTGTATTTCTATACTTCTGCCTTCTCAACAGATTTGGATTCACTCCCTTACTTCTAATTTTCTGCCAAATTATAGTCTGCTTTCAACTAGTGAATGAAAGTTTTGATATGCCTTAAACATCAACATTGAAAACCCACTTCAAACCTGTTCTAGTTTGGATGACAAGAGCAAACCATGGTTTGCTCATCAAAACCTAACAACAAACCATAGTTTGCTTAAACAAAACAAAAAATGTCAGAAAGGAAACTGGAGCTTATAATGAATTTAGAGAAGTAGAATTGCCCAAAGATAACCAAACTACAGTTTGGTGATACATGTGAAACAGTCTAGTAGCCCCACTTGAAGTGAATTGGATACTCACAATTTCTTCTTTACGGAACCCTTGCCCTCAGGGTCCAGAACTTTGAAGGCACCAATAATTACGTCCTCAGGATCAGCACCTGGTGAGGTAAGGAAGAAGAAGTAGTAAGATGTACAGTTATGCTGGTAAGCTGAGAAGAAGGAGCAACAGAAGAGAGTGGGGAAATCACTCACCCTTCAGCTTCTCCCCAAACATGGTGAGGAAGACAGTGAAGTTGATGGGCCCACTGGCCTCCTTGATCATGGCTTCCAGCTCTTCATTCTTCACATTCAGACGCCCTACAAAGTCAGGAAAGAGGAGATGAACAGCTAGGTTTGACTTCTCTATCACCCTTCAAGAAGTCCTCAGTGTTTCCAAACAGTACTTCTTCTAGACTACAACTCCCAGAATTCCTAGCTAGGCTGGCCACATGTGGTTATTATCCAAAAAGGAAAAAGATTTCATGTTCTGGTTTTGTTTTGCCTCCTGCTCTCACATCACTACCATGCTCTTTTCAAACTCTGGTTTGCCTTACCCATAGCAGCAAATGTATCTCGCAGATCTTCCTTGTCAATGATGCCATCTCTGTTCTGGTCAATGACAGTGAAAGCCTATAAAGAGGGGAAATCACTGTGAAAATGTTGAGATTCACCCCATCCCTGAGACATCAATTCAGATGATCTATTTTAATCTTGAATTTTTTTAATTTGCAAGAAATAGCCTACAATATGCCTAGATGTGGGTTATTTCGCGCGTTTTACTTCCACTTCCAGGAGTGACGAGGGCTTCGTGGCCCTGGGTCTTAGTGACTGGCTTCCTGAACCACATGATCGGCCCAAAAAGTTTGGTCACCCCTGGTCTAAGATGTTTCAGCTACTCATGAAACTAACCCTGTCCCTTTTCTTTGGAAACTGAATGAGGTGACTCATTAGTTTAAACCAGCATTTCCCAAACCTTTGGGTTTTTTGGACTTCAATTCCCAGAGGCCTAAGTCAATTCTCCAAAGCACTGATCAGTCAATGTACTGACTTAGGCTTCTGAAAATTGAAGTCCACCAGTGTTCCACGGAACAGTTTGGGAAAGGCTGGTTAAAGCATGACATTCCTAAGCAAATGCCCAGAGTTGGCTCAACAATCACTTGTCCTCCTCCTCCCAGTTCTCAAGGCTTATCTAACCAGACAATATGGCATTGGAGAGGCGCCAACCTTGATTCCTTTTGGGCCTCTTTTTCCTCCTCCTTAGCCCTCTGCAGCTGTGCCCAAAAGACTGTTGCCACTTGATACCCCTCCTAGCTGCTAGCAGGAATGGGAAAAATCTTCAGCCGGCTCATATTCATGCCTGCACCCCTCCCTGGGGGGACAGGTGGTACATTCTGAAGGAGCTGTTGATGAGGTCTCCAAAGGATGGTAGGGTAGGGTGGGGGTGGAAGGAGGAATACCTCCTTGCTTCACTCAGTTGGCTAAGTGTATCCCTTCCCTGCTGAAAAAATAAATTGCTAGAAGCCACCATTTACTGAGCTCGCTCTGCTTCTCAGGAGACGAAGCAGTGGAGAAACTGCCAGCATTTGCTTAATTTTATCTTCATTTTAAAGGAAATATGGAGGACAGAAATGCCTGGCGGACAGTGGTCCATGGGGTTGCAAAGGGTCGGAATCGACTGTGTGACTGAACAACAACAAAAAATAACGGTTCAGTCAGATGACGCATCATCTTAGGGTTGTTGCCCACCCAGCCTGGATCTTACCATGAGCTATAGAGAAGCATTCACCTTACACAGAAGATATTAGGTGTCATGAAAAGGCAGCAATGAGTTTGAAAAGTTATTACTGTAATTTTTATAGCCAGTAGGAGGTCCCTTGTGAGATGTTTTGCCTTGTGTGCCAAAATGAGGTGAGATACAAGTTACATCTTCCTTATTACCAATGAGAGGTATTGTATTCCTTAGTAAGCAACCGTTCTAAATTAGAATGTGGATATTTTATGTAAATCAGTGTCCATGGATGCCTCTTTTTTGTGATGTGCGTGAGGTCATCTTAGGGAGAAGAAATCAGTTGTTTGCAAAATGTTATTGGGAATCCTTTCTAACCCATGTGGAAACTATCTATTCAAGGCATCAAGCCAACATACAATAGTATTGAAAAACAATTTAGCTACCTTAATCAGATGTGGATACTGTCAACAGAGTAACACTGGCACTTATAATTGTATAATCATAATGTATGTAGTGCCAACAGTGTGCAAGATAAGGACAGCAAAGTATCTGTTGCATTTAGGGTATTCTATATGACAAGAAAGAGAGTACTGTACATGGAAAGTGTGATTGCGGTGCAGTAAGGCTGCCTCATATGAACTACTCAAGCCAAAGACAGCCTAAGAAATACTAAAGTGTGCTGCTCAAGAAACAAAATGAGACATTCTCGGCTGCTTCATCTTACATCGGATGGACCATTGATCCCATCTAGTTCCAGACTATTTGCCATTCATACTGGCAAGGACCCCTCCTTGATAAGTAAAGAACATTTAGTAACTGCTCTATGAGTGGTTGATGTGGTGGAAGAAGAGAAACAAAAGCTATTTTTCTGATAGACCCCATTGACCATATAGTGTAGCACTGAATACTCGATCAAGCTAGAAAGAGCTAGGTTCATATCTCCAATCATCCGTGGGCTCCCCTGTGTGATCTTGGACCTCACCTATCTGACAGAAGGATTGTGATGACATAGCACAGCAGACATGAGAGCCATGTCGGCTCCCTGGGCCTTTTTTTCATTATTTACTCAGAAGGAAGACCAAGCTACCAGTATAATGAAATATCTAAGTGATAAAATTTGACTTCCTTATGATTAAAAAAAAAGGAAACACAAAAACAGATGCAGAAAAATAAGAGAAAAGAGTTTGCTAAGGAGTTGGAATAATCTATGATAATTCCTGTTTTATCCCACCCTTTTGTAGTCTTTGTCTCCAAAACTGAAAGGGTTTTAAGCCTTTGCAATGTGGGGCTGATCTCCCCTTTCAGAGGGTTTGGTGCCAGAAGACTGCCTGCTGCCAACTCTCCTCCTTCAAGTGCTCGGAATCCATTTCCAAAGATCTCCTTGTAAGGACCTCCTGCTTGTTCTGTCGACGCACAGATGACACCTACTCACCCAATATAGACACTCTTGCATCTCAAGGGTCTCAGAAAAGAAACACCATGATTCTTGGGGTAGGAGGTGTCAAAGGTCTGCGGGAAGATCTGCAAAAGGAGATGGGGTGCCTCTCCAAGATGAAGACTGAGAATCCAAGCTGTGCTGAAGGAAGAGAGAGACCTTCCAATTGAAGGCTCTCTTAGCACCACTAGAGCTTCTGAAATGGTGTAAATTGGGATTACTGCATAAAATAATCTATTTTAAATGAGGTGTGATGTCATTAGTGGGCCTTCCTTGCTATGTGAAACAGATGGAGTAATAAAGAGAAACACTGTCCAAGGCTGCAGTCTTTTGTATGTTTACCCAGATGTAAGCAGCAGTAAACAAAGTGTATTCAATGTTTATGCATCAAAGCTAGGTTATGTTGACAATTTCACATCATCTGAGATAAACCTTCAAAAACCTTGGTCAAATTAAAGATTCTCATTCATATTGTCTTTTCCTCTGTTGCCCTCTCTCTTTCCCCCAATACAGCCCTGTACAATTTAGGAATGTCCACCATTATCAACATGTGGTTGAACTGTTTAAGTTACTTAGGAAATAAAAATTAGTGTGTGGAATTCTGCATGTGAAATAGGATGGGTAGGATCTAAAAAACCTTCCCAATTTTCAAATGATTAATTCTGTCTACTCAATTTGCCACCAATGTCTGTTCATGTATTGTTGTGTTTAAATATCCTCAGATGAGAGCTCCATTGACTTCATTGGTCTCTCATACTAGATACAGTATTTCTGTTTTTCACAACATTTTCAAATACTAAAGCTTTATTTCTGTAGATGATCATCTACAGATCTGAACATTCCACTTGAGTCTCTTTTATGGTCTTCAGCTCTCTGAACTAGACATAGAAATGCATGTAAGCTAGCATTTTTGTAATCATTTGTTCAATATTCATTTCATCCAATAGCTCTCTCAACGAGCAAAAACCAAAATCAACACTGAATCGTATAGGTAAACTTTAAGAACAGTTATCTCTTACAGTCTTATATAATCCTATAAACTATATATTATTTTTTAGATGGTAATGGCTATCATTCTACCATCTTCAAAATATGGTGAAATAGACCTCCTACATTTGGGAACCTTTCCTGTTCATTCTACTGAGTGAGACACTGGACTTATACCATTCTGTCTTGATACCATCATTGTCTACATGGGGATTTCCCAGTAAATTATACACATTCCTTCTTCTGTATCATCCTTGCTTCTTACCTCTTTGAACTCCTGAATTTGTGTTTGGTCAAACATGGAGAAGACATTTGAGCTTCCTCCTTCTGCTGCTGCCCTTCTCTTTGCCTTCTTGGGTGCCTGTATCATGTTAAGACAGGAAATAATAAGACCACTGCATTCATACCTAGAGTAGTCACATATTCCCCCTTGAAGAAGATAATTCCTCTACCTGAAGAGCTGTTAGAGGACGTGCCTCAATGTAAAGGAACATTCAATCCCAGC
Organism: Furcifer pardalis; assembly: GCA_030440675.1. Taxonomy (NCBI): domain Eukaryota; kingdom Metazoa; phylum Chordata; class Lepidosauria; order Squamata; family Chamaeleonidae; genus Furcifer; species Furcifer pardalis. Next base: position 9,814,014 of record CP126897.1, read on the forward strand.
CTGGTTTAAAGGTACCGTGGTACAACCAACAAGAGTAGACCCATTCAATCAATGTGATTTATACATGGATCAATTCAACAGTCAACATTTTGCTTGTCTGGTCTACTCTAGGTCCAATTAGCAATTGAATTTAAGCCAAAGAACTTTAAGAATGAAAGGTAAGGGCTTTGATCTTGGCCATCAAATTGAGCATTTGGACTATACACTGAGCAAGCTTACAAATCATCAGTCTTTAAGCCTTTCTGTGATGAGATGCCTTGTATTTTTATTTACACTTTAACAATTATTTCTGATTTGTACTTAGACAAAGACTTTAACATAATCAAATTTAATGAAAATCAGCACAGTGGGACCTTGGTTAACATAATTAATGCATTCTCTGGGACGTTTCTTACAGCAAAAATTACTTTAACAGCGAGAATTACTTACAGCGAGAATTTCCCATAGGAATGCATTGAAAACCAAAATACTTTAACCAAAGCGTGGTTTCCTATAGGAATGCATTGAAAACCAATTAATCCGTTCTGAAAAAAAATCTGTAAAACAAGCCACTATTTTCTATGAATTTCCTTTTGTTATGTGATTTTTATGTTAACTGAGCCATTTGCTAACCGAGGTTCCACTCTATTTAAGAAAACATATAGAGTTAAATTATGAGAGGGTTGTTCATTATAGGCATCTTAAACATTTCTGATAATTTCATATATATCCATCTCCAGACAAAAAAGAGAGTCACTTGAAACTATTTCCTTACACTCTTAAATACATTATTCTTCCCAAATTTTAAAAAAGTCAGTTTTTAAATAAACATTGTCAATACCAATATTTTTAAAAAAATAAACATAAGGGAGTAGAATTAAGGTTCTGGAAATTTTATAATGCTTTTCTATAGTATCAAAACTTTGAAAATATTGGGAGAAACATATAGACACTTTGATGAAGAAGCTGAAACTATTCTTTTCTGTGGCAAACCACCACATTTTGGCTTGCAGAAATAGTAATACCAACAACTTCTGTATTGGATCATGGTTTGAAGGAAATCATAATTTAAGTACCGGTATCTCCTTCACATTTATTTTTTGGAATTGTAACTAACAGTCTTTTGGGGAGTGGGGGTGGGGATTATGTAAAATGCTCAGCAACTTTCTGTAAATTAGGAGCTCAAGCTCATATGAACAGTTCCTAACATTACCAATTAAAATATTTGTGCAACTATTCCATCATTTGTCTTTAATGGATTTCCTGTAATATAAAAACAAATAAGGATAGGAAAACAGAGAACGTTGCAAATGGAAACTGGCAATATCTGGACCCTCCGCACAAGTAAAATCCATAAATGATGTAAAGCACAGAAAAAGCTCTCTGGTGGATTCTGGTACCCATGGTCCCAAAAGGAAACGTTATAAAATTTCTTCTTGATTCTGCTTGATCCTTACTCATACTAGAGGAGTAAAAGATTACAGAAGAGATGGGAGGTAGTTATGGAAGTGAATTCAATATTAACTGGGTAATACTGCAGGACAGTGTATGTTTGTGAAGATGAAGTGGTAAGAAGTGATTTGAGCCTTCAGAAGTTTGCTTTAAAAAGGTTTAGGAATCTCTTGCATCTGGAAGATGTCAGGCGACATACAGTCTCCTAGACTGAACCTGGAAAAATTCTTTTTCTGGACTACATCTCTCAGAATCCACCAGTCAACATGGCTAGCATTAGTGGCTAAAGAGGAGTGTAATCCATGACAATTCACAGTGAGATGCCTCTACTAGCTTAAAACAAAAAACAAACACCTTTTTTCAGAATACACTTATGGTTTCAAATTCAGATCACAGTGACTCCCAAGGTAAAGAGAAGAAAGTATGTTCTTAGTGTTTCTTCTTCGAAAGCCAGAAGGGTCTTAGCATTATTCTTGATTCAACTTCATTTGTCCGGATTTTGTGGCAGCCTCATGTGATCCCTGAGGCTCTTTCTGTCTGCTCAGCAAATATTTAACTGCTCTTTTTTGGTTCTTAAAAATATGAAATGACTTCAGAAAGGTTTCCAGCTTATTCCAAGCAGGGTAAAGCTTGCTGAGAGAGAAGGGCATGGTTATTCAGGGACTAAGAAGTCTCCTCAGCAATTGTCAGGGTTCCGTGCTGAGCCATGGAAATGGGATATTTCAGGCTCTCAAGTATGTGAGATCAATTTCAGTGAAAGACAGACAACAAAGGACACAGCGTACAGAAAAAGAGGTTGAATCCGACAAAGTCTGCATTATGACGTTCTTCCTTCACCTCTTCTAGTTGGTTTCCAAACCCTCCAGTTGTTCTCTATTCTCCCAACACTTCCTCTTCTCTCCCTAAAAATCATGAGACATCCTCTGTCCCAGTGCACATTTTTCTTCTTCTCCAAAATCAGGACAGCATATAGGAGAAATATACTAATAATAGTAATTTCGTGTCAGAGATTACTCTGGGTTGAAAGGATTTTTAGGGAACACCCAAATGAGGCTCCTTTCATGTCCCCAAATGCAGCCCCCAGATATCGAAGCCCAGCCTTCCAGTCTCCTGCTCAATGTCTTTACCACTAAGCCACGAGGGGAGCTGTTGGAGAAATATACTGAAATGAAGAGATGTGTATGGACAAATCAGAGGGGAAAAGAGATTTGTATGACACTCTCCCCCATCCCACCCTTGTGTGATAAAATTTAAATAAACTGATAAAGGGATTTCTCCTCCTGTTGCCCAGCATCTTTGGTTTAGGACAATTATACTTCATGGATGAAATTTGATTGCCGCCTTCCACTCACTTTTGTGTGTATATGTGGTTAAGACAACCGATCAATAGATGGGTTAAAGCGATGCTCTTTCTGGGATTTCTTCTCCAATTTCTACATTTCTATGAGGCTGTAGTGGGTGGCAGTATGGGGGGGGGAGGGACTGCCAAATTCATTCATACCAACTTTCCTTAGGGACCCTTTGGCCTCTGCATCTCTTTCTATCTCACTTACCATTTCTTCTCAATAGGCAGGTGGGTGGGTGAAACGGCAGCTGTGGGTGCAGTGGGGACGTCCCAGGGGTCAGCAGGATGAGCAGCCTAGGCACAGGCTGCAAATTCCCCCGGGGTTATATACGGTCCCCTGGTAGGAGGCGGGGCAGCTAACTATAGCCACGTTTTCAAGTTTGGCTCCAGGGATGGGGGTGGTGGAAAGGGGTAACTAGAGTCCAGAAATAGACTCCAGAGGAATGCAAATGGACAGAAGTCCTTTCTTGGAGATGGGAAAAGTGTATTGGGGTAGACTGATCCTAGTTCAGACAGCTTGTTACCCTTGGTACCTGTGGTACCCCAATTTACTATGTTACTCTACAGGAGGTGCTTTCCCATCCAGTCTGATAGTAGTGTAAGCTTCTGATCCTGTTCAGGTAAAGGTAGAAGGTGGTTGAAAGCCAGTTATAGCTGACTAGGGCAGTGATGGTGAATCTTGGCACTCCAGCTGTTCTTGAACTTCAATTCCCAAAAACCTTGTTGAGCAGGTGTGCTGACTTGGGCTTCTGGTAACTGAAGTCCAAGAACACCTGGAGAACCAAGGTCATGGGAGAAGGCATGACTAGACACCAGAGTGCATAGAATAACGTACATTCCCACTGAAGTAATACCTATTTATCTACTTGCAATTTCTTGCTTTTGAACTGCTAGGTTGGCAGGAGCTGGGACAGAGATGGGAGCTCACTCCATCATGCAGCACTCAGGTCTCAAACTGTTGACCTGCCGACCTTCCAGTCTCCAAGTTCAGCATCTTAACCACTAAGCCACCACAGTCACTCTGTCCCTGTTTAGGATTCATCAGATCTTTGGCCATGATGAAGAGTATATTAACCTTATTACTGATTAATTACATCATAAAGTCATTAACACAGTTTGGGCTGTCATTTGCCCACCCAGAGGAGTTTATAGAAGAAAGGAAGACAAATTGAGCCAGAGTAGCTAGGAGATAGAGATGCATCCACTGTTGTTACCTGTATGCAGGCATAGTTCTAGGGAGGAAATGCTAATTGATTCACCCAAAAAACATGTGTTTCCTCTCCATCATTGAGGAAGCTTATATTCACTTCAAAGATGTTTTGTCTATTTCTAAATACTAAAAATGAGTTCTTGTTTGGAAAATTAAATGTGATCTTATTAACCATAAATTAGTAGCTACCTTTAACTAAAGCTTTAGCCACTTACTGGAACATTTCAGCATCTAACTTAGGGGTGCCCAAACTTTTCAGGTCATGGGCCATTCACATGGGTCAGCAGGTCAGTCACGTGGTTCAGCAGACCGGACATGTGGTTCCTCCCACCAGAAGTGGAAGTAAAATGTGCCTTGTTTTGCAACACGATGAGATAGATTTTAGGATGCCATTTTCTCTGCTTAAACCATGGGTACCCAAACTACAGCCCATAAGCCAGATATGGCCCCCAACACCAATTCATCTGGCCCATGCCGTCCTTGTTTGCTCCCAGAATCAGAAGTAAAATGCGCCCATATGGGCGCACTTTACTTCCGCTTCTGGGAGCAACAAGGGTGGCATGGGCCAGATGAATTGGCATCAAGGGTTGCATCTGGTCTATGGGCTGTAGTTTGGGCACCCTTGATCTAACTCAAAAGAAATAACAACAGTTTAGGTATTTGCTGGCTTGGCATTTGATGCCAGCTCCTACAGTCAACACTAGGTGCTCACCAGATGTGTGGGTTTCCAGCTCCTATAATGGTTCAGAGAATGGAGTCCAGCCTACCTGTGAGGTGGGCTGTTCTGAGGCCTCACTTTAGAGGTTTCACTAGCCATGTGGGCAGAAAGAATCTTGGGAACCATAATCTGGAAAAGTAACTTTTCCAAGCTGTAGACCTCAGATGCTTAAAATGCAGGGAAGAGGAGGACGAGAGATAGATATTTTCTTTCCTCCATTTCTCTTCTTACTCTACCTCCTTCACTCCCAGCCGTGGGTATCGAATGTCCCTGAGACAATTTCCTTTTCGGGATGGTTTGTCCCAGCTGTCACTTGTGAGACACCCAGGCAGAAGTAAAGGCTCCTAAAGATAGCATTCATAGCTTCCACCCACCCAGCTGGGTCCAGACAGATATCTCTGGAAGGCCCTGTTCATTCATTCCTCTAATCCCAGTGATTTTCCCATTTAAAAGAGCCTCCATCACAGCTGCCACATGTTGTGAGGCAGACAAACAGAAATATATGACAGGAAAACTATAGTCTAAAACAGGCTTTCTCAGTGTTTTCGGGCCGTGGGCCGGATCACTCCCCCTTAGATGGCTGAGCGGGCTGGTCACGTGTTTCCACATGAGGTCTTGTGCATATTCTCATGAGTTTTCAGTGACTTTACATGCATTTTTGGCAAGTTCTTGTGTGAAAAGATGTGTTTTTGCCGCATTTCCAGTGCTTCTGCCACTTGCAGCAGTAGTAGGAATGAGGGCAGAGGGCCACATGAAATGGCACTGTGCACCCCATCTGGCCCATGGGTTGTAGGCTTCTAATGCCTAGTCTAAAAGCCTGCAGCTACTCAAAGCTCAGGCTTTCTCCTCATGCAGAGATCAACAAATGGAGATGCTGGGGTAAAATCTGTCCCCCTGAAGACTGCAGCTACCAAACTAGAAAGGAAGAGAGGTGCAGCTACCTAGCGAAGTAACCATCGTGTCATCTTGTTGAGAATCCATTTAGAAAAGTAGAGAATCTCCTCTCATTTTGCCCTCCTGTAAACCTGACTGTGGGGTCAGTGGTTGGCTTAGTGGTTAAGACGCTGGACTTGATGACTTGAAAATCAGCAGGTCAGCAGTTCAAGACGCAAGTGCTGCATGACAGAGTGAACTCCCATCCCTGTCCCACCTCCTGCTAACCTAGCAGTCTGAAAACAAGAAATTGCAAGTAGATAAATTGGGGAAACTTTGGTGGTATAGGTAACAGTGTTCTATGCACTGTGGCATCTAGTCATTCCTGCCACATGTCCATGGAAGTCTGCAGATGTAGATGTCACTGGCTCTTTGGTTGTAAATGGAGATGAGCACCGAACCCTAGAGTTGGATACAACTGGCTTTTGAGCAAGGGCAACCTTTACCTTTACCCTAAACCTGAATGCTGGCATTGCTGAATTGAAAATGGGCAAGAAATAGAGTCACCATTGCCAGTGGAGACAAATGCCTTGTCATGTTCTGTCCCCATTTCCCAAATGGTAGAGCTCAGGAATGAATGAAAGAAAAGAAGAATCCAAAGGGTATCATACTGGGGAAAATACTGGTACAGGTAGAACAGGATCCTGCATTTCAGCTCTAGGGGAAGGTGGAACCCCAGGCCTTTTTATTAAAACTGGCTACTGCTGAACTTACAGATCTTCTTCCTGCACTCATGCCCAAGCCAGAAAATGATATCCCTTGCTAGCCCAGAGATCTACCTTCTGTAATCTCAGATAGGAAATGAAACCCCAGCAGTCCTAGTACCTTAAAAAATGGAATGGAATGGACTTTTGCTGGAGGAAGTCCGCTCAGGGGATGCCCAAATGAGGCTCCTTTCATGTCCCCAAGACCATTTCCCCACCAAAGTGGACCCTATTTATCTACTTGCAATTTCTTTCTTTCGAATTGCTAGGTTGGCAGGAGCTGGGACAGAGACGGGCACTCATTCCATCATGCAGCACTCAGGGCTTGAACTGCCGACTTGCCAACCCTCCAGTTAACAAGGCAAGCTTCTTAAGCACCGAACAACCACAGTCCCTTTTCTACAGTGATTGACTGCAGTTCTCAGTGGCTACAGAAAGAGGTCATCCTCAGCCCTAATATTTGGTGATCCTAGTACTGTACAGTCAAACCTCGCACAAAAAGTGCCTCCCTTAAAGAGTAACTCGTTTAAAGAGCAGAATTTTCTCTGAATGTTCACTTCGCTTAACAAATAAAACCAACCAAAAACTCGCTTAACAAATAAATCGGGGTTCGCAATCCCCCCCCCCCACAATTGGTCATTTACAATGGTGTTTCATTTAAAGAGCAAACTCGCTTAAAGAGCAATCCTGTGGAACACATTATGCTCTTTAAGCGAGGTACAACTGTATTTGGCGCTGAGCATGAGTTTCTCCACATTCTATTTATGTGTTCCACTTGAATGACAGCCATCCAGGACTGGTGGACGCAGATTACAGCGGAAAAGATTGTGTCTAGAACTTTGTGACAGTAATGTCCATAAGTAGCCATGTTGGTCTGCCTCAACATATTGGCAAAAATTAAACTACTGTCTTCTTAACAGTAAGAACTTTTCCTACAGTGAAACAGATTACAGTGGACGCTGATACATTCTCCAGCACTGAAGATTTTTTAAAAGAGGTTTGGGTGGCCACTTGAGAGGGATGGTTTGGCTATGGATTCTCTAGACCAGGGGTTCCCAACCTTTTCACATAGTGAGTGCATTTATGGCAGCGTTTACAGCAGGTGCAGGTGTGTTTACCCACAGGCATGAATGTTTTATGGCTGTCGTAAGAGTCTGCTTCTGCATCCAGTAGTGGCGAAGGTGGCGGCAGGACACATTAAATGGTGTCGTGGGTCTGGTCTGTGGCCCATAGGTTGGCAACCCCTGCTCTAGATCATCAGGAGCTTCAACTTGATTATTTTTTATCCCTTCAGTCTGTATAATTATGATTTTCATTTAAAGAAAAGAAGAAAGAGGTTGTAGTGATTTCTGGTTACAGTGTGTTGTTCTTTGGAAAACTTCATGATGCTATTTTCCAACACTAAGTAGTAAGAGATGAGCAGCGCCATAGCCAGGATTCTAGATTTGGGGAGGCAAAAAAAATTTCAGGAGGGGCAACAATGTCACACTCACATACTGTATATAACATTGGCATCCTGGGATGGGTGGGTGGGGGGCTGTTAGCTCAGGAGGGTTTTCCCCCTTTAACACCCCCCCCTACGGCCCTGAAGATGAGCAAGACAAGAATCACACATTTCCCTTTAAGATGGGCAAAGGGAGAAGCAGCAACATGACAGTAGATTTGTTGACATTTGTCCCTAATTAGCAACATTCCTTCTTTACTTTTCCTATGAGGACAGGATCCTGGGTAAGACATCAGTGCAAAAGCTTCTAGGAATTTTGATCAAGCTCTTCTATCAAATGTTATAGGTGGTGGTCTACTGAATGGGCATTACCAATTTGCCAGCCTCAATGCCAATAATTATTCTGTAGTTAAATTCAATTTATCTCTCTACCTACCCTCCATGGTTGGGGTATTGCTTTAATTTCCCATGCATGCAAATTGATGCTCAAGGTGTTGCAATACAGTATAGACTTTTTAACAAGGAGCAAGACATGCCTGGTGTTCAAGCTAGATTCAGAAGACAATCAGCTGGTTACTGGTCTCCTGGTTACTACCAGAAACGTGTACTGGTGAACACTTAATTTTGGTCAATGACAAGGCCAAGAGAGTGCCTTCATTCTGGTAGTCCAAAGTTTGATCTAGACACAAAAGCAGCAGCAGCAGCAGGCTGGATAGGTTTGAGGTTTCCATTTCAATTTCCCATTGGGATTTCTGGTTTTGGGTTAACACAACATAGCAGTTAAAAAGCAAGAAATTGCAAGGAGATAAATAGGGACCACTTTGGTGGGAAGGTAAACAGTGTTCCATGCTTGCCACATGTCCACGGAAATGTCTGGAGACACACAGACAGCACTGGCTCTTTGGCTATAAACAGAGATGAGCACTGAAACCTAGAGTCGGATATGACTGGCTTTTGATCAACGGTGACCTTTACCTTAGCTCAGAAAAGCTTAGATTTTATGAACATTTTATGAAAACCTTAATTTTTTGAACATAATGTCTTTATTTTGCCCCATTTGAAACATCACCCTTAACTAATGAATGAAATAAAGTAAAAGAACTAATGAGCATAATTCAACACATTGAATTCACGCACTAAATCCCTGACTCTACCTGCCACTTTTTTGTCTTGTTGTTTTTGTTGTTTACTCTCTGATATGCTTGCACAGACTCACACACGGTTACTGCTTCAAACATTTCAACCACTTCTTTGTATTCTCTGCCTAGAAGACCTTGGAAAGGGTCGCCATGACTCAGAATAGACTTGACGGCAGGCGTGATGGCGAACCTTGGCACTTGCTGAACTTCAACTCCCAGAAGCCCTGATCAGCAGGAGTGCTGACTTGGGCTTCTGGTAATTGAAGTCCAAAAACACCTAGAGTGCCAAGGTTGGCCATCACTCACCCACATGAAGTTCCTCTTTTATTGCTCGTTTGATTGGTCAACCTCAGAAAGAGTCACGCACACAAGCGCATCACGGCTTCCGATTGGCTCATAAGCACGTCACTCACGAAAATCTCCCCTCCTGCTGCTTTTACTCCCTATCGGCCGGTTTCAGGCGTCACGCGCGTTCCGGTGTTTGACGGATCATATTTCCAGTCAGCGGAGGATCTTTGCCGGCTCTCTTTCCTATTGGCTGGACGATTGCTCAACCCCGCCTTCCCCGCCCGCTTCCAACTACGATTACTATCAGCTCTATTCTAATTGGCTTAGCTTCCCGGCAAAGGGGAAGGTTCTGAGTCGCTACCCGTCATTGGCTGACTCTTCCCCTTAGTTAGTCCCACCTTTTTGGACTCCAGCCCCTCACCCCCCGCCCTTCCTCATTTGGCTTGCCGTCTCCGAAGTCCCTTCGTTGATTCGCTACGCGCGAGGCTCAGCTGCTCTGATTGGTCCTTTCGCCTCAGAGACCCTCGCTCGTCACTCGGAGCAGACTGCTCCCTTTTGTCTTCTCTTTCGCGATTGGACAAAAACCCTCTTCCTTCTTAACGCCCATTGGCTGTCACTGCGGCCTGGGCCGCTAAGGAGGTGCGCGCGCAGGTAGGGGTGGCTGCCTCTCGTACCGCTGCCCCCAAGCGCGAGGCTTTCCTCGTCCTCTTTCTCCCCCCCCTTCCCCTTCCCCTTCATAACTCTAGCCGAGGCTTTGACTGGGCGACTAGGCCTCGCCCCCCCCCCCCCTTGGGGGGTCGGGGCCTTTGTTGTAATGGAGGCTGGCTCTGGGGATCTCCCATCTCCCCCACCTCGGCGCAATGGCCCTCGTTCGGCTCTCCCTAGTAGTAGTCTCAATGGGATGGGCACCGCTCCTGATGCGCTGGAGGTCTCCGCAGCCACTATGTCAACTCCTCCCCTGGTAACAGCCAACCCAAGGACAATGGAAGCTGTGGAAGCGACCGTCTTGTTGACCACCACGACAACAGCCACACATTGCAATGCTACAGAGGTGACATTAGCCACGATGACCGCAGAGATGACTCTTGTGGCCAACGACCATGGGAGTGTGGAGCCTCCAACGCCAGCAGCAGCACATATGGAAGATGTGGATGTACTTCCAAAGGGAGATGATGGGCCTTCTGGGGAAATAGCCTCTGTGACCAATTCAGTAGACTCTGTACCTTCCACCACAACAGTTAATGGAACAGCAGGTACATCCTCCCAAGAAGCTGGGCTGATGTCATCCCCTGCGGCTCTGCCAAAAGACACGGCGGCGAAATCACTCCCAGTTCCACCAGCGTCACCAACGGTGGTCGTGGTGGCCCCTAGCCCAGTGACGCCCCCAGAGAAGTCTTTGCCCACAACTCCTGAAGGTCTGGCATCCCGTGATCCCCCTGCCCCACAACCACTCCAGGACATGGGGTCGCAGTCCAGCCTGGGCACTGTGGCGTCCAGGGCCCCTCCGGCGCTTGACACCTTGAGTTACTTGGATTCGGTCAGCCTCATGTCAGGCACATTGGAGTCACTGACTGGCCCTGGATTCCTTGATGATGCTAGCTCTCTTGGTTCAGATTCTGAGATCAATGGACTGGCATATCGTAAGACCGACAAATATGGCTTCCTGGGGGGCAGCCAGTACTCTGTTCAACTGTAAGTACTGGCGTCAAGCTGATGATCATGTTAGGGCGAACAGTGTTAAGTTTTTATTCAGGTCAGACAATGAGATATCTAGTCATGGGTGATGTTCCCACTTGGGCCAAAGGTTTGGAATATACCATTTTCTCCTCTAGGAGGCACTCATTCTTATTCTGCAAAATATAAGGTCTGGATGGACCTATCAGAGAAATACAGAGCTGGGAAGTGTTCTTTCCTAAGTTACTACCCCACTGTGTCCCAAACTGATACCTTGTGTGGTGTCTCCAAAGGGCACTAAGTTGAGGAGCAGGGTACTGGGATGCATTGTTAAGGATAGACACCACCTAGACATGATACAGAAATGTCAATCTTTCCAACTCTCCAGTTTGGAGAAGGCTGCCTCTAATCCATTATTTCCTGAAAGTAAGGTTTACACTTTTTACATTATGTGAATTTTTTTAAATTATGTGACTTTAAGCAAATCCTTGTTTCTCTCTGACACTCATTTAGCATCTTACACTTGCCTATGCTATATGTTTGGGTTGGCCTGTAACAAATGTACATGACTTCTTCCAATGGACACAACTCATTTATTTATTTATTTATTTACAGTATTTATTTATTGCTTATAGGTAAGGTGGGGCAAATAGCCTGTTCAGTATATATAGTGGGGATACTTCCTGTTCTGGAAGCTATCCTTTGAATTCATGTGGGAACTGCCCATGTCTGACTTACTTCAGGAGTACCGCATTTATTTATCTTTTTCTGAACCCTGACTATAATATTTCAATTCAGGCATTTTGTTGCTTTGAGTGATTCATTTCTCCAGACCAGATGTGACAGTTATCCCATCTCAGTTCTCCTCCCCCCCAACTTGAGTCGCTTGTGCGAGTAGGGCGGAATATAAATTTGACAAAATAAATAAATAATAAATAAACTGTATTTTTCCTCTGCATTTTGAATCCTGCCCTCATTGGCCTGAAATCAGAGATGTTCCCTGGGTATGCAGTTTTATTTGAAAAGTGCTGGGTGGGTCTTCTAGATTACTCATTGTGACTGAGAGTCAATATGTTTTGAATGTCTGTCTTCATCATTGTCATTTCCTTTCTTGGAGATGGGATACAGAGAGAGATGGACCACTCAGCCTGGTTGCTCTGAATGCTTTTCTGGTAAATTATATACAGTGAATAGTGGAAAATCTGTGACATAACCAAATATACCATTAGCCACAGCCAGCATAGCCAGTTTTCAGCAATGGTGGGAGTTGTAGTCCAGCAACATCTGGAAGGTCATAGGTTTCATATTCCCTGATGTACAGCTTTAGCATCATCTGAGGAGTCTTCTAGGAAATAGTCATTTACGTATGAAGTTTGGCTTCTGTTAGTGTCATATGAATGGTATGTTCTTTCCCTTTCTTACTGCTCTTCCTTTTTCAGTGACAAGCAGCTTTTAAAGCTCTAAAAAGCTTTAAAGCCGCTTGCAACCCACATGGGGCTGGATTTGGGATGAGATTGCTGCAGGAATGAATTTATGCTGAGTCTAGTGTTTTCTTTGCAATGATTGGTGTATAGTTTGTTGCCTGAGAACAGCTTTCATGAGCTATTACAGTTGGAACATGACATCTTCTTTTTCTCCCTCCTTCCCATTACTGGCTTACACCATCTTGGTTAGCTGCCTATCCTGGTCTTTGAAGCCAGGAGATCCCAGGGGGATTCAAAAAGCTTGCCTTACAGGATATCAAACTCTGTGAAGATTCAATTGTGTTAGGACAGTGATGGCAAACCTTTTAGAGATCGAGTGCCCAAACTGCAATCCAAGAAACATTTATTTATTGCAAAGTGCCAACACATCAACAGGAGAGGAAATAAACACTCCCATTGGGCTGCTGGGCAGAGGGGCAGGGCAAACTGTGCTGAGGGGAGGGAGGAAGCACTCCCATTGGGCTGCTGTGCAGAGAGGCAGGGTGAACTCTGTGCTGGGGGAGGGAGGAAGTACTCCCATTGGGCTGCTAGACTCATGCTGTAGCTTTTTAACTCTTTGATTTGTAAGTAGAGATGCAAGCATATAGTGACTAATAGAAGATTAGACTAATGCTTTGGAAGTTACTTTTTAAAGTAGGACCTGGCCTCCACCCCCAGACCCCCATCAACGGCCAGAGGGGAGTTAGTCTGTGTTCTGCTTTGGTTGTTTTGTGAGGTTGTATTTTATGATTGTTACTGTACTGTTGCTGTTTTGACTGTAAGCCGCCCTGAGTTGCCTCGGTGAGTGGGTGGCAAAATAAATCTGAACAGACAGACAGACAAATAAATAAATGAATGAATGAATAACTCACATAGTTGTAGGAATTGTAATATAATCTATAATTCCCAGGCAGGATATTTGCCCTTGTGGTTCTAACCAGAGACCTCTGTAGTCCACTGTTTGTCCTTAACACACTTCGTCATTCACAAGGAACCTTGAAAGTAGGACAAGATAGGAGAAAATTAATTCTTCTGTGTAATGGTTGTCGAGGAGAGGTACTGTATTCTCTTTTTCAACATAAGAGTCCTCTCTGGATGCACCTTAATGTCCACTAAAAGATGCCTGGGCTATTAAAGAGATTGGAAAGGTTACTTGAAAAAGAAGCCATGCATCTTGGAGGAACTTGGAGACTGCCGTAAAAAAAAAAAGTACAGCTGCCAAGATGTGCTAATAATCACTTTAAACTGTTTTCTCCAGGAATTTGCTGTCAGTACCTTGTTAAAGCACTTATAAGGCACAAGGGCCTTTGTGAGGACAAAACACTTCAAATTTCAAAAGAAAGCACAACACAAATGAATGAATGAATGAATGTTGTTTTGTTGTTCAGTTGCAAAACTATGAAAAACTATTTTTCTGCTGTCAGCCCAATCTTGTAGGGACTGATAACCCGTAAATGCTAATTATCTGTAAATCATCCAGAGAGTGCACTAAGTGCTATAGAGGGAAGGGTATAGAAGTATCATTGCTGATTAGATTTGGGTTGCTTTAAGTTGCAGTTGACAAGCACAGATCCTTGATGGTTTGACAGTCTGCTGCTATATTGTTCATCCACAGACTAGTCAATAGTAATGGAGCGTATTTGTACTAGGGATTAAGTGTCCCCCCCCCCCCTTTCTGTTCAGCTGCTGTATGGGAGGGGGCTGAGTCTTTGTTTTCATTGCCTGTGGGGATGGAAACAATTGTTAGATGTAGAATAGATTATCTGCTGTTTCCCACCACCACCATCTGTATTGCCTTCTGTCATCACTCAGCTGTCTTATGGAGCTGGAACCCTCAAGGAAAGCCAGCTACTGTGAGAAGATGAATAGCCCCTGGAAAGTGAACTTGGAGCCAAACTAAGATATAGTAGCTAAATAAGAAAAAAAGGTTTTTGAAAAAAAATGTGATCTACTCCCACTATCTTTTCCAGTTGTATTAACTTTACTTCATTCAGGACAATCCCAGATCAGAACAGAGGTTAGGAGTTTCCTTAATTACTTGGGAGAATATCAGCCAGGATTTGAAATTCATTGCTTCTTCAGCCATATCCAAATCCAAATATAGGCAATCATCATGGCAATCAGCTATGAAGACTGTCCTGATAATGTAATGCAGTAGCCTTTCATCTGCCTTCTGCATCGCAGTATGACACCTGTACCACTGATCCAGTTGTGTGAGTCAGTTTGTGGTCCTGAACCCTTTGGCCAGGCAAAGCCCTCCTCAGTCCCAGGCCAGTATTGATGAAGCTGCTGCCCTTCATCAGGATGAATTCAAGTGGGATTTAATCCATTTGGGGACCATTACCCTTCTCTGTGGACTTTGGCTCCCAAGGTCGTTAGTCCTCTGGGTTGTCAGGTTAGTTAACCGCCACCTGATACTCGGCATTGAGTCACTGGCAGTATGGTTACTCTATTACTATACAGGCTAACCTGGCCAGACTCATTGCTACACATTCATTTTTCTTGCCTGCATAATCTCAAACTGGGAGAAATGCAACCTGCACTATAACACCTGCCTCTGGCTAGGAAATAGGATTTCCCCATTCTTATATTCGGTCAGTGAGCTTCAAGGATAGTTAGGTATTCTGACTTTTGGATCAGGCATTGGACATGGGTATAGAATTGTGGTTCAGAATGCCATATGGTTGCCCACTGTCTCACTTGGATGGCTTTGTGTAAGCTACTTGCAAAGGTGTCAAGAGGATTAAAATATGAAATATGCTGCTCAAAATTCCTTGGTAGGAAAAACAAGATGTTAATTATAGCATTTACACCCTTCTCATCAGCCAGAAAGATTCAAGCAGGCTCAGAGATAATTATTTAGACTTCCAATCTGAAAAGTCACAATGCAAAAGGAACAACAGATGGGTGGGGGAAGGCAAACAAGACTGCTTGAGTGTCTTTTTTTAAAACCTGCTAGATTCTTATAATGACCAGCTGGAATGCAACTGGACATTGTTGGCCTTCTTACAATGATCATCTAGATGGAAACAGCCCAGAAGAGGAATGAACAATTGCTGGTCTTTGTGCTAAGCCAGTAATATTGCCCTGCTTCTTTCTCTTCTGCAGTCAGAGTGGCAATAAAGAAAGAAGTAAAACCCACTGAAACCAGCCACCATTGGTCCAGATGTTTTCACTCATCTGACATGGCAGTAGTGACTAAGCCCAGGTCACCATCGTACATGAATAGAGGCTGGTGGATTGGGCTCCCTGGGAGTGGGCTGAAGCCTATTTGCTTTGGTGGCTCCTGGTTTGCACCGCCTAGCAAGGAAAGCAGTTAGAAGCACCAGCTCCTGGCTTCCTCTTAGGCATGTGTCTCCTTCTCCTCCTCCTCCTCCTCCTCTCCCACCCAAGCCCTTTCTTATCTTCCTTAGGGGGTTCCCCCCCCTTCAATTAAACAACTCCACCACTTCCTGTTTGGCAAGTTATTCTTCCTGTTTCTTGCAGGGTTCTGTTACATGGAGCCTGCCCTGCCCAGTTCCTTCTGTCTAATCACCACCGCCAAGGTCCCTTGACTGAAGCTGGGGCAGGGAGCACATGAGATGAAACACTGCACAGTTAAAAATTCATAATAATAAGACAAAAATTAGTTTGACTCCTCCCTTGGAAGGCCCTGAGTCACAAGTTGGGGAAGGGCTTTCTCATTTCAGCCCAGGCAGCCCTGTCATCTCCCTAACATGTTTGCGTCATTTTATATCTACTTGTGAAGGCAGGATGTGTTATGAGACCTGTGTGAATTTGCTTGTGTACACAATTAGTGAGCCAGGAACGGACACAGAGATCTGTCAGTATCACAGCTGAAGAGGGCTGTGGGTGATGTCCATTGTATTGGAGGTTCTTGGTGTCCTGGGAGGGCACAAAGCCAGGGCAGAGAACTAGGGTTTTCTGTGTGTGGTATCTGACTTCCTGTTTAGTTAAGGAAATAAAGAAATAAATAGACTCCTTTTTCTTTTGTTAAATTAGTTTAAATTGGCAAAGATGGTTCAGATACGGGAGGCTGGATACACACTGGCTCAGAAAATGTTCATGGACTGTCTAGTTGTAGATTTGTCCTTCTCTGAAGAGAAGAGATTAGGTGGAAGGAAATCCAAATGAACTATGAATGAGAGGGCAGTTTGGATCACATTAGTTTGTCTGCAATCTTTTCTTTGCTCTGTTCTTCCATATGACTGCATAACATGAATCAAGGATGAGTTTGTAACTATGTCTATGTGAAAGTCCAGGGGCCAAAGAAGAGGGTAATGTTTTGGTGTATTATGCAGTCTGTCTGCTAAATAGCACAAGCAGCACAATTTGTTCAAAATAAGCACATTTGCATGATTTTATAGACTTGCTATACTCTGCCCTGGGCAGATCTTGCAACCTTTTCTCTTTTTAGTTCATTATTGGTTTTCTCATCCATTTTGTCGCTCCAGCGAAAGCACCATCTCTGTGGATGTGGCCAGACAGAGGGAACTCAAATGGCTGGATATGTTTTCCCACTGGGACAAATGGCTGTCACGCAGATTCCAAAAGGTAAGCCAAGATCTATCTCTTCACTATCTTCCTGGGTATTGGAGGAAAGATCTCAGCTGGCATTTTGCTTATCCTGTGGTGTGTGTGTGTTTAATTTGTATATATTAACCATTTCCCCTTCTTCTGCAGGTGAAATTGCGGTGCCGAAAGGGAATTCCTTCTTCTCTGCGTGCCAAAGCATGGCAACTTCTTTCCAATAGCAAGGAGCTTTTGGATCAGAACCCAGGAAAATTTGAGGTATTTCTGAATGCTCTTCTCATAACATTAAACCAGTGAAAGAGGAGTTCGTCTCTGATAGCTGGGAGAAGGTAGAGCAGTGTTTGTTTCCTTATTACTAATATTTATACCCCACTTTTTAAAATAGAAATCTTCCCACAGTAACTTCTAAGTAATATAAAGGCAAAGGTCTCCCTTGCTCAAAAGCCAGTCACATCTGACTCTAGGAACAGTGCTCTTCTATGTTTACAGCCAAAAAGCCAGTGCTGTTTGTGTCTGCAGACATTTCTGTGGTCATATGGCAGGCGTGACTAAACACCAAAGTGCTTGGAACATTGTTACCTTTATTGCTGAAGCTGTACCTATTTCTCTACAGCATTTGCAAATTCTTGCTTTTGAACTGCTAGGTTGGCAGGAACTGGGACAAATGACAGGGGCTCAGACCATCGTGCAGTAGTTGGGCCTCAAACTGCTGACTTGCCAACCTTCTAGTCATCAAGCTCAGGGTCTTAACCACTAAGCCATCACCACAAACCCTTCTAAGTAGTATAAAAGTATGTTAATGAAATCACAAGAGCTACTTTTAATGGTGATAGCTGGTGGTAGCCCAACTCGTACAGGGAAGGGGTAACCTCTTTTGAACAGGAGGAAGCTCTAGCTGCCTGCATCTTTCTTCTGGAAGACCACTAGTAAGGTAGTTGATAACAGGTGACCTGCTTCCACATCTGTCTCCTTGTCTTGCAGAGCTTGGAAAAGTTGGTTTGCTTAGATTGCCCAAGTCAGTATTTTGGAAGTTATAGTCAAAAGATCTGCTGTCTTTAAATTCTCCAGATTTCTAAATTTGCTGTTCCACATTCTCGATCTTTCTGTTTCTGTCCCATCCACCACCACCCCTCTTAGGAACTGGACCGCCTGCCCGGAGATCCCAAATGGCTCGATGTGATTGAAAAAGATCTACACAGGCAGTTCCCTTTCCATGAGATGTTTGCAGCTCGGGGTGGTCATGGGTAAGAGAGCTAGAAGAGTGGAGGGGCGGTTTCTTCTGTATCATCTAAACCAGTGTTTCCCAACCTTTGGTTTTTGGACTTCAAATCCCAGAAGCACTGATCAGCCAATGTACTGACTTAGGTTTCTGGGAATTGAAGTCCCCCTGGGGGACCTGGACACCACCTTGGGAACTACTGGTATAAACCATATTATTTAGGGTTTGAGAAGCACAATACTCATGTGTTTAAACCTGTTATGAAATTACATCCTCTCTGTATGCTTGATTAACCTCCCACACCAGTGCCTGCCTGGTTCCTCCTGACACTGTGTCATCCTTGCTTCCTTAGCCCTTATGACCTCCTACTACATTTGTCTTGCTGTGTTCCTTTATTTGCACCTCCAGCTAGAGACAGGACTCTTTAATAGAGTAACTCATGACTCCTAGCTAGTGCTCAGAAGTAACACATTAATAATCAGCATTATTACTTTTGCATTAAGCAGGAAGACGAGGCACTTGATGCACCTAGAGAATGAGTAACTACTTTAATGCTAATGTGTTACTTTTAAAATGTCATTTTCTCAAGACTTTATGGATATATAATTTTCTTTTAACAGAAAAGGAATGATTTGAAATTAACACCTTACTTCCAGACTCTGTTTCCTATCTTTGTCTTTCAGCTGTCCAAGAGCCTTGTGGCTTGGAAACTTTGACTCGTGTCTATCCTGTATGCTTTGTGATTTTAAAAAACAAACACACATGGAGGAAAGAAGACTCATGATGATATGCCATGATCAGTTGCCTAATGCATTCCTTCCTATTAATATTATAAGGCCTTCTTCAGGGGGATTAAGGAAACCTTGTGCAGAACTTTCAATTCTGTTGCTAGTGGGCCTTAGCAGAGACTTTTAAAACAGGCGTAAAGTAACGGACCAAAATATGTTGGACGTTTTAAAAGTAAACATCTCTGTAATTTTTGAAATTTTTTGAAATGTGTTCTGCAAGGTAAATTATAGTCCCCCAAACTAAAGGGTCCTCGATTGAGTCTGATGCCCCCTTGAGGCAGCAAGAAAGCATTTGATCTCCAGTCTTCTGTATCCTTCTTTTCTGTCACAGGCAGCAAGACCTCTACCGCATCCTGAAAGCTTATACCATCTACCGGCCAGAGGAGGGCTATTGCCAGGCTCAGGCACCTGTTGCTGCAGTGTTGCTGATGCATATGCCTGCTGAGGTGAGGAGCTGCACCATCAAATTGGTGTGGGAATTGTGACAAATGGCTTGAAAAGTAGGGTCCTTCCACATTGGTGTAGGATCGTGTGGGTGAAAGTTGGAAGGAGCATGCTTCTTGAGTTGCCTGCATCAGCAGAGTGGAATGGGTGTGCCATGGTATAAATCTGAAGGGTTTGGTAGTGGTAGGAAAAAGCAACTTTTGAAAGTAATTAAAAATGTTAATATTATGCTAGTGAAGGAGCTTTGGTCCTACTATTTACATCACTTTTGAAATGTAACTTAATCACACCCTTTTTAGTTCTTCACAAGAACCCTACTTGCTTGTAACCCTACACTGCTTGCGACTTCTTACTTCCAAGCTCCAGATCTTGTGTATGGGTGGCTTTAAAATATGAGCAGTATTTTAACCAGGTGAGGTCTGCAGCTATTCATGGATGGTGGTCGTGTTTGTTCATTTCTTGTGGCCCTGTTGTGAGCATTGGAACTTGGGTGTTGCTTGTTCAGTGTTGTAAAGGGAACGTGATATCCAGGGCCCATGATGGCGAACCTTGGCATTCCAGGCGTTCTTGGACATGCAGTAAACCCCATCTTGTGGATTCACAGAGACTTGGGCTTCTGGGAATTCAAGTCCAAAAACGCCTGGAGTGCCAAGGTTTGCCATCACTGTCCAGGGCAGAGAAATGAAGGATCTTGAGATCAAACATCAGCCTTTCTGAATCAGCCAGGACTATCATACTGTGTGTAAGTAGGAGACAATCCAGGGACCTTAGAAAGAGTGCCTGGACCATAGAAGCATTACAGTCCAAATGACTTACGCTGAGAATTTGTCAACTTCTCTCCATAGCAAGCTTTCTGGTGCCTGGTGCAAATCTGTGAGAAGTATCTCCCTGGCTATTACAGTGCTGGACTGGTGAGTATGGCTGGTTTCCTGTTAAGAAAGGCAGTAGGCATCAGGTGTTTTGGCAGATATTATTTATAGGAAAAGTCTTCTGTACTGTAGAACATTCCCTGATGGGAAAGTGTTTCCCTTTGTTCTCTTCTTTTCCAGAAGAGTACTGTGTGTAGTAATTTCTCCACTGAATCCAATCCATTGCCAGATTTTCAGCCCCTTTCCACTATGTAATATTTTCAGTGTGTAGTGATGTTATGCAAGGAAAAGCCAGCGCATCTGCTTTTTAGAGAGCAAAGAATACTATGGCATGGTTCTGGGAAAGGTAGGAGACCCAGAATATAGGAACTTTTAACAATTGGAAGATATATTTCACAAAGAGAAAGAAATAATCATATTTTTATTTCTCTATAACCTTGGGCTGTCTAAATAGTTCTGTAGTGTTCTGGGGGCACCTTGGGACTGTGTAGCCCATTCCCAACCCATTCCCAACCTTTGGCTCCCTAGCCAAATACTCCAGCCAACTGTTGATAATTGGAGACTCAAATTGTTGTCCAATTTTCAATTCCCACCCCACTCTGTGTCACCCACAGATGTTACAAACATTGCCCATGAGAGAAGGCCAATGAAGACTATTCTTTGAATTTATTGTCAGCAAGGGGATATTGAAGGAAAGAAGGGGAAAGAATTTGGAATGGGAGTTCACTCCAGTGGAGGTGCAGCTGGAGACAATACCTCTGTTCATCTCCATCTCACCTGTATCTTCTTCATCTTGTATAGGAGGCAATCCAGTTGGACGGGGAAATTTTCTTTGCCCTGCTACGCCGAGCATCTCCCATTGCCTACCGGCATCTGAAGAGATACAAGATTGACCCCATCTTGTACATGACCGAGTGGTTTATGTGCATCTTCTCCCGGACCTTGCCCTGGTGTTCTGTGTTGCGTGTATGGGATATGTTCTTCTGTGAAGGTGAGGCTCATTCTTTGGTTCCCCCTTGTTGTCTGTCAAGTTTTGCATGTCTGGGTATCATCTTCTTGGCATCTTTTTGCCAGGAAGAAAGGATGCAAAATAACTACAGAGCCTCTGTACTTCTTGATAGAAATCTTTCCTCGCTTCCAATCTTAGCTGAACCTGAGCAGGATGAAAACTCCTAAGCAATTGCTAACATAAATGTGACAAACATTTTGGCCTCCATGAGGAGTAGGAATTTGAGAGGGAGTGAAAGGGAACCAAATCTGTTTTGCTACCAAATCCTCCAAGATGGAGTGAGGGGGTAGTTAATATTGTTACAAAACTAAAAGGGCTGTTGAGTGCCACATAGTATAGTCCTGATTTAAAAAAATATATATTTTAAAATCTGTCTTGCTTTTTGTGAGATAATTAATATGTATGTTTAGTCCCATTTTATTTAGTAGAGTTTGTTCACTGATAAGCATGTTCAGGTTTTACAGACTCATAATACTCAGACTGGAGTTATCTTGGAAAATTGAGTTGGTCCTAGATTTGAATCAGATTTTTAAAAATCGTGTCAGAAGCACACAAAGGTACTTTCTGGGTCAAAAGGATTTTTGCTGGAGAAACTGCTCAGGAGATGCCCGAAGGAGGCTCCTTTCATGTCCCCAAGATCTTTTCCCACTGAAGTCCCTTTTTATTTACTTGCAATGTCTTGCCCTGATAACGATTGCATCGGATAATGCTAGAATCAGATAATGATGCAAGTTTTTTGGAAAAAACTTGCATCGAATAACGATTCTGGATAATAATTTTTGGCATTATCCGAGGCAATGGTCTGCGGGTGTGGGGTGGTTTGGGTAGAACTACCCAAGCCACCCCCCACCCGCAGCGGTCTCTGCGACTGCAGTAGGGTCAGAGAAAAACACCCGCCTTTCCCCTGACCCTACTGCAGTTGCAGAGACTCCTTGTCTCTTTCCCTCCCTGTATTTAAACTACAGGGAAGGGGGAAAGAGAGAGACGTGATTGGTTCTCTAGAGAACCAATCACATCTTTCTTTCCCCCCCTCTCCCTGTAGTTTAAATACAGGGAGGAAAAAAAGACGCGATTGCGATCTCTCTCTTTTCCCCTTCCCTGTAGTTTAAATACAGGGAGGGAAAGAAAGAGGCAAGGAGTCTCTGTGACTGCAGTAGGGGCGGGGAAAATGCGGGTGCTTTCCCCCAACCCTACTGCAGTCGCAGAGACCGCTGCGGGTGGGGGGTGGCTTTAAAGGCAGGGAGGTCTCTTTCTTTCCCTGCCTGCCTTTAAAGGAGTTTGTCCCTGAAGTCAGGGCTTTTTTTTTTTAGCGTTGTTTGATGCATGCATTGGACAACGCTAAAAATTGGATAACGTCATGACTTGTGGAACCAAGTCATAACGTTATCCGGTGTATTACTGTAGATAAATAAGGACCACTTCGGTGAGAAGATAAACAGTGTTTTATACACTTCGCTGTTTAGTCATGTCTGCCACATGACCACGGAAACGTCTGCAGACACAGACAGTGGCTATAAACCAGTGATGGGATGACACCGGTTCTGACCGGATCCACAGAACCGTTTTAAGGATTTCCGGAGGGCTCTCCGTGGGGGTAAAACCGTTTTTGAGGCGTCCGATCCGAACCGGGAGGAAAATTAAAAAAAAAATTGGAGCAAAAATGGCTCCAATTTAGTGCGCATGCGCAGAAACTCAATCTGACACGTGCGCACTAAATTGGAGCCATTAAATCTGCCGTTCCTCTTTAAAGTTCCCCTCAAAACCCGGCACGGACGCCCACCCAGCCTCCCCGGAGACCCTGGGCGGGTGGGCTTGACCGGTTGAGGTGGAGTTGGGTAAGAAAGCCAGTTGGCAGAGAGTCTGGGCTTTGCCTTTCCAGGGCATCAAATATTCATGTTGCAATCATTCCAGCGCCATGTCGCTTAAATGACAGAACAGAGAGGCCTGGAAACGCCTCGGGCGAACCCATGGGGGCCCCTTCAGATTCGCTTACCCACTTTCCTCCCTGCCGCTTCATCTGCTGCTTGTGACAGTTACCAACCTTGCCTCTTTTCTCTCCCACTCAACCCCTTTCCCCCCCCCCCACACACACACCACACACACATACTTCTCTCTAATGGCAACGATAATGGCGGCGGCGGAGATTGCAGCAGCGATGACTTTGGCGGCCGCAACTCTCCACGGCGGCGCTCCTGGCTCCTAGCGCTGCCGAGGCTCGGGGCAGCCCGTGGAGAGTTGCGGCCGGAAGCCCTGGGCCGCCCGGCTAGGAGCGCCGCCGGGCGCCGAGGCTCGGGGCAGCCCGTGGAGAGTTGCGGCCGGAAGCCCTGGGCCACCGGGCTAGGCGCGCCGCCGCTGGGCGCCAAGGCTCGGGGCCAGCCCCAACGGTCCCCATTGTAAGTGGGGTTTGTGTTTGGGGTGGGTGGGTGTTTGGGTGTATTTTTATTTAATTATTATTTTATTTATTTATTTTATTAACGGTTTTGTGTGTGGGGGTTGAGGGGTGTGTGTGTTTTATTTTTATTTTATTTATTTTATTTTTGGCCCCGCCTACAACGTCATGACGTCATGACGTTGGCTCCACCCATGACGTCATGACGTTAGCTCCACCCACACTGTGATGACGTCAGGGTGGGGTACTAAAATTTTTATCATCCCATCACTGCTATAAACATATGAGCACTGAACCCTAGAGTCAGATACGACTGGCTTTCAAGCAAGGGTGACCTTTACCCTATACCTGTGATGGCAAACATTGGCACTCCAGCTGTTCTTGGACTTCAAGTCCCTGTGAATCCACATGAATGAGTTTACTGTGTGTACGTGCAGTAAAACCATTCGTGTGGATTCACAGGGACGTAGGCTTCTGGGAACTGAAGTCCAAGAACACCTGGAGTGCCAAGGTTTGCCATCACTTCCCAATACATTCCCTAGCAGTCTTCCTTCTCTTCATTTTCCTAAATGTGCTTTTTGATTTGTATGTTCTTTCCAAGGTCAGAGCTTGCTGACTAGGGGATTTTTTGAGCCGTGATCCAAAAAACCCAAAACAAAACAATTTTGCCAAGTTCTAAATATAAGAACCTTACAAGATCAGACTCAACGTCTGTTTAGTCCTGGCATTCTAGTTATATAGAGCATACAATCATATGTTCCAAAGCAGGTACAATTTAGAGGCATTTTGCCTCTTAGTCCTGAATGTGATATATAACTATCCTGATTAGTAGCCATTAAGGGCCTTAATCTCCACAAATGTATCTAATCGTGGTTTTGAGTTCTGGTTGGCAACGATCACTACATGCTGTGGTACTGTATTCCTCTAGCAGCCCTTTACCTTCTTGCTCTTTGATTCATCCTTGGTTTCCTGCTTGCAGGAGTGAAGATAGTCTTCCGAGTGGGTCTGGTGCTGCTCCGAAGCACATTGGGCACAATAGACAAACTGCGCTCATGTCAAGGCATGTACGAGACAATGGAGAAGCTACGGAACCTGCCCATTGAAACCATGCATGAAAATTTCCTGGTCCAGGAGGTGAGAGTTCCATCTTCCTTCCTCCCTCAGATAGCTATACCATAACACTAGTTTCCTAGGCAGTACACACACTATTAGAACATTTAAAACCTAAGTACAACTATAGCAACTATGAAAATTAAAGCACCGTCAAAGAAGAAAGGAGTCTGAGGCTAGAGATGGGGAAACTTGTAATCTACAATGAAGATCATATACCGTCTGTACAGCCAAATATGGGGGGGGGGGGGGGAATGCTGTGTGGTTCTTGTACACAAGGGGAAAGTGGGTGATAAGTACACTCTCATGCAGAAAATAAGCTTGGGTAATATTTATGAATGGAAGATCACAGTGTTTGTAAGGAATAGGAAATTGAAACAAGAAATGGTTGAGCCCTTGATACAATGCTGATTCTAATCTTTGTCCAAACCACTCAAGAGAGATGATCCACCAAATATTTTCAGAATTAATTAATTAAGTACACTTATATACCATCCTCCTGACTAAGGCCACATACACAAACCCAGTCTAGACAGCAGTGGACAGAACAGGTATGTTGTTTAATTTCAGCCTCAGCTTGCATGGGGCAGTAGAACATTCTAATGTTTTGAATGAGCAGGGCTTCCTGAGATATATATATGTATAGGCATAGGCAGAGGTCGCCCTTGCTCGAAAGCCAGTCATATCCGACTCTAGGATGTGGTGCTCATCTCCGTTTATAGCCAAAGAGCCAATACTGTCTGCATTTGCGGGTCTTGAACTGCTGACCTGCCAACCTTCCAGTTGTCAAGTTCAGTGTCTTAACCACTAAGCTACCACAAATTATTATATGCAAATTATTACTACAGGAAGAGGTGCTTGGTTGCAGTACTAGAAATATTTTCAAAGAGTATTATGTCTCTAACCTCCCTGCTTCTTTTGTCAATTTTGCTCAGGTGATTAATCTTCCCGTCACGGAAGCCTTGATTGAGCGGGAAAATGCCGTTCAGCTGAAGAAATGGCAGGAGACCCGGGGTGAGCTCCAGTACAAGCCTTCCCGCCGACTCCATGGTTCCCGTGCGATCCACGAGGAGCGTTACCGCATGAACCCACCCTTGTCCGCTAGTGCCAGCCTCTTAAGTCTTACTGGCTTGAAGCAAAGGGTTTCCCTCAGCAGTGGGAGCGGCCCCT
This sequence comes from Furcifer pardalis, assembly GCA_030440675.1. Classification (NCBI taxonomy): domain Eukaryota; kingdom Metazoa; phylum Chordata; class Lepidosauria; order Squamata; family Chamaeleonidae; genus Furcifer; species Furcifer pardalis. The sequence continues at coordinate 9,839,894 of CP126897.1, forward strand.
CTTTCTCCCCAGCACACTCCATGGGCCTTGTGGCCATGTCTGCCGCCCCTCCTGCAGCCCCACCTGCAGCCCCTCCTGCAGCCCAGAGCCAGGTGGTTGTCTCCGAAGGCCTCCACCCTGTCTTGCCTTCTCCGACTGGGAACAACACGCCCCTCGGAGGCCCGAAAAGAACAGCGAGCAGCAGCAAAGAGGAGAAGCGGAAGGACAAGGAGCGGGAGAAGCAGGAGAAGCTGGAGAAGGAGAGGCGGAAGCAGGAGAGGGAACGCGAGAAGAAAGCGCAGAAAGAGCGGGAGAAGCAGGAGAAAGAGAGGGAGAAGAAGGAGCAGAAGGAACGCGCCAAAGTGGAAGCCAAGCTGAAGAAAGAGAGGAAGTTGTCGCTGAGGAAAAAAGAACCCAAACCGGTTCCTCCTCTGCCACCTCCTGAGGAAGGGAAAGACGGGGAGCCTCTGGGGGCATCAGTGTTACAAGACACATACTTTTGAGTAGGCCTCATACCATAGTTTTGGCAACACACGCTCTAGCGACTGCCTCCCACCCATCAGCCAAGGACCAAGATGGTGGCTGCTGCCAGAGACATTTCTGTGGTAGGGAACCCAGAGGGCAGCAGGAGGAGGAGGAGGAGGTGCCATGGGGAACCACTGCTGTGCACTGAACCGCCTGACTTACTTAGGGCTACAATAGGCCAGGATCTCTAGTATTTTTACATCCCCTTTCCTTGTGCCTGAGGTGGATTTGACCCTCACTCTCCTCCCCCTTAATGAATAGGGCCAAAACAAAATGCACTCCGCTTGGCTACCTGAGATGGCTGTCCCATGCAAAGTCCACCCAAACTTAACAGGTGCAGTTGCACAGCCACCTCCCCCCCCCCCCCTGTCTCCCCAAAGCTTGAAATCCTAACCCAAGAGCTAATGGTGTTATTAATTGTAACTCCCAACCTCCTTTTCTCGAGAACTGTTATGTAGAATCATCTGTCCTTTAATCACTCCAGGCTACATAGACTGCCTCGTTCCAAAGAGGCTAGTTGTAAGAACAGTATATGGCCCTTGTTCCTTCTCCGTTCCAGTAAATTAACAAACTCTTCTTCCATGGTAGCTTGGGTTGACCCTCCTAATGGCACTCTGTATTGCTTCTTAGCTCCAAATAGGATGGGTTCTCAGAGTGGGGGGAATCCCATCTAGTCTTCCTCCTATAGACATAGAGAGACACAGACATCTTCGGCTTCTTCAGCAAAGGCATACAACTAGCAGGAAAGCTTCACCTGTTGGTTTTATTCCTCTTTTGCAGCTCAAAGAGGCAGGATGTCTGTGTGTAGGGGTGTGTGTCAGGTGGAGACCTCTCAGTGATCTTGCTGTCCACAGGCACCACCATTTTGTTGTTACTATGCAAGAGGTTCTTTTGCAGTGGTCAAGAGAACAAAGCAAAGAAACCTGTTGGCGTCTAGAAATTTCTGATGAAATTGTTGAGCAACAAATAACCAAAATGGATCAATGGAGAATTGGGATGCATTTTGTGAGAGCCTCCTTCCCTTTGGTTGACAAGAGGGGCTTCTGTTTCTGAATAAGAAAAGTGATCCAATCTCCTCCTGTTTAGTATTCTGGTCCAAGCATTTCTGAGAGATGAAGTTAGATGGTGATTTTTATGTATGGCTATTTGTCGCTTACCAGACTAGAAAGGCCAACACATTTCTTTGGAGCACCTGCCGCTAAGAGAAGGCTTTGGTGCCAAGCATCAGGGCCCTTGTATGATAGTAGAAGATCTAGAAAACTGCTCTGCATCGTTAAACTGCTCTGTATCTAAGCCTTCCCTCCATCTCATCCATCCTTTATTGGATGTAAAGGTGACGTTTTAAATTTAAACCCGTTGAGGAGTTTTTCTTCTTTTTACCTGCATGGTTTTGCCCAGAGGATCTATTGTTGGGAAGAGGCTGCCAGTGGTTGTCCAGTTTTAGGGCCACACAGTCTCTTTGTGGAATTGACAGGGCTTCTAGAGCTGTGATGGTTGAAACTGGTTTGAAGATGCTTTTAAATTTGTTCATGTAGATCTACATTCCTACATGGCGCATGCTCTATTCCCTTGTTTGTGGATGAAAAGCAAACAGTCATTTTAATAATAACTGGAATGTATTTTCTCTCTATTTTCTCTCTCTGTGTGTGTGTGGTACGCTGTGCGACCACAAAGGGGATCCCTTTTGATTTTACCACATACTGGTAGTGGCTCATTGGGCCTTTGATGGTACTGCAGAAGGTATCCAGTTGCATTCCTGGCTTCAGTCCTATGTTGTCTAAGGAGGCCCCGTATGCCAACAGGACCAGATTATTGGGAGGCTGTGGACCCAGGCTTTAGGAATTTTGCAGCAAATGTATCATAGGAAGCTAGCTGCTAGGAGACTGAACCCTTGCCAACTTCTTGTGGTCCTTCACAACTCTTTTCCTGCAACGTCATGGCCCTGCCTAGGTCATATCTCCTGCAGTTGTGAAAAGTTTGGAAACGAAGAACCTGTGTCTGAAACTTGCTTCCCGGAATACACCTGCCCAGTTTTCCTCAAGTCCACAACCCAGTGTGAAAAAGGCTCAATTTACCCATCTTCATCTCTGTACATAACTTTTCTCTATAACACATATATTATATATATGTTTCCATATTGTAATTATGTATACAGATACTTGGTTTTTTTAAATTGTGTGCTCTTATTTAATGGGAAAGACACTGGAAAATTAGGAAACCGTATTCTTCCCTGACCTTTTAAAGTTTTTTTAGGTTTTTTTTACTACGACCCCTAATCAGGAAGAGCAGAAAATTGGAAGTTTACAGTTGATATCTCTTTGCTGCCCTACTTGTTAATAATTTCTTCCCTTTTGTCATTTGTGCCTCATTCTCAGTGGATTCTCCCCACCCTCATTGCTTTGTTTAAAAATATTAACAAAACAAAATGAAAGTCAAGTTTGTCAAGTGTCTTCATTGACCAAAGATGGATGAACTATTTTTTAATGTTATTGGGGTATTGGTGAGATTAGTAGAGGGTGGAAAAGATTTGAATAACAAACGGAGGATTGTGTTTTTTGGAAACTGGCTTCCTTCTTGGCCACTACAGGTACCCTTAATATAAACCAGCAGGGCTAATGCATTTAGAGGTCACCGGTCTGGGGAAAGTGGGTATAAAATTGGTTCAGATGAGCTATTGAGCCAGGAGGGTTGAATTGTTTTAGCCATTTGGGTTGGCATTTTGGTCATGGTCACACACACATACTGTATTCCTTTTTTTCCTGTGACATTTGTAGGTGGCTCACTTGTAGATATTACGTATTTCAGTTTTATCTTCACAACACTTGAGCCAACTTGGTTAGGCTGAATGAGAACCTGTTTCATTGTTACTAAGACCTTAATAGGGATTTGAACTACTGCTCTCTACTAACTATACCATTGTGTCACCGTACTCTCGTTGATCTTAATAGTATTAGGTTTAAAAAAGTGTATATTTTCTGGGTTGTGCTGGTGACATTTAGAGTCTAGCTTGAAAAGGTTGGGGAAAAACCATGACTCCCAGAATCCCCCCCCCCCAATCCACAGCATGGCCAATTGTGACCTGTATTGCCTTTTGGGGGTGGATTCTAGTAGCAAAGTAACTTTCTCATTCATAGCTATAGAGCAAAAGACCAAGTAAACAGAGCAGAGTGGTTCTTACTCATTGCTTAGCATCATGATGGCTTACCTTGGCACTCCAGATGTTCTTGGACTTCAATTCCCAGAAGCCCAAGCCCCTGTGAATCTGCATGAAGGGGTATACTGCGATTCGTCCTGCCTATGCCGCCCTCATCAATCCCGGAAGCAGAAGTAAAATGCGCCCCGGAAGCAGAAGTAAAACACGCCCATACGCGTTTTACTTATGCTTCCGGGAGCGACGAAGGGAGCGCAGGCCGGATAAATTGCAGTAAACCCCTTCGTGTGGATTCATGGGGGCTTGGGCTTCTGGGAATTGAAGTCCCAAGAACATCTGGAGTGCCAAGGTTCGCCATCACGGGCTTAACAGATGCCAAACATCACTGAATGACAGACATCTTGTAGCTGCTGTAATGGTTAAAAAATGAGCAGATGATTTCTGTAGGCTCATATAGACAATACAGAAACAAGTCTAGGTTAGCCTGCAGTCCTCATCTTTGACCTGCAACCCTTCTTGTGGAGGAAATAAGAGATTCTGGTATTTAGGTACCTGGGCCCTATGTTTCCCGCTTACATGCTGCTGCAATCAGCTCAGGTTGAATTGAAGCACCTGGCCAGAGTTTAGAGAGAATACTTTTTTGTATTGTAAATATCAGAATTTCCATGCTGGCTTGAGATCAACACTGTCTGACTACATACTTTTTAAAAACCATTAAAATCCAGAAATCACTGGTTTGGGTTGCTAAAGGCCACAGCTTTCGCTACCAGGGATGGGACAAGTACAAATGTATGTTGTTACATGTTAATAGTTTGACTTACGATGATTGAATGATCTCCAGAATAGCCTTTCTTCAACTGCCCTGCTCAGCTTTTTTAACTCAAGACTGTGGTTCGCTTAGGCCAGGGAGTCAATACATCTCATGTTTAGTCTTCCTCTTTTCCAGGATCATTTTACCTTTCCCAGCATTATTGTCTTTTCCAGAGAATATTGCTTTCATGTTATAGGTCAAGGGTACCCAAACTATGGCCCGGGTCCGCCCCCGATGCCAATTCATCCAACCCACGAATCCCTTGTCGCTCCTGGAAGCGGAAGTAAAACACGCCCATACGGGCGTGTTTTACTTCCGCTTCCAGGAGCGACGAGGGCTTTGTGGGCCAGATGAATTGGGATTGGGGGGTGGATCTGGCCTCTGGGTTGTAGTGACCAGCTTCCTGAATGTGACTGGCCTGCGGCCTGAAAAGTTTGGACACCCCTGTTATAGGTCCAAAAGTAGGACAGCCTCAGCTTCATCATTTTTGCCTATAGACACAGTGGTTCCCACCCTTCTTTTGGCCATGCCCCGCCTAAGCATCTCTAAAATCTTGATTCCCCCCCCCCCCGCCATGTGACACATAATAAAAGTGAACTCCTATTCACATGGAGGAAGCCTAAAAGGCCATTCACTGTTATGTAATGTAATGTATTGTTTGTCAGCCGCCCTGAATCGCCACGGCGAGTGGGCGGCAATATAAATTTGAACTAATAAATAAATTACCCCCCTTAAAAATCAATTTTCCCCCTGTGGGGCATGTGCCCCAAGTTGGGAACCACAGCTCTAGAGATTCTTCAAACTTGATTTGTCTTAGAAGCCACTAATTCGTCTTTCTGGCAGTCCAAGGTATCCACAAAGCTCTTGTCCAACATCATGTTTCAAACAAATCATTTTCCCATGTCTATATTCTGCCCAGCTTTCACATATCGTGATCCAAATGTACAAAAGTGTGGATGATCTTGGGTGTGAACACTCCAATCTTTCCACTTAATGATCTTTCCTAAATCCTTCACTGCTGTCTTTCTGAGTGTTCTGGTTCTTTGGCCGCAGTCTACATTTGGTTTGATGATTGGACCAAGGTACAGTATATGTTTAACCTAGTGCATATATAAAGTACACACGGGTACATTCAAAGTGGATTGAGGTGGAGGCTATTTCAGAACCCCAGGTGAGAAGGAGGCTTTACAACAACATTTACTGATCAGCAGTGTAGAAATTTGGGGTTGTGGGCTTGTAGTTTTTGAATTTCAGAGACAGTCTTGGGACATATGGGAATTGTAGTTTAAAAACTATAAATCTACAAACTTCCAGTAGAAATAGCAATTCTGAACATGGTGTGGGATTGGCAATGTACAACGAGGTACAGGTTCTGCACCTTACATACAAACAAGCATTAACTCAAATATCCTTTTTCTAGGAAAGGATTTTCTTAATCACGGCAGCTGCATATGCGCGCATATGCACAGACAAGATTATGGCGGAAATTAAAAATACAAATTTATTAAAAACCTTCATGATTTAAAAAGAAAAATGTGATGAAATGTGTCTCTCACAAATCCTGGCTGCTTGTGTACCTCTCTTGCCACAAACATAGACTAATTTCCCAAAACTAACTGGTTGTAGTCAACCAGTGCTGATTACCCCAAATCTATCAAGTTTTCCTCTCCAGATTGTTGCTTTCTTCTCTCCTCTTGCCATATATGTCTCACTCCTAAAACGTCCTCCCCAAATTCCTGATGGAGTTGAACAAAGTCCATATTTAGTGATTCCATTTCTACCACTGAATTTAATGGGAGTTGTTTCAAGTCAGTTAAGTACTTTGGTTCTTCCTTTAATTTAGGAGGTTCTCTCTTCAGCATCTGAAACTGCCCTTCTAACTCAGCAGCCAAGACCCGGAGGTAGCTGACTTTTGCTGTACTGAGAGCTCGCACCCATCCTTCCATGGTCTCTTGGTTTTCAGCCGCCATCTTGTAGGATCGACTACCAGGAAGTCCATCGGGATAGGAGATTTCAAAAGTGAACGGTTCTGATGCAGATTCCTGCAGCTCAACAGTACAGCCTTCCAAGACAATAACCTGACCTGGGCCACGATCCCCACTTCGTACCCGGTAAAAAAGAAGATTGCCCCGAAGCTCACACCAATATGGCTGGTAAGAAGCAGTGCGCGTGCTCTTCTTATAAAGTAGACCCTGACGATCTGGGGGATTTTCCGGTGATGGTGAGAACATGATGCTGGACATATGGAGTTTCATAGTTGGCAGGTCCTGGAATGGGATAAGATGGCAGGACATTGGAAGTTAGTGAATTAAGCATAGGAATCACAATCTGGCGTATAGAGGAAGAGAAAAGGATTGGAAGAGAAACTGCAAATAGATAAATGAAATTCTGGGGAAAGCAGAAAAATAGCCATGGATTATGGTGTGATCGGAGGAAAAGAGGGTTACACTGAGAGAAAATGGCCAGACATGAAACTGTCAAAATGAAGTCACCTTTTGGTAAATTCATTCTGCAGTTCCTTTTGCCCCACCTAGTGTGAGAGAGATTATCAGGCACAAAGTGGCCACTGCCTGGGGCACGCCCAACTGTAGTTCAAAAATACCACAATCTTTGAGGAGGCTCTTTCTATGTACCCAGTAAAGCAGGCGTTCTCAACCTTTTCACACCATGGGCCGGAACATGCACCCTCAGAAAGCTGAGTGGGCTAGACTGGTGATTCCCCTGCCACAAACGCATTTACAACAGCTGCGGATGCATTTTACAGTCACATAACAGCCACAGGCACATTTATGGCTGTCGTAAATGTGACCTCTTCTGGTGATGGTGGTGACGTGGGCCACATGAAATGGTGCTGCAGGCTGGGGCTGGCCCACTGGCTGTAAGTTGCGAACCCCTGCAGTAAAGAATACTGTACTGGATAAATAGGCAAAGCAAGGGATCAAAACTGCAGTATAGGGCAAGAAGGGGGAAGGGAAGAGAAAGATTCATGAGTGGACCACAGGACAGGGATAGAAATTAGCATTAGGGGTTAGAAAACAAGTTTAAAAATTCAGAAACAAGGTTGGCCAACACCCCCCCCCCCAAACACACACACACACATGGAAAACAGTTTGCACTTTTATTCTTAAGTAATAGACAGACTTTGGGGCATGAAGGCTTACAGAGCCCTGAGAATATATATAAACCTTTTGAAGATAAAAGGTGGGGAAAGAATGAGATTGAAGAAAGTACCTTGGCAAATGGAAAATCTGACAGAAGAATGACTCATGATCTGAGAAGAAGAAAAAATGAAGGGAGGAACCCTTCTGGAGATTATCAAGGGAGATTGTTTAGAAATCTAGTAAAATCTGGCATTTTCAGGGTACACTTGAAGGAAGTCATTCAGGCAAGTCCAGGCGTTTGAAGAGAAGGAACGGCTCTTACCTTTGGGTGCTAAATATACTTTTTCCTCTTAAGAGTTCTCCTGCCTGATATTTTGGCCTCCCTCCATTGTTTGAGAGCAATACCTTCCCAGGTGAGGGGGTGGAGCTTGCATTTACCTGCCTTTTTCCATCTAGGGTTAGGCACATCCAGAAGTCACTTGCATCCGTTCTGAGAAGAGTGGAGGGAGTGACGCACAACCACGTTTGTTACAGTTCCTCTCCAACAAAAGGAAGAAAAAAAACGAAAGAGGAAGTATGAGAACCCAAATCATCATTTTAAAGCACAAATATATGTTCTCTCTCTGATTCTAAAGAGGAACTACTCAAGAGGGGAATGGGCTGGCTATAGAAACATGGTGGAAAATAAAGGGCACTGGAGGCTGAGTTCAGATTCCCACAATGCCTGTAAAGCCTGTTACTGTATTCTGTGCTTGCCTGACCATTCCAGTGTATGCTATGCACTCTTCATTGTCTTTGCTCATGAAGAGATGAAAAATACTAAGTGCATGGGCTTCTAGCTGAAGGCATTTTGGCGAACCCCTTCTTACCATTCTTTTTTGTGTGCCATTATGACATCTGTAACTTCTTCCAACATTCCATCTTTAAACTGTGTCATATTGTTAGGATTTTATCACATTCAGTGTATGTGGCTTAAAATTATTTATTTATTTTAGATTTATATACCACCCCAATCAATAGACTCTGGGTGGTGTACATAATCCAGCAAACACCTCACTGGCTGCTCAGCAAAACTTAAAAACAATATAAAAACAGTTAAAGCCCGTCAATAAAACTAATTACAGGGGTGGGGGGGAGGACACGACCTCAGATGAGCCAGAAAGGAGAGCTTGTTGGCAATCCTGGCCTCCAGACCCGTTCCGCTAGCCATGTATTCAATTCTCTCCTAAATGGTAGCAACTGGGCCTGGAGGCATAATTCTACCAGGAGGAGGTTCCATAATGTGGGGGCTACAACCGAGAAGGCCCTTTTCCTTGTGCTGGAGAGGTGCGTCTCCCCAACAGATGGTATATGAAGGGTGCCCTCTCGGTTTGTTCTCGTGGGACAGGTCAATGTCATTGTTCTATTGGTATTAGTTACTAATAAAATAATTAGTAACTAAAATAATAATTAGTAATAGTCTGTCATCCTTTTATCAGTACTGTACTGTATATTTTTCTCAGTATACTGCCACTTTCTATTTATTTTTCCCAGGTCAAATATTATGTTTATCTGCTAGTCTTTTAGCATTCCTAATTTAGGTCTGAATTTCCCTTTGATTCTTGGATTTTCCTGAAAAGAAATACCCTTGGAGTCAAAAATGATGAGGCTGAGGCATATTTGGCAGTTTCGCGTCTGGCCTAGACACAGAAGCTAAAGATGAGAAGGCAGGATTCTCTGCAAAAGATAATAATGCTGGGGAAGGTTTAAGGCAGCAGGAAAAGAGGAAGACCAAATGTGTGATGAATAAACAGTTTATTATAAACTCCCTAAAGAAAATGAGGTTTTTAGAGCCGAACAGGCATGTTGAAGACTGGACATTTTAGAGATCGGCCATTCATAACGTCGTTATAAGTTGGAGTTGATTTGATGGCTTGTAACAAAATGTAAGAATTTAAGGCGTTAAGCCTTGCCCACACTCCTCTGAACGATATACTCTTCCGCCAGTAGTTTGCGTCACTTCCTGTGCGCCAAGGGAACTCGCTTCCGCTTTCCCGCCGTCTCAGCCGCTTTAGAATTGTGGCAAGACCCGGATGTTGATTCCCTCACGGTGACTGCAGCGGCCGAGTTTGGGTGCCGGTTCAAAAGTCTTTCAGGTGGGAGTCAGCTTGGAAAAGAACGAAAAAGGCGGGAAATAGTTTATCCTTTTTTAATTAAAAATTTTCCCGACGTCCGGGGGAAGCCGTTTGTGGGACGGGAAAGAAATACGGGGGGATGCTGGAATAACTACGATATGTTTTCTTAAGTTAATTACCACTTTAATTAAGGGGGGGGTCATGGTGGGGTCTCTCTTTCTGCTGTAAAACAGATTTATTGGGATAGTGAACGCTTTCTGTACTGAGTCACAGGTATGGTTGCCTATATAGAACTCATTCGTGGGTATGGCGGACTCTGTTGTGATGTGAAGAGGGCAAATTTGTTATCTACAATCAAAATAAAAGCTTATTGGGGGAATTGTGGGATTTAGTTCATTTCATTTCATTCATTTATTCGATTTGTATACCGCCCTACTCGGTGCAACCGACTCAGGGCGGTTTACAGGAACTATACATATCAGACAATCAAAGGTAATAAACATAATCAAAAATCATACAGTATAATGCAATAAATATAACAATACAGTACAGCAGTGCAACAAAACAAAACCACACTGCAAAATGAGGTTACAAAGTACAATTCCAATTACATATACATGACATAGTTTCAAAGGTAATAAACATAATCAAAAATCATACAGTATAATGTAATAAATACAACAATACAGTACAGCAGTGCAACAAAACAAAATGACACTGCAAAACAAAGGTTACAAAGTACAATTCTAATTACATATACAAGACATCGTTTAAATAATAGGATACAGTATAAAAAAGTACATGAGCCCTGCCGCCACCGCGGCTTTTTAAGTCCTGCCGGGCAGAGCCTCCCATCCTCGGAATGGGAGCAAAAGTTGCTTCCCCGCGGCAACCTCCATCAGAAAATGCCTCCTTAATTATGCTGAAAATTAAGCATGTGAAAAGGTTACTTTTGGAAGTAAGAAGATTGTGCAGGTGTTTAAAAGTTACATTTCCATAATTATTAACAAGATAAGTCTGAATATTTTTAGATGACATTGTGACAGTACATGCAAGACTTTTGGTCTATGTATAGAAATGGATAAGATGCAAGATCAGATGTTTTCTATTTATGCAGTGAGGTAAGAGATGTGCATAAAAACACTCCTTTCACCCACGTGAGCAGCAGAGATGGTGCCAGGAATTATTTGTTTACAGACTTCTTCCTGAGACCTGTTTGGTGGAGATAAGCCTCTTATCAGCAGTGGAACCAGTGGTCTGCTGGAACTAGTTGGCCAGATCTTTCAGAACAGCCAAGACGTTCTCCAGAAAGCTGTAGAGTCTGCACACCAGGTCTCTAGGGTGCCTGAAATCTTCTCACTCTGTGTACATACCTTTGAGTATATATCTTTAATCCTATGTTGTTTTTGTACAGGACCATTATGTCAAAACGCAAAGTAACCTTTGAAGACCAAGGTGATGAGGAAGAAGAGGAAATGAGTTTGCCGAAAAAGAAGGTATGCCCCCTTCCCCTGAAGAGCTTTCATTTTGTAGCATTCTTGGCCGTTTCTGGTCTCCTTCTGTATATGTTAATAAATTTGAAATACAGCTCTTATTATCTGTGAGATGTTGGGGGTTCATGGAAATTGTAAGAAAATTACAGGAGAAAACCTGGTTGGGATGGTTGTTTTGCAGCTTGATGTCTAGGGTAGGAGTTCTCAAGCCGGGGACCAGGTGACTCTCTGTCGGAGAGCTTCGGGGGCTGGATGGCCATTTTGCCCTTCCTGCACCACATGCCACTTCCTGGTGTGGTGGTGGTGGGGCCACATGAAATGGTGCTGCGGGTTTCAGTTTGAGAATCACTGTTCTAGAAGATAGTCAACAGGATCTTACCACTTATCTGATATTTTTCCCATTCTGCTTCAGAAGGATTAATAATAAAACAAGAAGTAAAATACAACCCATCATGGCAGTGATGTTCTAAGAGTTAAATACTTCATAATATGAATATGTAATCTCCCACTCACCACCACCACAGAAGAAAAGAAACCCCATACTATCCAGGAATTAAATAAACTAATTTAAAATTAACATAGAATTGAACTAAAATGAGCCAATCTAAATTAGGTGCTGTTGGTACTAGGTCTTTAAGTGCCTTCCTGAACATGGTTGTTTTAAGTTGTTTCTTGAATATATCTGGTGTGGTGCTTTGTGCAGCTCTAGTAGCAGATTACTCCACATAATGGGTGCTTCCACCAAGAAGGTGCTTTTCCTTGTTATGGTCTTCTTTGCAATTCTCCATGTCAACACCAGGAGCTACGATTTTGTGACAATCAAGTGATGCAGGTAGACATTCTTTGGGAGAGACATTCTGACAATAGTAAGCTCCTAACCCATACAGGACTTCGTATGTTAGTGTAGTACAGTATCATATTAACTTTTAAATACTGTATTTATTTGAAGAGTTACTCCATCTTATTTCTCAAAATTATCAGTTTCGCTCTGCTTAGAGGAAATGAAGAAAAGGGATCCTGATAACATCATATTATTGCTAGTCTCAAAAACAGCATGCCTGCCAGTGCACATTACAAGTAACATAAGAGGCAGGATATGTTTGTGTTTCCAAGACAAATTTTGTGAGCAACTATCAGAAGAGGATGCTTCTATTTAGATGAGTTTTAGGACTAATCCAGCAGGACTTTCCTTTTGTTCTTATCCAAGGCAGGTTACAGTGAGGTAATCTGCATACTCAACTGTGGAGTATGGTGGTGGTGGTGGACTGATTTTCTTTAAATTGTAGTCATTCTTCACTATATGTCTCCTCATTAGCTAGTTGAACCAGCCATTGGAGGGCCAGGCAGTCGTTTTAAGGGCAAGCACTCATTGGACAGTGACGAGGAAGATGATGATGAGGATGATGGACGAGGCAGTAAATATGACATCCTGGCATCAGATGATGTGGAGGGTAAGGAAAGAACTCTTCGTATAGAATCTGATACTGGTATTCAGAGGTAGGAAATATTAGCTGTGTGTGCCAGTTCTATATGTACAAGTGTTTTGATGGGAATAGCGGAACTGAGTGTCTATGGGAGCCCTGGTGGCACATTGGGTAAACTGCTGTACTGCAACCAAAAGGTTGTGAGTTTGATCCTGACTAGGACTCAAGGTTGGCAGCCTTCCAGCTTTCTGAGGTTGGTAAAATGAGTACCCAGCATGTTGGGGGCAAAATGCTAATTAACTTCTCAATAGGCCACTAAGCGCTATGGGATGGTATATAAGTGTGATTGCTTTGTTGCTTTGCTTTTTGCTATTTCTTTCCCTAGGGAAAATTATAGAAAGGCTAAGTATTCCAAACATATGGTATACATTGTGTCAATAGTGTTTAAAGCACTTGTGGGTTTTTTTTTTAATATCTTGTGTTTTCCCCAGTGCAGCAAGGTGATCTAGAGCAGGGGTTTGCAACCTGTGGTGGCAAATAATCTGACCCATGGTGGTGGAAGTGGACACATTTATGACAGCCGTAAACATGCCTGCACAAACGTGCCTGTTCAAATGCACCTGGTGCAGTTTACAGGGGGGAGGAGACCATGTGTCCAGCCCGTGGCAAGAAAAGGTTGAGAACCCCTGATCTAGAGCTTGCACAATTGAAGGGTGCATGGTTTTTCATTTGCCTTATTTGTGTGATAAATATGCTAAACTTGTAATAATACTATAGGAGGCTGTTCTGTCAATAACCGAGTCCCTCATTTTGCTCCTACAGGGCAGGAATCTGCCACTATTGACTATGAAGATGGGGTTAGAATCACCCCATTCAACTTGCAGGAAGAAATGGAAGAAGGCCATTTTGATTCAGAGGGCAACTACTTCATAAAGAAAGAGGCATTGATTCGGGATAACTGGTTGGACAACATTGACTGGGTAAGGCTGTCTGAGAAATCCACTTTGTACAGCCAGTGATGGAACATTGTCTTGAACAAGTCTAACATTCTTTAGAATAGCACAAACAGAACAGGTAGCACCAGGAATGGATATTTATACCATATATACTCAAGTATAAGCTGAGCTTTTTAGCCCCAAAATGAGCCCCAAAAGGGGGACTCGGCTTATACTCGGATCAGTGACCACGAGGGTCCCAAGACCATGTCGGATTGAGATGTGCTAACAATTATTTTTACCATATTTTCATGTATTTTTATTATTGAAATTCACTAGCAGCTGCTGCATTTCCCACCCTTGGCTTATACTCAGGTCAATCTATTTTCCTGGATTAGGTGCCTCGATTTATATTCAGGTCGGCTTATACTCAAGTGTATTCATTTATTTATTAGACTTGTATGCTGGCCTACTCGGTAAAAACTGACTCAGAGTGGCTCACAAAATCCACAAATATCAATATCATAGTGCAAACAAAAATACAGTAACATACAGTATGACAAAACAATGAAGTACAGTAATACCATACAACAAAATACCATACTTTAGATCAGTATACATTACGCATCAATACAATATTGATCAACACAATACAGTCAAAATACAATGGCATGTAATATAACTAAGCAATAAAGTTCAATAAATACCATATATACGGTACTACCAGAGGATACAAATCCATACATTTGCCATTGAAGCTCATGTTTTTCCTAACAACTTTACCCATTCTTTCCTGTCTCCTTTCTACTAGGTGAGGATAAAGGAGCAACCTCCTGGTCGAAAGAAGCCACCAACAGATTCTGTGGAAGACAACAACGAAGGTGAAGTTGATGACCTTGAAGATGTCCAGATGCCTCTGGAGAAGAAAGAATTACTGGAAGGAATGGTGGGTTTAGTCCAACCTGGGGAGACAGTGGCTCGAGCCATTCAACGATTGGGGGACAAGGGTGGGCCGAAGAACAGTGGCCGTCAGAGAAAGCCCTGGAGCCGTCTTAAAGCCGATGAAGCCGATGAACCAGCAGAGGAAGGGGATCTTCAGAAGGTTGGGTCACCAGAACGGAAAGAGCAACTGGAGCGCCTGTCAGGGCTGGCTGACCAGATGGTGGCGCGGGGGGTGTATGAGATTTACGGGGAGACACGGGAGAAGCTGGCACTGAGACTCCAGGCACTGGAACATCCTCCAACAGGGTCTGCGGCCGCTGAACCAGAACTCGATATGTTTGCTGAAGATATTGATGAAGCAAAGCTGGGGGAGAAGACAACAGCTGGTGAGAGTCGTTTGGGGACTGAGGAGGGACTGGAGTTGACAGAAGCATCATATAATCTAGGCAATCTCATAGTGCTATTCTTTGCAGAACTTTTACCAGTGCAGGTGGGGAATGCTAGTCTGGCCAGGTTATCCTACTATGGTAATAGAGTAGACCATACTGCCAGCGACTCAATGCTGAGTTTCAGGCAGCAGTTAACTAACCTGACCAACCCTGGGGACTAACGGCCTTGGGTGGCCAAGCCCACAGGGAAGGGTGATGGTCCCCAAGTGGATTAAATCCCACTTGAATCCATCTTGGTGGAGGGCAGCAGCTTCATCAATCCTGGCCTGGGGCGGAGGAGGACTTTGCGTGCCAAAAGGGGTCAGGACCAGAAAGTGACTCGTGGAATTGGATCAGTGGTACAGCTGTCATGCTGCAATGCGGAAGGCAGATGAAAGGCCAGTGCATTATATTCTCAGGACAGTCTTCATGACCGATCGCCATGAGGATTGCCAATATTCAGATTCAGATATGGCAGAACAAGAAGAAGATGGGGAATCAAGTGTTGGAATGTGTTTCCCTACATGTAGAAAGTGAGGAGGAAAGGCCACCAAGTCTAGTGTTGTTGCCAATAGGGAGTGTTTCTGTGTGTAGGGTTAATGTACATGAGAAATCATTTCAACATCGATTTCTCAGTCTGATGTTTTAAAGCAGTAGAGTCCAACTGTAGTTTCACCACATGAGGGTCCTGACTGTGTATTTCAGTTCTTAGCTGTTGGGATTTAGGCAGAATTTCCCACTGTGTGTGTTCTTGTGTTTTTGTCAGCAGGAAGTGGGGAAAAGCAGGGGGGAAATGACGATGCTATTACTGAAGTGATGTGGGAATATAAATGGGAGAACACAAACACATCTGAACTCTATGGCCCTTTTAGCAGCTCCCAGATGCAGGTAAGAGAGTGAAGGTGGGGCAGATGAATTTTTATCTCTTAATTTACTTCCAGATTTGTTTGTTTTTATGTGTCTCGTTTTTGTCTTCACAGTTGTTCCTTTATTCTTTTACATACCTTTCCTTCTACCTGTTTTTCTTTCTCTTTGTTCATCGCTTCTTCCTTTTATTTCTTACTGGTTTATCTTCCTTGGTGTTTCTCTGTTTCAGTCAGGATTCCACCCCTTACCCTGCCCCAAAGTTCATACTAAAGTGTTTGGATGGACATTAATTGGTCATGTTAATTTCTGGATTCAATGCTTCTTGGTTCCATTTATTTAGTTTCAGTTCCATATTTTTTGTTTGCATTTTCCTTACTCTTTCACTTTCTTTTTCTGTATCTTTCTAGGATTGGGTATCCCAGGGTTATTTCCCTGATGGGGTTTATTGCCGGAAAACAGAGAATTCTGAAGGCCAGTTCTACAATTCCAAGCGCATTGATTTTGACATCTACACGTGATTGGAGCCTGCCTCACTCCCCACAGGAGAGCTGGAACTTGCTGTAGACTTGAAAGAACTTGCTGGACTTTAAGGAGTGGAGGCCAGGGGAAGGGATGGTGTGTGTGTATATATGTGTGTGTGCGTGAATGTGTTTGTTGAAGAGGAGGTTTGAATCCACCACCTAATTCTGAGGATACTACAGATTATGTGAGAAATAAAGGAGTCAACCTTACTTTGCGGTAGTTGGTTAACTGTCTGTACTATTTCCATGATTATATTCAAAGCCAGTCATTCCCATTAAAGTTGAGGATAGAATAGGGTCTTGATGTACTCAACCCCTATAAAATCTTTGTTGAGTTGAGGAGACATCCCTCGGTCTGAGGATATTTTTCCACTTCTGCCTTGTCAAGAGTCTAGAAGAGGCTGAATATTTTTTAAAAATAGATTGAGAAAGGAATACAGTAAAACCCTGACTTAGGTATGTCTCGAGTTATTTAAAATTTGACCTACAAAATGATTTTGTGCTAAAACCATGTCCCGATTTACATAACACAATTTCCTATGGGTTTGCTTTGAGTAATGTAAAAAAATTAATGTTTCCTATGGGTTTGCTTCAAGTTATAGAAAAATTCCTTTTTGTTATTGGTTTGCTTCAAGTTACATTAAAAAACAATTTACGTAAAAGCCTATGGAACAGACTTTTTACATAAGTCGGGGTTTTACTGTACTGTGGTACCTCGCTTAAAGAGCATAATGCATTCCACAGGATTGCTCTTTAAGCAAGTTTGCTCTTTAAGTGAAACACCATTGTAAATGACCAATTGGTGGGGGGATTGCAAAACCCAATTTATTTGTTAAGCGAGTTTTTGGTTGGTTTTATTTGTTAAGCGAAGCAAACATTCAGAGAAAATTCTGCTCTTTAAGCGAGTTACTCTTTATGCAAGGTTTGACTGTATTTCATTGCAAGTTTCAGTGGTACCGCTTTTAAATTATATGCCACTTGATGCATTAGATCAGTTGTGGCTAACCTTGGCACTCCAGTTATTCCTGGACTTCAATTCTCAGAAGCCCAACTCAGCACACCCAATGATCAGGGCTTCTGGGAACTGAAGTCCAAGAACACCTGGAGTGCCAAGGTTAACCACCACTGCCTTAGATGTATCACTGGAGAGAGACTGCTGTAATAGAAATTCCTATGTCTTTGATTACTGTTTGGCTCCATAGCTATTCTTTCTCAAGCATTTCAGCTACCTGAAAAAGATTTTTTTAAAAAAACAAACACACCTGGTCCTCTCTCTCTCTCTCTCTCTCTCTCTCTCTCTCTCTCTCTCACACACACACACACACACACACACACACACACACACACACACACACACACACACACACACACTTCAGTCCTATTTTGGGAGGACATAGAAGGGGCTTCAAAGTCACTTAGTATTCAAACTCCTGAAGCTAGCTGCATGATATCCTTTACTCCTCCTTCAGTAGTCTATTATGTCTCAAAATTTATTGTGCATAACTGCAAAACCAAGCTATCTCTGTTTTGTTTTTTCAGTGCAAGTCAATGGGGGGTTGGCAATGTGAATGTACAAATAAACGTCTGGAGAATAAGATGAATGGAAAAGGGTCTGAATCAGGATACATGTGGAAACTCAAAACTGGCTGCACAAACATCCAGACCTAAATGGCTTCCTGAGCCCTCATGCATGTAAACATGTCTTTGTGTAGCACGGAAACATCAGTTTACTGGAAGAATCTAGAGTCTTTAATCCATTACCTTCTCTCCCTGGTAGTGGAGGAACTGAAACTGGGGTTTAAGATTTGCACTTTTTGTAGAAAGGATTTTTTTTCCTCCCTGAGAAGGAAGATTCTAATTCAGTATTGCTCCCTGGCAAATTTAGCTTCCTGCGTATGAAGGTGTTTACTCCTGGGACAAAAGAACATTTATTTAGATGATTTCACTCCTGCTGGTAAACATGATATAGTCCAGAAACAAAGTTTTGTGACTGGGAGGTGGAGGGTGCAGTTCCTGTTCAAATGCAGGCTTGTTATGCATGGTCCCTTTTTAAAGAGTACATGGTTTGTATGTTTAATCCTGTTAAAAGTTCCCTCACCATAGCTTTTCTCAAGCAGGAGCTTTCGAAGTAACTTGGGATGTAATTCCAGTAATACCACAACCAGCTATGTTGGTGGCAGAGTTACAAGAGATGTGGTCTAAAGCATGTGATGCCAACATATTCACGAAGGTTGTTTTGCTTAACTGGATTATAGTAAAGCTCTCAGTAGTCCCAGGTTTTTGACTACCACAGTGGGGAGCCACGTTTCTCTGGGAAACTTGTACTCAAAGCAGTCCGTGTGCCTCAGCATTCAGTATCTAGGAACAGACTGCCCTGTTCAAGAAAGGGGCTGTTGAGTTATAATAGGTCTCCCTTGCTTGGAAGTCAGTTGTGTCTGGCTCTAGAGAGTGGTGCTCATCTTGCATGTACAGCCAAAGAGCCAGTGCTGTAGGCGTCCAGACGTTTCTGTGGAACACTGTTACTTCTTGCTAAAGCAGCACCTATCTACTTGCAATTTCTTGCTTTCAGACTTCTAGGTTGGCAGGAGTTAGGTCGAGTTATAATATCCTTAGCTAAATCTTACCCTGAATTCCTGGGGTTGAAAGGCAATTAAGTATTGTAAGTGGACTGTGCTAATTAATCCTCCAATAATGTTTTTCAGATATGTGTGAGATTTAAGAAGTGGCTTTATCACTGATACTCTACAGTGAGTCTCCATGACTAAACAAGGGATTGAATCCAGGTCTCCCAAGTCCAAGTTTGACTCATACTCTGTCCACTACACCTTACTGGGTAGGGACTGGAGTGGCTCAGTGGTTAAGAAGCTCACCTTATTAGCTGGAAGGTTGGCAAGTTGGCAGTTTGAGTAATACATGATGGGTTGAGCACTGTCTCTGTTTCAGCGCTTGGGTACATGAAAGGAGCCTCATTTGGGCATTCCCTGATCGGAGTTTCTTCCGCAAAAATTATTTCAGCCCAAGATAATTTCTGACATGAACTTCTTATTATTACCTTACTGGGTTGCTGCTGGCAAACCCATCCCCTGCCTGTTTCTTTTATAGACTTCTCAGGTGAGGCTTTCTTAGGGTGGAGCTGCAGTGCTAAGAGCCAATATGGTGTGGTGGTCAGAATGCTGGACTAGAGATTCCAGATTCGGGTTCTTGATGAGCTGTGTAATCAAACTTGGATGATCTTGGGTCAGTCATGCTGTCTGCCTGGCCTGCCTTGCCAGATTGTTGTGAAGCTAAAGTGGTGGTGGTGGTGGGAGCTTGTGTGTTCACATCTTTGTGTTCGCTTGAGGATGTAAATGTAATAAGAACCATTTATTTGTTGGATTCTCCTTGTGACAAGAATGGGACTCCTTGTGACAAGAATGGCTAAGATGCTGAGTGGAAGGCGGCAGGTCATCAGTTCGATACCTGAATACTGCAGGGCGGAATCACCTCACTTCTTTGTCGCAGTTCCAGCCAACCTAGCAGTTGGAAAGCAAGAAATTGCAAGTAGATAAATAGGGACCACTTCGGTGGAAAGGTAAACAACGTTCCATGTACTCCGGTGTCTAGTCATGCCTGCCACATGATCATATGTATGCAGAAGCAGACAGCACTGGCTCTTCGGCTTAGAAACAGAGATGAGGATTGAACCCTAGAGTCAGATAAGACTGGCTTTTGAGCAAGGGTGACCTTTGCCTTGTGAAAAGAGGCAGAGTCTCTGCATAAGATGGGGAAAGGGAGGAAATAATCTACTGCTTCTGTAAAATTCCCTCAGCACTTCATAGAAGGAATATTCTGTAAACAACACTGGACTCCCTGGGTTGAAGAGCAGTTAAGAAATGCTGTAAATGGGTGAGTATGTGATTAAAGCAGAAAGGGAGGAAGAGGGTATTGCAAGCCAAGGCACTGGTGTGGTCAGAATAGGAAATGAAATGTAAAGTTCTGCAATAGAGCATGTTGAAGGAAAGCAACAGAGGACTTGAACCAAGCGACATTCCCAGGCTGATCAGCAAAATGAAGCTGACCGTCCACGCCATGTTCCTTCTCTGCATTGGGTGGTGTAAGTATCTGAGCATTGATTTGGCCTGTGGCTGAAGAGTCAGTTGCAAACTGACCCAAAAGGAAACCAGCTGGCTTCATGCTGTGGCTTTGAGCTTCATCTGCTGAAGCACTGCTTTGAAAAATGGAAGGGCTCATTTAGAATAAGAAACATTGGCAGCCCTAAGGTTCAGGCTGGATGGGGTAGGTTGAAGGATTTGGGAGCTGGAGAAGGGTTATTGGAAATAGTGGGGTCCCAAACTGCCCACTGGACCAAGTTTTGGGGATTCGGTAGTCATAGCTAAATCTTGGTTATTAGGATTATAGTATGCCAAGTTGTTTATAAATTATTTCAGATTTCTTTTACTAAACACCTCTGATCTTTTGAGTACTAGACAAGGTAGAAATGTTAAATACTTAATAAATAAAAGGAGAATAAACCTTGTGGGAAAACTTGTGCAGTGGTACATTATATTAAAGGAGGGCTTTTAATGGCAACGTAATATATTGCTTTAATATATATTACACAGAACTAGTGATTTTTCTGCAAAATGAAGTCCAAAACTGAGTTAGTAAGTGGAGAATACAAATTTGATCTTGGTCATGAATTCACTTTTTCTCTCTTGACTGATAGGGCCTATAATAGTATTTTGTGTGCTGTTAAATCAGTTTTGACTTTGGCGATCCTTTCAAGGGTTTCTACGCAGAGAGTACTCAAGTGATTTACCATTCCCTTGTGGGTGCGCCCTGGGACTGGGCAGCTTGCCATGATTACACAAGCTGGCTCTTCTCTTGGGAGACACGCTGGAGAATTGAACTCCCAGCCAGATAGCTAAACCACTGAAATATCCAGTCACTTGCTACACCCTATACCATTGGTGGCAAACCTTGGCTCTGCAGATGTTCTTGAACTTCAGTTCCCAGAAACCCCGATCAACAGGAGTGCTAATTTGGGCTTCTTGTAATTGAAGTCCAAAAACACTTGGAGTGCCAAGGTTCACCATCACTGCCCTATACCTATAACTAACAAACAAGAAGCCTAAGCTGTTTAGTAGCCAACAGTTTGCATAGACAGCTGTATTTTGAATAGCCCGAGACAGGCTGTTCTCTCAGCTTTCATATCTGTGCAGTATGAGCTGATTAATTACGGTGATTCTAGCAACACTTTGCAAGGGTTTTGTAAATGGAAGCTGGTACTACATACTTCACAGACATCCACTTCAAGCTTCTCAATATCTCATTCACAGGTTTACCTTTTGTATAATTGGTAGCTTCCGTTGGTCCAAACTATGAAAGCAAGCTTGTGAACCAGAATTTAATGAAATCACAAAGGTTAAGCTATTGTTTTATTTTAGTGATGCCTGTTCTTTACTCAATGTGAAGGGTGACCCGGGTCCTCTATCCTGATGTGGAAAAGCTGTGTATATAGTAGTACTCGCACAAAGTCCCTTTTTTTGCTGGGTGACCATGGGAAGGTTTTCTTGGACTAGTTAAGTCGGCCCATCCTGCCTACCTACTTTCTTACTGGTGGTGGTGGTGGCGGTGGTGGTGGTGACTTCTGTGTGACTAATAGTGATGGCAGCATTTTTCTTGATGTCATCCATTTTCATAACCCAAGAGTCTTAACTAGGTTAAGTGAAAGAATGAGAGCAATCTCTCTCACCTTCCACATACACAAGCAAAGAAGGCTGGATTCTTACTTCAATATTAAGAAAAGAGGCAACTTCTCAGGATACAGGCTCAACATTTCTGTGCTTCCTTGAGTCACCAGGTTGAGAGATGAAGAAAAATTCAAGGAGTCCTGCAGGAGGGAATAGTTTGATTTGTGTCTGAAGTGGCTTTGCAGGTTGAACAGGTACTCTCATCTGTTCTCTGATGGTTTCAGAGCTCACTAATATTGCTCCATCAAAGATACAGGGAGAAGTAGCAGTGGATACTGAGAGAACGAAACAAGAGAACAACCCTTGACATCCTCTGAACAGATATGAGCCTCAAGTCCACCAGCTCAGATCCAGAAAAAGCTTTAGGGCAAGAACAGACACACTTGAGGTTATGCAAGAGCAAAACCAAATTAAAAGATGGAGGAAGGGGCTTGCTAGACAAGTTACAATATTAAGGGAGGATATGGCTGAGGAACTCGACCTCCCCTACATCACTTTGAGGACCCTGAATAGGCTGAGGGTTGGAGTCCCTAAATGCAAGAACAACATGCTCAACTGGGTGCTGCTGCTGGACAACAACATGCTGTGTGAATGTGGAGAGATACAGAATCTGACTGGTCTGACTATTGCCAGAAACATGCAGCGATGAGGACTTACGTTTGGCGAATGACAAAGCCAAGAAAGTGCCATTATTTTGGTAGTCCAGGGTTTGATTGGGAAGAAGAACTGAATTTTACATTATCTTTAGATTGCAGTGGCTCAAGTGGCTAAGACACTGACTGGAAGGTGGGAGGTCAGCAGTTCGATTCCTGAGTACGGCAGGACGGAATGAGCTCCCGTCTTTGTCCCAGCTCCTGCCAACCTAGCAGTTGGAAAGCAAGACATTGCATGTAGATAAACAGGGACCACTTTGGTGGGAAGGGAAACAGCGTTCCATATACTCCAGTGTCTAGTCATGCCTGCCACATGACCATGGAAACGTCTGCAGAAGCAGACAGCGCTGGCTCTTCGGCTTTGAAACAGAGATGAGCACTGAACCCTAGAGTCAGATACGACTGGCTTTTGAGCAAGGGAAACTTTTACCTTTACTATACCTCATTTTCCTTTCCAACCATGAAATGTCTGCTATTTAAGTGACTCTATTGCAAACATCCTGCTCAAAAGAGTTGGCATTGGTGGGTTTTGTAAGTGTGTGCGTGTGATCTGATGGCTTACACCAAAATACGTATACAGTATAGTATATTGAGAAATATTGGTTGCTTAAGGAAGTGAATTAGTCACTGCACTCAGATATGAACTCTTTCTCCTCCTCCAGTCTGATTTTGGAACTTCTGACACATTTTATGTCGAAATATGGACATGACAATATGTAGAGAAAAGTAAAGGAGGGCAATTTTAAAGGAACACCTACAGACTTGAACTCTGATTCTCTTGGGAGATGGTTCAGCTGAAGATGTTTTTGGTCTGTCCTGGTCCTTTTACAGAAATGGACTGAAACGAGAGTGGAAGGATTCTTCAGAAATGATGAGAGAGCCTCTTTATCGTACATAAAGGCTAGCAGTACAACTGAGGGGGGTATGTTTGGGGACTTTTCTGACACCCTGCTGCTACCACCCCAGTGTTTGCTACTAAAGGCAATTGCCTCATTCTGCCTAAAACTAGAGCCTGCCTGTTTTTGAAGCATCTGGGAGAAAGAACGAATGTTGTGGAGAAAGAACGAAGGACAAGTGACTCATGTAAGAATACCCGAAGGAGGCAAAAGCTGAAGTGAGAGTAAGATACCCAGATGAAACCTACTTCATCTTTACCTGGTACACTAGGAAAGAAACTGAAACACAGTGAGGCTAGATACTGACCGATGAGGGAGGGAGAGGAAATCCCCATTGCTTCCCCACTCAACCCTTACATCACCAGTTCATACCTAATAATATCTAGCATTTGCATAACACCATTTACTTTCTAAAAACTATCACGTAGTGTATTTTCTGCAACCTTTATAATAGCCTGTAGAGCAGGAAGTGCCCTGGTAGCACAGTAGTTAAAGCTGCTGTACTGGAGCCAGAATGTTGTGAGTTCAGACCTGACCAGGGATCAAGGTTTACTCATCCCTCCTTCCAAGGTCAGTAAAATGAGTACCTAGCATATTTGGGGCAAAAATGCTAATTACAGTGGTATCTTGCATAATGAACGCATCACATAGTGAAAAATGCACACAACGAAGCGTTCGTTATGCAATGGCGATAAAACCCTTTCCAAAAAAAAAAAAATCCGTTATGTGAGGTTTTTGGTAACCAGGGTATACCCACTTAATGGGAACCCCGGTTAATGAACTTTTCCCCCGTTATGCAGGGTATCTCCCATAGGGAACCACGTAACGGAAAAAAAATCCTGCATAGCGAAGAGCTCCGTGGAATGGAGTTTTTCCGTTATGCGGGGTTCTACTGTACTCTGTGAACAGTCCAGAGAGTTCACTAAGTCAATGCATGCAAAGTAGGTGGATGTGGCCCTAAATCAGTGGTGCCCAAACTAAGGCCCGGGAGCGGCCCCCGATGTCAATTCATCTGCCCCGCGAAGCCATCGTCGCTCCTGGAAGCGGAAGTAAAACGAGCCCGTACGGGCGCATTTTACTTCCGCTTCCAGGAGCGACAAGGGCTTCGCGGGCCGGATGAATTGACATCAGGAGCCTAACCTGGGCCTTAGTGACCGGCTCCCTGAATCACATGATCGGCCCACGACCCAAAAAGTTTTGGTACCTCTGCCCTAAATGAAACAGCGAGATGGGTCACAGGATGCCTAAATCAACCCCGATACAAAAAGTGCATTACTTAGCCGGAACCCTCCACCAACGTTTTGCCTAGAAAGTGCTGCTCAAAAAGAGTGGTTAAAAGCAAGATCCTGGAAAGCACACCTGCTCTTTGATCACCAAACCACCAAAGCAGAGACTGAAATCAAGGCAGTTTCCTCATAACTTCTGCTCCCCTGAACAACCAGCCCCAACAGACTGCACTGAGAGGGCAATTATATCGGCATGGATTGGAAGGAGAGGATTGTTTACTATTTTTATCCTTAGGTTTAATAATGCCAGTGGTCTTCTTAGTGGTGGCGGCAGAATATGGCTCAAGACGGGGAGCCAGTGGATATTTGTTGGTCAAATACAGCCTGTGATGATACGCATTGCCTGACACACCTGTACATCTATTAGTTCCATGTGTGCACTATTAAGTTGAATTAATAAAGACATGTAGGACCAAATCCTATACATGTATTAATGTGCAATCAGGCAATCATGAAAGGTTTCTTATACATGGTGAGCACTTATTTACACAATTCCCTTTGCAACTTCACCACTAAAGTCATGTACTGGGAAATCTCTTGATCCAGCCCTGATTCTTAAGAGTGAGGATCATTTGTTCATTCATTTTCGTGTCAGAGATTACTCTGGGTTGAAAGGATTTTTGCAGGGGATGCCCAAATGAGGCTCCTTTCATGTTCCCCCTTCGTGCAGCTCTCAGGTATCGAACCCGTCTTTCCAGTCTCCAAGCCTAGCACCTTAACCACTAAACCATGGTTATTAGTTACAAGTCGGGAGCCGGGTCATGTCCTTTGTCAGCTTTGGGGGCTGGATGCCCATTTTGCCCTGCCTCCATGATGGGGGTAGCCATTTTGTCCCAACATCTTCAAAGGGGTGGGCATTTTGTTTCTTGAATGCCCTTTGAGGGGTGAGGGCCCACATGAAATGGTGCCAGGAGCCAGATCCAGCCTGCGGTCCTTAGGTTGGGAACCCCTGCTATGTATGGAGTGAGGATGCTGTTAACTCTCCTTATGACAACATTATCCCCCTATTCTCTATTCCAGGTTTTCCTCTATCTTCATCTTTCAGCATCATCGATACAGAGAACCCTGTGGTTTTCAAAGGCGACAAGGATGCTCAGTTTGGTTATCGTGTCATCCAGACGAGATCAAGTGGGGCCTCGTGGTAAGAGATCCAGACTAAACTTGTTTGACAGCCATGTGCTTCTAAATATACATTTTGAAATCTCCAACTTCCCTTCTGCAGGTTAATAGCCAGTGCTCCACTCTCAGACAACCGAACAGGTTCACTTTTCCGTTGTTCATATGATACAGAGAAATGCCAACCACTGGATCTTCACCGTAAGTGTGAGATACAAGAATTGTATGTTTCTCCAGTGCCAAAAACAAAACTGGTTTATTTATGTGATTATTTATGAACACAGGAAGATAGGTGTCTTTGAGGGCATAGAAGCTGTTTTATGGAACCCATTGAACCAGAGACTGCTTTTATTGTAACTCTTCCCACTGAACTAAGGTTTTGCTATTCTCTGGGAAGAAGGTATGACTGTTAACTCAGCTTACATCAAGTGTGTGAATGTTGCTTTGTCTCTGTGGTGAGATGATGGACATTGTAGTCCAACGCATCAATAGAGGGCCAGGTTTGGGAACACTAGTGAATGTTCTTGAGATATGTCTGTGAATCTTGTATTCCAATCCAGGGTCCCCCAATCAATATGGCTGATGAGAGTTCAAGTAAAGGTAAAGGTCACCCTTGCTTGAAAGCCACTTGTATCTGACTTTAGGTTTCAGGGCTCATCTCTGTTTATAACCAAAGAGCCAGCACTGTCTGTGTCTGCCGACATTTCCGTGGACATCTGGCAAGCATGACTAGACACCAGAGTGCATGGAACACTGTTTACCTTCCCACTGAGGCTGCTTTTGAACTGCTAGGTTGGCAAGAGCTGGGACAGAGATGGGAGCTCACTCTATTGTGCAGTACTCGGGTCTCAAAGTGCTGACCTGCCAGCCTTCCAGTTGTCAAGTTGAGTGTCTTATCCACTGAGCCACCACAGCTCAGTGCGGCTATAGTTTGAAAATGTAACTTTGTCATGCTCTGTTTCTAAAATACTTTCTCTCTGTTTTTCATTTGTCCATATTTCCCTCTCCTTCTCTCTCTCTTCATATGCTCAAGACACCCCTGGGATATCCTTGGGCCTCTCATTGGCAGTTGATGAAGTTAATGATTCCAAAATAGTGGTAAGGGAGAGCAAAAGAGTTTCAAGTACAGTAGTACAATCTTATCAACCCAATATTTTGCCAGGGCTTGCCGAGAATCTGAGCCCTTTGATCAGAGAAGAACAGGAAGGCGCTTCTCTAAATGTACCTGAAACCAACTTTCTTTGAATGAGTAGCTGAAAACATTTCTGTTAATCAGTGGAATCAATTAACATGGCTGTTATTCTTTCCTTTCCCACAGGCGTGTGGTCCAACGTGGGAGTTTCGGTGTGGAGAGCTCGATTACTTGAATGGCGTTTGCTACATTATGAGCAATTTTGATCGAAATTTGAAAGAGATCCATCCAGCTTTTCAAGGTAAGATCTGGAGAGAAGAAACTTTCCCTTCTAGGACAGTGGTTCTCCATCAATGATACATATCTCTGTGGTGGGATGCAGAAGTATTTAATTGGTATGCACAGGTTTCATAGCAAGAAGAATACAGGTTGTTCCCCCACCCTTGGTGCCTATGATTTCGTATATCTGTTCACATACACAGAGAGACCATTGTCTGCAATGTAAAATATAGGGTTTGCTATTATCCGCAGTTTCAGGTATCCATGCTAGGTCTTAGAATGTATCTCCTGCAGATATGTGGGGAAGAGTGGTGGACCCCAGATCCACCAGATATGTTCACTCCTCCACTAAGAAGTCATCAGATGGGAGGAAAAGAATCAAGTTTTTGTCTATAGTTAATAGAAGAGGGAGAAGTGTGAAATCCTCTTTACTGGGAGCAGCAATGTACTGTACTAAACAAATGAAAGTGTATACAGCAAATGTTACCACATCCATCATGTCTCTTATCCACCTAGAGTGTGTCTCCGGTGTGGATGCAGTGATCTTATATGATGACTCTGGAAGCATCAGTGATCCTGCTTTCCGGATCATGCAAGCATTCTTCCTGAAGCTTATAAATTCTGTGAATGACAAGGATGTACAGGTGAGATTGATACTATACATAAATACTATTGAAATGGTAGCCATGTTAATCTCTGCAAGCATATCAGAGTATTAACAAAACACAATTAAAAGGACACAAAATGTCGTGGCACTGTAAAGAATCACAGGAATTAGTCTTTAAGGTGCAAAAACATTTTTTGTCTCTTCCCCCGCTTTGTTCACTCTCTGATATACTAAATACTATAAGTCACTCACTCAATTTCAGTATACTGTAATGTGCTGGCTAGAGTTAGTGAGCATTTCTGTCCATCGTCTGGAGTGCCCCAAAGTACTTGAGTCACATCCATGTGGTTTCCACTCTAATAATAGGCATCCATCAGAGGGTGTTGCTTTTAGCTTTCAGAGGTCTTCCATATAACGTGTGGTCAGGTCAGGGCACCTACCACTGCTCCTGCTGCTGCCTGTTTCCCAAATCTAGAGGCTTGATGTAATAGCTGTCTCACCCTGGGTGGGGTGTGTGTGTTCTGGAATTGCAGAATTCACCCCCAAACATCCTTCTCAAGCTTTAGCCCCGTGATGGTGAACCTTGACATTCCAGATGTTCTTGGACTTCAATTCCCAGAGGCCCAAGCCCCCGTACGGGCGCGTTTTACTTCTGCTTCCAGAAGTAATGAGGGCGGTGTAGTGCGGGCTGGATGAATCGCAGGAAACCCATTCGTATGGATTCACGGGAGCTTGGGCTTCTGGGAATTGAAGTTGAAGAACATCTGGAATGCCAAGCTTTAGCCTGTTCCTTCCTGTACAACAACACTATCAGTAGAACAACAGAGGAAGAGTAAATCGCCCCCATTAAATTATACAACTTTCCCCTCAGAAATGACAAGAGGCACAAAATAATGGTTTGTAAAGGTGGGTTTGTTGTGCCTCTCCCTGCATAGAAGAGCAGGCTGGCTAGCAGTCACTGCACAAGGAATAGGGACAAGAGGCAGAGTTGTTGATCAGGAAGAGCTGAGTTTGGAAGCTGGTCATTGGAGAACTGAGACAAAAAGGTTGATCTAGAAGAGTAGTCAAGTTTCCAGGCAGATGATCCAAGGCTTAGGGACAGTTGGAAGGCAAGAGGTACAGGTCAGAGTGGCACAGAGTTGGGATGCACAAAGATTGTTCTGACAAGGCTTGTGTTGGCATGTGTGTCTCCTTAAGAGGGTTCAGACTCAGGGCTCACAGCTGGGAGTAGTCTTTGCAAATGAGCCCTTGCCTTTCTTCTCCACACTGTAGCTGATTCTGTAGCTGCAGCCTGCATCTTTCTGATGTGCTTGGCTCTGCCTCCTCTTCACTGACACTTGGTGCCCCAGCGTTTGCTGGCTGTGCTCCTTCATGTCTTGATCAACTTGATCAAAAGGAGGCAGTTCCACGCTGACAGTGGGCCGAAGTGCTAGCAGAAAATCTTCCTTGTTGGACTCGGGCCCCAACAGGGGTATAATAATCCATTTTAAATAAATTAACAGGGCACCAATATTCTGGAAAGGAGGCTGATTCGGCATTGATGCACCTGTAGTTATTCCTACAAAGAGAAAAACTGAGACTTTGCAGAAGTTACTTCTTTGGGCTGCAACTGCCAACATTCCCCTTGGTGTTGGCTGGAGATTTTGGTGGTTGTAGCCCAAAGAAAGACATTTCCTGGTGTTTTAAAAACAGTGTGCCTAACCTCTCCCATCTATTTCTCTCTCTCCTTGGGGCCAACTCTAGTTTGCTGTGGTCCAGTACTCCACGGAACCCTACCTTATTTTTGATTTTGCTACATATAACACAACTGGAGGTGATGTCAAGAACACTCTCCTCAACACCCAGCGCACCCGAGGAAACACCTTCACCCCCACTGCGATCCGCTTTGTGGTGTGAGTATCAAGGAGATCAGACTGAGTGTGTGTGTGAGTGAGTGCCAGGCAACCTCTCAACCATTTGCCTTTTTCAAAGCTGAGTCAAATGATGCTGCTGTCTTCACAGGGAAAACGTCTTTACTCCTGAACATGGCATGCGGCCTCACAGCAAGAAACTCCTCATTGTCCTGACAGATGGCATATCCAATGACGACCGTCACACATTTGAAGAAGCCAAGGTGGCTGCGGATGCAAAGCACATCATCCGCTATGCTATCGGGGTATGTTGAACAAGCAATGCTTCCGGGAACTACTCCTGATAATGTTTCGGATCACAAGGTTGAAACTGAGGATAGCTTGGAAAAATAACTATTTTGTACTACTTGTAGCAATTTCTACTCTTCAGGATGTATGTATGTATGTTTATTTCAGTTGCCACCTTTTTCTTAGGACTGGTACCTTAAGTCATAGTGCAGTGAAAAGTGATGTCACTAAAAACATGGTAACATACAAACAACCCCCTCCCCAATAATCACATTTGTTATAATATTAAACACAAATTAGAATTAAAACAAATGTCAGGGAAAGCAGAAGGGAGGCTTATCATTGTCTTGGGTACTGTTTAGAGCAGTGGTGCTCAAACTTTTCAGGCTGGTTGGCCAGTCATGTGGTTCAGTGGCCTGGTCACATGGCTCCTCTCACCGGTAGCGGGAGTAAAATGTGCCTTGCAATCTGTTTTACAACAGGATTAGATAGATTTTTAGACTGCTATTTTATCTGCTTAAACGAAGGGTGCCCAAACTATGGCCCGTGGGCCTGATCCGGACCCTGACAGGAGTGGCAAGGGTAGCGCAGGCCCGATGAATTGGTGTCAGGGCTGGATCCAGTCCACGGGCCATAGTTTGAGCATCTCTGGTATAGAGACAGGTCATATTGCTGAAATGTTTCTTTATTCAATCATAATGCTAACAAAATTCCATGAGCAACTAGTGGTTTCCCATGCTATGAGAAGTCATATACAATGTGTGATACTTCATTATAGGAATATGGCTTGTTTTGCAGTATTTTTGGAATCTTTAGGCATCAATCCCAGAATACTTCAGGGCAGATATGGCCAAACAGGTCATTTGCGTCCCTTGGTTTTATTGCTATTGGATTTCCCCTTTTCCATTTGCTATTTCTGGTGACCACTGCAGATTAAATGGAAGCAAACTGGGGAATTCTCATCACTTTTGGAGTAAAATGCAAGAAAATACATCAGAAATAAAACAGGAAAGAAAGGTTCACAGTGTAATTCAGCAGAGTGCAATAGGACTTCGCATTTCCCAAACTATGTTCCGTGGAACACTGGTAGACTTCAATTCTCAGAAGCCTCAGTCAGTATATTGGTTGATCAGTGCTTTGGGCAATTGACTTAGGCTTCTGGGAATTGAAGTCCAAAAATCAAAGAATGCTGGATTCTATATCCTGGTTTCCCTGGTTGGTGAAAAGAAATTAGAGGTGATTAATGTAGGTTAATGAGAACTGCAGTTTAAAAACAGCTGGCAGCCACATTCCCTGCCCAAACTTTATAATGGGCTAATAAGGTGGGAAACAGGGTGTCTTTAAAGACATCTCTATGGAGAAGGAATACTCAGTGTGGCATAGCGGATACACTGATGGACTGGAACTCAGAAAACATGGGTTCGTATCTCTGCTTGGCCACGGATACTCACTAGGGTGGTGGTAGAACTGGTTAAACCATCCCTTAAATATTCCACTTACCTTGAAATCCATATTGAGATCACTACGTGTTGGTTCTGACTTAAAGGCAGATAATATAACACTGTTAGGCTATCTAAGGTAAAGGTCACCCTTGCTCAAAAGCCACTCGTATCCGACTCTAAGGTTCAGTGCTCATCTCTGTTTATAGCCAAAGAGCCAGCACTGTCTGCATATGCAGACATTTCCATGGACATGCGGCAGGCATGCCTCAACACCAGAGTGCGTGGAACACTGTTTACCTTCCCACCAAAGTGGTCCCTATTTATCTGTTTGCAATTTCTTGTTTTCAAACTGCCAGGTTGGCAGGAGCTGGGACAGAGACGGGAGCTCATTCCGTCAAGCAGTACCCGGGAATCAAATTCCGACCTTCGATTCAGCAAGTTCAGCATCTTAACCACTTGGGCCACCGCAGTCTCATATTAGGCTATCTTATCAAGCACAAATTAGAGGCATTTCCTGATTAAAGTAGTACATTTTGAAATTAATTAAAAACTGTGACAGGTGGAAAAGTTGAAAATAATTGAGGGAATGTGTATTTCCAAAAGGAGAAAGAGAGATTCCTCAGCCTGCCTCACTCATGGTGTAAATTTCTATTATATATTTCAGGTTGGTCGGAACTTCATTCTGGCTCAAGATGAACTACACAAAATTGCCTCATCGGATCAGAATATTTTCCCTGTAGGGAGTTTTAATGCACTTGATAGCCTTCAGAAACAGTTGAAGGAGACAATTTTTGCCATTGAAGGTTTGAAACTGTCACCTGTTCCTTTCCTGATTACCCTTTCTTAGAGATCTTTCTCCTTTAATAATAAGTTCATCATTAGCATCTCTTTTTTAAAAAAATCATTCTTTCTTCACTGTTGACGTCAGTAGTGAAAAAACAGTTCATGATACCAACAGGAAATTGGTAGGGAAGAGAGTTTGGGATGATGATGATGATGATGATGATGATGATGATGATGATGATGATGATGATGATGATGATGATGATGATGATGATGATGATGATGATTATTATTATTATTATTATTATTATTATTATTATTATTATTATTATTATTATTATTATTATTATTATTATTATTATTATTATTCCACCCAATCAACAAACATGACTCCGGGCGGCTCACAACAATACACAATACATAATAAAATCACAATAAAAATACTCATTCTTCCCCGGTGTACATGAAGGTTGGGAGATCTGTGTCATTCAGTCATAGTATTGTCACTGGTGACGTCCAATACATTCTTCCAAATCTTCAAGTAACTGTACTTTACCTAACAGTAACAAAAACAGACCTTCTTCAAACTTTAAACTGCCAAAATTGAAGCCAACGTCTTGGCTTCGTCGTTGGCCAAACTTAAATCCTCATTGGTAAATGTTTCCGGTAGTAACCAGTACACCAGAAAATGAGCCAGATTCTGTATCTCTCCACATTCACACAGCATGTTGTTGTCCATGTTGAGCATTTTGGTCCTACATTTAGGCACTCCAACCTTCAGCCTGTTCAGGGTCCTCCAAGTGATGTAGGGGAGGTTGAGTTCCTCAGCCATTTCCTCCTTTAATGTTGTTCCTTGTCCAGTGAGCTCCTTCCTCTATCTTCTAATTTGGTTTTTCTCTTGCGTACCCTTGAGAATGTCTGTTCTTGTCCTAGAGCTCTTCCTGGATCTGAGACACATATCCGTTCAGAGGATGTTGAGGGTCATTCTCTTGCTTAGTTCTCTCAGTAATCGACTGCTACGTCTCTCCTTATCTTGGGTGGAGCTATACTAGTGAGCCCTAGCACTATCAGAGAACAGATGAGATAGCTGTTCAATCTGTAAAGCCACTTCAGACCCAAGGGAAGCACTTGTGGGAAAATATCTTCTCATTTTTATTTCACTTTCTCCCTTTGCCAATATCCCCCCCCCTTTTTTTTAAATCC
This sequence comes from Furcifer pardalis, assembly GCA_030440675.1. NCBI lineage: Eukaryota > Metazoa > Chordata > Lepidosauria > Squamata > Chamaeleonidae > Furcifer > Furcifer pardalis. The sequence goes on from CP126897.1 coordinate 9,873,452, forward strand.
TCCTTATTGTTTTCTTTCTCCTCTGAAAAGGAACCTTTGGAGCTTCAAATGGAACTTCATTTCAGCAAGAACTTTCTCAGGGTGGATTCAGCACCCTTCTTACCCCTGTGAGTATAAATGGCCATCAGTGCCTCTCTGTATTTCCAGCAGATTTACTCCATATTATCCTTAATAATGGGGTTCAGAAAAGGGTTCCCACTCCATCTGCAATTATGAAGAAATGCCAACTCATGGATTTCAGCTACAAATAGAAAGATTTTGGGAAACAAAGAAATTTAAGGACTGGATTCACTTGGGTAGGTGAATAGTAAAGAGTAAAGAATTATGGAAACTATCATTCAAAAACCACGACTCTGTGAAGATTATCAGCTTCCTTAGGAAAGGTCAATGTGTGTTCCCACATCTCCATCTTTTTCTCATTGTTCTCCTTTGATCCAGAAACATTTGGTATCTGGAGCGGTTGGATCGTTCGGCTGGTCTGGCGGTCTGGAGGAAGCGTTCCTAGGACAACCTCCCCAAACCAGATTTCTGAATATGACTGCTGTTAACTTTAAGGATTCATATCTGGGTGAGCAATTCCAGGACTCCATTACTTGTTCTAAATTAGAATCAATTTTCCAGGCCAGTAATCAGTCACTACTTCCTTTTCCTCTCTGTCTGACAGGTTATGCAGTATCTCTGGCTCATCGTGGTCAACTGACCTTCTACATTGCTGGAGCTCCACGGTACCAGCATATTGGAAGAGTCCTAACCTTTGAGAGCCAAAGCAGGCGGTTAGGTGGGAGTGTTTGGGGCAAACAGGTAAGAGAGAAAACCTGGGCTATGGATTTGTCATTTACTGGCTTCTTTTTTCATGGTGGAATCTGAAACTAACTTGGAAACTTGGTTTTGAGGGAAACAGCAGGATATCAAATGCTTTCTATAGATAATATAAATTACTGTATCTTGAGCTAGGAAGGACTTTTGTAACATCTTGACTCTTACAGTGGCTCTCCAGAATTTGCTGTATTACAATTCCTATAAAAGTAAAGGTCACACTTGCTTGAAAGCCAGTCATATCCGATTCTAGGGTTTAGTGCTCTGTTTATAGTCAAAGAACCAGCGCTGTCTGCATTTGCAGACGTTTCTCTGAACATGTGGCAGGCATGACTAGATACTGGAGTGCATGGAACACTGTTTACCTTCCCACCGAAGTGGTCCCTATTTATCTACTTGTGATTTCTTGCAAGTAGATAAACTGCTAGGTTGGCAGGAGAAAATTCCTATAGTTCCTGACTATTAGCTGTCTTGTCTGAGGCTGAGGGAAATTGTAGCTCAGCCACATTTAGAAGATCAACACCTGCCTCCCTGTTTGTAAATAATGACTGAAGCACTAAAGAAGAAGATGATGTGTGGTGAAGAAAACAGCTGGTTTGGATTGAAGGCCTGTCAGAAGCCAACCCAAGAGGAACACAGGAAGCTAAGCTGTACAGTATTGTCAATACTAGGGGTGTGATGAGCACCTTGGGAAGGCGGTGGACAGGAAGTGATGGGGGCATTTATTGGGGAGTTGGGGGGAAAAGAAATCCCATACATTCCCATTACCTCTGCCTGCCTCTCGGGGGCACCAGTTGCTGGGGCACACTAGGATGAGTCCCTGTATCCCTGTGAGCCAGCACACCACTGGTCAATATTGATTGGCAGCTAATCTCCTCCTGCATTTAGAGAGGTTTTTTGCTAGCTCAACCTAGAGCTGACAGGAATCAATTCTGGGACAATTTGGATCCCAAGTACACATGTCTGGCATTGAGCTCTAACCCTTGTGGCAAGACATGCAACCTTTGCTCTAGAACCCAGGGGTTCCCAACCTTTTCAAGCCAGGGGCCGGGTCACGCTCTCTCAGTCAGCTTTGAGGGCCGGATGGCCATTTTGCCCTGTCTGCACGATGGGGGTGGCCATTTTGTCTCAACCGCTTCAAAGGGGCAGCCATTTTATTTCTCAAATGCCCTTGGAGGGATAGAGGGCCCACATGAAATGATGCTGTGGGCCGGATTTGGCCCACAGTCCTTAGGTTGGGAACCCCTGCTCTAGAAGTTGTAAATCAGGGCTAGAGCAAACAACAGTGAGCTAGCTCTGTTAAACCATGGCAATGACTTTTGAGCAAATATACACAGAATTATATTGCACTGGATGTTCAGGGGAAAACACTTTATTCTTCATTTAACTTAGCCTAGTAAATATGAATATAGTCTGTGGTTTTCTCAAGGCTGACACTGTACCTCAGGCTTTCCAAATGTGGCAACTTCCAGGTGTTGCTACATTGCAATTCCCATCAATCTTAGCCAGCATAGGAAATTGTGAGGGCTTTGAGGAAATGTCCAAATCAACTGGAGTACTAAAGGGTCCTCACCTCTGTTCACATCTCTGATGTGTAAAAGCCTGCCTGCTTATGTTGTAAATCATGATTGGGGAAGAGACTGGAACAAGTGCAGTCAGCTTGTCTAGAACTATGTTCATCTTCTGTTGCATCTAAGACAGTGGTTTTCAACCTTTCACTCTCCAGATGTTTTAGACTTCATCTCCCATAAGCCATGGTTAGCATAGCCACTAGCAGGGATCCTGGAAGCTGAAGCCCAGCATTCTGGAGGTCAGAAGGCTGAACATTGCATCCTAGAGGTTAAGTCTGGACTTTGAAACCAGATGGAGTTGTAGGAAGCCTTGGAATAAGTTTAAGCCTGGTCATGTAATGGCATTTTATTTATCTTCACTTTTCTGCACCATCCTAGACATGCAATTTCTGTCTTCCCCCCACTTTTCTCCCAGGTGGGTTCTTACTATGGAGCTGAGGTTTCCTCAGTGGATCTAAATGCAGATGGAAATACAGATCTCATTCTGATCGGGGCTCCCCTTTACTATAGTGGGATGTATGGCGGGCTGGTTGACGTCTGCTCCATTGGTGACATGGTAAGCAAAACTATAGAAAGCAGAGAGAGATGATAAAATAAAAATAAATATCTGACATCTGAGAACAAGCAAGTTCAATTGAACAGCTAACTTATTGTCAGAGGTATAATAGTCTTAAAGGCTTCCTTGAAGAGGGAGGTTTTAAGTTCTTTATAAATGAGGAACTCAACCATCCACACTGCGCACATCAGCTTTGGCCCTGGCAATCTCTGCAGCAGAGTATGCTGATCCAGTCTGGAACACATCCACACATGCAAAAGAAGTTGATGTTGCTGTTAATGAAGCCATGCGGATAGTGACAGGATGCCTTAAACCTACACCAGTTGAGACTCCTTTGTTGGTATTGCTCTACCTAAGATAAGAAGAGAAGTAGCAGAAGATGCTGAGAGAACTAAGCAAGAGAATGACCCTCGACACCGTCTGAACAGATATGAGCCTCAAGTGTGCTGGCTCAGATCCAGGAATTGCTTTATGGCAAGAGCAAACATTCTTGAGGGTACACAAGAGCAAAACCAAATTAGAAGATGGAGGAAGTTGCTCACTGGGAAAGGAACAACATTAAAGGTGGATATAGCTGAAGCTCTTGACCTCCCCTATGTCACCTGGAGGACCCTGGATAGGCTGAGGGTTGGAGTCCCTAGATGCAAGATCAACATGCTCAAGTGGGGAGTTCTGGTGGACAGCGACAAGCGGTGTGAATGTGGAGAGACACATAGTCGGGCCCATTTGCTGGTCTGCCAGTTGCTGCCAGAGACATGTATCAATGAGGACTTGTGTTTGGGCATTGACAGAGCGAAGAAAGTGGCTTCATTTTGTCAGTCCAAGGTCTGATCAGGACATGAAAGAAGAAGTTGTTTTTGAAAAATGCCCAGGGATGGTGGATGCTTTCTCATTGCCAGCTTGTCTCATTGCCAGCATTATTTGCCTCAGGCAGCAGAATATCTGCCTTCTTTTGGTACCTATCAGAGGCCAAGTGAAAGCAAACCTTTTGTTGTAAACTTCCAAATCCGCTTCCTGCTCCTTCTGCAGTACAGTTATTCTCTTTTTGCTTTAGTGTTTCTATGTACACCCACTTTCTTCTGCATAACAGCACATCCTGGTCAAGTGTTGTTTTAATCCAGAACATTTGTTTTCATCCGAGCGTTTACAATTTTAGCATATTTGCAGTCACTTTTAATTTACACATGTGGGTTCTTTTTAATGGCTGTATTAATTCCGCATTAAGGATGGCTTTATTATAAATATTAACTGTTTTAGCTGCACTCGTTTTAATGTTGGCCATTAAAACAGCATTCTCACCTCGACATGCGGTGAGAATAAAGCAAGGTGTAAAATAAATGAATATCCCTCGTTCCAGGGTCGCCTTGTTCGTCTTCAGACTCTTCATGGGGTTCCTGGCAATGGACTAGGCCGGTTTGGGGCAGCCCTTGCCTCTTTGGGAGATGTGAGCGGAGATGGCCTTGCCGATGTGGCAGTAGGAGCGCCCATGGAAGATGGAGAACATGGGGCTGTTTACATTTTCCTAGGAGAAACTGATAGGTTGCGGGAACTGCACAGTCAGGTAAGACTGAGGATGGGGAAGGGCAGAACATCCTTCCTGAAGAGGTGAAGTTATAGTCTCTCTTTTAAAACGGGGAGAGGAGAGGTACAAAAGCTGAAGATCACCAAACAATGGTATAATGAGGGGAAACTCAGGTGGTTTACCAGGTCCAGGTAAAGGTCTCCCTTGCCTGAAGGCCAGTCATGTCTGACTCTGTTTGCAGCCCAAGAGCCAGTAAACATTTCCATGGTCATGTGGTAGGTATGACTAGACATCGGAGCACACGGAACGCGGTTTACCTTCCCACCAAAGTGGTTCTTATTTATCTATTAGATGGTCAGATTTGTCCCTATGTCTGATGTTTCCCACTGGTTTCATCCCATCCATTGATGTGACCTAATTTCTCCTCTCCATTTCCTTCTTTTTCTTCTCTCCATATAGCGTATCTCTGCCGCTTCCCTTTCTCCCACACTCCATTACTTTGGGCAGTCCATCCATGGAAGACTGGATCTAAGTGGGGATAAACTAACAGACGTAGCTGTTGGAGCCCTCGGAAAAGCAGTGCTACTTCGGTAAGAATAGGTTGCTAATGTGCATGGATGTAAGGTGGCTGAAAATTAAGTCAGACTTTGATGAGGGGGAGTCTCTATGTCTTTCTGTAAGTGATTTTCCACTTTTCTAAACCACAAATCTGTTCCACATTTTAAAAATCCAAATTAGATGGATGGGAGAATCTGTTGCTTAGATACTGGCAAAATTTGTTGTTATGTATTGTGAAGTTGCCACAACCTCCGGGGCCCCACCAATGGCCGGAGGGGAGATAGTCTGTGTTTGTTCACCGTATTTTGTTACTATTGTTGTAAGCCGCCCTGAGTCGCCACGGTGAATGGGCGGCAATATAAATTTAAACAAACAAATAAAATAAACTTATGGTGACGCTGGTAGGGTTTTTAATGGTATATGACAAGGTCTCTCAACCTTGGTTCTCCAGATGTTCTTGGAGTTCAAGTCCCAGAAGCCCAGATCAGCAGGTGTACTGACTTGGGCTTCTAGTAATTGAAATCCAAGAACATCTGGAGAACCAAGGTTGCTTGAAAGTCAGTCGTGTCTGTCTCTAGGATGTGGTGCTCGTTTCCATTTACAGCCGAAGAGCCAGCACTGTCTGCTACTGCAGACATTTAAGGAGTGATTCCACCAGTGTCAACTCAGTGACCTTCCATGGCTGAACATGGATTTGAACCTAAGTCTGCTAAGTTTTAGTCCATCACTCTATCCACTTCTACACTACTGGCTTTTGCAGGCAGAGTATCCACACACATTATCCTAGCATGGCTTGGCCTGTGAACACTGATAAAAGGATCAAGCTGACTCAGAATGGAGATCTGCTGGGAGTTGCTAAGACAATTTGTGTCCTCTCTTCCGTGAGTTGGTGGAGTATGTGTGTGCTGAGACAGGCCACAGCCATTTCCGGCCCTAGGCAACATGGATCTCTTCATTTCATTATTGTCCATTGACACTAGAAACGGAAAGCCTTAGTCACTTAGTTGGCTGAATCCCACAGCCAACGTAGTGGTGGCGATGTTTTCAAATCACTGAGTGGGGTGTCTTCTGCATGTTTAACCGAGACTGCAAGATAACTATTTGCAAAAAAAAAAAAAAAACCAAAACAACAACAATAAAATCCATTACTACCTACTCCTGCAGCTCCTGTTGTTGCTTCCTTCTTTGTTTACATTTTAAATTATGTACTACTTCACATTGTACTACAACTCTTATCAGCTGCAACCACCATGATCAGTGGTGAGGTGTTATGGGAACTGTTGTCCATTCTATCTGGAGCATTGGTGTCCAAGCTACGGCCCGTGGGCTGGATCTGGCCCATGCTGCCAATTAATCTGGCCTGCACTGCCCACGCTGCTCCCACATGTGTAAGTAAAATGTGTGGGTACATAACACTGCCATAAATGACCTGCATTTACTACAGCCGCGGGTAATTTATGGCTGCGTTATGTACGGGCATGGGCGCATTATGTGTGCATGCATGCGGGTTTTACTTCTGTTTCCGGTGGGAGGAACCACGTGAGCAGCATGCTCAACCACGTGTCCAGCCAATGGCCCAAAAAGTTTGGGCACTTGTGATCTGGAGGAAATTGCAGGTCAACCAATCCTGTATAGTCTCTGTCACTGATAGGATGACAGACAGGGGAAGTGTATAGGTAGGTGGGCATCCAGAATGTTGTACCTCTTGTCCATTGGTGGGCTCCAAAAAAATTTACTACCACACTGTGGCCGTGGTATGGTGAGCATGGCCAGGGGGAAAGCCCTGTGTTGCACCTGAATTAGGACTACTTTATTTCAAAACTTGGATGGGCGGAGCCAGCCAGAATTTCTGCTACCAGTTCTGGTGAACTGGTGTGAACCTGCTGATGCCCACCACTGCTCTTGTCCCACAATTTTATGGACTAATTCAGCTGGGCTGGATGAGGCTAGTAGAGATGTGACTACAGTTCTGCATTCAGAGACCACCATTCTAGGACTGCTAGCATTTTCACCCATGATATCATGCCTTCTCTTGCTTGTGTTCCAGATCAAGGCCTGTTTTCACAGTCATTTCTTCAATGACTTTCTCACCTTCTTTGATCCCACTGGATGACCCTCTTTGTGGAAGCGGAAAGGTTTTTGGCTTTGGCCCTCGTGGGAACCTCAGCCTTTGCTTCACTCTGAAACTTATCAGCCAAAGATGGAGCAGTGGTAAGGCTAATCACCCCTTCCTTTAGTTATTGCATTTATTCTTCTCTGAGTATTTTCAATGCAACCCAGATCATGGAAACTTTCATTTTCTGAAATGCATGTCCCTAAATCCTTCAGGGAGATAGCCAGTGGGTTCAGTGGTGGGCTCAAAATTTTTTAACTACCACACTGTGAGCGTGGCCAGGGGGAAAGCCCTGTGTTGCACCCAAATTAGGACTATTTTTTCCAAACAGCCTGTGGGCCAGATCTGGCCCCTGACACTGATTCATCCGGTCCACGCCACCCTCGCTGCTCCTGAAAGCAGAAGTAAAACACGCCCATACGGGCACGTTTTACTTCCACTTTCAGTAGCGACAAGGATGGCATGGGATGGATGAATCAGCATTAGGGGCCAGATATGGCCCACGGGCCATAGTTTGCACACCCCTGCCTTCAGGGATTTAGCAGGCAAAAGTTATGCTCATGACTTCCAGAGCCTGCCCACCTGTTGTATGTATTCTGTGCCATTAATAGCTATAGAGATGGAGAGAGGGCCATCAGGGAATAAACCAAATTACCCAAATATATCATGAGACCAGAACCCGACATCAAAGTCATGATAAGAAACCACATAGCAAAGAAACAGAAGTGCTACACACTTCTTTATTCTGCATCTTGTTGGCTTAAAAGTAACATGAAAAAAACGATAAGTTCGTTTAAAAATCAAGTCTACACCATCGATTTACCAAAAGGGAAATCAAAACATTTCCCAAAGTAAAGAGTAATAACTCCTTGCTTTCCTTCCCTGTTTTTCTCAGTCACTTTCTTCCTATTTTTTTCCCATCATTCCTTCTGGCTAAATGGTTGACGGAACCTCTTCCAAAGAAATTGTAGGATGGAACTTTGATTTAAAAAAAATACAGTAAAGTCTATCAGTACCTCCTACAGCAGGGGTTCCCAATGTTTTATATTGTGGGCCTGACCATGCTCCCCCAACAGCTGAGTGGGCCAGATCATACCCCCCCCCCCCGTGGGCAGATTTACGGCTGATGTAAATGTGCTCACTTCTGTGTTTATGACAGCCGTGGGCACATTTACACATGCATGGACATGTTTTACAGCTGACGTAAACATGTCCGCTTCTACTTCTGGGTGTGGTAGTGGCGGGCCACATGAAATGGCGCCATGGGCTGGGGCCAGCCCACAGGCCATAGGTTGGGAACCCCTTCCTATGGTTACTATTGCTACCACTATTACTTCCTCATTTATTTTTTATTGCATTTTAAGCCACATTCTGTGTCAACCTGTCTTTTGGATTTTCTCCTTTTCTCAGATGCTTCTCCATCATACTTCTTCCGATAGTAGCCTGTTTATTCAGTAGAATTACTTTTTACTTTCCTTGCTGTCATTCAGGTTCATCCTGTCCCTTCCCTTTTGTCTTTTCCTTCATTTAACAGGTGTTCTGCGAGCCACCATCTCTTTTAAGCTGAAGTTTGATGCTACTCAATCTTTGCCACGTTTTACAACAGAGGACGAGGCACCCAGCATTGAAGAAACCATCCGGGTTGCAAGTATGCCAGTCTGCATCAAGAAAACCCTCCAAGCACCAGTAAGCAGAAACATACCTTTGTGGGCTTGTGTGCACAGTGTGTTGTTTCTGGTTTTTCAGGAGCTGACCTTGGTCGTTCTAGATTTTTTTTGCTCCATATTTGAGAAGACCATCCAATATCTAGGCTTACACATGGAGAGGGTATTGATGACTGGGAAGTGAGCAGGTCAACAATTTGAGACCCAAGTGCTACATGACGGAGTGAGCTCCCATGTCTGTCTCAGCTCCTGCCAACCTATCAGTCCAAATGCAAGAAATTGCAAGTAGATAAATAGGTACCTCTTTGGTGGGAAAGGTAACAACATTCTGTGCACTCCAGTGCCTAGTCATGCCTACCACATGACCACGGAAATATCAGATGATTAAGACAGTGCTAGCAATACTTTGGGAAGAAATGTACTGATCAAGATGGAAATTGTTTGTTTTTATCTCTACCAGGCCTGCCTGGATGATACCTTCACACCCGTTGTGTTTTGGGCAAACTTCTCAGTTCAGGAAGAACCAGATGCCTCTGCAAGGAATCTACGCCCCATCCTTGACCCTGGGACCAACCTTTCTACTGAAATCCAGGTGGTTTTTTTAAAATTCTTTCCCTTCATGTCCACCACCTGGGAAAAATACCTCTTCCATCAAAAGGATGCCCTGCCTCTGAGCACTTGGGGTTTCTGCATCAATCCAGTCGGTCTCATTTGCATCCTACTTTACTCACCCGGAGCTCTGAATGGGTTATACGATTGTTGCTCCTATATCAATAGTATCAGGTAGGATTAGGCTAAGGTAAAACGGCTGGCTCAAAAGTGAACTGGCCTCTGACTGCTAGGATCTGAACGTAGATCTCTTTGGATTGTGCCCAAAGTTCTGGACACTACTGCAGCCTTAGCTTGGGGAGGAAAAGTTGCTTCTTTGAACTCCAACTCCTGGAGTCCTTAGCTAATACAGCCACTGGCTGTGCTACCTGTTAAAAAGACGTGAGCTTTATGGTCCTCTGAAATAATAATTCCAAGATCTGTGAGCTTGGAATTATTGGGAACATAGGTGCCTTGCTGTGCATCTAGCCCAGCATTGTTGACACTGACAGGAAGCACTTTTGAGGTTTCTGCCACAATTTCTTGCAGCTATTTCTGGTGATGCCCAGAATCAAATTTGGAACTTTTAATATGCAAATATGTTGAGCCACAGGCTTCTTTCAAAGCATTCAGGTTAAGAACCACGTTCAACAGAAAACTATTTCCACTCTGTTAAGCAGCCTGTGAGATATGAGTCCTTGTGGCACAGTGGGTTAAGCTGCAGTACTGCAGCCAAAATTGTGCTCACAATTTGAGTTCGATCCCAATGGGATCAAAGTTAGCTGAGTCTTCCATCCTTTGGAGGTGGGTTAAAAGAGTATTCAGAATGTTGGGGGCCAAATGCTAATTGCCTGTGAACCCCTCAGAGAATGCTCTCCACATTGAGAGATTCTCAGCCCCAGGGCTTGGTGTGAAGGTACTAGATATGGAACTCAGCAGGGCTGGGGGTGGGTGAGCTTATGCGTGTCACTTTGAGGTCCACAGAGGAATGAAAAGTGCGATATTAAGAGTAATCAATAATAAATAAGTTTTTACTGCAACATGGAATTGGAAATTGCTGCAGTGGAGAAACAGCAGATCGAAAGCAAGAAATTGCACGTAGATAAAGATATACTGCTTTGGCGGAAAAAGTAAGTGTTCAGTGTATTCTGGGCTCTAGTCATGCCTACCACATGACCATGGAAACTTCTGCAGATAGAAGCAGTGATGGCTCTTAGAGTCGACCACGACTGGCTTTCAAGCAAGGGCGACCTTTACCTTTACCTAGAGATCGAAACCAGCCTGGTTTTTTCTAGTGGCATTGTCGAGAAAGAGTACAGCATCCTTATCAATGAGAAAGGTACTTGTGGAGACATAAAATATAAAGTAACGATACATTATGATGCAGATTTGGGCCTCTTCATTCTCATGCCCATTCATGATGCTCTGTGCTTCCCTCTGCATCCTCCTGAAATGTTATTCTTTGGGCCACTGGTTCTTTTTGTTCATTCTTGTTTCTCTCTCCCACCACTTTTCACTGTAAGATTCCCTTCAAGCAAGACTGTGGCGCTGATGGTCTTTGTGTGTCTGATCTTCGCATCTCCTTCAACTTTTCAGGGTGAGTGGCATTTTCTGCACCTCCTGTTACCAGCCTTTGGTTCCTAGCTGTTTGAGAATTCCCCATGAGCCCCCGTCAAGGAATTTACGGAGTTCAAGTCTACAAAACTGAAGAACCAGATATTATGAACCCATCTCAGGACATTTTGGTTCCCTAGCTGCTGTATCTAAGAACCAAGAGGAAGATATTAGACATACTTTTGAATGTTGCAATAATTTTGGGGTTGTGATGTCTGGACTATATGGAGCAGTTCATCAAACCAGGATGTGCACCAAGGATCCCTTTCAGATTCATAAAAAATTTGGAGGTTGATTCTCACCCATCGTGTGATAATCGAAGATTTCCATGGTGAATCCACTAGGCAAGGGATTCTGTGATGCATCTCTGAGTTCACACACTATATCCCCTTCATTCTGCCATCTTGTCCTGAAAAGTGGGAATCACTTGATCTATTTTTTCAGATGGCACATAATAAGAGTTGAAACAGTGTATTAGCTTCATATTATATTTATACACGAACTCGCCCAGGTAATATTAACCACTGGGCCATGTGCTTGAAAAATCCTCAAAACTATTCATGTAGCCTGGCTGGGTGGTGTTTCCAGGAGGTGTCGTTCAAATAAGTAACATTTCAAAGTTTTGGAAGGAGTAAAGGCTGTTTTACAGAACTGGATTGTGAGGTGCAGAAACTTCAAGTTCAATTCTGTGAGTTCTTTAGTAATTGATAAATTAGTTCTCTTGTTTAAATTTCAGGTCAAGTGGTCTTAAACTAAGTCCAAATTTCATACTGAACCTAACAGTAAAACTAGAAAACGTGGGAGAAACAGCATACGAACCAAGACTTTCCTTTTACTACCCTCCTGTTTTGTCCTTTCAGAGGGCTTTAGTTCTTCAGGTGAGTTGGCAGTGGCAGGGCCATAGCCAGGATTCTAGATGTGGGTGGGCAATTCCCCCCCCAGGATGGGCAACAAAGCCTCTTTTCAATGCATTCCTATGGGAAACCATGCTTTGTCAGGGTGGGCAAACTGCTAACTCAGGGTGGGCCAAGCCCAGCCTGGCCACCCTCTGGCTACGGCCCTGGGCAGTGGGCTTGGAAGTGGAAGTGGGTTTGGAAGGAGAGGTGTGGAGGTGTTCTAGATTTTAGGATTGAATAAAATCTGTTCTGAGTAAACAACAGAAGGTTCTGTTTCTCTTTTAAAATTCATACCTTATTTTCTTTCTCTGTTCCCATCTTGAAGTCTAATTGGCGCTTGTCTCCTGCTTGTGAAATGCACGGGTCCAAAGGAAATGAATCTATCCGTCACAGTTCCTGTCATTTGAGGCCCCAAGTTCTCAAAAGAGGCACTCAAGTAAGAAATTAAAGTGGCAGGGGTAGGATGGATGGATGGATAGCTGGGTAGGCATTTGTTCTATGAATCCACAATTTCTGACATTTATTTGATCTTTCAAGGCCTTCCTACAACTTTCCTTCCGCTCCTCCAATGGTGACTCTTGGGGGAGCAAATTTGCTCACTTCACCATCCAAGCACACAGGTGAGAGAAGCCCCCCTATATTGTTTGCACCTGCAGTTTCTGATTTTGTGTCCCTCACACTGTTCTGTCCTTTGCCTTCCAGTCAGAATGAAAATGACACACTGAGTGACAACGAAGCCACAGGGCAGCTTCCAGTGCTCCACCCAGTCAACATCATCGTGAAGGGGTAAAGCACACACATCTTTTCCTTCCTTCCTTCCTTCTCTCATCCCTCATCTTATCCACAGCCCATTCCCCACCAAGAAACATGAACTGCAGGAGAGAAGGACATAATAGATCAGGCCCTTAGACAGTGAACAGTCTTGTGTTTGGAGAAGGAGCAGCAGTTGTGCCATTATGGAGTAGCCACTGCAAGGCATATTTGGAAAATCATGAATGGGGAGAAAAGTGTTTATTTTGTTACTATTGTAGCTCTACCGTCATTGTAGGAGGGAAAGATCTGTGGGATGTTCTGTCTCATGGGCCAAATTTATTTGGCTGGTTGTTTGTTATCTTGACTTGGAATTGTGGGGTGAAAAGAATGGAGTGACTGTTGCTCTGTCTAAGGCAGCTATATTTCTTAAACAGATCTTGCAATGGGGAGCTGTAATTTTTCATTAGAGCACATACTTCAAATGTCAAAGGTCATAGGTTGGTATCTCCAGTTAGAGTAGCCTTACCCAATGTGGGTCCCTCCAGCTATCTTGGCTCACAACAGCAACCAACACCCATTGTCCCCAGACACAAACATTGGTTTTTCTGGCTGAAGGTGATGAGAACTGTTGCCCCCAAACAACTGAGGGGTCCCAGCAAGGCACTCCAGAAGAGCCTTTTGCCTGAGACCTTGGAGGGGCTTTAGTAATTTCATAGCCATCTTCAAACAAAAGGAAAGAAAAAGCCCAGTTAACAAGGAACAGACTGAGCGACCAAAGTGGCTGAGGGAATACCTACTAAGATGAAACCATGGGACTGAAGGTGTAAAATCCAAAGAAGGCCACCAGAGTCCCAGCATCCCGCCCAGGTCAGGCAACGAGAGGGTGTCTTCCAAACATTTTCCTCTGTTGTCTTCAGTCTGAAATGATTCAGTCCAGCCAGCAATACATCCCATGGTGTTGCTGATTCTGTGGCTTGGTTCTTAGCTAACCAGAGAGAGAGAGAGAGAGAAAGCAAAACACAGGATTTTGTGCAGCCTGGCAAGCATGTCCACTGCATTTTTTTGTGGGGAGGTGTACACGTGAAGCTGCTTTTTGGATATGTAAGCATAATTTGTATGCAGCATGACAATATGGAGTTTCGGTTTGTGTACGTTTTAATAATAAATACATGTATGGTTGTGTCACCCACAGACCCCCCCCCCCCCCGTTGTCTGGATAGTAAATGGGTGATTATGTTAGGCCACAAGTGTATCTGCGCTGGACAGTTATCTATCGCTTAACTGTTGTGATTCCATCTTATATTTGTAGTTTAATGAGATACTGTACTGTATTAACATTTTTCTGATAGAGAGTTCTAGTGCAACTCCCCTAAAAAACAGCACAAAATTGTAAGCGCCTGATGAAACGATAAAATCCATTTTTCCAAGTTATAGCACTATGCACTTCAAAGAGCTATCAAACTACAATAAAACCTCTACTTACGTAAAAAAAAATCTGTTCCATAGGGTTTTTGTACAGTAAATCGGTTTTTTACTTAACTCGAAGCAAACCCATAGGAAAAATGAATTTTTTTACTTAACTTGAAGCAAACCCATAGGAAAATGATATTTATGTAAATCAAAGCAACCCCATAGGGAAAACAATTTTTTTACGTAACTCGAAGCAAACCTATAGGAAATTGTGTTATGTAAATTGGGACATTTATGGTATGTAAATCGGGACATGGTTTTAGTGCAAAAATCATTATGTAAGTTGAATTTTATGTAACTCAAGGCATATGTAAGTCAGGGGTTTACTGTATTATAACTCTCTGGTGTAAATACACTCTATCACTCCATCTAGCTTACTGCTATTTATAGCAGGAGTAAGGGAAAATGTGGAAACAGCTCTAGCCAGTATAACCAGTATTGAGGAGCTATGTGACAGAATCTGACAGATTCCTGACAGAATCTGAAGGACTATACCAGGGGTTCCCAACCTTTTCAAGCCAAGGGCCGAGTCATGCCCTCTCAGTCAGCTTTGAGGGCTGGACAGCCATTTTGCCCTGCCTTCATGATGGGGGTAACTGTTTTGTCTGAACAGCTTTAAAGGGTGGCCATTTTGTTTCTTGAATGCCCTTGGAGGGGTGGGAGGCCACATGAAATGGTGTCATGGGCCAGATCTGGCCCACGGGCGTTAGGCTGTGAACCTCTGAACTATACTTTCGCTTCAGCTGACCTGTGCTAACATACAGCAGATTTCCCATCAACTAGGCATCTTTCCACACACAAACAAAGATGTTGGAGATTAGATCTTGGTTTTCTGCATGGAAGGCAAATGCCTTATCACTAAGCTACCATCCTCCTCTGAAAACTACGGTAATTAAAGACCACAAATCCCTTGGTGATCTCTTTGACTTTCTATCCCCTCCCTTCTCCACCAGGCTTGAGTCTACTAAATATCTTAACTTCTCTACCGAGATCCCAGAAAAGAAGATACTTGCACATCCCTATGAGGTAATACATTTTTCCATCCACCCATATTAATGATTCCACACCTCCTCCCCATACAATCTACTCACTATTCTAGCCTGTACTCATATCTCGCTGCACAGATACCTTTAGAGAAAACTCAGAAGCCTAGATACACCTACATCTAACAAAGCTATTTTAATAATGTGGGCTTTTCCCTGAAGGGGTACGTACCTTATCAGTTCAGTATTAGTTTACTTCATCAGAGTATGAATGTTGCAATTATCCAAGGCAATAGGAGCTTGTCTGTCTTGCAAGCTTTATTCTTCTTTTGGTTCTGTATATAAAAGTCACAAAGATACTTTACAATTGTTGTAAACATGTAATAGGCATATAATTCTAAAAGTGTCAATATCATTTTTACAGTCATGAGGAAATGTAGGCATGGACTTAAAAATAAAAAAACTGAATACAGGAGCATAAAAGTAAGAATACAAAAATGCTTTCATGACAATATACCTGAGGGTTTCCAGCTTATAAAAACTTGCTTTATCTGCTAAGAAATTGCTTTAAAAGTCTGCATTTAACTCAATTGTACAAGCCACACTTCTTCCGTGTCTTGGCTAGACATGACACTGCCAAAATGAAGGCACCTTTTGGTGAGTTCATTCTGCAGTTCTTTTCATTTGACCTAGTGTGAGAAAGATTAGTTGGCAACATAAGGTTTCAGTTACCAGAGTATGCCCGACTGTGGTTCAAAAATACCACAATCTTTGAGGCGGCTCTTTCTGTGTAACCCACCAGCCACACTGGGGATACACTATCATCCTGCACAGCTGTTTTTCATCCTATTCTTAAACAGCAGTTTTTATGCCTTCTTACCTAAAACCTATAATTCTCCCATAAGGCCCATTTTCTCCCATTTTTGTCTTTTGTTCTGGCAGGTCAGAAATTTGGGCTCAAACCTCACCCCAATCAATGTGACCTTTGAACTCCCCTTAAAAACTGAGTTGGGTTTCTCGTGGAATGTGACCCCAATCTACAAGAATATGGTAAGTAAAAAAAATGGTGGTAGAAGGATGCTTTATAGGAGGTGGTGGTTGTAAGTGCAGCAGAGTACCTGGACGATAAGAGGTAGTGGTGGTTTTGTGGTGGAATTATGGGAATAACATTGTTAGGGGAAGTAGAAGAACAAAAATTGTGGAAGGAGGCCAATGGATTAGGAGGGCATTGAGGTAAACTTTTATATAGACCAGGAGTTCTCAACCTTTTTTAGCTGGGGGCCAGGTCACGTTCCCTCAGTAAGCTCCCTTCCACCACCACATAGCACTTCTGGGTGTGGTGGAAGCAGTGGGGCACATGAAACAGCGCTGTGGAATGCATCCGGCCCACAGGCTACAGGTTAAGAATCCCTGATATAGACTCATGAGATTTCCAGAGAAAGTTTGCCAACTTCCCCCCCCCCTTTTTAGTCTCTCAAAAATGGCAAAAGATATGGTTTTTTCCCCTGTATTACTCCTTGCCACCGCATGCTAGATTGTGGTGAGATTATGTGATAAGGCTACACTACTTCTGATCCAGTGGTGGGCTCAAAAAAGTTTACTACCACACTGTGAGCTTGGTATGGTGGGTGTGGCCAGGGGGAACGCCCTGTGTTGCACCCGAATTAGGACTACTTGGATGGGAGGGGCCAGCCAGAATTTCTGATACCGGTTCTAGCAAACTGGTGCGAACCTGCTGATGCCCACCACTGTAATCTGATCTACTGAGATACTGTACTGTCAAAAGACATAACCCCCTGACAGCCTGTGAGAACAAACTGGAAACACTCCCGTTTACAGTTGTTGAATTATGCTGGTTCCTTCCTTCCCAACCAGAAGGAGGTGCTTTCTGACTGCTCTTGCAACCAAAGAAGTGGAAGCTTCCCTTTCTATCCTCTCATTGTTCTCTGGTAATGAAGCTAAAGAAAAACAAAGCAAACTCTCCTTGTAGTTAAGAGGTGCGTGACTAGATAGATGGCTGGATTGGCCAATGCACTACTGCTAATCCGAAATAATAACATTTCCTAGCTCTGATGTTTGGCCATGCCTTGGAGAAAGGCGACTTAAAAACAAATCAATATATGTAGCCAAACTGACATCTATCTGTGGTGTTGGTTGATTTCATGAAACTTTGCCGCAACCTGAAGATTTGTAGTAAATGTGTGACAAGTCTTTTCGTTTGCCCTGAAACTGTCCATTGAGAGCTGAGCAGAATACTATCTGTCTTGAGAGAGAGGAAAGAAAGCTTAGATCAGGGGTTCTCAACCTTTTCAAATTGGGGGCCGAGTCATGCTCTTTCAGTCAGCTTTGAGGGCCAGATGGCCATTATGCACTGCCTGCATGATGTGGGTGGCCATTTTGTCTCAACAGCTTCAAAAGGAATTGCCATTTTGTTTCTCAAATGCCCTTGGAGGGGTGGGGCCGCCACATGAAATGGCACAGTGGACCGGAATCCACCCCGCAGGCCTTAGGTTGGAAACTCTTGGCTTAGATGTTGGTTGCAGCTGCATAGAATATCCTGGAAACTGAACAGAAGTTGTATATGCTGCAATGTTTTCTGGCAAACCCCATTTTTGCACTATATTTCCCATTTTCTTCTAGATGAACCAGTTCTCATGCATATTCATCCCTGGAAATGGAACCCAGGCTAAGGGCATTAAAGAACATAGCATGGTAAGAATATGTAGCTGGTTTGAAGTTGGTTGGTGAATGTTCATAGAAGGATTCCTTCCTCTGAATCAGGGCTGAGGAATAACTGACTCTGATGGTGGGCAAATGGGTGGTAACTGCCAACTTCTTTTGCTTTTTGATAGAGAGGCTGCTTGGGAGCATCTGTCTGCCCTGCGTTTCAGTGCCTAATTGCCAATCTCTCTCAGAATGAGGGGATCATATTCAATTTTTCTGGGGAATTTTACAGGCAAGACAACACTGTCAAGGTAAGTAGTATTCCCTTCAAAAGTAGTAAAAACCTTTCACAGCGCAGCAATTGGAGGGAAGGTTTCTATTGGAAGCGTTATGAAAAGAAAATGTTTTAAAATAATTCCTGTTCCTGGATCAGACTTCTCCATTCTTGCTAATTTTAAAAGGAAATATTTTCACTGAATGTTTTTCAGTGTAAAGATGTCGGTTGCTTTTGGGGGGGGGGGTGTTTGTACATGCACACATCATGCAAAATAATGGAAGAGTGCTTTGTGGTAATTTTCTCTTTGCGGTTTTGGAGCTGTGGCAAGCAATGGAGGGAAAAGAGAGAAACCGAATACAGAACTTATTTTCTCCATTTAATTTGTCTATTTTCTCTATCTATAGCTAACATCCCATAGATTCTACCTCCGCAGTGAGGCATCTTTGGTTGTTGATGAAACCAGGTTTTTCCAGAGTCAGCCAGAAGAATTTCATTTCACTCAGGTGTGTACACCCCTGGTTCCCAACATGAAGCACAGGCCCCACGGAGTGGGTGGGGATTTGATTTTTTAAGGGGGGCAATTCAAGAATGAGTTATAAACAGTTATGGGCTTTTAGGCTTCTTCCATATGAATAGGAGTTCACTTTTTAAATAATAAGAATTATATAGGGGGAGGTAGCATCAGGAGTTTAGAGATGCTTTGGTGGGGCATGGCCAAAAAGATTGGGGACCACTGATCTACAATGAAAGTAGTTTAGGTACTTCGTTGTGAACTCATTACAGAATTCAGTAATTTGATAGAAACACCTCTTGGTGGTATTAGACTGCAGTTCCTTGGCAGTTGGAATTGGTCAGTGTTGGAGTCCAACACTGTCAAGATAAGGTCAGTGGTTCTATGACACAAGACAGAGCTTCCTCTACTCACTTCAGTCAAGATACTGAAAGTTGAGTATTTTCCTGCTCTGCTGGAAGTAACCTGTGAATGGAATATGGTCGTGGAGTTACCACCCAAAGTAAATTTGACCCAACTTGGTTACAGGGTAAGATTTATGAGCAAAGACTCTGAACTCTGCTTGTCTCTTCTGCAGATCAACACTGAAATTGAGCTGATTTCGCCATTCAATCCCATCCCCATTATTGTGGGCAGCACCATTGGTGGCATCCTGCTCTTAGCTATTATAGTGGCTGTCTTGTACAAGGTAGGCATGCACCAGTTATCTCTGCCAGGAATCAGAAGCTGTCCACCCCAAAAGAAAAACAAACAAACATATAAACCATATCAAAAGCAGGAGAACCTATTGGAGGCACAAAATATTTAGTCCAAAGATGTGCAACATATGGTTCCCCCAGCACACATTTATTTTAGATGTATATTTTGCTCAGAACGTGCTTTCGTACTCTCTTGAGGGTGCTGGGGCAATATTATCTGATTTTAGGGACTGTCTGGTACCCCATGAAGTGTTTTTAAATTAAAAACTTTTGCCACTAGAGGGCACAAAGACGCTTTCTCAGCTAACTGTTTTTCTTTTTTGCAAGAAAAAAATTGAGAGGTAAAGATCACAAGAATTTGGGTTTGGCTCTCCCCAGTCCAGGAAGCAGTACATGCAGCTGTCAGATTGAGGTTGCCAACTCCTTATTGAACCCAACAACAAGGCACTTTTACCCTCTGAGTGTCATTGGAGACCCTTGCCCAGTGGTGGGCTAAAAAATTTTTTACCACCACACTGTGGGCGTGGTATGGTGGGCGTGGCCAGGGGAAAGCCCAGCATTGCACCCGAATTAGGACTACTTTATTTAAAAACTTGGATGGGCAGGGCCAACCAGATTTTCTGCTACCGGTGCGGTGCTGGTGAACTGGTGTGAACCTGCTGATGCCTACCACTGCCCTTGACCACCATCTCTTATCACAGGCAATACTGGCTAGAGTTGAGATTAGAAGCAGTAGTTCAACTACATACAGAGGGCCACATTTTCCTCTATCCAATTTTCCCAATCAAAATCAGTGAGGTACTAGAAGGGGCCTTTGAGGCAGTGCAGTTCCAGGGTATATTTCAGAAAAGGATTTGTGACATTGCCTGTTAAAATACCAGAAAAATCAGCCATCATAGGACTGAATTAAGTAATAACAAACAGGTTTGAGTACTGTGTGTAATAGATAATCACAGAGAAGGTCAGAAGATTAAGGAAATAATCAAGGAGAAATTGGATGGCCAGATTCTAATTGGCAATTGATTTGCATGTAAGTGAAATCAAGTGAGTCACAGATGCAAATTGCTGCTAATTGACAAGGTGCTGGTTGCATTGCTGGTCACAGTCCTTGGAAAACAACCAGAATGCCATTAATTAGCAGCAAGTTGCTGTTGTGACTCTTGTAATTTCACTTAGACATTTATGAATTGCCAACAAGATTCTGGTTTATGTGTCTTATTTTTCTTTTCTTTGAGAGAGTTCCTATCACATGCAAGCAGTACAAAGGACACGTCTTTGCAAGGTGGTCTGCATTTCTATTTAAAACCTGAAAAGCTGCTTTTCAGCTGGCTGAAGATCTTTCACTGAAGTTCAAAGTGTTTGGCATGTCAGACCTGAGCAATCAGAAGGAATTACCAATGGGTTCAATGTGTACATAGAATCTTGCACTTTGATATTCATGCCACCTTGTGTGTGTTTTTTTAGAAAGAAGTCTGAGATATCTTCAAGTCTGTTTCAGTCATAAGAAAGCATGACCCATTCATTTATTTCTTTGTCTTAACCCTATTTTCCTCCATTCTGTCTCTCTCCTTCCTTCCCAGTTTGGATTCTTTAAACGCAAGTATGCAAACCGGTTGGATGAAAGTGGAGCAGGACCACCCGAACCCAGTGAAGAAGCTCCTCAAACATCTAGTAGTTCCTAAATGGGAAACAGGATTGTGATTTTGACACTGGGCACAGAACCAAAATATGTGCATTTGTTGGAAGAAGAATGGAGAGGCAGGACTTCTGGATTCCCTGAGAGTGGAATGGGATAAGAAATTGCGGGTGCTGTTGTTGGTGTTATTGAGAGGAGGAGGATGGGAGCTAGGAGAGAATTTAATATTTAATAATTTAATAAAATAGGTTTTTTAGTTGAAAAATAAGAATTGGATTGATGTTTGGTAGCAATCTTGTCCAGAGAATGAGTGGCAGCCTCTCTCTACACTGTTGTAGCTATAGCCATCTTCTTCTTATTTCATGTCCTGATCAAACCCTGGCTGGCCAAAATGAACCCATCTTCTTCACTTTGTCAGTGGCCAAACTTAAGTCCTCATTGGTGCATATTTGTGGCCATCATGGGACTATGCCACTTTGAACAGAGTTCGGGGAGTGCAGCCACATGTCAAATCTCCTGCTCATGAGTAACAAACTAGAATGGCAAGGAAATATTTTAGTCAGCTTAACTTCAGGCAGTGTGCTTGTTTTCTCTTTTCCCTAACAGCCAGAAGACTCTCATCAGCGGAAGAATCACATAGGCAAATCCCTTTAGTCTTCAACTAAGGCCATGATGGCAAACCTTGGCAACTCCAGATGTTCTTGGACTTCAATTCCCAGAAGCCCCCATGAATCCACACGAATGGGTTTACTGCAATTTATCCAGCCAGCGCCGCCCTCATTGCTCCTGGAAGCGTAAGTAAAACGCTCCTGTATGGGCATGTTTTACTTCCGCTTCCAGGAGTGACAAGGGCGGTGTGGGCCAGATGAATCACAGTAAACCCATTTGTGTGGATTCATGAGGGCTTCTGGGAATTGAAGTCTAAGAACATCTGGAGTGCCAAGGTTCACCATCACAGAAATATGGGATTCATATATGGTGATTGGTTTTGATTAACTTGCTACCTTTCTAAAACTGGACATCAAGCTAGGTCAAAAGAATATAGGAAGAAAGAGAAACAAATGAAAATACAGTGAGTTACAATGTTATAACCTCCTACCATACAGTTTTACCTGGTATGCAATTTTGTAGGAATTGCTATAAAGCTCTTAGACCAGGGGTTCCCAACCTTTTCAAGCCGGGGGCCGGGTCACACTCTCTCAGTCAGCTTCAAGGGCCAGATGCTCATTTTGCCCTGTCTGCATGATGGGGGTGGCCATTTTGTCCCAACAGCTTCAAAGGGATTGCCATTTTGTTTCTCAAATGCCCTTGGAGGGGTGGAGCCCCCACATGAAATGGCACCATGGGTCAGATCTGGCCCATTGGCCTTAGGTTGAGAACCCCTGTATTAGACAAACAATGAATGCAGGATCCATCTGTTAGCAGATGAATGCACCTGAACAGAAATTTCCTGATGGAAGTTTGATTTTGCCAGGATAATGGCATGCCTCAGTCAGGCAGTCACTCATGCCAAGATTGACAGAAGGGCTTACCAGCTGAGGAAACCATCTTGGTTAGTTTATTCCAAGCCATTCAAGACCTGCCTCAGTTTCCAGGACTCCCGGTGTAGGCTGGGGGAGGGTTCTCTTAGGCACGTTCCTCAAGATTTCCCCATCCAGGTCTTGTGCCAGCCTTACTGATGCCAGTGATACTCAACAGGATTTCTTTAATAATGCAAAATGCTACCATTTTATATTGGCCATACAGCAGGCAAAGCCTTTGATTAATGCCACAGGCAAGATGTGGTGAGCAGCTTCCTAATGGCCTTTTAGTTGATGGATAAGAAAGATCCGTGGGTCATTGACTGTTGGCAGGGCAAGTTACTGTGGCTGAAAGGAGCAGCAAGGAGAGAATAGGAAATAATGGAGTGTCTTAAAATGCTGCGATCAAGCTGTATCACTCTGTTCTTTGGTGCTTGCAGCGCTTTGGAAATAGAGGAAGTTGAGCCATAGCATGAACTCAGCAACATGTCCCTATGAATTCAAAGGGATATGATTCAGTTTTCTGTTGACATCTTCCTGTAATTTGTAGTACAGTAATTACTTCCACATGGCTGCTTCTCCGGCTGCAACGTTCACGGAATTATAAGGGAACTCACAGTTTCTGCTTGTCTGGTGAATAATTACACGTTAAGATATGAATACTTGAGGACCCCCGTATGGGTGTGTTTTACTTCCGCTTCCGGGAGCGACGAGGGCAGCGCGGGCCGGATGAATCGCAGTAAACCCATTTGTGTGGATTCACAGGGGGCTTGGACTTCTGGGAATTGAAGTCCCAGAACATCTGGAGTGCCAAGGTTCACCCTCACAGCCCTAGGAGGGGTGGAGAGGCCACATGAAATGGCGTCACGGTCTGGAGCCGGGCCGTGGGCCTTAGGTTGGGAATTCCTTTACTGCAACAAAAGCAGGATTTGGGTGGTAACTCAAAGACCAACTCATTTATTAATTATGGCATTAAAATATCCACATTTTTAAAGGATGACATCTTGTAGAATCTGCCAGTCCTTCTATGCTGTGTTCTGTAATTGGGTAATAAGGGCAGGATAAAAATAATTAAAACTAATGCTGTAAGCAGAAGTTCTTCAAAATTTCTCAGTTGCTTCCTGGTAGGAAAATATTTTTCTTTTCTTAAAATGCTTTGGAATTCAGGCAGACATAATCGTTTGCCTGTCCCCTTGCTGAGGTGAATGACAAAAGGATTTTTAAAAAAACAACCACTTCCAGCTGGCTATAATGAAAGCAAAAGGTTTAGTAGCAGAAGCTATGCTGTACGCTACAGGGCCAAATAAAACTCTTAAAAGTCAGGGGTGGATGGAATGTCCCTGACAAAGGCACCCACAACATGGAGACAGATCCAGGCGTTTTTATATGCACACATACACACAACTGTTGAGTTGAAGGCAAGGAATGTCTTCTTCTGTGTCCCAATCAAACCCTGGACTGCCAAACTGAAGCCACTTTCTTGTGCATTTTTTTGGGGGGGAATAATCGGTAGAACAGTAAATGAGTTGGATGCTGTATTTCTCCACATTCACACTGCGTGTTGTTGTTCACCAACAGCTCCCCACTTGAGCATGCTGGTCTTGCATTTAGGGACTCCAATCCTCAGCCTATTATTCAGGGTCCTCCAAGTGACATACGGGAGGTTGAATTCCTCAGCTATATCCTCTTTTAATGTTGTTCCTTGCCCAGTGAGCTCCTTCCTCCACCTTCTAATTTGGTTTTGCTCTTGTGTACCATCAAAAATGGTTGTTCTTGCAGTAAGGTTCCTCCTGGATCTGAGCCAGTGGACTTGAGGCTCATATCCATTTAGGGGATGTTGAGGCTCATTCTCTTGCTTAGTTCTCTCGGCATCCACTGCTACTTCTCTTCTGATCTTAGGTGGAGCAATACCAACAGGAAGGTATATTTTCTCAACTGGTGTTTTGTGTGTGTGGATACGCTCCATACTGGAGCAGCATACTCTACTGCAGAGCTGCTCAGGGCCAAAACTAGGGTACACAGAAAGAGTCTTCATGAAGATTGTGAATGCAATCGGCAAGGAATGCCCAGTAATAGCAGACCACTCTAAATCTGATTTTGCCATTGTTACTCTTTTAGTCTCACAACTAAGGGGAACAAAATGATACAAAGAACAGTGTCAAGTTTGGCTCATTTCTGTTTTGACTTTATTATAAAAACAAGGATATTCTTGTTGCCTCTTTCCCCTAACCCACCTGTTTTTAAGTTGACTAAATTAAACCATTACCCTTATTGGCTTTTCGAGGCACCTGTACCAAAAGGGAATGGAACATTGTCTAATCCATCTTCTGCCAAACCAAAATTGTCTTTGCTCCCTAAGTTAAAACACCCTGCGCCACACAACCATTCAGATAAATGTACATCTGGTTCCAGCACAAGACTAATGGATAGGAACAAGTCCCACTGGGAAGTAGAGCTTTCTTCAAGAGGGTATTTATAGTGCAGGATACCCCATGTCTATCCCATGCTTCAGCTGTCGTGGAGAAAACTGAGTATGTTTGCATACAGAGGTGGGGGTTCTTTATTGACAATATTTTCACTGCCTCTCTTAAATAATGGTGAGACTCTGGAGCCAAGTATGGGCTTATGTCCTGGTTGTGTCTGCAAATGAATTAAAAGAAGGGGATATCACTAATGCCAAATGGAAAAATGAGAGAGGCTAGGGCATAGTTTGAGTTGGTTCCAATTTCAGCCTTGTGATGTGTAAAGTAATAAAGAACAACTCTGAACATATTCAAAGTGGACACTCTGTACCCCTGAGAAATCGACACATGACCACACATACCTGGGATTAGACAAAGCGGCTTTCTAGGTCAGCAGATATGGGCTGTAGTCGGCCTCAACACCTCACACCTTTTTTGTAAATAGCTGAACATACAACTACTGGAGAGAAAGTTCAGAAGGAAATTGGACAGGGAGTTTTTATGACAGGATCATGTAAGAGGAACCGAAATAAAAGGAAAGCAAATGTTCTGGAGTTGCTGAATTCCCTTATTGACCGGCTAGACCTTCCCTTCAGCCGTATAAAGTGCATTATTTTGTAGTTGTCCAAGGGTCAACACAGAGCCCAAATAAAAGCAAGGATCCAAGTCAAGAGAGGTGCAATCTTCTGGGTTGTCCCCCTACAAATACACATCCCTCCCCCTCCCCTTCCCTGCCTTGGGGCAGAAGTGGAAGAGGTAGGAGGACCCTGACAATACATCCAGTCCTGAGCTGTAGAGCGGGGGTAGCCAGCATCTGATTCCACATTGCCTCCTGTGAAACGCCAGTATTGTTTATCCTTGAAGAAATAAGTGTTGCCTGAAGAGACAAAGAAAAAGAAAAATAGGAGAACAGATTCCTTTATGACCATAAAGGCTAGAAAGCTGTCCTTAAGAGAACTAAATCTAACACTGAAGATTTTGTACTAAATTTGGTACCACTAACTTGTGAAATTACAAAACGTACATATCATTTGGGGATATATTCAAAGATCTTTTCACGGAATCATGGAAAGCAGCAAACCCCATATTATAGCCAACATATTGTACCTGAGTCATACAAGCAAGGGTGTGTGTGCTGTAAATGCCTCTATTGATCTTTCAGGTCCACTCAGGAAATGATTCTTCTGGAAATGATCAATTCCTTCTCAATATTACATTGTAGATAGTGGCCTCTAGTGGCCAGCCCTAGTTATGTACTTTCGAAATACATATACGGTACTGTATGTATTTCAGGGACTTTTCAGCGAATATTTTTGAAACCTTGGATAAGTAAAGTCATGGATACTAAAGTTGTGAATACTGAACCTGTATATGTTACCTTATCTGCCCCTTCCCAATGTAGGGGAACAATACAATTTAAGAACATTTAAAAAAAAACTTTCCAACATGCTGCAGCTCAAACATACCATCATTCCAACGTGTGACATCATCCAGATCTGGAGGTACTCCTTTCCATAATGTGACAGGCTTAGGATAATCTGATTCCACATGACCCATCTGATCATCATAGCGCCAGTACCGATCTTTCTCTAACAGGTATGTCTTGCCATTATGAGGCCACACAAATGCAGCACCGATGATGGTGCCTGGAGGAAGGCCAAGATCAGATGTTGGTCGAGGGTAGCCTGGATTGACCTGAGTGTCAGTAAAAACCCAGTAGGAAGATCCTGCATGGAGAAATTGGAGAGTAAGGTTTGGTTAAGAAAATGTATAGCTAAGGGATCCTAGTTCACTGTTCGAATAACTTTCATCAAGTATAATTTCAGCTTCCTATTTCCTGCCATATTATTCTTTAATAGCAGGGGTTCCCAACCTTTTCAAGCCGGGGGCCAGGTCACTCTCTCTCAGCTTTGAGGGCCAGACGGCCATTTTGCCCTGGCTGCACCATGGGGTGGTCATTTTGTCCCAACAGTTTCAAAGGGGTGGCCATTTTGTTTCTCAAATGCCCTTGGAGAGGTGGGGGTCACATGAAATGGTGCCGAGGCCAGATCTGGCCCACGGGCATTAGGTTGGGAACCCCTGCTTTAATAGTATTGCTTGTATTGCATTGTTTAAATGTGACCCGTATGTTAAAATTCAGAGCTCCCTCAAAACTCTCTTCTTCTGAATTGTGAGGAATTTTGATACAGACCTTTATTAAGAACCTTGCCAAGAAACTATATAGAACCCTGTGAATAAAAAGGCTTGGAAGTAATTAGTTACAAACAATGCTGTTAAGTGTAATTAGGTAACAAGTACCTACAGAGCCTAGTAAAATATATAATGTCATATGCATCCACAAGGTTACATTCTAGACATGAAGAGTATTATTTCCTAGTTACTTCAAAAATTACTTTAATGAACATTTGATAGGCGTGAGCAAGGTTTCTCCTGTTTTCATACCAATCCTACGTGACAAAAGAAGTATATTTATGTTTATCTTCTTGTAACAATACCTATGTTGCTTAATGTGCTATGGAGGGAAGGAGAGGGTGTGTCTATAGGTGGAGTTTTGGTGATGTTAGCTCCTAGGCATGATGTTCAGAACTATTGTATCATGCCTCCATGGTGTTTGTCCAGATCATCATCTTTTTAAAAATATATGACAATAACGCTATAACGTATAACCTTAGCACTAGCTCTTTGTTCTAGATTTGGTGATATGGTGTTATAACGCTATTTTCATCTATTTAATTAAAAAAATAAAAGAGCAGTAATTGCATAAAGAAAAGACAGGTAGAGTGGGATCATGGGAAGGGAGAGGTGTGGGTTGGACTGGAATGCCAGCATGGACACCAAATCTCCCATTCAATCTGCAAGCCCAAGAGCACACATTATGATATCAATTGTAGTTGAGGCTGCAAATCAAACCAAAGCAGAGCTGAATCATTCTGATTTGGCTTTCCAACCTAGTTATACCCTTTAAAAACCCGAGGGTATTTTCCTGGTCTGCTGGAATACAGTAACACAGTGGTTTAAATTTTGTTGATGTAACTATGCCAATAGAAAGCTAATGATATTAGCAAGGGGCAATTTTCAGAAATCAAACATTTCCTACTCCTGTCCTGCAGCTCTCAAGGCTCCTGTGAAATCCCCTTCATTGTGCAAGAAGTCTTTAATTAAAAGAAGAAGAAGAAGCCACCACTGGGATGACATCACCAGTGGCAACATTTGTCATCAACTAAATACTTCCTCTTCCTAATCCATTGCTCGCATGGCTTCCATACCATGAGCTGTGAGAACTGGAGTGGGAAGTGTTTAACTTTGAAAAATCATCCACTCTGATGACATCACCAGTCTTCCATAGGTATAGTTATACCAATGCATCAAGAGTGGAAATAATAATAAAAATGATAACCTAGCTATCAAGAAATAATGAATAATGCAATGAATTCTTATGTTATTCGAGCCAATTCTCCTCCCCAGATTACTTAACGTTATGCGATTTTAGCGTTATCCGAGGTAAACGTTATCTGAGGTATTACTGTACTTTGTTACTGGGTTTCTATAGTTGCATAAGAAGCAAGAATGACCGATTCATTTCTCAGCCCTTCAGAGGTCTTCTCTCAAACATGAAAGCTTCTCTCACACTTCTTTAATATCAGACTGTATTCCACTTCCAAAGAGCCTAAATGCTCTCTGTATGGACCACAACTGTACTCACCAATGAAGAACATAATTTGGCTATCATTGGCACGTTCATAAACAGCATCAATGGCCTCAAAATCCTGGGGGAGTCCATTCCAAAACCGGAGGGTCTGTGCTGGATCCAGTGAAACCAAGTTCCGAGCTGGCTGCATCCTCCAGAAGTACTTCTCTGTGAAAGGATTATGCAGTGCTCTTCACTAGCTCAGAAACCAAGCGTCAGAATTAACAACTCTCATCACTCATATCAATATAAACACATTTTGCTCCTAAGATGTCATGCTAATGAAAACCAGGAATTGCTAATTGGAAGATCACTCTTCCCATAGAGCAGGGGTTCCCAACCTTTTTATGCTGTGGGCCTGACCATGCCCCCCAGACAGCTGAGTGGGCCAGACTGCACTCCCTGGAAGTGGAAGCAGGGGCATTCATGGCTGTTGTAAATGCACCCACTTGTGCATTTAATACAGCCACGGGCACATTTACGCATACACGGGCATGTTTATGGCTGACATAAATGTGTCCACTTCAACTTCTGGGTGCGGTGGCACGAGCCACATGAAATGGTGCCACGGGCCATAGGTTGGGAAGTCCTGCAATAGAGTTTTATTTTTGTTAGCAATTGCACAATGTATTATTATAGATGTATAGGAGATACAGTATAGATAAACCCCAAACAAAGTCAAAAGTTAAAATGATTAGATTATTTTTTTAACCGAAGAGGGCTACTTCAACAGCATTATCTTGGCTATTTACTAGAACTTCTTTTATATTCATGGTAGGGGATAAATTGCAGGCACATGAGGGATTGCAGTGGCTCAGTGGTTAAGATGCTGAACTTGATGACTGAAAGGTAGGCAGGTCAGCAGTTTGAGAGCCAAGTGCCACATGATGGAGAGCGCTCCCATCTCTGTCCCAGTATCTGCCAACCAAGCAGTTTGGAAGTAAGAAATTGCAAGTACAGTTGTACCTCGCTTAAAGAGCACAATGCGTTCCACAGGATTGCTCTTTAAGCGAATTTGCTCTTTAAACAAAACACCATTGTAAATGACCAATGGGGTGTGTGTGTGTGAACCCCAATTTATTTGTTAAGAGAGTTTTTGGTTGGTTTTATTTGTTAACCGAAGCGAACATTCAGAGAAAATTCTGCTCTTTAAGCGAGTTACTCTTTAAGCGAGACACTCTTTATGCGAGATTTGACTGTAGATTAATAGATACCACTTCAGTGGGAAGTTAAACAGTGTTCCATGCACTCTTGTGTCTAGTCATGCCTGCCACATGTCCACGGAAACATCTGTAGATGCAGACAGTGTTGGCTCCTTGGCTATAAACACCAAACCTTGGAGTCGGATACGAATGGCTTTTGAGCAAGGGTGACTTTTACCTTTACCTAAATGCTGTATTGATTGTATTTCTCCACATTCCTTCCTCTCTTATCCCACATCAGCTAAGCTAGAGAAGAAACCTTTTGAACTTTACTTACTCTTAAAGAAGAACACTTCTCCACGAATGTTAGCAATGGCATCAAAATGAGCTTTACAACGATCTGGTGACGGCAGGCGAGGTCTGTAATGAACAGAGAGAAAAATGTTTGCAAACTTTGGGATTTAAGTTCTGTAAACTAGAAGCATGCAGCCTAACAAGTTCTCTTAAACAAATTTGTAAAAATCTAGGTCTCTGGGTGGATTTGTAAAACCAGAATCAGTCCCTGTCTTCACTAATAAAGATGATTGGCAGGTGATGCTTATCCTATACAAAACAACTGCACAGCGTATTTCAAAAGAATAGAAATAAACCTTACTGTTGAGCAGATTTTAAATTTTAAAAAATGTTTTCAATTGATAACATTTTTTTGGGTTCTGAGTTCTTGAGCCAATCAAAGCTTAAGATTTTATTTTCCTGTTTCAGACATAGTTTGCAGAGCAATCTGATCTTGAATTTAAATTCTCACCCCTATTTTATTTTGCTTTAACAGTCTTGACAGAGCTTGGATTTTGGCTCAACAATTGGCATTATGTAAGAATGGCTACACTATGAATAATCAGCAAGTAAAAGCTCATTAAAAGGAGGGAGATAGAGCGTGTTAATAGTGTGAGCTTCCAAAAGTGAAGGGCACTCACCCTTGCGTGGGCTTGTACGGTGGCAAATCAGGGATGGGACGAGCCGTGGGGGCAGGTAATCGTGGACCACTTTCATCTGGATGGGACCCAGGTTGGCGTTTCCCTACAACCGTAAAAAATTGAGGAAATTAAAAAGAAAATAATAAATGTCTGCCTAAAGTGCAGGGTGTTCCCTACGTAAAGGTAGGTAAAGGTTACCCTTGCTCAAAAGCCAGTCATATCCAACTCTAGGATTTGGTGCTCATCTCCGTTTATTGCCCAAGAGCCAATGCTGTCTACATCTGGAGACGCTTACATGGTCATGTGGAAGACATGATTAGACACCTAAGTGTACTGAATGCTATTACCTTCCCACCACAGTGGTACCTATTTATCTACTTGCAGTTTCTTGGTTTTGAACTACTAGGTTGGTAGGATCTGAGACAGAGATGGGAGCGCACTCTGTTGTGCAGCACTCGGGTCTCAAATTGCTGACCAGCCAACCTTCTGGTTGTCAAGCTCAGTCTCTTAACCACTAAGCAGCCGCAGTCCCTTCAGGGTGTTCCCTAACACAAGGTAAAACATGCTAATGAATAGGTAAGCAGAAATGTGAAAGAATAACACAATGAAGACAGTATATCTATATTATATAATTATAACAGTTTGGGACCACTTAGCTAGGGGTCCTGGAAGAAAGACAGACATGGTTTCTTTCCCTTCAATATGGAGGGAAGAATTTTCAGCAGGTGTAGCTTGCACAATTGACTCTTGCTGACATTTCTTCTCAGCAGGAACCATCGGTATGGTACTGTTCTTGGAATTCCAGAAAACGCTAACATAATCCTGTGAATTCCTGTTCCATGATGGCGAACCTTGGCACTCCAGGTGTTCTTGGACTTTAATTCCCACAAGCCCAACTCAGAACTCCTGATCAGGGCTTCTGGGAATTGAAGTTCAGGAACAGCTGGAGTGCCAAGGTTCACCATCACTATCCTATATGGATAATTTTAAGTATCTTCTAGAACTACAGCTCCAAGAATTCCTTACCACACAGCCACAACAATTAAATGAGATCTTCCTCAATCTCATCTAGGTTGAGAAGATTTCAAAATCAAACAAATAAAGAAATAATAGCAGAAACCGCCCTGAGACATAACAGCTTCAAGCTGCTCTTCATAGTAACTTAACTTGAGACGGCTTGTTCTATTCCTCTTTAAAAATGTGTCCATATTATTAGATGTTTTTTTGGGGGGATTATTTCATTATGCCATGCACAGTTTCCTAAAAGCCAGCTATGACAGGAGGGATGTTATATAGATTTATGATTAAACTACAAAAGAAAGATGACAGGGAGAGATGTCAAAAAGAGAAGAAGTGATAACACTGCATCACAAAAAAATTAATACTGTCTGCTACTTGGTCTAATCCATGTGCCCTATAATAAATCAAGTGTGCTGAATCCAAATCTGAAGTCCGATTCTGCCTAGGACATCAGGATCTTAAGTTAGCAAATCTCACCCTCTTGGATAGGTTCTTGCACTAATAGCGCAGGTATATTTGCAACAAATGTAGCAAAAATTGTCCAGTTTATTAACACAGCTGTTCCTACTCATCTTTAGCTCAACACAGGCTCACTATGGCCTAGCAGCTGTACTATCCCATATGATGGTTTTGCACTAGAGACAAGTTCTTGGTCCATCTCACGTTATATACCTGTATCTGACGTCAGCTCACTGACTTGCCCAGATATGCCCAGCCGCTGCTGGAACATGCATGCCACCAGGGGACGTGATTCAGCTGAGGCTGCAGAAGGCATAGTGGTAGCTGCAACTGTTATAATGTTCCCATGTAAGAATACATTACCCAATTACCAACCATTTGAACAGCTATAGCACACCTTAAAATCTGTAAGTGATAGGCCAATTCTGAGTTCAGATTTGGAATCAGCATACTCAATATCATGTAAATCACACATGTTATTGGCAGTAGCAAAATCACTGTTGTGCAGTGAAAGGAGAACATTCCTAAAGAAAGTTAAGTTTCTCACCATAGATTTGTTCAATCCCCATGACATCATCTAGCGGCAGCTGGTACAGATGGGGCAACCCAACAGGGCCCTGGTAATATGGAATCATGATGGACTCCTTGGCCGATGAGTGAGACAATCCCAAGGCATGACCAAACTCATGCACTGCCACAGCGAAGAGGTCTGTGCCACGGCCTAGGAGAGGGAGCATACTTGAATTACGACAGGGTTTCCCTGTGTAATGCAATACTCCATAAGTGCTATATGGTTCTGAAAGTACCTTGCAAGTTATTCTGTGGGTCATAAATCCACGTCTCATCGTCATCAAAATGAGTATCACCAGAAATGGGATGTTCACCAGGAAAGAAAGCATGGGCAAGGGTACCTCCAGGACCGTCAAAAGGGTAACTGTCTTGATGATACGACTGTGTGAAATCCACCAAAATGTCGGCTGCTTCAGAAGATGCCTCACTGAAGGTCAAAGCTGAGACGTTGCTCCAAGCCCGTAAGGCATAGTAAATAATATTCCGAATGTCTTCTTGAGATAGCTGTAAAGTACTGGGAAAGGAACGCACTCTGCAGAAGGAAGAAAGAAAAAGAAAAGAAAAGCCTAGCTGGATCTGATCAAAAGCCTGTGTAGTCTAGCATCCTCCTTTTCACAACAGCCAACCAGATACCTCTGAGAACTCAATACCCAAAGCATAATAGGTTACTGTCCTTCTACGTATGTTCTCCAGTGAGAGGTGTTCAAGGTCATGAAAAGAAAGAAGGAATTAGAAAAAGGAAAGAAGCATGACATGATTATGACAAAGCCCTGTCATGGTAGTAGAACAGGGGTTCCCACCATTTTTGTGTTGCGGGCCAGACGATGCCCCCTCCCCTGGATAGCTGAGTGGGCCAGTCACGTGGTTTCTCCCACAGTAAACACTGCCATAAAACACCTTTGCGGCTGTCATAAACATGTTTATGACAGCCTCGGGTGCATTTACAGCAGTGTTTACAGCAGGCTCAGGCTCATTTACACACGTGTGGGGGCATTTTACGGCTGTTGTAAACGCTTCCACTTCCAGTAACGGCGGGCCACATGAAATGGTGCTGTGGGCCAGGACTGGCCCACATGCTGTAGGTTGTCCCTCCTTGTAATAGAAGCATGGAGAAATGAACAAAGATGGGACTTTGGGAAATGAATAGAAGGCAATTAATATGGCATAAAGGAAAATAGAAGCTAAAGTATAGTAAAACTAATAAGAAGAAATTGCTAAGTTTACATTTATACAGTGAACATTTATCATAATATAAACCACAGCGGGACAAAGGTAACAGAAAAAAGTTATTTATACACCATCACCACCCAATATTTCTCTTTTGCTGATGAAGGTGAGGATGATTTGGTGATACTTACTTCCATGTCAGATCTGTCTTCTTCCAGACACTCTCACTAAGAGCATAACGTCTCTTCCGCCGCCGCCGCCGCATCAGTTCAGAAGTACCGATAATGTCAGGAAGGGAGCAGCGAGGCTTGTTCATCATATCCATGGTCTTCTGGTCTACATAGGAGAGAATATTCAGACAGAACAGCAGTAGATGATCTCCCAGATCTTGACTAGCCCATGGTTCCTATTCAGTTTTCAGACCTGGCTTCCAGAATTGTAGCATCTGATTGTTTTGCATAGTCGGGAGCTTCTTTTTAAAAAGGATTTGCAGGCCCAAATCTATTTGGAAGTGATACTATTTAATACAGTATCTTTTTTAAAAAAAATAAAATTTTTATAACTGTAAATTTGAAGTTTGGGGTAATGGCTTTGGTTTTTATGATGTTGTAAACAGCCCTGGGTCGCCCCGGCAAGGAGGGCGGTATATAAATTTAAATAAATAAATAAATAAATAAATAAAATAATACAGAGGCTCCAATGCCCCCCAAAACATGTGACCTGAAACTTCCAAATTGTGATACTACCCAGAAAATAAGTCTGTTGGTCAGTGGTGGGATGTCAATTTTTTACTACCCCACCGTGATGTCATCACAGTGTGGGTGGAGCTAACATCATGATGTCATGATGTTGTGGCCGGGGCCAAAGAAAAAAAATTAAAAAATAAAAATAAGCACACACACACACACACACACCTCAGGCCTTTTTAGGAACTGTGGTAGTACGTCAATATAGGTAAAGGTATTAAATACACATTAAAACACACACAGACACACCACATCCAAAGGTGAGTCACTTACCCTGGGGAGCAGGCTATAGGGAGCTTCAGGCTAGCATCTTCTCTTCCTCCTCCCCGCTTGGGAGGAGAGCAAAGAGGCCGTGTATACACACCAAGCACTGTAGGTGTGCATGCACACCAAGTGCTTGGCACACATGCGTAGTGGGGGAACCAATGAAAAGGTAAGCCCCAAAGGTGGTTCCCCCCAAAAGCTGCTACCGGTTCTCCAGGACAGTGGGAAAAGTTACTACCGGTTCTACAGAACTGGTGAGAACCTGTTACATCCCATCACTGCTGTTGGTGCTTCCAAACTAGACATCTTCTACAACCAACTGCTATATGTTTTGTAGCAATTTTGTCTTTTCCAAATGGATTTTCTGAGGTAAGGAAAAATTATAGTAAAAGGGAAAGTAATGCTATCTAAGGTATATTTGCACTTTGCTGTTGTATCAGTGTTCGTATCACTTTAACTCAGGGGTTCTCAATCTATGGCTTGTGGGCCAGATCTGGCCCCTGGCACCAAATAATCCACCCCTGACCTCAGTCCCCTGCTGCTGCTGGAATCAGCCAAAGGCTTATTTACAGAAGTCATAAATGCATTTACGACAGCCATAAGTGAGTCTGCATCCATTGTAAATACATTTATGACAGCCGCCAACGTGTTTTACAGCAGCATTTATGGCGGGAGAGTTTATTGTACTTCCATGAACCAATGCAGAGAATTCTAAACATTTTACCAAAATACAACTCCCAGAATTCCTTAGAATGGAGCCATGTACAGATAAAGAACTATCAAACACATACAACTACATTGTGCAGACTCACGTCTGATTCTCTGAGAAAATTCCACAAATGAAGCATGGTTAATTTGCAGAGAAAAACATAGCCTGGAAACAACCTTCCTTGTATCACATGTTTGAAATGCCTGGACACCAAAGCCTTCTCAGAAAAACTGCTGGCAACTATTGACCATTATTACTTTTCTTCAGGCTCCACCTTTCCTATTTGTCCATACGTACCCAGTTTCCCAGTCATTGGCAGTCCTGCAAATCTTTGCATTGTTTTGATAGCACCAGCAAGTTCTCCTTGGGTCTGAAGGCGGGCTACCCGAGGATCTGGCTGAGGAAGGTAGCCATAGCGTGTCAACCATTCCTGTGGGAATATAGGATTGATGGATCAGTCGCTTGTCAGGTGGACATGTTTTGAATTGCTCTCTTCTTTCTGTCAGGACTTCTGTGCCCTAAATAGCTACCTAACTGGTATATATTCCTTTTCTTTCAACTATGGAAATACAGTTGTACCTTGCTTAAGTGAAACACCATTGTAAGTGGCCAATTGTGACTTCGGGGGGGGGGGGGTTGCAAACCCCAATTTATTTGTTGTGAGTTTTTGGTTGGTTTTTTTTTTAAGTGAAGTGAACATTTGGAGAAAATTCTGCTCTTTAAGCGAGTTATTCTTTAAGCGAGGCGCTCTTTGTGGGAGGTTTGACTGTGTAGCAATGGGGGAAGCATCAATTGAAAGCATCACAAGGGCCCTGCTAAGGGGGGAAAGTACCAATCCTGCAAAGGAGTGGCTAGGATGAAGTAGTATGAAATGAGTACATCAAAAGTAGATTGTCATAACAGGGCAGTAAATTGTTAGTTACATAATTGTTGGGGGTTGTATTTTTCCTGCTAGAGAGAAGAGTTACTTATGGAATTTTCTGCCTCATCTGCCAGAATAACCTGGTAAGAAGGTATCAATTTGCTCAGGTACATTTTGCTAACCTAAGGCAAAGAGAAAGATGTCTCCTTCTCATTATCTATAGACTCCACATCAGCAAGAACTCCCGAAAATCTGGGTTTTCGTTTGTGTGAAGTGTCTCTTTCTGAGCAGAAACTTGTCCTGTTCAGACTCAACATTTGTTCACATGAAAAAAGCAGAAATATAAAGGGAGAGGTAGGTTGGTCAGAGGTGGCTAACCTTTAGTACTCCAGATTATTCAACTACAAATCCCATCATCCTTTATCACTGGCAGCTACAGGCTGGGGATTCTGGGACCCGAGGATTGGAGACCAAACCATATGAGGAAAGACTGAAGGAACTGAGCATGTTTAGCCTTTAGAAAAGGAGACTGAGAGAGGATATGATAGCACTCTTCAAATACTGTACATGAGAAAGTTGGTCATAAAGAGGAGGGTGGGATCTGTTGTCAATCATCCCAGACTGCAGGACGCATAATAATGGACTCAAACTAAAGGGAGCCAGATATAGGCTGAACATCAGGAAAAGCTTCTTAACGTTTAGAGCAGTACGACAGTCGAACCAACTTCCCCAAGAAGTGGTGAGCGCTCCAACACTGGAAGCATTCAAGAGAGAATTGGACAACCATTTGTCATATCTGCTTTGATTTGGATTCCTGCATTGAACAGGGGGCTGAACTCGATGGCTTAAAAGGCCCCCTTCCAAATCAGTTACAGTATTCTATTATTCTGTGAGTGGAAGTCCAAAACATCTAGATGTTCCCTTCTGAGGAAGATGAGGCAGATATGCATTCTATTGCATGAATAGGGCCCTAGAGGAAGAGCAGTCAAATCTTAGCTCCCACATCTCCTCCATTATATGTTACCTGAGGAGGTTGTGCTATACCAAATGACAGAGTCAGGCCTGTTAGGTAAAGATAAAGTTGCCCTTGCTTGAAAGTCAGTTGTATCTAACTCTAGGGTTCAGTGCTCATCTCTGTTTACAGTCAAAGAGCCAGCGCTGTCTGCATCTGCAGATGTTTCTCTGGTCATGTGGCAGGTATGACTAGACACGAGAGTGCTGTTTACCTTCCCACCGAAGTGGTACCTGTTTATCTACTTGTATTTTCTTGCTTTAGCTAGGTTGGCAGGACCTGGGACAGAGACAGGAGCTCACTCTATCATGCAGTACTCGGGTCACGAGCTGCTAACCTGCCAACCTTCCAGTCATCAAATTCAACAACTTAACCACTAAGCCACCGTAGTCCCTTAAGTCTGTTATGTGGCCTAAAAAAAAGGAAAATATCAGTAAACCACTGCCAGGCTCCTAGTTCTTTTGATACATGCTTGGTCTTTTAATTAATTTTTGTAATTAGGAGGATTCTCCCCAGCTGCTTGCTTTCCAGGGGTATCCCAGCTTCTCCTTCGGTTTCTTTGAAGTAATTGACTCCTTCCTTTTTATTTGAGAGAAAACAAGAAGCAGGACAGGGAGCTCCTCACGCTCAGTCAAAAGGAGAAGCTAAAGGGAAAAGACTAACTTTCTAGATAGCTAATCTTTCTTTCAAAATTGCCTGCCAGGCTGCTTCTAGACTAGGGATATGAAGAAGAAATAGCACAAATCTTACTCATGTCAAGATAGCCTATCAGGAATTTTTAATTGCCTCCCAATATGTGAATGAGATGAGCATTTTTCTCTTCATGTTTCTACAGTTTGCCCAACTAGCAATTTTTCTCCTGCCTGAAGTAAAGTGTAAATCACAAAAAGTACGGGCTGACTTATCAGAAAAGTATAAGCAGCCAATTCAGTGAGTAGCATAGTATGGTTCCAATGGGGATAGAAAGCTGGGCTTCCAATAAGCAACCAAGCACTGTTATCCCAGGTTTAGAAACAACAACCATTGCTGGACAACCATCTCTAGAAACCATTAGCTGTCATGGCATCCAGGCTGGCTGTGAGATCCAAACCCCCTCCAGTTTTCTAAATTTTGGTCTAACCACTACACCTCCCTGATTTACACCCCTGTGCTGCCTTCATTTTTCTTTCAATTCCAGCAGACTAGAGCGGAAATTGATTAGAGCTGCTTTGCTCAGCAAATATCCTCCATTTTATTATCACCACCTTATTCCAAAAACCTTTTACTCAATGGTATGGTGCTTGTGTTGCATGTAGAAGAGACCAGTTTCAATTATTTGGCTAAAAAAAAAAGGGCTTGGTAGCAAGTACCCAAGATATCTTACACATCTACTGACAATCAGAGTAGGTCTTCTTCTTTTTGTGTCTGAGTCAGACTTTAAACTGCCAAAACGAAGCCACCTTCTTGGCTTTGTTGTTGGCCAAGCTTAAATCCCCACCGGTGCATGTTTCTGGTAGTAACTGGCAAACCAGCAAATGAACTGGATTTTGTATCTCTCCACATTCAAGCCACATATTGTTTTCCATCTGCAGCTCCCACTTGAGCATGCTGGTCTTACATTTAGGCATTCTAACCCTCAGCCTATTCAGGGTCCTTCAAGTGACGCAGGGGAGGTCAAGTTCCTCAGCCATATCCTCTTTTAATATTATTCCTTGTTCAGTGAGCTCCTTTCTCCATCTTCTAATTTGGTTTTGCTCTTGTATACCCTCATGAATGTAGGTATAGCTTTGTGATGAAGAACCTTTTTGAGACCAAATGTCCAAGGAGGAGGAGGAGTACGCAGGCAGGTACCGCATATGCCCACGCAACCATGTGATGTCGCTGGTGCACCTTCAGCGACATCATGTGAGTGCACACATATGCCACCTTGCATGTTCCTCTGCCCCTCTGTGGGTGTGCACATCCTACTACATGTGCACTGCCTCCTAGGGTGGGTGGGTGGGTGGGGTGTCTGGTTGCCTCACCTCTTCTCTGCAACCGCTTCCCAGGTGGGATTTCAGCCTCCCTTATCACCTCCCCATTGGTGGAGGGATAGGGCGGGGGGGGGAGGCGGCACTGCCATTGGCACAGGCAGGGTGGGGAGGGGCTTGCCTGGGGTGATGTGACAGAAAAGCCTCTGCATGCTACTTCTGGCGCGTGTGCCATAGGTTCGCTACAACTGGTATAGCTATATAAAATGGGCCATGAGGCAGATTTGGATATAAATTTAGACTTGTTTGTATGTTCACATACACTCCTGGCCACAGTAGGGGCCACTGTAGAGAATAGGCATCAGCTTTAAAAGTGAAGCTCCCAGCTCCACCATTCTGGCGGGGGGGGGGGGCTTGTGTGAGCGAGTGTTTTGTATTCCCAATTCACTGCAGACCCCTATCCTGCTCAAAGGCGCTTTTGTTCCCATCTTTGAAAGCCTATGCAGAATCCATGAGCCGCCCCCTGGTTTCTCTGAACCCTCATGACCTCCCTACAACTACCCTTTACATCCATTTCCATGATGGGTCATTTTTTGCCTCCGGTCTATGCATCTATCTATGTATATATATATATATAGATACATCTCCCCACCCCTGCTGTTTCCAGCTGGTCGAATAGATGGCCTGCCATTTTTGTGTAGAAAGGTCAAGCTGCTAATGGAAAGCCCAGAGGAAGGAAGTATGAACAAAAAGCTAGCCATGAAAAGCTGGAAGACATGAACCAAACTGAGAATTGGAAGATCTAAAAATATACTGGGTGTTCCCCACCACCACCACCACACACTCAAGAGTGGCAAGGTGAGTGCAGGAAACCTGGTGCAAAGAGCGGAAACTGAGGTGTTGGATGGTAACCAAGGGAAAATGAAGCCCTTCTGGCAGTTTCCTGCATCACTGCAAAACCTGCTGCAAAGTGTATTATTAATCATTTATTTAAAAAGCACTTCTGAAGATGTGTAGATCTCTCTTGAAGTATTTATTGTGTCTGCCCTCACAATGACCTTGGGAAAAACGCAGGTTGCTCCTGTTTCCAGATACAGAGTAAAAACTGAGGCAGAACCCAAGAGAGGCACTGCTGGATGACATTAAGTCTAGCACATTATCCCTTCTGCCACAACTGCCACACTGAAGTTCACGGAAGACACAAACCCTCCCATCTTGTTCTGTTGTTCACCAAGAGCTGATATGCAACTATCTGTTGTTGTTGAGTCACACAGTTGAGTCTGACCCTTTGCGACCCCATGGACCATCACGCCAAGCTACTCTGTCATCTGCCATCTTTTGCAGCCCACACAGATCTACGTCCACTATTTCAACGATGCCATCCAGCCACCTCATCCTCTGTCCCCCCTTCTTCTTTTGCCTTCAATCTTTCCTAGCATCAAGGCCTTTCCAAGTGAGTCCTCTCTTCTCATATGGTGGCCAAAGTACTTGAGCTTCAGCTTCAGTATTTGTCCTTCCAAGGAGCAGTCAGGGCTGATTTCCTTCAGGACTGGCTGATTTGATCTCCTTGCAGTCCAGAGGACTCTCAAGAGTCTCCTCCAGCACCACAGTTCAAAGTCATCTATTCTTCTGTGCTCAACCTTCCTTACGGTCCAGCTCTCACAACCATACATTCAACTATACTGCCAATCAATCTGGAAGGTCCATCTCACCTTGCTGGCTAAGAGAGGTCATTAATTGGTTTTTGACCTTCTGGGAATGAGAGATGCTCAAGAAATAATTTATTTGTTTTATTTAAAAGCATCCTTTCTCCCAATTGGGGGACTCAATGTGGTTCACAGTATTTAATAGATCAAATTAATATGCAATTATTTATACATTTTTTTTAAAAAAAAAGGCTTATTTTTTCCCTTGCATACACATACATTTGTGAGTTTCTGTGGTCAAGGAAGGATGTGAACCCTAATCTCCTAATTCCTCATCTGTCACTCTAGCCCAGTGGTTCCCAACATGGGGTCCACAGGGGTACTCCAGTTCCCAGAAACCTAAGTCAGTACATTGGCTGATCAATGTCTTGGGGAAATTGATTTAGGCTTCTGGGAACTGAAGTCCAAAAACCAAAGTTTGGGAAAGGCTACTCTAGCCTTTATCACACTGTCTCTCTTGTCAA
The DNA here is from genome assembly GCA_030440675.1 of Furcifer pardalis. Classification (NCBI taxonomy): domain Eukaryota; kingdom Metazoa; phylum Chordata; class Lepidosauria; order Squamata; family Chamaeleonidae; genus Furcifer; species Furcifer pardalis. Next base: position 9,915,056 of record CP126897.1, read on the forward strand.
TACTGGTATCCTCAACATAATTTTCTAATGTTCTTTTAAAGCAATGGTGGGCAACCTTATATTTTATTTTATTTGCCTGTTGAGGACCACCTTCTCTTGGAGATAATCTGCCAGGTCCACAAGTTAGGGCAGAACTACAACTACCAAAACTACAACTTCCAGAATCCCCACCTAGCATGGCCACAGTGGCTAAAAGATTCTGGGAACTGTTATCCTAAAATGTTATTTTCTCAAGTTGTGATATTTGAGCTGAAGTGTTTTCTTTTCTTTTTTTAAATACCATATTTTCTCTACAAACCCCTTCTCCTCCCTTCTCTCACCAATCTTTCTCCCCATCTAAGCAAGCTGTTGGAGAAGCTGTCAATTGCTTCTGCTGAGCCACACATTTATTACAGGGAGATTTTGAAAGTTGGCTGAAGGACGGACAGTTGCAGGGTACCCATCTGTTTTAAAGTCATTTAATCTAAAGGTAAATTAGTTCCATAAAGAAATAATGAAAAAGTAAGGCAGTAAAAGGGACTGTAGTGGCTTAGTGGTTAAGAGGCTGAACTTGATGACTGGAAGGTTAGAAGGTCAGCAGTTCAAGACCAGAGTACTGCACAATGGAGTGAGCTCTCGTCTCTGTCCCTGTTCCTTCCACCCTAGTAGTTCAAAAGCAAAAAATTGCAAGTACAGTAGATAAATAAGTACCACTTTTGTGGGAAGGTAAACAGTGTTCTGTGCACTCCGGGGTCTAGGCATACCTGCCACATGTCCACGGAAACGTCTGCAGACACAGACAGCCTGGCTCTTTCGCTATAAACAGAGATGAGCACTGGACCCTAGAATCAGATACAACTGGATTTTGAGCAAAGGCAACCTTTACCTTTACCTAAAATTTATCCAATCTGATTTGTTGCCCAAAGCTTAGACCTAATATAGGCCACACAACCCACAGATAGCAATAAGGTACAGTCCAATATGTATATTCCTGCAGAGATGACAACTGAAGGTTATTCAGGCAAGTTACATGCTCCAGAAATCAGCAACAAAAATCAAGTTCTATTCCAGCTGCCACTTAGGCCAAACAGACCCAGTGTTTGTGCTCTAGTACCCCTAATATGATTCCAGTGGTAATTTCATAAGTACTCTTTTCTTGCTCTCTGGTTGTTTAGGGATGTGGTTGATGCTTTGTTAAATAGATACAGGAAACCCAAATGTCGTTACTGGCAAAGAGAAAATGCCCAGGTATTTCTAAAAGTACTCTGATAGAGATGTGTGCAATTCTTATGGCACTGAACCACATTTCTTATATAGCAGGACTTCAAGGTTCACAATCATGAGCACAGATGGATTCCTAATTTCCAAAGTGTAACCTATATTTACTCAAAAACAGCACCTTTGCCATTGCAGTGTCTGACAGATGTTTCTAACAGCCTCAATCAGTCTCCAGTTCTGGTTGGTGCTTAGGGACATTTTAAATCAGCATTTCTGTGGGGTGCCAGACTGAGAAAATTTGGAACAGAGGGTAAGACAAGGCAAAGGCATTGATTCAGTAGTCTAAGACTGGTCTTCTTCTGAGCAGAACGTGGCAACTGGGGTACAAAACAAGAAGTATTCTACTTCTCCAAAGCAATAAATAAGTTTCCCCAATTCAGGGCCCTGCTAGGGGCTGTAGTGACTAAGTGGTTAAGAAGCTTGCCTTGTTAGCTGGAAGGCTGGCAAGTCAGCAGTTTGAGACCAGGATACTGCATGATGGATTGAGTGCCCATCTCTGTCCCAGCTCTTGGGGACATGAAAGGAGCCTCATTCTCCTGAGTGGAGTTTCTCCAGCAAAAATCCTTTCAACCCAGAATAATTTCTGACATCAAATTATTATTATTAGTGCCCTGTTCATGGCTTAGCCTTGTTGGCTAGAGGATGATGGAAACTGTAGTCCAACACAACTGGAGAGGGGCACGTTGAGAAAGGCTACATGCAGCCTAGTGCCTGTTACTTATCCTTCACAAGACTCTTGTAACTTCAACAGCTACACAATATTTCCAAATAAAATAAAATTAAAAATCACAACTGTTCCCATATGGAAGATCAGTGCAGATAAAGGCTTCCCCTACTGATGAGAGCACCTGAATATAAATTTACTCAAGGCATTGGAGCCCTGTCAAGAAAAATATGTAGCAACTAGGTTTAAGAGAAGCCTGTGGTGGAAAGCAAACAACTCCAACTTCACCTAACTCCTCAGCAGTTCAGTTTTGCGAATCTGAGAGTTCTCCGCTTCCGATTGCACAGATTTTGAAACCCAAGTGATAGATGCTGGTGAAAACTATTAGAGTTCAGGGCTTATATTAGCTCAGGTCCATAGGGGTTGCAGTGGCTCAGTGGTTAAGAAGTTCACCTTGTTAGCTGGAAGGCCAGCAAGTCAGCAGTTCGAGACCCAGGTTCTGTTTAGGCACCTGTCTCTGCCCCTGCTCCTGCCAACCTAGCAGATCAAAAGCAAGAAATTGCAAACAGATGAACAGGTACCACTTCAGTGGGAAAAGATATTAGGGGCATGAAAAGAGCCTCATTCAGGCATCCTCTGAGCAGAGTTTCTCCAGCAAAAATCCTTTCAACCCAGTATAATTTATGGCAGGAAAATATTAGTAGCTCAGGTCCATGGAATTGGAAGGGTTTTTTTTTTTTATTCAGAAGTGTAGACATACCTCAAAGAAAGAAAACCAGACACAGCATAAGTAGTTCGTTGTTGTTGTTGTTTGGGGGGAGAAGCTTTTTGTATCAGACCAAGGACTGCCTTTTCAACTTCGGGTAATCATTTGTCCTCTTTTGTTAATGGATCAATCAATGAAGTAACCATTGACTGTTCAAAAGCAAAAAACACCTTTAGGATCTCAATGGACAAACTGATTGTGAGACTATCTAAGTATACCAGAGCATTAAAAACTCTGCTTGAGAGGAAAGGTACTCTTTAAATGCTCTTTGGGCATTCAGAAAGTCCTAGCAGATTTTTTATTAAGTGGTTTTCTCATAAGGCTTGATGTGGAGACAGAGTGAAAGGACACTGAAATTAACTAATTAGCAGATGTGTAATGCCACAATGTTTATTTTGCTCAACTCAATACAACTCAACAGAACCAAATTTCACAGTAATAAATCTGAATACCAATCAGGGATCTTCTGTTATTGCCACCCTGATTTGTAAACTTATCTGTTATACTAACCAACCATGTACCTGATATGTATACTGTGCATTAATGCCATGAAGCCTTACTCTTATGTCTGACAAAGTAGACTTGATTCATGAAAAATAACATTAAAATACAGCAGTTGGTCTTTAAGGTGCCAGATCATGTTTTGTCTTTTTCATTTTGTTTTATTTATTCTCTGACACTGAAAAGGTTGATCAAAATAATCAAATGAGAATCTAGGCTCAGTGTGGTGAATCTCTCATCCTTCCTCCAGTTTTTATTTAGAAACAGTATAAAATATATTCTTTTCCCTAGGTATTGACCAGGTGGGAGAAGAGGATAAAGCAATCACTCATTATCAGTAGCAATTTATCTCTTACTCCTCAGAGATGGAGTGGGGGTGGAGAGAAGAGGAAGGACGGAAACTGGTGTTAAAAGGATCAGTGATTTCCCGACTGCAGGCGGTTTGTAACACGAAACCCCCCCAAGGAAAATGGTTCGATTTTATCGCTCTGTCTTGAGAAAGAGACAAAAAGATAGCAGCGATAGCTCTCCACCTCCCAAATTCACAGAGAACTCAGGAGTCACCCTGCTGCTGATTTCAACCCTACAGATATTAGACTTTCAAGTTTCTCCAGAAATATTTTCACAATTTACCTTTATTCTAGCCCCTCAGAGTCTTAATTATTTCCCAGAAAGTCCTAATTTTCATAGCCATCACCTTCCCAAGCTTGGATCCTGATGGATCTAGAGAATCCAGGTACACTTTCACTCTCTGATCCACCCTTTCTTTACACCAAATGCTGCTTTTTTGTGGGTTGGTGTGGAAATACTCCACATCTCTTGACACCCACAACGTCTTTAAGTCCCTGGTGGACCCTATTCCCCCTCTTCCCCTTTTGCCTTTGTCAGAACAGAGGCATCCTGGACTCACCAGCCCTTTGTTGAACTCATGGTTCTTAGATGGTCTTGCATCGGTCCGGGCGATACTCCAGATGTGGGAAGCAGCCAAGAGAGAAACTAACAGGAGCATCTTAGACTAGATGTATTGTGAGCTGCTTCTACAGCTTGGGTCCTATATAACAGCTTGTGCTCTCTCTCCCTCCCCCCACCCCTCCTTTCCTGTCTCACTTCTCGTTCTCCACCCCTTTCTGGGCAAATTCATAGGCAATCATCCCTAGTTCCCTGGAGGGGGGAAGCAGATGGAGGTAGGATGGGAAGGAAGGCAAGAAATACAATTTTGGGGTTTCCCAGTAAGACTGGGAGGGAGAGTGATTGACAGCTGATTGGTCACAAAATCCCTGGGTTCTTGAAAGGTACCATGTAGGGCTAGTTGGAAATTTACTCTTTCTGGGGCTTTGCAGGAAAGTTCAGTTGCTAGTTATTCTGTCATTACTAGGCATGGCTTAGTGCAGGGTTTCTCAACCTGCAGACTGTGGTCCGGATGCAGCTCCAGTGCCATTTATGTGCCCCCCCATCGCCTCCACCACAACTGGAAGTGCCAATGTGGTGGAGGAAGGGTGAAACAGCCATCCGGCCACCAAAGCTGTCTGAGGGAGCATGAGAACTCCTGGCTTGGTGGTTAAGATGCTGAACTTGATAACTGGAAGGTCGGCAGGTTAGCAGGTCGAGACCGAGTGCTGTATGATGGAGTGAGCTCCCGTCTCTTTTCCAGCTCCTGCCTACCTAGCAATTTGAAAGCAAGAAATTGCACGTAGATAAATAGTTATCACTTTGATGGAAAGGTAAACAGAGTTCCATGCACTCTGGTGTCTAGTCATGCCTTCCACATGTCCATGGAAATGCCTGCAGATGCAGACAGTGCTGGCTCTTTGGCTATAAACAGAGATGAGCACTGAACCTTAGAGTCAGAAATGACTGGCTTTTGAGCAAAGGCTATCTTTACTAGGCATGAGGAAGTTTGCCACTTTTAGTCTTTCTTGCATTCAACATTGGTTAATTTCAAGTTATTTCCAACCTGAATGTGAAAGCATTTATAGATTTTTGGTTCACTCTTTAGAAAGGATCTGGAAGTTGTCCTCCTTTTGCAAAAATGCAATAGTTATAGCTGTTATCAACAAGGGGACAATCATGTTACACCTGCTTACCAAATAGGTGTTAAAGATGAGGAATATTTTGTAAGGAGTGGGGAACGGAGCAACACTCATTTTTTTAAAAAAGCAAATGTTGATAAACGTTTATTAAAATTCAACTTGCCTCTCAGTTCTTCACACTGCGGTGAAACACAGTGGTGATTCTTCCTCTTTCACGTCCTGATCAAATCCTCGGCTGCCAAAATGAAGCCACTTTCTTGGCTTTGTCACTGGCCAAACTTAAGTCATCATCAGTGCATGTTTCTGGCAAAGGTGATGAAGAAATATGATTATAACTCTAAAAATCTTATTAATGCATGACTCTCACTGTGCTTGGAAGAAAGTTTTCCAAACTTTGCTTTTAAGTCCTTATGTTGTTAAGGCTCACAAAACAGGCTGGTGGTGGCATGTGAGAACCAGAACACCTGATTTCCATTTCCCCCTGCATCTGAGGAGTAAAGAAGGGAGGGAACTCTTTCAGCCAGACTAACGAACTATCATTATTTGAGTCAGAAAACTGTTCTACAAAGGCTGAACTCCCCACAAAATCTGTCTCCACCCTCCTGAAACAAGGCTGGGTGAAACCTTTTATTTAACCACTAAAATCACAAGCAGGTCACTTTTCAGTTCTGCAAGATGCTTCATCAGGCTTTCCTGAGCTTGTGTGTTGAGTAGGAACAGAAAAAGTCTCCTAAGTCATCCTGGCCATATTCTTTTGGTGATCCAAGTGATGCAGTGGAAGTCCTATCCAGGTGACTGGATGGGGGACAACGGGTTACAACTGAATCCTGGCAAGACTGACTGGGCTGTGGAGCAGGGTCCCTCCATTATCTCGGGAACTACCATCTTTGGTTCTGGATGGGGCTATTTAGCCCCAAACAGACCCAGTGTGTAATCTGGGGGTCCTCCTGGACTCACAACTCCTGCTCGAAGAGCAGGTGGTAGTCATGGCCAGGAGGGCTTTTGCACAGCTTTGTGTTATACACCAGTTACGCCCACTCCTAGAGCGGGACTCCTTGCTCATGGTCACGCATGCTCTAGTCACCTCCAGACTTGACTATTGCAATGCGCTCTACATGGGGCTGCCCTTAATGACCATTCGGATGCTGCAACTGGTCCAGAATGTGGCTGCTCAGGTGGTGATGGGGTGCGGGCAGTATGGCCATGCCTCACCACTGCTTTGGGAGCTGCACTGGTTGCAGGTGTGGGGCACCAGTGACGTAGTAACCCCAGCCTGCTGGCTAATTTAGTAGAACACACACTCTCTCTTTTAATCTTTTTAAACTTTTGTCAGTAGTTTTTAATGGGTTTTTATTGCTTTTTAAACTGTGATTGGTTTTATTTTCTGTGAGCCACCCAAACAGAGTCTTTGGAGTTGGGCAGCAATACAAATTAGAAAATAAATAAATGAATAAAAATAAACAAAAAGTTCCCATAGTCTGCAATCTTTTAGAACAGGGTGCCCAAACTTTTCAGGCCATGGGCCGGTCACCTGGTTCAGCGGGCCGGTCACATGGTTTCTCCCACTGGAAGCAGAAGTAAAATATGCCTTGCAATCTGTTTTGCAACATATATATTTTGCAACAGGATGAGATAGATTTTAGGCTGCCGTTTTCTCACCTTAAACCAGGGGAGCCCGAACTACAGCCTGTGGGCTGGATCCGGCCCCCAATGCCAATTCATCCAGCCCATGCAGCCCTCATTGCTCCCGGAAGTGGAAGTAAAATGCACCCACATGTGTGGTACAGTCTGGATGAATTGGCATCAGGGGCCAGATCTGGACTGTGGACCATAGTTTGGGCACCCCTGTTTTAGAGTAAGTTTCAGGTAGCAGTTTTCACCTGGAGGCTGGGCACGGTAAGATAATGTAGTTTTTATTGTATTTTGTCACTTTAGAGTCCACACTTCCTTCTGGTTTTTCCTGTAGAAGAAATGGAGTGAAACCAATTTTCTTCCTTTGCCTGGACCCCCCTCTTTCTCACTGCCCTACCCACTTCATTTCCTCTTTCACACCTGGCTACCTCCAACTAGGGTTGGGTCATCAATAAAGGAGGCCAGATTAAATGTGTGGGAGGATCCGGCAGGGCATAAATGTTTGGTCTTAATCAAACACACCTTCACCTCTGCTTGGGCAAAGGTTGCCTTTCCCCTCCAGGACATGGTGATTGTATCAAGAAATGAAGAACTCCTGCAGATGTGTATTTCAGTATCACTGACAAGGATTATCATCAGATTGCAGTCTGCACCCAGGTAGATTGTGTTTCAGTACGTGAAGGGGATGGACCATAGATAATAATAATAAAAAAACCTTTATCCCACCCTCCAAGACAGCTGCATGACATCATGTAGGGAAAAATCTCCTGTTTATGCAGTCGCAGACACCCTACAGATTCACACAGGGTTGTAAATTGCCTGACATCTCTCCAGCTGAAGATGCCCAGAAGTTAAGATTCTTCTTCTTCCATGTCTAGGTCAGACGTGAAACTGACAAAATTAAGCCACCTCTTGGTGAGTTCATTCTGCACTTCCTTTAGCCTGACCTAGTGTGAAAAAGATTAGCCAGCAACACAAGGTTACCCTTACCAAGGTACACCCAACGGTGGTTCAAAAATAACACAGTCTTTGAGGAGGCTATTTCTGTGTACCCGTACCATGAAGACTGTCCTGAGAATACAATGCAGTGGCCCTTCATTAGCCTTCCGCATTGCAGCATGAATCCTGTACGATTGATCCAGTTCTGCATGTCACTTTTCAGTCTTGAGTCCTTTTGGCACACAAAGTCCTCCTCAGCTGAAGGCCAATATTGATGAAGCTACTGCCATCCTTCAAAATGGATTCAAGTGGGATTAATCCACTTGAGGACCATCCCCCTTCCCTGTGGACTTTGGCACCTAAGGCCATTAGTCCTCAGGGTTGTGAGGTTAGTTAACTGCTGCTTGAGTCTATTCCAGGAGTTCTCACCCTTTTAAAGCCAGGGGCCGGATCACACTCTCTCAGACAGCTTTGGGAGCTGGATAGCCATTTTGCCCTTCCTACACCACATGGCACTTCCGGTGTGGTGGAGGCATTGGGTGGCCCACATGAAATGGTGCTGTGGGCTGTATTCGGCCCATTGGCTGCAGGTTGAGAATCCCTGGTCTACTCTATTACCATAGCAGGATAACCTGGCGCCTGGCCAGACAGTCAGAAGTTGAGATGAGGCAAACTAAGCACTCAGCATCTGTTGTGTCTTGGCTTTTTAATACAAGCTTTTCATGTTGCAATCACTGTGGAAATAAACATGTGCTTGCCGACGGTCCCGCAGAGCTGGCAAAAGCCCCCCCCCCCCCAAAAAAAAAAAAAAAACCCTCCCAGAATCCTTCAGCCAGCAATGGTCATGATGGCATGGAAATCTTAGGAGTTATCATCCAAAAAGAGAATTTTCCCAAGCTCTGACTTACAGCAATGTAAAGTGATTCTTGAATGAATGACTCTCTTTCTTCCTGGGTAACTGTATAAAAAGAGGGTTCTCTTGAAGTTTTGAAAAAAGAAGGGCTCTCCAACCATATGACATCACTGAGTAACTCCCACCACTTCCAGCTCCACACATAAATCTGGTATTGACAGTGGCATCTTGGGGAAATATTAACTTGCTGTGGGATTCAATTACAGTCTGCCTTTGGCTGCAGGAGACAACACAGGGAGACCAGATGGACTTCCCTTGTCCTTACTAAAACTCCTTGATTTCCTCAAAGGATAGAAGGGCATATTTAGTAGCTAGACCTGTGTGCACTGCAGTCCTGCTTTGAGTCTTCTTTCACTGAAAGTCATTACACATTATTGCTTCTTTCTACCAATAAGATCGTGTCATCTGCATGTCTTAAATTATTGGTGTTTCTTCCACCAATTTTCACTCCTTCATCTCAATCTAGTTTGGCTTTCTAGATGATGTATTCTACATGCAGATTGATCAGATAAAGGAATAAAATGCACTTTTGTCTGACACTTTTTTGTATATGAAACCATTCTGTTTCTTCCCTTTCATATTAACTAGCATTTTACACAGCAAAACAATTCTGGAAGCAGTTCAAGTTAAAATTAATGTATCTTTGCTCACAATCATCTTTAGCAGTTATAAACTAAAGAAGGAAAAGAGTAAAAAACAAAGACTACCTACAGATCTAAAGAGATTTTCATGCTCTACACTACATGTTAACAAAAGCAAGTACAATCATGTGTACACAGAGAGCCTAAATAAGGGAGAGAAGTAAAGTTCATTTCCCCAAATTCCTATATGGTTAACTACATTGCAACTGTATATTAATGAAGATTAATTTCACTTCCTTTATAGTGAACTTTTATGTTGCTTTTATACCTATAGAGAACCCCTGCTAGTTCGGTCTGTCCATCTCATTTTTGTTTGACCAGGGTTGGGGAACCAGTGGCGCTGGGAGTTGGTGGACTCCAATTCTTGTTAGCCCCAGCTAGCCTGACTAATGGTCAGAGACAAGAGGAGTGATAATTTGTCTACTTCTGGAGCAGCAAGAACTTCAAAGCAAGATTAGGAATAGAAAACAGCTGGAAGGGGTATCTACACAAGTTTTTGTCTATCAGCAAAGGTTTAAACAGAGATAATGGCTTAGCACACTCAGTGCTTCCTGCGATGTTTCTGTGCAATCTTTGGTTTCAGAAATAACAGATATCTTTAGAAGACGTGCAATTGCTCTACAGTATGACTTAACTTCAAAGCAAAAATAATGGGTGAGAACTGTTCTACGAAGCGGACACAGCATCTGGTTTTGATTTGTTATCAGACCGCCTGGACATCGATGTTGCCTTAAACTGCATGCTTAAATTTGCTCTCAGTTCATCTCCAGATATTGTTCATATCAACCAGGAGCCCTAAAATTTCACTCTTTCTACCAGAGGAAATGGGTTATTATATATCCCCAAAAGCTCACGTTGTAATAATTTTTTTTCAAAGGTGCCAGATTGCTCTTTCCAAAATCAATTCTAACCGAATACCTTTGTTAGGCATAAAAAATGACAAGGACAAGAGTTGTACATGTTTTATACACTTTTAGTCCCATTTTGTTTGGCCTAATCAAGTTCCCATCTCTGCAGGAATTCTGAAATTTGTTTGGGACCACCAGGGCTATTCCTACATCTGTTTTTCTTGGCTTTTTGTCGCTTTCTGAATCAGACTGAGATAGCTATACCCCCAGTAACTGGATACTAAGAGGGTGGTATTTATAAGTTCAAAATCAATTAAGAGTTCACAGCTATAAAAGGTAGCAGGTATAGTAACCTGTTGATTCAGTACCTCCATTGTATCTAAGCATGTTGATGGAAACTGACTTTGGAACAAAGGAGACCTTTACCTTTACTATCCATATTAAACCTCATGTTGAATAGCCACCAGATTTTAATTTGAATTCATCTGTGCCCAATTCAATGTAAATTGTGAGATAACAGCCAGATCTTGACTACACCATTAAAAAAATGCAGGATTTCCTCTGCTTATCAAATGAGTGAATCTGATGTTTTTTTACTGACCACGTAATGCAAAGGTTAAATTAAATCCATTCAGTGTTTTCCCCTTCCAAAGTGTCTTTTTACTTTCCTGCTGGATAAACCTGGATCAAACTCTTGGTCTTAACTGCTGCAATGGGCTGTTGGGGTTATTTTGAAAATACAGTGGTACCTTGCTTAAAGAGCATAATGCATTCCATGGGATCGCTCTTTAACCGAGTTTGCTCTTTAAGTGAAACACCATTGTAAGTGGCCAATTGTGACTTCGGGGTGGGTGGGTTGTGAACCCCGATTAATTTGTTAAGTGAGTTTTTGGTTGGTTTTAGTTGTTAAGTGAGGCGACCATTCAGAGAAAATTCTGCTCTTTAAGCAAATTAGTTTCTAATTTATGTGAGGTTTTACTGTACAGGACACAGAAAGCTTTGCCTGTAGAACTACTGCCTTAAGAATTCCTTAAATGAAAAAAAAAACAACTTTTATCTGCTATGAAACCAAGTGTCCTGCTATGACTTGAATACTAGGTTGCGCTTATGTATGAATTCTTAGGTATAATTTCTAAGTAGGGTAGAGATGTTTGCTTAATTTCCTTCCAGCAATAAAGAAATAGTTGAAACAGGATGCTAGGCAGGAAAAGGTTTGTTGCTTTCCCCATCAGCTAAAAATCGATGTGGTATTTTATGCTAGATATACGTAAGTCAAGTCTAACCATAGTTACAAAGAGAGCTCTTCCATTGTCATACAATTAAGACACGCAGAAAATTAGAAATGGGGGTCTGGTGTAATATAAAACCCAGCAAGTGTTCCCAACTCTTCCAGTGTCAATGGTGTTGGACACTTCACTGAAGAGCACGAATGGAGAATTTTGTCACCTTGAGAAGTTTTAGCTTACAGCCCTGCAGAATAGGACCAAGAGTAAAGGATTTTGAGAGTTGTAGGACAGTGATGGCGAACCTTTTAAAGACCAAGTGCCCAAACTGCAACCACCCCAAAAGACTTATTTATTGCAAAGTGCCAACACAGCAACAGGGGAGGAAGTAAACGCTCCCATTGGGCTGTTGGGCATAGGAGCGGGGCAAACTCTGTGCTGGGGTGACTGCACGGGTGCCCACAGAAAGGGCTCCGTGTGACACCTCTGACCCATGAGTCATAGGTTCACCATCACTGTTGTAGGACAATGTGTCTGGATGACCAAAGGTTCCCTGCTTTACCTGCAGAAGAATGTTCAAAACTAATACAGGGTCAAGGCCAGTCGTGGTGCCAGAGAGGGCACTCAGAGTCCTCTCTGTTGGTACATGTACCATCGCCTCAGCACAGAATTCGCTCCTCAGCCCAGCAGCCCAATGAGAGCGCTTCTTCCTTCTCCCAGCACAGAGTTCACCCCGCCCCTCTGCCCAGAAGCCAAATGGTTGAACCACATGCCTTTGCCAAGTTCTTGATTGATTATAAATGTGCTTCGTCCCTCCCACCCAACACAGAGTTCTCCCCACCCTTCTGTTTCGGCATTCAATCTCTAAAAGGTTCACCATCACTGGTCTAGGCACTCCAAAACCAATTAGAAACAACATGAGTGTTCAAAAATAGTATAATTAAGCTTAATTTTCCTTATTTGCCAAATGGTTGAACCACATGCCTTTGCCAAGTTCTTGATCAATGCTTGATGTGCATATTATTTTCATATTTTTCTTATGAATAAATTTGTAACTTCAAGGAGTTCAAGTTGACATACATGGTTCTTCCCTGCTTTTATATTCTCACAACCATTGTCTGAGTTATGCTAGATGGAAAGACTATGACTGGTCAAAGGTCAACTAGTGAGCTTTTGTGGTTGAGTGTGGTTTGAGTTTGGAACTTCTAGGTCAGTGGTGGGCAAACAAAGGCCCAGGGGACAGGTGCGCCCCCCAACACCAATTCATCCAGCCTGCAAAGCCCTCGTCGCTCCTGGAAGCGGAAGTAAAACGTGCCCATACGGGCGCGTTTTACTTCCACTTCCAGGAGCGACGAGGGCTTTGTGGGCCGGATGAATTGGCATTGGGGGCCATGCCTGGCCCCCGGGCCTTAGTGACCAGTTCCCAGAACCACATGATCAGCCCATGGCCCAAAAAGTTTGGGCACCCCTGTTCTAGGTGTTAGTCTAAAGGTTTTTACTTCACTGGAATGCTGAATTAGAGTGATTTGGTTCTGTTGCGGTTTGATTCACAGCCCCAATTAGGAATGGACAGACTTACGGGGTGAAACATTTGCTTCAAGACCCCAGCGTGGGCCGTGGACATAGAAGAGCACAGTGGAGAATTGAACTCCCAACCTCTTGCTCTGCAGCCATGGAACCTAAAGCATTGAACTACCCAAACAGCTGACATTAGGAGGAAATAATGCTCTTCTCTAAAGATTTTTAATGTTTTACGGACCAGTCTGCTATTAAGGGTGATGGAACAGACCCAGTCCATCGCTCCATTGGCAACCCTAAAACGAATGCAAGTATGCATAAACTGCAGCAGCTGTGAAATCCCAGCCAGCAGCTGTATGCTGAATTGTTTTTAAAAAAATTGAACAGCCTTCTAGGCATCCTGTATTATGGCACGTATTTTTCTTGGCAATACATTTACAGAAATGGTTTCTCTCATTCCAGTCTCCTCCCTGGAGGAGAAGTGGGAAGCCTGGAGCCCTGAATATTGATCAGTCCAATCTTGTTTAAGGTGTACTAGCAGTGGATTGAGAACATGGAAGGGCTCCAGAAAGCAGAAAAAAGATCATTTGCCTGTAGGGGTCACTGTGTTAACAGAGCCCATGGGAAGAGTTTTCTAATCAATCACAGGATTTGAACCGTACTTCTACCATTAGTGGTTTATGGAGCAACTGAAGTTCATAAGCATTCTGTACAAAGATAAATGAAGGCTATATGTGACCAAAGATCCTGAGTAGCAGTCATTGTTGCTATCCTTATTCCCACAGCCTTCACTCTCTAGCTGCCCTGGTCTACTTTTAAATTGCTTTCACAATTCTTTGTTTTAATTTTTTTCCCTACAGCTCTGTAACCCTGAGATATTCTGATATAAATATTTTATTGCTTTTCTAGAAGTACTGCAGTGGATGGATAAAGAAAAAAGAACTCTTTACAACCATTAAGCAAAGAGAGCTCCAATACCGTGGCCATATCATGAGGAACAACATGAAGTGTAGGACACGAATTTGCTCTGCAAGGAAAGATCCCTGGGAAGAAAGGAGGCCCTGGACGTAGACAGACTTCATGGCTGAAGAGCCTGAGAGGCTGGTGTGGAATGTCTACGGAAGAACTGTTCCGAGAAATTAAGAACAAGAAGATTATCACCATGATGATAGCCAATATTCGGAACAGATACGGCACCTGAAGAAGAAATATTTTATAATAATTTATTTATTTATTTACTTATTGGATTTATATAACCACCCTTTTCACCTAAGTGACCCAAGGCAGCTCACAACATCAGTTAAAACCTATACTCAATGCTAATTAAAACTAAATACTGTTCTATAAACCCTCCCCAATCCCCTTAAAAAAGGTCACCCACGCAGGAGCAAATAAGAACTCCGGGCAGGGCTAAATAAGCCAGCAGGGCTGGGTTGTGGTACCAGTTGTACCCCACACCTGCTGGCATAGCCACATTTTTAAGGCCTTCCTGAAGGGAAGCAACTCTGCCTGGAGGCACAATTCAAGTGGCAGGAGATTCCATAGGGCCAGAGGAGATACCGAGAAGGCTCTCCTCCTGGTCCCAGTGACATGTGCCACCCTGGCTGATGGAACCACTAGGAAGTCCCTACGGTCTGTTCTTGTAAGACGGGTTGAAAAATCTTGGGGTGAAGTGGTCTCTTAACTAAGTATCCTGGCCCACTACCATGAAGGGCTTTAAAGGTCAAAACCAGCACCTTGAATTGCACCCAGAGGTATACTGGCAACCAATGCAGCTCCTGTAGCAGCGGCAAGGCACGGGCATAATGTCGCACCCCGTCACCACCTGGGCAGCTGCATTCTGAACCAGCTGTAGCTTCCAGATGGTCATCAAGGGCAGCCCCATGTAGAGTGCATTACAATAATCCAGCCTGGAGGTGACCAGTGCATGGGTGACCGAAAGTGAGGTTTCTCGGTCCAGGAGCAGGTGTAATTGGCGGATGAAACAAAGTTGTGCAAAAGCCCTCCTGGCCACGACTTTCACCTGCTATTCAAGTAGTAGTCCTAAGTCCAGGAGGACCCCCAAATTACGCACAGGGTCTGTCTGGGGAAAAGGGCCCCCATCCAGCACCAAAGATGGTAGCTTCTGGGATAACGCGGGCCCCCGGAACCCACAGCCACTCAGTCTTGCCAGGATTCAGCTGAAGCCCATTGTCCCCCATCCAGACCCTTACAGCCTCCAGGCACCTGGATAGGACTTCAACTGCATCACTCAGGTTCCCATGGTCCAAGATATACAGTTGGGTATCATCAGTGTATTGATGATACTTCACGCCATGGAAATGGATGATCTCACCCAAAGGCTTCATGTAGATGTTAAATAGAAGAGGCGATAGTACCAAGTACCATTTATGATGATAGCTCCTCAATGTGGTATAGTGAATAGATAGAGGGACTGGGTTCAAATCCTCACTTAGCCATAGAAACTCACTGGGGGAGTGGAAATGGTAAAACTCCTCCTTAAATATTTCACTTACCTTGAAAACCTCACTATAAGTCAGTTCTCACTTGAAGGCACATAACAAAAATAAATATTTTATCAGTAAATGCTCCAGATTGTATCCCTGGCAATTGAATCTTATTTGGATACTGGCTATGGGACAACTTTCTCTATAATTTAAAGCAGCTACCTATCTAAGAGGTAGATAGAGACTGCCAGAAATACAGAACATTGTTTGCCAATAGAAGGGACGCTTGGAACATTCACTCTCTTTTGTATCCCGATCAGACCCTGGACTGCCAAAGTGAAGACACTTTCTTCAGTTTGTCATTTGCCCAAACACCAGTCCTCGTCGGTGCATGTCTGTGGCAGCAATCAGCAGACCAGCAAATGGGCCGAACTCTGTGTCTCTCCACATTCACACCGTGTGTTGTTGTCCACCAGCAGTCCCCACTTGAGTCCTCAGCTTATTCAGAGTCCTCCAAGACCAAAGGAACTTGGAACATTGTCCCCAGTACTTCACTTACTGTGTGCTTTGTGAATTTCACTGTGCCTTATGGTAGGGCTGGCCCTGATTGTTTTTGATTTCCAGTTTGTAATAAGAAATAAAAATGATATGCAGTTCAGGGATGTCATAGTTGTTGTGATGATGCAAAGTTTAGAAAGCATAGTTTGGACAATGTGCCTGAGAACTCCCCCAGTCCTAGCTAACATGGCCACTGGTAGAGGATTTTGGGAACTGTAGTATAAATAATTTTGCACCTCTGTTTTAAGATATGTGGGAAGGGTTGCAGTGCTGTGGTAGAACAAATCCTATACCTCTGTGGAGAAGATCTCAGGTTTAATCCGTGGTTCCTTCAGATAAATGGATCAGATGATGAGAAAGTCAATTGACAGAAACCCTGGACCACCACTTCCATATGAGTTATTCTAAGCTAGAGATGGACCATAGCAGGTAGCTTCCAAAGTCCACCTATTCTTTTGGTGGTAAGCTTGTAGGAAACAGTCTGTATAAATATTGCGCTGTTCTTTTCCTGCGTGACTTGGAAAGACTAAGAAGCCAGGAGAATTCCTGGACACGGCCCAATTCTGTTCATTCTGCATGCCAGCCAGTGAAAACATTGGGCTGTTGGAAATTTCCCATGCGGGCGGCAGAAGGAGGAGGGAATGAGAACAACAGGTGAGGGAGGGAGGGAAAGAAAGAGGAGGAGCAAACTGAGTGTAAAACCTCACCTGTCACAACCTCTGGAGCAGTGGAAGCAGGGATCAGGAAATAAACAGTGAAACCAACAGGAGAAGAAAGAGAAGAAGCATAGAACTCAGAAGACCTATACAAGATTGCCGTCTGTCATTTTTTGAGTTGTTTTGCATTTGTGCTGGAGGTTAGATTAGCTTCTATCTGGATACCTGGATGGTGTTTCTCACCTGCTCCTACCTTTTCTAGAAGAGATCTTCTCTCACGGGGATTGAAGGAACCAAGTGTTCTGGTTGCCATCTGTATTTCTCTTCATGTTTTAAGTTCTTGGAAACTGCAGCTGTTACACCAGTGAATAGATACATCCTGGCTTCTCATCTCTTTTCGGTTTAACCCACTACACCCCCCAAAACCTTCCTCTACAACAGCAAATACTACCCTAGAGACTCCATGACAACAACCACATCTTCTTCCATGTACCCTGAGGAGGAAGTCCTTCGGAGCCCATTCCCCCTGACCCCTCCACCTGCCCTGGGAGATGAACTCTATCCCTTTGGGGGTGAGCACCTGCAGTCCTTTGTGGGCAATACAGCTGGTGGGGATGAAGATCCAGAAGAAGCAGATTTGGGGTTACTCCTTCAGAGGAAAGAGCAGGATCTGCTCTTGGCAGCTGAGTTGGGGAAGATGCTCCTGGAACGCAATGAGGAATTAGAGAGGCGCTGCGAGGAACTGACGAAGGAGTACGCTGAAGCAAAAGAGGTGAGAAACATGTGGGTGGGAACACAGTGCATAGGGTAGAAAGTCAGCCACTGACCAAGGATTGATGGTCAACCACAGAATGATCTGGGTGATCTTGATCCTTTTGCTATCTGGCAGCATGGCCTACCTTCCCAGGACAATTGTGAAGACAAAATGAGTTTGTTTCTCAAACCATCCTTGAGTCTTCTGTTTTTCAATCTGCTGTGATGACCTTCCTGATCTTGGTGCCCTCTAGACTTGTTGACTACAACCCTGATTTTCCTCAGAAAGTATGAAACACTCTGTCTGAGGATGATGGAAGCTATAGTCCAAGAGGTGTCCTCTCCTCTTCCTTCAAATAAATGGTAATCACGGGTGTAATAATTTCTCTTGTAATCACAAACTAGGGAGATATTCAAGTTCTTTTGTGTTGTGTCTTGTTTACACGAAACATGCTATCATGAAGGAAATTGCACAAATCCTCAGACTGAAACTGGCAGCAATCCCACAGGTATATAATAGCCATGGTTTGCTGCATATACAAATAAACAATGTGGTTATATGTTGCTTCTGATGATAGCCCTTTGCAGGTGAAGGACCCTTCCTTCTTTGCTTGAAGATACTGTACCAGTAATTGCAAACCTTGGCACTCCAGCTGTTCTTGGAATTTAATTCCCAGAAGCCCAAGTCCCTGTTAATCCACATGAATGGGTTTAATGTGTGTAAGAAATTATTCTGGGTTGAAAGGGTTTTTGCTGGAGAAACTCCACTCAAGGGACAACTGAATGAGGCTCCTTTCATGTCCCCAAGATCTTTTCCCACCAAAGTGGTCCCTATTTATCTACTTACAATTTCTTGCTTTCAAACTGCTAGGTTGGCAGGAGCTGGGACAGACAACGGGCGCTCATTCTGTCATTTAGTACCAAAGTCTCGAACTGCCAACTTGTCAGCCTTCTAGCTAACAAGGCAAGCTTCTTAACCACTGAGCCACCACAGCAGTTGTCTACCAGATAAGACAGGCATTCTGGCTTCTCTTTGCCCCTTCTTCCTGATGGTAAAAAGAAGAAGGGGAACAAGAAACATCAATGGCCTTTTATTTATTCTCTCTCTCTCAACCCTCCCTTCTTCCTGAATGTGTTTCTCTTCTGAAATAACCCAATCTTGGTTGGCACTGGAAATGGCAAAATGACCTCACTGGGCATGATACCTGTGGCAACTGGTTAAACCAGTTTGGTGCACAGAAGGGCACTACCCTTTGATGCAAGGTGAAGCTGGGTGTAATTACGGAGTGAGAAGGAAAGAAGAACAGAGAATGACTGAATGGAACAGGCTAGGGAAAGAAAGAAAGCGCCCCGTATGAGTCACCAAAGAAACTTCACCTACTGGTTTCTCCCTTCCAAGTCCGAAATGTTTCTGTTGTAGGAGAGACTGGGCTGGATGCCAGAGGGCTCTGGTTTATTTTCTAGGCAGAATGGGCAAAGGGGATGGTGGTGATATAGAATTATGAAATAATTGAAAAGCAAGTGAAACATTCTCATGAGTCTGTTCAACCGGCACTGATGTGTGGCCCTGTTCTTCAAGTTGATGTCTCACTCTAGGGTTGGTCCAAGGCGTGTCTGAAACTCAACAGAAGGGAAGCTTTCTCCCTGTGGGTGTAATTTGTCTTTACTTTTTGCTCGGGGCACCCCTATTGGAGCCATTTGCAACACCGTTATTTATTTATTTATTTATTTATTTACATTTCTATACCGCCCTTCTCGCCGGGGCGATGTTATCAAGAAATTCTTAAACAGGATTGTCTTGCTCTGGGACAGAGATGTCTAATTTGAATCTAGGCACCGGGTAAGTTTGCCCTTGCTTGAAAGCCAGTCGTATCTGATTCTAGGGTTCAGTGCTCATCTCTGTTTATAGCCAAAGAGCCAGTGCCCTCTGCGTCTGCAGATATTTCCGTGGACATGTGGCAGGCATGCCTCTGCACAGGAGTGCACGGAACACTGTTAACCTTCCTACTGAAGTGCTCCCTACTTGCAATCTCTTGCCTTCAAACTGCTAGGTTGGAAGGAGCTGGGACAGAGATGGAAGCTCACTCTGTCATGCAGTACCCGGAAATTGAACTCTTACCTTCCAGGCAGCAAGTTTAGCATTTTAACCACTTGAGCCATCGAGCACCTGGTGCCACCACCAACGATGTAGAAATGGCTTTGTTTTGATGAATCAGTGGACGTGAGGTCTGTCTAGTTCAGCCTTCTGTTTACAGCAGATGTCTTTGAACAATCAATGTTCAGATACACTGCCTCTGAAAACGGAACCTTTAATTTAGTAGACTGGTTCATTTTTATTTTTCCTTTTTATTTTTACATTTTAAACCAGGGATTAGGAGTCATTGCTTAGAGAGATTAGATGGTGTGGGTTTTAGGAAGCAATGGCCCTTAGTTACTAACTCTCTTTATCAGAACTAAGAAGAATGTTTGCCTAATACTGTATTATAAATCCAAAAGTGTTCAACACCACCACCACCCAGTCAAAACACATTGACTAGGCAATACTGTGAACCAGAGCTTCAAAAAGCAATTTTGTAAAGATTTTATGGTATCCTCTGCACAAATATGTGTTGTGGTAATTCTCATAGTTAGCTTTCAGGTAGTAGATGAAATGCAAGATAAGATTTACAATCACCAGATTCAACAATGTGAAAAAGGATACTGTATATAAGATTGATGCTGTCTTCTTGCATAATATGCATTTAAACTTTGAAAGGAAGTCAGGAACACAGAGAGGAAACTATATTAAATCTGTTGCTGAAGAATTTTCTCTAAATGTAAGAATTTGAAGAGGTACCTAAAATGTATCCCACTGGTGGTCTTTCTCTTTCAAGAGTTACCCAAGGGTTTTCAATAGAAGCAAGAGGGATGATTTTGTATAGAACTGAATCGTCCAGTACATTTTCATATTTTTAGCCAATATGACACAGTCCAAAATCTCGCCTATATGCTAGTGAATTAAAACCATAAACAGTAAGTGCCTCCTTATTAACTTTTTCTGGTTTTAATTATGTAGCACAAAGAGAAAAACATATGTCTGAAACTGTGGAGAGCTGGTACCAGTTGATAGTCTTGACTGGTCTGAGTTAGGTGAACATGTAGTCCAATTTGACATAATGCAATCCATGCTGACAGTGATATTCTGCTCCGAATAGTGACATTTTTAAAGCTTGCCCCAGAATATAAATCAGGAATGGGGTCTTTAGAGTAATGCCCTCTTCTTGAATATTCTTTTTTTCCTGAAGCAGTTAATCCATTTCACCTACATTTTTAGTGGTTAAGACACCGAAATTGATGACTGAAGGTCAGCAGGTCAGCATTTCGAGACCTGAGTGCTATATAATAGAGTGAGCTTCTGTCTTTGACCCAGCTCTTACCAACCTAGCAGTTTGAAAGCAAGAAATTGCAAGTACCGTACTGTAGCTAAATAGGTACCACTTTGGTGGGAAGGTAAACAGCGTTGTGCCACATAACCACGGAAACATCTGCAGATGCACACAGCGCTGGCTCTTTGGCTATAAACAGAGATGAGCACTGAACCCTAGAGTCAGATATGACTGGCTTTCGAGAAAGGGTGACCTTTAACTTTACCTATACAAGTATCCTATGAGCTTGGTCAATGTCATAGACATAGCTAATGGCTGAGAACAAAAGATGAGGGCTCATCTGGTGAATTCCTCACTGAAGTAAGATTTGAACTCATTACATGATGGCTCACAGCTCAGTCTCTTAATATTATTCAAAACCATCACCACCCCACTGTTTTGACCCAGGCCTTACGATCTTTGTTCTCTCTATCTCTCTGCCAGAATCTTGAACAACAAAAGCACGAACTCCGTCGGCACTTTGAATCTGGACAGGCTGAATTTGAGACCCATGTGGCAGAGTTAGAGGGCGACTTGGCCGCTGTCCGAGCTCAGCTGGGTCAACAGCGTCTGGAACAACAAGACACCAGCCGGGAAAGCTCGCAGGCTGTCCTGGATCTTTCGGAGCAGAACCAGCGCCTGGTGGAGCAACTCAGTCAGGTGAGGTGGGGAATTTAGCTACTGGAATTCCTTCGCTCAAGTCAATGAAAATTTAAGGAGGTTGATCGGTAAGTAGGGCTGTATTGCTGTTGTTAAGATGCTAAACTTGATAAATGGAAGGTCAACAGGTCAGCAGTCCAAGACCCGAATACTGCACGATGGAGTGAGCTCCCATCTCTGTCCCAAGTCCTGCATATCTAGCAGTTCTAAAGCAGGAAATTGCAAATAGATAAATAGGTACCACTTTGGTGTGAATGTAAACAGTGTTCTGTGCACTCTGGTGGTGAGTCATGCCTGCTACATGTCCACAGAAACGTCTGCAGATGCAGACAGTGCTGGCTCTTTGGCTATAAACAGAGATGAGCATTGAACCCTGGAGTTGGATACGACTGGCTTTCAAGCAAGGGTGACCTTTATTTTTACCTATTCCTGTTTTAAGTGAAGCACAGCTGATCCTCTCAATACAGGTGAGAATTCAGCAGATGGAGGTCTCTAGAACTGCAGCACCATGTAAGAGGGTGGCACACCTACAGAGTTCACACCCTTCCTACGTTGAATTATGTTGCCACTCTATAGCCATCAGGAAACCATTTGGATCCCTTGATCTCCTGGAATGGACTGTTTTAATTGCCCTTCACCCACCCCTGCAGAGGCTCAGAGTTCTAATAAGCCTAAATCCTATCAGGTATTGATTCGTCCATGGCAACAGGGCTACTAGAGTTCTTTCACACTCAGATCATCATCATCCTGCCCAGTACAAGGTCAAGAGTGTGCCTGGCAACATGGGTGGGGCAAGATACTACTTGGGACAACCCCATGTTGCTCCCCACTAATTGGTAGCCAGAGGCACACTGTATCTGTAACTGGAGGTTCATTATAGCCTATAGCAGTGATGGTGAACCTTTTAGAGACCGAATGCCCAAACTGCAACCCAAAAAACATGTATTTATCTCATATTGCCAACACAGTGGCAGGGGAAGAAGAAAATGCTCCCTTTGGGCTGCTGGGAAGAATGACCTCTGTGCTGGGGAGAGGGAGGAAGTGCTCCCATTGGATTGCTGGGCAGAGGGGTGGGGTGAACTCTGTGTTGGGGTGACTGCATGGGTACCCACAGAGAGAGCTCCGAGTGCCACCTATGGCATACGTGCCATAAGTTCGCCACCACTAGCCTATAGAAGTGTTTGCACTAATCCAACAATTAGGCTAATAGATGACAAATAATACACACACAACTAGCCACCAGCACCAATTGGTCATAAGTACAAGAATCTCAGAAAGTTAATTACTCAAAAGTACACCAAGGAAGAAAAGACAAAGAAAAAATATCTAAGATAAAGTCTTTCTACTGGGAAGGTTGTCAGCAAAGACCTTGCTATATAAAGAAAGGTTATTAGCTATTTTCAAAAACCCTGCAGAGAGACAGTTGGATCTTAATGGGAAGGTTAATCCAGAATTATGGGGTCATCACCAAAAAAGCTTCTATCCTGAAATCACATTTGCTTTTCTTGGAATGGCAACTCTTAACAGGTAGATTTTGGAGGATCTCATTCTCCAGGTAGGATTTCTATAGGAAAATTGCTCCATCAGGCAGCAAGAACCTGTCCTAAACTTATGTAGGCTTTTGTATGTAGATGCTGATTTTCTTTCCTCCTACTTTCAAAACAAATTGTGAATGGTTTTTTAAAAAACTATAAACAGAATGAAATAAAGTAAATTGGAAATGAGTCACTTTTATTTGCATAAGTTATTTTTTAACTGGAACTCATGTGTCTCTATATGTGCACATAATTTTCACAACCCAGGTTATTATCCCACTTAAGGCAGGGCTACAGTTTTGTGCCAGAGCACATACTATCCCTGGCATCTCTAGGCGGGGCTGAGAAGAACTCTCTCTGGGCGAACCCAAAGAACTTTCTGTTATTCAATTAGACTCAGTGAGATAAGAGCCACTGAAATGATTGTCACTTGTTAGTCTAGTTGTGGGGGAGGGTGTTACACAGAAAGAGCCTCCTCAAACATTATGGTATTTTTGAACCACAACTGGTCGTACCCTGGTAACAGCAACCTTGTGTTGCCAGCTAATCTTTCGCACACTAGCTCAGGCGGAGGGAACGGCAGAATGAACTCACCAAGGCTGCCGCTGCCTAGTTGGGACTGAAATTGGATCTAGTAACTGGAGAACCATACCTAGTTGAATGGTTAGGAACCTGTGGGTGTTGTAGGACTATAAAGTCTATCATTCTCAAATACTGGCTGGAAGCTGTGAGAGTTCTGGAGAGCCTCATTCATGACTTCATGTTCACTAAACTAGATGGATCACTTCCCATTAACTCGGGGATAGGCAACATGTACCCTGCCCAGCAAATAACAGCTCCCAAAACCTCTTAGTAGCATGGCTGGTGTCTACTGACTGGGGGATTCTGGGAGTTGTAATCTCCCTTCCCACCCACCCCCCAAAAAACCCTTTCCAAGAGTTGCATTAGACTTGGTGTAGCTGGTTTCTTATTTTCATGCAAACAGTCGATCACCACCCCTGCTACAGAAAGATGTGGAAATCTGTCACACTTGGAGTTTCATAATGGAAGACATTTCAGCCAGACAAGCTTTGAAGCTTGAGATCACACACTGCATTGTTGTCACAACAGCAGCAGCACTGACCAGCCTGGCAGGTTTCCAGGAATGTGGGAAGCCAATCAGAAGAAGAAAGGCCTTAATGAGGTCAAATAAGTGAGGCATATCTTATAATGATGAAAATGGAACTGCCCTATTTTGGGCACATCATGAGAAGGCAAGACTTTCTGAAAAAAGACAATAATACTGTACTGGGAACGGTAGAAGGGGGAAAGGGAAGACCAAGTATGAGATGGAAAGCTAAGACTAGAACTTGCAGAAGTTGAGCAGAACTGTTAAGGACAGAACGTTTTGGACATCTCTAGTTCATGGGGTTGCTATTTTCTCAGCTCGGATACGAGTAGCAGACGATGACGATGATAAAGTTTTATGTACTATGTATCCCTAGGTCAGTGATGGCGAACCTTTTAGAGACCGAGTACCCAAACTCAACAGGTTGGCATCCATGTCATAGACATGAATGTTATATAGTTCCCTCATGTTATATACAGTAATACCCCGGATAACGTTATGACTTGGTTCCACAAGTCATGACGTTATCTGATTTTTAGCGTTGTCCAATGCATGCATCGAACAACACTAAAAAAAAAAGCCCTGACTTCAGGGACAAACCGCTTTAAAGGCAGGCAGGGAAAGAGACCCAATCGGGTCTCTTTTCCTCCCTGTCTTTAAATCCACCACCCCACCCCACCCATTTTCTAGAGACCCAATCACGTCTCTCTCTTTCTCTAGAGACCCAATCACATCTCTCTCTTTCCCCCTCCCTGTAGTTTAAATACAGGGAGGGAAAGAAACACAAGCAGTCTCTGCGACTGCAGTAGGGTCGGGGAAAGGCGCGTGCTTTTCCCCGACCCTACTGCAGTCGGAGAGACCGCTGCGGGTGGGGGGTGGATTGGGTAGTTCTACCCAAACCACCCCACACCCACAGACCATTGCCTCGGATAACGCTAAGAATCATTATCCAGAATCGTTATCTGATGCAAGTTTTTTCCAAAAAACTTGCAGCGTTATCCGATTCTAGAGTAATCTGATGCAATCGTTATCTGGGGTATTACTGTAGTTCCTTTTTTGCGGGAGCCCTTAATTAGATTGAAAGAGCATTTGGTGTACATGTACAGATTCCCATTGTACTTCACACCGCCCAGAGCTGAGAGAGATGGTTTATAAACTGAATTTTGGATCTTGTAAAATCCTGACATCTCTCCATCATCTCCAGATTGCTCAGTCAGAACAGCAACTCCGGGAAGAAATGACCTTGCTGCGTGGGGAACATCGGATGTTGACCCTTAGCAGTGCTGAACAAGCTGCCAGGATAGAAAGCCTACAAGCTGAGGTAAGAAAAGAGACCTCCTCTCTCCGAGTCTCTCTTCCACCAAGTGATACTAGAAGGGCCACGGAGAATACAATATGGTGTTCTCCCCACCACCCCGCTAAGGGGTTGCAGTCTCTTAGGTCTGGCTGGTTCATCACAGACTAAAACAAAGGAAATCTCAAAGGGAAGTTGAGGAGGCTATTCATGTATCAGCAGTGTGGATCTTTGGGTAATTGTAAGTTCCCTCCAGGTAATATTCTTTTACATACAGTACTGTAGTTCAGTTTGATGAATCTCAGCTGAGGATGGAATTGGCACCATTGTTTTTAGAAAGCTCTTTGAAGTCTAAACATTGTTGAAGTCTAAACATTGGATACCTTGGGTCTTTTTATTGCTTTTTCTTCTCAACTACTGCTGTTACTTTTCTTCTTACATCTGGAGATGCTCTACCCATAAGTGAGAAGATTTTATTAACAGCCGTTGGTTGTAAACATCCTGTAACTATACGGCAGGTTTTTGAAAGGCTCATGTTAACTTGACTTGAGTAAACTGAGTTTCTCCAGACTGGGGCAGCATACTGTATACTGCAGATTGAAAGAGTAGAATAGTGGAGGTACCATGTAAGAGAGGAAGATCAGCTGTCAGAGAGAAGGCAGGTTCAGCAGCTTTCTACTGTCTTACTGTAGGCTGAGACCAGTTAGAAAAGTTGAATGCCTGTGACTCTTCTTCATTTGGTTGAGCCATAGCCTCAAACTGGCGAGTCTTCAGGCTACTAACTTGACTGTCTTATTATGCCTCACATTTTGAATGCCATTAAATCAAATGTCTAGTTCAATAGAAAGGGCATGGATTTTGTATTTTCTGCTCTAGTGAGGAAACAGCTTCAAACAGGTGGCCATTTTGTTTCTCAAATGCCATTGCAGGAGTAGGGCCCACATGATATGGTGCAGTGGGCCAGATCTGGTCTACAGGCCTTAGATTGGGAACCCCTGTTCTAGAATATTATTTGGGCTCTTTAAGGAATCACCAGAATCACCTGGCAATTAAGCAGGGAATGGAACTATGGAGCCTAACTCTGACAGGATGTCAACCATTTTTTAAGACTCCATGTTCATTCCCCACACCATCTAGAATCTAATGTTACAGCAACGGAGGCAAGATCTGGAGAAACAGACCCAACAGCTCCGGGAAGAGAATGAATCTATTCAGGCTCTGGTGGACGTACTTCATGATAACCTTCTCTGTCTTCGCAAAGAAAATCACAAGAAAGAGCTTCGGGTATGTATTTATATAAATTTGAGAGATGTGCAGATAGCTGCCTCGGAAACCTAGGAGAAGTAGCCCAAAAGCAACAGAAACTACCTCAAATTATTATTATTACTGAGGGAAGAGTGAACTGAAGCTCAGCAGTTAAGACAGAAGAGATTGTGAGGGAAAGTTAATTGAAAATAGAAGAATGATGGATGTGTCAACACAAAAAGGAAGAAGGATTCATTGGATGATACTGTGCATGGAGAAGCTGTTGATGGCAAGTCTTTTAAACATCCCATATACCAGGTTTCCTCAAACGTGGCTCTCCAGGTGTTCTTGGGCTTCAATTACCAGAAGCCCAAGTCAGCACACATGGAATTGATGTCCAGGAAAATCTGGAGAGCCAAGTTTGAGGAACCCTGCCATATACAGTACTGTATCTTCTTCTTCTTTCTCATTCCAAGCTGCAGCAGGTAGAAGTGGAAGCAGAAGAGCTTCGAGCATCCAACCATCACTTGCAGCGCCAAGTCAAGGAAATGAAAGAAGAGATCCGTCTGAATGACTTAGACACCTCAATCACGTCCATCCAATCTGAGATTGAAAGTAGTTTGGAAGATGCTCCTGGAGCACCTGGGCAAACCTCAAAGGTATGGGCAATGGAGTTGTCAACTCAACTCCTATGTTACTGTCATAGCTACATAACCTTTATAGCCTTTAAAGCCCTACATGGTAGTGGGCCAGGATACTTAAGAGACTGCATCGCCCTAAGAACATCTGTCTGTCCCACCAGAGTGGACAGAAGAGGCTCTTGTGGTTCTATCTGTCAGAGAGGCTTGTCTCTCAGGCACAAGGAAGAGGGCCTTCTCTGTGTCTGCTCTGGCCCTATGGAACCTCCTGCCAATTGAATTACGCCTCCAGGCAGAGCAGGTGACCTCAGAAAAGGACTAAAGACATGACTGGCAGGGCAGGTGTGGGGCAACAGTGGCATCATAGTGGCCCCAGCCTCCTGGTTAATTAAGTAAATATTCTCTCTCCTTTTTATTCTTTGATCTTTTAGTTTGTAACCTTTTAATTTTTTATTCTTGTTAGTTTTAGTTTTAATGAGGTTTTAAAGAGTATTTTATGATGCTGTAGTTTTTATATACAGTATCATTATTTTTGTACTTCTGTATGTTGCTTGATTGTCGTGTGAGCCGCCCTGAGTCGGGTTTCCTGAGTGGGCGGCATGCAAGTACGAAAATTAAATTAAATTAAAATTTCCCAGTACACCAAAGATAATAATCTGACTCACAATTTGGAAAAGTTAGACTATTACCTCTATTTCAACAGACTGCTAAACATGGGCTGTTAAAACAATAGCCAATGTTTCTACCTTTTGCATTTCTATTTTTAATTTTTTTTCCAGCCTATAGCAGGGAAGTATGTAGAAATATTGACTCCATTGACAAAGTGGGTATCAGTCTATGAAAGCTTATACCAGATGAAATTGCTAGTCTTTAAGGTAGGAGTTCTCAAATTATGGCCTATGGGCTGGATCCGTCCCATGGCATCAAATAATCTGGCCCACAGCCTCGCTGCGGACGTGGGTAGCACTGCCGCCTCCTCCCTCCTCTGCTTGGCGTGTCCCTGCTGGTACTTCATAGCAGGGTGTTTCACTGTCCCTCAGACTGTTGAGGGGCTTCTGCTGCCTTTTCTGTTTCTGCTGCCACTTCCACTGCCTGGTTGTGAACCGGCCCCCAGCTTAAAGGTCTTACAAGAATTTTTGTTGTTTCAGCCATATCTGATTTATTACCCATTGCTCCCACATTTCTCAGAATTTAAAAAAAAAACTTGTGGAACCTGAAACCTGCCTTGGTCTTATCTTTTTACCAGAAAATGTAATGCCTCAGTTTAGAAGTCAGTGGGAAAATAAATCTCAGATTTAAGCCAAAATTGTATTTTCTGCACAGACACTCCTAATTCTTAGTTATATACTTTAGGCATTCTACAGATATATCTTCTTTCTATGACGATTCATAAACCTAAACAGTTTAATAAGAAAATTATGATGTAATTATTCCTTAAAACCTAACAATACTGTAAATGCATTCTCTTGAGGAGAAAGACAGAGTATAATTTTTTTAATGAATAAAAAACAGTCAATGCATTACATTGATAGCTGAAAATGGGAAGTTTTAGCCATTTCTAGATTTTGAGCATGTGTAAAAATTCTTTTGCTGTACAGAATTGCTGTAATCTCACTTACAGCACAATCTTATACATGTTTGTCCAAATGTAAATCCTGTCCATGTCAGGGGACTGTAGTGGCTTAGTGGTTAAGACGCTTAAATCGATGACTGAAAGGTTGGCCATTCGAGACCCGAGTGCTATATGATGGAGTCCCAGTTCCTGTCCCAGCTCCTGCCAACCTAGAAGTTCAAAAGCAAGAAATTGCAAGTAGGTACCACTTTGGTAAGAAGGGAAACAGTGTTCCATGCATTCTGGTGTTTAGTCATGCCTGCCACATGTCCATGGAAACATCTGCAGACATAGATAACGCTGGCTCTTTGGTTCTAAACAGAGATGACCACCAAATCCTAGACTCGGATATAACCGGCTTTCGAGCAAGGGCGACCTTTACCTTTACCTAAATCCTGTCCAGAAGTGCTTGCTCTTGAGTAAGCCCTCTTTGGAATGTCCAAAGTCACACACAAATGACATGTTAATGATATGTGAGAAGTTCTTGTGAAAATCTGTACTTTGCACTTGTGGAGATACCATCCCAGGGTTAGCTGCATCTTTTATATCACAAATTATTTCACTGTTTTACGGGGGAATTCTTTCTGTTTGTCTGTTTAGCTGATGGCCAACAGCTCTCAAAAGGCAGGCCCTGCTCCTGTGGTTGCAAAAGGCCCATCTCAGAGATCAGAAGAGGAAGAAGCTGAATATGCACGAAAGATTTCAGCATTGAGTCATCAGGAGCAAGATATCCTGAAGCAGAAGGAATTGGAGATCATGAAACTCCAAGACCAGGTAACATGTGTTGTCTTTCTCCATTAAAAGATGTCATATATGGAGTGGTAGCCGTAGGATTTTTCTTTGAATCCATTGTCTACTTCTTGTTTCTGCTTCCAGATTACACTGCAATATTTGGAGCTCCACCATTTAAAGTCTGAAATAGAAAACCAGAGGCGTCTGTACCAGGAAAGCAATCGGGACGTGGCCTTGAAATTAGCTGTAGCAGAGAGGGATGAAGCTATAATAAAGTGAGATAACCTTATATTCCTTTTATGTTTATTATTTGCATCATTTCATATTACATAGAACAGAGGTTCCCAACCTAAGGCCTGTGGGCCAGATCCGGTCCGCGGCATCATTCCATGTGCCCACCCCACCCCTCTAACAGCATTCAAGAAACAAAATGGCCACCCCATCATGCATGCAAGGCAAAATGGCCGTCTGACCCTTGAAGCTGACTGAAAGTGACCCGGCCCCCAGCTTGAAAAGGTTGGGAACCCCTGACATAGAACATCCCACAGAGGTGGGATATAAATATAAATAAATAAATATCAGCTGATGATAGTCTTTCAGGCAAGATGATAATTGTGGCCAGAATTCAGTTGGTGATTTACAATTGCATTAAGTGAAATTGCATATATTGCAGTAACAGATTGTTGTTAATTAGTTAGGTGTTGCTTCTATACCTGAATACAGGTATGTTCTTTAGTGGCAAGTGGATTTTGATTGGTATGTCTATTATAAGGCCTCTGATGTGGTGTTGGAGGAGAGTTTTGAGAGTCCCCTGGACAGCAAGGAGAACAAATAGGTCAATCTTAGAAGAAATCAACCCAGAATGCTCCTTGGAAAGTCAAATTGTAAAGATGAAGCTAAGGTACTTTGGACATCAAATGAGAAGAGAGGATTCGCTTGAGAAAGCCTTGATGCTGGGAAAGGTGGAGGGCAAAAGAAGAAGGGGGCGGCCAAAAATGAGATGGTTAGATGGTATTGTAGAGACAATGGGCACAGAACTGAGCGAGTTGAGGAGGATGGTGGAGGACAGAAGTGCCTGGCGGACAACGGTCCATGGGGTCGCAGAGGGTCGGAATCGACTGTGCGACTGAACAAAAAAAAACCATGCCATACATGCAGATGTTCCTGCATTCTAGATTAAATCCTAGTATGCATACTACTGTATTGTGAAATATAATTACTAGGTGAAAGATGTTTTAATGCATTCACGTTCCCATAATGATATTAACAATGTCTCTTGTCTACACATTTCCCTAGACCTAGACTCTAGTTGTAGAACAGCTAATTTCAATTTTCTTACATTATTTAATCTTGCAGTTTTTTAAAGGGAAGATCTAACCTGAGACAGTTTGACTCAAATAGAGGAAGTAATGGCCTTTAGTTTGCAAAACTTGATCAGGGCTGTTAATGTTATCTCATTTGGTAGTCATAAACTTCCTAGGGTGGATATATGTCAGATACAAGTGGATTCCACATTACAACATAACTACAATTGCTTTCATACTATGTTTATGGGCTTGATGACCAATTATAGGACTCTGGGTGCTGGATTAGACAGCTTTTTGGCCTAGACATGAGGCTCCTCTTATATCTTCATGCACTTTTCTTTGGCACAACAAAGGTCTGCTGGAACCAGTTGTAGATGCTATGTTTCCTTACAGCATGAGTAGACAGACTGTAGCCCTCCAGATGTTGTTAGACAGCAGTTTCCAGCATTTCACAGTATTGTTTATTCTGGCAAGGGTTAATGGGAGTTGCAATCCAATCTTGGTGAGCTGTAATATCCCCACAACTCGCTTATGATACATCTCCATATTCACAATGGTTTGTTCCTATCTTACCTCTCTCTCTCTCTCTCTCTGAGAGAGAGCGCTCTGGACCCCCCTCAAACATGAGTGTTATATCTTCTAGAAATAGTGGCTAATAGTTGCTAATAGCTACTAATAGCAGCTAGCTAAAGGGGCTGCCACAAGAAATGAAAAACATTTGACTTTTTCTGCTTGATTTCCCACCCCAAGCCTCTGTTATTTTGATGCCCACCATCATTTTGCCAGTGTTACTCTGTCTGCCACTGGTCATCAAATACCCTAAAGATATCTACTCTTTCTTGAGAGACTCTAATGTTTACTTCCATGAGTTAATAGCGCATAAGATGAACAATTAAGCAAAATTATTTGAAAGGTTGACAGTTGGAGGCATGTCTCTTTGGCACTGTATTAAACCAAATATTCCTGTGTTAAGAAATCATTTCTTGAGCTGGTAGTCTCGCCTGCATGTATGTTATGAAGTTCCTATGCACCAGAGAGGATTCTGGGAAATAGGACATGGTCAGTCTGTTCTTGTCATATCAGGCCTGCTGGGATATTCTTGTACACACTCAGATAAACCAAGGTACAGTACTGTATGTCCTAGAGCACATTTCAACATTCTCATATGCTTCATAAGTTTCAAAAGAGGATGGGAATAGCAACTTGACTTTCAGGAAACGTTATCAAGCAACCATAAATGAGAAACTTCTGAAGACCATCATGTTTTCCCTGGATCTATTCTATGGGAGAGGAAGAATAAATCTACAGTACAGTACAGTACTGTACAGTACTTTTAAACAATGGAAAACTGACCTCTTCAGGTCACAATGGGAATTGCGTTAAAAATCATTCTAAAAGCATCATGCAGATACTGTATGTGCAAAAAAAAATATTGTATTGGTTAGATCTGTGGCTAATTTGCAGCAAAGTCTACTTAAAGATTTTGATTGCTTAACTATCTTATGAAGCTACCAACAAAATTACTTTCCTATAGTCTAACTAAGCAAGGTAAGATAGTTCACCTTTGGCAATAAACAAGAGTATATTTTTGCATAGGTGGACTTTGAGCTCCATTTAACCCTGACACTGAATGCCCCAGTCTCAGAATTTTTAATTAAAAAATTATGAATTATGCACTGATGTCTGGATGGTAAATCTTGGAATTAATAAACAAAAATAGATCCCACAAGCCTGAAATCTGCCCATCTCTGTTGCAGTGGGATTACCGGTATTTTTTTTTTCTTGCCTCATTATTATTGTTCTAATAGAACAGATTACATCTATAACTGTATCTCTATTTATATCTATATTTATACACACATTTATGTTGTCCATGTGTGTGTGTGTGTTTGGCAACTACAACTGTCAAATAGTTATACACAGACGTAAAAGCACCAGAGAAGGTTATATATATGCACACTTATCTTGCAGGAGGTATCTATATGCATATATTTCTATTATCTTTGTTCTCTATCTCTTAACAGGAAAGGTGAGATGGAATTGGAAATGGCAAAGGTTTCTTTAGAACGGGATTCGCTGAGCCAGCAGTTACTGCGTGTCATACGGCAGAAGATGGCTCTTTCCCAGGAGCTGGAAGCTTGGCAAGTGAGTAAGAAAACATCAGAAAAGCAGAAAACATTTCTTAATAATTTATACAGCAGCTTCACCAATAGTCCTTCTATTCTGTATGCCTCAAGTGCGTTAAAGTAAACTATGCACTAGGGAAACTTAACAGTAAGAAAATGCCAAACTTTTAAAAACCCAGATTACCAGTAAGATGTTTTTTTGGCTCTTGCTGTGTTTAATAAAATCCAGATTCAGGCAGTGACACAGCTGAAATGAGTGTGAGAATTTTTGGGTCCTATCCTGCATTCACAATTTGTTCCAAGTCTGCTCTGTGGATTCATGCCAGTTCTGAATCTTAAAGGGAGAGAAAACCAAGGATAGGAAGGCCAAGAATGACAACTGAGAAAAAGACTAGGAACAGGGTAGAAAAATGGCAAACTAAGGGCTTGCTCATGACTGACTGGGATAAAAACATGTTACTGCTAAAGAGAGGGGAAAGATGGTGCTAGAAATTAACATGAAAAATAAATATTAGAGAAAAAATAACTAGTGAGGGTAGAAAAAAGGGAAACACAAAAGGATTAGTCTAGAAATTTTGTTGTATAGCGGAGGAAAAGCTACTTGGTACCATTTCAAATCAATTACCTCACGTAAAGAGCCCCTCGCTTAGAGACTAACTTGCTTAAAGAGCAGAATTTTCTCTGAATGCCTGCCTCGCTTAACAAATAAAACCAACCAAAAACTCGCTTAACAACTAAATCAGGGTTCGCAATCCCCCCCAAAAAAAGTCACAATTGGTCACTTACAATGGTGTTTCGCTTAAAGAGCAAACTCACTTAAAGAGCAATCCCATGGAATGCATTATGCTCTTTAAGCGAGGTACCACTGCATTGTGTAATCAATCACTATCTTAGTGAGGGCAG
This sequence comes from Furcifer pardalis, assembly GCA_030440675.1. Lineage (NCBI taxonomy): Eukaryota > Metazoa > Chordata > Lepidosauria > Squamata > Chamaeleonidae > Furcifer > Furcifer pardalis. Next base: position 9,948,966 of record CP126897.1, read on the forward strand.
GAAAAAATGCCCTCACTCTGAGGTAGCTTTATTGATGGTATAAAGCAGGGGTACCCAAACTGTGGCCAATGAGCCAGATCCAGCCCACAGTGCCAAATCATCTGGCCTGTGCCGCCCACAGAAGTGGAAGTTAAACACGCATGCGCAAAGTCCTGCCATAAATGCACCCGCAGCTGTCATAAACGCATTTACAACAGCTGCAGGTGCATTTATGGCAGTGTTTTGTGCGTGCACGGGCACTTGTTATTTCCATTTCTGGTAGGAGGAACCACATAACCGGCCTGCTCAACCACGTGATCAACCTGGAGCACAAAAAATTTGGGGACCCCTGGTATAAAGTGATAATATGGTACCATTAAAAGAAGCCAACTCAGAGAGAGAGAGAGAGACAGAGAGCAATGCTGACAGCCTTTTCTCTCAAGTTTTGGTGGATAAAAAAATGGCATCTGCCAATGATAAACCTCTGGTCACTAAACTATGAGCAGTGAATGGGTTGGTTATGTAAAAAAAATTCAGCTCCTCACCAGAATCCTCTATATTTAAAACAAAAGAGAAATTCTCCACAGAACATTTGACTTCATTCTAAAGCAGTGTTTCCCAACCTGTGGTTTTTGGACTTCAATTTCCAGAAGCCTAAGTCAATTCCCCAAAGCACTGATCAGCCAACGTACTGACTTAGGCTTCTGGGAATTGAAGTACCACTGGGGGAGAGGGGGTTTCCACATTGAGAACCACTGTTCTAGAGAAACAACCTACAGTATGGGATTCCAGTTCACTGAGAATGCGTATACTGTATATGTGCATAAATTGGTAAATTGATGCCATGAGGTCTCATGCTTATGTCTGGTGAAGTGAACTTGATTTACAAAAGCTAACATTAAAATACAGGAGTTAGTCTTTAAGGTGCCAGAAATTTTTTTGTTTACTCTCTAATATGCTTATATATATATATAATGTATTTTTTCTCCCTTTCTGGCAAATAGGATGATATTCAGTACATTATTCACCAGCAGCTTCTCCAGAAGCATCAGGAAGAAAAGCATCCTGTCACCTCACCATCTAAAACCCCAACACAAGGCAAGAACCCTCCTTTATTTCAACGTGGCACCAGCGTTCGCAATGGCAGTGGCTTCTTCTCTCTTTTCCGGAAGAGTTGAAGCCTGAAGGGTCTTTATTAAAAAAAAAAATGCCTGAAGGAAAAATAGTGGAGGGAATAGCAGACCTCCAAGATGGACCAAAGGCTGCTTTGGGTGATACTCTAACAACCAGTGAGACCACTCTTGAGGTGGCAGGGGCTAAGATGGGTTCAGTGCCTTTTTAACAGCTTCTCAACCAACTGTAGGTTGGAGGGAATTTGTTCGACCATATTACAGCCTTAGCCAACTGTTACAGTCATACAGGCAGTGCGGGGCTTAAGCACACAACACACAGCCTTTGAGTATGAAGGCAGTCAAATACAGACAGATTTACTAAATGTCAACTTCTACATGGTTGTTAAAAATACAGTAATATACTAGTGGAGGCCTTCTTCTTACTTGTCAAGGTCAGACTTTATGCTGCCAAAATGAAGCTACCTTTCGATGAATTCATTCTGCAGTTCCTTTCGCCTGACATAGTACGAGAAAAGTTAGCCAGCACAATAAGGTTGCTGTTGTCCAGAGTACAACCGACTGTAGTTCAAAAATAACACAATCTTCAAGGAGGCTCTTTCTGTGCACTAGTGGAGGTGATATGGGGCTTTTAAAAATTAATAGGACTCAGGACTTCAACATGTCTTAATCAAGCCCTGGAAAGAATAGAGGTCTTGTAGCACCAAGTCTGAGCTACCCAGGCACCCCTACTTTGTCTAGGTCAGTGATGCCGAATCTTGGCATGCCGAATGTTCTTGAACTTCAATTCCCAGAAGCCCCGATCAGCAAGAGTGCTGAGTTGGGCTTCTGGTAGTTGAAGTCCAAGAACACCTGGAGTGCCAAGGTTCACCATCACTGGTCTAGGTTAATGAACATGCCCACAGATTTTATGTTGATAGCTGAAAAGAGGCCCCTACAAATCAAGAATAGGGACTTCTCTGCAGATGTCCATGTTTAACATGCCTACGAAGGTAAAGCTGATTTGGGCTTGATCTGGGCTTGTGACGTCAAAAGTGGGAGATCTTAAAGGTGACAGAGGGCTAAATAGGCTGTCTTCTTAACTAGGAAGACATCCTTGGTCCAGCTTCAGTCTTTGAGTGCCTAAATATATAGAATGTGCAAAGAAATCTCAGATTTCATAGCATCTGTCAGCCAGCAAGAGAGACATCCTAAATTGTCTTCAAGTCCTAGTTTGAAAATCATGCAATTGTATCCAAATAGCAAAGCTTGAAAATGTGGATTTTTTGGGAGGTTGGGGATACAACTTCAGATTATTATTTTTAAATTAATAATATTAAATTGGCTTTAATTTAGCTCTACTAAGTGGGTAGACTAAATTTGAACTCCAATCCTCTGATGGAAATCCTATGGGTTTTTGCCCTGTTTCTCAGCCAATAGGAATTCATAGTTTCAAAGGGGGGGAGGAGATGCAAATTACCTTGATGATTCTTAATTTGAGGAGATGGGGGTGATATCCAGTCAACAGCTACCCATGGTGTATTTTGAAAATCACTCCTCCAATGAAACTTGCCACAACCACCTGCCACATATTTTGGGGACTTTCATTTATAATTTTACTGCACTATCCACAAGATATTGGTACATAGCCTAAAGAAGTTGATTTAACCCACAAAAGTTCACTGATTGATTTTTTTATTAGACTAATAAAGATATTGCCTGTTCTTGCATTTGTATTGTAGAAAGACCACATGGCTTTCTTTGTTTGTTTAGGTACGCAGTCTGATGTAACCGATTGAGTGATGGACTGAAACTCGAGACCTGGGTTCGAATCCCCACTCAACCATTAAAACTTAGGGGGGGGGGTTTTTACAACTGGTAAAACTACTCATTAAATGTCTTACTCATCTTGGAAACCCAGTTAGAGTCATTATAAAGTCAGCTGCATCTTGACAGCATATAACTATGATGGCGAACCTTGGCACTCCAGATGTTCTTGGACTTCAATTCCCAGAAGTCCAAGCACCCTGTGAATTCACACATATGGATTTACTGCAATTTATCCGGCCCGTGTTGCCCTTGTCGCTCCCGGAAGCGGAAGTAAATGCTACTTCTGCTTCTGGGAGCGAAGAGGGTAGCACGAGCCGGATAAATTGCAGTAAATCCATTTGTGTGGATTCACAGGGTGCTTGGACTTTTGGGAATTGAAGTCCAAGAACATCTGGAGTGCCAAGGTTCGCCATCACTGACCTAGAACTTCCCCCCTCAAGTGTTATATACCAGTAGGAGCATAATAACCTCTGTTCAGTAGTGGCAGTATTACTACCCTCAGTGCATTAAGATTCTCATTTGAACTTGGTTTATTTTGCTGTTCTTTAATCTCCAAGGTAAACGTCTCCCTTACTCAAAAGTCAGTCGCATCCAATTCTAAGGGGTGGTGCTTTACAGACAAAGAGCCAACGCTCTCTGCATGTGTAGACATTTCCATGGTCATGACTAGATACCAGAGTGTATGGAACGCTGTTACCTTCCCATCAATGTGGTACCTATTGATCTACTTGCAATTTTTTGCTTTCGAACTGCTTTTGAACTCCATCATGCAGCACTCGGGTCTCAAACTACTGATCTGCCAACCTTCCAGCCATCAAGTTCAGTGTCTTAACCACTAAGCCAAAGAGTACTACTCCACACACAAAATCTACATACTGTACATAACATAATGACTAAGTTACATGAACACCAGCAGGGGGTAGTGAAGTTCCTTCTGAGGCCTCCCATGTGTGCCTTATTGCGTATGAACACATTAAAATACACATAAATAAATCAGCTGGTGTTTTGTAACCAATTTCTCAGCTTGTTAAGAAACAGACCGGGGGGGGGGGGTGAACGACAAATTGTACATAAAAATTTTAAAGGATGAAACCAAATAGAGATCTATTTATTTATGCAGATGAAAATGTATATTGTACTTTTGTTGCATATTTGCTAATATAGATGTTATAATTTTCTCTTTATTAAATAAAGACTTATGGTTCTTATACTTTGCGCCTCTCTGTCAATCTCTTTGGGAAGGAGGTTCTTCTTGGGGAAACGGTGTGTAGCAGCTCAGAGCAGAGACTTGTGTACAAGACAATATGCACTGACAGCTCAGGAGAGGAAGGAAGTTTGTAAAGGTGGGGACATGTAACACCAACTGCAGCCAGTCAGTCAGTTTCTATACAGTGCTTTGCATACAAATCTAGAGATTCCACAAATCATGACTTATAAATCATACCTTCAGACCTGAGAGTTGAGATGTCACCTGTATGAGAGGTGGCTATGACAGTTAAGTAATGAGAGGAACATGGTACATACTCTTAAGTCATGTAATTTAGTGTTTTGTAAGCATTTGCTGAATTAGACCAAACACCTATAATATAGTCCAGCAGGATGTCTCCCACAAGGGTCAGCTTGATACCAGTGGTGGTCTGGCCCATCGGGCTACTGGGACTCATCCCGGGCCACCCCCAAGGCCTCCAAATACCATGGCGCCCCTCTTGGATGCCAATCCAAAGCAAAGGCACTCCCTGTCCAGCGCCCTTTTAGGGTAGCCGGCAAACCCTGGCTTGATACATTGGGGAAGTCAGAGGCAACAGAACACAATAGAGAGCAGGAATTATCAACCTTTCTAAGCCAGGAGCCAGATCACTCTGTCTCAGACCGCTTCGGGGGCTGGATGGCCATTTTGCCCTTCTTCCACCACATGGCATTTCAGGGTCTGGTGGAAGCGGTGGGGGCCGCAGCTTGAGAATCCCTGATATAGAGCCATCATGACTAGTGATGGCTATATATTGTGTTCTGTTGTCTCCCTTGAAAGTTGCCCAACATTGGAGGGGGCCGGGCATCGCTGTGTCTTTTGGTGAAGAATTCTACTGCCTACCACAGTGCTGTGTGAAGTATTTCCTTTTGTTTGCCCTGAATTCCACTTATTTGGATGACCCCACGTTCTAGTGTTAAGAGAAAGGAAGGAAACCCTCTTCCTATCTACTCTCTTCTCTTCATGCCTAACTATACACATTCCTTTAAGTCAGGCCCGCCTCAAAGACTGTGGTATTTTTGAACCACAACCGGGCGTACCTTGGTAATGGCAACCTTGTGTTGCCGGTTAAGTTTTCTCACACCAGGCCAGGTGAAGGGAATTGCAGAATGAACTCACCAAAAGGTGCCTTCATTTCGGCAGTTTCACGTCTGACCTAGACACGGAAGGCCTCAGGTGTTGATTTGAGAAGAGCTTTTAACAAGGCAATTCGAATCAAACCCAGAATTAAGAGGGAGACACAGAAGCTAGAATCCTGTCATCATTGGTTCTGATAAGGGGGGGGCTTATTCCTATCAGCTTGGCAGCAAAATGGGGCCACTCAGACTCAGGAGTGAATATCACAGCCTTCAGGTGGCTCCCCAAATATGCAGCATTTCTTTACAAAAACAGAATGAATGTCCAATAAGGAGTGAGAAGTGTCCATGGTTGCTGGATAAGGAATGAAAAGGCGCTCAAGGGTAAGGAAAAGAGATGGACTTACTGTTCACAGCAGGGGTGGCCAACTATGGCCCACAGGCTGGCCAGAAGCAGAAGCGTTTATGACAGCCATAAAATGTGCCCACACATGCGTAAACACACACGTGGCTGCTGTAAACATGTTTACAACAGCCGTGGACGCATGTGGGAGGAACCACGTGACAACCACTCAGATGTCCGGGGCTGTAGTCCGGCCCACGGAATGGAACTGTTGGGAATCCCTGGTTTACAGGAAGGCGAAAGAACCTGTGATCTGCCAGATATTCTTGAACTAACATTCCCATTATCCTCAGCCAATATGATCAGTGATGAATAAGACAACAACACTTAGAAGGCTACAGGTTCCCCATCTCTGATTTGCAATGTTCTAGAATGGGGGAAACCCCAGAACCTTGAAGGTTGTGTACATAAATTAGATTTGCATTTGCTGGCACATCTCTCTGCGTGATTTGCAGTAGACAAACAAGGTTTTCTAAATCCAAATACAGTACTCGAATGAAAATGACAGCCCCTCCTAAAACATACAATTACTCTGATGAAGTGGAGAAAGATTGGGGTGAGCAGGGGTGGTATGTATTTTTACTGTGCAGAACTATGAAACTCTGTTCCGTCTCTGTATTTGAAACAAATTTCTGGACACAGGGTTACAGTGAAATTTGTGGTAGGCTTCAATAGGCAGATCTTACGGTTCTAGCTAACAAAAAAGATCATGGGAACCTCTATTCTTCTCTTTCTTATTGTAAGATGTAGGACTGTTGTAAATAAATACAAACAGGATATCATTCCCATTCTCCAGAAACCTCTTCCTGTGCTGTATGAACGTCTGAGGTATGAAGAAAATTTATTTCTTTAAACAACAGTCTGTTCTTCACTCTTTCAATTGTCTCCTTTCCCTGTGCACATCCAAAGAGGTATATCAGATAATAAACAAAACAAAAACACTGTAGCACTTTAAAGACTAACTGCTATATTTTAATGTGAGCTTTCATGGATCAAATCCACTTCATCAGACATGGGAGTGAGACTTCATGGCATTAATTTATATACATCAGATACAGAAAAACAGAGTGATTGGTCAGCATGACAAATAAGTATACAAATCAAGGTGCTTCTCTGGATTAGCAGATGCCCTGAACAAGAACATATTTGTTAGAAGCTAGGATATACTGCAGTTTTGTGTGTGTGTGCCTCCTTCTTGCTCTAGCTGCTTCCTTTCCCTTTAACAGTTCAGCTGCTCTTCCTTCTCCAAAATTAACTGGGATTGGTTATTATCTGATGGGACTTTAACTGATCTCATCAAAGTTTAGTTTAAAGTTTGATTTGACTTCAAAGTGAGGTCCTGGAGTGTTGCTTCTGAATTTGCTTAAACTAACACCAGTGAAGGTCTTTTAAATCCTGCCAGAGATAGAGATGGTAGCCCTTGTTCTAGCAAGAATTGCTTTTCTCTCCTTGCCCCCACCCCGGGCACACCAGCTGTGCCCATCCGGGTTGCATTTTTCTATCCACAAGTGGGCCTAACAAGAGAACAATGTAAGTATTTCTTGTAGTGCAGAGGGGGTGGCTGTGGTTGGCATCTCAACCCTTTAGCAAGGAATGTGGAATGGAGAGATGAGACAGATGGGCAAAGTAGGCAGAGAACAACCACTGGCAGTCTACCCTACCGCTCTGTTTGGGGCAACTACATTTTATGACTGGCAGAAAGTTGTGCAGGAAGGAGCCAGGACTCTTGATCCCTCTAGGAGGGGGTGGAGGTGGTTGAAAGAGTAAGAACAAATAGATGGAAATCCAAATATACTTTCCCCAGCCCTTATCTCTTTCGCATAGTCAAAGCAATGGTATTTCCGGCCGTAATGTATGGTTGTGAGAGCTGGATCATTAGGAAAGCTGAGCGCAGAAGAATAGATGTCAATCTTGGAAGAAATTAACCCTCACTGCTCCTTAGAAGGTCAAATAATAAAGATGAAGCTGAAGTACTTTGGACATCAAATGAAAAGAGAAGATTCGCTTGAGACATCCTTGATGCTGGGAAAGGTGGAGGGCAAAAGAAGAAGGGGGCGGCCAAAATGAGATGGCTGGATGGTATTGTAGATGCAATGGGCACAGAGCTGGGCGGGTTCAGGAGGATGGTGGAGGACAAAGATGCCTGGAGGGCAGTGGTCCATGGGGTCCCGAAGGGTCAGAATCAACTGTACGACGGAACAACGAAAATAAATCCTTAGTTTGAAAGAAAAAGAAACATTTCTGCTAATAGCCAGTCACTTATCTCTAGCAGTTAAATGCAGAGGTGACTTAGTGGTTAACTTGCTAAACTTAACAACTGGAAGGTCAGCAGGTCAGCAGTTTGAGACCCAAGTGGTACGTGACAGAGTGAGCTTCTGTCATATGTTCCCAGCTCCTTCCAACCTAGCAGTTTGAAAGCAAGAAATTGAAAGAAGATAAATTGGTACTGCTTTGGCAGGAAAGGTAACAGCATTCATAGTTGTGCCTGCCACATTACCACAGAAATGTCTACAGATGGTGACAGTTCTGGCTCTTTGGCTATAAACGGAGATAGGCACCACACCCTAGAGTTAGATACGACTGGCTTTCAAGCTTGCCATACAGCTGTTAAAGGCATTATTTTGGTGCTTTTAATTGTTTCATGATTTGTTTAGTAATGTGGGTTAGCTATAACGAGCACCATGTTTAGTTATGGAAAGTTGTGCAACTTCACTCCATGCAAGTTTCATGATGTCATCCAGTGGGGTTGTGGGGGAGGGGAATTATATACTTATTATCCCCACCCCCTTTCAAGTTCTAGGAATCTCTTTCATCCTGAGGAACTCTATAAATGCTAGAAAACTGCCACCCCTGGGACACAGTGGCAACTATACAAATCTTGATTAACAGGATTACTTGTTTGATTTTTATCCTGTCTTTTGCTCCTAGCAGTTTATAAGCAGAGTAAAACAGGTACAGATAAAGAGAGCTTAAAAAATATAAATAAAAATCTTGAAAGCATAATATGTTAAATTCATTTAAACATATTAGCTTGGCTTTCTTACTAGCTGTAATTAATCAGCAATTAAACTAAAATATCAAAACACTGCTGCACTGACAATACTTTAGGAATATATCAGTCAAACAGCAACATGGAAGAGTTCTGCTAAGGATAACAGGGAGGGCTCAACTTGACATCCCATGATTAGGAGTTTCACAGCCTCAAGGGGTGAAAAATTCAAACAGTGTATTTATAGGCACAAAGACTCCTGAATGTTATCTCCCCAAATTAACAGTAACTACTGCAATGGCTCAAGTGGTTAAGACGCTGAACTCGTTGCCTGGAAGGTTGGAGTTCGATTCTCAGGTACTGCATTACAGAGTTCCTGTCTCTGTCCCAACTCCTGCCAACCTAGAGTTTGAAAGCAAGAAATTGCAAGTAGATAAATAGGGACCACTTTGGTGGGAAGGTAAACAGTGTTCCGTGTACTCCGATGTTGAGGCATGCCTGCCACATGTCCACGGAACTGTCTGCAGTCATAGATAGCGCTGGCTTTTTGACTATAAACAGAGATGAGCACTGAACCCTAGAGTTGGATACGACTCACTTTGGAGCAAGGGCGACCTTTACCTTATAGCACTAATAGTACCTTTCCTATATCCTGATCTTTGTAAACAGTAAATAAAGTCTACCTGCATATTTTGTCACAAATAAGCCTTACTGTATTCAGTGAGACTTTACTCACAAGTAAACCCCATGCACAGGATGCATTCAAACTCTAAAACACGTGTGTTTTCCAGATTTGATTTCATGATTACAAAGAATAGCAACTTTCCAGGGTTATTATTTCATCTAAGATTTTCTAGCCATAATCCTACATAAAAGAACATTAAATCATATTAATAATAATTACAACTTCTTGCAATCTGTCCCAGGGTTTTCCAGGTATAGGGCTCTCAGAAGTGGTTAATCATTCCCTTCTTCTGGGAGTGCCCTGGATAGTGCAACTTGCCAAAAGTTACATAGGCTGCTGCTTTTCCTGTTAGCAACAGTAGGGAAGCCAGTTCTCAAACTCTGACTCCACCACAAAGTACCCAATTCACTGAGGCATCCAGCTGGCTAAAAGGATATTTAATTTCTAGGAATGGACCAAACACATAGGATTTCTGACAGATTTACTCCTGAGTACCCTTTGCACAATAGGGTTGCAATGGCTTAGTGGTTAAGATGATGAGCTTGCAACTGGAAGGCTGGCAGATCAGTAGTTCAAGACCTGAGTGCTGCATGACAGAATAAGATCCTGTTGTCTGACCCAGCTTCTGCCAACCTAGCAGTTAGAAAGCAAGTAGATAAATAGGTACCACTTTGGCAGGAAAGGTAACAACGTTCCCTGTGCTCCAGCGTCTAGTCATGCCTGCCACATGACCATGGAAATCTCTAAGCCAGTTGTGTCTGACTGTAGGGGTGTGTGTGCTCATCTCAGTTTACATCTGCAGTGGTTTCCCAAGGTGGGGCCTCATGCCTCAGGGGACTTCAATTCCCTGAACCCCAAGTCAGTACATTGACTGAGCAGTGTTTTGGGAAATTGACTTAGGCTTCTGGGAATTGAAGTCCAAAAACCAAAAGTTGGGAAACACTGATTTACAACCAATGAGTCAGGGCTGGTCGTGTGGTTCAGGGGGCCTGTCACTATGGCCCGCAGGCCGGATCGGGCTTCTGATGCCAATTAATCCGGCCCACAAAGCCCTTGTCGCTCCCGGTCGCGGAAGTAAAACGCGCCTGTACAGGTGCGTTTTACTTCCACTTCTGGAAGCAACGAGGGCCTCACAAATTTGTGTCGTAGGCCAGATCCGGCCGCCCATGGGCCATAGTTTGGGCACCCCGGTCTAAACAGTTCAGGGGGTTCCTTGGTGGGGGATTCCATCCCCCTCAACAAACTCAACCTCTTCTTTCATGCCCCGACCAAACCCCCGACTGCCAAAAAGGAAGCCACTCTTTCTTGCTTTTGTCGCTGGCCAAACTGAAGTCCTCCTCGGTGAGAACCTTCTGAATGAACCCGAGGAACCGAACCCCACCCTAAGCCCCGCCCCCTCTTTATGCGCCCCCACTCGGAAGCCCCGCCCCCTTGGCTCCCCCTCCCTCCCCTCTCCAGCTGGTTCGAATCTCACTTTTGCGTTCCCTCCACCCGAGGAGCTGTCCGGAGCCAAAGGCGGCGTCCGAGAAGCCGGAGCCCCGAGAGGAGGGGGGAAAAGAGGGGGGAAGGAGGAAAAACGAAACAGGAAGGAAGCCAGGCAGGGATCGAACCCGCGGCCCAGCATTTCGAGCTCCCTGGTCATCTGATCTCGGCCGGTTGAGCGTCTGGACAGGGAAAGGGGACGGAGCTACTACGGAGAGGCGGCCAGCCAGCCCCGACAGCAAGCGCCCCAGGCTTGGCCATTGCAACCCTGCATTGAGCTCCGGTCGTTCTCTCCTAGCAGCCATGGATGGAAGGGTCTCCCCTTAACAAGCCGCGATCCTGTGCGCGATCCTTCGCCTCCCTCCTCCTCCTCCTCCCCTGGACGAGACTTCGGCTTCACCCTCGGCGGCTGCGTCCCTTCCTTCCCCTTCTTCGTTGCCTTTTGCTCGGTTTTTCTCCTTCCTCTCGGCGAAGATTTCTCTGCAAGGAGGAAATTCCTTCACCTGCTGGATCTCTATTCCCCCTTTAATTCCCGCTCCTCTTTTTTTCCTTTGCTGGAGGTTACCTGGCGCTTCTTCTTTCCTCTCGTTTCCAGGTATCTTCAGTTTGGGACTGTGGCCGCCTCTCTTTATTGTAAAGCCTTGTTTCTGAGCCCAGGTTAGCCTTGAGAACAAGGAGCTAAAATCCTGATTCCTTTTTCTGGATTTGGGTTTTTTTTTAAAGGGGGGGAAGGAATCTTGTGGCCCTTTACATTTCACTCCCTCCCCCAGGGAAAATGAAGGATTTAGTTTGGGAAAGAGACTAAGTTTTGTTTCCCGTTGTTGAATGCTGGAATTATATTTAAATACTGTATATATTTAACTTTTTTTTTTGGGGGGGGGGAGTCACCAACAGGTCACCACTTCTTCCACTACAGTATTTTGTTTCACACTGCATTCCCTGGAGGACTTTTTGATAAACTGGCCTCTGGCCTCTAAATCTGGGACCAATCTGGGGTGGGGGTGGGGAGCTTATGTATTTCTACCAATTTCTCTCTCTCTTTCTCATTTTTTTTAATTCTCCTTCTACTCCACCCAAGAAAATGCCAATATTTTCATAATCTGTAGATTGGGAAATTACCTCTGAAGTCTATAGATTCTCTGAGGAAGGGGGGAGGAAAATAGAGAATCCAGAATAACAGCCCCTACATTTTACAGATTAATGAGCGCAAAATCACTCATTTGGCAGGGTCTGTGTTGTATATTGTGTTCCTCTTTGGGCGTCTGACTTTAAGGAAGTAGCTGTTTTGGAAGGAGAAGTATAACTCTCCCCACTGAAACATAGGAAGCGGTTTGGCAGAAATAAAGACTGAAAACTTCCTACATTCCTGGAGACACTTCTGGAGGAAGGAACAAATCTTGTGCGTCTTTGATGTAGACAGAATCGGTGCTGCCTCAACCCTATGCCTCCATTACCTGCCATGGGGCTCTGAAGCAGAACAGACTTCCCACTGGAAAGTGTGGAAATTGGTGGAGAATCCCTCCAAGCTGTGTCAGAAAAGAAGAGGAGGAGTCTGTCTAGCACATGAATGGCTGCCAAGGATTATGACCACTTGTTCAAACTGCTCATCATTGGGGATTCAGGTAAGGAAAGCGTCATTGTTTTCCCTTCAGTGTTCCCCTTATGTCCTATTGCATTTGGCTGTTCTGCTTCTTAAAATGTTCTCCTTTTGAACCATTATGCTCTTTTTAAAAACACACACCTTTATTCTCTTATAGACTCATTCTTGGCTCATTTGCTTTTCTTCCATTCCCCCCGTTTATTTGTTCATGCTGCTTTTATCTGTTCATCCTGCTTTTCTTTGTTCATCCTGCAATCTTTCTCCTCCTTTAATCTTTCTCCAATCTTTACTGCTTCCATTATCTTCCGGTCTGTTGTCATTTCTTGTTGTGGGTTGAGCTTTTTTCATGCACGAAATAGCTTCTTCTCACTGCTTTTATTCTGTGATTTTTTTAAAAGCCACCTCTTCCCACTTCTTGTTTCTTTCATATGTGCAGAATAAATACGTATGACTTTGACAACTTTCACCCTTAGTTCTGTCTTTTTAGTTCTCTTCTTTCTCGCCTCTCACTTTTGTTTCAGCATCTCACATTCCCACAGAGTTATTTTATGGGAAGCTTACTTAAAAACACACCAAGAGTTGAATTGTGGCAACGTGACAGCTTACAACTGCAGTTTTTCCACCAGGCTTGGTAGTGCTGGTGTGTAGATGTCCCGGCGTCCTTTGTGCCTAGTTGCGCCAACCTGTGAAGGCTCCTACCTCAAAGGATTAACAAGTCACTTTTAGGGTGGGGAAGCAATTTTTATAAGCTTACATCAGTCATTTCTCTATATTCTGAGGCTGTATGACTATAGAGTAAGGTCCGATGAGAATAACACTTCTGAAAACATATTACATATAATGGCTCCAGGCAAACCCTCTCTTGGGTATGTCATTAAGTACCAGTATATACTCGAGTATAAGTTGACCCGAATATAAGCCGAGGTACCAAATTTTGACCTGAAAACCCAGGAAAACAGATTGACCTGAGTATAAGCCAAAGGTGGGAAATGCAGCAGCTGCTAGTGAGTTTCAATAATCAAAATACATGAAAATATGGTAAAATTAATTAAAATTGTAGGCACATCTCAATCCGGCTCAGTCTTGTGGTCATTGACCCAAGTATAAGTCGAGTCCCCTTTTTGAGGCTCATTTTTAGGGCTAAAAAACTCAGCTTATATTCAAGTGTATACAGTACTCTGGTGTGTTTAGAGCACACTTTCATTCATATATTTTAGTCTTTTATGCGTTTAAGGCCCTGGTCAGTTCCTTTGTCAATTTGGGCCTAGGACATCAAGACTTCCAGTTGCCAAGCCAGAGATTTGGAGTCCATTAGCATCGACCATCATAGCCATGGCTAGAGATGATGTGCGCTGGGCTGTTGCTCTCTAGATGTTGTGAGACTATAGCTGGGATGGCGAACCTTGGCACTCCAGGGGTTCTTGGACTTCAATTCCCAGAAGCCCAAGTCAGCACTCCTGGCAATCAGGGCTTCTGGGAATTGAAGTTCAAGAACAGCTGGAGGGCCAAGGTTTGCCACCACTAGACTATAGGTTCTCCACCCCTCTAGTTGTTCCTTAGAAGCAGACAGATTTGAGTTTGGGGGGTGGCTGCAACTTCCGGAATTTGCTAGACAGCTGTGTAGTCCAAAAACACAACACAAACCTGTGCCACTTAGAAAGCAATATTGTGTTCCCAGGCAGACTCAGAGGTTTTTAATTCATGAGAAACATGTGAGAGAATGTTGATATTTTACATGCCATCTTCAGCTGCTGAAATAATGCTTTAGGTCAGAGTTTCTCAACCTTGCCCCCCGCCCAGATGTTCTTGGACTTCAATTCCCAGAAGCCCTGATCAGCAGGTGTATTGACTTGGGCTTCTGGTTATTGAAGTCCAGGAACATGGGGTGGATGGGGGCAAGGTTGAGAAACGTTGCTTTCATTTTATTCAGCTCATCAAGCCAGCTTTCCAGATGTGTTGGACTCCAGCTCTCATTGTCTATGACTAATTATGGGAGTTGCATTCCAGTACATTTGGGGAACTGCAGACTGGGAAAGGTTACCTTATGTGGAGGGGGGGGTCACATCTCTCTGGTTCCACCCTTCTGTTGCTGTGCAGTGTTGTGAGTGTGTGTAGTCTCCTGTCCTTAGTCTGTATCTCATCATACGATCTGTATTTCAGAATGACTGAGAACATAGATGCAAAATGTTTCTAGCAGAGGGACTGTTGCCAGCAGTTGTCATGTGTCTGCTGTCAAACCTCAAATACAGTACTGTAGTAGTAGAAATATGAGGTTCTTGCACAGCAGGGGGAATCATGCTACTAATTATTACTAATTTGTCTTCATTTTTATGCATATTTTCTCCTGAATGGCTTGCTGCCATTAAAATGTGATCCACCAGGAGATTGCTCCTGTGTGTTTTTACACAGATATTAAAAAGAAAAAAGACACACTCCCTGCCCTCTGGTCATAAAACAAACTACAAAGGCAGAACTTTCCAGGGAAAGAGAGCAGGAAGGGAAAAGCTTGTGAAATATTCCTGGTTTGGATTACAGCTTTCATCATCCCCAGCCGCCACAGTTGTGGGGCCTGGGAATGATGGGAGATGTGGTCTAAACAAAGCAACTTTCTGTGAATTCTTGGGTCACGGGGTGCAAAGCGAGTTAGTTTCCTGTTTTCCTGCAGGAGGCTAGTTTGCCAACACTGCAACGCAAAGGAAGGCATGGACGAGCATTTATATCTAGTCTGGGAGCCAAAGTAATCTTTCAATGCTGCTCTCTGGGAACAGAGGAAATACAACTCTCCAGAAACAAAAGCCAGAGTGGGTTTGCCTTTGGAAGGGGCAGAGAAAGGGGGAAGACAAATTTCCTGCAGCTGCTCATTCTAAAGGCAGAAGCTGCAGCTGATCTTCCGCTTGCTCTGGTATTCTTTGCTCTGTGTGTGCGTGCGCACAGTTGTGCACAATTTCCCAGGGGCCCTTGCTTCTGGTTGCAGAGTCCAGTGAAGCCTCCCCCCCCCTTATGATCTCATCTGCCAGCCTTCTCTTCATGCTTGCTTGAAGCTAGAGCCCCCCCCCCTCCCAATCTTTCTCAGTAAGTTCTTGGCATTTGAAACTCTTGATTTCCTTCCTTCTGGGAACTTTTGTCTGCTTGAATGTCAACCATTAAAACCAGACACTCATGACTCCAAACTGGATCAGAATAGAGTGTTTTAATATTTTTTGGGGGGAAAGAAAGTAAGTTAAACAGGTTGAAGCAGTCAGAAAAGGTTTGTTGGGTTGGTATGAGGTTCTGGCTCTATTGGAACAAATAATATTTGCTCCAGCAACATGATATTACATGTATTGTAGAGTAAAGGCTTTCCATTTCCCAGAGCACTACATTTGGCAGTGGAGATGTGAAAGGGGTAGGACAGGCTTTCAATTAGCCGGTCATCTCCGGTGAAGTAATTCCGTCCTTCGTCATTATCCCCACCCCCTTAACCTGCTGATTTGTCTCTTTCCATTTGAACATGAAAGATCTGTGGATTGTTTGGTTTAGAAAGAGATTCTTCTTCTGTGTCCCTGGACTGCCAAGATGAAGCCACATTTTTGGCTTTGTCATTGACTACCATCTTAAATCCTCATTGGTACATTTTTCTGTTAGTAGTCGTCAGCTAAGATGGATTCTGTGTATACTGTATCCACATTCACACTGAGTGTTGTTGTCAGCCCCCGTGTGAGCATCTTGGTCTTATATTTAGGGATTCCGACCCTAAGCCTTGTGAGGGTCCTTTTCCTTATTTAATGTTGTTCTTTGCTTAGTGAGCTATTTCATCTTCTAATTGGATTTTGTTCTTGCATACCCTCAATAATGTTTAGAAAGAGATGAGAAATCTAGTTTTAGTGGCCCTATATCAGTGATGGCGAACCTATTAGCGACCAAGTGCCCAAACTGCAACCTACAAACCAATTATTTATTGCAAAATGCCAACAAGGCACAGGGGAGGGAGGAAGCGCTCCCATTGGGCTGCTGGGCAGAGGCGTGGGGCAAACTGCTGGGGGGAGGGAGGAAGCACTCCCATTGGGCTGCTGGGCAGAGAGGCAGGGCAGCCACTGTGCTGTGGGGAGGGAGGAAATGCTCCCATTGGGCAGAGGGGCAGGCAAACTCTGTGCTGGGGCGATGGCACCCATGACCACAGAGAGAGCTCTGAGTCCCCCCTCTGGCACACGTGTCATAGGTTTGCCACCACTGCCCTATATAGATAGCAGGTCTGGTTGCTGAAATGGAGCAGTGTGTGGTATTCTAGTTGTCTTGAACTGTTTGTGGTGTTTAGATGAGTTACTCTTGGGTCTACAACTCTGAGAATCCCTCAACTGGGAAGATTATTGGACTTATAAATTTAAAAGGAATTTTTCTTTTGTTTTTGATATTTTGAGATACAGTAGAGGCATCTCAGTGGCTACTAGGTCTTGTGAACCTTTGTGATAATTTAAAGAAGGCCAGGACCTCTTTAATCTGTGACACCTTCTGTCTTCTTCTTCTTCAATGTCTAGGCCAGACATGAAACTACCAAAATGAAGCCATCTTTGGGAAGTTCATTCTCTAGTTCTGCTCACCTGACCTAGTGTGACCAAAAAATAGCCGGCACAAGGTGGCTGTTGCCTGGGGTACGCCTGATTGTGGTTCAAAAATACTACAGTTTTGAGAAGGCTCTTTCTGTGTACCCCACCATCTTCTGTGATGAATAAGCAAAGATGGCTTGAATATACCAGTAGGATGTAATTGAGGACCCTAAGATAGCAGGACATTGAGAACTCATGCCCACATGAATCAGCCGCAAAAGATTTTTGTGGGGGGTGGAAATAGTACCAGAAAACATTCTCAGAATATTTCCAAGGGGAGAGGGAATTGGACACCCTGAATTAGCTAGCATTGGGTGTAGCTCACTTAGGAATATTTAGGTTTTAAAAATACCAGAGAAGTCGATGGAAAACATTGAAGCCTCCCAGAATGACTAGTAGTATATCCACAGTGTTACTCACAATTTTTCTGAATCAATATGTCTTTTGAAATAGAAAAAAGGACCCATGTGGGAAATACAGTACAGTATTATTATTATTATTATATTATATTTGAATTTCTATACCGCCCTACTTGGCAGAGCCAACTCAGGGCGGTTTACACACATGTATAGTTACAGTCACAACATATCAACAAGTCAATAGTCAATATCAAATGAAAACAGTCAATAAATAGTCAATATCAGTATCACAGAACATCAGCACATAAACATCATTACAGTAAAAGTAATTCAATAAACAGTAACAAAAAATTCAATAACATCAATATCAAGCAGTAGCAAATTCTGTTTCACATCAAACCCTGTGGTGGTAGCTTGGGAGATGGCTGTCGGCACATTGAGTAAGAACTTGGCTACACAAAGTAGCCAAATGCAAGCCAGCTGCTCAGTGGCCTTGTTTGCACATAGTAGAGATTTATTGATTTGGTATTTCTCTACTACAGCTTGCCTAGTCTGGGTCTGATTGTTCTGTGGGGTATTCTGGCAAGTGTAGTTCAAAAACGCCAATCTTCTAGTACACAGCAAAAAGCTAGAAATTCTGGTTTGATAAATAGTGGCATGCTCTACTGATATAGTTCATTTGCTTCTCTTTTTGCATCAAAGAATAAAACAAAGCAGGAAAGAGAATTTTGCTTTTCATCTGTAGCTGAGACTGTTGTTCAAAATGCTGAGAATGATAAACTGGCCAGAATCCTATTGCATGGACAGGCAGCAATTGTGAAAGTTGCCTAATGTAATGGATAAATTACTGTTCACATGTCAATCTCATGCCTTATTGATGAGTCCAAAAGACAGACAGCACTTTGTCGGATGGGAAGTTTCCATAATTCATCTGGTGCCCTTATAAATGTCCAGTGAGGTATTAGACATCAGCTTTAAACCAGGGAGTGTTCTTGGCTCCTGAATCCTAGGTTTATGTGTTTATTACAAACTGATGCTTACCAGAGTAATGACAATAGAGGGACAGGAGAAAGAGGGAAGGAGAGGGTTGTACACCCTCCTTCATATTTTTATTGCTCATTTGCACAAAAGCAGGAATGCAAGGCCTGGTGTGCTCAAGAATGCTTGTTCATATCATTTCCTTATATTTATTTCCTTATTCCATTTTCAGATTTGCCTTTTCCTCTATGTCAAGGGGGCCCAAACTTTTCATGAGCAGGACAGTCACATGGTTGAGTGGGCCAGTCACGTGGTTCCTCCTGCTATCTGTGGCTGTTGTAAATGGCATTTACGACAGCTGCGGGTGAATTTATGGCAGCGTTTGCACATTTTACTTCTGCTTCTGGAAGTGGCAAGGGCGGCATGGGCCAGATGATTCAGTACCGCAGGCTGGGTCCGTCCCACGGGCCGTAGTTTGACGATCCTTGTTCTACGTTATTCAAAGCAATATTCATGGCATTCTTCCCCAATTTTATTCCCAGAGATAGGACAGGCTGGGAGAAAGTGACTGAGAGAGGATTTGTGTCAGATATCCACAGGTCTCAGGCAACACTGAAGCCACTATACCAAACTTTCTGCATAATGCACACGTGCAGAGTTTCTGGGATTCCGGAAAATTCCCTTGAAGACAGGCAAGGAAGGATGGAAAGGGCCCATTTCAGCCGTGAGCTGCTTTTTGCCAGCTGTCGCCCAGCTTCTCTCCCTCCTAATCCCCTAGAAAATTAGCTGGTAAAGCAGATAAAAGGATGACGATAGATGGAGAACAGCTTCACTGATCCTCTTCAGCTTTCTGTAGGGGAGCCTTCTGAATTCAGAGTAGACGGCTTGCCTTTAGGGATGATGAAATGGGTCCTGCAGCAAAATGTTACTGTAGGGGAGCTTGACAATCAGCAGTTCAAGACCCCAAATACTGTGTGATGGAGTGAGCTCCTGCCATCTGCCCCAGCTCCTGCCAAATTAGCAGTTTGAAAGCAAGAATTTGCAATTAGACAAATGGGTACCACTTTGGTGGGAAAGGTAGCAGCACTCTGTGTACACCGGCATCTAGTCATGCCTGCCACATGTCAATGGAAATGTCTCCAAACGCAGAGATGAGCAATGCCCCCCCCCCCCCCGTTGAACATGACTGGCTTTTGAGCAAGGAAGACTTTTACCTTTTCCTAGGGGTTATGAGTTGTCGTTTTTTGCCACCCACTAGGTTCCACCCTCCCTACACACTTTGAACAAGATTTTTCTGGGAGACTCTACAAACCATTGGTTTTCTCTGAGCCTTCTGATATAATTCTCTGATGCCTCCCCATTTTGGCTATGTTCCCGTCAGTGATTGTGAGCAAAATTCACTGTTGGAGTGATCTTCTCATTTAATGTCCATGAGCTGTCAAAGCCTATCCTGTGGAGCTGTTACTTCTTGTGCCATATCTGATTCTGAATATTGGCGATCATCATGGCGATCAGCCATTAGGCCTGTCCTGTGAATTTAATGCTGTGGCCTTTTATCTGCCTTCCTCATCGCTGCGGTGGTTCAGTGATTAAGAAGCTAGCCTTGTAAGCTGAAAGACCAGCAAGTCGCCGGTTCGAGACCCAGGTACGGCATAATGGTTTGAGTGCCCATCTCTGTCCCAGGTCTTGTTAACCTAACAGTTCAAAAGCAAATAGATAAATAGGAACCACTTCAGTGGGAAAAGATCTTCGGGACATGAAAGGAGCCTCATTCAGGCGTCCCCTGAGCAGAGTTTCTCCAGGAAACATCCTTTCAACCTAGAATAATTTCTGATAAAAAAATATTATCGCAGACACCCGTACCATTGATCCAGCTCCTTGAGTCATTTTCTGGTCCTGAGCCCTTTTGGCACACAAAGTCCTCCTCAGCCCCAGGCCAGTATTGATAAAGCTGCTGCCCTCCATCAAGATGGATTCAAGTGAGATTTAATGGATTAAAGTTGGACCATCACCCTTCCCTGTAGACTTCACCAAGGCCGCTAGTCCTCAGGGTTGTCAAGTTAGTTAACCACTGCCTGATGCTCAGCATTTAGACACTGGCAGTATGGTCTACTCTATTACCATAGCAGGATAACCTGGCCAGACTTGCTAGACTGTAACTGCATATATTCTTTACCCTCACCTTCATCTTTCTCTACTCCCCCTGCTGCCATGTCTGTGGTAAGAAATGTTGGGGTATGTAATTCTACAACAAAAGTGGGTTAGTTTTGATAGTTTGAATTGTTTACAAGTTCCTCCCAAAGTTCCCCTCACACTAAGCATGCTTTCCAGCCTAAAATAATTACCCAGACCAAAATTTGAGGAAATTTGAAAAGGATATTTACTCACTATATGCTCAGAAATCTTAACAGGTTGGCTTCAGCTTTGTTAGTAGATGAAGATTTATAACCTAGAGCAGTGGTTCCCACAAAGGGACTTCAATTCCCAGAAGCCTAAGTCAGTATGCTGGCTGATCAATGCTTTGGGGAATTGACTTAGGCTCCTGGGAAGTGAAGACCAAAAACCAAAGGGTTGGGAAACACTAACCTAGAGGAAGAAGTCTGACCTAGTTGATCAAAGCCCATTCTAAAACAATACAGACATTCATCCATAGTCACACAGATGTGGAGTCCTAGTAGTAACTAAACTAGATGGGTAAGGGGGGAAAATACATTCTAGAAATTGACTTAGCTAGCAAAAACAATGTAAATATTTTGAGAAACAGCCCGAAAGATCTTTTATGACCCATCAAGCTTCAATGGGTTAAAAAAGTGTTGGTCAAAGAGATCTGGACAGTGTAAATGGAAATTAAAAGAGTGAGCTACTGGGATCAAAGGATAAGGTAAAATCACATCTGAAATACCACCACCCCACCCACCCTGTATGGGCGCGTTTTACTTCTGCTTCCAGGAGCGACGAGGGCGGCGTGGGCTGGATGAGTCGTAGCAAACCCATTTGTGTGGATTCATGGGGCCTTGGGCTTCTGGGAATTGAAGTCCAGGAACATCTGGAATGCTAAGGTTTCCCATCACGGGCCTAAGACTTTGACACAGTAGTGTATACCGCAAAATGAGCTTGTTATGAGGCCTCACCAGTCCCTTGACGGTTGGAGGTTGTGAAGGAAGATCTTGGACTTTGGGGTGGGGTGGTGGTATTTCAACTATGATTTTACCTTATCCTTTGGTCCCAGTAGCTCACTCTTTTAATTTCCATTTACACTCTCCAGATCTCTTTGACTGAAACTTTTGTAACCCCATGAAAACTTGATGGGTCATAAAAGATATTTCAGGCTGTTTCTCAGCCCATGGGTAACCAGTGGCTCTTTATTCAGAAGGTGGTATCTGCTTACATCTGCACATATAAACATATGTACATATAAACATATGTACATATAAACCAGCACATGCAGTTTCATGCAACTGCGTGTCCTCCTTTGCTCTCTTTTTAAGTGAGGCATGTTCTCAATTTTTTGGTAAGATGTTGTCTTGTGTTTTGTAGATATGGTCCTTAAATTCTGCCTTAAAGTTCTGTTTGATTGTGCCGATATCTGTTAGCACTCTTTCTAGGATGTCTTGCAAATGGGTTTGGACCAGCTTTATCAGCTGGAAAATATTGTTTTGTACTAGTTTTAGTTGTTCGTTCATTTTTGTGTCAGAGATTACTCTGGGTTGAAAGGATTTTTGCAGGGGAAGCCTCCGGATGAAGCTCCTTTCATGTCTCCCATTGTGCTGCTCTCAGGTATCAAACCCATCTTTCCAGTCTCCAAACATAGTGCCTTATCCACTAAGCCACTGGCGGAGCTGCACTAGTTTTAGTGTTATGTTGTTAGCCCCTGTGTGTTTACATGTTCTAGACAAAAAGGCAGGATAGAAATTTATTACGTAAAATCAAGTAATCTATGCCAAAGCTCTTAAGTATTTCAAAAACTGTGAGTTTGTAGTTTGAAAGATTCCTAGCAATATTTCCCCCAGAGCTGGGGAAGACATGGCCTTCAGTATTGTTGGACTATAACTCCCATCAATCTTTGCCAGTACAGTGGTACCTCGCTTAAAGAACATAATGCATTCAACGGGATTGCTTTTTAAGCTAGTTTGCATTTAAGCGAAACACCATTGTAGGTGACCAATTGTGACTTCTGGTGGTGGGGGAATTTGGAACCCCAATTTAGTTGTTAAGCAAGTTTTTTTGTTGGTTTTAGTTGTTAAGCGAGTAAATTCTGCTCTTTAAACGAGTTAGTCTCTAAGCAAGGCGCTCTTTCTGTGAGGTTTTACTGTATTGCGAGAGGTGAAGGACACTTGGAGTTGAAATCCAACAAATATCTGGATGGTCACATCACTCCTTTAAATTAAGGTTGGAATGATGCAGGGTAGCTGTACTCAGTGTATCTCTTCAGGATCCCAGAGATGTTAGGAAGTGCAAAAATGTACAGCTGCCCTGAGTTAAAATATATTGTGGATATATGTGGATGTGCATGCAGAGCTGGCCCTGTCATTAGGCAGAATAGTCAGCCAGAAACGAGAGGAAAGCTCTGTGGCCATTGGGTTCCCTGCTGCATTTAGGGGAGTCAAAGGGGACTGTGCCCTTGCAAGTGTCAGGGTTTAGTCAAACAGGTTTGGGGCATGGAATGAGAAATAAAGCCATCTTGTTCTTCTTTTAAGGCAGCGAAATGTCTTGGTGTGGCCCTCAGTGTGTGAGTGCATCCCTGCCTCTGTGTGGTGTTGGGAACTCCAACTGCCACAGTCCCCAGCACATTGCCAAGAAAGATAAATGTGGGGTTTCTCCCTTTGCTGTGGCAGCTGAGCCTTGGCTGGCTTCCCGCAGCAGCTGCAGAGTCAACCAAGTTCTTGAAAACGGCGCACAAAGCAGGCTCAGCCTCCACAGGAAAAGCTTGTCAAGAGAAATGGAGAGGAAGGACGATGCGGGACTGATAAGCCAAGAGGATGAGATTCTTTCTTTCCAGGGTTATGTCAACAGGTGGGCCTGCACACATCCTGTGGATGTGGCCCCACCTGGTTACCTGGCCTTGTTGCTTCATGGTTTGCAACTGGCTACAGCTGTGACCCTCAGAAAGATCTGTCTTTATCGCCTCACCCTTCTTTCTGGGTCTAATACAGGGATTCTCAACTTGCGGCCCATGGGCCAAATGTGGTCCGCAGCGTCATTTCATGTGTCCCGCCCCCCACCTCCACCACATGGTGTGGTGGAGGAAGGGCAAAATGGTCGTCCGGCTCCCGAAGCTATCTGAGGGAGCGTAACCCAGCCCCCATCTTTAAAAGGTTGAGAACTCCTGGTGTAATACATCCAAATCCAAAGCAACAGTGTGCATTTGCTCACTCTTCAATGTAAAGACAATACTACTGTACCCATGTCTCTCTATGCCACCTTCCTTCTCCTTCCCAGCATGGCATTCAGTGAAGTCATGTGAGGTAATCCACAATCTCAATGTTTCCTTATAATCCTCTGTAAGCTTCCTTGGCCACTCTCTTTCTCTCTCAAATTCCTGAATGGGACATAATAGTCTTGGTAGCCTTCAATGGGAGTGGCCCACCTTGAGCAAATAGGCTAGGACAAGGTGTTTGTATTTGCATTGGGTGTGGAGCTTGTAGTCTTTGCTAAGATGCCTGCTGAGCCTGTTAGATTGGGGGGAGGGGATGGTCAATATTTGACTCAACCTACATTTTATATTAACTCTCTTTTTTCCCCTTTCTGTCTAGGTGTTGGGAAAAGTAGTCTCCTTCTACGTTTTGCAGACAATACCTTTTCAGGTGAGAAACTGTTCTTCTGTGTCGTAACTCTCCAGATAAACTGGGGTTCTTAGCCCTTACCTGATACCGTACCATGTTTACCACACAATCTGACCAAAGGGCTGCTTCCTGGGTTTTAGTCCCTGGATGTTGTTGGACATCCTAAAATTCCTGACTTCAGGATTCTGAAGTCCAGCCACAACCGAGGACCCACAATTGGGAACTGCTGGCTTCAGTTAGGCATAGATAATGAAACCCATAATCTGTAAAATAGGATTTTAGTATTTGGAAAGAAAATATAGTATTAAATAAAAGTAAAGGTCTCCCTTGCTCAAAAGGCAGTCCTACCCAACTCTAGGGTGTGGTGCCCTATCTCCATTTATAGCCAAAGAGCCAGCACTGTCACCATTTGCAGACATTTCTGTGGTCATGTAGCAGGCACAACTATGAATGCTGTTACCCTTCTCGCCAAAACAGGACTAATTTATCTACTTTCAATTTCTTGCTTTCGAATGGGTTGGCAGGAGCTGGGAACATATGACAGAAGCTCACTCTGTCATGCAGCATTCGGGTCTCAAACTGCTGATCTGCTGACCTTCCATTCAAGTTCAGCGTCTTAACCAATAAGCCACCACAGCTTCACCATAGTATTAAATAAGGCACTGTAGGAAAGAGTTTAATATATATTAACAAGCAGCTTATTCTAGGTTAATTTAATGTGTTCACTTTGTTAGCCTGCTGACAAAGCTATTGCTGAACCATTGACAGCTGCAGGTTTATTATTATTTTAAAGTATTCCTAGGTTGAATCCATGCTGCTCCTTTCTTAATGTGCAGTTTTTTTTACTCAGTGGTTCCAACCTTTTGAAGTTTGCTTTCACTGAGCAAGCTAAAATACTAAATTATCTAATTCCAAGTGGCTGTGCAGAAGTCTGTTTTGTGCAAAAGACTTGCATTATATTTATAATTCTTATAATTGAGTATTATAACAGTTCTGATGGCAATCCTTGTGAGGGAGGTATACATTGCCATAGATGAAGATGTGTGACTTGGACAAATTTATGCAGTGAATGGATGAAAGAGGTGAGGACTGGACCTAAGGTCTTCCAGATACTGTTTCAAATCTAGTTCCTTCCATTGGTGATCAATATCGCTTGATGTGCCAGTGTTATTTGACCATGAAAAAATATTAATGGCATTCTTGATTACAAATTTGTACAGTACGTACTTCCATGTCATCCTGTCCTTTAGTTTTTATAGTACAGGCCACCTCTCCCCCACCCATATCTGTAGGTACAATATCTGCAGTTTTAGTTATCCGCAGGTCTAAAATATTCAATTAAAAAATCTTTGAAATACATTTTCTATGATGTAGTACCAGAGTTGACCACTAAAGGCCAATGTGTAAATATATTCCTATTACTGTACAGTATAGTACAGTAAAACCCTGACTTATATATGCCTTGAGTTACATAAAATTCGAGTTACATAATGATTTTTTACACTAAAGCCATGTCCCAATTTACATAAATGTCCCGATTTACACAACACAATTTCCTATGGGTTTGCTTTGAGTTAAGAGTACATAAAAATTCATTTTTCCTATGAGGTTGCTTCGATTTACATAAATATCATTTTGCTATGGGTTTGCTTTGAGTTAAGTAAAAAAATATTTTTCCTATGGCTTTGCTTAGAGTTAAGGAAAAAAAACCCGATTTTCATAAAAGCCTATGGAACAAACTTTTTACTTAAGTAGGGGTTTTACTGTATTTGCAGTCTTACCTGTATCCCCCAGAGATAAGGGGAAGAAACTAATATTTTCCTTTATTTTTTAAAATAAAAATGTTGCTTAATTTGTTTCAATCTAGTTGATGACATTGTTGCCCTTCTCTGCCCTTTCTCCCCTCCCCCTTCTTGCAAATCTCTCCCCCAGGCAGCTATATCACAACCATTGGGGTAGATTTCAAAATCCGGACTTTAGTGATAAATGGAGAAAGAGTGAAACTGCAGATCTGGGACACAGCTGGACAAGAACGGTTCCGGACCATCACCTCCACGTGAGCCTAGCAGAGAAGTGGGGATAATGGGATCTTCTTCTTTCGTGTCCAGATCAAACTTTGGACTGCCAAAATGAAGCCACTTTCTAAACTTAGTCATTTGTCAAAATGATACCTTCATTGGTACATGATTACAGTAGTAAGTGGCAGAACAGCAAATTACCTGGATTCTCTCTCTCTCTACATTAACACAGCATGTTGTTGTCTTCCAGAAGCCCCCACTTGAGCATGTTGGTCTTACATTTAGGGACTCCAACCCTCAGCCTATTCCAGGTCCTCCAAGTTACATTGGGGAGGTTGAATTCCTCAGCCATATTCCCCTTTAATGTTGTTCCTTTTCCAGTGAGCTCCTCCTTCTATCTTCTAATCTGGTTTTGCTCTTGGGTACCCTAAAGAATTTTTATTCTCCCCATAAAGCTCTTCCTGGATCTTAGCTGGTGGACTTGATGCACATATCCATTCAGAGGATGCCAATAATGGGATACGTATTCTGGTGGCATGTTACAGGGTTTATTTGAAGCTCTTGACTTTTGTAAAAATTGAGGCTCCTAATGTCCAGAAAGTAGCTGAGATGGAGAGATATTGTAAACTTAGTTAAAACTTGCATATAATTTTTTAAAAAAGCATAGGGAGAATTCCTGTTCTTAGAGCAAAGTACCCTTGCTTTGTTGATGTTCGTGAGAGGTGGGAGGCTTTGTCTGGTATTTGGATCCTATCTTATAGCCTCTTGTTCTCTTGTAACAGATATTATCGTAATACACATGGCGTCATCATTGTATATGATGTGACGAGCGCTGAATCATTCGTCAACGTCAAACGTTGGCTGCATGAGATTGGGCAAAACTGTGATACTGTTTGCAAGATTTTGGGTGAGTAACTCCATGGCTGGAACTATATCTCCCTCCCTTTGTCTCCTCTGGTATTTAACCAACATATGTTCTGCATTCTTCCATCATGATGCATCCATGAAGGTCAGATGATTTTCCCAAGATGCATTGCTATCATTCATGCCTGTATAAGTAGAGACAGGATATCCTCACTAATTGTCTAATATTTCCTAGCCGATCTAGGTGCAATACTCTGCAAAGGATATAATCTCTGAGCAATCCTGTTAGAAGATAGTGATGGGAAACTTTGCAAATATTATAAGATGCCTTTTGATTTTTGGGATAGAAATTAAACAATCTGGGCAGTGATTCATGCAAATATGCAGTAAAAGGTTGTGCATGTGCGAGAGTGAAAGCAGCACTGGCTATCACCAGATTTCCTGACTACAGTATTCTCAAATGAGAAATTACAAGAGGATCAACTGTGCAAACAAAGTACAGTATATTTAATTCTTGCTACATTATAGAAGCTGCTTTCTAAAGGATCAGACTATGTTTAGCTACTTTTACTGGCATCTTCCAGAATTTCAAGATGAATAGTGCTTTATGCTTATTTTTTAACAGGATATGCCGAAGATTGACCAATCCCTTTGCTATGGTTCCTCACTGTGTAAAAAACCTATTTTCATGGGGACATTATTTCAGAAGCCAAGACATCCCATGAAGAAAGGGTCCTGTAACCTGACTTAACTAAGATAGTTTAGGTCTGTGATGATGAATCTTGGCACTCCAAATGTTCTTGGACTTCAATTCCCAGAAGCCCAAGCCCCCGTAAATCCACATGAATGGGTTTCCTGCAATTCATCTGGCCCTCGTCGCTCCCAGAAGCGGAAGTAAAACACGCCCGTACGAGGGCAGTGCAGGCTGGATGAATCGCAGTAAGCCCATTCGTGTGGATTCACGGGCACAGGTTGTCTTGAATAATCTGTCTTGATTTTTTTAAAACTTAAGACTCTTATTTTTGAGCCGAGACATATTACTGTTGCTTCAGCTTGTAGTTTGGCAAGATTTCTCCCCGTAATGCTCCCTATCATTGTTTCTTTCCTCCAATTCTCATCTCCTGAAATCGTTTCAGTGGGCAATAAATGTGAGGACCCTGCACGGAGGCAGGTGGAAATAGCTGATGCCCGGCGGTTCAGCGAACAGATGGGGGTACGACTATTTGAGACCAGCGCCAAGGAGAACCTCAACGTTGAAGAGGTATAAGATGGGATGGTTATAAGGAGATGGGAAATATCATTGATGTGGAAATCTTCTGGGTTCTTGTGACTGTGGCCCATAAAAGAAACATCAAACTATTTGGTTTGTGTTCCCCTCCCCTTTCAGATGTTCAATGCCATCACAGCCATGGTGCTCCGAGCCAAACAAGAAAACCTGGCACGCCTCCAGCAACAAAATGAAGTAGTCAAAATCAACAAACCGAAAAAGAAACCATCAGTCAAGAAATGCTGCTGAAAGGAATCACCATTACACCCCCACCCCTTTGTAACCTCTTCTTCATCCCTAACTTTACATTCTAAGGACTGAATTGTGGAGAGCTGAGTGGGTAAAAAGTTGATGTTTCCATGTGGTGATGGATGGGGAGAACTGTATGAATGCTTACAATACTGGAATTGGACTCCTCTGAACCCCGACCCTTGAGGAAATTGAATTGCTGCAATGAGGAAGGGGGGGGGGGAAATCCATCTGAGTACTTAAATCCCTCCTTGTTGGTAGTTGTGTTTGCAGAAGCAGAAGACGTGGGGCTATATTGAGGAGTATTTTTTTAAAAACTACTGAAACCAATTATGAATAGGAGTGGTTGGGATTCAAATGAATTTAAGAGTTTTCCTTTCTGAAGACAAAACGAAATGAACCCCACAGCGGTCTTGTTTTCTCACATCCTGACCTAATGCTGTCACTTCTGTACAGAACAGATATCCATTGCTGGGTCACTGTTATGAATGGGGAGGACGTAGCTAGTATCAATGGGTTGGAGCATGAAATATTCCTGCTCTTTAACTATGTTCGTGTTTTAGGAAATAATAGTGTGGATATTGGAAGTCCAGCAGAATTCACCTAGCAAGACCAATGGGGAACTTTTTGCTCAGGAATGGGGTCACAATATGGTAATCAGGCCTTGACTGGAAACAAGGCTGGGTGTTCCTTCTTAGAATCTGGAGCATGGCTGCTGTCATCTTTTCTTTGTTCAGCCTTTGAGAGAATTAGTCACATGTTATTGTGTGAATAGCCACATGGTGTTCAAATTTTCATAGACGTGTCACTCGGTAACCTTCCTCCATCGTGTTTGGGGCAACACTCTGTCTGCCCAACCTCCCTTCCTGAAACTGAGGAATTAAATTGAAAGGGGAGGTACAAACGCTAAACTAGGAATATATAATAACTATGTCTTGGTTTGATAGATGGTCTCTAATCTACAATTCACCCCTAAACGTGGGTGTAACCAAGTCAAAAAGTCCTCTGCCCTCTTTCTGTTGTCTTTAAATATGGGGACCTTCTTACTGTGTAATTATGTCTGCTTTATGAATTATTTTATATATACAAAAAATGAATATGTACATAATTAAAATATCTTGTTTTAACCCACTGTTAATGGCATTAAACTTGTTAAGGAAACACCACTATTCAATAAAGAAATTTAGATATGAAACCATTTATGTTGCTTTTATTTTTCAACATCGTGGCCAGCCCTCCATAAAAGTCAACAGGCAAATTAGTCACATTGCCACCTCTTGGTGGTCTCTGGAATAACTTGGGAGGCTGGCCATATGGAAATCATGATGGGAATAAACTGTATAAGAAAAGGATTTTCTTACATGAAAGGTCAAGATAAAACTGTTAGCTGACTTTCATTTCTCTTTTCGGAGGCAAGCTAAACTTGGAGCTCTGAGAAGATATAAAAGAGAAAGTTAAAAAATCTATTTAGAAATATCTTCTTGAAAATAAGTATTGCAGTGAAGTCATAGCACCGTCTTATCACCATTTTTGATCCATATTGCCCCATTTTCTATTGGAAAACAGCAGCACATGACAAGACATACATCAGAAATGGCTGCATACACATTTCATATCTAGGAGAGGAGAAGGATGCTAAAAGATGCTATATGGATAGAGAAGGTTTGTTGTACTATGTGTGGCTAGATAATGGTGCCATTTGTTTGGCTTCTGACAGGTCACATGGAAGATACAAATCTGGCAGAACAACAAGCTAGATGAAGGCTCATGCTTCCATTTCCTCTTGTCCCACTGCCACCTCTTGCTGAGGCTGTAGAGAAGAGCTCATGGAAGATGGCAGCGCCATCAATGTCTGGATGGTACGCAAACTTACGCTGTCTTGGGGGCTCCACAAGACAACTTCTGTACAAGGGTTCCTGTGAATAAGGGAGACAGTTATTTCTATAGGTGAGATGTTTTCCTATGTTACTTCTGCCCACAATTTATGCAATACTTACAGAGAGAGAAATAGCTCTTCTGGTGTGACATTGACTCGTCCAAAGCCCTCTTGCAAGAGAAAAGGATGTGTCAGCTTGGGGCAATCTGCCATGAGGAATTCCCCATCCACAATTATGTTGGATTCATGTTCATCTCTAGAGCCGATTTCTTCAGTCTCTCCATCTTGGGAGAGCCTGCAGTAGATAAAATCTTGTGTAACGGAAGTCTGTTTCCCTTCCCTGAGCCCACTTACTAAAGCTCAAGGGTAGTAGTAGTTCCCTGCCAGAGCTTAGCCAAATTACATTTTGGGCTTCAGCTCCCAGTAGCCAGTATGGCCAGTAGCCATGTTAGCAGGCAGTCCTGGGAGCTGTAGTCCAAAAATTGTCTTCTCCACAGTCTGGTTCTCTACTACCTCTGCTGCAGCTTTTTCAATCGTGTGTACGCCTCCTGCCAGGTGGGGTCTTCGTTGTGTACAGGAAAGCCATTGGAACTGTAGATGTGGTCATTGTCCAGGCTAAGGGAATTGAAACGGGCTGCCATTTTGTCTTCTGAGAGGAAATGTTTGGAACTGGGTTCCCTGCTGAAGTAAAGACAGGAGTGGTGATTTAGTACTTTGTCTAGCTAACTAATCCTGATTAGGAATGATTCAAACCAAACTGATATTCCTGCTGTGTGTATAAACCAGGCCCATTTTGCTGAACTCTTGGGCTTGCTTGTCTGTCGTCTTGCTTGACCACACCCCTTCTCCCTTTGACCCCCTGAATTTGGTATATAAAAACTATGCCTGTAAGTTTCACTTTTTGTCTGAAGAAGTGGACTTGATCCATGAAAGCTAACAATAAAAATATAGCAGTTAGTCTTTAAAGTGCTAGTGTTTTTTATTTTGTTTTGTTTATTTTGTTTTCTGATATGCCTGAACCACAGACTAACACGGCTACTATTCCAAAAAAAGGAAAGCAATTATCACATTGCTGCAACTAGTGTGCAAGAGGCAGTGTGTAACAAAGTAGTCGGCCCATCATTACCAACTAGATCCCCTTTCATTCTAGCCCTTTCCCCAAGACTTACTGATCTCTGTTCTCCAGCTGGCGTTTGAAAGCAAAAGGTGCTGATCGATGTCTAAAACAAGAAATTAGAGTTACAGTTAAGATTTCTCTTTTATGATTTTGTTTTGTTGGCATATCTTATGTCAAAAATTTCAAACCAATGTCATCCACTCTTCTCCTACTTGCAGTCCCAAAGCCATAGGTTTGCAATATGTCCCTTCTCTTTATTCTGTGCCTACAATTGCTGCCACCTTCCCTTTTCCATAGACACAGTTTAAGTCCATCCCCCTTCATGACATCTTTTACTGTCTTATTTCTACAACCACATCAAACTTTTTAAACCTTTGAAGCCATTTCATCTTAGAACCCATTTTGATGTTATGCTGCCAAATTCATTGACTTAGTTCCATAGTTATCTTAACTTCTAAACAGATTTTTTTAAACCTGATTTTTATTATGAAGCATCTTGGCAATCCATACACAAAATGAATGAATGAATATAGTCCACTCAGCTTCTCACCACCTTTACAAAAGGCGCTACTGAAACTATTGTTATGGATTATGAAAAAGCAGGTGAAGATGGCTGGAGCTTTCCTAACTTGACATAAGTTGAAAATCTTCAAATAAATAAGGGCTGTGAGTAAATGCCAGGGGGACAAGTGCCACTCAGTCTGTTGTTTTTCTGCCAGACCACTGGAAGAAGTGTGCTTCCTTCCTTGATCCAGAGCAGTGGTTCCCAACGTGGGGCCCACACCCCACAGGGGGACTTCCAATTCCCAGAAGCCTAAGACGGTACACTGGCTGATCAGTGCTTTGAGGAATTGACTTAGACTTCTGGGAATTGAAGTCCAAAAACCAAAGGTTGGGAAACAATGATCCAGAGGCTTCACAGCATCTACTTACTGCGACCGTTGCAGACCACTGTAGCTCCCCACTTCTGGGCTTAACTTGCTCCAGGGCCTTTGCTGTGCCCCATCCTGTTGCCAGTCAGAGCATCTGTTACAGCCCAAGTCCACCTTCCTGGGCAAGAGGGAATAGGGCAAGGATCGGTGGGATGGAAGCATTGTAGATGAGTGCTGGCCAAATGTGGAATCCATCTGTAAAGATAGAAAGAGCTAAGGTGAATAAAAGTTATGCTGGGCATAACTGTGCCAAGCTTAGCTACACTTGCCTTGAAGACAACCTTACTAGTGATAGTAGGCTACTATAGTGGGACAACATGCAGGAAACTCCCCTTCAAAAAGATGATTCAGCAGTTGTACCTAGTGCAAAACATGAAGAGAGCAGCTTCATGCAAACAGGTCTCCCTTTGTTCATGTTTCAAATTCCATCAAGAAACCCTCAGAGGAATTTGGTTTTCATCCAAATTTAGGTGTATCCACTAAATTGGTTGAAACAGATTACACCAGATTCCTCGAATTCTAGAGTGATGAGAACTTTGCTGAATGAGTTTAGACTGTGCTGCACAAGAGGCAGGGAGGAGCTCTTGAAAGCCTCCAAGGGATGCTGCTAGAATCTGTCAGCAAGAAAAGATATTTTTATTCAGTCTTGAGATGTGTTATTTCTTTTCATTATTAAAGTATGTTTTTAATCTACTGATATGTTTCCAAGGTATTCCTAGTTTTATTTGAGTACTTTTCACTGATTTGAATGACATGTTAAGGGAAAAAAATTGATGTATGAATTAAATAAATAATGGTTCAAACTATCTCTGTATTTGGAAGAATATCATAGGAAACATGCTTGGTCCATGAAGGACAGGGACCAAGAATGTAAATCTCTATCAGGAGTTCTCAACCTTTTCAAGTCATGCTGGGTCATGCTCCCTCAAACAGTTGGTAGGCTGGACTGGTGCTCCAGCCATGGACTCATTTATGGCTGTTGTAAACGCGTTTACAACAGTCACAAATGAGTCTGCGGCTGTGGTAAACGTTTGTGATGGCCATAAATGAGTCCGCAGCTGTCATAAATGCGTTTACAAAGAATGTAAATGTGTCAGCAGCCAATTCCAACACTGGTGGCAGCTGGAACGAGGGTGGGGACTGGATTATCTGGTGTGATGGGCCGGATCCAGCCCTCAGGCTGCAGGTTGAAAACCATTGATCTATATGAACAACAATCACTGATACTCTGAAGTTGTGCCTCCTTTCCTGAACAAAATATTACAGGATTCTCCAGAATAGTTTGAAAAGCCACTACTTTAAGATTGTGGCCAAACATCTCCACTAGGTCATTTTTTGCGCAACTGATCCAATTGCAGCTTGCAAAGGTTTGTGGGGCGGCTGAGAAGCGAGTGGCTTTCCACTTCTTGAAATAAAACTCTCATCATTCATGACCAAAGAGTGTGCTAGCAGGGACTGGTAGAAGTTGGAGTCCAGCCTCTAAGATCACAGTCCTGTACCAGGGGTTGGAGACTGTGACTCTCCAGTTTCTTGCCTCATAACCCCAGCAACCCTAGCTATCACAGCCCATGCTAAAGGATTATGAAAGGTGCAGGGCCAAACGCGCTCTGCACAAGACATGATGATCATGCTGCTAATGCAAGCCAAAATCATCGGGTTGCCCACCCGTCCTACAAATATATGAAAGGCAGCCTCCTTGCCCATCCTTCAGTATGGTTTCCTATCAAGTGGGAGACAGAATAGTTGCAATCGGGGATCTTCTGTTATTATTAGTTATAAATAGGGGCTGCGGTGGTCCAATGGTTAAGAAGCTCGCCTTGTTATTTGGAAGGCCGGCAAGTCGGCAGTTCGAGACTTGGGTACTGCATGATGGAGATTCATTTGGGGGTCCCCCGAGCAGAGCTTCTCCAGCAAAAATCCTTTCAACCCAGAATAATTTGACATGAAATTATTATATAGTAGTTACAAATAGCTATCTGCTATGCTAGCCAGTAATTCTGTATCTCTGTAAGGTAAAGGTCACCATTGTTCGAAAGCCAGTCGTATCAGACTCTTGGGTTCAGTGCTCATCTCTTTTTGTAGACGAAGAGCCAGTGTTGTTTCTGCAGACATTTCCATGGACATGTGGCAGACATGCCTCAACACTGTACACAAGCACACATTTTTCCAGTTTATTGAAACAATTCATTACTGAATTATCCTCCTGCTTCAATGCTTCTATTTCTGGTGGACTTTAAAATGAAAAGAATACTCATCCAGATAGTAGCATTAAATTTAAAACCACACATGCCTAGACAGTGAAGCGCACGGAACGCTGTTTACTTTCTCACTGAAGTGGTCCCTATTTATCTACTTGCAATTTCTTGCTTTCAAACTGCTAGGTTGGCAGGACTTGAGAGAGACAGGAGCTCATTCTGTCATGCAGTACTCAGGTCTCGAACTGCTGACCTGCCGCCTTCCAGCCAGCGTCTTAAACACTTGAGCTACTGCAGTCCCTGTCTATCTCTCTACCTATATGTATAAAATAATGCCATGCAGTCTCACTCTTATGTCTGACGACGACGAACTGGACCTTATCCACAAAAGCTCACCTTAAGAGACAGGAGTTAGTCTTTAAGGTGCCACAACGTTTTTTTGGTTTTGTTTACTCTTTGACAACACTGCAATTTCTATTCCCCCAAAATTCAGGACTTTAAAATAACACAACTGACTCCCACGGACGCCAATTCAGGTTAAAGCCATCTTTGCCTTCACCTGATTTGCGCTCGCTAATCCCGCCCACACGGCCACAGTGCCTCAAGCCCTGAGATTCCCAGCAAGCTTTGCGCCCGCTGGCCGCCATTTTAAGAGGCTCCCCTTGAGCCACCAGGAGGGATTGAATCCCAGCAGGCCTTGCGGTAGCCTCCTGCCGTAGAATAGTGGGCGTGACCGCAATACAGGAAAGGGCGTGGCCAG
This sequence comes from Furcifer pardalis, assembly GCA_030440675.1. Taxonomy (NCBI): domain Eukaryota; kingdom Metazoa; phylum Chordata; class Lepidosauria; order Squamata; family Chamaeleonidae; genus Furcifer; species Furcifer pardalis. The sequence goes on from CP126897.1 coordinate 9,984,346, forward strand.
ATTCCCTCTGCAAAAAGGGAAGGCCGTTAATTCTTAGCACGTGAATCCCTTCCTGGATTCTGGCGCCAATAACGGTTAGCAGAGGCACGAGTAGCCGCGGGGGAGAGAAGGGCAGCGAGCTTTGGCGGTCGGGCCCGCAAGGGGAATGTGCGCATGCGCCGCAAGATAATCGCACTTTATTTACTTATATATATATATATATATATCCTCCCTTACCGGTCGCTCGAAGATTATTTCTCACTCCATTCTCCACAATAGTTCTTGGGAACCTTCAGTATTACAAGCGGAGGAGGTAGCGGCATATAGCAAGCAACCTGCGACCTCCCTTGTCACATGAGAGGGGTGAGTAGTGTTTCTTTCGCGGGGCATGCTGGGAAATGCAGTCTTATTCTGTGGCGGCTTCCGTAGATGGCTCAGCCTCAGAGACTCTGATTCCCGTCGTGCTTTGCATTTATGTCGCCGCTCTAGCTCCTTGTGACTATAGAGATGGGGTGGAAGGGGATGAGGGGCGCCCCCCTCCGTCTGTTTTTGTTTTGATTCGGTTGGTGTGGGAAGAGGGAACAACAAGCTACATTTATGGCTGTGAATGGAGGTGGATGCTTCGGCTTCTTCATTCTCTCCATCACCTGCCAAAGATGAAACGGATTATTTATTTATTTATTAAAATAGTTTTTTATTTTATTAAATCATAAACATTGTGAAACAAAAAGAAAACAATTAACATACAATATCAATAAACTCGGTTACATCAGGTTTCACTTGCATGGCAAAGCTTCTTTATAACACTGTTCAGTTTTCATTTTTCCAAAAAAAAATTTGGTGGATTATTTATGAACAGGGCATGCTGCAGACCAAAAGCAGAAAGTCTTTTAATTGTTGAGGACCCACACACACGCTAGTAATGTGATTTATTTATTTATTTATTTGCTCATATTTCCTATCCCGCCCCAATCGGGTAAACCCGACTCTGGGAGGCTTACAGCATGGATCAAAATCACAGGTTAAAACTAGTATAATAATTATGTTTAAAACCATAAAAATTCATAAGAAAATTAAAACAACACACAGGTAAAACCGGAGCAGGAAGAGGTGGCAGTCCCCTAAACCAACCAACCTGCATGGGATCCCACGTTACTGGGTCCCCATACATGCTCCGCCAGCCAGGTCTTTAAGCCTCGACGGAAAGACAGGAGCTCTACCTGTAGGCGCAGCTCAGTTGGGAGAAGGTTCCACAGGGCCGGGGTGAACACAGAGAAGGCCCTCTTCCTAGTGCTAGTGAGGCAGCCTCCCTACCTGATGGAATAACAAGAGAGCCCCTCCGATCCTCGCAGGAGTTGGCCATACAGCAGGATTTTGGCCAATACTCAGTAATACCTCATATAACATTAGTATCGAATAACACTAAAATCGCATAACATTAAGCAATCTGGGGGGAAGAATTGCATCGGATAACATTAAGATCCTATGGGATGCATCAGATAACAACCGCTAAAGCCTGTGTGGTTACAATGTATCTCTATGGCTCCCATAGGATTTTAACATGTATCGAATAACACTAAAAATCGTATAACATCAAGACTTGTGGAACCAGGTTTTAGTGTTATATGAGGTTTGACTGTACTTTAGCGTATGTTAAATGCTATCAACTCAGAACCCTCTTGTAGCAGTAGTGACTTTCAAAGTATGTGCAGTATTTAAGGAGCAGTTTAATCAGTTCCAAACGGACTTCTCAAGTGGTTAAGATACTGAACTAGATGGCTGAAAAGATGGCAGGTCAGCAGTTCGACAAAATGAGCTCCTGTCTCTGTCCCAACTCCTGCCTACCTAGCAGTTCGAAAGCAAGAAATTGCAAGTAGATAAATAGGGAACACTCCGGTGGGAAGGTAAACAGCGTTCCATGCACTCCAGTGTCGACGCATGTCTGTCACGTGTCCATGGAAATGTCTGCAGAAGCAGACAGCGCTGGCTGTAAACAGAAATGAGCACTGAACTGTAGAGTCAGATATGACTGGCTTTTGAGTAAGGACAACCTTTACCAGTTCCATCTCCCAGTGAATTTCCAAGGCTGCCAGTGACAATGTTGCATGATTTACACCAGTGATAGCTGTTCTGGAACTTCAATTCACAGAAGCCCTGATCAGCAGGAGTGCTGACTTGGGCTTCTGGTAATTGAAGTCCAAGAACACTTGGAGTGTCAAGGTTCGCCATCAGTGATCTACACCTTCTGCTGGTATTAGGTCATTCAGCCAAAAATTATATTTGTCTGTTTTGAGGATATACATGATAAATGTGTATAAAATTGTAACGCACAAATAAATATACTCCTTAGGATAAATTCCATTTGTAATTGCAGGAGCAGGAATGTTTTAAAAACACTTTCTTTACCTAATACAATTTAAATTGGCAGGGGGACATAACTTTCTGCTTATACAGATATGGGCATATCTGTCGGATTGTGCCCACAGGAAGTTACCTAGCCTACAGTATAGCAAGAGATATCAGTTTCGAGGGAATCTGGATGCCCCCCTCCCTGTTCTGCTAGACTTCCCAACCTATCTTGCTCTGTATGATTTTGTATTGAAGGTTTTTTTAGACTGAAAAAGATTTGTTCATTTGGCCATTTTGACTTTCATTTGTGTTGAGTTAGGGGCTGTACAGAATCGTTCATTGCAGAACTTCATGGTGCTAATTAAGAGCGCCGAGAGCATTAAACCAGAAAGGCAGGAATGTATGGAGCTCTGATGATTCCTGCTGGCTTGACATCTCCTGGTTACTCCTCTTGTCAGATGGATATTCAGCGGTCCCTTGAGCTCTTGCATATGACCATCTACTCCCAAAGTGTCTCACCTTGTGGCAAGTATCTAGCAGCAGGGAACAACTATGGAGAGATTGCCATCTTCAGGTAAGAAAGATTCTATTAGTAGCAACTGTCGTTTTTGTGAGAGGAAGGCCGAGTGGGTCCATATTATTTTATACCTTGTATTTCTTCTCATACAGCCTCTCAGCAGCATTGAGTTCAGAGGCTAAGGAAGAAAGCAAGAAGCCAGTTGTTTCCTTTGTTGGTAAGTACCTGTTACTAGAGTAACCCAGAAACCCCCATGATGCTTTGTGCTAATATGCTAACCTGCTCAATTTATTGTACTGTCGTCGGCTGCTAACTCGTATACAAGTATACATTTTTCCTGGAAATCATTTTCACAGAATGACAAACAGGAAAAGTGCCACTGGTGCAGATTTGTTTAAGTCAGATCTGAGCTTGCAGTGTAGTGACTACCACAATGTGATCACAGAGTCATCTCCTGCTGCATGTATGAAATGAGACATGCAGGATTTGACACCAGGACTGCAATGGACTGCCACATAGGATATTAAAAAGGTGCGATTTCACAGCCAGTCCATCCAGCATGGCCTCTTCCGCCTCCATGACATTTGGGAATCAGAATAGAGAAGTGGTTCTTTCTCTACTCATTTTGCTGGTGGGCCTGATATGATGGTTTCCAGTGGCATTCCCTCCACTGAGGGGACTATCACCCCACTTAAAGGGGCTCATTTGCCCATAGCCATTGGCCCCTTTAGGGAGTCAGGTTATTTACCACCACACAACACTCGGTGTTGAGTTGCTAGCTGTACGGTCTACTCCATTACCTTAGTGGGATATCCAGCCAGATGGTTTATTGTACTATAGTTGACCATTTAATGCAAAAGCTAGTGTCCCATACAGCATATTTCTCATGCATCGTGACAGGCAGTGGTGTAGCTGAACAAGTGTCTGGAGAACTCGGTGTGGGTAATGTTGGCATCATTTCTCTTAGAAAGCAAACTAACAAAAACATTGAAGGCCCAGGGCTGAAAGGAGACACACAAGGCGGTTGTAGCAGCCAGACTCCCATCATACTTGCATCAGTTTGGGATAAGTGAGCATAGATCAGCTTGGAAGCCCCCCAGTTTCATTTTGTAAGGCATACAATATTTTTAAAAAATCAGTGCTTAATGATTAATATGTAAATCTTAGCATGTATAACAAGAACTCAACAAAGCATAATTTGAAACTACAGTATCATGATACTAAGATACTTTAGTGAGATGATTGGGAGATTATAATCTTAGGTAAAGATAAAGGTCACCCTTGCTCAAAAGCCAGTCATATCTGACTTTAGGGTTCAGTGTTCATCTCTGTTTACAGCCAAAGAGCCAATGCTATTCTGTGTCTGCTGACATTCACATGGACATGTGGCAGGCATGCCATGACACTGGAGTGCATGGAATACTATTTACCTTCTCACTGAAGTGGAACCTATTTATCTATTTACAATTTCTTGCTTTCAGACTGCTAGGTTGGCGGAAGATGGGACAAAGACGGGAGCTCATTCTGTCATGCAGTATTCAGGTCTCGAACTGCTGACCTTCCAGTTGTCTAGTTCAGCGTCTTAACCACTTGAGCCACTGTAGTAATCTTACATTAAAATAAATCTGTTTGTAAAATGCCACAATACTCCCCTATTTCTATGGTTTCTTAAAGTGATCAATGACACCAAGTGGATTTCCTGTGTTGCACCTCAGATTATGTCTGTTTCACTCTGAAACCTACTTCTTCCCACAGCCCACAATGGCCCTATCTATGCCATGATTTCCACAGACCGGCAGTTGTTAAGTGCTGGCAATGGTGAAGTCAAGGCGTGGAACTGGAGTGAGATTGTGAAGAAGGTAATGGTTATTGTACATTAGTTGCACATAAATCCTGTTTTTATCATATGAGCTCCATTTTGTCAGCACAGCAGTCCTGTGAAATAAGTCAGACTGTATGAATGTGTTAATGTTTGAGAAAGGGAGGGAAAGCCAAGCCCAGTGAGTTTCATGGTTCGGTGGAGAGATTAGAACTTGAATCCATCTACCAGTCCCTACAAGACCAGGCCTGTTGAGGCAGTGGGACTTACAGAGATAATAATTCAGCAGTTGGTTCCATGGTATACTCTGGTGGAGTGTGGTAACTAGATTTAGGCCTGGATCTCACAAATACTTCTGTTGGAGTCATGGCTAAATTTCTGTGCTGCAGCCCAGAGTTCGATCCTGACAGGGATCAAGGCTGACTCAGCCTTCCATCCTTCCGAGGTTGGTAAAATGAGTACCCAGCATGTTGGGGGCAAAAGCTTATTACCTTATGAATAGCTCATAGAGTGCACTAAGCGCTATAGGACGATATATAAGTTTAATTGCTATTGCTGCTACTCTGCTACTTTAATCACTAGATTGCATTGGATGGTTGCATTTAAATCCCCTGGAATGCTTCTCTTGACCTCCTGTTATTTTTAACATTGTACTGCCTTCTTCCTAGGGTTGCAAAGAAGTCTGGAGTAAGAGGCCACCTTATGGGTATAACTCACTTTCTTCCTTTAATTTAAATTGCTGCTTCTTCATCTTCATGTATATGCAGCTGCAAAAAAATTTTTTTTTTCCTTTTAGGAGTAGCCTGGAAGTGCCGGAAATCAACAGCCTTCAGCTGAATCTCAAGGTAACCACCACTTTGGGCATAGCCAAAAACGCTTAGTTGAAATTGCCTTATGATGCTAATCATTTTAAACTCTTTTTCAGGATAATACTCTTTTAATGGCTGGAGGAGACTGTGTTATTCGCATGATGGATCTGGAGTCTGGAACATTCACTGTAAGTTCTTGATCTGGAGCAGATGAAAGGTAGTGGAGATGACTACATTTTTATGCCCAAACAAACTTTCTGCTCTTCTCAGTGTGCTTGTTCTTATTAAGTTAATTCCTCTCATCACCAAAAACAGGATAAACAATTCAGCCTGTTAGTTTTTTCCTAACAGTTCTAGGCTATCAGTTTTCTCCACTTTTTTTTTTTAGTAGTGAATGTGTTTTAAGTGAGCTATGAAAACACATTCTTTATTGTTTATATTTATATCCCAAGCTTCTGAGTTCTTTTCCCACTCTGGGCAGCAATCAACAAGTAAAAATTTTAATACAGGAAAGAAAGAAGAGGAAAAATGTAGTTTCCCCCCTACTAATGTGAAATAAAAAGTTGTTCTAAATAAGAGCTTGTATAGCAGTTGTAACATAAAGACCAGCACCTTGTTGCTTAGTATAGTAAATTGCAGTGAAGTAGATCCATTGAATCAATAATAATAATAATAATAATAATAATAATAATAATAATAATAATAATAATAATAATAATAATAATAATAATAATAATAATAATAATAATAATAATAATAATTTAGTGCCAGAAATTGTTCTGGGTTGAAAGGATTTTTGCAGAAGAAACTCAGCTTAGGGAATGCACAAGTGAGGCTCTTTTCATGTCCCCGAGAGCTGGGACAGAGACGGGCACTCAATCCGTCATGCAGTACTCAGATTACGAACTGCCGACTTGCCAGCCTTCCAGTTAACAAGGCAAGCTTCTTAACCATTGAGTTACCGCAGCCCCTTATTGATTCTTATTGAATCAATAAGAATGTGGGAGTCAGCTCCTCCATAAGTTCTATTGATTCAAATGGGCTTGTTTTAACTATGACTTACTATGCTAAAGTCAGTTGCAATTAGAGTAGGTCCATTTGAGTCAATGGAATTTACAGGGGTTGACTTGTTAAATCTCCATTGACTCAATGGACCTATGCTAGTGCAATTTACAGTGCTAAGCAACAGTCTTTTGTCCAGTACCTTAATACAACAGTGGTTCTTAGTCCATCTCTTTCCAGGTGATTTGTACTACTGTTCTCATCCCAGCATGAGTGTGTGAGAATTATAGACTTTATCATCCAACACGTCCAAAGATGCTGGTTTGGCAAAAGTCACAAATCTGCCTATTTATGAGAGGTTATTCCTCAGCAGGCTCACTTGATCTCTGCATACTTCTCTATTCACCTGGACTGAGAACGTTTGTTTTGCTAGTTTAGGTCTAGATCATTTCAAGGTTCATGAATAGAAGCCATTACCCTGTTGTGTAATGCAAAGTAGGAGGCAATGTAAACATTCTCATACTCCCAACACACTTGTTGCTAGCCTGGTTGTCCGATGGGGTCTGCTGGAGCAGGGGAAAGCTCACATGATTTCCCTTATGCTCTGAAATATTCATGCACTAGTGCGCATATACATGATTTGGCAACCAAGGTGCTGATCTGCCTGTGCTTTTAATTGAACACCTTTCTTTCAATCCCAGATCTGAAGTTACCCACCACTTTGCTCTGTCTCGTTCACAGCATGAATATCAAGGCCACACTGATTACATCCATTGTTTGGCCCTCCGGGAACAGCTCCGAGAGTGTTTGTCAGGAAGTGAAGATGGCACTGTTCGCCTTTGGGGTAAAGCTCTATGACCTGGTGTTTCTGTACATCTGGACCTGTGATACCCGGAATACCTGCTTTTAGATTAGGGGTTCCCAGCCTTTTCATGCTCTTAGTCAACTTAATCAACTTCAAGGGCCAGACAGCTATTTTGCCCTGCCTGCATGATGGGGGTGGCCATTTTGTCCCAACAGCTTCAGAGGGATGGCCATTTTGTTTCTTGAATGCCCTTGGAGGTGCTGGGGCCCATCTGAAATGGTGCCATCGCTGGATCCAGCCCACAGGCCTTAGTTTGGGAACGCCTGTTCTTGACCTTGGAGACTTCCTTTCCTAACATGTGCTCCGTGTTGTCATGTGCCATGAAGCACATCTGACTAAGGCTAACCCTAAGAATGAATGGCCTTCAAAATGTCCCATTATTAACAGTCCTGTCACTTAAAAAGCCATGGCTTTGGCTCCCTCTCTAGGAGTCAGTCCAAGCTCCTTTTGGTCTTCCCTCTGCTGTCCTCAACCTTTCCCACCAGTGTACTCTTTACTTCTTCAAAATCAGCTGGGGAGGTCTTTCTGCACATGCTATTTCTTGAGAAAAATTTAACTCTCAGAGCAGGGCCTTTTTAGTCATGGCCCCACTGTGGAAAAACAGTTTCCTTAAAGCCAAAATTCAGTAAAGTTGTTGTTGTTGTTCGATTTATATGCCGCTCAAATTGCTTATAGCAACTCTGGGTGGCTCACAATGAAACAATACATCACAATTACAATATTAAATAATAAAGTATCAAAAACAAGAACATTTCAAAGAATCCCCAAAGTTACAAAATGAGTGGGAGTCACAACGAAACAATATATCACAGCTACAAATATCGGGTAATAAAATATCAAATAACAGTTACAAAATACTATATCATTACATCAAAGCATTTCAAAAATACATAAACAGAGCATCAACACAACAATACCCAACCATGACGAAGTCCTGCCACGCGCAGTTGCAGCAGCCCTCCGAGCCCTGGTCCCAGGGCGGGAGTCATGACGCCAGATGTTACTAGCCTGACTGGCTTGCGGATTCTGGAAGTTATAGAAATTCTCCCTACTCCCCATACCTACCAAGGTTGTCCTTTCAGAAATTTATACAAGGTTGTCTAGAACGTGTTATGCTTATGTGCAATAATTTTACTCTTTTGAAGTTTTTATTTTCCTGTTTATTATATTAGAAGCTGCTTTGAAATTTGTGAAAAAGCAGAATGTCCTTCAAGAGTTTGATTTGGAAAATGTTTCCTAAATGTTCTGGTCATGTCTGGCCAGACAATCAGTACTGAGTCTCTGGCAGTAGGGTCTACTCCAGTGGTGGCGAACGTTGGCACTCCAGATGTTCTTGAACTTCAATTCCCAGAAACCCTGATCAGCAGGGGTGTTGACTTGGGCTTCTGGTAATTGAAGTCCAAGAACATCTGGAGTGCCAAGGTTTGCCATCACTGGTCTACTCTATTACCATAGCAGGATAGCCTAGCCCTGACCCCCTGTGCTGGCTTTAGCCACAGATTTGTAGCTTGAATCCCATTCGTTGGAAAAGCAGGATATAAACAATTTCTGTTTTGCAGATTTACGTACAAGAAGTCAGGTTCAGTCCATTGAAGTGCACAAATACGAGGTATGGTCAGCTCACTTATCTCCCTCCAGTTTAGAATTTCTCTCTCTCTTTCACGCTGTACTTGTTCATCTACCAGCATTATCTTCATTTATTTAAGAAACAGAAGAAAAGATATGACCCTGAAATGAAGCTACTATTAATTAGCATTGGGGGAAAAAGGTTTGCTGCTCAGAAGCCAGAGACATACAATGACATCAGCCTACATAATATATATAATTTCGCATTTTATGTAGCAAGATATACTCCTTTGGGAAAAACAAACCACTGCACAGTTCCTGGCAGAGTCTTTTATGTAGCAGGCCTACCGCCACTACTTAACCAATCAGGAGAGCTTCCTTTGGCTCATTTCCCCTAATGGTTCATCTCATCTCACTTAGGAATGCAGCCGGCCACAGTACGGGAAGTGGATCCATTGCCTGGCAACTGACTCTGACTGGATGGTGAGTAAATTAAGATTTTGCTCCTGAACAAGAAATTGCTAAACATTCCACAGTGTATTAGGCTCAAGAAGCACAAGAACAGAGGTTCCAGATTGGCCAGGCATCACTAATCCAAACACTTCTTTTATTTGTAACACTTCCAATTCCTGGGATTGGAATTGGAAGGAAAAAACCATGGATGTTTGCACATTCAGAGAAGTTTGTGGAAGAAACAATGGCTGAGTGTTTTCCTGTTTATTTTCCTTTGCTATTGATAGCAAGATAGTCTGGCCAGGTTATCCTGCTATGATACTAGACTAGACCATATTGCCAGTGATTCAGTGCCAAGCGTCAGGGGGTGGTTCTTCTTTTGTGTCCTGATCAGACCCTGGACTGCCAAAATGAAGCCACTTTCTTTGCTCTGTCTTTGCCCAAATGCAAGTTCTCATTGGTACATGTCTCTGGCAGCATTTGGCAGACCAGAAAATGGGCTGGACTCTGTGTCTCTCCACATTCACAGTGCAGCAGTTAACTAACCTGACAACTCTGAGGGCTAATGGCTTTGGGTGCCAGTGTCCCCAGGAAAGGATGGTGGCTTCCAAGTGGATTAAATCTCAGTTGAATTCCTCTTGATAGAGGGCAGCAGCTTCATCAATCCTGGCCTGGGACTGAGGAGGACTTTGTGTGCCAAAAGGGTTGAGGACCAGAAAGTGATTCGCGGAACCGGATCGGTGGTATGGGTGTCATGCTGAGATGTGGAAGGCAGATGAAAGGCCACTGCATATTCTCAGGATAATTTCATGGCTGATCACCATGATGATCACCAGTATTCGGATACAGCAGCAGAAGATTGATAGCAAAAACAGACAGAGGCTCACAAGTGAACTGTTATTAATTGTACATCCTAAGGAAATTTAACCCCTTCCATATTTCTCTTTCACAGGTCTGTGGTGGGGGTCCGGCACTCACTCTGTGGCACCTCCGATCAATCACACCCACCACTGTATTTCCCTTGCCCCAGTGTCAGCAACAGGTCATGTTCTACCAGGACCTGGTGAGTCATCCATCCCAGGGTTTGGAATCCATTGCCTCTCCTCTTTAAGGCAGCTCCCTCTTCTCCTTGGTGGGGTGGAGGTTTCCACCAGTTTTCCCCATTCCAATTCCGTGTTTGGAAACCTTATTTTAATAATAGCACTTCTTCTTTTGTGTCCTGATCACACTTTTGACTGTTCAAATAAATCCACTTTCTTGGCTGTAGCCAAAATTAAATATTTAATGGTACATGTTTCTGGTAGTAATTGGTAGACCAACAAATGAGTCAAATTCTGTCTCTTTCCACATTCACACTGCGTTTTGTTGTCTACCAGCAGCCTCAACTTGAGTTGGTCTTACATTTAGGGACTCCGACCCTCAGCCTATTCAGGGTCCTCCAGGTGACGATCTTCTTTAATGATTTTCCTTGCCCAGTGAGCTCCTCTCTCCATCTTCTAATTTGGTTTTGCTCTTGTGTACCCTCAAGAATATTGGTTCTTGTCATAAAACTCTTCCTGGATCTAAGCCAGTGGACTCGAGGCACATTCTGAGCTGTAGTCTGAAAATCCTTTTCTCTCTCATGCTCGGAACTGATTTTTAATTGCTTCGTTCCCATTTATTCCCCCTCTGCACTAAGCATCTTCACCCCACCCTTCTGTTTCTTCCATAGATCCTCTCGGCTGGACACAGTCCAACCATCAATCATTTACAGATCAGTGGTGAAGTGAAGGCTCAAATCCCTTGCATTCCCCATTGCGTCTACTCACTTTGCATCAATGAACATTCACCTGAGCACAAGGTACCTGTATAGACTGAGAATGGCAGAAGGGGAAGCAGGCATATTACAGCCTGTAGAAGGGAGTGTGCTTTTAAGATGAAGTAACTGGAATTCCACGATGGAGTTGGAGCTTGGATTGTAGAAGGGGATTGGGCCCACGGAGTGCAGACCGTGGCCAAAGGTGAAGAAGGGAATGAGCAACTGGGAGGCACTTTTTCAGTTGGGTCAAAACACCATCTAAAATCCAGTAGTAAGTTGCAACTAGAGTAGACCTATCAAATCTGTGGAGGTCACAGAGGAACTGACTCCCAAATCCTGATTCAGTGGGCCTTCTCTAGTTATGAGTTTCTATTGAATTTCAGCCACTGGATTTGTAAGCTAGGAGTTTGGTGTGAAAAAAATGCAGTGTCAAGTTGATGAAAAAGAAGAATGTGGATTTATTGAGCATTTAGCTTTCATTTTTCTGTCCTAACAATTGATTTAAAAACAAAACACATGCCTACCAACAAACTCATTTTTAAAAATTATTAAAAGCAAAGGCAACATGAGCAGAAAAGTAAAAAAAAAGACAATCAGACATAAATCTCAGGAAAATTGTTCTGGAAGAGATAGGATTGCATAAAGCAAAATGCTCTAAATGAAATCCTATAGAGTCAATAGAAAAGGATCCAAATAGGCTTTGTGAGGTAAGGAATTTTATAGGATGGATACTGACTATATCTCCATGCAAAGCAGAGTCTGCACTGAGAAGCTAACTGGAAGACCATGTGAGAGAAGGGGGCTCTTTAATAAGGTTCTGAAGTTTGACAAAGTCTTTACATCAGGCTTCTTGGGAGTTTGCAGTTTCCTAAGTGTGCTGTAAAACATTCTGGCAAGTCTTATATAGGGAATAGGGAAAAAAACACCTTGCATCTAAAATGAGAAGAACAGCCTGGCCAAGTTATCCTGCTATGGTAATAGAGTAGACCATACTGCTAGTGACTCAACACTGAGTGTCAGGCAGCAGTTAACTAGCCTGACAACTCTGAGGACTAACAGCCCTTGAGTGGTGAAGTCCACAGGGAAGAGTGATGATCCCCAAGTTGATTAAATCCCACTTGAGTCCATCTTGATGGAGGGCAGGAGCTTCATCAATACTGGCCTGAGGCCGAGGAAGACTTTGTGTGCCAGAAGGGGACCAGAAAGTGACTCGCGGAGCTGGATCAGTGGTATGAGCATCATGCAGTGATGTGGAAAGCAGATGAAAGGCCACTGCATTATATTCTCAGGACAGTCTTCATGGCTGATCACCACGAGGATCACCTATATTCAAAAATGAGAAGAATGTGGAATTAAAGCAGTTTGGGTGGACTGATGGGGAATGTTTCTTGGCCTCCCCTCCACCTAAATCAGGGGTGCCAAAACTTTTCGGGCCGTGGGCTGGTCACGTGGTTCAGGGAGCTGGTCACTATGGCCCAGCCGGATCTGGCCAGCAGCGCAAATTTATCTACAGGCATGTTTTACTTCCACTTCCAGGAGCAACGAGGGCTTTGTGGGCTGGATGAATTGGCATTGGGGGCCAGATACGGTCCCTGGGCTGTTAGTTTGGGCACCCCTGACCTAAATCATCTCTTGATTTTCATCCCTAGGTATTAACCGCTGCTGGAAGCAGCCACCGGATCGATGTCTTCACCAACTTTGGCTACCGGGCCTTTTCCCTCACTTTCACCTAGCAACGTCTTCTGTTCAGTCTCTTGTAAATAACAAAAGCTCTGTATTTTCAAACATGGCTTTGGGTCAGAAGTACCTTTGTAAAACAGGCTCTTCTGCACTACAAGCAGCTACATCTGGGGACAAGCAAGCAGCTCTTGACTTGAAGGACTGAGGTTTCTCACTATAGGAAAAGAAGCCCCTGAAGTTATTCTAAGCCTCCTTGCTTGGAATTTACACAATTGGGGTGTAGGTGAAACAAATGGGATTCAGCCTGCATTTCCTACATCCAGAAAGCTTCTGTTCCATGTGCGGAATAAATGTTGGGCCACAGGAAAATGCCAAGCATGTTTCAAACAAAGTGCATTAAAATCATGGGTTATTTTAAATCCAAAACTGGCCACCGTGTCACTATGTTTATTGCGTTTATCCCAACCTTCCTCTTTCTTATTTTCACAACAACCCTGTTAATTTGGGTAAATCGACAGTTCACGACAAACACAAAATTAGCTTCTGAGCTTTCCAGCTGAATAGGGACTTGAATCTGGCCTTCTATCTGGCTAGGGACTATGGGGTTTGTAGTCCAAACCATCCAGAGCTTCTGGTTGAACAGGGTTGCTTTTGTTGATCTACCTTGAGTGACAGGAAGTTGTTCATGGCCTTTTAGGGATTAAATCCCCACTCATTTTTGTCTAGCCTTACCCATATATTTTCAGTTTTTGGCCTGTGTGATAGCAAGAAATTGAGTCTTCTCACTGGAAATTGAGAATCTGAAATTGTTGGGAAGCTGTGGGAAAATGATCAATTCTGTGGTCTTGGAGGAGGAGATGTTCAGGCAGATTTTGAATTCTTTGGACAGAACTCTACACCCTCAAGCATTTCCATCTCTTCATACAGATGTTCACTTTCCATCCTCTTCAGCTCCTCCAGCTCTTCCTGATGCTTTTCCTTAAACTCCTGGAGAGCAACCATCTTTTCTTCATATTCTTCACTAGTGCCGTGATCTTGTGGCCCATGCTCTGGCATAAGATACGCCACAGGGTCGGCTAGCATCACTTCTGTCTCCTGACGCAGGACCTCTAAAGCTAAAGACCTGTAGATGGTGTTGTTGGATTTGTAGCATCTGTTGAAGAGGTTGACGGGCACCAGGAAGTAGTGGGGAAGGTTTCCCTTGGCGAGGGCATGACGTAGGAGTTTCAGAAGAGTCTGCAGTGAGTTGAAGAGAGTTTTCCACTGGACCGTTTGAGGATAGATTTCACAGCACCACAGCAAAATGGTCTGCAGGAGATTGGAGAAAGACGGAAATGTTAGCCAGGTCTTACAGTGAGTCTTAGAACCGTAAATTCCCAGCATAATCATTGCTTTGATGTGGGTGTGCATGAGGTTAGGGGAGAAAACCGTGGACACCTTTAATATACAGTAATACCTTGGATGACGCTAAAATCGCATAACGTTAAGTAATCTAGGGAGGAGAATTGGATTGAATAACGTTAAGGTCCTATGGGATGGATTGGATAACAACCGCTAAAGCCTGTGCGGTTACAATGTATCTCTATGAAGCTTTAACGTTATCCAATCCACCCCATAGGATTTTAACATGTATCGGATAACACTAAAAATCGGATAACACCAAAACTTGTGGAACCAAGTCTTAGCGTTATCCGAGGTATTACTGTACTATGAACATCTGAGAAGCTTAACTTGGTCAAGCCTTCAGAAAAAAAATCTAACCCAACCTGGAACAAGGTTGTTTTCTGTTGTATCAAGAGATGGGCTTATTGTGGGGATGCTTTTATATTTTAGTATTCTCATTGGTTTGACTGTAAGCCACCTGGAGTCAGCTCAGAAAGGGGGTGGCGATAAAAGTCGAACAAAATAAATAAATAATAGAGAAGGAGATGGCTACTAAACATTAGGAGAACCTTCCTAACAGTAAACCCTGTTCAACAGAATGAGAATGGACTGTTTTGTTGGGTTTGTCTGAATGGAGACAGGATTGCCATCTCTTGGTGTGCTTTAGGTTTGGAGTCCTGCTTTGACAAGTGGTTGACTATTAAAGTCCTTTCCTCCTGTACAATTCTGTGACTTTGTGATGAGGGAAACAGATGGAATAGCATTTAGAACATCATTCTTTCAGAAAAGATTAGGAAGGTTACATTCTAGGACAGGGGTTCTCAAACTGCGCCACAAGCCGGTCACGTGGTTGAGTGGTCCAGTCACAAGGTTCTTCCTGCCGTAAACACTGTTGTAAAACGCATCTGTGGCTGTTGTAAATGCATTTACGAAAGCTGCGGTTTCATTTATGGCAGGGTTTGCACATGCACAGGTGCATTTTAATTCTGCTTTCAGCATGGGCCGAGTGATTTGGCGCCATGGGCTGGGTCCAGCCTGTGGGCCATAGTGTGGCCACCCCTGCTCTAGAACCTTAAAACAGATGCTATGTGCATTCTCCAGCTCTATTCTGCTGTCATGTGGGCTAGGAACTGGATTCTCTTAATATCCATTTGCTATAAAACTAGAGATAAGGGCAAATTGGGCAAGAGGTCTCAATGGAGGGACAAATAACATTTTGCCTAATAATACTGAGAGTTTTGATGTGTTACTTTTTATATTATAGCACTGCTAGCTAGGGGATTCTAAAAATTTTAGTCCAAGAAGAAATTGTTTCTAACCCGTGGTAGTCTTACTAGCATTTTGCTTTATCTGCACAGTAACCCCTATCGTGTTCGTTCAGAAGGTTCACCTTGAGGTGGTAGGAAGTCAAGATTTTGCCATACTCTGGTGTCCATCTTGTCATGTTGACAAACTTCAAGAGTCTTAAAGCTTTCTGCCTTTGTCCTCTATCAGCATCAATATCCTCAAGAAGTGTGGCCTCCACGAGGCTGAAAGTGAGTCTAGATCCAGAGAGGAAAAGATTGTAAGAACAATCGGAGACAGGTCCTTGTTTACTAGATCCTTTTATAATCATTAGCAACACAATCCTATGCATGATTATCAACATATACAATAAGGCATACTTCCAGGTAAAAAAACTAGCTAGGATTGTAGTCTACATCCTGTTCCCATTTTGGGAAACAAAAGGGAAGCATAATTGTTGGACTCCAAATGCCATCATTCCCAGCCAGTACAAGGGTACACTGGTAGTGGATAATGGGAGCTATAGCACAGTGATGGCCAACCTTGGCACTCCGGATGTTCTTGGACTCTTCCCAGAAGCCCCGATCATCAGGTCTGCTGACCTGGGCTTCTGGGAATTGAAGTCCAAGGACATCTGGAGTGCCAAGGTTGGCCATCACTGGTCTAGCACTACAACTTCATCAGATTAGGAAAGGCTTTTTTAACTGGCATGATGGATTGAGCGCTCGTCTCTGTCCTAGCTCCTGCCAACCTAGCAGTTTGAAAGCAAGAAATTAAAAGTTGATAAATAGGGACCACTTTGGTGGGAAAAGATCTTGGGGACATGAAAGGAGCCTCATTTGGGTGTCTCCTGAGTGGAGTTTCTCCAGCAAAAATCCTTTCAACACTGAATAATTTCTGACACAAAATTATTACTGGTAGATTGAGGATAAAAGAAAAGAGTGCAAAAACAAGGATGTACTTTTAAAGATATATATTTAAATGGCTCAGGATGTAGGAGTGAGGATACAACAATGCAGTTCAAGCACAATATTCATCAGCTAGGAATATGTGTCTATATGTCTCAAATTAGATAAGAATGAGAACTATATTAAAAGCAAGTTTCCAAATGTTAGAAATTAACAAGCTTTATATTTTTAGATTTAAGGGAAAAAAACAAATCCATTTTAAATTTCAGAATTCTGGTTGAAAAGGTTAGCTTCAGAATTTGTAATCGGTACCAGATCTGAACCTTGGCTGGTTAGAATGCTTACCTCCAAAATCCACCCTTGCTAACCAGTTCTGGCCCAACTCTCTGAACTTCTGCTGCTTTCTGGAGAAAGCTGCTTTTTTCGTTGGCCAGGTCACCGTCCCACCAGTCGGAAAGGTGAGTGAGATCTTCCCTCACCCACTGGTTGGAGAGCTTGATGGACCCCTGGATGGCTGGGACCAACTTCACCGAGACTGGTTCAGTCCCTTCGTCAAAAGTCAGCTGGACAGCTGGGCCATCCAAATCCGAAGCCTCCAATCTGGTGTTCTCTATAAAAGGGATCAGAAAAGGTAATACTCCAGGAACAGAAGGAGAAAATAGAATATTTACTGAGGTGAGCAACAAGCTTCAAATATGGGTCTGGCCAGGTTATCCTCCTATGGTAATAGAGTAGACCAGGGGTTACCAACCTTTTCATGCTGTGGGCCGGATGAAGCCCCCGGACAGCTGAACTTCCTCCTGCTGTAAACACATTTATGACCGCCATGGGATGTGTTTACGGCAAGCGCGGATGGGTTTACACATGCGGGCGCATTTTACGGCTGTTGTAAACACGTCCACTTCTGGTAGCGGTGAGGGCAGTGGTGAGCCACATGAAATGGTGCCATGGGCCAGGGCCGGTCCACGGGCCATAGGTGGGCCACGCATAGAGTAGACAATACTGCTAGTGACTCAATGCTGAGTGTCAGGCAGTGGTTAACCTGACAACCCTGAGGACTGACTGGGTGCTGAAGTCCACAGGGACGGGTGATGGTCCCCAAGTGGATTAAATCCCACTTGAATCCATCTTCAAAAGAGCCTCCGCGCATGACATGAAGCAGGACTTGCTCCCTAGGACCCAGCCCCCAACACCAGCTGGGTTCAAAAGAGCCTCCGCCTCGAGGGATGTGGACGTAGTGGGTGGGGTTGAGTTTGGGAGGTTTTTGTGTATTATTTATGAAGTATTTTTGAAGTGTTTTTTAATGATTTGATGTTATTATTGTGATTAGGGATGTTTTTGAATTGCCTTTGAAATATTTTTGTGAGGCAATATCTTGTAACTGATATATTGTTTTTTTTCTCTGTTATTGTATACTTTGTACCTTTGTTAGCCGCCCAGAGTCGCTTGGCGAGGGGGTGGCATACAAGTCAAACAACAATAATAATAATCTTGATGGAGGGCAGCAGCTTCATCAGTACTGGCCTGGGGGTGAGGAGGACTTTGTGTGCCAAAAGGGCTCAGGATCAGAAAGTGATTCACAGAACTGGATCAGTGGAACGGGGGTCATGCTGCAATGTGGAAGGCAGATGAAAGGTCACTGCATTATATTCTCAGGACAATCTTCATGGCTGATTCAAAGCAGAAACTTTTCTTTTTCACTGTGTTTTCAATGCTTTGATAACACGACGTCCTCACTGGTATCTAATGTGATTGCCTAATTCTTTATGCTAGTCTCCAAAGACTGAGTGTTTCTTTCCTGTTGCAATGTATAGGAGGGATGGACAATACATGATAGATGATGTAAGACTACAATTCCAATTAGGTGGGCAACAAGCTTCATATGTGCTTTGTCTGAAATTCCTCCAAGCCCTAGCCAAATATTCAGTGGGAAAGGATAATTGGAATTGTAGTCTTACATCATCTATCATGTATTGTCTATCCCTCCTATACTTTGCAACAGGAAAGAAACACTCAGTCTTTGGAGACTAGCATAAAGAATTAGGCAATCACATTAGATACCAGTGAGGATGTCCTGTTACCAAAGCATTGAAAATGCAGTGGAAAAGTTTCTGCTTTGAATCTAAGCATTGTATAGGAGAGACCTGTGGTGTAAAGGTTAGTAGGTATGTTCGGAGTTGTTCCCAGTGGGGGGAAATCCTGCTGTTAAGTCTTCAGAGAGACACCAGTGCAATCTAATTTTTCATTTGCAAGTACTGTACACAAGCACACATTTCCCCAGTTTATTGAAACAATTCATTGTTATCCTCCTGCTTCAATGCTTCTATTTCTGGTGGACTTTAAAATGAGAAGAATACTCATCCAGATAGTAGCATTAAATTTAAAACCACACAGCAGTAATATAGGTAAAGGTCGCCCTTGCTCAAAAGCCAGTCATATTTGACTCTAGGGTTCAGTCCTCTTCTCTCTTTCAAAGCCGAAGAGTCAGAGATGTCTGTGTTTGCAGACATTTCCGTAGACATGGCAGGGATGCCTAGACAGTGAAGTGCATGGAACGCTGTTTACCTTCTCACTGAAGTAGTCCCTGTTTATCTACTTGCAATTTCTTGCTTTCAAACTGCTAGGTTGGCAGGAGCTGGGACAGACGGGGCTCATTCCATCATGCAGTACTCAGGTTTTGAACTGCTGACCTGCCGTCTCCCAGTCAGTGTTTTAACCACTTGAGCCACTGCAGTAATATAAATGAAGATAAAAGAACTGCTGGAGAATTTGAAGGCTTGGAGAAATTAAAAAGTCAAATAATTAGGCAGGGCATTGCATAGGTGGGGTGCTACCATAGAAAAGGCTCTGCTGTTTGGCTACTACCTAACTCACTTCACCAATAAACTGCTTGCTTGTCAGATATTTTTCCCCAAACCGTGTTTAAGCAGCATTTTAACATCTGCCCGATTAACTGCAAAAGGAGGCATCTGAGACAATTGCAAAAATTTAAAATGTACCTCTCATCCTTTGGTCAATCTCTGGGACTCGGGAGGGAAACAGTCTTTGCTTAAACACGGGATCTAATGAAGGGAGGAATTCATCATCAGTTTAAGAAATGAACTATTCAAAATCTGATTTAGGAATCATGCATACTGAGAGGGAGGGCTATATAGCCCAGAGGGAGAAATATTGTATATTTTATTGTCTTTTAGGCTTACCATTTTGTCGAGGATGGGAGTATTCTAGGAAGTCAGGAGAGAGAAATAAAAAAAAAACATTACTCACAGGCTAGCATTTTTATAAAAAAGTCTTCTAATTTCCTAGGCATTTTCTGATCTCAGTGAGAAAGACAGTTTATTGAAGATTAGGGTTAGCAGAAATACCTCTTGTACTTCCTGACCTGAACTACATACAGTATATTTAAATTTCCCCTCCAAATAGGGCGAATGTACAACCAGAGTATTTCACTTTTGTTTTTTACACACACACATATATAAAGTTTAGCACTGAAATAGCTATTTTGTCTGGTTTGGGGGTTTCTCCTGCTAGTATTCCTGCACCTGTCAAAGTTGTTTGGGATGCAGAAATTTACTTAAATAAATGCAGTTTTTTTTTAACATAGTGCTGCAGTGAGAGAATTTGTTTTTCAATTTGTACTTAAAAGAAAGGAGTCTTCATAACCCTTTGAGCTACAACGGTCTTCTCACTGTACATGTGAGGCAAGAACTGGGAAATTTTTGCTTTTTGGACTACATCTCCCAGAATGCCATTTTAAAATAGACTATTTAAGGCTGTAGCGGGATTCTCGCCTCTGAGGTATCTACGGAACTGGGCTGTGAGGTTTATAGGGCTTCCCTACAGATTGTTACTCATTGTAAATCTCTTTGATCTCCTTTGTTCTCTCTCATCAGCTTAATCATACCTGGATTCAAGGCAACTTCTACATGATGATGAAAGTCTCTCAAGATTTGTACAGGGTCAAGGTTGTGGTGGTTAAGGCTCTCCTAGGGAGGGAAAAGTAGTAAGATTGGTTTCCACATAAGTTGTAGAGAGAAAATAGATTGGGAGGAAGATCAGATGGGAAATCTGTATTAGTCTAACTGCTAAGACTGCAGAGTCCCACTCACATTTACATACACATTGCATTTTAAGTATATACAAAAGAAAAAGAGGGGTAGATGGGAAAAATCAGCTGTAGCCCACATAGGGAGGGTATCCAATGGCCAGTTCACTTGAGATAGAAGTACAGTATCTTCCATAAATTTACTGAATTTATTATTAAACTTATATCCCACCCTTCTAGGAAAAACTTTCCTACTCAGGGCGGCTTACAGCATAAAATTCAAAAATACAGACTGACACAAATATTAAAATTTTCATATAAAACCCCTCAAAACCCAAACACCCTACGGTAATAAGAAAGCCTATGTTGGAAGCAGTGGGGCAGAATAAACTGCCTAACAATTTGCCGATGGTAAAATATTGCCAAGGTAAAGGTTCCCCTCGCTTGAAAGCTAGTTGTATCTGACTCTAGGGTTCAGTGCTCATCTGTTTCAAAGCCGAAGAGCCAGCGTTGTCTGCTTCTGCAGACATTTCCGTGATCGTCTGGCAGGCATGACTAGACACTGGACCACATAGAACGCTATTTACCTTCCCACCAAAGTGGTCCCTATTTATCTACTTGCAATCTCTTGCTTTTGAACTGCTAGGTTAGCAGGAGCTGGGACAAAGATGGGAGCTCATTCCATCCTGCAGTACTGTACTCAGGAATCGAACTGCTGACCTCCTGCCTTCCAGTCTGCATCTTAGCCACTTGAGCCACTGCAGTCCCTTAAAATATTGCCAAAGGCCTGTTTAAAAAGGGAAGTTTTCAATTGCTTTTTTAAATCATGGAAAGATGATACCAGGCGCAATTCCACTGGGAAGGAATTCCACAGCATTGGTGCCACCACTGAGAAGGCCCTCTTCCTAGTCACGGTCTTTCTAGCTAATCTCGAAGTTGGCACCTGCATTGTCATGGAGGACCGGATGATACGGGCTGTTGTCCTGAGGGGTAACCAAGTAACCTGCATCATTTCATGACAAATATGCTCAAACACCTTTTCCAAATTTTGTGACTCTATGGTGCTGTGCTCATCTCTGTTTACAGCCAAAGAGCCAGCGCCGTCTGTGTCTGCAGATATTTTTGAGGTCATGTGGCAGGCATGACTATATGCACAGAATGCTGTTACCTTTCTGGCCCGAGCGGTACCCACTTATCTACTTGCAATTGCTTACTTTTGAATTGCTTGATTGGCAAAAGCTGAGATAGACAACAGGAAACTCACTCTGTCACACAGCACTCTGGTCTTGAACTGCTGACCTTCCAGTCATCCAGTTCACTGTCTTAACCACTAAGCCACCGCAGCCCCTTATATATACAGTATTCATGTGGGCTTGATCCATGAAAGCTAACATTAAAGTACAATAGTTACTTTAAGGTGCCAGAAGACTTTTTGTCTTTTTTGTTTTATTTACTTTATTTGTTTTTATTTTATTTACACCCAGTTCAGTATACCACCTCTCCCAAATTGTAAAAATTAAAAGTTGAGCCACTAGACTAGGGCCCGAGGAAGCTTTTTTAAGGGAGGAAAAGCCTTTTTAAATAACAGAACAAAATACTTCTAGGGTGGGAGGTCAGATACCGCTCTCCACCGTGCAAAGGTGGAGGCCCCCGGACCCCTAGTAGTTGCCCACCTGTGGGACAGGGTTCTTGACGCGTGTTTGTCATGTGTGAATCCTGCGATGGATGGACGAGTAGGTCGGGGGCTCCGCGTGAGCCAAGTAAGTCCCCACCAGCCACCCGAGTCGAAACCTACCTGGCACTCTTCTAGGTCATCTAAATCGTCATCATCATCATCTCTTCCACCTTTCCTTCGGGCCTCTTGCTTATGGCAGTGGACCTCCACGTACGTCTCCCCCAGAGCTTCCAGGTCCACCAGGACTTTGGTCCCACAGCGGAACACGGGCAGCCCTTTTTGCCGGAAGATGTAGGTCGGGAGTCTCCGTTCGTAGGCGAGGGGATCCTTCGTGGTGATGCTCCCGCTGACGAGCTCTAACGTGGGGTTGTATCTCACAGGGACGAGGAAGTCGAAGTCGTTGGAACGCCCTGCCACTTGAAGATGCAAACCCTCCCTGTAGCTGCCCACGAGGAGAGGGTCCTCCGGGTATAACCCACTGCTGGATTCATAAGCCCACTTCACCATCTTCTTCACCGCCGTTTGGACTACTAAGAAGTTTCTTCTCACCCCCCAGAATTTGTCCCCCAAGAGGAAGACCTGGTCCCCATAAAAACGCAGCAGGCGCCTCTCCTGCTCCCCCGGATCCTTCCCCTCCATTTCGATCGCTCTCGCCTCGACTCCCTTTCTCCCCTTCTATTCCCAACTTTCGCTTTTGGTTTCAGCCTCCTGAACCAGCAGACTGAATCGCCTTGTGTCATTGACAGCCCAAAGATGTGAAATTTCCCCTACTACTTTCTCCCTCCATCACAGCGCCAATCATCTTGATGACCACCGACAGTGGACCCTGGGTTTTGTAGTCCAGAAAGCGATTCTCACGCACCCACCCCCCAAGTTCTTTTTGGGTTAGCCAGGTGGGAAATCAGAATCGGAGATTTAAATTTCTTGAAGAGAAAAGGAGGAGGGACAGGTAACTCCAACAAGGTAGGAATAAATTTGAAAGCTCAAGTGACAGCTCCATAGACAGGCAGCTGGATCAGCCGAATGTCTTTTGAACAGTGAATAGTCCTTAAGTGCTCTTTTAGGAGTCAATCCCTCCTCAAATGTTTTGCATTACAACAGGGTTATCTTGCCAATATATTGTTTGCTGGAAAAATTCAGTTTATGTCTCAGCTACTGTTAGGATTGCAGCTAAACTCGGGAAATGGGGAATATGGAATTGTGTGGAGTTGTCATAGAATCAGATACTCAGAAAGTCCTAGGGTTTTTGGCCCTTTAAGCTCTGCTTTGCAATACTTTTGGTTAATTCTTAAACTGTAGAACACTCCAACGCTGAAGGCATTCAAGAGAAGGATGATCAGGGGAAGTGTTCAATTAAGATCCAAAAAATCGGTTCCTGCTTAGACAGGGAGAGCAAAAAATGGCACATCATACCCCCTCCTTGGACTGTAATCAATGATTTTCCAGCTGACACAGCCTATACATCAGTCGTGGAGAAACCATGGCATGTGTGCCAGAGGTGGCGCTTGGAGCCCTCTCTGTGGCAGTTGTGCAGTCACCCTAGCACAGAGTTTTCCCCGCTCCTCTGCCCAGCAGCCCAATGGGAGCGCTTCCTCCCTCCCCCAGCACAGAGTTCACTCTGCCCAGCAGCCGAATGAGAGTGTTTCCTCCCTCCTCTGTTGGTGTGTTGGCACTTTTTGATAAATACTGTAAGTGAGTTTTGGGTTGTAGTTTGGGCACTTGGTCTCTAAAAGGTTCGCCATCACTACTATATATGAACAGTCATTCTGGGCAGGCTCTCTTTGTGTGAGAACTTCTAATGTGGGCTAAGGTATGAATTTGGCAACAGGAACGAGGTGGACTGCACCAATACAGGTAGAGCTGCCACTATTTTATGCATCCTCATATAAAAAAGGAAGGAATAGTCCTGCAAATGGATTGATAGGAAATACAGTACAATAGTAGAGCTTGATGAAGCAAAGATTGTGACCCATTCTGTTCTTTATACCTTCTTTTTATTCCAGCTGTTTTCCCTGTAATCCCAGCCGACCACAATAAAAAAACCACACAGACAACCTTAGTTTAACTTTGGTTACTTTTATTGAAGAATAGACATCTTTGAACTGTGGTGCTGGAGAAGACTTTAGAGAGTCCCCAGGACTTCAAGGAGATCAAATTGGTTAATCCCAAAGGAAATCAACTTTTGGAAGGAGAGATACAGAACCTCAAATACTTTGCTCACCAAATGAGAAAAGAGGACTCACTGGAGCTGACCCTGATGCTAGGAAAGATTGAAGGCAAAAGGAAAAGGGAGTGGATGAGATGATTAGATAGCATTATTGACATGATGAACATCTGGGCAGACTTTGAGGATGGTGAAACAACAACTTTTATTGACTTTCAAGGAGGTCTCTCCAAAGCCAGAGAAGCCACTGTTCTATGTCAGAGATATATTTGAAGGATGGGTGGAGAACAAGGACCGATTTCCTGTTCCGATCCATTGCTCTTCGTCCCAGTGGAACCCAAGAGCATTGACTAACGATCCTGAGTGCCCACTGACATAGCGCAGGACCGTGTTCTGGTACAAAGGTTCTGCGTCAAAGGTCATCCCGGGACCAGTACTAGGCCCGAAAGCAAAATGGCGGCCCAGGTTGGTTCGGAAAGCCAGGTACTCCACATAGTCTCCAAAACGGCCAGTGACCTGCACGAATCCTTCGCCCATAAACAGCTCCATTCCGGACAGGCTACCCACCACGCTCCCTTTGATGTTGGACCAGGAGTCACCATAACAAATCTGGATGCTAGATTATAAAGAGAGGGGTGGTATTGGTTAATAATGTCATTGTCTCCTCTCCACTGGCAAAACAGAATGCTTTCAGCAGCTGCAGCCCTAGTAAAATAAACCAAGCCGACCAGAGTGGGAAAATATCCTAGATGGGCATGATATAAATGCAATACATAAATAAATAAAATAAGATAGTATGCATATCCCACAAGGGCAGACTAGGGGCTTTTGAGAGACGAAGTTTTTAAAGGTAATATTTTTGAATTCTGATCTATGTCCCAAGCAGGAGTATGTAACTCCATCCTGCACATGCATACCTACTAAATGTGCACAGTCAACAATGCCATGTGTCAGCATGTGTTTGATTTAGGCAATTCTCCCTTTTAAATCCCCCTACCCCAGCAGCTTGGAAAAGTTACAAAATCTCCCAGCGAGTACGATCACTGGCTATGCTAGTGCTCCGATTCTTAATGTTCTTGCCCCAAAAGTAACTTTGAAGATTCTGTTCTCTGCACATGAATGCATGCGCAAGCACTTGGAAAATCACTTTACTTGTGACCCATTAATAAGTAAATATTCTGCTCAGACAGTTCTCATTTCCATGTCCTGCCCATAAGACTTTCATCTAGTTAACATTGCTGAAAACAGTACAGATATGGTGTCCAGAAAATGCAAAACATACCTTACGATACACCTATTGTTTGCCCTGATTTTCATAGCTGTTATGGGGCCATCCAGTTGGTTACGTGATTGGTCAAAATAATCTCCACTCCTGCCACCATATTCTCCAGAGTAAGAATATCTTGCCCAGGCTGGGTTTATAAAAGAGATGTGCTACTGGTTCATTAATTGTATTGGTGAATTAATTGATTCATTCTTCGCTTTCTATCTCAAACCTAGCATTGTACTCTTTTTCTGCCAACTTCATACAGGCCATAATTATTTACAAGGATGCTTCACAATAATAATTATCGATACTGCAGCTCTACTATATACCTACCTAATGTCAGTCCCCCCCACCCCTATCATAAAAGGGGCTTTATTTTGCTTAAAGTTTATCTTAAAACTGTAGTAAAAATGACAGAAGCCAATTCTTAACAACCAAATATTAAGCAAAATGCATTTAAGATTAGACTCACCTAGGATATCTGTAATATTTATATAAATTGAGGTTTTTTTTAAACTAAAGTAGATAAAATTACCACTTGCCGACAAAAATCTAATTGGACAGGATATTACAGTGCACAATAACAATTCCACTTTTCCAACAGATCTTTTGCCTCAAAAAAGATATCTGTCTCTTCTTTGAATCATAATGTCCAGAACTTTGATTAGCTGCTCTTTAACTGTTGGAATTACAGGATTTCCGCAGCAACTACAATTTTGGCAGCTAAAATTAAGAAAAGGAAGCCTAGAAGTTGAGAGATAATCATCTTTCAAGATATGTATTCAAATGTTTAAGCCAAAGCAAATAATATAATAAACCACGCTTCTCGTGGTGCTTTAAAACGGAACTAAGGCTGTCATTTTAAAAAAATCTGACCTGATAGCTGTCCTTTTAATGCTATCCTAGCATTATATTTATTATAAATTCGATGATAAATTGTAAATACATGGCTCTGGATCACATTTGATCAGACGTGTATAGTTTCCATAGGTGAGTACTTCTTCAGCCGTATCCGAACCCGAATATTGACGATCATCATGGCAATCAGCCATGATAATTGTCTTGAGAATACAATGCAGTGGTCTTTCAGCTACGGCATGACACCCATACCACTGATCCAGTTCCCTGAGTCACTTTCTGGCCCTGAGTCCTTTTGGCAAGCAAAGTCCTCCTCAGCCCCAGACCAGTATTGATGAAGCTGCTCCATCAAGATGGGTTCAAGTGGGATTTAATCCACTTGGAGACCATCACCCAAAGCTGTTAGTTCTCAGGGTTGTCTGGTTAGTTAACTGCTGCCTGACACTTAGAGTTGAATCACTGGCAATATGGTCTACTCTATTACCATAGCAGGATAACCTGGCTAGACTGATGGGTAAGTGGAGCATATTATTGCAGCAGACAGGATAAGATACACAAATATACAGAGCTGTTCTTTACTTCACATGATCATGTTTCTACTACAGTAAAACCCTGGATTACAAGCACCTCGGTTTAAGTTTGCTCCAGTTTACAACAACACTTCCTATGGAAATGCCATCCTAGTTTACACATTTCTAATGTATTTGTTTGGGTTTACAACCATCAATTCAGGACTATTTTTTTCCCAATGAATCCCTATGGATGTTTCAGGTTACAATGGAGGCTGTTGGAACAGACCTCTGTCGTAACCCGTGGTTTTACTGTATTCACCTTTATTGATTTAGTGAAAGCTGCCCTTTTTTGTTATCTTACCTGGGCTATCTGATGCTCCAGCGCAGAAGAAGAACAAGAGAATGAATGCCACCATTTTGAGGATGGGTCTGAAAGTTGCAAAACAAATGAAAGTTAAAGCTGTAGCAAATGCTTCTTAGTTATTGGTAATGCTGCAGTCCTCCTATGCTTTTATCTGCAAGTAAGCCCCACCGACTGACCCCCACAGCAACATGCATGTAAGCATCCAAACCTGCTTTGTAAGCTGCCCTGAGTTGCCTTGGCGAGTGGGCGGCAATATAAATCTGAACAAACAAATAAAATAAATACTTACTGAAAAAATGGCTAATGTATCCGCAGTTTCTTTGCAATTTATCTTGCTCAGGAGGACCTTTCTCTGGGGATAAGCTTTGTTGATTTCTCTTTGGGTTTCTTTTCCTTTAGATATGCAGGGTGGTATTTGGTCATCTTGGGAGATATAATAGTCTCAGATTTCAGAGGAGTGCTCAGACTGGCACCAGGTTTGGGACATTTGGTGTGTTTCATTTTACCTGCCATTGGCACCAGGGCAACCTAACAGTCCTTCCATTGTGATCTAATGTTTCCTGCTCCTAATTCAGTGTTCAGAAAGGGACATTCAATTCCAGAAAATGTTAAGTATGAACGAGCAAATGGTTTAAGAAAGGTCAAAGAACAGACAGGTGAGGCCTGTTTCTTTGATTTTAAGATCAGCTTGGCCTACAAAAAACTGCTGATGAAGCTTTTCAGGGCATAGAGATTGCTATATCATCTGCCAATTTATTGTGAAAGATCAGGCTTTTCTGAACTCTTCAAAAGGTGCAAAAGTTAGATGTAAACCCTAACAATATTTTCTGGATTGCAGAAAGGATCTGAAAAGTACTCACTGCAGCAAATCTAAAAAGATAACATAAATTGTTGTCACTTAGTAAATTTCTCTATATCCTGTTTTATATTTCAAAGGTGGCTGATCTTACCATTTAATCTGAGTAATAATGCTGCTGACCCTTTTTTACAAGCTTTTACTGTATGAAATTCCCAGTGAAATCCAATATGTGCCCACTAAGAAATAAGCTTCATTAAGATAATTGATAACTATGCATCTATAGCAGTAAGTGTCCCCACCCTGCTTTTCCCCCTCCTGGCATGGCGATAAGAATAATGAGAAAGGATGTTTGGCTTTAAAACATCTGAGTGAAAAAGTAAAGTCTTTCCCAATGTGGTAGCGTCCAGGTAGTATATCATAGTACTGTATAACTCTTATACTTTTTCAGCCAATATGGCCATTGCTTGGAGATGATAGATCCAACATTGGTACATTGAAAAAGGCAAAACATTTCACCTTTTTTGCAATTCATAGATTGATTAGGAGGAGGCTTGTGTTTCTTGTAAATACTGTAAAGGTCACTCTTGCTTGAAAGCCAGTCATATCCAACTCTAGGGTTCAGTGCTCATCTCTGTTTACAGCCAAAGAGCCAGCGCTGTCTGCATCTGTAGACATTTCTGTGGTCATGTGACAGGCATGACTAGATCCTGGACTTCCCACCAAAGTGGTCCATGTTTATCTACTTGCAATTTCTTGCTTTCGAACTGCTATGTTGGCAGGAGCTGGGACAGAGACAAGAGCTCACTTCATCATGCAGCACTCAGCTCCTGAACTGCTGACCTGACAACCTTCCAGTCAAGTTCAGCATTTTAACTACAAAGCCACCCAGGGCCGTAGCCAGGATTCTAGGTGTATGTGGACGGATATTTTTTCAGGATGGTCAACAATGTCATATACCACATATACTCTAGTATAAGCTGACCCGAATATAAGCCGAGGTGCCTAATTTTGACCTGAAAACCCAGGAAAATAGATTGACCTGAGTATAAGCCAAGGATGGGAAATGCAGCAGCTGCTAGTGAGTTTCAATAATCAAAATATATGAAAATACGGTAAAATTAATTAAATTTTTGGTGAGTCTCAATCTGACACGGTCTTGGGACCCTCGTGGTCACTGATCCAAGTACTGGATAAGCTGTTTCTCCTTTTTGTGGCTCATTTTTGGGACTGAAAAACTATACACTGTATATATAAGCAACCGGGAGTTTGAGGGTGGGCAAACGGCTAACTCGGGGTGTGAGATGCCCACCCTGGCCACCCCCTGTCTACGGCCCTGAAACCACCGCAGTCCCTTTAAAATACTGTAGGGCAGGGATGGTCTACCTTGGTGCTCCAGATGTTCTTGGACTTCAGTTACCAGAAGCCCAAGTCAGCACACCTACCATCCAACACACACACCTCATCTAAAATAAAGGTAAAGGTTTCCCTTGCTCAAAAGCCAGTCGTATCCGACTCTAGGGTTCAGTGGTCATCTTTGTTTCAAAGCCGAAGAGCCAACACTATCTGGTTCTGCAGATATTTCCATTGTCATGTGGCAGGCAAGACTGGACACGGAACACTGTTTACCTTCTCATCAAAGTGGTCCCTATTTATCTACTTGCAATTTCTTGCTTTCGAACTGCTAGGTTTGGCAGGAGCTGGGACAAAGACATTCTGTCATTCAGTCCTGCAGTACTCAGGAATCGAACTGCTGATTTCCCGCCTTCCAGTCAGCATCATAGCCACTTGATCCACTGCAGTCCCATCCCCCCATCTGTGAACCATACTCAATTGTTCATCTCCATCTGCACCCATTTTTGTAGTACTGTATGAGAAACCAATGATGTACATGACACCACAAACCAACCACAAGGAGGCAGCAGACACCGCAAAGTCAGGTTGGTCAAGTTACACCTTGTTAGTACTGTACTGTATTATAAAGCAATCCCACAAGGAGGAGCACATCCTATCACTAAAATTCATACAAGCACCAATACACAATTTCTATATACACAGTTCTACATAAAGTACTGTATATACTGCAATTCAATGGCTATACAAACGGCTTTTTAAAGTAATTAGGCATTTCTTTGTATCAGGCTCAGACCTGAGAAAAACAAAAGGACTCAATTTGTTCCTTGGGATACATATCAAATGGGATACAGACCAGGATGTTAATCTATTAGAGGTGTTAAGTAGGGACAATAACAACAAACCCCTCTGAATATGGAGGATAAGTCCCTGGATAACTCTGTTTTCTGTAACATTTCTGTCAGTTTTAGGGTACTCTTAAATTCTAAATTCTTTTAATGATACCATATATCTAATAGTGTGAACTTTTAGGTAATAAACCAATCTCATTGTAGGATGCCTTAGCTAAATTTCCTTT
Organism: Furcifer pardalis; assembly: GCA_030440675.1. Lineage (NCBI taxonomy): Eukaryota > Metazoa > Chordata > Lepidosauria > Squamata > Chamaeleonidae > Furcifer > Furcifer pardalis. Next base: position 10,014,870 of record CP126897.1, read on the forward strand.
TGACCAATAAAGTAAATATGAGTACAGTATTTTCCTTTGTGTAAACTGTCTGTAAATGAATGCTGTAACTGTATCTTGGGGTCCTTTCTTTCTCTTTAGAAAGGGGACCGTTGCTGTACTTTCTCTTTTTGGCTTTTTATAGAATTGGCTTCGGTTCAGCAACTATTATGTCTCATTTCTGGTTTCCTGTCAGGGCAAAACCAAGTTATTGGTATTATTATTATTAATTAAGAGGATTTCTATACAGTATCTTTCTTTTCCCCCCAGAGACGTCAGAGTGCTTTGTGGACATACAACGTCATTCCTACAATAGTCCCATAAGGTAAGCCGGGGTTGTCATAGGAAAGAGAGAGGAAAAATTGAGTGGTTAAGATGCTGAATTCGCTGGCTGGAAGGTCGGAGTTTAATTACCGCTTACTGCATGATGGAGTGAGCTCCCGTCTCTGTCCCAGCTCCTGCCAGCCTAGCAGTTTGAAAGCAAGAAATTGCAAGTAGATAAATAAGGACCAGTATGGTGGGAAGGTAAACAGTGTTCCGTGCACTCTGGTGTGAGGTATGCTTGCGACTTGTCCACAGAAACGTCTGCAGACGCAGACAGAGCAGCCTCTTTGGCTATAAACAGAGGTGAGCACTGACCCCTAGATTCTGATATGACTGCTTTTCAAGCAAGGGTAACCTTTACTTTTACCCAAGCTGAATGCACTCACTAAAATACATACAAGTACCAATACACAATTAATTTCTATATATACACGTCTATGTAAAATATTTACTTCAATCCAAAGGCTATACAAACTGTTTTCTTAAGTATAATTAGACATTTCTTTGTGTCAGGCTCAGACCTGAGATGAGCACTGAAACCTAGAGTCGGATGCGACTGGCTTTTGAGCAAGGGTGACTTTTTACCTTTACTAGCTTGCCTAAAGAAACTTCAGGGCTGAGCTAGGATTTGAGCAGTGCCTCTTAAATTGTGAGGGAAACTTCACCCGTTGAACCTCTGCCTGACATGCGACTGCTTTAAGGGCCTTATTTGAGTAAAAGCGTGAAATCTTTTTCCACCCCACTTCCATTTTGGAACTGGGCCACTATCCACCCCCTTTTCTTCCTCTCTGACTCACTGTCCCTTTCAAACAATCTTTCCTCCTCCACCCCCCCCTCCTAGTGCTGTTTTTTTCTTCTCATTTTGGCTCAAAGCTTTTGGAATGACTGAAACAAGTTCTTTTGAATAGCAAGTGGCTCAACTGCTGAAGTGCCAGGGGTGAGAGGGAGGTAGGTTAGGATTTCCAATCTTCATTGAGAGTTGCCAAGGTGGTGGTGGTGGTGGTAGTGGTAGCCTGGCTCCTAGAAGTACTACGAGAAGGCAAGTGGGAGAGGGTAAAGCCAGTGTAGATGGGTTGTGAGCCAGAACTCTTGGGTTCTCACTTGTAGGTCTAGCCTCTTTTATTGCCCTTTTGTTCCCCAATCTGTGATTCATTTCGTTGTTCCGGCCGGGTAGCTCCAACCTTCCAGAGAACACACACACACACACACACGCACACACGGAGGCCGGCTCTGCAAATTCCTTCCCCATGACTTTATCCGTCTGGGCATCATCGTCTTCTGGTTTCCGTCTCTTTAATCTCCCCCTCCTTGCTTCATCTCCAACCTGGCATGTTGATTTAATACATTTCTGGGCGTCTGATTGAATCTGATGGTTTTCCAAACTTTTATATCTTTCATCTGTGACAGACAGCTTTATTCCTTCCACAGAGAAACCACAAAACAGCACAGAAGAGCGCTTTGAGTTGAGTTGGGACTTTGGAGACCTCAGTTCAAATCCTGACTCAGCCACGATACTTGCTGACCAGATGAGATTTTAAAATGGTTAGCTGAAAGGTGGAAATCTCAGTTTCTGAGGTTTTTTTTAAATGTGTAGTGTCCTATTCAGCAATCCAGGGACAGTAATTGATGAGTCTGTAATCTTCCAAACCCCAAACATTTTGGAGTTGTGAGCAGTGTTCCCCAACCTTTGGTCTTTGGACCTCAATTCCCAAAAACACTGATCAGCCAATGTACTGACATAGGCTTCTGGGAATTGAAGTCCAAGAAGCAAAGGTTGGGAAACACTGATTTAGAGCACGGGTTCCCAACTTAATGCCTATGAGCTGAATCTGGCCCTTAAAGTTGCCATCTGGCCCTCAAAGTTGCCTGACAGAGCGTGACCCTGCCCCCATCTTGAAAAAGCTGGGGACCCCTAGTTTAGAATAATCAGCTAGGAAGGATTCAGGCGACCTGGTTTCAAATCCATAGTTAGCCATAAAACTCATCTTCACTCAATGACGCTCTTTCAGGCTGATCTACCTTGCTGGGTTGTTGTGACAATAAAGAGTGGGAAACGAGAGACATACAGTCAAACCTCGCATAAAGGGCACCTCGATTAAAGGGCACCTTGCTTAAAGAGCAGCATTTTCTCTGAATGTTCGCTTCACTTAACAAATAAAACCAACCAAAAACTCCCTTAACAAATAAATCGGGGTTCAAAATCCCCCCCCCCAATTGGTCATTTACAATGGTGTTTCGCTTAAAGAGCAAACTCACTTAAAGAGCAATCCTGTGGAACGCATTATCCTCTTTAAGCAAGGCACCACTGTATATGCTATCCTGAGCTTATCAGAGGAAAGGTGAGATAGAATGGAAGGAAATTGACAGTAATGCAAACAAGAAGGCTTTGAATACAAGGAAGTATTAAATTAACTTATTAAGTCCCACTGGATAGCTCAGTGGTTTAGACAACGGTTAGGATTTACAGGGACTGGACTTGATAGGGTCCCTCCCAGCTCTATAGTTCTAAGTTTATTACTGTTATACTGTGTTGCATTGTTGAAAAGTGTTACTGCCTTCCATAAGGCTTATGTTTGAGTGGGTAAGATGAGAATGTAGCCTTTGTTTGGTGTATTAGACTTAGTTACAGCAGTGAGAGGCTGACAAGGGGTTAAGGTTTTAGGGGTGGGGTGGGGAGCATTTTTCAATGCTCCAATAAGCAAGAAGCCTGTAAAGAACAAAATTAATGAACTGAGACATATGCATTTGTTCATCATCATGTGTGTTTTTTTAAAAAGCTTATTTGAAACTTTTTAGTGTTGTGACAATGGAGAGTTTAGAAATAACACCCCTTTCCTTGAAGTCTTCAGTGATACAGCTTACACAATCATCCCAAAATTCCACCACCTCTTTCCCCCATTACAATGTCCAGGTCTTGGCCGTTCTTTGCCCAGGTTTAAAAATAGGGATTTATTTGGTCTCCTCTGGAGAGCTGGAATTGATTCCAGGTAACCAACTAGGAAAAATTTGACAAGCTTGGCATATTTTAGCTCTCCTTTGGGCATTAAATTTTTGTTATGGTTTAAGCAAAATAAGACAACTTGATGTCCTCCAGATGTTTGGAGGCAATTTCTATACATCCCAACCAGTATGGCCAGGGCTTGAGATTACGGTTGATTGTAGTCCAAAAACCTGGAAACCAGCTGATTACCCAAACCTGGTTTAAAGCACTAATTGTCAATGACAAGAGCCATCCTTTGTAGCTTTGGGCAAACTGCACAGTCCTAAGGCAGTCCCAGAAGAAGGGAATGGAAAACCACTTCTCTCTAACTGGAAAATCCTGGATAACGGTTGCTATAAATCAGATTTTACAGTACATAATTATTTATTATTATGCGTGTATGTAAAGAAGTGGTGGGGAGAAAGGAGGAGAATGAACAAGTGCCGTTAAAACTGAAATAAATTAAATACAAACCTTGTAAAATAAATACTCATCATTTTCCAGTAGTGAAAAGACTAATTATTAGAATCCTTAAATGGCTGAGTCAGTGTATATTCCAGGGATGCCCAGACATTTCAGGCAGTAGGCCAGTCACGTGGTTCAGCGGGCTGGTCATGTGGTTCAGCGGGCCAGTCATGTGGTTCCTTCAGTGGTGGGCTAAAAAAAAAATTACTACCACACTGTCGGCGTGGTATGATGGGCATGACCAGGGGGAAAGCAAAGCCCTGTGTTGCACCTGAATTAGGACTACAGTGGTACCTCATACAACGATTTTAATCTATTCCATGAGGCTCATTGTTGTATGAATCAATTGCCATACATCTTATACTGATTTTCCCTATGGGATGCATCATATAATGATTATTATTTTTTTGCTAAGTGGTTTTTCCCATTGAAAAATTGTTGTACGATTTTTTTCCATAGGGAAAATTGTTATGTAGGACATCATTTCCCCCCAAAACCTAACTGTTATGCGATTTCGTTGCTATACAGGGTGATTGTTGTATGAGGTTCCACTGTAGTTTATTTCAAAACTTGGATGAGCAGGGACAGCCAGAATTTCTGCTACTAGTCCTAGCGAACTGGTGCAAACCTGCTGATGCCCACCATGGAGTTCCTCCCACCGGCAGCAGAAGTAAAACGTGCCTTGCAATCTGTTTTGCAACAGGATGAGATAGATCTTAAGCTGCCATTTTCTCTGCTTAATCCAGGGGTGCCCAAACTACAGCCCACAGGCTGGATCCGGCCCCCAACACCAATTCATCCAGCCCATGCCGCATCGCTCCTGGAAGCGGAAGTAAAACATGCCCATATGCACGTTTTACTTCTGCTTCCAGGAGTGACAAAGGCAGCGTGGGCCAGATGAATTGGCGTTGGGGGCCGGATCCATCCTACAGGTCATAGTTTGGGCACCCCTGGCATATTCCTAATGAATTGAAGGTAGGATCCCTCTACTAATCATATACTGACCAGGCAAGACCCATGATACCAATAAATCAGCAACTGAAATCAATCCAAATTAACCTTGATGATTCTAAATTGATATTTGTACATTCAGTAGTGCAAGGTCTTGGATGGGTCTCTTTGAAGCTGTAACCCAGGAAACCCTGTTTGTGCAGGTCAGGATAGAAGAACCTATGGTTTCTGCCTCCCTTTCTTTATTAAGCAGTTCCCAGACAGGAAATGGCAAAGCCCAGATCACTTGATGCACTGTTCTGGCTTCCACCAAGGAATTCAAAGAATCCCACTTTTGCTAGAGAATGTAGAACATCCCTTCTTACTCAACAGATCTAAAAGGCATGGGACTGGACTGTTTGAAGTTATTAAGGAATAGGGTGGTTTCAGCTTTATAGCAGGAATTCCTTGGAACTCTTCCACAGAACCGTTCTTCATAATTCATCTGAAGGTTGAGGAAATATACAACCTTCATAGAACTGTGAAGAATATGATAGGGTGCCATCTTGCCCCAAAATCAGAGTTTTCTGTAACCTACAAGCATGCATACTTGGTGCTCTCTAATGATGTTACCTGCTGTCAAGTCAGAAATGACTTATATCTACCCAGTTTTCAAGGGGAGACATTTAAAAAGTGGTTTTATGAACTCCACATCCCCAATGTGTTTCCATGGCTGAGTGGGGATTTGAACCCAGGTTTCCATGGTTCTAATCCATGACTGTATCTAATACCCTTCATCTGGTCTCTCTCTAAAAGTAATTACACGTATATACTGCCCCATAGTACTTAATGCACTCTCTGGATGGTTCACAAGTTAATTATAATTTTGCCTCAACATGCTATGTACTCACTTTACCAACCTCGGAATGATGGTAGGCTGAGTCAACCTTGATCCCTGGTCAGGATCAAACACACAACCTTTTGGTTGTTGTACAGAAGTTTAACCACTGCAACACTGGCTCTTTGGCTGTAAACAAAGATGACTACTAAACCCTAGAGTCAGATCCAAATGGCTTTTGAGCAAGGGCTACCTTTACCTTGACCTTGACCTTACAGCACTGTGGTGGCTTAGTGGTTAAAATGCTGAGCTTGGAGACTGGAAGGTCCAATGTTGCACAACGGATCTTGGGGACATGGAGCTTTATTCGGACACCCCGAGTGGAATTTCTCCAGCAAAAATCCTTTCAACGCACAGTAATTTCTGACATGAAATTTATTTGGTGAATTCCTTGGACGGTGTAGATAGGAAAGGGTGAGATTTTTAAATTTATCTTATTTTATCTTCCGTGTCTTCTTTTCTTTTTAATATATTTTTACTACCAAGAAAAAGGGAATGCTGAATATATATATATATATATATATAGTACAGTAATACCTCATATAACATTAGTATCGAATAACACTAAAATCGCATAACATCAAGGAATCTGGGGGGAAGAATTGCATCAGATAACATTAAGATCCTATGGGATGCTTCAGATAACAACCGCGAAAGCCTGTGTGGTTACAATGTATCTCTATGGAGCCCATAGAGGATCAGATAACACTAAAAATCATATAACACGAAGACTTGTGGAACCAGGTTTTAGTGTTATATGAGGTTTTACTGTATAGTACAATTTAGGGGATAATGGCTTTAGAATGATGTCAGAGATTGTAGAATGTATTAGTGTATAAGATGTATGGTGTATAAGAAATAATTTATATGAAAATATTGCTATATGTATGTAACTAAGGCTGGATATTTTTAAAATATCTTTTTTTCTATACACTTTTTACCCAAACACATTTTATCTTTTGTGCACTGTTTATATCAAAATGTAATAAATATTTTTTTAAAAATAAATTTACAAATTGTACCTCACTTAAAGAACATAATGTGTTCCACAGGATTGCTCTTTAGGCGAGTTTTTTTATTTGCTCATATTTACTATCCCGCCCCAATCGGGTAAACCCAACTCTGAGCGGCTTACAGATTAAAATCATAGGTTAAGCCTATGATAATACTAATTCATCTTAAAACTTCATACTTAAAACTATAAAAATCGCTCTTTAAGCGAAACACCATTGTAAGTGACCAATTGTGACTTCTGGTGGGTGGGTGGGATTGCAAACCCCGATTTATTTGTTAAGGGAGTTTTGGGTTGGTTTTATTTGTTAAGCAAAGCAAACATTCAGAGAAAATTCTGCTCTTTAAGCAAGTTACTCTTTAAGTGAGGCACTCTTTATGCGAGGTTTGACTGTATTTCTTTACCTTTACCTTTACCTTTACCTTTACCTTTACCTTTACCTTTACCTTTACCTTTACCTTTACCTTTACCAGACAGCATTCTCATTCAAAAACCTGGTGGCAACAAGGTCTACCTTTAGGGAATGTGACACCACAGGATGCCTCTAGTCTAACCACACAGAACTCCACTTGAGAGGAAACAACTATTGCCCTCCTCCACATTCACCTCTGTCTATCTAGCATCAGGGACAGTGCCAAGGGACGGATGATGCTTCTGAAACTTAGATGAGATGCTAGTGCTAGTGGTGGGGGTTTCAGGTGTGGATGAGCTCCCCCCCCCTTTTTGCAACAGTGCCCTGAAGAGAGAAAGACCTCTGGTTTTCTTCTCCCCACCCCCCACCCCTTCCCCGCCACGGCCTGCCAGCGCTCAGCACTGCCCCCGCCACCTTCGGATGACTCACGGGGTGGTGTCGGGGACTGGCTGGTATGAAGTAAGGGGACAGGAATGCACAGCCAGGGAGGCCAGAAGGGCAATCACAAGAAAGGGAGTGTGAGTCACTGATGGAGAGAAAGAGGAGAGGATGTTTCTGAAGGGGGGAGAACCCCACAAAAGGAGCCGTGGGAGGCTTGAGAAGGAAGATTGGGCAGCGGGACATAAAATTGGGGAAGAGAAAAGACACAGGGTGGGGTCAGGGGTGTGTGGAGATCTTCCCCAGCACTGGCAGGGGGGAAAAAGGAGAGCGAAAAGCAGAAGGCAAACATAACAGATAGAAATCTCTCTCTCATAAACTAGTTTAACTCTTTAAATCAGAGTTTCTTAACCCTTATGGCGGCTCCCACCCCATCAGCTGTCTTCCAAATGAATGCCACAACAGGAAGATGAAAAGCGGGGGGGGGGGACTAGAGGAGGGGGAACTTGTTAAAAATAAACCAAGCAAGATAAGTGCTGAGACAAAGAAATGAAAAGATATATGAATACCCTCTCCTCACAATCTGCCCCCCCCCACTCTGAAGTCTAGCAAACACAGTGACCCAGGCCCTCCTCTCACAATGTCCAACTCTCCTCTGGGCAAATTTTTAAGAGGCAAAGGTCAGGTTTTGTTAGCAAAAGGAACCAAACGTTATCTAGCAGTTTCCGCCTAGGAAATTACTGGGAATGCGGCAACAAATAGGTTATTCATGGGCAGTCCTGCAAAGAGGCTGTGGACTGTTTGTTGACTTTAGAAAAATGTTTCCGCAGGGGATACCGAATGTGAAGTGACTAAGAGCGCTTGCAACGACCGACACATGTCTGCTCAACAACAGTGATAGCCAGAGGCTCTGATTCACTACAAACAGAGCAAAAGAACACAGCCAAACAAAAGGAAACAGCCAAGCAAAAGGAAAAAAAAAATATAAGTTTCCTCAGGATTCCTCAGGACTCCCCTTTTGTCTAGCTGTAAATGGTACAAGCTAACATGCCAGAGATCATGGTACCATCCCTTAAAAGGCCCTGTCCAGAGTTTCAGGGGATGTTCTTTTTTTGGACTACATCACCCACAATGGCTAAGAGATTCTTGGTGTGGTAGTACAAGAAAAGGAGTTTCCCCAAATTATGGCCCTATGCCTGCACAGCCTCTAAAGCAGGGGTGGCCAACCTACTGCCTGTGGGCCAGACCTGGCCTGTGGCACCATTTTATGTGCCCCCCCCCCGCTACCGGAAGTGGAAGTGGATGTGTTTATGACAGCCTTAAAATGTGCCCACGCATGCGTAAAAACGTGCTCATGCCAGCCGTAAACACTGCCGTAAACACACCCACTGCTGTAGTAAAAATGTTTACAACAGCTGCAGACACATTTTATGGCAGCGTTTATGGTTGAAGGAACCATGTGACAGGTCCACTCAGCTGTCTGGGAGGCATGGTCAGGCCAATGGCGCAAAAAGGTTGGGAACCTCTGCTCTCAAGTAACAAGAGTTCAGGCAAAAGTGAGGAAACCTTTTGGTCATCTCTGTTAAGGGATGGGGCCCGGCTTGGTGGTTAAGATGCTGAGCTTGAGGACCAGAAGTTCAGCAGGTCAGCAGTTTGAGACATGAGTGCTGCATGATGGAGTGAGTGTTTGTTGTCTGTCCCAGCTCTTGCCAACCTAGCAGTTCAAAAGCAGTTTCCTGCTTCAGCGGGAAAGGTAACAGCATTCTGTGTGCTCCAGTGTCCAGTCATGCCTGCCGCATGACCATGGAAACGTCTGTAGCACTGACTCTATGGCTGCAAACGGAGATGAGTACCGCCCCTAAAGTTGAACACAACTGGCTTTTGAGCAAGGGAGACCTGTTAAATAGTACTATAGAGCTGTGAGAAATCAGGCTATCTCACAATTATTATGGGAAATGGTAAAGAAAACCAAGATAATGGCAACAGGCCCTGTCAGTTCCTGGAAAATAGATGGGAAATAAGTGGAAACAGTGACAGATTTTACTTTCTTAGGATCAAAGCTCACTGCAGATGGTGATTGCAGCCATGAAATAAAAAGGTGGCTGATTCTTGGGAGGCAAGCAATGAGAAACCTGGGGAGCATAGTGAAAAGTAGAGACATCACATTGCAAACAAAAATTCGCATAGTCAAAGCAATGGCATTCCCTGTGGCAATGTATGGTTGTGAGAGCCGGACCATTAGGAAAGCTGAGCGCAGAAGAATAGATGCCTTTGAGATTTGGTGTTGGAGGAGAGTTTTGAGAGTCCCCTGGACAGCGAGGAGAACAAATAGGTCGGTCTTAGAAGAAATCAACCCTGACTGCTCCTTAGAAGGTCAAATAGTAAAGATGAAGCTAAAGTACTTTGGACATCAAATGAGAAGAGATGATTCACTTGAGAAAGCCTTGATGCTTGGAAGGGTCGAGGGCAAAAGAAGAAGGGGACGGCCCAAGATGAGATGGCTAGATGGTATTGTAGAGTCAATGGGCACAGAGCTGAACAAGTTGAGGGGGATGGTGGAGGACAGGAATGCCTGGCGGACAGTGGTCCATGGGGTCGCAGAGGGTCGGAATCGACTGTGCGACTGAACAACAAAATAGAACTGTGAGAAATCAGGCTATCTCACAATTATTATGGGAAATGGTAATCATTTCTTAACTACTAGGATGACACCAAAGATTGCCCAGACGATAAAGCAATTATGTACGGTGTGTCACAAGCCTTTGAAGAGTTGAGAGAGGCCTCTTCTGTTTGCCACCTGGAGTTCTGGCTGGGTCCAGACCTGCCTTTGGAGATGGTTGTTTCTCAGGATGTCTTGAGGCTATTATCTTGATCTAAAGACGTTTGGAAACCACCCACACTGCAGTACTGTCAGAAACACATTCGTATATTTCCTTTTCTCATTAAGGAAAACTAGAAATGCTCTTCACCCAACCTGGTTCACAGCCTTCTATGGAAGAACTGCAGGGAATTTGCTCCTGTTTTGCATATTTAGGGACAGAATGCGCTGAAATAGGGCTACAGCTCAGTTTGGGGGATGAAATGAAGCTTGTTTCTGAATACCAAAAAGCTGGGTTACACAAAACTGAACTCCTGAGCATGCACGAAACTTTCCCTCCATCTGAGACAGGATGAAAGGTTTCCAGACAGAATAATAATTAAAAAAAAACCCACCTCACCATCTTTTGGTTTTTTTAAAGATAAGATAGGACTGGTTAGGGTCTGCTTTTCATTTTGAAGGATTTCTTTAAAATCACATTTTCACATTAAAAAATGACTACTTTTTTAAAAGTTAGAAGAAAAAAATCTGGACCAAATCACCCAAACTAAAACAAAGCAGCTGTCACCACCCCATAAAACCAATCCCATCCTGTTGCCCAGAAGATTAGCTGCCACTAAGTGGGTGGCATAGAAGTTCAATTAATTAATTATAAAGAAATAATATGAAAGAGGACAAAAAGTCTTGATCTGCCTTTAGACGGATAACAAGGATTAAACAGTATGTGGGAGAGCATTCCAGAGTTCTTGGGCCATATCCTGAACCTTTCAGAGCAGAGATGATGAAACTCCAGAATTGCATCATCTTTCTTTTAAAATATTTTTCTTACGAGAATGTCAATGTCTACCAGCTGGAGACAGACACCAAATGAACCCATACAGTAAGAAGCACTTTGATCTGTGATGTTAAGGTTACAGATCCAAAAATCCTTCAGCCAGCAGTTTCCAAGGGTAGCTATTCTGGTATTGGGATATATATACACATCTTTATCTGAGTTTAAAGAAATTGGAGACTCTAAGTGTTACCCCAGCACTGGACAAAATCTAGTCAAAAGCAACCAATTACTACCATTTTACAGGTGAGGAAGATTGAGGCTGATAAATAAGCAATTAGAACAAGGTCAACTCTTGGAAAGGTATCCTACTTTTTTTAAAAAAAACCCATCAACCCTGTTTGTTGATTTGTATGCCACCCATCTGGCAAAAGCCAAAATTAAAACTATTACTCTCATTGGTATCAGAACCCTGTAGAGATAGTAGATGGCTACTATCTAATTATAGCTCTGATCTATCATTTGCCTACTTTTGTTGCAGTGGTCTGAACATAACAGTATGCTAAATGATCTTAGATCTTGAAAGGGGATCATGTAAGTTGGATGTTGAAGCATATGGAATGACAGAAAAGGACAGTTTAAAACAGGCATGCTCAAACTATAGCCTGTGGGCCAGATACGGCCCCTGAAGCCATTCCATCAGGCCCACGACTCCCTCATCAAACCAGGAAGTGAATACGAATGCTTCTGCAATCTGCGCAGACGTGTCTGTATTTACTTCCTGGTTCAACGTGGATGTCTTTCTGCATGCTCAGAAGTGTCCATATTTACTTCATGTTTTGGCATGGACATACTTGCGCATGCGCAGAAGTGTCTGTGCCAAACCAGAAACTAAATATGATCACTTTCACGCATGCACAGAAGTGTCCATGCTGAACCAGGAAGTAAATATGGCTGCACATGCGCAAACACGCCCTGTTCCGGGGGTGTGGTCTGGCCCACTCAGCTCTTCCGGGGGTGTGGTCTGACCCCTGGCTCAAAAAGTTTGGGCACCCCTGCTTTAAAAAGTGTGTGTGAAATAACAGAAAAGACTGGAGGAATGTGATATGCTTGCATTTTTGAAGCTCTACCTCTGAGCATCACCTTGATGGGAGACCGTCTGCATTAGCATCTCCAATGGAACACCAAATAGAAGTTTCGGGAAGACAAAACAGTAAATGAGAATTACTGTTATAAAAAGTCAGCAACTAATGTAGCATAGTGGCTACGTGAAAGGTGGGAAAGTTATTTTTTTTAAAATACAACTGCCAGGAAGTCAAAATCCCCCCCCCCCCAAGATAACTTAGTACTGTCCAATTTAATAGCTAGTGGCATTTGAAGTTCTGAGGTCAAGTTCATCTCTCATTCTTTCTTTGAGTTTGACCCAAAGCAGAAGATGTTGCACATTGAAGAGGTAATAATAATTTTGTGTCAGAGATTACTCTGGGTTGAAAGGATTTTTGCTACAGAAACTCCACTCAGGGGACGCCTGAATGAGGCTCCTTTCATGTCCCCAAGTGCAGCCCTTGGGTATCGAAACCCAACCTTCCAGTCTCCAAGCTCAGCATCTTAACCACCAAGCCACCAGGGGAGCTGAAGAGGTGACAGTCCAATTGCAATGCATGCACTATACTAGTGAATTATGGCCCTTTCCTATACCAACCCAAGTTTCACGTTCAACCATAACTCACATGGGACCCCTTAGACAGGCTACATTTATTTCCATGTGTAGAACCATCATTCAGACAGACCTTGCATGGTGTTTGAATGATACCAGTCCCAATCTTTGCACAATGGTGCGCACACTCAAAACAGCTCAGCCTTGATGCGGTGATGAAAACGATAGCACAGGTTGCTGCAATTCTTGCTTGCCAAAACAAAACACACACTTTTTGTTTCATTAAGAATTATTAATTTTTATTTTGCTTGAATCCAGGATCTCTAATTCATGTGATGACATTTTGTTTCTGGATAGCTAAATCATGCCTGGGGGATGGGAAAATACCCCCAACAAATTAAAAGTTATCTTGTTAGAGCAGAAGATATAAATAGCCGCCTCTCTTCTCAAGAGCACCAAGGACAGGGGAGCAGAAGGAGGGAATAACCAACGTTAGTGTAGCTTCTATTTAATTTATGGCTACTAGCCTTTTCTCTTTTTCTTCACAAAGTGGCCCAGCCACTGACAAGAGAAAACCTAGACAAGAGGCTCAGTTGAAAACTAGTCCCTGCTCCTCTCCCAGAGTGCCTTAGCACCTTATATATCTCAATATATACATATAATTGGGGTGGGCGGGGAAGAATCACATTCATGTTTGTTTCAAACCACTCCCCAGAGAAACGTCCCAGCAGTTGCTATGATCTTCCTACTAGGAATGTCTTCAGTAAGGGAGTTTTGGGGAGTTGAAAGACTTCTCAAAGTTGTACCCCAACTATGAAACCCCAATATGAGGCATAAGACGTTGGGGGATTCAACAGAACCCCTTTGTGCCTTTCACTAACTTTGAACAACAACAACAAAAGTTAGTGAGGAGGTTGACATTCCTTTACAAAAGGGACCACCAATGCGTCGTCCCCCCCGCCCCATTTTTTCCTGAAATGTACATCAGGTAGACTTCACATCACCTTGCCCCCCCCTTTCAGGTGTGTGTGGATGTGTGTGTTTGTGTGCAAAGAAAATGTTGACGCCCCAGAATTCCAAGGCAAATGAAAACATCCTTCCGGAATTTTCAGGAAACATCCGAGGTAATGAAAGACTTGACTTTTTGAAATGCTGAGAAAGACATCTGCAAAGGAGGGGAAAGAATGAATGTGAAAATAGTGTTCCAAATATCTGGAAGAACAGTGTTATAAAGTGGTTGCAGAAAGCTTTTACACATGCTCCACCCAACACTGTCAGTATGGGCTGTCTAAAAGTCTCACAATTCCCAGCTAATACCCCCATGGTGACTGGAGAAGAGAGGAATTGTACATCTTCAGAGTGCTAGATTGAGGGGTAGATGGGAAACTGGGTTAGAGACCGAAGACTGAACCCAGGAAGAGAAAAAAAACAGGCTTATATTGATAAAAAGAGGTTAGTGTCAATTAAGTACAGCACTCAAGTAACCATATCTAGCTTCTCACAAGGGATCAAGGGGACATGCAGCTTTTTGTATGTATTAGAAGGGAAAAGGAGGGGAAACTTGAAAATGTAACTCCTGAGGACCAGAAACTTGTGTTATCTTCTTCTTTAAATGCCAAAAATGTAGTGTCTGCATGAATATTCACAGTTAAAAGGATGAGGGGACACAATTATGGGTTGAGTTTAGATGCAATGACTCTTACCTTCAGTGTATCAATGATTCCTGAGCTGAATGGCCTCCAGTCTCCTCAATGGGGGCTGGAAACATAGAAAGAGAGGTTTGTTTAAAACAGGGGGGGTTCCCACCCTAAGGCCTGTGGTCCAGATATGGCCTGTGGTGCCATTTCATGTGGCTTCCCACTCCTCCAAAATGACTGCCCCTTTGAAGCTGTTGGAACAAATGGCCGGCTGCCCCCCATCCTGCAAGCAGGGCAAAATGGCTGTCCAGCCCTCAAAGCTGATTGAGAGAGTGTGACCCAGCCCTGGCTTGAAAAGGCTGGGAGCCCCTGGTTTAAAACCATTTATGGGTTCATGTGATATGTGGGAGGGCAATCAGAGTTCTGCTGTTGACATGATCACAGCAACAGGAATCTGACAAGAATTACATCATGAAGAAGGAGCAGTACTTTGGAACCTCTTTTTGAACTATAAATCCCAGCCAGTAATAATAATTTCATGTCAGAAATTAATCTGGGTTGAAAGGATTTTTAATTTAATAATTTAATTTAATAATTCACATTTGTGCTGCTGCCCCCTCGCTGAAGTGACTCCAGGTGGGTTACAACATATAAAATCACTGCATACAAAGCCATTAAAATATAACATTATTTAAAATTGAAGGTTAACACTTAAAAACTTGCAAACCCACCCCCAATAGCCACATCGTGATTTTTAAACTAAGCTAAAAACCCAGGTAACCCTTATATCAGCCAACCTGCTCAGGGAACACCCAAATGAGGCTCCTTTCATGTCCCCAAGATCTTTTCCCACCAAAGTATTCCCTATTTATCTACAATACTTGCAATTTCTTGCTTTCAAACTGCTAGGTTGGCAGGAGCTGGGACAGAGATGGGCACTCAAACCATCATGCAATACCCGGGTCTCGAACTGCCGACTTGGCAGCCTTCCAGCTAACAAGGTGAGCCACTACACCTCCTATTCCCAGCCAGTGGAAGTCACAGGCCCAAAAGTCGGCAACTGCTCCAAGTACCATTGAAGGGGTACTCACTGGTGAACTTTTCTCGCCGCCGGCAGCGGGCATAAGCTATTATGCTGATGATGATACCCAGGAAACCGACAGCTCCCAGTGATGCTCCTATTAAAAGCCACTTATTGAATGTATTGGGAGGCTGAGGGTCTCCACCTGCGGCAGAGAAAGGAAAAGAATGGGTTAAACTCAGCTGATCTTACCAGACAATTGACCCGCCTAACATCCCAAACCTTTTCTTCCTCTTCCTTGGCCTGGCCAGCTATTTTCTTAATCTGAACCAGACTTCCATTATATCTATTGCTAATAAATAAATAAAAATAAATTGTTCTTGCTGCCAATCCATTTTCCACAAGACTGTCTGGTTGACTGTCATTAGAATTGAAATGGAAACTTCCAAAGGGAAAGAAAAATTCTCTGCCAGCAAGAATGCTTTTGGAATATTTGCACTCTCCAGTTTGAAGTTTTGGTAAACAGCATTCTGTGCACTCCAGTGTCTAGTCATGCCTGCCACATGTCCACAGAAACATCTGCAAATGCAGACAGCTCTGGCTCTTTGGCTGTAAACAGATATGAGCACTGAACCCTAGAGTTGGATACGACTGGCTTTCAAGCAAGGGCAACCTTCACCTAAGATATAGAGGGGAGAGAAAATGTTTCTTTTCCCTTTTTTAATGTGTAAAGGTCACATGTAGGGTCAAAACGTTCAGCACATACATGCCATAAATTCTATGGATGTTCTGAAAGAATCACCTAGATCTTAAAATAGATACTGTTAGGTACAATTACAGAGAAATAATGAAATATTTAATCTTCTCCAAATTTGTATCAGCTTTTTGGTACCCATTTGACATATGATGCTGCAACCCTGACACACCTAGGTATATTGGTGCCATTGTTTAAAGTTATGATTTGGGAGACTTACAATCTCCTGAACCAACCAAGAAGTCAATGGATGACTGTAGATAGGAGGTGGGACTGACACTAGCTATACATCATCATCAGCTATGCAGACTATGGCTGAATGAAACTGTAGTCTACAGAAATCCTTACAATCTTCTTACCTTATAAGGATAATAATTAGCCAAGTTTGATAGTGGTGGTGGTGGTGGCTTTGTATGTCAACCCACAATGACAAACATCCACATCTGAGAAATCATGAGTTAAAAATGTAACAAACAAGGGCATAGAGAAAAGAAATATTTGGACTGTGATTCCTGCATTGAGCAGGGGGCTTGTTTGGATGGCCTTATGGGCTCCTTCCAACTCCATTATTCTATAACTGCATGAAACCGTACTGTTATAACATATCACTTTCATCATCATGGCTTTGTCATATGGAATCCTGGAAATTGGTTCTGGTGAGGTGCTTAGATTTTCGTACAGTATTGTAGCTCAGAGTACTGTACTAGAGTTCTTTGGCCAAGAACTATGAAACTACAAATGCCAGAGGTCTGTAGGAGTGGACTCAGGACAGTGAAAGTAGTATAAAACTGATAGAACTGTAGTGTTCTAAACTGGGGCATTGAAAATAAAAGTCATTCACACATGCTGACTGGCTATGTTGTGTAGGAGATTCTGGAAGACAGTCCAAAAGGCAGATGGAAGAGTAACATTTCCAGGATTTGGAAATTATGCAAACACAGACACAAACACTAGTTGAAAGGGAAGAGTAAACACTTCTTGCCTTTATCACAGTGTGTGCCAACAGAGGCCCAGAGTGGGTGGGATAGATCAATTGTTGGGGGGGGGGGAATAAGGTGCAGTCCCTAACGCATTGGTGGGTAATGTTTCATGCCAGCTACTCACATGAAGTGCAGAAATCATTCTTGTTCTGGAGTCGGCACACATTGCAATCCATACATTTCTCCAAGTCTGGACTCCAGGACTGGCCTCCGGGGCAAACAGTAGCTAATAGGGAAGAAGAAGATTCTTAGTTATCTCTGTGGCAACAGCCATACCAGTCAGAAGCAATCTAGACCAGTTTCTCAACCTTCGGTTTCCAGGTGTTCTTGGACTTCATTTCCCAGAAGCCTAACTCAGTATATCTGCTGCTCAGGGCTTCAGGGAATCAAAGTCCAAGAACATCTGGGGGCCACAAGGTTGAAAACCCTGAAGACAATGTCATTTATTTCTCGTGTTCATTTGCTACCTTTCTGTCCTATCAAATCCAAACAAACTTTGTTGTTGTTCAGTCACACCGTCAAGTCTGACCCTTTGCGACCCAATGGCCCACCACCTGCCAAGTACCCCTATCCGGCACCATCTCCCTGAACTTTACTTCCAAGTTATTCCTAGTGGGGAAAAGACCGGAGAACAGGAAACCACACGAGAGAATGTGGAAGCGTCAGGAAGAAGTGAAATGAATGAATGAAAATAAAAAGTAAACAAATGGCAAGAACTGAGGAATTGGCAGCTGAACAACAGGGCTGGGAGTGATCCGCACATGTGGGACCACCGCACGTAGCCCAGGCGAGACTTCTTCATGCTCCCCCTCCCCACACACACCGCCCCATGACATATGGGGCTATTTCCAGAGGGGTAACGTCAGTTGCCAGGTCGTGTTTCACCCCGACACCTGAACCGGCCCCTCAGGAGGGCATGTGGGGGGTCAAGTCCGAAAGGCATCACGTGTCCAAGATAGGAGGGAGGAAGATCTCCCTCCCCCCTCCTGTCCCGCCCCTTTCAAGTGACTTCATTGATAAAATATGCCCCGTGCAAGCAAACCCAGGGCGCCGCGCCCGAGCGCTGGAGCAGGGAAGGAGCATGACTCACTCTGTGGGTCTTATGACGCGTACGTCAAAATCCTCCCCCCGCCTCCTTTCGTCTCAATGGCTCTGGATGGGCTCCATCCATCCCAGCCCCCCAAGCGCTCCATTGCGGGAGTAAAAGGATACTTGCAACTCCCACGCCAGATCACGAATGAGAAGAGGGCGGGGCAACAGGCTTCGCAACGTTCCATCTGCTGACCATTGAGAAAGCGGTGGCCGGGGGGGGGGCGGGGCTTCGCTTTCCCCGCCAGACCGCGTGGAACTCTCAGACAGCGCCTCTGGGCATGGGCAGAGGGTGTTTGCTTCTCCGCAGGTTCGAGCCCTACCCATCTCCATTTCATGAAAACTCCTTTTTTGGGGGGCTAGGCATTAAGATAAGCACCCGAATTTATTCCTCCCTCACCCCTAAAGGAAAGTTAGGTCAGTCCCCCGTATTTATACTCATTTCCTCAAGATGTAAACATTCGTTGGGGTTAACTCGCCCTCGGGACGAACTGGGCGGGGGAAGGTGCACCTGTTGAAATTCTATCTGGCCAACAATTGTTGCAATCCTATCGGAGTCCAGGGGTAAGGAGACGATGTTATCGGCGTTTTAAAGCGAGAGAGGAGGGAAGGGAAGCGTTTTGCCTTTCTAAAGCAGAGACTAGCCGTGAGACGATTTGAGTTCTGTGTAATTCGGAAGTTGGCATATCATTGCCCAGGAGCGAAATCCGCTTTGCCCTTCTGGGGCGATTTCATCCTCTCCTTGGCGCTGGTTTCTCTTTCTCTAGGACCTCTACACCGTATCTGCCACCCCGACCCGTCCCCACGTGTTTAACTACTCGGTTTCTCGAGTTTTGAGTTCCCCGCCGCTATAAACTCTACAGAGCGAGGATTAAGAAAAGAGCCGAAAGGACAGTCATTCATTCAAACAATCGCCGTCTCCTGCCCAGCATTTTCCCATTTCTTTTCCCTCTCTACTTAATCGTCTTTTTCCTTCTTCGAGGGCTTTTTAAAGTTTTTAATTTTTTAAGTGTTTTTAAAATTGTTGGAAATCGCCCTGGGTCCCTTCGGGGAGGAGGGCGATAAACAAATATAAATAAATAAATAAAATAAAATAAACGTCCCCCTATTATTTCCCTTCTATAGCACAGCTCCTGCCCCCCTCCTCCGCGGTAGTTCAACAGGTGCAGCCACTCTAGGCACTGGGAAGTTTCTTCCCTTGAATTCCGATCGATTCATAGGGAAGTTTGGAAAATACCATTTAAAAATATATATACAGCTCCCATCCAGTGTGGTTAGGAGATTCTGGGAGTTGCAGTCCACCACCACCCCCTTCACCAAAAGTCTCCCCCATCTCCTGTCCAGGCAATGAAAGGCAGAGAGAGAGAGAAAGAGAAATTCTGCCGGGACAAAGACAGGATCCGTGGTCATCGCTGTGTTTAACTGCACACACACCCCTTTACCTGGAATGGGCTCCCCCCAGGCCATCCTGAGCACCAGGGCGCACAGACCCCACAGGACGGCTTCCCACGCGAGCATCTCCGGGCCTCCCCGCGGCGCTTGATCGCTCCCAAGACTGTGAAAAGGGGCTCTGTCCGTCCCAGCGGCTGCCTCCTCTGAAAGGCTCTTTCTCCCGGGCCCCTGTGACTCAGCCCCGAAGACTTTCCTCGGCAAACTGCTGGAGACGCCCACGCAGATCCGGAGGGCGAGGATTGGTGGGCCCGGTGCCAAGACGGCGCCTGGCTGGGTCCCATCCTTTGATCTGGGAAGGGGACGCCAACCGGGGGGGGGGGGGCGAGATCTAGCAAGTTAAAGCAGGAAAAGCCAGAGGCGAGAAATCGTGGATTTTCCGGGCAAAGAAGCAAGAGGATCATTGATTAGATTCGGAAGAAGGTCCCCTGGAAGAAGGTCTCTCCCTCCTGTCTGTCCGATGCCACCGTTCCCACGGTTGGGTGGTTCTTAGCTACTTAACATCGATGTTTTAATCGTGACACCCTTGGGAGAAGTTACTTTTGGCATCTACCACTCGCCCAAGTTGTATTCTTGCTTGGAGACAGGGGCAACTTCAAAAAACTCTACTGTAGCTCCTTTAAGCTTTCTTCTTTTATCTAAACTCCCCTGAAGAAAAGCATGAAAGGGATACGATTAAAAACTACTTAAGATACACACGAGGGGGAGTAAACCAAACAAAAAGACAAAAACGTTGTGGCAATGGAAAGACTAGCTGCTGTATTTTAATATTAGTTTTCGTGGATCAAGGCCACATGAAAGGGAGGAAAAGAATAAAAGGAGCGTAGCTAGAATACTGAGCTTTTTTTTCTGAACACACAGCCAGCTTAATAGGTTATCTGTCCATGGTGCATCGAATAAGATTTCTACTGCTTTATTCTTTCCTGTGTGATGGCTGGACAGTGACTTTTAACAAAAAGAGCCTTCACTAGAGGAGGCCAGACCAGGGAGAGCCATAATGGTGAGCAGAATTTCCGAGGTTTTGGAGTGGATCCGATTGGGTGAAAATAGGGCAAAGAAACGGGACATCTGGTGTTTTCGGAAAGTCAGAGAGGCGTCTGGGAAGCAGACAAGTCTCCAAGACTGTCTGGACGGAAAGGAGTCTTTTCCCCCGTCCATGCCTTAAGGAATGGAAACCATACACATCTGAAATAAGGCTGCTATTTAAAAGCTGAAAATAGTACTGAACATGGAAGGAGGAAAGTAGTAGTTGTCGCAAAGTAAGCCTATTAGGACATAGGACTACCTGAGGCAGAGCAGCAGATAGGTACTCCCTGGTTATCCAAGACTAGTGCCAATTTTAAATGTCTGGCCAAGGTTATCCTGCTATGGTAATAGAGTAGACCTGTGATGGCGAACCTTTGCACTCCAGATGTTTGAGGACTTCAATTCCCAGAAGCCCAAAGTTACCCCCGTGAATCCACACAAATAGGTTTGCTGCAATTCATCTGGCCTGCGCCGTGTCACCCTCGTCGCTCCTGGAAGTGGAAGTAAAACACGCCCATATGGGAATTGAAGTCCAAGAACATCTGGAGTGCCAAGGTTCACCATCACAGGAGTAGACCATACTGCCAGCCGAGTGACAGGCGGTGGTTAAACTAACCTGACAACCCTGAGGACTAACGGCCTTGGCAAAGTCCCCAGGGAAGGGTAATGGTCTCCAAATGGATTAAATGTGGCTGCTCGGGTAGTGATGGGGTGCGGGTGTTATGCTCGTGCCTCACCACTGCTTCGGCAGCTGCACTGGCTGCCAGTATGTCTCCGGGTGCAATTCAAGGTGCTGGTTATTACCTTTAAAGCCCTATATGGTAGTGGGCCAGGATATCTTAGAGACCGTGTCGCTCCAAGAACTTCTGCCTGTCCCACCAGGGCGGATCGGAGAGGCTCGCTCAGGATTCCATCGGCTAGAGAGGCACACCTCTCTAGCACTAGGAGAAAGGCCTTCTCTGCGGCCGCCCCGGCCCTGTGGAACCTCCTGCCAATCGAGCTACGCACACAGACAGAGTTCCTGTCCTTTCGGAAGGGCCTTAAAACCTGGCTTGCAGGGCAAGTGTGGGGATCTAAGAATGTTGCATCTCATGCCGGGAGGCTGATCTAATGAGTAAGCCACCCTCCCTGCTCTTGCCTCCTGTTCTCTTAATATTCTTATAATTGTAATTTTTAAAGTTTAATTTTAACCTAACTTTTTAAATAATTGATTAATTGTAGTCTCAATTTTTAACTGAGGAAGTGAATTTTAATATGCGTGAGGCACGTAGGAGTGTCATATTGGTGGTATTTACTATATATTGCTTGTTTTAAGCTATGTCTTTTTCTGGTTTGTGTTGTAAGCCGCCCAGAGTTGGGTCTACCTAATTGGGGTGGGATAACAAATTGGAAATAAATAAATAAAATAAACCCCATTTGAATCCATCTTAATGGCAGACAGTAGCTTCATCAATACTGGCCGGGTGCTGATGAGGACTTTGTGTGCCAAAAGGACTCAGGACCAAAAAGTGACTCAGGGAACTGGTTCAGTGGTACAGGTGTCATGCTGCGATGCAGAAGGCAGATGAAAGGCTACTGTATTATATTTTCAGGACAGTCTTCATGGCTGATTGCCATGAGGCTCGCCAATATTCAGATATGGCAGGACAAGAAGAAGTGCCCGTTTGTTTTGGAACTTGACACAATCAGTCCCTCTCTTGCCAGCCTGGCAGGTGGAGAAAACCCCCAAAACAACAAAGCAAATAACTCAGAATCTGTTGTTGTTTTATGATACCTGATGCAGGTATTTGCTGGCTATGAAAATGCTGTGTCAGTCTACTGTGTATGGATATTTAGGTAAAGGCGAGAGTACACAGGTTTCTGATTTAATTCATTAGTCATAGTAAGTGACAGGGCTTGTCTTGTCTTAACACCAAGCAACTTCCGTTCCATAGAAACATCTGCATGTAAAGTCAGGAGCCAGACATGCCTAGAGTCACTGTGTTTTGAATTCTGGAAAACAGGTTGTAAGGCTAAAGTTCCTTTCTGGGGGAACGTTGAGGAAGGAAAATCTCTGACTTTGGTGAAGAAATGAAGAGAAATTGGGAAATAATCCAGTAGTTGGATTAGAATATTCAAGATCTCAATTAGGAAATGTTTGAAGTGGTAGCTGTGTTAGTTTGTGCAAGCATATCTGAGAGTAGACAAAACAGAACAGGGGAAAAAAGGATGAAAAATATTGTGGCACTTTAAAGACTAACTTCCATATTTGAATGTGAGCTTTTGTGGACCAAGTCCACTTCATCAGACATATGAGTGAGCCCTTATGGCATCAATTTATATCTACTGTGTGTGTAAATTGATGCCATGAGGCCTCACTCTTATGTCTGATGTTAGTCTTTGAGGTGTCACACATTTTTTTATCAATTAGGAAAGAGGCTTAATTCTATTTTTTTAATTTAACAAATCAAAGTTTTGTTTCACATTTTTCAAAAGTTACAAATACCCAGATGGCATGCTTTGAAAACCCCACCCTTCCTTCTCAGGTTAGAAATGCATTCCTGTGAATCAACATCAGATGGCTCATAATAAATGGTCCATGTGGTTTGGGTTAAACAAAGGATTCTGTAGAGCATATTTTGCAACCACCAGAGGTGTTGGACTACAACACCTATCATCCATGGCGTACTTGGAAGCCACCAGCCTGGTGCAAGGCTAAGATGATATCATAGATGGGAGGCCAACCCATTAAGAAATATTAAAAATAAAATCCAAAAAAAGAGGAGTAACCACAGCAGACTAGTTTCATTAACATGTATATTTTGTTGGTTGGCCAAGATCTCACTTCCACAGTACAGAAATGCCCAGAATTTCAATAGGAGGGACATGCTTAGCAGCAGATTGTGCAATACAGGAATTTCCCCTCCAGTGAAACGGGCATGGATTCTTTTGTCTGGCTGCCAAAACGCCACAGCCAATGGGCACACTGCAACGCTCCCCTGAGTGTCATTTACTTAATGTTCAGCAATTGCCTGAGCATGAAGCTGAGGAGGAAAGCTTCTCTATCATAGCTGAAGAATAACTTAAAATGCTGGACTGAAAATTGTAATTTAAGGTTTCAAATACCTCTGGGCCTCCGCTGCTAAGCTTCTTAGGAAACCACCTTGCCATGAGGATTAATGTGCTTCTATACATTGTCTAGCATTGTCTCCACCAGCACTGGGTAACTTTTAGCCTTCAGATGTTGTTGGACCACAGCTCCCCCACTACCTTGGCCAGCTAGGGCTCATGGGTGTTGGAGTCAAACAGCATCCAAGGCACTGTGGTTACTTGGACTGTTACTGAATTTCCCACAAAGGGTTTAATTTGCCTCATGACTTCATGTTTTGTAGACCAAACCCCATAGTGGAACTTCAAATACAGTAGCTGGGCTGATGTGCTAAATTTGGCTTTAAGTGCACTATTGTCTAAGTTAGGGCAGGAGCATAATACAGTTGACTCCAGAATATATCATCTAACTGCACCCACCTTCTGGCTCCAATATGTGGTCTCTCTCTTACCTAGTAAAGGTAAAGGCCTCCTTTGCTCAACTCTAGGCAGGGGGTGCTCATCTCTCTTTATAGGCAAAGAGCACTATATGCATTCCATGGTCATGTAGCATACATGCCCAGATGCTGGAGCAGACAGAACACTATTACCTTTCCCACCAAAGCAGTACCTATTTATCTACTTGCAATTTCTTGCTTTCGAACTGCTAGGTTGGCAGGAGCTGGGGCAGACAACAGGAGCTCAGTCCATCCTGCAGCACTCGGGTCTCAAACTGCTGACCTGCTAACCTTGTGGTCATCAAGCTTAGTGTCTTAACCACTAAGCCACTGTGGCCCTATCACAAGATAAGTGGGATAGAAATGTTAAAAAAGATAGATCATTCAACAGAGAGAGAGAGAGCTCATTCTGTATCGCTCTCTGTTCAGCAGTCAGAGGCTGTGGATGTAAATATTCACACAACCAGTGGAACAGCTGCATCACAACAATGCTGGTTCAAAACATTTCCCTATATGGCACACTTTCCTATATGGCCCAGCATGAGTCCCCCAACTAAGGGGTTAGTTGACTGTCTCTGCCATTCCCTATAAAGTATTGGGCAGTTATGTGGTGCCTATGTCTATCCAGTGGTCATACTGGCAAGCGTCTCTTTGAAGCGAAGGGAATAGAACCCTGTCTTGTCCTTCCTTGGAGAATTTGCCCCCTCCTCCATCAACCTCTTGTAAATCCATTCATACCATACTGGGCAAAGAACGTGGTGGTGGGAGGACTTCCATTGGCACCACCTCCTCTGCTGTCATCCACTCTTAACACCCCCTTTCCAGTCCTGCCCTCCCCATGACTGTTGTGGGAGACTATTTGAGGCCACCTGCTGGTTAACATCTGGATTGCTCCTGCTTCAGAACAGCTGACAAACATGGTGGGTGGAGAGGTAGGGCATGTCATCATTTGGAGGCCAGTTGTGTATTGATGACTGGGATGCTGACAGGTCAGCAGTTTGAGACCTGAGTGCTGCATGATGGAATGAGCTTCTGTCTCTGTCTCAGCTCCTGCCAGCCTAGCAGTGTGAAAGCAAGAAATTGCAAGTAGATAAATAGGTACCCTAATGGCAGAAAGTGAAGAAGACCTAAAGAACCTCTTGATTAGGGTGAAAGAAGAGAGTGGAAAACCTGGTCTGAGACTCAAAAAACAAAAAAACACCAGGTCATGGCAACTGGCCCTATCACTTCCTGGCAAATAGAAGGGGAAGAAATGGAAGCAGTGACACAGTTTACCTTTTTAGGATCCAAGATCACTGCAGATGGTGACTATAGCCATGAAATAAAAAAAAGATTAATTCTTGGGAGGCAAGCTACGAGAAACATAATTAAAAAGTAGAGAATCAGCCTGCCAACAAAAGTCCGCATAGTATAAGCAATGGTATTCCCAGTAGCAGTGTATGGTTGTGAGAGCTGGACCATAAGGAAGGCTGAGCGAAGAAGTATAGACACCTTTGAAATGTGGTGCTGGAGGAGAATTTTGCGAGCACACTGGACAGCAGAGAGATCAAAAAAGTTGACCCTGAAAGAAATTAACCCTGACTGCTTCTTGGAAGGACAAATACTGAAGGTGAAGCTAAAGTACTTTGGACACTAAATGAGAAGAGAGGACTCACTCGGGAAGGCCTTGATGCTTAGAAAGATCAAAGGCAAAAGGAAAAGGGGGCAGCAGAGGATGAGATGGCTAGATGGCATTGTTGATGCAGTGGGTGTAGAGCTGAGCGGGCTGCAGAGGATGATAGAGGATAGGGGTGCCTGGCATGCAGTGGTCCATAGGGTCACAAAGGGTCGGAATCGACTACACGACTGAACAGCAGCAACAACAAATAGGTACCACTTTGGTGGGAAGGTAAACCACATTCCATGCACCTGTGTATTGTTGACCAAAAAAGGAGAGTTGAGGAAGTAGGTGGAATCTAACCTGTAGTCGCAGGTGGAGTAAAGGTATTGACCAGATACCTCTGGTCAGCCATGTTCAACTCTAGGGAGCCGTGTTCATCTCTATTTACAGCCAAAAAGCCAGTGCTGTCTATGTCTGCAAATGTTTCCATGGTCATGTGGCAGGCATGACTAGATGCTGGAGCACAGGGAAGGCTGTTACCTTTCCTGCCAAAGTGGTACCTATTTATCAACTTGCAATTTCTTGCTTTCAAACTCCTCAGTTAGCAGGAGCTTGGACAGGCGATGGGAGCTCATTCTGTCGCACAGCACTTGGGTCTTGAATTGCTGACCTGCCAACCTTTCCGCCATCAAGCTCAGCATCTTTACCACTAAGCCACCACAGCTCTTTAGTTGCAATTATGGGAAAATATGCAAACATTGTAATAACATCAATAAGATTCTGGCCATTGAATCAACTGAATCTACATTAAGTGTTGACTTACAGCTTAGCAGTTGATTCTATGAGTCAACATTAGTGAGGCTCACAACTAGAGTTGAGTCATGGATTTATATAAAGGTTACAGGGACAATTTGTAAAATGGTATCTGCTGGACTGCGACACTCCTTGTCTAGAAGCGCACCACTCACTTTCTACAAAGCCTACTTTGTCTGGCCAGGTAATCCTGCTATGGCAATAGAATAGATTATATTGTCAGCAACTCAATGCCACTTGTCAGGCGACAGTGAACTAACCTGACAACCCTGAGGACTAAACCTGAGGACTAACAGGGAAGGATGATGGTCCCCAAGTGGATTAAATCCCACTTGAATCCATCTTAATGGAGGGGAGCAGCTTCATCAGTGGTACCCGTGTGACGCTGAGATGTAGAAGGCAAATGGAAGGCCGCTGCATTATATTGTTCCCAAGACAAGCTTCATGGCTGATCACCATAATGAGAGCCAATATTTGGAGTCAGGTAGGGCACTTGAAGAAGAACAAGAAGGGGAAATCGGGGAACCCATGAAGTCAAGTTGCTAGACTGATTTACCAAACTGTGAATTGTCAAAGAAAATGGGAGGAAGGAGCACCACCCTGTGGATTTGTTCCAAAACTACACTTCAATCAAAAATATCCAAAATACTGTACAGTATTGTTTTTTTTAGGGCTCTTCAGTTTCCAATTACGTACCTCTCTTTGAACTTCAAAAATAATGCACACATGGAGTCTGTATTTTATACCATTAAAAATCTGTCTCTTTTCTATTCTCTGCCTCTTAACCTGTTTCTATCCTCTGTTGCTTTTTATTTTTCCATTCCTTTATCTGAGTCTGATTACTTGTTTTGTATTTCTTAATGGGTTGTTTGGATGTCCCCCACTTCATTTTCACTTCAAACCCCCCCCCCCCAGTTGTAAAACCCCTCTGATGGTGTCAATCAGACTGATGGTTTAATGTTCATAGCCTGTGTGTATTTCTGGTTTCAACACTGTGCTGGAGGATAGCCAGATCTGGTTTTAGGATGGAGCTGGTAGGGAAGGAAAATACTGAATCAAAGGCTATCTATAGGCTGCAGTGTTATTAAGTAGTTCCTTAGCTATCCTTGTCCCACTTAAGCAGAACCTTAGGTAGCCAATCATGTGATGTTCCCTATTCAACCTGATAGGTTGGTTCAAAGTTATTAGCTTCCTTCTAGTTCTTGTTTTCCTGTTATTGCCTCCTCTGCTTTTATTTAGAGCAGGGATTCTCATCCTGTGGCCTATGGGCCAGATGTGGCCTGCAGCACCATTTCATGTGGCCCACCACTGCCTCCATCACACCAGGAAGTGCCATGTGGTGGAGGAAGGGTAAAATGTCTGTCCAGCCCCTGAAGCTCTCTGAGGAAGCATGATCCGGTCCCTGGCTTTAAAAGGTTGAGAACTCCTGATTTAGAGATATACTGCCTCTAAATATGGAGGCTCTCTTTAGCTTATCATGGGCCAAGTGAAGAGTCTATATAGGGATAACTCACACGGGGCAAGTAGGATAAGGTGTCAATAGGTATAGCCAAGAAGAGGTATAGTAGGAGTGGCTGGTCAGAGGAGAGAGAGGTCAGAGCTTTTAAAAAGTAGACTTCTTATTCTGCAGTTGGTGGCATTTGCAACATTCATTGATACTGTCCTTACCCCAGCTTTCTTATCCACTGCAACCAATGCACCTTGTTTCTTTAGAAATCAGTGCAGCCATTTCTAGAGTGGAGGCATCTAGATGTGTTAAACCAAAATCCCCACTACCCTCTAGCCACCATCACATTGGCTGGGGGCTATGGAATCTGTGATCCAAAGCATGCGAAGGCTGCCAGATTTTTAAAAAGCTAGTTTACTAGGATCTACTGAAAGTTATACCTGCTCACATCACCATGAGATCAACCTTTTCTCTAGAAACCTTGCCCTTGGCTCCATTTTGGTACCATGCTAATAATAATTGGGAACAGTGGTGGCTTAGTAGTTAAGATGCTGAACTTGACTACTGGCAGGCTGGCAGGTCAGCAGTTCAAGACCTGAGTGTTGCAGGAGGGATTGAGCTTCCGTCTCCTGCCAACCTAGCAGTTGGAAAGCAATAAATTAAAAGTAGATAAATAGGTACCACTTCATTGGGAAGGTAAACAGTGTTTCGTGCACTCCAGTGTCTAGTCATACCTGCCACATGACCACGGAAATCTCTGCAGATGCAGAAAACACTTGCTCTTTTGCTATAAACAGTGTTTCCCAATGTTTGGTTTTTGGACTTCAATTCCCAGAAGTCTAAGTCGATTCCCCAAAGCACTAATCAGCCAATGTACTGATGTAGGCTTCTGGGAATTGAAGTCCCCCTGGGGGGCATGGACCCCATGTTGGTAACCACTGCTATAAACAGAGATGAACACTGGCTTTCAAGCAAGGGTGACCTTTACCTTTACCAATAATAATTGTGTGCTGTCAAATCAAGTCTGACTTATAGTGATCTTTTCCAAGGTTGTCCAGGTAGAGAAAAGAGATAAGTGGGTGGCTTACCATTCTCCTCTTCCAAGGGTATTCTGCGACTGTGCAGCTTGCCCAAGCCCATTCAGCCTGGCTTTTTACTCTGTATGCACAGTGAGGAATTGAAATTCTAACCTCTGGCTCTGCAGCCAGATACCTAAGGCAAAGGTTTGCCCTTGCTCAAAAGCCAGTCGTATCCGACTCTAAGGTTTAGTGTTCATCTCTGTTTACTGCCAAAGAGCCAGCGACTTTTCCATGGATACATGGCAGGCATGCCTCAACACCAGAGTGCACAGAGCACTGTTTACCTTCCCACCAAAGTGGTACCTATTTATCTACTTGCAAGTTCTTGCTTTCGAACTGCTAGGTTGGCAGGAGATGGGATAGAGACGGGCACTCATTCTGTCATGCAGTACTCGAGTCTTGAACTGCTGACCTGCCTACCTTCCGGTCATCAAGTTAGGCATCTTAAACCACTGCGCTATTCCACCATGCTAAGCATAGTACAGAACATGGCAAACAGACTTAGGGCTAGAGATAATATAAAGCACTACTTTGTCAACCAGTACTCCTGTCATATGTTGGAGTGGCATAAGCAACTGGCAAATAGTAAGTACAGTACTGTATCTTCTTTGGAGTAGGGTGTAACCTGAGGTCAGCAAAATAATTTTTGAGGAACTTACAACTTCTAAAATTTCCCAGCCAGTCACCGAGAGTGTAAATGTTTTGAAGTGTAAATGTTTTGCATAAGTATGTCCCAGTTTCAGTTGCCAGGAAGGGGAGCTACCAGTGATTCAAACATTTCTTACTGTTCAAATCCTGGAAAGTTTAGGGGTAAAATTAAATACAGTATTAGGGTGTTGCAAGTTTCTACTTATTGTCATATTTCTTTAGGGAAGCATGCTCTGTCTAGCAACTGGACCTTCAAATGAAGCCATTGTTTATTTTATGAGGATCAATCACAATAAATAAAGCTCACCAGAGTGCAAAATATAGCAGTAAGGAAAAAGCTACACTAGGACAGACAGATATCTTTCACTTTGCTAAGATAGCATTATTTCTAAATACACGGTAAGTGTGCCATCTACTTTGACATGGAGTTGACATTAATGGGCTACATAGATAAATAATCTGACCATTGATAAGGCAGCTTTCTTGGTTTCTGATAACTCTGCATATAATTGAGCATATCAATTGAGCATGTCATCAATATGCTGATGATACTCAGCTATATATCTCTGCTCCGTGGGGATCCAAGCGATGCAGTGGAAGTCCTTTCCAGGTGCCTGGATGCTGTCAGGGTCTGGATGGGGGACAACGAGCTACAACTGAATCCTGGCAAGACTGAGTGGTTGTGGGTCAGGGGTCCTGTGTTATCTCAGGAGCTACCATCTTTGGTTCTGGATGGGGCGGTTTTGCCCCAAATAGACCCGGTGAATAACTTGGAGGTCCTCCTGGACTTGTGACTACTGCAGGTGACAGTCGTGCCCAAGAAGGCTTTTGCACAACTTCGTGTTATTCACCAATCATGTCCGCTCCTAGATCGGGACTCCTTGCTCATGATCACACACCCTCTGGTCACCTCCAGACTTGATTACTGTAATGCGTTCTACATGGGGCTGTCTTTGATGACCATTTGGAGGCTTCAGCTGATCCAGAATGTTGCTGCCTGGGTGGTGATGGGGTGTGGGTGATATATGCACATGCCTCACCGCTGCTCCAGGAGCTGTACTGGTTGCCAGTATGTTTCCAGGTGCAATTCAAGGTGCTGGTAATTACCTTTAAAGCCCTACATGGTAGTGGGCCAGGATACTTAAAGGACCACCCAGTAACATTGGGTGGAATTCAGCCGCCCAGGGCTGAAGCCAAATTTGCCGCCCCCCTGGTGGATGCTGGGGCCCACTCCTGCTTGGGCTTCTGGGAATTGTAGTCCAAGTACATAGCCCAAAAAGCGCTGCCCGGGGCCGGAGCTCCCCCAACCCCCTAGCGATACCACTGGGACTGCCTCACCCCAAGAACATCTGTTCGTCCCACCAGAGTGGACTGGAGAGGCTCCCTAGTTGTTCCATCAGCCAGAGAGGTGCATCTCTCTGGCACCAGAAGAAGGGCCTTCTCTGTGTCTGCTCTGGCCCTATGGAACCTCCCGCCAATGGAGCTACATCTCCAAACAGAGTTGCTGCCCTTTAGGAAGAATCTAAAAACATGGCTGGTGTGGCAGGTATGGGGCATGGGTTGCTCAATGACCCCAGCTCACTGGCTGGTTTAAGCCCCCTCTTGCCATCAACTTTTTAACTTTTTAATCAGTAATATGTAGTAACTTTTAATTTTTTTAAGATTTTAAAATTTTAATCCTTCATAGTTTTTAAATTTGAGGTTTTTAGGGAATGTTTTTATGTATTTGTTGTTGTGGTTTTTTATGGTGTGTAAACCGCCCTGAGTCACCTCAGTGAGGGCAGTGGATAAATATGAATAAATAAATAAATAATAAATATGGGGAAGAGGTCCTATGATCAGTTGGTCACCCTTAGTTTACTTTTAACTGGTTTGTTGGTGTTAAATGTCATCAAGTTGTCTACAATGTATGCCAGGGGTTGCTAACCTTTTAAAGTTGGGAGCTGGGTCACACTCCCTCAAACAGTTGAGCAGGCTGGACTGGTGGTTCCCTCCAGCATAAACACTGCTGTAAAATGCATCCGTGGCTGTCATAAATGCATTTACAGCTGTTGTAAATGCATCCATGTCACTTCCAGCAGTGGGGGGTTGGATGATTTGGTGTCGCAGGTTGGGTCCGGCCCATGGGCCATAGCTTGCCCACCCCTCATGTACACAATGCTATCAATGATCACTTTCTTAAATATGTCTTCAAGAACTCCATTCAGCTCTTTCAAACTCAAGACTGTAGTTTCCCTCACAGAGTCAATCCTTTGCACATTTGGTCTTCCTCTTTTCCTTCTGCCTTCCACTTTCCCCAGTATTGTTGTCTTTCCCAGATAATCTTGCCTTCCTTCTCATGATGTGACTGTAGTAGAATGGCCTCAGCTTTGTTGTTTTTGCCTCCACAGACAGTTGAGACTTGTTTTGCTCTGGGAACCCCTTGATAAGTCTTTCTGCCAGTTCTGGGTATCTCCAGAGTTCTCCTTTAGCACCATATTTCAAATGAACCATTTTATTACCTATATAATTGTTAAACTGGTAAAAAGTAAAGGTAAAGTTAACCCTTGTTTGAAAATCAGTTGTATCTGACTCTAGGGTACGGTGCTCATTTCCTTTTACAGCGAATGAGCCACTGCTGTCTGCATCTGCAGATGTTTCTGTGGCATGACTAGACACTGGAGTGCACTGAATACTGTTACCTTCCCACCAAAGAGGTACCTATTTATCTACTGGCAATTTTTTGCTTTCAAACTGCTAGGTTGGTACTTTCTACCATTTGTAGCCAATGTTCCAGCTATTTATTGAACCTTCATATTTATTTATACAGAGCCTTTGTTCTAGTTAAATCAATTCTCCAGAAGAATCTAAGCAGGATGGCAAACAAATAAAAAATGGTTTACTGCCTACCTGTGGAAGGAATGTGCCTTTTGCAGTATCAGACTTTTCCCTCACAGTTTCAAAGAACAAGAGGAAATCTGTGCTAACTCAGTCACCCACTCCTTAATTTGCTATGCCCTTTTCCCTTACTAATTAATTTCCTCTCTGTTGTTTTCCTTTTGTATTTTATTCCTAGTGCACATAGGACTGCTTCCATAGCATCTTGGTTGATAAGATATTCATCATGATCCTTGGAAATTCTGTATTTTTATGCTCTCTTTCTTTAAAAATCACAGTAACAACCTTGTAAAATGTAGCAAGAAATATTGCACTTAGCAATGATGGGATACACATTTGCAATTCCGTAAAAGTTTCCAATAGATAGCTACAGCAACAGATGCTTAGAAGATACATAAACAAAATTTATATGGAAACAAAGGAATTAAATGAGTCTTCCCCAAAGTAGTGCCTTGAAGGTTGGACTGCGGCTTCTACTGTCTCTTACTGGAATGGTGGGAGCTAAGGACCAAACTAGAGTGAGGAATGTTGAAAGGAAGTCTTGTTTTGTTTTGTTGCAAAAGGGTGGAAAGTGATGGCTTTGAGCTTGTGTGGGTGGAGGCAGTCATTTTGGCAGCTGTTCCTGTCTCTGGGGGCTTTCATTTCAACTTTCTGTTTCTGAGCAGTTGGCTTGGTCTGTTCAGGGAGTTTCTGGAGGAATGGTGAAGAAAAAAAGAAGTTTTATTTTCCTGCACCAAGACCAAGAGAGCAAAATCGGAAAAACTGATACAACACAGCAAAAGAACAGTGTAAGACATTGGACGGACAAAGAAGACAGTGAAGAAAACCTAAAGAAAAGGTAAATAAATACAAAAGGAGGGTGAGATGCAAGTACCGTACTGTATATAATGCTTAATTTGCATGTATCAAGAGTTTGCTGGACAGAGAAAAGCAAAGTAAATCTCATGCCTGCACCATGGGTGCAAAAAACACAGACAGGAACATGAAATTTTTGAAGTATGTAGCTGTGTTAGTCTGTGCAAGCATATCAGAGAGTAAACAGCAGCAACAACAACAAAAGACAAAAATCTGACAAAGTGGACTTGATCTACGAACACTCACATTTAAATATAGGATTTAGTCTTTAAGGTGCCACAATGTTTTTTGACTTTTTTTATTGTTTTGTTTACTCTCTAATATACAGGAATGTGAATCTGAGGAACTCCAGAGAAACAGACGGAGACTCAAGGGTGGCTGGATTTGGGCTCAGAGCTAGAGACCCACCCACCCCCCATTTTTAATTTGGGAAGTGAGGGGCAAGAGTGGCAAACCAAAACTTTGTGAACAACACATGCTGATTGCGTTTGCCTTAATGATTTCTGACAGGGTTCCTTTGCATAAATGAGAAAAGTCTCTCCCTTCTCTCCACAGATGGCTGCTGTTGTCGCTGGTCTTGCCCGACTCCTTCAGCCTGCCATGGCTATCCCAGGGGGTGAACCCGGTTGCCAAGGCCTTGCCCCCTGGTATCTCCTCTTGGGCCTACGCCTGGTAGCCCTTTTCATTGCCGATGGCCCCTGGTCCTCTGCCAAACTGGACCTGGCATGTAACTGGACCTCAGGCTATTCAGACATTCAGCCTTTTTGCGGGGCACTTTGCTTCAACCAGCACTTTTCTTCAGCAGTGTCCTCTGTGTGGGGGTTTGCGTTTCTGGCTGCTCTGCTCCCCGTGGGACTTATACGATTACTAAGGGCTGGGCTGAAGCATGAGATAATGGCAGCAAAAGGAACAGATGTGGAACTGACATCTCCTGGAACCAACATGGCGGCTGGGAAAATCCTTCCACCCAATATGTCTGCCCTCCGAACTGACACAGCTCCATCAGATTCCAAGAGGTCTTGTACCTGGCATTCAGCAGCCTCTGATTTTTGTGTGATCCTGCTGCTGACAATGGAGCTATGCTTCCTCTGGGTTGTAATATCTCTGCAGCTACCTTCAGTGTCCAAAGCGACTTTCTTATGCCTTCAGGGAGCTCAAAACTGCCCCGCGGCTCTTGAATGTGCCGTGGCAGGTCAAGCCGACAAGCAGGTGGCATTGTGGGCCCTGGCTTTCACTGCCATCGTGGATGTGGTCGCTTGCCTTGCCTACCTTATCTTGAGGTTAGGGAAAGCTTCCAGGTGCCACAGAAGTAGGCAAAACCAATGAAGAAGAATGCTAGAAACTGGACCACAAAGATTGAAGATGAAAAAGAGTGAGGCAGCACACAATACCCAGAACCATGACACTGGAAAACCTGTGGACCTGTGTCTGCTAGTTGGGTCCAATTTCATGAGCCGTTCTTGGAGATGGAGAACTAAGACTTCTTTGATTTTTAAACACAATATTTCCAAATTTTATTTTTCATTCTATTCCCCTTTTCTTATCTTGCATTCTTCTATCTCTCATTATCATGGTTTCATCTGTTTCTGCTCTAGCAGACTGTATTTTTAATATATATATATTAAAAAACAGAACAATTTCATTTTGCTTATGCTATTTTATTAATGTCTCCAGTCTAAAAAGGGAGATGTCAACAGAATAAAGACAGTAAAGAATTGATGGATCTGTTTATCTGGTTAAAGAATTTACCTGAACCAGGCTCTAGTATGGTACCCCAATGTGCACCTTGGTTCTCCATTCAGGTTTCTTCCGATGAGTGGCCCTAAAGACATGATGGTGAACCTTGGCACTCCAGGTGTTCTTGGACTTGAATTCCCAGAAGCCAAGGTGAATACACCTGCTGATTAGGGCTTCTGGGAATTGAAGTTCAAGAACAGCTGGAGTGCCAGGGTTCACCACCACTGCCCTAGAGTGTCCCTGTGCCTCAGCCTTTTCTGACCAGTTGCTTTCCCTACTGATTGGACTACAATTACCATTTTTTTTGCTGGCTGGCAGTTCTCTCATCTGACGTATCTGGAGAACACCAAGCTGAGGGAGACAGGCAGCTGCATGGCCAGGTTCAGCAGCTGTAATTTAGCAACCAAGATGATTAAAGTTGGGCAGGCTTCCCCTCAGAGTTTCTCACTGGCCTTTCTGATCCCTCCCTTGGGTTTTGTAGGCAGAAGGCATCTGGCCTGCAGCAGCAAAGAGGTTATTTGCATTCTTCCAGAGAGACTCCTTTGGCCACAGGGAGAATCCTTCATGAACCTATGAGTCATGATGAGTCCATGCTTGCCCCAAATTTAACCCCTTTAGTCCTCCAGAGCAGCTGTTGTAGAGAGTGAAGATACCGTACAACACGGTTGGGTAACACCTGGGCATCCAGGGGCCAGCGGAGGCAATTTGTGCTCCTCTCAAAGACTCTCTTTGCAATTTAGGAGCATAATTTTAAGGGGTGCTAAGGGCAATCTGAAGTTGTTACTGTAGGTGGGGCTGGTGCATGATACTTTGCTTATCCTGAGATACAAGAATCATTTGGGCCCATCCCATAAGCATGCCAATACTGTATT
Organism: Furcifer pardalis; assembly: GCA_030440675.1. Classification (NCBI taxonomy): domain Eukaryota; kingdom Metazoa; phylum Chordata; class Lepidosauria; order Squamata; family Chamaeleonidae; genus Furcifer; species Furcifer pardalis. Next base: position 10,050,921 of record CP126897.1, read on the forward strand.
GTCTAACAAAGTCCTTCCATCCAGCTCATGAAGTTTGATTCTGCTTTATTAAGTGGAGGGGGGTAGAAGTTCCCTTTTCTCTTCCACACCAGCCTCTTTCAATTAAGAGAATTCCCTGATATTTTGTATTAGAGTTTTCAAAGGTTACTACAACCTGTGGAATCTTCAACCAAGATATTAGGAATCAAATCTTCAAAATGTGCAGGAGAGCTGAAATGCTTGTGAAATCACTGATTTTTGAATTTCAAGAAGCAATTTAGCAGCCATCGACTATTGTTTTAAATTGGTAGTCAGGTACACACCTTTGCAGGTGTCAGTATGATTTAGAGGGCAGTGCAATTTTCCCTACAACCTGACAATAACCAAAAGAGATGTAAAGAGCATTGAGAGTTGGAGGAATCTGCTTTCTTCCAGTTGGCTTTGCCTTTGTGTTTATACATTAAAAATGCATGATCTAAATCTCCTTTGATCATTCATTCGAGGGAACTAAGCGCTGGTAGTGTTGCCCCGGGAAATCTCACTGTTAAAGAAATGAGACATGTTGAACAGTTGGAGAGAAGGAAATAATTAGATGAAAGATAATAACACAGAGGGAACATTAGTAAAGACAGGAAAAGGGAGGTTAGGGAGAGAGTTGGCATTCAGTCTCTTAATTGTCCTTGATTAGCTGAGTTGGCAGTTCTTGCTCTCTGAAATTTGATTGTCTGCTGTTTGACTGCTGATCAGGCATTCTTCCTCTGGAGCAGTGGTGCCCAAAGTAAGGCCTGGGGGCCAGGTGCGGCCCCCGATGCCAATTCATCCGGCCCGCGAAGCCCTCATCGCTCCTGGAAGCAGAAGTAAAACGCGCTGCATGGGCGCGTTTTACTTCCACTTCCAGGAGCAATGATGGCTTCGCGGGCTGGATAAATTGGCATCAGGGGCCGCACCTGGCCTCCAGGCCTTAGTGAACAGCTCCCTGAACCACATGATCAGCCCACGGCCCAAAAGGTTTGGGCACCCCTGCTCTGGAGGAATACATTTAAAGAACATGGTCTGTACACCAGCTGGGAGAAGATAAGAACTTCTGAAATCTACAGCCGGTTTGTTTACAATGACAGTAAATGGTGACTCACTGACAAAACTAGTCTCCCAGCTGTCCTTGAGCCTTGATGTGGAGTTTGGAATTAATATGTTGCATTCATGTTCTCCTGCAGGATTCATTTCATTATTTTTTTTGTATGTGACATTACGAATATTCAGTTACTGTCAGAATGTTAATGTCTAGAATGGAGATTTTGCCCATTTAAAGTTTTAAATTAATTAAGTAAAAGCAGTTTTAAAAACAGTGTGCTTTCCAGTGGATAAAGCAATGGACTGGGATTCAAGAACCTTCAGTTCAAATCCTAGCTCAGCCATGGAAAGTCTGTTGGGATGTGGATTTAGCAAAGTCACTCTTTAAATATATCACTTACCTTGAAAGCCCTGTTAGAGTCAGTGTAAGTCAGTTTTGCTGAGCCATGGTGGCTTTAGTGGTTTCAATGCTGTGCTTGATGACCAGAAGGTTGGCAGGTCAGCAGTTCAAGACCTGAGTACTGTGCAACAGCGTGAACGTCTGTTGTCTCTCCCACCTCCTACCAATCTAGCACTTCAGAAGCAAGAAATTGGAAGTAGATAAATAGAGTGGTGGGCAGCAAAAAAAAAATAGCTACCACACCATGGGCGGAGCCTATGTTGTGGGTGGAACCTACGTCATGGGCTGAGCCTACATCATGGGCGGAGCCTACATTGTGGGCGATCTAGTCATACCTGCCATATGGCCATATATACATCTGCAAACACAGGCAACACTGACTCTTTGGCTGTAAATGGAGATGAGCACTGCACCCTAGAGTCGGATATGACTGGCTTTTGAGCAAGGGGGGTCTTGAACCACTTGCAGGGACAAAACCTGATGGGGCAGGGCAGGGTGGTGGGTGTGGCCACCCAATTTCGCTATCCCCCCACCCCACCTGAAGGCCACCCAATTTTGCCACTCCCCTGCCCAGGGGCTACCCAATTTTGCTCCCCCCCCCCCGGGTGGTGGTGGTGCGAACCTGTTGCTGCCCACCACTGGATAAATAGGTACTACTTTGGTGGTAAAGGTAACTGCATTCCATGCACTCTGGCGACTAGTCCTACCTGCCACATCCCCAGGGAAACATTTGCAGATGCAGATAGCAATGTCTCTTTGGCTGTAAATGGAGATGAGCACTGCCCCCTAGAGCCAGACATGACTGGCAAGGGAGAACTTCACCTTTACTAAGTCAGTTCAGACTTGATGGCACATAACAAAACAGAATAAAAACACCAAAGTAAGAGTGGAGGATAATAATAATTTCATGTCAGAAATTATTCTGGGTTGAAAGAATTTTTGCGGAAGAAACTCCACTCAGGGAACACCCAAATGAGGCTTCTGTCATGTTTCTGAGAGCTGGGACAGAGACGGGTGCTCAGTCTGTTATGCAGTACCTGTGTCTTGAACTGTTGACTTGCCAGCCTTCCAGCTAACAAGGCAAGCTTCTTAACCACTGAGCCACCTTACCTACTAAAAATAATGTTCCAGATCCTGCCTTGATGCTTAAGGTACAGGAGATGTGAATCCGCTCCTTCTTGAAACCACGTTTCTCTTTCTTTCATAGCAAAACATCTAGTATTCTGAAAAGTCTGCATCTGTCTCTAGGATTTTGCTGCATGATCCTTTTTCTGTGACAAATTAGGATGGCATGAAGTGCAACAGCATTGTTTTATTTCACTTCAGGCACTGCAGACAATGTCCAGCATTTTGCTAAAAGCAACATTCAAAAGTGCAACTGGGTAATGTGAAAATTGCTGGGCCCCCCAGCACATCTTCCCTCAAACGCCTTGTTGATATGCTAAACAGTGTACAGTACTGTGAAAGGAAGCCGTGTTTAACATTTCTTCCACAAACCTTGCTTCTGGGTAAGATAAGTGGGAAACTAAGGCAGAGCCAAGGCCTTCACCGAGGACCAAAACAAAGCAGGTGCCTCACCTCAACATTTCATGGTAGCATTTCTCCTTGACCACCGACCACCTGTGGTTTGACTGTGCTAAATGTGAACGAAGCCCTTGTTACTTGAGGATGTTGGTGAGCAGTTTTTAAACTCCTGAGGTATAATTTGGGTTTGGATTTATAATCTTTATGTTTTTTTCCCTTGCTAGAACCCAAAGACCCACAAATTGGAGGCTGCTGCAAAGGACACACAGAATTAAAGTGCTGTGATTTCTGAAGTCTGTTTCTGAAACCACAGCTGAATACCAGCCCTTCTACAACCAGTTTTGTTTCCTTCTGCTTTCTTCATTCACAGCATGTCCAGACTGCCTGCTATAAGGTTGTCTGGATTTGCTCATTTTCAAGTCACTTTTGGAGGGGAAGAGGCTAATTAACATTTAGGATGCTTTCCCTATCCACACACTCCAAGCAACCCTTTACCACTTCATTATAGGAACAAATGAAACACTTCTCCTCCTCCTCTACAGAAGTGCAGGAAAAATGTAATTAACCCTCTTTCAATTGCTGTAACTCTGGATTGTTTAAGATGACTAACAAGAACGTTTTCCTTGGGTTTCCCCTTTTATCACCAATCAAAAAACTGCTCACAGGCAGTCTTGATTGGCAACAAAAGGTAAAAATGGTCAATTATTGATGCTCTTAAACAATCCAGCAATATAGAATACTGCAACTTGCTCTGGAAGGGAAGATCCTGGGAAGAGAGGCCTGGACGTAGATGGACTTCATGGCTGAAGAACCTGAGAGACTGGTGTGGGATCTCCTAGGAAGAACTGTTCCAAGGAGTTAAGAACAAGAAGACTATCGCCATGATGATAGCCAATATCTAGAACGGATACAGCACTTGAAGAAGAAGAAATAAGCAATCCAGCACTACAATGATTGGCTGGGAGGGTGGAGGGATGGAATCACACTTTCCCTACCTCTCTGCAGAGGAGCAGAGGAATTGTTTAATTCAAATATCCACTATATTGAAAGGATTCATTAGTCCTTTCAGCATACTGGAATTTACCCTGGATGGAGCCTTTGACAGTGCTGGGAAAAATGTATAGGAGGTAGTGGTTCAAAAAGAAGTGCTCTGTGGGAGGCTGCAAAATGTGGATTTATGGAGCTTGAATTAATCCCCTGAGAGCTCCAAAGAAATGGCCCACCAAACATGTTCCCTGTATTGCTTTGGAAGTGAAAACTCATCTGGCTGATAGAATTCCAGGTCAACCTGTCAGAAATCCTCCAGAAAGCTACAATTTGGTTCAGTTTCTCCTTCTCTCCTGCCTTTGTGCTAGATCAGGAGTTCTCAACCTTTTAAAGCCAGGGGCTGGGTCACGCTTCCTCAGATAGCTTTGAAGGCCGGACAGCCATTTTGCTCTTCCTCCACCACATGGCACTTCCTGGTGTGGTAGAAGCATTGGGGGCGCACATGAAATGGCACACTGGGCCACATCCAGCCCATGGGCTGCGGGTTAAGAATCCCTGTGCTAGATGAAGGATTCCACTGTGAATCTAAGCACCAACATTTGCAATGAAAAGATACCTAATTAATGCAAGCCAGCTCCTTTTGCATAGTTCACTCCAGCTATGATATTTGAATATACATTTCTAGTCTGGAGTATTTCATTTAAGTATAGAATCTATCTCAAGGCAACATGTCCCAGAGATTCTCTTAGGTGGCTCTAATTTTAGGCATTCTTACTCATAGGTAAACTCGATTGAAACTGAGTTTATTTCCCAGCCAGGATCAGTCATGCTGTACTGCATTGTTTTTACCATATGAGAATCAGCACCCTCTCTGATCGAAGCTAAAATCATGATTGTTATCATAACATGACTTAATTTACTCTGTCAACACCTGAAGGTGTAAAACCAGAAGCAAAGAAGAAGACTTAATTAGCCTGCATATTTGTTCAGTGGCTGCATCAGTGTATCTCTTATTTTTCCTTTATTCTTCCTTTTTAACCTCGTCTGAAGGAATTACAACCTTCATGAGGAAGTGGAATTGATCTACAAAAGCTAATATTAAAATAAAGCAGCTAATCTTTAAGGTGTCACAATGTGTTTTTTCTTCTTAGAATCATACAGTCATAGAATAACTGAGTTAGAAGGGAGCTTTTAGGCTGCTAAGCCCAAACCCCTGCTCAATGGAGGAATCTGAATTAAAGCAGATATGGCAGAATACTTCCCGTATTAGAGTGCTCACCACCTGTTGAGGTAGTTCTTCTCTGATGTGCTTCATGAGAAGGAAGAAACAAAGTTTCAAGAGCTATGTCACAAGTGGGAGATCCAACAGGTGCAGCTTCCTTGGATGGCTATAATAACAACAACAGCTGCCTTGGTTAAATTTCTGCCCATTCTGTGGAGTACAGCCACTGTGATATTATTGACCATACTGCCTGAAAACTCTGACAGGTGTAGACCAAAAAAAAGTCACTTTGCAAAGTTCAGTTTTTGAAGCATAGGAGACTGAATTGGGGTGGGTGGTGGGTAGGGAATGGTAATTTACTTATCAACAAGCTGAAGGGACTGGGACTGGGGAACCAGGACTCATAATGTAAGTGCAATCCTGCTCAGCAAATTTACTTATTTCTTTTCCCCTCCTCTTCCCATCAGGAAGAACCTTGGGACCTAATAATGGTGAGAAGAGCCTAACTGAAGCTGTGTGGGAGAGTCAAAGGACCCATCGTGCCAGCAGGTTTTCCCAGTGGAGCATTTCCTCTAGTTAGGTCAGGTATCTCCTTGGGCAGATTAGAGGGTGGTGTCAACTGGTTGTGGTTATAGAAAGGATTAGTTTGCTTCAAGAGAGGAAAGGAAGAAAGAAGTGAGGTGGAGGAACAGGAGAAGGACCTTTAAGGAACAAAGGTACTGGGCAGATCTTGAAGAGAGGGTGGGAGGACACTTCACTAGGCCATTCGTTCTGAGGGAAACAGAAAGATGGGAAGCAGAGGGAAAGTGGGAAGGAAGGAGGAAAGCAATGAGAGTGATCCAGATCAATGCCCTCTGCACTCTCTCTATGCAGAAACACAGTCTTAGAGAAGGGGTGTCCAAAATTTATGGGCTGCAGGCCAGTCACGTGGTTCAGGGGGCTGGCATTGGTGCCTCTTCCAGTTCAACAGACTCGACATCTCAATTCTTGTCCTCGTGTACTGCTCTCATGCTGCATTTCTGCTTTCTGTTTGACTCAGATTGTGAAAGCATTGGTGATGCGGTGCTTAGGAAGAGTTCAACACAGTGGCCTTGCCCTTCAGAAGTATTTAACACATTCCCTCTTATGCCAGCTGCCCTTTGTTTATCAAAATAAGCCATATGTCTTACGCTGATTCCAAATGTATTACTTTATAGCCTTTACTGTCTGTGGTTTAGCTAAGTAAAACAGTCTGTTCTGTTATAGAATGCAGTTCGTGCTCTTTCCTTTTTGGTATGTAGCATAAGCCAGGCTTCCAAATACTTTAATGTGCTCCACACTTGGCACTCTGCCATGCTATGATTCAAATGGTGTTTTTGTGGTGCCTTTGGTTAGCAGGGACTGTGGTGACTTAGTGGTTAAGATGGTGAATTTGATGACTGGAAAGTCGGCAAGTCAGAGTTTTAAGACCTAAGTACTGTGTGACAGAGTGAGCTCCTGTCTCTGTCCCAGCTCCTGCCAACCTAGCAGTTTGAAAGCAAGAACTTGCAAGTAGATAAATAAGTACCACTTTGGTGGGAAGGTCACAGCGTTTTGTGCATTCCAGAGTCTAGTCATGCCTGCCACATGACCACAGAAATGTCTGCAGATACAGACAGTGCTGGGTCTTTGGCTAAACAGAGATGAGGACCATCCCCTAAAATTGGAGATTTATTTATTTATTCAAATTTCTATTCCACCCTACTCACACAGGCAACTCAGGGCGGATTACAAAAAGTCATAAAAGTCACAAAAGTCATAATACATAAAAACCAGATTAAAATATAAAAACAGTTAAAATAGCAATTAAACAAGCAAAAATCTATTTCTTGACATTAAAAGGAAGAGAGTGGGTATGAGGTGTTAGAGATGACTGGCTTTCAAGCAAGGGCAACCTTTCCCTTTTCCTGGTTAGTATTCTTTCCTGGAGATATAGTGCAGGCATGATTGTATCATCCCAAAGCCAGCTCTGCTTGTCATCTCCAAAAGAGTTCTCCGCTTCCTTTCAGTCTGAAAAGCCTTGAGTTTCCTTTCAAACCTGTTGTTCACCATGGTGGCATCTAATGTGTCTCGCTCTTCTTCTTCAGTAAGGAGGTGACACAGTACCTCAATAAATCAAACACAAATATTAAAATATATCTGCTGTGTCTTACTGAGAACATGTTAAGTAGCACACACAGGTCATTGAGTATAAGACCTTGGTGCTCCTTTTCTCACTCCTTGGTGTGAATGAAGGATTAACACCTTTTTCTGTTATACAGCTTATGTACCTGCCCATGCTAGTTGCATCACATGTGAAAGATGGTGGTCACATCACTAGTGTGACAGCAGATTCTGGTATGGTGTGGGGAATTTTCTTCTTCTTTACAGTTCCCTTTATTTTTAAATTAATTTTAGATTAGAGCACCCTTCAAATGGAGGTATGTTTCTCTTTAAAGATGACATGTAGCCATGCTGCTTACACTTGACCAAAGATGTGTCCTACAGTCTTAAGGAAAATGCTTTAACCATGAGATCCCATGGTGCAGTGGTTAAGCTGCAATAATGTAGCCAAAACTCTGCTCACAATCTGAGTTTGATCCCAACAAGCTCAACGTTGACTCAGCCTTCCATCCTTCCAAGGTCGGTAACATGAGTACCCCATATGTTTGGGGGCAAAATGCTAATTACCTTGTGAACCGCCCCGAAAGTGCTCTAACCCCTATGGAGTGGCATATAAGTATAACTGCTATTGCTAATCATTATACTACACTGCCTCTCTGTTTGAACTTCATTCGATTTCAGAGATATTCATTAACACATGCTTCTACTGTATTTAAAACATAAAACACCCTTCCTATTAAAGCATACATTCAAGCACATGCTGTTAACTTTCCATTGAACCATGTAATAATGGGGTGAGAAAAAGGGCGGTTAAGGTAATTTGCGATTAAGCCTCTCATTAATTTTTGTCATTGCTAGCCTGGCTAGAGATTCTGTAAAATGAAGTCCAAAACACCTGGAGGATGAGAACTTCTCCTCCCAGATTTCATAGGCACATTGCAATATTTCAGCTTGTTAGATAGGTCATCGTTTCATCTTTGGAATAAGAAAATAAATGGAGGGGAAGAAGTGATGAGAATGGGAGACTGAAAATTTGAAATACCTGTACAGTGAAACCTTGGTTAATAAACAGCTTGGTTAGCATAAAAATCACAGAAACAAAAGGAAATCCATAGAAAATAGTGGCTCAATTTATGGAATTTTTTTCTGGAACAGATTAATTGGTTTTCAGTGCATTCCTATGGGACATCACATTTTCGTTAATGTATTTTGGTTTTCAATGCATTCTTATGGGAAATTCGGTTAAAGTAATTTTTGCTGTAAGAAACGTCCTGGAGAATGCATTGATTACGTTAACCGAGGTTCCACTGTAGGAACAAAGACATTCCTTTATTGCTTTATTAGCTGAATGTGTGTCCTGCTGATTCTCCAACGAGCTCAAAGCAACAAACCTGACTTTGTTCCTACCCACTTTGCTCTAACAGCAATCTTGTAAGGAAGGGCAAGCTGAGATAAATGTCCCAAACTCACCCAGTGAGCTCAGCCTCAGAGCAGGAATTGGATCTCCCTAGTGAAAATGTGACAGAAGGGAGGAATTTGGGGATAGGTGTCCAACTCTAGGGGTGTGTGTGTGTGCTCATCTCTGTTTACAACCAAAGAGCCAGTGCTGTCTGTGTCTGCAGACATTTCCGTGGCCATGTGGCAGGCATGACGAGACACTGGAGCACACAGAATGCTGTTACCTTTCCTGCCAAAGCAGTACCTGTTTATCTACTTGAAATGTTTTGATTTTGAAATGTTAGGTTGGCAGGAGCTGGGACAGAGACAGGTGCTTACTCTGTCACGCAGCACTTGGGTCTTGAACTACTGACCTGCTGACCTTCCAGTCGTCAAGTTCAACGTTTTAACCACTAAGCCACTGCAATCCCATTTGGGAATAGGAAGTTGTTTTAAAAAAAATTAGAAAAGTGAGAGAAAACACAAATAACAGAAAGTAAGAGAAGGGACATTAAAAAAATCAGGAGAAGAAAAGTGGACTATTATAGCTCTGATTAAGTTCTTCTAACGGCTTCTTCTTTCTCTTCCACCACCTTCCTCTTTTGTTTCCTGCATACACAGATGGCTGCTGTTGTTGGGGGAATTTCCCGTCTGTTTCAACCAACCATAGGACTACTGGGAGTAGAAAAGCCATGCCAAGGAATCAGCCCATGGTTCTTCCTTATCGGCATCCGCATGGTGACCTTGTTTTTCGCTTTTGGCCCTTGGGAGTCCCTCAAGGTCGATCTGGTCTGCTACTGGCCCTCAGAGGTGGGGGATGCAAAGGCTTTCTGCACAGCTCTCTGCTACAACCAGCACTTCCCCATCCCCATCTCCACAGTCTGGTCCTTCCACTTCATCGTGATTATTTTCACTGTGGCGCTCATGAAATTTGTTCACATCACCAGGAAAGACGCGTTAACAAAGGACGTGGAGGCCTCCGTAGCAGGAGCCAAACCCTCAATGGGGAGCGACAGGTGTTGTGAATCTGATGGCCTGGCTAAATTCGGGGGCTGGAGATACAGGATCTACATCTTGTGCATCACTCTGATTCTGGCCATGGAGCTGAGCTTCATCTGGATTATCCTGGCTCTCCAGGTGCCGGTGATGAACCAAGACGTCGTGATCTGCCGTCCTAACAACCCTGTGTGCCCTCCATCAGCCCAGTGCGCTCTTAACGCCCGATCTGACAAACAAGCTATTTTGTGGGCATTGGCGTTCTGTTCGGCAGCCAATGCCAGCGTCTGCATTGCCTACTTGGCTACGCAAGCCAGTTGGGTCTGCGGTCATTGTGGCAGACGAGGTGGCGTAGGGAAAGCCAGATGTGAAGCTGGGAGCCGTGTCTGTTGGTGTGACAGGGCAGGCTGCAGGTGTTGGCAAGGGGGCAATGAAGAATGGACAGGTGGGTGCGGTTACCCAAGTTGTAGTGATGGTGTTGTGGGAATAGGAGGAGGCAGGTGCCACTTGGAAGGAGCCACTTCCAGCTGTCAACCAAAAAGTGACAATACTTGTGGCTGTCAGGAAAGTACACTGTGTCCCCACTACTCTCAGGACAATGAGATGGGGCAGAACTCTTTACCCAGCAGGGCAGATTCGCAGGGGAAATTACTAAGAGGAGACACTGAACTAGGGGGTGAAGAGAAGGAATGGAGATCCAACCTTGGGAGGATGCAGATGAAGGAGCCGTTGAGAATTGGGGTCAAAAAGGGTCAAGGTAGCCTTGGTGAAGCCAGGGCATTGAAATATGTGGCAAAGTATCAAGCATGGGGAAAGCGCAGGGTGCAGTAGGCAAATCTTTATCTGTGGGAAAGGAGCGATTAAAAGAAAGAGAGAAGAGACAAAGAAAAGTTACACAGAGAAGAGAACTGCATTAAATGTTGGCACAGGGCCGGCCCTATCATGCCGTAGAGTGAGACAGCTGGCCTCAGGTGGCATCTGGCAAGGGGCAGAAAACCAATGAAAGGAAGAAATCATGTTTCAGGGTTGGTTGCCACAAGGGCGTTTGAACAGTTGACCGGTGCAGAGGTGAGGTGAAGTTATTTGTCAGTAAAATATCCCGGCTCACCAGAAGGTTGCCTGCATCATGTAAATATCCTTTTTTGAAACATATACAGTCAAACCTTGCATAAAGAGCGTTTCGCTTAAAGAGTAACTCGCTTAAAGAGCAGAATTTTCTCTGAATGTTCGCTTCGCTTAACAAATAAAACTAACCAAAAACTCACTTAACAAATAAATCGGGGTTCGCAACCCCTCCCACCAGAAGTCACAACTGGCCACTTACAATGGTGTTTCGCTTAAAGAGCAAACTCACTTAAAGAGCAATCCTGTGGAACACATTATGTTCTTTAAGCGAGGTACCACTGTATTTGTAATGTCTCTTGATACTCAAAGGGGTAAAAGAGGAAGTAAAGAAGAACCTAAATGCTGTTCTATGAATAGCAACAAAGCAAGTTTGGCTTAAAATGCTGAATTAAAATACTGTACAGTAAAACCTCACATAAAGAGCACCTCACTTAGAGAGTCACTCGCTTAAGAGCAGAATTTTCTCTGAATGGTAGCGTCGATTAAAAACTAAAACCAACCAAAAACTCACTTAACAAATTGGGGTTCGCAATCCCCTTCACCCACCAGAAGTCACAATTGGTCACTTACAATGGTGTTTTGCTTAAAGAGCAAACTTGCTTAAAGAGCAATCCTGTGGAACGCATTATGCACTTTAAGTGAGGTACAACTGTATGTAGTTCATTCTCTTAAATAAAGGCATGGCCTAAAGATTTCCAGTTGTTAACAAAGAAAGCCGCCTTCTCTCTCTCTCTAAGAAAGGTTTTATATTTTCTGATAGTGTTACCAAAAAAGATTGGCTTCATCAGCACAGGCTTATCACTATAAACTAAGAATGAAACACAGGGGTAGAGAGAAATATTTAACTCTGCATTTGTCAAATCAATAAAAATTGAGATAAAAGCAAAAACTTTCTCATCATTACACCTAACTAATATGAAAATGAAACAATCTTCAAGCCTTCCACTCCATCCCTTGCTACACTGCATAAGCATATTATGCTGTTCTGAAGTTTCACCTTTAGTTCTACCTACTTTACTTCCTTATATGGGATCTTTCTGGGTGCCAGTGGCGTAGGGCGGGTTTCAGTTGCCCGGGGCCCCAGGCCAAACTCATCGCCTCCCCCCACGCTCCCCCCCCCCGGTAGGAAAGTCCTACCTTCGGGCTTCGCCGGGCTCAGAGGCAGGGTGGCTGCCTGCATCTGGGACCCCAACAGCGCAGGTGAGGCCCAGGGTCTGGGGCAGTGCGGCACAGGCCCAGCGGGGTGCCCACCATCGGGGTCCCAGGTGCGCAGCCACCCCACCTCCATGCCCGGTGGCGGCAGCTTGTCCGCTTTCGGCAGCAGCAACACCCAGGAAGTGAGGCCAGCAGTCGCCATGGCCCAGTGCGCGTGGCCGGAGGACCTCCCCCCTGCAAGGCCTGGCCGGCGCTGCTCTGGCTGTGAACGCTAGGCCACAAAGACCACCGGCCTCGCCCCTCTGGGCACCACTGCCGCCAAATGCGGATGAGCTGCCACCGCCGGATTTGGAGGCGGGGTGGCTGCATGCCTGGGACGCCGACAGTGGGCTTACCGCTGGACCCACCCCACCCCAGTCCCTTGCCTGTGCCATTGGGATCCCAGGCATGTGGTCGCCCTGCCTCCTAGCCCAGCAGTGGCAGCAGCGCCCAGGAAGGTGGGAAGTGAAGCCAGCAGTCATTGCAGCCTAGCAGTTGGAGCAGCACCAGCCAGGCATTGCCAAGGGGGTGGGGGTGGAAGTGGGGGTAGGGGTGGGTGTCCTCGGCCTGGCTGGTGCTGGGCTGCGGTGACCGCCGGCCTCGCTTCCCGCCTTCCCGAGTGCTGCTGCTGCTGAAGACAGATGAGCTGCCACCGCTGGACTCGGAGGAGGCTGGCTGCACTCCTGGGACCCCAAAGGTGGGCTCCCCGCTGGGGATGCGCCGCTGGGGCTGGGTCCCGGTGCCTGCCCCAGCAGCCACCAGGAAGTCCGGGGCAGCAGCATCACACACACACACACCCCACACACAAAGTGCCTCCCAAGGCGGGCCGCCCCCTCGCCCCCCCCTCACTAGACTTCTGCTGGGTGCTGGTCAGATCTTTGGATTTACGGCTACCAACCTAATCTATTCTGTGCTTGATGAACTCTATGATGTAACCTGATTTGCTCCAGTTCTTTTGATAGCATTTAATGTCAGACATTCCCAAACAGTATTCTTACATCAAGTGGAGGCATTTATCAAAAGTGAAGAAACAAATTGGTGGAACTAGAAAGTAGATTAGGAGTGAGAGATTAGGGACTGGCAACAGAGTGTTCTTGGATTTTTTTTATTTTATTTTTCACAATTTGGAGTGAGGTGGGAAAAGAACTTCACTGCTGCTTTGTAATGTCTCTGTTAGGTTTTGAAACACTTTCTCTTTGCACTTTTATGATGTACTGTAAAACCTCGCTTAAAGAGCTTAGAGAGTAACTCACTTAAAGAACATAATTTTCTCTGAATGGTCACCTTGCTTAACAAATAAAACCAACCAAAAATTCACTTAACAAATAAATCAGGTTTCACAATCTCCCCTACCAGAAGTCACAATTGGTCACTTACAATGGTGTTTCGCTTAAAGAGCAAACTCACTTAAAGAGCTATCCCGTAGAACACATTATGCTCTTTAAGTGAAGTACCACTGTATATTGTTTTAATGATGACATGACATTGTGACTTATGTTTTATTGATATATGTTACTGCATTATATATTAAATAACATATTGGAGGGGTTGAGGACCTTGAGTGGCAACAAAGGACTTTTTGTTACTTAATTTCCATGTTATTTAATTGTTATGTGCTATTTTAGTGTTAAATTGTGTTTTATTATGTAAATTGTATCATGGTATTTCATAATAAACTGCCTGATAGTTTCGCAGGGGCGGGGGACACAAACCTGTTATCAAGGGCAGGTCGAAGACAGGCGTCTGGAACTCACGGAGGTGAGAATGTGTAGCTTTCGAAGCCCCGGCTGCTGCGGCCACTTTCTCCCTCCTCCCGGCAGGTCGATCCACGGAAGCTAACAATAAAAATATAGCAGTTAGTCTTTAAAGTGCTACAGTGTTTTTTATTTTATTTTGTTTTGTTTTCTGATATGCCTGATCTAGAAGACATTTTAAAAAGTCACTTCCTCTGACCGTTCAGAAATGATCAGGAGAAGTACTTACACAGGAAAAAGCTTTTGAGAGTTGTAAGTTTCCCATACATGCCATCCTCAGCATCCACAGGCACTGGGAATGACGTACATACAGTATATGGAAAACTCCTGACAGGAGTTCAAAAGAAGTGTATGGGGGTGGGAATATAACTGTTCCGGCATTGAACTCATGTGAATGCTGGGGGGGGGGGGGGGAGAGCATACTACCCCCCCCCCATCACTCCAGAAAGGAGACAATGCCTCTCTAGACAGGCTATTAGAAACAAGCTTTGATTGCCATCTGCACATTCCTAGTATGAAATTCCTAGTATGAACAGCTTCTTAGAATCAGATCACTGGTTAATGCAGGGGTGCCTAAACTACACCCGGGGGCCAAATGTGGCCCCCAATGCCAATTCATCTGGCCCACAAAGCCCTTGTCACTCTTGAAAGCTGAAGTAAAACGTGCCCGTATGACAAGGGCTTCCTGGGCTGGATGAATTTGCATTGGGGGCTGTATCTGGCCCCCGGGCCATAGTGACCAGCTCCCTGAAGCACGTGACTGGCCCAAGGCCTGAAAAATGTGGGCACCCTTGGGTTAATGCAATAGAATATTTCCTCCTTCTATTATATTATTCCAAGAAGGCATAGATTTCAGTGTTATGTCTCTGAATGTCAAACAAAGCTGTAGCATCTCTCAGCTGACCTGTTATAAAAGTGAGCTAATTGTCAAATGCAGATTGAAGCAAACTCAGCATTAGCATAATTAGACAGCTTTTTTCTCATAGGGGTTCAGGGCTTCTAGTTGCAAAATCATCTAGTGCAAGGATTCTCAATCTGTGGCCCATGGGCAGAATGAGGCATGTGACATCATTTCATGTGGCCCCCACTGCCTCTACCACACCAGGACGCACCATGTGGTGGAGGATCGGCAAAATGGCCATCTGGCCCCCTAAGCTGTCTGAGGAAGCGTGACCCGGCCCCTAGTTTTAAAAAGTTGAGAACTCCTGATCTAGTGAGTCCCAAAAGAGGAAGATCATATAGATCTTAGACAATCAAATACATTGACTTTCTTGTAACTGACTCATGTATAACAAGGCTAGCAGTGGCCAATTGAAGGTTGTAGAACATTATCTCAGAGAGAAAAACATTTTGATAAGGTAAGAGATATAAAGCAGCTTTAGGTGTGGCATCCAAATTATGTCTGTGTGAGTTGTCTGGGCAAAGGAAACAGGTTGTTACTTGTAATACTATTGGAGAGGTTAAATGTTACCAACCCTGACTAGCCATTTGTGGCCTTATCTTGTCTAGATCTCCTGCAATGACCTTGTCTTTTGTAAAGGTCTCCTCAGATCTCTGGAGCAACAGGAGACCAGCACTGGAAGACAAAGCCTGACTCCTGTCTATGAAGCAGCCTGAACATACTGGCATCCATCCAGTGATGGGATGTCCCCGGTTCCAGACGGTTCCCTGGAACCGGTAAGAACAATTTCGGAGGGTTCTCCGAGAGGGTAGTCAATTTTTAAGGCGTCCGGTTCCGGACGCCTGAAAAAAAGAAAAAATTTTTTTTTTAAATTGGAACCAAAATGGCTCCAATTCAGTGCGCATGCGCAGAAGTCAATCTGACGCATGCGTGCTGCAATTTTAAATTGTGCATGCGTCAGATTCTGTTTCTGCGCATGCGCACTTGTTTTTGCCGGAGCCGGACCATTTTGAAGTGGCTCTGGCAGTGGCGGAGGGCTTAGGAGGAGGAGCCGTGCCTAGCCGGGCGGCCCAGCGCTCCCAGCCGCAACTCTCCACGGGCGCCCCAAGCCTCGGCGCTCGGCAGCGGGCCTAGCCGGGCGGGCCAGCGCTCCCGGCCGCAACTCTCCATGGGCAGCTCGGGGCCGCCCGGCTAGGCGCGCCGCGGAGCGCTGAGGCTCGGGGCCGCCCGTGGAGAGTTGCGGTCGGGAGCGCTGGGCCGCCCGGCTAGGCGCGCCGCGGGGCGCCGAGGCTCGGGGCCGCCCATGGAGAGTTGCGGCCGGGAGCGCTGGGCCGCCCGGCTAGCTAGGCGCGCCGCCGGGCGCCGAGGCTCGGGGCCGCCCGTGGAGAGTTGCGGCCGGGAGCGTTGGGCCGCCCGGCTAGGCGCACCGCCGGGCACCAAGGCTCGGGGCCAGCCCCAACGGTCCCCATTGTAAGAGGGGTTTGTGTTTGGGGTGGGTGGGTGTTTGGGTGTATTTTTATTTAATTATTATTTTATTTATTTATTTTATTAACGGTTTTGTGGGGGGGGGTTGAGGGGTGTGTGTGTGTGTTTTATTTTTATTTTATTTATTTTATTTTTGGCCCCTCCTACAACGTCATGATGTCATGACGTTGGCTCCACCCATGACGTCATGACGTTAGCTCCGCCCCCACTGTGATGACGTCAGGGTGGGGTACTAAATTTTTTATCATCCCATCACTGCATCCATCCCTACATATCCCCAGATGCACAGCACCACGGCTCAGTGGCATAGCTGTCTGGATGGGTGTTGAAATTGTGGAATATCAGAACACCAAAAAAAGGTTAGGAAAAGGGACTGGGGAGAAGATTGGGGCCCATCTTGCCCTCAAGACAGAGGTGTAGTGTGGGGTGGGGGCTGCCCTGGGCGGCACTTTTTTGGGGTGGCAAAATTTCACAATAAATAGGGACTCTCCCTCACTGCCAGCATCCTGGGCCCCACCCAGGGGACGGCGAATCTGGCCTACACCCCGGGCGGCTGAAACCCACACTACACCACTGCCTCAGGACCAAGGCAAAGAATAAATGGCAGAGGACCTCAAAATCAAACAAAATAAAATTCTATAGACAGTGAGCCTTCTCCATTCCTCAGCAGTTGCACACATCCTTCAAAAACTCACCATGTGTCATTTGTGCTGTAGGTAAGGCCAGTAGTGTGTGTATCAGACGTGAACTCTATTGTGAATCACAACAACTGCTGAAGTTCTTGGGTACTTTTTGCTCCTGGCTACATAATGGTAATAGACATAGGGACTGCAGGGCTTAGTGGTTACAACGTTGAGCTTGATTACTAGAAGGGCACCCCTCCAAGGGCATTCAAGAAACAAAATGGCCACCACTTTGAAGCTGTTGGGACAAACTGCCCCCCCCCCACACACACACCCCGGTTGTGCATGCAGTGCAAAATGCCTGTCCGGCCCTTGAAGCTGACTGAGAGAGCATGACCCGGCCCCCCAGTTTGAAAAGATTGGGAACCCCTGCCCTACAGGGAAGAAGTTGGCGACATTTTGGAGATTTTACTTTTTGCACTACAACTCCCAAAATCCCAAGCCAACATGTCCAATGGCTATGATGGCTTGGTAACTGTGTGTCCTTCCAGCCTGCACCTCTCAGGGTGTTGGCAGTGACAGAATCCTCCAAAACAAATTCCATGGGTTCTAGGTCAATTTCCTTGCTTGAAACCACTATTATTATAAAGGCACAGCCGTTTCCCTCACAGTCTCTTAGGACTGGTTGACAGTCACTAGTCTCTTGGGCACCTCCTGCCAGTTTGGTGTTCCAGTTAATCTAATGCCCAAACTACGGCCCATGGGCTGCATCCGAGCCCCAATGCCAATTCATCTGGCCCACACTGTCC
Source organism: Furcifer pardalis (assembly GCA_030440675.1). Classification (NCBI taxonomy): domain Eukaryota; kingdom Metazoa; phylum Chordata; class Lepidosauria; order Squamata; family Chamaeleonidae; genus Furcifer; species Furcifer pardalis. The sequence goes on from CP126897.1 coordinate 10,068,549, forward strand.
TTGTCACTCCAAGAAGCGGAAGTAAAATATGCTTGAAATGCGCGTCTCACTTCCGCTTCTGGGAGCAACGAGGGCAGCATGGGCCAGATGAATTGGCATCAGGGGCTGGATATGGCCCGTGGGCCATAGTTTGGGCACCCCTGGTTTAAGAAGAAAATGGCAGCCTAAAATCTACCTCATCCTGTTACAAAACAGATTGCAAGGCATGTTTTACTTCCACTTCTGGGAGGAATCACGTGACTGGCCCACTGAACCACATGACTGGCCCACTGAACCATGTGACCGGCCCACAGCCCAAAAAGTTTGGGCACCCCTGATCTAACTGGACTTCCCCTGAATCCAAATCCTGGGAGGCAGATGTATATTGGATGGGGTAAGCTTCACTCCAGGGCATGCCTCTGGTAGGTAGGATTGTTCAGATGGGTGGAAGGAGCCCAGCTTGGTGGCTTCTCCCTTTCCAGCCTCTCCTCTAGCATACCTCTTGTTACTTGTCTCTCCAGTGCCATGGCTGTGTTGGGGCCAGGTGGTGCTGCATGTGTAATTGAGGTTGGAGTTCTCAGTTTCTGTCATGTGCCATAAGGAAGCAAGATGGATGAGAAGAGGAAACCCAGAGCCTCCACTTCTTTTGCACATGTTATTTCACAAAAGACAGAGTATCAGCTTTCTTCTGCACCTTCCCAAAGGTTCTCCTCTTCTGCAGCAAGTGACCTGCCCTGCCCGCCTCCTCTCTGATCTTATCATCCATGTGTGCCCAGCAGCACTCCTCCGACTATTTTTCTTCAGGCAGCTTCACTCTGGCTCACCTGATCCATAGGAGCCTGCCCTCCCTTGGTCTCCCTCAACTTTTGAGCTGGGGCAAGACAGCCTGCCTGTCTTCTCATGACATCCACCATCTCACAGGAATTCTGGAGTTGTAGTCCAAAAATTATGATTCCAAGTCCAGAGGGCTCAGGAAAAGCACTTCTATACCCTAGTATCTGCTGCCTGAGTGGATGCCTCATTCTGATGAGTAGTAAGATCAGCCTGGCCCATCTCTGCACAGTAAATGTGGGGCTGGAATACTGTTGGGTATAAAAGCTACAGTCCTTTGTAACTAAGCTGTTGAGCTTTGTAATGTGTACTATAATATTGTTGCCAAAAGAGGGCAAATTGCAGCTTGTGCGGCTGTTGGTACCAAAAGGAATACATTCACCAAAAGGAGGCGAGAGAGAAAGGCTTTATTTTATGTAACCATCTGGGTTTGCTGCTTTGCAGCAAAGAGCAGAAAGCTAAAGAGACAAAGACCTTTTACTGAGCAAGTCCCAGCAGAACAGAAGGTAGTGAATACACAAAATTCACAATAGGTTATTGCTGGTGAGAATAGCTTCCTTTATCTTGTATCAAGTTATTTTGTATACCTGCTTCTTGGCATGTATACAGAGGCATGGCCGAGTGGGACTTTTTACCCTTCAGTTCAAAATGGCTTCTCTTTGGCTACAGTTTAATTGCACCATCTGCTTTGTCCCACCAGTGGGGAAAACAGGGTGCCACAGGGAGAACCAATGAGCTTTTGCTTGGCATACAAAATAGCTGTTGTTGTCATTGGCTGCTACTCGTATCTGAGGTTACATCCCCCCCCCCCCCCGAAATTGTTTTCATGAAAGAAGAATGACAAACAGGAAAAATGTCACTGGCATGAATTTGTTTAAGGTAGATCCCAGCTTGATATGAAATGGACCACACCCTGTGATCATGGAGCCATCTCCTGGGGCATGTATGAAATGAGACATGCAAGATTGAACACTGGGACTGCAATGGGTTGTCGCAGCCTTGGGGATATTAACAAGGTGCGCCCTCACAGCCAGTCCATCTGGAATGGCCTCTTCTGCCTCCATGACCGTTGGGAATCAGAATAGTAAAGTGGTTCTTCCTCTGCTCATTTTGCCATTTGGCCCAATTTGATGGTTTCCAGTGGCATCTCCTCCACTGAAGGGACCATCACCCCACCTAAAGGGCCTCATCCACCCATAGCTGTTGGCGAATCCAAAAATCGGTGTTGAGTCGCTGGTTAATGGAGTCTACTCCATTAACGCAGTGCAGGGGTGCCCAAACTATGGCCTGGGGGCTGGATCTGCCCCCCCAAACCACTGCCCTTGCCGCTCCTGGCACGTTTTACTTCCACTTCCAGGAACAGCAAGAGTGGCATGGGCTGGATGAATTGGTTTCAGGGGTCAGATCCGGCCCTCAGGCTGTAGTTTGGGCACCCCTGGTTTAAGCAGAGAAAATGATAGCCTAAAAATCCATCTCATCCTGTTGCAAAACAGATCACAAGGCACATTTTAATCCCACTTCTGGCGGGAGGAACCACGTGACCGGCCCACAGCCCAAAAAGTTTGGCCATCCCTGCTGTAGTGGGATGTCTGGCCAGACAGTCCATACAAAATATGTCACAAAGTATTGAGCAAGCTTTGGTGTCCTACAGAATACTTCTCCAGCTTGGATATTCAGCAAGAAAAAAGTTTGTTTTGCAGCAAGTTCAGATTGCAGCCTGGAGATACAGTACAGCCCTTTCTTCAGGTAACCATAAACATTTCATCTGTGAGACCTTTTATTCTTGCCACCAGGGGCCAGCAAAGGACTGGTGAAAGGGCATTCAAGCATCAAAAACAAAAGGGATTTTAAAACAGCCATAACTGCCAGCAGGGTTTAATATTCATCTTCATTATTATTATTTTTAAGACATCTACTTTAGCTCCAGCCATCTCCCTTTGTTTTCCAGTGGGCCTTCCTCATTGACCGCTTACTCATATCTGTGACACATTAAACTTCACAGTCCTCCGCAGAATCCAAACGTCTCTGGACCTGTTGGCTCTCAGACCTGCCTGTTCAAATATGAGGGAGAATTATATACTTCCTGGGGAATATTTTAGGGGTCACCCCTTCAGATGAACCTGATCTTCCCATTTCAGGGTGGGGCACCCCTCCTTCCTGTCAGAAGCTGTATATCATCTGTGCAAAATAAAATGGGTGGAGTCAGTTTACATCAGTGGTCCCCAACCTTTTTTATTTTTGCCATGCCCCACCTAAGCATCTCTGAAACCCTGATACTGTACCAACACCCCGTGACATATAATTCTTATTATTCAAAAAGTGAACTCCTATTTACGTGAAGGAAGCCTAAAAGGCCATTCACTGTTAGTAACTCATTCTTGAATTGTCCCCTTCCCCAATCAAATTGTCCCCCTGTGGGGCGAGGGCCTCATGTTGGGAACCATGAGTTTACATGCACAGTTTGAAGCTACATCAATGCAAGATATTTTGCTCAGTGGTGGGATGTCAAAAATTTTACTACCCCACCGTGATGTCATCACAGTGTGGGCGGAGCTAACATCATGATGTCATGATGTCGTGGGTGGGGCCAAAGAAAAAATAATAAAATAAAATAAAAATAAGCACACACACACACCTCAACTCACCCACCCACCCCAAACACAAACCCGTCACTTACCTGTTAGTATAAGTGCCTGGGCAGCACCATGTTGCAAGATGGATATGGTCATCGTACCAGTTCCCTTAATGTAAATGTAAAACAGCTGTACCTCCTTAAGAGTTCTCCAATTGGAACAGCACAGGTGTAGCTTATTGATGAGGTAACTCCAAGACTTTGCTTAAAAACTCCAAGCCAGGCTGCCAGGCCTTTTTAGCAACTCTGGTAGTAAATCAATATAGGTAAAGGTATTAAATACACATTAAAATACACACAGACACACCACATCCATAGGTGAGTCACTTACCCTGAGGAGCAGGCTATAGAGAGCTTCAGGCTTCCAGCTTCTCTTCCTCCTCCCCGCTTGGGAGGACAGCAAGGAAGCCGTGCATACGCGCCAAGCACTGTAGGTGTGCATGCACACCAAGTGTTGGCGCACATGCGCAGTGGGGGAACCAGTGAAAAGGTAAGCCTCGAAGATGGTTTCCCCAAAAAAAGCTGCTACCGGTTCTCCGGGACACTGGGAAAAGTTACTACTGGTTCTGGAGAACTGGTGAGAACCTGTTACATCCCATCACTGATTTTGCTGCTTGAATGAAAAGACACAAGCAAAGCAATCACACTTATATACTTCCCCATAGCACTTAGGCAATTCACAAGTTAATTAGCATTTTGCCCCCAACATGCTGGGTACTCATTTTACTGACCTCTGAAGGATGGAAGGCTCAGTCAACCTTGATTCCTGGCCAGGATAGAATTCACAACATTTTGGTTGCAGTACAGCAGTTTAACTGCTGAGCCACCAGGGCTCCTAACACACATGTTATCATATACAAAAGGCCACTGGATGTCACTGGTTACTGAATCTCATTTCAATAGTGGTGGGAGATCACTGGAAAGTCACACTAATTGGTGGAAGGTCACTAGTTGACTCTAGTTTAAGGTGCACTTTATCTGAATAGCCATAATAACAATGAACTTACTTATCTTGCTGAACAGGAACCTCTTCCTCTTTGGCCATGACAAATGAAATGCAGAAGAGTGTTGTTGTTGTTGTTTAGCCAAATGAGGTTTTGAAACATTTAGAGTGTTCTAACACTCTTGCGACACCTACTTTCACTTTGTTGTTCCATCCTCTGTCTTTCTTATCCTTTAGAACTTGGGGGTCAGATTTTTAATTACATATTTCTATCCTCCTATGAATATTAAATGTTTGCAATAGCATCTACATGCCACCCACACGAAAATGATGAAAAGCTTCCTGCCTGTGTAATTATTCTGAGTGGCAGATTTTGAATTTATGGGTTTCAATCATTATTTCATCCTCTCCCTACAGGTATCCGGAAGTGATTTTAAGAAAGTCTTAATGAAGTTGTGTTCAGAAGTGTCAAACGGCAAGTCATGTTTTGAGCCCCACCAGGATTGAACTCACAACATCAGAAATTTTGGCTACAGTACAGCAGTTTAACCATGCACCACCAGACAAGAACATTCCGAGGATGGGTTGGTTCATTCTATCAATTATGTAATGAGATCACCAAAAAAGGTACAAACCAGCCCGCAGTGGGCCAAACAATAGGGCAAATGCCATCAGATTGCATCCATAGATAATAGTTACCTTCATTATTTTTATAATGAAATTTACTAGTACAATAAAGGTTAAATAGCTTGTGCATTTTATGAGAACTTTTAGCATAACAGGTTTTGACTGGCTTGCCCTGTTTCCATTCTGGCTCTTGCCAGTTCAAGAAATACAAAGATCGACTCCAGCCTACCCCTGCCAATGAAGACTTCTTTCCGTATCCACATACAAGAACATAATTTAAACTGGATATTTTCAGAAGTTGGGAATGTTACTTTTTAGGACTACAACAATGAACTCTGGTGTTAAAAAACTAATTTGATCAAGCTTTGGACACTCTCCTTTTAACCTTTTCAAGAAACAGAAATGACCCCCATATGTCCTGGTCTCTTTGGAAAAATATTTGGAAAACATTTACAAAGGCTTGACTTGAAAAAGATTATTTCATCATGATATTTTTCTTTCCAGGATGCAACATGAAAGGTATTCCTGGGAAGGAGTTAATGATCAGTCAATTAGTCTCTAGGTTTAATCCATTGATAAATGAGCTGGGGAGTGAGGATTTGATGTTATTGAGTAATTGGAAGCAGTAAGGCAACATGTTTGAGTTTGTTGCTATTTGCCGACAAGTCACCTCCAATAAATGGCAACCCTATGAATGAAAACCCTATGAATGAAAACCCTATGAATGAAAAATCTCCACAATCTCCTGTTCTCAATAGCCTTGCAAGTTACAGCCTGTGGTTTCCCTTAGGAATTCAGTTCATCTCATGTTTGGCCTTTTCCTCTTTCCCTGCTGCTACTCAATAGTGTGTTCCATATATCGTCGCTGTTGTTGTCGAGTCGCACAGTCGAGTCTGACCCTTTGCGACCCCATGGACCACTGCACACCAAACACCCCCATCCTCCACCATCCTCTGCAGCCTGCTCCGCTCTATGCCTATTGCATCAACAATGCCATCTAGCCATCTCATCCTCTGTCACCCCCTCTCCTTTTGCCTTTGATCTTTCCCAGCATCAAGGCCTTCTTGAGTGAGTCCTCTCTTTTCATTTGGTGCCCAAAGTACCTTAGCTTCAGTTTCAATATTTGACCTTCTAAGGAGCAGTCATGGTTAATTTCCTTCAGGATTTATGTATCTGATCTCTTTGCTGTCCACGACACTCACAAAATTCTCCTCCAGCACCACATTTCAAAGGCATCTATTCTTCTGCACTCAGCTTTCCTTATGATCCACTCTTGCAACCATATATTATTACTGTCCTGGGAATACCATTGCTTTGTCTATGGAGACTTTTGTTGGCAGGCTGATGTCTCTACTTTTTATTATGTTCCCTAGGCTTCTCATAGCTTGCCTCCCAAGAATTAGTCGTATTTTTATTTCATGGCTGCAGTCACCATCTGCAGTAATCTTGGATCCTAAGAAGGTAAAGTCTGTCACTCCTTTCATTTCTTCCCTTTCTGTTTGCCAGAGAATGCCAAGGCCAGTTGCCATTATCTTGGGGTTTTTTTTTATGTTGAGTTCCAGACCAGCATTTGCACTCTCTTCTTTCACCCTAATCAAGGGGTTCTTTAGGCCTTCTTCACTTTCTGCCATTAGGGTAGTATCATCTGCATATCTTAGGTTGTTGATGTTTCTCCCAGCAATTTTAATTCCAGTTGTGATTCATCCAGCCCTGCATTACGCATTATGTACTCTGCATATAAGTTAAATAAGCAGGGCCACAAAATATACAGTAGAATGCAACAAGATGTACTGTATACTCATGCTACTGCTTTTCCATTTGCACTCCAAGCCTGTGGCCACAGCGGCAAGTAGATTCTAAAAGTAGTTCAGAAATGTTCCTATGCTCTCACCCCAAGAATATCATTCAGCAAGCACAGATATTCTGAGATGCAGTCCTTCATTCTAACTGCTACACTTATGCACTTATAAGTACTGTATATCCAATTGATCTTTTGTACTGGTACAAACCAGTCAATTACATATAAGCCAGTTTTACAAGGTTATACATTCAGATTAAGCTTCCACTTTAACCATTTCTGAGGGACTGTGGCGGCTTAATCGTTAAAACACTGAACTGGATGAATGGAAGGTTGACAGGTCAGCAGTTCAAGACCCAAGAGCTCCAGTAGCACAGGGTGGGATTCAGCTGCCCAGGATGTGAGCCAAATTTGCACCCCCTGGGTGGGCCCTTAGGACGTCAGTGCCCGCTCCTGCTAGGGCTTCTGGGAATTGTAGTCCAAGAGCACCCATACGCCCAAACAGTGCCGCCCCCTGCTGCGCTACTGGTGAGCTCCCATTTCTATCCTAGTTTCTGCCAACCTAACAGTTCGAAAGCAAGAAAATGCAAGTACAGTAGATGAATAGGTACCACTTTGGTGGGAAGCTAACAGTATTCCATGTGTTCCAGTGTCTAGTCATGCCTACCACATGACCATGGAGACATCTGCAGATTCAGACAGTGCTGGCTCTTCGGCTGCAAATGGAGATGAGCACTGCACTCTAGAGTTGGATACAAATGGCTTTTGAGCAAGGATGAACTTTATAACAATTTCTTCATCCTAACTTCATCTACTCATCCATTTTTGCCACTAGCAACACAGATAAATCATTTTTCACAACAGTCATAATAAAAATGAAAAATTTGACAGCTAACATAGCTATTTTTAACAAATGAGAAACCCAACCAGCTGGGGGGGGGGGGAAACCCAACACTCCATTTATCAATTAGAGTTTAAAATTGGATTTAGAACCATGTGTGATGTAGTAAGGGGATTGATGCCTAAAATCTACTTGTTAATTCTAGTAGAATAGATTTGTCAGATACTGTACATTAAAACCATAGGATATATGTAATTTTTGACACATATCCAATAATTAATTCACTAGTTTTGGGGCTTTATTGTAGGATGCTAAGAATCTGTTGGATCAAGCAGATGACCAGCAAAGGACTACTAAGATGAATTTAAATCAAGAAATCACCAAACCTATATGCTGCTGAAAGCTAACATGAGTTGATTGAATGTAATGAGAAATGAAAAGTGCTGATAGTTACTGTTGGTCTGTGGTGGCTCAGCGGCTAAGAAGTTCACCTTGTTAGCTGGAAGGTTGGGAAGTTGGCAGTTCAAGACCTGGGTACTGCATTACAGTTTGAGCACCCGTCTCTCTCCCAGCTACTGCCAACCTAGCAGTTTGAAAGCAAGAAATTGCAAGTAGATCAATAGGGACCACTTCAGTGGGAAAAGATCTTGGGGACATGAAAGGAGCCTCATTTGAGTGTCCCCTGAGCAGAGTTTTTCTAGGAAAATTCCTTTCAACCTAGAATGAATGAATGAATGAATAAAGGTAACCCTTGCTTGAAAGCCAGTTGTTTCTGACTCAGTGCTCATCTCTGTTTCATAGCTGAAGAGCTAGTGCTGTCTGCATCTGCAGATGTTTCCGTAGACATGTGGCACGTATGACCAGAACACTGTTTACCTTCTCACCAAAGTGGTTCCTATTTATGGTGGTGGGCAGCAAAAAATTTCACTACCACACTGCAGGCGGAGCCTATGTCATGGGCAGAGCCTACGTCATGGGCGATCTAGTCATGTCTGCCATATGGGGATATGGCCATGTATAAATCTGCAAACACAGGCAGTACTGGCTCTTTGGTTGTAAATGGAGATGAGCACTGCACCCTAGAGTCAGATATGACTGGCTTTTGAGCAAGGGAGATCTTGAACCACTTGCAGGGACAAAACCTGACATCAAATTTGAATACCAATCAGGGATCTTCTATTAGGTAAAGGTCGCCCTTGCTCGAAAGCCAGTAGTTACCAACTCAAGGGTTCAGTGCTCATCTCTGTTTATAGCCAAAGAGCCAGTGGACAGGATCCACAAAAGTTCACACTAAAATACAGCAGTTAGTCTTTAAGGTGCTGCAACGTTTTTGTTTACTCTCTGATGTGCTTGCACAGAATAAAACTTTTTAAATAGTAGCTGTGTTAGTCTGGGCAGGGCAGGGAGGTCCGTGTGGCCACCCAATTTTGCTTAAGAAAAAAAACCCTGCCCGAAGGCCACCCAATTTTGCTACACCCCACCACCACCCGGTGCGAACCTGTTACTGCCCACCACTGCCTATTTATCTACTTGCAATTTCTTCCTTTTTAACTGCTAGGTTGGCAGGAGCTGGAACAGAGATGGGAGCTCATTCTGTCGTGCAGTACTCAGGTATCTAACTGCTGACCTGCAGCCTTCCATTCAGTGTCTTCACCGCTTGGTAATATAAATGGAGAATGAAATAAAAGAAGGGAATGATTTGGATTCTGCACAATATCATTGTTTATTGCTGCAACAATATTCTAACAAAGTCAGAATAGATATTATGATGTCCTATGTCTGGTACGAGAGAAGTAACCGCAAGAAAAAGGATTATTCATTAACATTTGTTTTTAAATGTAGGGAACCTGTGAGTTTTACAAAATAAACTAATGATATGGAATAACTGGCTTAAATACAATTGCTAATCCAAAACTGAACAGAACCATTGAATGAATTGTTGAATGTTAAGTAAAATACTTGGTGTGAGGGGAAACTGGGGATAAAAGGAATGAAAATTTAGACAATACACTGATTAACAGAGAATATAAGATAGATGAGAGAGACTTTGAATGACAGTTTTTGTGTCAGAAACACACACACACAAACGAACAAGGATAGAAGAAATAAAAAGTGTTGTGGTGTCTGTAGAACTTGTTACCTAAATGATGCCTTATTCATTAGGCATCAGCCTCCATTGGAGACCAGAGGCTGATGCCTATTGGATAAGGCATCAAACTGTCCTTTTTTATTTATTTATTTTTTGCTGGAACTCAAAAAGTAAGCTATGATCCTCCAGGTGTTAGATTCCAGATGTTGCTCAGTTGCAGTAATTACAGGACAAGTAATTAAAAAGATCTTGCACTTCAATCAAAATGCTGCAGTTGGAGAAGTAGGAAGTCCTGCTGTGGTTTTAGGGTGTTTACTTTCTTACACATTTGGCAAATGTGTACACGCCTCCACAGCCTGTTTCAAAATAACAATTGTCTGGTTGTTCACACTTGCACAGATATTTAGATGCTCATCTGAAGTCAGAGGAGAAGACAAAGAAGAACTTTGCAGAGTAGATTATACTTCTTTGAAGCTATTAATATCAGTTTCAGTTATAATACTTTTAGATTAAAAATTTATTCACTTAATTTGGAAATTAAATTGTTATGAATAATGAATTATTTGTCTTCAGTTCCTTTTTGCATTAACGACTACTGACCAAATTAGCTGCTAAAAAGTCAAGACATTTTTAAAAGAAGGAAAGAAGTGAGTATTTCAGCCTCGCAGCCCTGTTGCCACATCTTGTTTGAGAAGCCACAATGCAATCTAAGATAGAGATTAACTCCAGATAAAGCACAACACAAAACCAGCTAATTTGCAAACAATGGAAGATCAGAAAAATTCAGGGCGTTATGATCAGACAGATTTTCACACTTAACAAGTTCTCATTTCTTACAACAACCTTTGCTGGTTCCCTGCCACTGTACCTCTTTGACAGGAGCAAAACTCTATGATCTACAGCAGTGACGGTGAACCTTTTAGCGACTGAGTGCTCAGACTCAACTGGCTGCAGTCTGTGCTGCAGAGGTGTGGGGCGAGCTCTGTGCTGGGGGGAGGGAGGAAGCACTCCTATTAGGCTGCTGGGCAGAGGTGCAGGGCAAACTCTGAGATGGGCTGACGGCATACATCCCCACAGAGACTGCTCTGAATGCCCCCTCTGGCACGCTTGTCATAGGTTCACCATCACTGAATAGGGTTTCTTCTAGCTCTGCAGTTCTAAGATTCTAAGACTGTGATGGCAAATCTTGGCACTCCAAACCTTGGACTTCAATTCCCAGAAGGCCAAGTCCCCGTAAATCCACACAAATGGGTTTGCTGCGATTCACCCGGCCCAATCCACCCTTGTCGCTCCAGGAAGCGGAAATAAAACATGCCCCCCCGCCCCAACCACTCACTGAAGAGTGTGTGTGTGTGTGTGAGAGAGAGAGAGTGAGTGAGTCCTTGTATCCCTGTGGGCCAGCACACCACTGATCTTAACCACTAAGCCACTACAGTCCCCTGTATGAACCCAATCCACACCTAAAAGTCAAAGCACCTTTGAGGTGGACATTATAAAACTTCAGTGAGTTCATACTGTGTGCACTTGAACACCTCTCAACATTCTTGACTATAAGCCACACTAGAGTGAAATTCCAAAACAACCAAAAGGCACCAGCTTGGGTAATTTGCCTGAGTCTTGGGACATCTCCACCATTTGTGCCAAAGTGTCTTTGGCTGCTCACAATTCCATTCACATAGTACCAATTCTTGACCTTTCTTTCCTTAGATACAAATGTCCCATAAAACTCAGCAAGACTTACGGAAGCATGCATAAGATTGAACTGTAGGTGTCCTTTAGAAATGCTAACACATTGTTTTTCCGCAGCTGGAAGAGGTATTAAAAGGGATGCTCCACACAATAGTTATATATAGAGGTGTTTATGCAGCAGTACCCTTCTTCATAATAAAATTGTTCTATGTTTACACACAAACAAGGTCCCAGGCATGTTAATTAAAGTTTCTTCCTTGCATATTCATGACTCTTTTATGGCTTCCTGCTAAGGGTTCTTCATAGGGAAGTGGTTACATTAGCAAGAATCAAATTGCTATCTTGTTTCACTAAAGATAATGAGAGATGCAGGGCCACGTCGTTAAAATATTAACAAAAGCCACTTGCCATAGAATGGTTTTTATTTTAATTGGAATTCCTGGTTGAGATGCTGGGATATTGTTGGGGAAAACAGTTTGGAATTTTGCAGGTTGTAAATGTGGAATCAGTATTGATAGTCTGTATATAAATTCTATGTCTTGGACGTAGGGAAGCAAAAAGAGAGATTTTACAGACAATCTGATTTTTTGTGGGTTTTCTGCTGGGATTTTATGGTGCATTACAGTAAAGCAGAGGTGCCCAAACTTTTAGGGTCGTGGGCCGATCATGTGGTTCAGCCAGGCCGAGGACAAACTCCCCACACAAGGCCTGGCCAGCGCTGCTCCAGCCACGGGTGCTGGACCACGGTGACCACTAGCCTCGTTTCCCGCCTTCCTGGGTGCCGTTGACACCGAAGGTGAATGAACTGCCGCCGCCGGGCTAGGAGCCAGGGTGACCGCACACCTGGGACCCTGACGGTAGGCTCCCCGCTGGGGCCATGTCATGCTGCACCGCCTCAGCCCCTGGGTCTTGAGCCGGGGCCGGCCCTGGGGCAGAACTGCACAGCACCACCAGCTGGCCGTGAGGAGGGGGCGCCTGGGGAGGAGGGGGACGGGGTGGAGGAGGGGGTACCTCCTGGTCCCTACCTCACCATCGGGCCCATGTTCTCCAGCCCAGGGGGGTGGGTAGGGTTCCGGCGGTGGCAGAGTGTCCCGGAGCCGGTCCCCACGGCAGACTTCCTGCCCCGGCCACCAGGAAGTCGGGGAGCATTGCCGCCGCCGCCGCCCCCGCAAAGTGCCGCCCGAGGCATGCTGTCCCCCTCACCCCCATGCTACGCCTCTGCCGGAGGCATACCAGTAACCATTGCAGTTCCCGCAACAAGGGTGAGGCGCAGGCATACCATCCACACCCCATCATATCAATAAATAAAGCAAACAGCCATCAGCAGCTAACACTTTAAATTCATGTACAAAGCAGAACAAGCTCTCCCAACCCTTCTGGTTGAATATCTAAAGAAACACAGCCACTCCTATGAGTCTCCATTTAAAATTCCCTTTGAAAGAAATAGGTCCTTCATACTAGAAGATGTTACTTAGAAATCGGCCTCTCTAAATATGTGGCTTTGGTGATCAAATTCCTTCACTTCTGCTCCACAGACAGACAGACAGACAGACAGACAGACAGACAGATAGATAGATAGATAGATAGATAGATAGATAGATAGATAGATAGATAGATAGATAGATAGATAGATAGATAGATAGATAGATAGATAGATAGATAGATAGATAGATAGATAGATAGATAGATAGATAGATAGGTGGGTGGGTGGGTGGGTGGATGGATGTTTATTTGTCAGTGGTGACAATAGGGTATTATGCAACATGTGCTGATCTCCAAGAAAGGACAGAATTGGGCTCTCAGGAGTGTCACGGCTGGCCATTCCTGTTATAGCCTTCTAAACCACATGTTCAGAGAATGTGCTCTGGGTGCCTCCTCCTCCACAGATATGAGTCCTCTTAAAATTCCTGTGGCTCATTTTCTCATTTTGGTACACAGAGATTCCCCTAAGACAACAAGAAAGATCTTTCTACCTTCCTTTTCCACTTCCTCCACAAACAGCCACCAACAACAGTGTGGCTAAGCGTCCGGATATGGACAGGCAGGCAGGCATACATAATTCATGAAATCTGTTACCTCACACTAAACCTCATTGTGCAGCTGCCAGACTGAGTCAGGGATGCTTGAGTGTCACCATCAGGGAGTGAAACAGGCGGGCTAACTAACTTTGGTCTCCTTTGGCATCTGGCAGGTGTAGCTCCAGATTTAAGATACAGTTGTACCTCGCTTAAAGAGCATAATGTGTTCCACAGGATTGCTCTTTAAGCGAGTTTGCTCTTTAAGCGAAACACCATTGTAAATGACCAATTGTGTGTGTGTGTGTGTGGGGGGATTGCAAACCCCAATTTATTTGTTAAGCGAGTTTTTAGTTGGTTTTATTTGTTAAGCAAAGCGAACATTCAGAGAAAATTCTGCTCTTTAAGCGAGACGCTCTTTAAGCGAGACGCTCTTTATGCGAGGTTTGACTGTATTATTTTACTTTAGGAAGAAAAAAACCCCTGAAGATAGGAAATGCAGGACTTAGCTGTTCCTCCTGGTCAGTCATTTTAAACTATGAAGAATAACCCCATGTAAAGGGAATTATTTTTACATGACTGTGTTGTAATTTCTATTTCCTCCAACATATAAGGGCAAGGTCTCCCTTGCTTGAAAAACAGTCATGACCAATTCTAGGGGGCAGTGCTCATCTCCATTTACAGCCAAAGAGCCAGCACTATCTACATCTGCAGACATTTCCATGGTCATATGACTAGATGCCAGAGCACACGGAACACTGTTACCTTTCCCACCAAAGTGGTACCTATTTATCTACTTATATTTTTTTGTTTTTGAACTGCTAAGTTGGCAGGAGCTCAGACCGAAGATGGAAGCTCACTCCATCATGTAGTACTCAGGTCTTGAACTGCTGATTGTACAAAAAAAATTACATATATTTATTTTATTTCCCCATACCATCCACAGATAGTAGGGTAAATGATCCATTTCCAACCGGCTATCAGCCGGATTTTTACAGTGCAGAAATCTCTATTTTAACTTGTCCCAAGAAAAAGCATTAATTTGGGTTTAGGTGGAATTAGAATGCCACAAAACAGCAGGACACACACATCCCACCCCACCCCCAACCAGATTTAGAAAAGTGCAGGTTGGACTAAAATGGTCAGAACTAATCACTCCCATATGGGATGCTGACATTTGAGTTGTGTTAAAAGGTGCTGAAAATAGCTGAAAATAGCTGAAAATACAAGGTACAGTATCTGTAAAATTAGTCAGTCTTTTCGCTTGATATTTTAGGTACATTTCAATCTTTTCATGTAATTTGTCTCCTATGTCCGTGATGGCGAACCTTGGGACTCCAGATGTTCTTGGACTTCAATTCTCAGAAGCCCAAGCCCCCATGCGGATTCATGAGGGCTTGGGTTTCTGGGAATTGAAGTCCAAGAACATCTGGAGTGCCAAGGTTTGCCATCATGGTCCTATGTGTTCCTATTTATATATTTTATGCTTTTTTCTAAATTAACATTTTCTGGCTTATTTTTTGCTCCTGTTAGTTTGAAGTAGAGCAGGCTTACTGAATGATTAGAAGTTACATAAGTGTTACCCATACAATTCCCATTCACTCTGTGCTTTCACTAATAGGGAACAATAATTGAATTGGTCTCTTATAATTGAACTTTCTTCGGGAGGAACATTACTCAGGGTAGCTTACAACATTTTAATGGCATGAAAGGTTCAAAGCAATCAGCAAGGGAGACATGATAAGCAATCAGAAATGAGACACAAAGACATTAACTCAAAAAAGACTTTTGTGGGTGAAGCCACTGGGAAATCCTCTGTTCTTGTCCCAAGGAACAAAACATACTCCTGTCCCACAGTTTCTAAACATTTTTCAATCTCAATCTGTTTCAAATAACTATAAAGTGTGTTTTGTAGAATTAGAGTCTCTCCTACTCCATCAATCTCTCTACCCACCTCTATTTGTCTATCCATCTTTATCACGTATAAATTTAATATACATTAATCACCATTTGATGGTACTATCCAGATGTGCTGGATGACAACTCTTATGAACCCCAATCTGGAGGGCCATGCTTGTGGGGATTGATACGTGAGTGTCAATACATCACATGAAAAATATGGTTTTACCTAGGGCAGGGGTTCCCAACCTAAGGCCCATGGGCCAGATCTGGTCCATGGCACCATTTCACGTGGCCCCCACCCCTCCAAGGGCATTAGAGAGACAAAATGGCTGACATTTTGAAGCTCTGGGGATAAAATGGCCACCCCCATCGTGCAGGGAGGGCAAAATGGCCTTTCGACCCTCGAAGTTGACTGAGAGAGCATGACCCAGCCCCTGGCTTGAAAAGGTTGGGAACTCCTCATCTATGGTGATTCACATTAATCAAACTCAGGGAGATTACTGTAGCCACCCAGGTAACAATTTGCAGCAGTCGACCGGGCAGAGGCAGAAAGCTTATTTTGCACAGAACGCCAAGGGCAGAAGCCGCCTTGAGGTCCTATCACACTATCTCTTATTTTCTTTAGTTTCCCTATGCTGTAATGATACTGTGTTCCAATGCTTCAGTTGAAACTTTTCATTTTTATTGTTTAAAGAAGCTGTCTGGACACCTGGGGCACTTAAACTGACATATCCTTTCTATCAGATGAGGAAATTGTACTGGGCAGAAAGCAGACAAAAAAACATGTCTAGTTGACATCAACTATAAAGTTGTGACACCAACTATAGAGTTGTGCAGTTTTAAGAAGCTGCTTTAGATTGAAGTTACTGTACAGGAGATTTTGGAAAGGTTCACAAAGTGGGTCAGGCGTCACATAGTGGTTCTTGCTTATCTTAACAAGATACACATGCATGAAGAATAAAAGAAATATATGTCAAGGATTAGTTTATGAGCAAGTGGCACAAATGTAAAAAATGAAAGGACTGTAGAGCAGTTATACAATAATCAGACTTGAAATCACCACCTCATCAGTTTATAACCCAACTGGTTCTTGACAAGCTACTTGTTGGTATCTTCGGCATCCATGTGTTTTCAGTTTCCTTTGGCACTCATTCTTAGAGCAGGATATACCAATTAACTTATCTCACTGGGGAGGGATTGGTCTGATTCATCTGGGCAAGGCTTGCTATCTTAGTCCATTAGGGGAGGAACAGGAGAGAAATTACAGTCTGCAGAGTTGTGAGCTACAAAACAACTGGTGCACCTGAGATGGTCATCTATACTACATCATTCACCAAGATGGACAACTTTGAGTTCACACTGGACTCTCTCACTGTCTTGCATGTCACAAATAAGGCTTTTTGTTGGCTTTCCTAACTGAATAAATCCTGAACATTTGCAAGAATGATCTCTGTATTCTTCCCCACATAAAGCTTCCAAGAAGTATTTTATGTAATCCTAATTAAAGCTGCAGCCATGGGCCATATTCTGCCCCTTGATCAGTCAGAAGATTCTTAAAGCAATAAAGAGCAGGGAGGACCCGCACTCATTTGAGGTTATGAAACTTCCGTTCACAGAAAGCTAATTTAGGGATGGGTTTTTTTTTTACTACAAATCCCACAGCTCTCCATTCTGGGAGTTCTACATGAAGTACAACAGTTCGATTCCTGAGTACTGGAGGACAGAATGAGCTCCCGTTTTTGTTCCAGCTCCTGCCAACCTAGCAGTTTGAAAGCAAGAAATTTGCAAGTAGATAAATAGGGACTACTTCAGTGGAAAGGTAACAGCGTTCCGTGCACTCTGGTGTCTAGTGATGCCTGCCACATGACCACGGAAACATCTACAGAAGCAGACAGCGCTGGCTCTTTGGCTTTGAAACACATGAGCACTGAACCCTGGCTTTCGAGCAAGGGAAACCTTTACCTTTACCTTTATATAGGTACAGTATATAGCTAGGGTAAAGGCCTAGCTAGACCTCAAATTCTTTCAGTATGGGGTTTTCCCCCCAAGTGAACCACATTTGAGTGTCTGTGAGTTTGTTGTTGTTGTTCAGTCACACAGTTGATTCCAACCTCCTGTGAACCCATGGACTGTTGCACACCAGGCACCCCTATCCTCCACCATCCTCCTCAAACTGCCCAACTTTGTGCCCACTGCATCAACAATACCATCTAACCATCTCATTTTCTGCCACCCTCTTCTTCTCTTGCCCTCGGCCTTTCCCAACATCAAGTCTTTCTCAAGTAAATCCTCTCTTCTCATTTGATGACCAAAGTACTTTAGATTCATCTTCACTATTTGATCTTCCAAGGAGCAGTCAGGGTTGATTTCTTCTAAGATCGACCTATTTGTTCTCCTCGCTGTCCAGTGTACTCTCAAGACTCTCCCCCAACACCACATTTCAAAGGCATCTATTCTTCTATAAAATGATTACTCTTTTCCTGCCCCTTTACAGAGGAGCTGGGGAAGTGTTTAATTTCAACATCTGATATGGTGAAGGGGCAGCCTCTGGGAGAACAGTAGAAGAAAAGTGTGGCAGCTAAAAGAATGGAAAGTTGCGACAAGCAGGAACTCATTCCTTGATAGTCTTGTCTATCAAGGAATCAAGGGATATGGGACTGTGCTCCACAAGTTGAACTTCCTGGTGGGTTCAAAAAGAAGAGCTCAGGGAGGGAGGTTGGGTCAATCCAGCATCCGCAGCATCTGGTCACTGTAAGTAGGAGTGACCCTCAAGAGCTCCAACATGCAGGCTAAATGCCCTGTCTGAACATGCTCTTTCTCGGAGAGGTTGTTCAAACACATGTGCTAGAGCAGGGGTGCCCAAACTTTTTGGGCTGTGGGCCAATCATGTGGTTCAGGGAGCTGGTCACTAAGGCCCGGGTGCCAGGTGCGGCCCCCGATGCCAATTCATCCAGAACACGAAGCCCTCGTCTCTCCTGGAAGCGGAAGTAAAATGTGCCCATATCATATGGGCGCTTTTTTACTTCCGCTTCCAGGAGTGATGAGGGCTTTGCAGGCCGGATGAATTGGTGTCGGGGGACGCACCCAGCCACCGGGCCTTAGTTTGGGCACCACTGTACTAGAGATTGGAGAGTTTCCAAACTTGTCTAGTTCAGTGCAACTACATTCTACATCTTCCTCCCTAAACTTTATCAGCTACCTCTGCAAGGCCTCCAGTTCAAATGCATGAGTTCTAGATTAAGCAAATGAGCTCTGGTTTGAAATCTCATTCAGAATGCATTTGGTTACATTCCCCTTCATTTCCGTAAACAGATGGATTAAAAAGGTATTTGTCCCTCCATCTGTTTTTAACGATATACACAGCAGACAGGCACACCTCTCTGTTGCCAGACTCATTCATGATTCATTTTATCCTTCTTTTGTTTCTCCCCAAAAAGTGGAGAAGGATTTCTGAGATTGGGAATGGATTGTCCAATTATCCTCAGTTTGAGGATCTAAATAGCATCTTTTCCAAATGCAGTGTGCCATTTAAAGGTATCCTTGCATCCATATACAAGCCGAAAGGTGGTTGTTTTTTCGGTACAAGAACTAAATCACACCTCAAAGTAACCTCTTTGTAGCCTATCCCTCTCTCTTTGCCCCCATATGCTCTCCTGTCTCTTCTTCCACAAGAAAAGAGAGAGAGAGAGAGAGAGTGTGTGTGTGTGGTGAACAACAGAAAATAAATGACAACAAAACCCACACAATAAGATCCACCACCAACAAATACATAATCAACTAAACTAAACTAAACTAAACTAAACTAAACTAAACTAAACTAAACTAAACTAATTGACAACAGAGGACATCGAAACTGAACCAAACTGGCTAATCTACTACCAAGGGCACAATGCCCTGAAAGGCCTCCTTGAACAGGAATGTTTTTAATAGTTTTTTTAAAGGTAGCCAGTGATGGAGCCACCGGTAGTGTATTCCATAGTGCAGGTGCCACCACTGAGATGGCTCTGTTTCTGGTTAAAGACTTCCGAGCCATCCTCGGTGTTGGCACCTGGAGCTGTGCCAATTATGATAATTGGGTGATGCGGGGAGTTGTTCTGAGGGAGAGATGCAAGGTACAAAACTGTATAGGGCCTTAGTAGTGAATTGGTTTGCCACCCATGTGATATAGACCTGGATTGTATAGAACAGTGGTGGCAAACCTATGGCACACATGCCAGTGGGGGCACTCAGAGCCCTCCTTGTGGGCACGTGCACCATTGCCCGAACACAGAGTTAGCCCCTCCCCTCTGTCCATCAGTCCAATGAGAGTGCTTCCTCTCTTCCCCCAGCACAGAGTTCACCCCGCCCCTCTGTTTGGGCATTCAGTCTCTAAAAGGTTTGCCATCGCTAGTATAGAATGAAGAATTAAAGACAAAAAGATTTCCCTCCAGATTTTCTCCTTTGTTCCCCTCCACTAGGAAGTGGAAGAAAACTATTATATTTCTTTTAATTTATTGATGAATGTCATACAGCTGAAATTGTGGGGGTAATTCTCACTGATGCCTTTTTTTTTTTTTTTTTTGTATGCTGGTGACCACACAGACTGGAAACCAAACGAAAATGGAGCAATTCTACCTATGCTAAAAAGAACCCACTAAACCAGGGGTTCCCTAATATTGGAGAGGTGTTTGGTGCCAATTTATCTTTCAACTTTATCCATACATTTATCATAGACTTTAGGACATTATTTCTTGGTTTTAAATCAAAAACTGTATTTTTCAGAAATTCTCCCTTTGCACACACATTACTATCTTTCATTTCTATCTCCCTCCATATAAGGTCCTCTATCGTTAAAAGTTTTACCAAGCCTTTAATTTGGAACGCCCTGTAGTACGATTTAATGTTAGGTAACCCTAAACCACCCTCTTTCTGCGGTTTATACCATAGACTTTTAGGTATCCTTGCTCTTTTCCCTCCATTACAATAATCATTCAATAAGTTTTGAAAAACTCCTAGTTCTTTTTCAGATTGTTTAATTGGAAGGACTTCAAATAAAAAGTTAATCTTGGGTAATAAACTCATTTTACAAATTGCTATTCTACCAAACCAAGAGGTCTTCAATACCCTATATCGAACAATTTTCTTCTTAATTTCCTCTTTCACTTTATCATAGTTTAATTTCTTCATATCCTCTACATTGTCAGCAATGTTAACTCCTAAATACTTTATACTTTTCCTAATTTGAATTTTAAATTTTTCCTTAATTCTCCCTATCTCTTCCTTATTTAATTTACTAAAGATTGCTTCTGATTTCCCCCAATTTATTCTCAGGCCTGTTATCTCTTCAAATTTTTGCAAATGATCTTGTATCTTTTCCATATTTTTTATAGGATCTTAAAACATTCCCAGTTAAAAATTTAGAATTATTAAAAAATATTATGTATAAATATGATATAATTTTATTAAAAGATTGGCTGGATCGAATTGAGAATGAAGAAACAAAAAAAGAAATTTATAAGGAATTAAAGTTGAACTGGCTTCAGATACTAACGTTGGATAAGTGGAATAAACAATATAAAATGAAATTACAGCCAATAAGGCAGCTGACAGACTTCGAGGAGATGGTATATAAAATAAGAAAAGGTTCAATGGGGATAAAAGGAATAGTAAGTAAATTATATAAAATGATAAACAACATGGATGAATCCCAGGATACCCTTAAAAGAATGTGGGAATCGGATTTGAGTATTATTATTACAGATAAGAACTGGAAGAAAAAATGGAAAAGTAGGATGATGCGAAATCTGTCTACAAAAGTTAAAGAACACAAATATAAGATGTTGTGGCGCTGGTATATGACGCCAGTTCAGTTAAATCAAATAAATAGTAGCAACTCAAAAAAAATGTTGGAGGTGTCATCAGGAAATTGGGACATACAAACATATGTGGTGGGATTGTAAAATTATCTCCAATTTCTGGCATAAAATGGAACAAGAATTTGAAAATTTTTAAAATATCCGTTTAAAGTTGAATGAAAAAATAGTTTTATTAACGGACTTAGAGGATTTGAATTTAGACGAAAATATAAAAGAGTTATTGTCTATCTTTTTGACATTGGTGAGACAACAAATAGCCAGAAATTGGAAAGGGGATATGAATTTAGAAATTGGTAAATGGTATGTTGATGTTTGGGATATGGCATTAAATGAAAAACTTACATGGGAATTAAATATAAAAAGGGGGTTAATAAAACAAAATAGATTTTGGGACATTTGGAAACCTTTTTTGCAACACACATTGATGGATAATAAAGGAGGAAAACCTGCTCCGAATACAATGTATTTTTGGCAGAATGAATGAGTTGTAAAAGGAGTGGCTGGTAGACTCAAGGACTGTAGTGCACTGGGTGGTAGGAACCATGTACAAAATAATAAAGTTGTAATATGGTGGTTAAAGAGGAGAGTGGATATAAAGGTGAAAATATACAGTATAGTAAATGTATAGAAAATAATGTCTGACTACATTATATTATATTGATATGTATTTTTCTCTCTCTTCCTCTTCTCATCTTTTAACGCTGTAGGATGTACGTGGGAACTACGTTTTTTTCTTTTTTTTGTATGTAATTGTTTCCTTTATGTTTTGTAGATTGTTTTTTTAATATTGTAAAAACCTTAAAATAAAAATTAAAAAAAAAATAAACCAGGGGTTCCCAACCTTTTCAAGCCGGGGTCTGGGTCATGCTCTCTCATGAGGCCTGCAGGACGGGGTGTCTGTGGCCATTTTTCCCCAACAGCTTCAAAGGGGCAGCCATTTTGGTTCTCTAAAGCCATTTGAGAGATGGGAGCCACATTCAAATAGTGCTGTGGGCTGGATATGGCCTGTGGGCCTTAGGTTGGGAACCTCTGCACTAAACAACAGCCCCTGTCCTGCCAGTGATTTTTTAAAAGGGCAGGTAGCCGCCAAAAAGAATTGGGCTGGTTTGCATGTCATGTAATCACCAGAAACTAGATGAAACCTGACATGGCAAAAGCAGTCCAGAAACCAAGATTAATTGCCCTCTGAACATTTATTTATTTATTTATATTTTATTTCATTTGTACCCTGCCCTCCTCCGAAGACTCAGGGTGGCTTTACAACTAAAAACAATTAAAACACATACATAAAAATTAAAAATTCAAGTTAAAAACACCGAGGAGGTGGAATATTTAAAAGAGCCAGGTGACCGAGTTGGCCGTCTGGGATGGACAGATGTTCTCAGGGTGATGCGGTCTCTTAAGTATCCTGGCCCACAACCATGTAGGCAGTGATGGGATGATAAAAAATCTTATACCACTCCCTGACGTCACAGACGTCGTGGGTGTGGCCAACGTCATGACATCATGGGCGGAGACACCGTCATGACGTCATGACGTTGTGGGCGGAGCCTAAAAATAAAAAATTAATTTAAAAAATTAAAATAAAACACACACGTACACACGCACACACCCATCCACCCACCACAACACAAAACCATAAATAAATAAAAGAAAGATATAAAATAAAAATTAAATAAAAATACACCCACCCACCCAAACACCCACCAACCCACCCCAAACACAAACCCCTCACTTAAAAGTAAAACAATACAAAACAGTACTTACCCTTGGAAGCGACCGAGCTCCTGCAGGAGGAGGCGGCGCAGCTAGCCGGGCAGCCCAGGGCCTTCCGGCTGGAACCCTCAGCGGGCGGCCCTGGGCCTCGGCGCTCGGCAACGGCCACAGGAAGAGGAGGCATGCCTAGCCGGTTGCTGGCGACCGAGGTCGGTTAAAGGAGTACCCAAGCCAATGGGACGGAGGCGAGCAGCGATCACCAGCAAAAGGCTCGCCCTCCACCTGGGAAGTCCTGCACGCGTGCGCTGCCCACCTCCTCCCCCCCAGCCACCCAGCCAGCAGCCAGGGGCTCCCCGCTATGGCGCCACCCCCCCCCCCCCCGACGAGCGCCCAGTCTGACGGCAAGCTGGCTGGGTGGGTGGGTGGGCACCCCCCCCTGCCAGCCCGCCGCCAGAAGTTCGAAAAAGGTAAAGATCGCGGCTCGACTGCGGGGGTTAGCTGGGATCCCGAGGGTTCCCCCCATCCTCGCCTAACCCCAGCAGAGCTGCCCACGCGCACGCCCGAGGATTCGAAAGGGTATTCCTACCCTTTTGAATCCTCGGGCGTGCACGCGGACGGCTCTGCGGGGATTAGGCGAGGATGGGGGGAACCCTCGGGATCCCAGCTAACCCCCGCAGTCGAGCCGCGATCTTTACCTTTTTCGAACTTCTGGCGGCGGGCTGGCGGGGGGGGGTGCCCACTATTCAGCAGGGGAGGGAGCGCCTTCTGCCTGGGGGGGGCAGCGAGCGGGGGGGGGGGGGCGGCGGCGATTTTCTTCTTCGCCCCAGGCGGCTCAACGCTGCGCGACGCCACTGGCGCATGCGCACTGAATTGGAGCCATTTTGGCTCAAATTAAATTTTTTTTTTTTCTGCCGGTGAGGCGTCCGATCCGGACGCCTCAAAACCGATATTACCCTCCCGGAGACCCCTCCGGAAATCCTTATAACGGTTCTGTGGATCCGTTCAGAACCGGTAACATCCCATCACTGCATGTAGGCCTTTAAAGGTAATAACCAGTACAGTAATACCTCATATAACATTAGTATCGAATAACACTAAAATCGCATAACATCAAGGAATCTGGGGGGAAGAATTGCATCAGATAACATTAAGATCCTATGGGATGCTTCAGATAACAACCGCGAAAGCCTGTGTGGTTACAATGTATCTCTATGGATCCCATAGAGGATCAGATAACACTAAAAATCATATAACACGAAGACTTGTGGAACCAGGTTTTAGTGTTATATGAGGTTTTACTGTACCTTGAATTGCACCTGGAGGCACACTGGCAACCAGTGCAGCTCCCGGAGAAGTGGTGAGGCATGAGCATAACGTCCACACCCCATCACAACTTGAGCAGCTGCATTCTGGACCAGCTGAAGCCTCCGAATAGTCGCCAAGGGCAGCCCCATGTAGAGCACATTACAATAATCGAGTCTGGAGGTGACTAAGGCATGTGTGATCATGAACATATCCTGAGCCCTTTGGTTTGTTTGAAGAAGAGCAAATGGCTTCCTTATTGCTTTTCTTGCAAACCAGGCAGTGAGGTATCACAGCCAGTGAATGTGCCAAAAGCAGCACTAGATACTTTACACAATTGAAGGGACAAGCCCAGCTGGTTTGA
Source organism: Furcifer pardalis (assembly GCA_030440675.1). Taxonomy (NCBI): domain Eukaryota; kingdom Metazoa; phylum Chordata; class Lepidosauria; order Squamata; family Chamaeleonidae; genus Furcifer; species Furcifer pardalis. Next base: position 10,093,132 of record CP126897.1, read on the forward strand.
GAGGTATGTGGCATCAGTTCAGGGCTTGCCCCAAAAGAATAACACTCCGATAAAACCTTGTGGTTCAGCACAATATTTTCCAGTATATTTCTTCCTCCCAGGCAATGCATCTTATCTGATCTATGCATTTTTATGACTCCTTCCTTGTGTACTTTTTCTTCCCAAGAAAGAGGCAGGTTTTGTTGGTGGTGGACAGTTTTGTGCTGCTATGTTTTGCATAGAAATCTCATTTATGCATCCAGAGACTCTTAATTTTGTGGTAGCCTTTAACGGATCAAGGAGAAAAGTTATTTCAAATATTCGTTTATTATCGATCGATATTAAAGGAGCCCTTGGCATACATTTTTACAAGCTGGAGTACTTATGAAGAATGCATCCCCATACAAAGAAAGCCTACAATTTTTATACACTTTTTCCTCTTCTCCCCTCCCCCAGCTTTCCTCCCAAATCCAGAAGATGTCAGAATAAAAGTATATTCATGTTCTTTTTGACCAAAAAGGTTACAAGAGTTCTGATAACTATTCTTTTTTCTGGTTGGTTCTCTTAAGTTTCTCGGCTGTCACTAAGCGGGAATCAAAACTAGAAAGCTAAGAAAGTTAAGATTTAAGAGGCTTCTTTCAAATAGGTGATGGGAGATATAGTCCCTCAGTACATCTGGGGTTGACTCCTGCCTACTTTTTCCTGCCAAAAATTGTAAAGAAGTTGATAGGTAATTGGGGTTTCTGGTGAAAAGATGGTTAACACTCCCTAAAGTTAACCTTATCTCCTAGTGTTTGAACTACAAGGCTAAGCAGCACACACAAAGGCCTTCGATTTCTATATTCGGCCTTTGATTTCTATATTCTATATTCCACTATTAAGTGTTACATGTTGTTATGTGTTTAAGTGTATAAGCCAGGCATGCCCAAACTATGGCCTGGGGCCCGGATCCAGCCCCTGATGCCAATTTATCCGGGCCATGAAGCCTTCATAGCTTCCAGAAGCGAAGAGGGCTTCGTTGGCCAGATGAATTGGAGTTGGGATGGTTCTGGCCCCCAGGCCATAGTGACCAACGCCCTGAACCATGTGACCGACCCACTGCCCAAAAGGTTTGGACATCCCTGGTATAAGCTAATACACGTAAGCTAACGTGCATAAACCTGCTACAGTATTTGTATAGTATACCTAAGAATATTGTAAACTATACTTCTAAGAAAATTTGCTATAGTGTTTCTAAAAGGGTGGATAGAATAAGGATAAATGCAATCTCTGTGTTAGATGTAGTATACTTCTATTAACTTAGATATGTTTATATCTAATAAAAATCAGATCACATTATAAAAACATGTGGTGTGAATGTGGGACTGGGGAGGTACAGAATCCAGTTCATTAACTCAGGAATTCTCAACCTTTTAAAGCCGGGACCCGGGTTGCACTCCCTCAGACAGCTTCGGGCACCAGACCACCATTTTGCCCTTCCTCCACCGCATGGCACTTCCTGGTGTAGTAGAGACAGTGGAGGGCCACATGAAATGGTGCCGCGGGCCACGTCCGGCCTTTGGGCAGCAGGTTGAAAATCCCTGCATTAACTGGTCTGTCGATAACTGCCAGAAACATGTACTGATGAGGACTTAAGTTTGGCCAAGGACAAAGCCAAGAAAATTGCTTCATTTTGGCAGTTCAGGGTTTCATTGGGACACAAAAGAAAGAACTGAAAGAACTGAAAGAACTGACAAGCAGCAAACACTAAAATGCCGGTGTCAAGAAAGGTGTGAGCAATGCTATCATTTTGCCAAAAATGGTTTTAACTGTCATCCTTGAACTGCTTTCAGAAAATCAGCTGAAATGTTCCTGAGCAGTATCAGAAAGAATAAACTGAACAGGCCTTTTCATCTGGTTCCATATTTTTGACAGCTGGCAAAATATATCAATACTGTAATTAATTTTGCTCAGCAAGTATAAAAAGAGATATTTGGATAAATAGAATTGGCTTAATGTTTCTTTGACATTTAGTTTGCAGCTGCCTACCAGTAATTGGTGATATGTTTGTCATATGTATTTCATAGACATATGCCATATGTCTTTCACAGAGAGAGTGGGGTTGACACATTTGCCCATTGCACCATTAATTTATTGAAATCATTGGGGAATAAAGTCAGGCAATGACACTTGTTATCACATCAGCTCTCTGCTCCTTATTATATCAGTCTTTCTCATGTCAGTCCAAGATTCCCCCCACCCCACCCCATATGTGTTTTCTTCTCTATTTCATCATATCTTGCTCTCTGAAAACACTTCCTGTCTTATGTGATATTCAAGATAAAATCCCTGTGCTGCTGCCATGGAACAGTTTGGAGAGTACATCCTCTTTAGGACAAACTCCATTAGCCATGCCCCCCCCCCAAAAAAAAAAAGTCCAAATATGTATTAATCCAGATCAATAAATCATTTTGATCAATTTGCATCTTCACCAAGAGCAGGTCATTTGTAAAGCTAATGGGTCTTGACTGCTTGTTGTTGTTCAGTCACACAGTCAATTCCAACCCCCTGTGACTCCATGGACCATTGCACACCAGGCACCCCTATCCTCCACCATCCTTCTCAACCTACCCAACTCTGTGCCCATTGCATCAACAATACCACCTAGCCATCTCATATTCTGCCACCCCCTTCTGCTTCTGCTTTCAACCTTTCCAGCATCAAGGCTTACTCAAGTGAATCCTCTCTTCTCATTTGATGTCCAAAGTACTTTAGCTTCATCTTTATAATTTGACCTTCCAAGGAGCAGTCAGGGTTGATTTCTTTTAAAATTGACCTATTCATTCTCCTTGCTGTCCAGGGTACTCTCAAGACTCTCCTCCAACACCACATTTCAAAGGCGTCTATTCTTCTGCACTCAGCTTTCCATATGGTCCAACTCTCACAACCATACATTACTACCGAAAATACCATTGTTTTGACTATGTGGACTTTTGTTTGCAAGGTGATGTCTCTACTTTTAACTATGTTCCCCAGATTTCTCATACCTTGCTTCCCAAGAATCAGTCGTTTTTTTTATTTCATGGCTGCAATCACCATCTGCAGTGATCTTGGATCCTAAGAAAGTAAAATCTGTCACTGCGTCTACTTCTTCCCCATCTATTTTCCAGGGACTGATAGGGCCTGTTGCCATTATCTTGGTTTTCTTGATGTTGAGTCTCAAGCCAGCTTTTGCAGTCTCTTCTTTCAACCTAAGCAGAAGTTTATTTAGGTCTTCCTCCCTTTCTGCCATTAGGGTAATATCATCTGCATATCTCAAGTTGTTGATGTTTCTCCCAGCGATTTTGATTCCAACTTGTGATTAATCCATCCCTGCATTGCACATGATGTGGTCTGTATATAAGTTAAATAAGCAGGGTGACAAAATGCAGCCTTGTCTTACCCCTTTTCCTAGTCCAAACCACTCCATCATACCGTATCCTGTCCTGTCCTAACTGTTGCTTTTTGACTCATGTGCAGGTTTCTCATGAAGCGTATAAGGTATTCTGATATTCCTATCTCTTTAATTACTTGCCACATTTTGTTATGGTCCACACAGTCAAAGGTCTTGGTGTAGTCACTGAAACAGAAATAGACTTGTTTCTGGTATTCCTTTGTTTTCTCCATGATCCAATTTATGTTGGCAATTTGGTCTCTAGCTCCCCTGCCCCTTCTGAACCCACCTTGCACTTCTAGTAATTCTCTAGCCACATGCTATTGAAGCCTATCATGTATTATTTTGAGCATCACCTTGCTAGCGTGTGGGATGGGAGCAATTGTTCAATAATTTGAACATTCTTTGGCATTGCCCTTTTTTCTGGAATTGGAACATATATTGATCTTTTCTAATCCTGCGGCCATTGCTGTGTTTTCCAAATCTGCTGGCATATAGAATGCAGTACTTTAACTCCATCATCTTTTAGAGCTTTGAATAATTCAGCTGGGATACTTTCATCTCTACTGGCTTTGTTGTTTGCAGTGCTATTTAGGGCCTTCCTGACTCCACTCTCTAGGCTGTCCAGCTCAAGTTCTTTGGAATAGTAGCCATGTTAGTCTGTGGTTCAGGCATCTCAGAAAACAAAACAAAACAAAATAAAATAAAAAACACAGTAGCACTTTAAAGACTAACTGCTATATTTTTATTGTTAGCTTTCGTGGCTCAAGTCCACTCAAGTCTGATGAAGTGGACTTGAGCCACGAAAGCTAACAATAAAAATATAGCAGTTAGTCTTTAAAGTGCTACTGTGTTTTTTATTTTATTTTGTTTTGTTTTCTGGGATGCCAGCTCAAGTTCAATGATCTCATCACTGTGATTATTAGGGATGTTGAGGTCCTTCTTGTAGAGTTCGTCTGTGTACTCTTGCCATCTTTTCTGCATCAGCAAAATCCCTGCCATTTTTCTCCCTCATCCGGTCATTTTTGCTTTAAACGTTCCCTTGATTTCCCCTTGACTGCTAGTTCAAGACAAAACCACTTCCAAATATTTTGCACTGAAAAAGGGATGGCTTTAAAAATTGGCTCATTTGAAATATGGTGCCAGAGGAGAGCTTTGGAGATACTTTGGATTGCCAGAAAGATGAAGTCTTGGAGCCAATCAAGCCTGAATTACCTCTAGAGACAAAAGTGATGATGTTGAGGCTCTTTTATTTTGGGCATGGCTCTCTGGAAAAGACAGTAATGGTAGGAAAGGTTGAAGGCAGGGGCTGCGGTGGCTCAGTGGTTAAGAAGCTCACCTTGTTAGCTGAAAGACTGGAAAGTCAGCAGTTCGGGACCCAGGTACTGCATGATGGTTTGAGTACCCATCTCCAGTGGTGGGCATCAGCAGGTTCTCACCAGTTCATCAGAACTGGTAGCAGAAATTCTGCCTGGCTGCACCCATCCAAGTTTTGAAATAAAGTAGTCCTAATTCGTGTGCAACGCAGGGCTTCCCCCTGGCCACGTCTACCATACCACGCCCACAGTGTGGTAGTAAAAATTTCTGGAGCCCACCCCACTGCCTGTCTCTGTCCCAGCTCCTGCCAACCTAACAGTTCGAAAGCAAGAAATTGTATATAAGTATATAAATAGGGACCATTTCAATGGGAAAGGATCTTGGGGACATGAAAGTTAAAAGGAGCCTCGTTCAGGCATCTCTTGAGCAGTGTTTCTCAAGCAAAAATCCTTTCAAACCAGACTAATTTATGGCACAACATTATTATTTAAGTTGAAGGCAGCAGGAAAAGAGGAAGACCAAAGGTGATAAGAATAGACTCCGTGCATCTTGTTTTATATGCTTTTTCTCTTGTGGTTTATGTGAGTTGATAAATTGTAAACTACCTAGAGTGGTGCTTTACCAGATAGGCAGGGTATAAATTTATTAAATAAATAAAAATAAAGGAAGGAAAGAAGCCAGGCCTGGGCATGATTTGGAAAAGCTGAGTAGGGTTGTTGAGGACAGGACATTTTGGAAATGTCTTACTCACCATAGGTTAACAACTTGATGTCATGTTAACAACAATAACATTACAAAGATAATGCTAATGGAAGTGTTTTTTTGAATGACCTTGTTTTAAAATTATCCACGGTTAAGTGTGCATTCTTAATCACTGCATCCACTTAAGCGTCACTTTATCCCTAGCTGCTGCTTTACTTTACCATTCATTTTCCATTCATATTATTGAGATGGCATTTATTCTGATTTCCCCCCAGCTAGTCAAAAACATGATTCAGCAGGCCAAAGAAGAAGAAATACTCCTGTTAACAATCATGGGGAGAAATCTTGCATGCCAAAATAGAACTGTTTGCCCCATTTGGTTTATAAATGAGAGCTTTACTGATAGAAAATCTGCATAGGTTAGGAAATGAGAGTCAGTTTGCCAGAAACCACATTGCTTAGGACGTATCTTCATTAGAAAAAAGTACTACAGTTTTGCCAGGTCTGAAATCGAATCAAAGCCCGAAGAATACGCAATGAACAGCTGAGGTATACTTATTCTGTATAAATTCAGGTTATTTCAAGCCACCTATTGGGAACGTTTATTTTGCACCAATTCCTGTATTCTTCTGGGTACATATTTGTGTTGGTGCATATAACACCTTTTGGTTTCACCTGTAAAGGTTGCAGAATTCCCTGTCACCCAAAAATGTCCCCCTCACCCAGTGGTGAGCTCAAAAAAAATTACCACCACACTGTGGGCGTGGCATGGTGGGCGTGGCCAGGGGGGAAGCCCTGCATTGCACCTGAATTGGGACTGCTTTGCTTCAAAACTTGGATGGGCAGGGCCAGCCAGAATTTCTGCTAGCGGTTCTGGTGAACTGGTGCAAACCTGCTGATGCCCACCCCTGCCCTTACCCCCTGCCAATCCTTGCAGTTATAACACTACAACAATTCAGCAGTTCATTTGCTGTATTGCCAAATAACCATTGCAGTGTTATAGTGGTTAAATATAATTAATAATAATAATAATAATAATTGGTACTGGCTGACGGGGATGACAGGGCTGTGCCTGAGAGTCCCACAGCCTTGCACAGTTCTGCGGCAGAGCTGGAGGTAGAGGGGAAACCTGATCTTTTTGATAGTCAAGACACACCCTTATATTTCTATCAGACTAGTCCATTTTATTATTAGAAGAGACGAGATAAATGAAAACTCCAAAGGGAACATCTTGGGAGGAGACACCAAAAACAAGCTCTCCCACTATAATTAAGGAATTAACAATGTTTGAAGAGTTGAAGTTAAAAGGAACATTAAACCTTATATAACCCCCTTCCATTATCACTGAACCTCTTTTCTTCACTCGCTTTTCCGCATTATTTAAAAAAACTTGTGGGAAAAGTGAGAATTGTGATTTCAGGGTTGTCTATATCATGGACCTAGCAAAAAAGGGAGGTGGGGCTAAAATACAGATGGTATGAGAAGTCAGTGATAAGACGTCCCATTGGGTTTATATATATATAGACATCCTAGAGAGTGCAGTGGCTCAAGGCTCAAGTAGCTAAGATGCTGACTGGAAGGTAGGAGGTCAAGAGTTCGATACCCAAATACTACAGGACAGAATGAGCTCCCGCCTTTGTCCCAGCTCCTACCAACCTAGCAGTTAAAAAGCAAGACATTTCAAGTAGATAAATAGGGACCACTTTGGTGGGAAGGTAAACAGTGTTCCATGCGCTCTTGTGTCTAGTCATGCCTGCCACATGACCATAGAAACATCTGCAGACGCAGACAGCACTGGCTCTTTGTCTATGAAACTTTAAATACGTGTTTCCCCTTGTAATGTTTGATGGACTTTGCTGCCGTTGCCCCCAGACTTTGCCTGCGGCCAGAGTGGAGAGGCTGTTGCAGTATTGTATTGTCGTATAGTTGTACAGTATATTATGATATGTGCATCTGTAGGTTGAATATGGTATAATTATTATCTATATTGTATTATTGTGTTTACTATATAATTCTTGTGTCAGCTGCCCTGAGTTGGGTTTCCTGATTGGGAGGCATACAAGTGTGAGAATTAAATTAAATTAAATTAAATTAAATTAAATTAAATTAAATTAAATTAAATTAAACAGAGATGAACAGTGAACCCTAGAGTTGGATGTGACTGACCTTTGAGCAAGGGTTACCTTTACCTTTATGGACTTTGGGATAAGAAACCTGGTGACTCTGAATTTGAACATACAGTGGTACTGAGAATGGAGGGGTTGCTTGGAAGTGCCTAGATTTTCATAGACTACCAGAAGGCCCATTGCCTTCTTTTTTGGCCCCGTCTACTCATCAAGAAGGACTGCAGTTGCTCGTTGGTTAAAATGAAGGTTGGCAGGTCAGCAGTTCAAGACCTGAGTGCTGCACAATGGAGGGAGCACCGTTGTCTGTGCCAGTTCCTGCCAACTGAGGAGATTGAAAGCAAGAAATTGCAATTAGATAAATAATTTCTGCTTTGGTGGGAAAGGTAACATCATTCCGTGCATTCTTGTGTCTGCTCATGTCTGTCACATGACCATGGAAACGTCTGCAGGCACAGAAAGCGCTGGCTCTTTGGCTGTATGTGGAGATGAGCACCACCCCATAGAGTCAGACGTGACTGGCTTTCAAACAAAGTGACCTTTACCTTTATTCATGAAGATTAGCCATGGAGATTTTGCTGCAGCTGCCTTATTACCTGAAGCAACAAGGGAAATGACCTGACAGGTATGTAAAGCCAAGCCAAGAAATATTTATGCCTGAAATGCAGAAGCAAATGGGAGTCTCTGATAACTTAAACCAGTGGTGCCCAAACTAAGGCCCAGGGGCCAGGTGCGGCCCCCCAACGCCAATTAATCCAGCCCACGAAGCCCTCATCGCTCCTGGAAGTGGAAGTAAAACGCACCTGTATAGACATGTTTTACTTCCGCTTCCAGGAGCGACGAGGGCTTCGTGGGCTGGATGAATTGGTGTTGGGGCCCGGCCCCAGCCCCCGGGCCTTAGTGACCAGCTCCCTGAACCACACGATCGGCCCACGACCCAAAAAGTTTGGGCACCCCTGACTTAAACCAAGGTGGATAATACTCAGAGGTAATAAAATTATTTTGGCGCACAAGGCACATAAGCTGACAAATGTATCTTCTCACACTTATCAGCTAAAGCTTTATAAATAAATAAGTGTAACCTTTTAAAAAATTATTTATTTGTGTATACCCAAAACCAGCTCTCTGAGGTGACTACCTCCTTCTACCTAACGGCAGTGTAGAACTGCAAACTGTGCTGTGATGGAGAAGGCAAATAGAAGGCCACCACAGTCTGTTGTTCCTAGGACAATCTTCATGACTGATTGAATGATGATAGCCAATATTTGGAATCTGATACAGCACTTGAGGAAGAAATAAATGGTCCTTAGACTAGTTGGCCCTTTGGTGGAAGCCCATTTTCCAAAGGAATGTGGTAGCCCTCCAGAAACATGGAATGGCTGCTCTAAAAGAGAATACTGAAGCAATGCACCAGTTGTGGCACTACCACTCCAAGAGATGTGTCGGCAGAGGCGTAGCTACCGCCGTATCTGCCATATCAATTATACGGGGGGCCCGGGCCACGGGGGCCCCCAACGTGCGTAAGCAAAACAAATCTTTACCCTTCCTAAGGGCCCCCAAACAAATTTTTATACGGGGCCCCGCCAAGGCACACTACTCTTCTGTGTGTCGGTATGACCTTTTCTATCTTTTAGGTGCCAGTCTTGGTCCATCTTGTTTGCCCAGGCTTTCTGGAGTCACTGATACTAGTGGCCTGCCATAATTGTTTCAATGGCATCTCGTCTTATGGGTGCCATTTGACGATTTCTAAGGGCTGCTCTTGTTATTCTTGTCGTTGCTGTCACAAGTTTCATGTGCAGCTTGTCAGTTGCCTTGAGGGCTCTTTTGGGTGCCGAGGCAGCTGGCAAGTCCTTTTAAATTAAAAACATAAATATTAGTTCCGTGCCATCCTCTGCCGCAGCCAGTTAGAAAAATATAGTCTTAATATGAGATGTGACATTGTGGTATAAGAGGCAGGGCAGGAAGAACCACTCTTTCATGCTTCCTGTCTCTCCATCTCATTTAATGCAGGAGATTTTCATCTGCCTTCCCCCCAGGGATGAAACAGATATTCTTTCCATATTTGCAGTTTCATCTCCCTGGTATAAATGGGCAGTAGCTGAAGATTGGTGCTAAAACATACATTTCAGATGCAGACAACTCTCCAGCTTGGTGTCTCCAGACGCAGGCTCTAAATTTGATCCTCTGTACCTGAGGATTAGGAAAAGGGCAATTGTAACAGACAAAAAGTTTTAGAGGGATGCGACTATAAATCTAGGACATTACAGGTCCTTTCCCTCAGTATCTGTTCTGGGTTGAAGAGTGGAAACCATTATGAAAGTTGCCATTATCAAGAATATAGGAAGAACAAGCCTCTCTACAGCCGAATCGACATGAGTTCTTCAGGCGTAAGTCCTATCTAACTAAATTTTGAGATTATCAATAAGCAAGTGAATAAAATGGTTTAGTAGCTTCTGTGTGCTAGGACTTTAGAAAATGTTTTGATGAAGTTTTTCTTTGAGGGCTCTTGATTAATTTAGCATTCATGTGTAAGAGGACAGTTATTCCTTTCCTATGGACTGACAAATGGGAAGCAGATAACAATGTTCTTGCAATCCAGAGGTGTAACTTTATGTATATGTTGATCATGTCTGAGTTAATGGAAGCTACCCGACAAAAGGAATGTTGGGTTCAGGGCAGATGGCATGAAGGAAATGCCAACTCTGTACTGCCATTGTAAAAGAGGCAGAATCACTGGGATAACTACAGAAATTACTGCAAAGAAAATTATTAATTTCATAATGGTGTTAAGTTTTTATAACTCTGTTGTGTGGCTACAGATAGAATACAGCAGGGGTTTGTAACCTACAGCCCACTGGCTGGATCTAGCCATAGTGCTAAATCAGAGGTGCCCACATTTTTTTGGTTGTGGGCCGAACATGTGGTTCAGGGAGCCAGTCACTAGGGCCTGGGGGCCGGGTGCGGCCTCTGACAGCAATTCATCCAGCCCGGCCCCCAGTACTTAGTTTGGGCACCACTGTGGTAAGTAATCTGGCCTCCAATCTCACTCCAGCTGCCTCCTCCGCCACTGGAATCGGCTGTGGACTAATTTATGGCCCTCATAAATGCATTTATGACAGCCACGGACATGTTTTACGGCAGCATTTTACAGCGGGGGAACCACCACTCTGGCCAACTCAGCTGTCTGAGGGGGCATGGTCTGGTCTGTGGCTGAAAAACATTGAGAACCCCTGGAATACAGTATCTAGTTCTGGTCATCACGTTTCAAAATGGATCTTGAGGCAGACCTGGAAGAGATGCAGAAAAGAGCAACTAAAAAGAGCAACAACTTTATAAAGAATAGCTGCAATGATTAGGGCTTTCTTACACTGAGGGGGGAAGTGAGCAAAGGAGGGCATGGCAGAGCTATGTGGAATTACGCAGGTTGTAGAGGAAGCACATAGGAACAAGGTTTTTAAAATAACCTTTTTTATGATCTGGGAGCTAGAAACTAAATGCCAGAACATGTAGGGAAAAGAAAGGGGAATATGTTTTCATACAGTTCAGAGTTAAAGTACAGGCTGAAAATGTTGCTTTTTTGAAATACTGTACTGTACTGCCCTAAGGAAATAAAGTCTAGAAAAGTAGTATTTCCAAGTTGTGTGTCAAACTATAGAAGTCATTAGCACAACTTAAGGCAAACGACATATTAGCCAGTATTCTGCTGTGCAATTTTATACCACACAACTTAGATGATGTCATCCTCTACAGCCACTTTGTAGAAATTAAATGTTATATAGTTTTCGCATGATCATCTAAATGCCCCCATCCCTTTCTTAGCACATGAGCCTCCTTACCAATTGCTGTAAACTCACAGGGAAATGAATTGATCAGCTGAAGCTGATTTCATGATGTAAGCCAGGCTGGAGGGGAGAAGGCAATATTTAACAAAATGCAAACTTCTGATGAATAGGAGCCTCAGAGAAACATCTTTTCTATGAGACACAAGCTGTAAAAGTACCAGGAACCAAAATAAAGGAGTAGAAGAAATAAAGAGCATGGTTAACTGGTGGCATCAATGAAAGTCATGTGTCCTGTTTCAAGCTGGATAATAGTTTTATTAGGGTGATGATTATTGCCCCCAGAGTTGTCCATCCACATTTAGCAACTCTAGAGAGCAGGTTCAGCCAGCATGGAGGTCATCTGCTAATGTGCCTCCTTGGTGACTCAGTGGGTAAAAGCACTATGCTTGGAGACCAGAAGGACGGGGTTTGATTCCCCGAGAGTTGCGCAATGGGGGACATGAAAGGAGCCTCATTCAGGCATCCCCTGCAAAAATCCTTCCAACCCAGAGTAATCTCTGACACGAAAACACATCTGCTTATATCCCCACTTGAATGAAGCACATTTTTATTCTCTTTAAACAATCCTTTCCAATTTTACACCTGTATGTATACATCAGTAGACACCAGGGAATCCTAACCTTTTCAAACTTGGAGGCCTGGGTCACGCTCTCTCCAGCTTCGAGGGCTGGAAGGCCATTTTGCCCTGCCTGCACCATGGGGGTGGCCATTTTGTCACAAGAGCTTCAAAGGGGCAACCATTTTGTTTCTTGAATGCCCTTGAAAGGGGGCACATGAAATGGTGCCATGGTCCAAATCTGGCCCATGGGCTTTAGGCTGGGAACCCCTGGTATATGCAGTTTTAGGAAAATCACTGTTCTCTTTTGCTTTTCCGTTTCATGATACGGTAAAACCTCGGGTTACAGAATCAATCTGTTCCAAAAAGTTTTTTACGGAAAGCAGTTTTTCCATAACCCAAAGCACAATTTCCCATAGGAATGCATTGAAAATGAAAAAAACATTTCCGACCCTCCAAAAATATTCAAAAACATCCAAAAAACATCCCAAAAATCCCAGACGCGATTTTCTCCCGCACCTTGATTGATCTCCCCAGTTGGTGAGCGTCTTGGGATGGAGAAGAGAAGGTGGGTGTTTTAATAGATCGATCAAGGTGTTGGAGAGAAAGGGGAATCCTCTAAGAACACACACACACCCCGCTGCTCACCAGCTGGGGAGATCAATTGACATTTTAAAAAAGGCAAAAAATGCAGAGCACATGATGCAAAAGATGAAGCTAAGCTCCCTACCTTTTCTGGTGCCTCATCCTGAGGGATGGCATCAGATGTGCCTCCCTGTCCCAGAGGGTGACGAACAGGAGTGGTTTGTCCAGCTGCTGGGAGAGCCCACATCCTGGTCTCTCTTGCTAAAGAAGTCGCTGGCAGGTGAGGGGAACTCCCCTCACTTGCTGGCAGGTTCCTCTCCAAGATCGGGACTCCTTGCTCATGATCATCACACATGCTTTGGTCACCTCCAGACTTGATTACTGTAATGCGCTCTACATGGGGCTGCCCTTGGTGACCATTCAGAGGCTTCAGCTGGTCCAGAATGCAGCTGCTCGGGTAGTGATGGGGTGTGGGTGTTATGCTCATGCCTCACCACTGCTTCGGGAGCTGCACTGGTTGCCAGTATGTCTCCAGGTGCAATTCAAGGTGCTGGTCATTACCTTTAAGGCCCTACATGGTAGTGGACCAGGATATTTAAGAGACCGCATCACCCCAAGAACATCTGCCCGTCCCACCAGGGCGGATCGGAGAGGCTCTCTTATCACCCCATCAGCTAGAGAGGCGCATCTCTCTAGCACCAGAAGGAGGGCCTTCTCCGTGTCCACCCCGGCCCTTTGGAACCTCCTGCCAACTGAGTTACGCCTACAGGCAGAGCTACTGCCCTTTTGGAAGGGCCTAAAAACGTGGCTGGCAGAGCAGGTGTGGGGCTCAAGTAATATGGGGTCCCACTTTGGGTGGCTGATCTGATGGGACAGCCACCCCTCTCTCCCTCTTTTAAACTTTTAAACTTTTTAAACTTTTAAATCTTTGAGGGTTTTTTTTAAATATATACAGTAGTTTAATAGTTTTTCCTCTATTTGAAGCATTTCCTATGGACAATGCTCCTTTTGAATATGTTTTCTGTTTGCAAGTCTGATTTAAAGACAAAGAACAATTTGAAGTGAGATCAGAGACTTTGAAGCTACCCATCCACAGGTGAGACCAGGGAGAGCAGCTTGCAGGTCACCTGCCTGCAGTCTTTAGCACCCACATAAAATGTATTGTATTTCTGTTTAAGTTTTAAAATTAAATCATAATTCATACTTTGCAACTCTACATATAAATTTGTCTATGTAACAGCTTAGTTAGTTTGATGATTGGAAGGTCGGCAGGTCAGCAGTTCAATACCCAAGTGCTATGCGGTGGAATGAGCTTCTATCTCTGTCCCAGCTCTTGCCAACATAGCAGTTCGAAACCCAGGAATTGCAAGTAGATAAATAATACCACTGTGATGGGAAAGGTAAAAGAGTTCCGTGTCTAGTCATGTCTGCCACATGACCATAAAAACATCTGCAGATTATGTGTGTCTTCCTTTCTGGTGACATGTAAGTGAACACCTTAGCAACTGGACCTAATAGCTATTTTAATTTGTCATTATTCTGCCAATGTAGTGTTAGTCTGGGGAAATTATGAAAAATTAAAATAATGTCCCATTCCCCCTGCTTGCTATAATCTTCGCTGTTTTCTTTCGGGATATACTAGCTCCCCCTTTTGTCCACAGCCTAGTCAATCGTGGTCCTTGCTGCCCGAGGGTAGCAGGTCATATTTTTTTAATAGGCCTCTCTTTTGCTACATTGATCTGCAGCAAGGACTTCAGAAGGCAGCAAAGTGAAGCCAGTTAAGGGGAAATAAAGGTTGCAGTTGATGCCTCAAGATACAGTGAAACATTTAGAAGATATTGGTCCTAAACTGAGTAGCAGCATTTGCTCCTTATTTGTAGTGGAAATGCAATTTTTTGCATTCCTAACCAGAGCTGTGGTGGTTCTGGCAACTAGGTCAGCAGGTCAGCAGTTCAAGACCCGAAAGTTGCGTGTCAGAGTGAGCACCCGTCTTCTGTCCCAAATCCCAACCTAGCAGTTTGAAAGCAGAAACTGCAAGTACATAAATAGGTACTACTTCAGTGGGAAAGATAACAGCGTTCCATGTCTAGTCATGCCTGCCACATGACCACGGAAACGACTGCAGAAGCAGACAGTGCTTGCTATTTGGCTGTAAATGGAGATGAGCACCGCCCTCTAGAGTTGGATACTACTGGCTTTCGAGCAAGGAAAACCTTTCCCTTTACCTAAGCAGAGGTGGTGAGTTTCCAGAGAAGCAGACAGCAGTGGTGCTTGCAAAAAGAAATGAGCATGTAGAGTAGGAGTGCTCAACCTTTTAAAGCTAGGAGCCGGGTCACACTCCCTCAGGCAGCTTTGGGGGCTGGATGGCTATTTTGCCCTTCCTCTACCACATGGCTCTTCCAGGTGTGGTGGAGGTGGGGGGGGGCACATGAAATGGCACCATGGGCCGCAAGTTGAGAATCCCTGGTGTAGAGAACGTTAATGACTGAAAGAGGCAAGTCTTAGTAGGGCAGGTAGTAGAGGAGATGTACAGGTACTGTACCGGCTTTATTTATCTTTAAGACGGCCAGGAGTTTGCCAACACTTTCCTCATTATAAAGTTAAATGGTTTGGGGCAGTATTTGTGGTTTGCTCTGTGTAGGCCAGCTATGCCTTTGCAAGATTTCTGAGGATGTGGTCTTTTATTATGTAGCAAAGTTAATCACCCTGATGGATCAGGAGAGGCCTCAGTTGTGCTGCGACACCCAGAGATGCTTTGTGGGTGGCTGAGGAATGTATCGACAGTGGGAATAATTCCACCTGGTTGGGGCAGGGCTTCGATCTGTGTGCAAGGACTGACTCAACTTCTTGGCAGCTGGTGTCACGCGTCGGCGGCTTTATCTCTGCTTTTCTCTGGCTGGCAGGTAGTTTGGCAGCTTTCAAACTGGGATACACGCTCCAGGATTCAGGATCTACAGTGCTTTAGCAGGAGGGCCTGGACTGCAAAGCAGGACGAATGAAAGAAGAGGGGGAAACCCAAGTAGCCAGGATACCAGGTATGGGGGAGAGGTGCATGAGAAACTTCTCTTAGCAAGGATGGAAAAAGATAGCCCTTTGCATGCGTCTGAGTATGTGTCTAAATTAGGGGTGCCCAAGATTTTTGTGCCGCGGGCCGGTCACATGGTTCAGGGAGCTGGTCACTATGGCCCAGGGCCGGATGCAGACCCCGAGGCCAATTCATCAGGCCCGTGAAGCCCTCGTCGCTCCTGGAAGCGGAAGTAAAACACACCTGTATGGGTGCGTTTTACTTCCGCTTCCAGGAGCAACAAGGGCTTTACGGGATGGATGAATTGGCCTCAGGGGCCACATCCGGCCCCTAGGCCATAATTTGGGCACCCTTGGTCTAAATTGTAAATGGTCCTTCTCCAACCTGATCCCTTTTCCAATCTGTTCCACTATAGTTCCCATCATGCTGATTAGGGGTGGGTCAGAAGTGCAGTTCAACTTATCTGGGACAGCGAGCTGGGGAAGATTGTTGTGAATAGTAGTATAGGTAAGGTAAAGATAAAGGTCACCCTTGCTCGAAAGCCAGTAGTATCTGACTCTAAGATTAGTGCTCATCTCTGTTTATAGTCAAAGAGCCAGTGCTGTCTGCCTCTGCAGATGTTTCCGTGGATATGTGGCAGGCATACCTAGACACCAGAATGCATGGAACTCTGTTTACCTTTCCACCAACGTGGTCCCTATTTATCTACTTGCAGTTTCTTGCTTTTGAACTGCTAGGTTGGAAGGAGCTGGAACAGAGACGGAAGCTCACTCTGTCATGCAGCACTCAGGTCTCAAACTGCTGACCTGTCAACCTTCCGGTCATGAAGTTCAGGGTCTTAAACATTAAGCCACCGCAGTTCCTGAATGGTACCGCAATACAAAGTCATTCCAATTAACAAAGTTCAGAAAAATATGAGGTTACAAAGTGTGATTGCAGTGCAGGAGGGCCCTGTTTGGAAGGGAATCAGAGAATAAAGGAGAACTGACAACCCCAAATCCCTACCCAATATAATTCTACATCGGTTATTCATTTATGTGTTTAAAATACTTCATCCCACCTTTTAAAACCATAGGTTATAAATAAAAATATTTCAGGCAATGGATTGGATCCAGCCTTAGTCACCTGTAAATAGACACATTGAAGTCCACAGGACTTCATTTCATCATGATTAGCAAGCCTCACTCATTTCAAGGATAAATCTGAATCTAACATAATTGTTTTAATAAACCAAAAAGCCACAATCCCATAAACCATCACATAAAAGTTAGCATAATAGCAATAAAATTAACTGGTTGCGTGTCTCTGGATCTGGAAAGGGTAGGAAGCATTGTTTTAACTTGTAAGCTAGGCAACCAAAGCTGTCTGGATACCTCAGTGGTTTAGTTGGGGGTTCGATTCCCCACTGAGCCTCCAGGAAGAAAGAGCCATCCCATGAAGTTTCTTCTCTTTCTCAGACTCTTCTGCTGCCTACATCCTTAGCTTAGCAAGAAGGTGATTCCAAGATGAGATGAGCCTACAAGTTGTATGTAGGGTTCTCCCAGCACTGACCCTTAGGGTCAAATTAGACATTAGATGCCATCCATATTGTCTCTGATTAACCTGCTTCCTCCCTGTCCATGGGACTTCCTCAAAGTTGTATGCCTCAGCAATCTGACTTTCAAATTATTCTTGTGTTTACTTTCCAGTGCCCAATTTTAAAAATGCACATTAAATGCAACACACGTAGGTGAGGAAACCTGCTATAACAAACAGGTACCTCTCTAAGTGGACAGTCTAATTTTACTCTGATACAACAAACAGTTGTACAAGATCACACTATTTTTAAGTAACTTTCAAAAAAGCATACAATGCTCACGTTAGTTATCATGGAAATTTCAGTTTTAATGTTAAAATTAAAATTGAATCATGTGTTTAATGCACATATGTATTCATAAATTTGTGTTTATCTGTTGCCTTGGGCAGTATTGGGTGGAATGAGCTGGGAGCAGAGTAAATGAATAGAATGTATACATGACTGATGTAGACAAAATGGCAGGAACCAGTTCAGAAGGAAGAACAGAAATGACATAGGGTTGTACCCATGAAGAAATGTAAGAGTGGTGGAAACTAAAGAGACATTACAACTGAGGCTTATGCCAGATGTACAGCTCTGTAATCCTTCTCCACCAGGGTGGTTTTACTGTTGGCAGAGAAAATTTACTTGTTTAATTACACCCATCAAAATCCCCCAGCCAGCATGTCTATGTAAGTTTTAGGAGTTTGGAAGTGTTCATGTTCCGAAGCTCTGAGGTCCATGAGGCATAAGGAGACACAGAGAAAAAAGAAATGTCAACAAGATATTAAAGAACAGAGTTGCATATACTGTAGCATGAAATCTGCCCAGCACCTCCTAAACTGGTCCGCTGCTATCAAGTGTGCTGAAGTACACTGAACTACTGTATACCCAGGATTTCAACAAATTTCAACTGCTAATCCACTTGGTGCTTTTGTATGTGGCATGAAAATGGGGAGAATGCCACATTTAGACAGCCAATGGACCTTTGGCCAGTCCCATCTCCTCTCTTATAGCTATCTTCCATTTTTATTTGTTTGTTTGACTGTGGTGGCTTAGTGGATAAGATGCTGAACTTGATGACTGGAAGGTCAGCAGTTCGAGACCCGAGGGCTGCATGATGGAGTGCACTCCTGTCTCTGTCCTAAATCCTGCCAACCTAGCAGTTTGAAAGCAAGAAATAGCAAGTAGATAAATAGGTACAACTTTGGTGGAAAGGTAATAGTGTTCCATGCACTGTAGTGTTTAGTCATGCCTGCTACAAGTCAGTGGAAATGCCTGCAGACACAGACAGCGCTGGCTTTTTGGCTATTAACAGAAATGAACAGGATCATCCAGCCCTCGATGCCAATTCATCTGGCCCACACCGCTCCCAGAAGCAGAAGTAAAACATGCATGTGCAGGCGCATAATGCACCCATGCATGCACATTTTACTTCTGCTTCCAGGAGCGGCACAGCGTGGATGAATTGGCATCTAGGGCCATATCTGGCCCACGGGCCATAGTTTAGACAGCCCTGTCCTACATAGTGGCCGGATGTCTGCAGCTCGAAAAGTTTAGGCACCCCTGATGTAGAATATGAAGACTGGCTCTGAACATCTTTGCAGTCCAGCCTCTGACTTAATGACTCCTTTTCCCTGTCTTGCCTGCTGCAGATGTCCATCATCCTTTCGGGTCTTATTCACGTCTTTCGACCGTTCCTCTCTTCTCTCTCTGGTGCGCTCGACTGCAAGGGCCTTGGACCATGGTACTTCCTGCTGGGCCTCCGGATTGTGGCCATCTTCTTTTCCAATGGCCCGTGGGATTCGATGAAGGAGGACGTGGTCTGCAGTTTCGTTGCGCCCATAGAAGACAGGTCACGGTCCTTCTGCACAGCCCTGTGTCACAATCAACACTTCCCAGAGTCAGTGTCAGGGACATGGGGGCTGGTATTCATTGCGTTGCTGCTTCTTGTGGGGCTCATGAGGCTCACCAGCCCCAAGAAAAAGAAGAAAAATGGCGGAGAGGCCGAGAAGCGGAATAGAGACAAAGGTTTAGCTATTGTTGAAAATGTTCCTCGTGGAGGGGGGTCAGATGTATCCACTGTCTACTGGGTTGGTCGCCGTGGCCTCCCTAGGCGCTATAGCAACACTTCTTACCAACCTCGCTATGCCCCTTATGATGGTTGGCATGGGACACCTGTGGCCAACATACCTGGTGGATATGGTGATGAAACGAGTGCTGTTCCTTGTGATGTTGGAGGATATGGAATGCCAGTCCATGCTGAGCACATGGGCCAGACAAATATGGGCACATGCCCCACAGACTGTAAGCCAGGGAAGATATCCTCACATTGCACTGGAGCAGATCAATATGGGATGTGCACCCACCAAGGCCACATGAGGCGAACCCATATTCTACCCCAGAGTGGTGAAAAGGGGCAGTACAATGCACCCACTAAGTGTGTCTCTGTTCCATTTAGCACCTCGCCTTATAAGAGCAAAATGCCTCCACACTACCAGCCAAATGAGGAATACAGTGAGACTATTGAATATGGAGCTGGCAAATCTTCTGACTATGCATACACTATAGGTGCCCCTGCAAGTTACCCCGGTCAAGGCAAAATGGTCCCCAGATATTGTGAAGATGGCCAATGTACTCCAGACACTGAAGGGAGCATGGAACAAATAGCTGTCCACCTTCAGGTGGGCGACAATGCCAACGTGGCCATCAAACGTAGGCCAGTTCAGCGGAATGAGATGCAGAACATACACCATAGGGATTTTAATGCTGGTGACAAAAACGGAATGGGCTTTGGAAGCGACACATGTGCCCAACCATGGATGCCTGACGATTCCACTTGCAGGCCCATAGGTGGGATGGGGCCTAATATGGCCACAATGTGTTATCATGGTGACGCAGCCTGCACATGTGCTGATCCACGCTGTATGGCTCCTCCATATGAACCTCCATGTGAGCCCTGCAATAATGTGCCGTGCTCTCATGACAGACATAGGTACCTAGAAACCCATCCTGGGCCGCAAGAGAGAGCCAAGATGTCTATCAGTAAGATCTGCGGCATACCCCTCTTTGACATCTGGGTGGCTCTTCTCCTAGCTATGGAAATCTGTTTCTTTTGTTATGTGATTATCTTTCAGCTGCCCACGCTTTTGGGAAGAACATGGATATGCTCCCCAGGAGCCATCAGCTGCCCCTCAGCTGTGGAGTGCACGGTGAAGGCAAGGGCTGAAAAACGGGTGGCTCTTTGGGGGCTCGCTTTCACTGCCATTCTTTTCATAATTGCCTGTACTGGCTACTTTAATCTGAGGTTCTGCTGGAACAAGAGGTGCCGTCGCATGTGTGGGGAGGAAGAAGGGGAAGCAGGAGAGGAAGATAATGCTGAAGACACAGAAGGGCGGGATGCAGAAGCAGGTGGTGAAGAGGAGAACAATGGACGAGACTGAGAAGGATGTCTGGACGGTCAGCAGGTCAGCAGTTCGAGACCTGAGATGGGAGTTTGGAAGAGCCATGAAGGCTATTGACCATGTGCTAGACCTGAGACCGGTACCACTTCAAACTCTAGGTCAGATTTGGCTGACTCAGTATATCACCCTTTCCCAAGCTTGTTGTTTCTGGGCTTTAACGCCCTTCATTCACAGCCAGTATAGCCAATAGTAGGAGCTGATTAATGTTGTTTAACAGAATATCTGAAACCAAACTTGGTAATGGCTGAAAAAATTCCCTCTCCACAGAAACCTCAAAGTCAACGTGAAAAGTACTTGCTTGTTCCCTGGGTACCTCATATTTTCTATTTTCTATGACATTTTGTTCCCTCTTACTGTAAAGTATTTCATTGATGTAAAGCAGGGGTTCCTCCTGCCATAAAACACATCCATGGCTGTCATAAAATGCACGAGTCGTTTTACGGGAGAAGGAACCACATGACTGGCTTGCTCAACCATGTGACCACTTCCGGGAGCGGTGAGAACAGCAAGAACAGCCACATGAAATGGTGCTGTGGACTGTAGTTTGGCCACCCCTGATGTAAAGGAGCATTCAGACATGTTAGTCCTACTGTCTAAAGTGGTATGGTGCAGCATCCTGCCACTTCACGCATTAAGAGTTCAAAATAAAACAAAATTCATTCTCTTCTTCATACAGAAAAACCACATGCCGACATAAAAATTCTGTCATAGATTTGTTTCCTAGCATTTTAATATTTTATTTTCAAGGACTCCTTATATAGACAAATATTCATTTCTATGAGGCACTTGCCTTCTGAAGGGGTAGACCTATCACCTAGCATCATTTGACCATAGCATCTCCCAGCATTGGGCTCACTATTTTTTCTTCCCTGGGCCTGACACCTGAAGTAACACCAGCTAGTTTGCCTGTGCCACAAAAGCCCAAAATTTCCATGTCTGCTGTAATATTGTGGGAAACAAAATTATGTTGGATAATCATTGCAAAGTTGTTCAGCTGGCATGTCCCAAAGAATTAAGGCTGAATGTTTTGAAATACAAGCTCTCCTCAGTTCCCTTTTTGTTTCTTCTTGGCTCTTAATATAGAAATACTCAGACACAGTTTTAGCAGAAGGAAAATTAAGATTTACTTAGAAAGCTTACAAAGTTGTCAGGTGGACTGCAGTAAAAGCAGGAAGAACACTCTCTGAAGCAGTTGATAGTTGCAAGAGGGTACTAAGTTACTGGCTTTCTGAAAGACAACTAAATCAGACAGGCAGACTAAACTAAACAGTAGAAGGTATGCGCAAACAGAGCTTAGAGTGGAAGGCAGCTACATTTGGAGGGGAGAAACATTTTTAGACTGATTGTTGGCTGTTTTAATACAAAACAGACAGTGACCATGTTTGTTAAATGCTGGCCCTTCCTATCTCCATGCCAGCGTACAACATAACATAAAGCATTGTGAGATTGCCTGATACAAACTCAACATAATGAACCAGCCAGCAGTACTGCTATCACAACCAAACGAGCCTATCTTAGCTGATTAGGAGAGATGGATGCCCATCTGAGAATGTGTTTTGTTTAGCACTCTACACTCTGAAACCTACACCACAGATGCAGATTAAACTTAACTAGTGTGGAAGGCAACTTCAATGACCACAGAAACTGCAAATAGGAATACCCATTCAATTCTGCAAAATGTGTACCATGTCTATATGTACATTAAAGCTGGCCCTTCAAAGACCAATCTAACAGAAACTGAGAAGTGATCACATCAACTAAACAGATCTGAGGTATCACGAAAGGTGTGAATGATTATTTATTTATTATTATTGCATGTTTGTTGCTATGAGGGGGAAATGATGACAGTATGATTTTTTTGGTCTTAGGTCCCAAAATAACTTGAATGGATCAGGGTACTATGAATTGATTTTGGGAGAGAGAAAGAGAGAACATTACTACTACACTCTCTGTGTGGGTCTACCTTTGAAGACAGTATGGAAGCAGCCATAGGTACAATGCATCAACCAGATTGGTGGTGAGGTGTCAAAGGTTTGACTACATATCCCTGATCCTAGACAGTTTTTTCTGGTTACCGATAGGTTTCTATGCCCAATTCAAGGTACTGGCTTTAACATATATAAGCCCCACCTGGATTAGGACCTTGGTACTTGATGGAGCATCTCATCCAACAAAATTCAGCCCAGATCACCTGCTCTTCTCAGGTGTTTGGGCTGCAGGTTCCCAGCTTAAGGGAGGCCTGAAATGTTGTGACAGGGAAGCAGGGCTTCTTAGTGGTGGCCCCAACAAATTAGGATGTTCTATAAAAGTACATTTGTCTGTCTCCTTCCCTCAGGGTTTTTTCCAAATCCATCAAGGCTGAACTATATAGTGAGGTATTTCATAATATTCTCCGACTCCTCTCTTGCTGCTTATGATATTTTAACTGGTTTTACATATGTGGCCATTCTTATAATTTATATTTGTATTTTACGTTAGCATTTTAACCTGCTGATATTATTATGATGTTCCTAATCTCGATTATATGATTGTATTGTTCTGTTTGTTTTATCTATGCATGTTGACCATCCGAAGTGGGATGTTGGCCACCAGGGTGGGATATACATAAGTACAATAAAGCAAGAAATTGCAAGTAGATAAATAGGGACTACTTTGGTTGGGAAAAGATCTTGAGGACGTGAAAGGAGCCTCATTCGGTCGTCCCTTGAGCGGAGTTCCTCCAGCAAAAACCCTTTCAACCCAGAAAACACCTTTGTGTGCTTTTGACACATTTAAAAAAACACACGTAGTAATTTCAAACATTTTTTAAACAATCTGGAATCAAAGAACGAATAACAGAGCTCTTTGGGATATATTTCCGAAAAAATCACCTGGTGAACACAAGCAAACAATAGAGAATTGAGGAAGAAAGAAACAGCATTAGATTTAGTAAGATAAAAATAAATTTTGTGTCAGAAATTACTTTGGGTTGAAAGGATTTTTGCTGGAGAAACTCCACTCAGGGGATGCCCGAATGAGGCTCCTTTCATATCCCCAAGATCCGTCATGCAGCACTCGGATTTCGAACCCTGACCTTCTAGTCTCCAAGCTCAGTGTCTTAACCACTAAGCTACTGCAGTGTTTGAAGGATGATGGGGAAAGTGTTGACCAGGTACAAGACGGATGTTGTATATAGTGTGTTTATACTGAATTGTAATTACCTGGAAACCAGAGACTGGTAGCTTAGTGAATAAGATGCTGAACTTGATAACTGGAAGGTCGGCAGGCCAGCAGTTTGAGACCTGAATGCTGCACAACAGAGTGAGTGCCCGTTATCTGTCCCAGTTCCTGCCAATTTAGCAGTTTAAAATAGCCAATAGGTCAATGTTGGTTGCCTAATACTGTATATGAGAGAGAGCGCAACCCAACAAGGCCAGTGAGGGACAATCTGCATTACAGGGATCATTAAATCCAATGCCTTACTGAGTTTCTGGAAGCAGAGTGTAGCAGCAGGTTGCTTTCCCCTTGCCATTGCCATTTCTCTTGTCATTAAGTTGACCTTCACATTGTTTCCATTGGGAAGCAAAATGAATTTGGCAGCTGGAAGTGTTGTCGGTGTGGATGAAATGGTTTTGGGTCTGGTGGCTCTGGAACGTCTGATCTGCTGATAATGAACCCTTGTGCAAGACACAGTTATTAGGGCAGGCTCAACCATGGCGGCCCAGTTGTTCCTGGATTTCAATTCCTAGAAGCCTCGGTCGTCAGGTGTGCTGACTTGGGCTTCTGGGAATTGAAGTCCAAGAACATCTAGGGCACCAAGGTTGAGAAACCCTGGATTAGAGTCTTGAACTGAAATTTGAAAAATCCAGGTTCTAGTCCCCACTGAGCCAGGAAACTTACTGGGCAACTTTGGGCCAGGTGACAGGTCACTGCCCCTCACCTGGACTCGTAGAATTGTTGTGAAACTAAACTACAGCATAGGAGGACCACGTGTGCTGCCAGCTACTCCTTGGAGAAAAAGCGAGATGTATACATTACGTGGCAAATGAATGAATAAGCTCTCTGGTTTTGCTCCCTCCATCTTTGAACCACGGACACCCCGGAAGCAAATGAGGCAGCCTTGTCTGTCACTGGTTTTTACCTCACTCCCCTTACCCAGAGAGGAGAAAGGAGGTGGGGAGGAGAGAGAAGAGATGGACAAAATCCGGTAACAAGAAGGATCCATTTGCCTTTGTAAAACAGCACCCAGAAATGATTTTTTTACAATAAAATAAAATATAACTGTGTATAATTTAAATCCATGACTCTAAAGCTTGTCAGTTCTTCTGGACTTCTTACTCAGGGGCTAAAGCCGGTCATATGGTTGAGTGTGCCGGTCACATGGTTCCTCCCACCAGAAGCAGAAGTAAAATCTGCATGTACATAATGCACCTGCACATGTGCATAATGCTGCTGTAAATGACCTGCAGCAGTTTTAAACATGTTTATGACAGCCGTGGGTCATTTACGGCAACATTACGTGCAGGTGCAGGTGCATTATGTGCATGCTCATTTTACTTCCACTTCCGGGAGCAGCGTGGATGGCACTGGCCAGATGATTTGGCACCACAGGCTGGATCTGGCCTGTGGGCCATCGCTTGGCCACCCCTGGGCTAAAGCATTAGGTGTGAGCACCAATTGTTCACCTGATTTACTGTATGCATCAGCAGGTTAAACAAAATAGAGAAGGACCACCGATCCTATGACCTAAATCTGGAGAAGGAAGGAAATGACATAAGTGGCTCTGCTTAGTCTGGCATGCACTTTGTTCCATGTCCAGTTGTGTGACCTACTCATAGCCATTGTGGGGATGGGCACATAGCATAGAGTCTTCTGAAGTACAGGAATGGTGTCCCAGTTTCTCTTCCGCCCTGCATTTAACACTCAGTCTGCTAGTTTTATGGGACTGCAGTGGCTCAAGTGGTTAAGATGTTGACTGGGAGGCAGAAGGTCAGCAGTTCAAAACCAAAGTACTGCATGACAGAATGAGCGCCCATCTCTGTCCCAGCTCCTGCCAACCTAGCAGTTAGAAAGTAAGAAATTGTGAGTAGATAAATAGGTACCACTTCGGTGGGAAGGTAAACAGCATTCCATGCACTTCAGTGTCTAGGCATGCCCACCACATGTCCATGGAAACGTCTGCAAACACAGACAGCACTGGCTCTTCAGGTATAAACAGAGATGAGCAATGAACCCTAGAACCGGATACGACTGGCTTTTGAGCATGGGTGACCTTTACCTGCTAGTTTTGTTTTCTAACTTTAGGAAAGGAATTGGGATAACCTAGCCCCTCCCTGTTGTCCTTCTGGCCATACAATCCTGAGCTGAATGAACTTGAACGCACTTTGCCTGAAGTGAGTGATACCCTGGGTTGCAACAAGACCGAATGCTACTCTCTCCAAAATTAAAAAGTGTTTTATTATTTGTATGCTTAAAAGCTGCCCAATACACACATAGAAATAAATTTCTGCCACACATGAAAACAGTGTTGAAAAGCACTAGAATATACAGTGAACGCCTCATAGGAAGAGTTTGCAGGAAGCTACATTGGGGGTAAATGGGGAGACACAACAAAGAAAATGGTATATCAGGTCTAGCACAGCCGTTCCCATTCAGTCCTATGGAGCTTCTGCAAGAGAAGCTAAGTGCAAAACTGAATTGTAGCCAAAGCTAAAACAACTCTCATGGCTTCTTCTCCAGGAAATCCTGAGAGCAGACAATCACGTCTTCTCTATTGTAGACCTCTCACACCTGTAGACAGCGGCAGCCAGGATCTTTTGGGGAAAGCCATGTTAGAGAGTTCAGTTTAGCGTTCAAAGACATAGAAACATTCCCTTTACTTTCATTTTGCCCATTCCAGCAAAAACAGTAACCACTAATTCTGGTGCCTTGAAGACCAGCAGACCTTATTTCAGCACAAGCTTTCCTAGAGTCCATCAAGGAAATTATTTCTGGTTCATTCACGCTGGAACAGTCTTTAAGGTGTTACAAGCTGCTGTTACTTTTGTGGCTCCAGACCAAAGATGGAGGACCAAGCAATGATGGTGGAAGTATCTGGGGATTTATAGTTCAAAATTACTATTATTCATAGGGAAATCTAGGCATTTCTGCAGAATTTCCAGTTCCACACTACCTAGAGTTAAAGAGAACCTGCAACACACAAACAAAGAAGATACATTTTGGTGCTTAACTGTAGCAGCAGTCCAGAATATTCATGAGCTACTTATAACAGTCCAAGATATTTTGCTGCCTGAAGTTAAGGGCAAAGCAAGACATAGGTTATCAGCTGAATTTTACTTTAGTTCTGCCAATCGGATAGGATATGTGTGTCCTTCTCTGCATCTATCGGTAACTGGCATTTCAGAGTTTTCTAACAAAGACATGCTTTGTTGTCCAAAATGAGAAGCTACCCTGAGAGGTGAGGAAGATCTGGTAAGAGGCTGCTGTTGATGTACCCCATCTTTTCTACTCAAAGTGATTTATTCACACTCTGCCTAATGGTAGGGCCCAGTTAACCATCAATCCATCTTGGCTTAATCTATCTTTCAGATAGGAGGTACAGTATATGTAACTGGTTCAAGTATGATAACTATGTCCAGCATTCTAGAGACCTGACTTGTTAGAAATCTAGACTCTTTACGCATTTATACATTCTTGTTTGGGAGCAAATGTTTAATTGAACTCATCAGAAACCTGGGTTATTTCTACATGGAGAGGAATAGGATTGCCCTGGAATTTGTGATGTATGCTGTATATGACTCATCTGCACATTAGCTAAACAGTTCTTGGGTGGATATGTTGTGATGGATTACGTCCCACGTGGCATGATGATTGTGCGGGATCAAAGGATATTCCCTTAGGAGAATCTGAAATAAAAGTTGCCTTTCAGGAAAAGCTTGTTCAGGTTTTCCAATATGCCCTGTATCTACAGGGGAAATTTTCTTCTGAGATGATATAAAGGAATAGATATGTTTGGAATGGATTATAGTAATAATGTGTTGTGATTTCAATTCTGAATTACAATGACCCTTACCAAGGTTTTTTGGGTGTGTTAAAAGTGTTCCCAATTATTCTAGGCATTAAATGCCCATGGGTCGCTCACAGCAATTTTAGTCACCATAATGTAAGGATTCTCAACCTGCGGCCCATAGGCCGGATGCAGCCTATGGCACCATTTCATGTTGACCCCCAACCACCTCCACCACACCAGGAAGTGCCAAGTGGTGGAGCAAAGGCAAAATGGCCGTCCGGCCCCCGAAGCTGTCTGAGGCTCCTTGCTTTAAAAGGTTGAGAACTCCTGCCATAAAGTAACAAGTAAATCACAGTTTTAAAAGTATTTTCTTAAAAAACTAAATAAACATTCCCCTACAAACAAAGGGCCTTATCAGTGTCATACTCCCACCACAACCTCCTTCCTCTTTGCAGCCATGGATTTTTGCCCCTAGTAGACTCGTATATAAATCTCAAAGCCAAAACCATGTCAAAAACACAGCTTTGCCCTCTAAAACCCAAATTAATTTTGGTGACACTGAAGCAAAGGTGTGTGTGCATTGGCCTCCACCCTATTTATTTTATACAAACAGGAAAAAAGGATGTGGTCAGAAATTTCTGAACGACGGTGGAGCAAGATTTTCTCTCTTTCCTACTTTTCTACCCACACAAAATGGATCAAGGGGCAGGAAGATAAACAGGCAGAGAGCTGCAATCTAGCAAAAGAATCGGGGACCTCTTTCAACCTGTGGGCCACAATCCAGCAGTAGGTGGGGCCAACACCAAAAGGGTGAGAGAAAAAATACCAGTTTAGCTCAATGTTTTTAGTTTCACCTTCTAGGCCTTAAGAGAGACATTTCAGCATTTTAAGATGGGGGAAAAAAATCTCATTCAACACCCAGGAAACCACCAAACAACAATGTACAGCAATAGGATAAAAAGGCAGAGACATTTGGAGAATTCTGGAGAGGCAAATTGGGAACAAAGTGCCAGATTTGGCTTTGGGTCCTGATGTTTCTAACTTCTGACCAAGTGACAGTGGCATGAAACCCAGGACTATAGTATTGTAGGAGCACTGTAATGTAGGTTGTAAGAACGTTGTGTAGGATGAGGCTCCTAAGCAGTGGGTGTGTCCTGTGCTAATTTTTAGGAGCTGCCTCCAGTGTTGCTGGGGGTGGATGCCTCCTGAGAAGATACTGAGGGCTGTGCTATTTTGCCATTTGCTTCCCCAACAGCTTCTGGAGTACATACTATGCCAGTATCTTCATCAAGCAGCTGCTGGCACTCTTCTCCCTCTCCCTTGCCACTGATATCTTCCATGGCCACTGAGGGCAACCTGGATGGACGTTTCCCGAAGAATGTGACAAGGGTATTACGTCTTGTCCCCCCTTCCCCTTCTGGCACTGCCACTGCCTCTTGCTCTAGATCCCTTTCCAAGCCTGAATCATCAGGCAATGCCACCTGACCTGCCCACCCCGCTGCATTGAAATCAGTAGAGCCAGAGTGACGACGGTGTCTATGATACAAGAAAGCCATAAGGGCCAGAAGAATCAGGATGCAGAAGACAACTGCCAATGTTATTCCAGTATGGTTGTTTCCCGAAGATCTTGCGTTGGGAGGCACAGATTCTGTTTTTTGGATAACAGTGATTGTGGTATGAGGACGGTGGCTACTAGTGGAAGATGTTTCATGGTGATCTGGTTTGTGTTGTCCAGGGGTTGTTGTCATATCTGTTTCATGGTGATCTGGCTTGTGTTGTCCAGGGGTTGTTGCCATATCTGTTTCATAATGATCTGGCTTGTGTTGTCCAGGGGTTGTTGCCATATCTGTTTCATGGTGATCTGGCTTGTGTTGTCCAGGGGTTGTTGCCATCTCTGTTTTTCTCCCCTTATATCTTGGCTTCTTTGATGGTTCCAGATTGAACTTACTGCTCAAGGTTGTGCTGATAATAGGCATTATTCCAGTAGAACTCATAACCTTCTCAATGGCCGTAGGAGACTGTTGCTCAACACCTGCTTTCGTACTGATAGATTGGTCAATGGTACTCTGGGTATAAGAAGTGGCAGCCTTAGTTCTCTGCTCATTCAAAACACTTTTGCCAAGAGAAGGTGGCCTGCTGGATGTGGATGGTACCAAAGATTGTGAAACCTTTTCTCCAGATTTTGAGACTGGCGCTAAAGTCTCTGGGCCAGGGAGCTGTTGTGGTGACACTTTGGGCTCTGCATCCATGCCCTTGCTGTTGGAGATGGAGATGGCGGAAGACTCCACGGAAGAAGGTGTTGGGGATTGAGAATGTTCTGCTGGAGCATTGGTTACATTCTTCATTTGTCCATCTGTGACAATGGACTTGCCCACAGCACTGGACATGGTATTGCTGGTAGCTGCTTCTCCTCCTCCAGAAGGGGTTCCCATGATTAAAAGGATACAAGAGCCAAACAGCATGCTGTAGCTAAACATTTGCCTTGTTGTTGCCATGGCAGTCGAATTCTGGAATGCAGGGTCTTTGGGGCTAGCACTCTGCAGATCAAAATCCAAAATCACCTGAAAGCAAAAGCAAATGAAGTTGTACCAATATATATATTCTAGAAGAGTGTGTTGCAAAGAGCAGAGCCTAAGTGTATTCCTGTTCTAATGGCAAAAGAAGTTCTAATCCTGAAGAGTGCAATAATTTGTACATAGGTCTGTCTTACTGGGTTAAGAAAATCATGCACAGATAACATGAAAATACACATACAGATGTGCACAATTGCGTCGTAATTCTACTCTAGAGCAAAGTAGTCAACATCTCTTCTCAGGCCTTTAGTTAAGACTGAGTGAGAAACTATTCACTATTCCTCCTAAAGTCTAACATAGTCTAGGTGCAGATGAACACTCCACTCTGTCCTCTGGCATGGATGCGTATGCATAATTCTGTCCCAGAGAAGAAAAGAAAAGGAATATAAAGAAATGTGCATTGCTCATGATTATGCTATTACTTAAAATCAACAAACAATCCTTAGGATTGATAAGAAAAGATCATAAAATTTCAAAGTGCTTCTTTAGAGGCATCAAAATCAATCTGTTGCGTTTTTTGGAAGCATTTGGAAGCATTTCCCAACATTTTTAAGAATACAGTGGACCCGTGCTTAACAAATGGCTCGCTTAAGAAAAATTCACATAACAAAAGGAAATCCATAGAAAACAGTGGCTTAGCTAACATTCCCCCCCCCCCAATGGATTAATTGGCTTTCATTGCATTCCTATGGGAAACTGTGTTTCGGTTATCAAATTTTGGTTTTCAATGCATTTCTATGGGAAATTTGCTTTACAATTTTTTCATAGTACAAAAGATACCAGAGAACGTATTAAATTTGTTAAGCAAGGGTCCACTGTAACTAGAAAGCATTACAATAAAAGAACATGCTTCCTGGTTGTCAACATTAGTCTTGAAATGTAACTTTGTTATATCCTAATTACCTCAAAAGTGATTGTGTGCAGGTAGCTACATTACTTACAATTACTGTAATTGATTCCAAGCTCTATTTATAATAGAGCTCTATTTCCAAACATTGCAGGATGGGTTGCTCTCTCGCTCTCTCTGTCTGTCTGTCTGTGTGTGCATGCACTCACATTTATCTGCAGCCTACGTCATGTCCCGACTTTTGCAAAATGAGAGGAACTGAAAGATACAGAAAAGAGGTCAGGATGGCGACTGGAGCCTAACAGGCAAATGGCAGCTTAGAACCACTGAGGAAGATGTGAGACTGAAGAAACACCTCATGTATGAATGCCATTCCATACCATGAGAAAGGTGAATTCATTTGCTGCAAAATCCAACCAGGGAATTTGGGTTTCCCTCAGTCTATCTACATTAACTATCCACACATGGAGAGGAGGAAATTGGCTAAACAGCCTTGTTTGTAGCTTGTTACTATAGCTTTCCTGTAACCTTGCAGCAAGTATGGTTTCAGAGGAACTACATTAACCAGCTGCAAGCAAGGATGTGTATCAATTTCATCTTCTCAAGATGCTATTTTTATTTTGTTATTGTGTGTGTCTGTGTCTGTCTGTCTATGGATGGGACAGGACTCTGGGTTGGTTCACATTTGCTTTTACATCAATTACCAAAATATGTGAATTAGTCCAATCTGAGTCCCCTAGCATTTCCTGAAATGTAATTGCAGTCTGTGTTATTCCTCACAACAGACTTCCACCTTTGGCTTTAATTTGACTGTATTTTTGATGCCAAAGAAGATGGCATTTTGTCTTCTCATCTTTCCTGTGCATTCCTAGAAGCACAATTTATCTTATTCCTAGAAGCACAATTTATCTTATTTCACTGCAGTAGATCTGTGCGAGTCTCCCTTTGGGGTGTTACACAAGAAGGGAGACAGCAAAAACACACACATCTCAGTGCTTCTCCTTCACGTCTGAGACGACCTTGAGAAAGAGAGCTCATCAAAGGAGGACATAGGGGGGAAACTGAGGGGGAGATGGGGTGTGTACTTTCACTCAGTTTGTCATATTGGAAATAGTGACTAAGAAAAATGAGGCAATGCATCCATGTCGTGGCTTTCATCGTTTATGAACACTGGGTATACAAAGAAAAATGGCCGGCAACCATTGTGGGAATATGCAGCTATGAAGCAATCTGGCGATACCAACAAGCATAGGGGAAAGAAGAATTTCTATCTCCTAGTTAAAGCTAGAATGGCTAAGATTTGCCTTTTCAAATAAGAGGGGCTAGAATTTACTAGCCAACATTGGCACACTCAATGGGAAATTAGGGGACTTGTAGCCTTAAAAAAAACCTATCCAAGTTATGGTTTTAGCAGCAACAAAATGACTTCAAAATGACTGGAATGAAGGAAACTGGGCACATATTATTGTGTAAAAGCACTTTGAATACTGTCAGCTTTCAAGATGTATACCTGTACACATTCCCAGGACCGCTTATTTAAAAAACCCAGTCTGTGCCATCGCTCATCCTGCTCACTCTACCCTCGTGCGCGGGAGATTTGGTAACATCTTCATACCTACAACCGCCCTTTCTTCTTCAACATTCCAGCCCTTTGATGGTACATCTCTTGATCCCACTAGGGACTATTTAGTGCAAGCTTTCTTCAGCCTGGCACCCACCCACACACTTTAAAAGATGTTATCTATGTATTGCTTTTCAAAGTTGAATTGAATTGTATTCACAATAAGTAGTATGAGGTTCGCTCAAAACAGGCTGCACTGACAGTACTTCAGGAAGAAATTGATATGGCATGTGCAGCAATACAAGTGGACATTTTGGTCAATGTGTATACATTTTTGGCACCCACTGTATGTGCCCCAGATTTGGATAGACTTGCCCCTAAAGGTAAAGGTAAAGGTTTCCCTTGCTCGAAAGCCAGTCATATCCAACTCTAGGGTTCAGTGCTCATCTCTGTTTCAAAGCCGAAGAGCCAGCGCTGTCTGCTTCTGCAGACGTTTCTGTGGCCATGTGGCAGGCATAACTAGACACCAGAGCGCATGGAATGCTGTTACCTTCCCACCAAAGTGGTTCCTATTTATCTACTTGAAATTTCTTGCTTTTGAACTGCTAGGTTGGCAGTTGTTGGGACAAAGACGGGAGCTCATTCCGTCTTGCAGTATTTGGGAAGCGAACTGCTGACCTTCTGCCTCCCAGTCAGCATCTTGACCTAATCACTCGCTTTCATCCTAACCTATCTGACAGGAAAGCCAGTTGTATCCAACTCTAGGGTATGGTGCTCATTTCCGTTTACAGCCAGAGCCACACTGTCTGTATCTGCAGACGTTTCCATGGTCATGTAGCAGGCATGGCTAGATACCGGATCACATGGAACACTGTTACTTTCCCACCGAAGTGGTACCTATTTATCTACTTGTAATTTCTCGCAAATGGTAAGTTGGCAGGAGCTGGGACATATGGTAGGGAGCTCACTCCTTCATGCAGCACTCTGGTCTCAAACTGTTGACCTGCCTATCTTCCAGTCATCAAGTTCAGTGTCTGAACCACTAAGCGACTGCAAACCCAATACATATTAAGAAAATACATGCCACGTGCTACTCCATTCTGCAGGTCTACCCCACCTCCTCTCCACATTTCAACAGGTTGCTCCTTAATTTTGTTACACCCAGGCATTTTGATTCCCACAAGTCCAGCTCCACCCCAGGCTATCTTTTGTTAGGATGAGGGAAAGGTCTACCTTTTCAATGAAGGTTCTTGCATGCCATGCCTTGGCTCTGCCTTGGCTTTGCCAGTTTTTCGCTTGACCAGGCAGGAAGGAGTGAATGAAACTGAGAAGGTGGCGGTGGCGGATAAATACTGAAAAAGAAGAAGCAACCGTTATACATGCAAAGGAAGTGGCTTTGTGGGGTGGCAACATTGTTAATTCCATCCGTTTTTTTAGATCGAAGTGCATGGAGGGGGCGGGAGTTTTAGCACCAAAGCTGGTGGGGGGAGAGACTGAAACATGAGGTAAAAAAAAAACCTGGGAACCCTTATTTTTATGGTTATTGCTATTTCTTTTGCCAATGCCTTGCTTTACTTCTCAGTGAGAGGAAGAAATAAAAGTACTGTATATATGAGGTGATGCAGAGTGTATTTCTTTCTCAAACATCCATTGTCTCCTATACTCATAAGAAGACAGACAACCACCAGGTCAGGAAGACTTTGGGTGATCTCCCCCCCCCCCCAATAGGATTCACAGAGCTGCCTGAAGGCAGAAATTCAACAGGTAAAACATCCAAATTATGTCCCACCCCTATATAAAGAAGGACAGAAAATAAATGCAGCAGAGGAATTATGTTGTTGAAGAAGAAACTAAATATCGCAATGAAAACATTACAGGTGTCTAATTAAAAGGCAAAAATGACGGCTGGAGAAAGAACAACATGTGAAGATGGAACCATATAAATGTAATAAAGAACTTTGCCCTATAAGTCTAAATACATACATACATACATACATACATACATACATACATACATACATACATACATACATACATACATACCTGGTGATGGTGTGGTCATATCATTTCTGCACAACTATGTAACATCAATTAAATATTTATCTCTCCTCATATGTCCTCTTCCTCCATTTCTTTTCCGGAAGTCGTGCCTTCTGCACAAGTTTGTTTAATCCATTTATCTTTCATGTCAGAGTTTGTTTCACTGGGCGGCGCCCACCCCCCCCCCACCCCCCGATATTAAGACTATTTGCCCAATGTAGCCCATCCAAAAACTCACACAGTCAGCCCTTAAAAAAAGGAATAAAAAACTTTTTTAAAGCCACCAGGATTTTTTTTAAATAGCTAACAGATTTTATTCAGTTTTATTTGTTGCTGTACTGTATATTCTTTTCTGTCAAAGTTCTTTTTAAAGGATTTTAGTGCTGTTATTTAAAACAGCGACATATCTTGTTTGCAATTTGTCACATATACAGTTTGTATGGCCACAACTCTGGCTTGTTCTCCATGAAAGCGCAAGATTGTCCTAGAGAGCCAAGTGTCTTGTTGGGCCCACTGATAACATCCTGTCATAACTGTTACTGCTATTTCAGTACAGGTATTTTGCAATTTGAAAAAGAGAACACAGCTAGAACGGAAACTGGAGGCTACAAGAAATGCTCCTCTAGAATAGTCCCACCAAACCTGTGGGAATCTGATAAGCAGGCACCAAATATAAGTTCCATGATTCTGTGGGTCTGACTCTGATTGGGAATTAAAATTGGATTTAGATCACAGATGGACAGTACAAATTCCCATAAATTCATTGGGACATTTCCCTTTAGGAATAACAATTGGGTTTGAACCTCTCTTACACACTATATTTGGAGAAGAACCTTAGCTCAACTCTCTCTGGCTTAAAAAAAAGTTAATTTAAATGTTTTTTTCTTTTATTTTTATTTTCAATTTTATTTGTGCCATTATTTGTGCTATTCAATTTAATTCACATAAACATTAAAACATTACGCAAACATGCAGTAGAGATCTAACTCCCACTACAAAGATCTGAATAGTGAGAATGTTACATATTCCCAGTGCTGTTATATGTAGTTGAAGCTTGGACATTGACTAACCCTGACCATCTCATTGGTAATCTTGCAGATTGACTACTGTAATGCTCTCTATGTGGGGGTGCCCTTGTGTTTGATACGGAGATTACGGCGGGTCCAGAATGCAGCAGCCAGTCTGGTGACAGACATAAAGAAATTCAAGCATATTTTCCCAGCCTTGGGAGGCCTGCACTGGTTACCTGTTGTCCACCGTGTCAGATACAAGGTGTTAGTGTTATCATATAAGGACCTTTACAGTTTGGGCCCTTGTTCTCTGTCGGAGCATCTCTCTCTCAGAACAACTCTTCTCGTCACCCGTTTGTCACAAATTACGCAGCTCCAGGTGCTCACCCCAAGGATGGCTAGAAATTTTATAACTAGAAATAGCGCCTTCTCAGGGGTGGCACCAATACTGTGGAATACACTACCGGTGGAGCTGCGCCAGGCCCCATCACTGGCTATCTTCAAAAAACAATTAAAAACTTTCCTATTTAAGGAAGATTTTCAGAATATTATTCTCTTAGCAATAAATTAACTAGTCAGTATTTTAGGATTCTCTGTGCCCATAGATGCCAGTTATTTTTATTTTAGAATGTATTTATTTGGTTGGCTTATTTTTAATTTGTTCTGTGTTTTATTATGTTATCTGATAGTTAAGTGTACCCCACCCAGAGTGGGAAATTTCCCAAATGGGTGGTATAAAAATCCAATAAACAAACAAACAAAGCTTCTGAAAAGAAAATTGAAGCTTTTGAAATATGGATTTACAGACTTCTGCTCAGGACATCATGGGTTGACCATGTGATTAATGTGGAAGTGTTGTGCCCGATGGATAAAGAACAAGAACTGCTGAAGACCATTAAAGGAAGAAAGCTCCAATACCTTGAGGAATAACATGAAAAATAGAATACTTCAACTCACTCTGCAAGGGAAGATCCCTGGAAAATGAGGCCTTGGATATAGATGGAAGAAACATTTTTCAAAAACATTATGCAGTAGGCATGTGAAGAAAAAATCTTCCTCAGACCCTGCTGGTGAAAGGGACAAGATGAGATGAGAGGGCATTTTGGCATGGCTCAGTAAAATAGCCTCATGTTAAATTAGTACTCCAAGTGGCTTTTAAATTGGAGGTGTGGTGGTGGGGAAATAAACAGTGATATCTTGTGGCTCAGTTCACTTTCCTTTCTTCAAAATCATTTTTAAAGGAAGGGGTGGTGGAACCACACTATCTCCCTCCTTTTTCATGGTGAGTCCATAACCATGCATTACATCCTGCTACAGTAATGGAGTAGACCGTACAGCCAGGGACTTAACGTCAAGTGTCAGGTGGTAGTTAACTAACCTCACTCCCTAAAGGGGCCAATGGCTATGGGCGGATGAGCCCCTTTAGTTGGGGTGATGGTCCCTTTCAGTGGAGGAAATGCCACTGAAAACCATCATTTGGTCCCAAAGCAAAATGAACGGAGGAGGAACCCTGATTCCCAATAGTCATGCAGGCAGAAGAGGCCGTGCCAGTTGGACTGGCTGTTGAAGGTGCACCTTGTCCATATCCTCAAGGCTACGGCAGTCTATTACAGTCCCTGTGTTAAATCCTGCATGTTGCACTTCAAGTGTGCCACGGGAGATGGCTCCGAGATCACAGTGTGTGGGTCACTTCATGGCAAGATGGGATCCACCTTAAACAATTCATCCCAGTGACATTTTTCATGCTTGGGGGGGGGGGAGAGAAGCATTCTCGGATACGAATTGCAGTCAACACCAACAATGTGTTTTTGCCTCAAGAGCCATAAAGGCCGTTTGTGACTCTGGTTTAAAAGCAAAGTTTTATACATGCAACATTCAAACCCCACAAATTAATCTTATTCACCTCACTGCCAGTCCTTCCCGTATCTATTTAGTTCTCTATGTGACATGGAATTAAAAAGTTGGTGATATCTCACATTGCCTGGCAGTGTGTTGGTTTGTTCCTTACTTTCGTTTCCTCCTCTTTCTCTCCTCTGTCTTGAACCATGCCCTGACGTGGCAAAAAAAATTTAAAAAATTAAAAAGTGCCATATTTTCTGTACTCCAGCATGCACAACATACATTTTCTCTGTGTTACATATTTTTGTATCATGGAGACTGCCATAGAGTCTGGTAAGGTTATCCTGCTGTGGTAATAGAGTAGTCCATACTGCCAGTGACTTAACACTGATTGTCAGAAGTGGTCACCTAACCTAACAACTCTGAGGACCAGCAGCCTTTGGTGGCTAAGTCCACAGGGAAGGGTGATAGTCCCCAAATGGATTAAATTTCACTTGAATCCACCTAGATGAAGGGCAGCAGCTTCATTAATACTGGCCTGGGGCTGAAGAGGACTTTGTGTGCCAAAAGGGCTCAGGACCACAAAGTGATCAGTGGTACAGGTGTCACACTGCAATGTGGAAAGCAAATGGAAGGCCACTGCATTATATTGTTCCCAGGACAATATTCATGGTTGGTCACCATGATGATCACCAATATTGGAAATCAGATACAGCACTAGGAGGAGGAATGTCCCAATGAAAAGGAAGAAAGATTTTGGACAACCAAAAACTCACTTAACAAATAAATTGGTCACTTACAATGGTTTTTCGCTTAAAGAGCAAACTCGCTTAAAGAGCAATCTTGTGGAACGCATTATGCTCTTTAAGTGAGTTACAACTGCATGTGACAAATTACAAACAAGATGTGTCATTGTTTTAGAAAACAGCAATAAAAATCTTCAAAATGAATGTTGATGAAAAAGACTATACAGCAACAAATAAACCTAAATAAAATCTGTTTGCCACATTAAAACAAATCTTGGAGGCTTTTAAAAAGTTGCACTTCTGAGTTTTTGGATGGGCCACACTGGGCAAATCGTCTTAATATCTGGGGGCCACCACTAAATTAAACAAAACTGTGACATGAAAGATAAATAAATTAAAGGAACTCATACAGAAGACACACCTTCGAAACAGAAGTGGAGGAGGACATATGAAGAGATATACAGATAAATGTTTA
Organism: Furcifer pardalis; assembly: GCA_030440675.1. NCBI lineage: Eukaryota > Metazoa > Chordata > Lepidosauria > Squamata > Chamaeleonidae > Furcifer > Furcifer pardalis. The sequence goes on from CP126897.1 coordinate 10,131,771, forward strand.
ATTGATGCTGCCTAGTTGTACAGAGATGTTCTGACCGCATCCAGGAAAAAAGATAATCACCAAGTAGGGCAAAGCTCTATGACACTTATATGTCCCCTCCCTGACCCCCATGTTTTTCTTTGGCGGGCTCCATGTTTGCCTTTTAATTAGACACCTGATTTGGCACAGTATGATTTCATTGTAATGTTTAGTTTCTTCCTTTGCATCATGATTCCCACAGGGATGGACACTGAAAATTGGAAGTTCTTTTACACAGAAATATGTGTTGTGTATTCTTCATTTCAGTTTTAAGTCTTTCCCTGCTAAAACCAAAGCTTCAATAGGGTACCTTTTAAAGGTACTGTCCTCCCCTGTCCTCCAACATCTTCCTCAGCCTGCCTAGCTCTGTGCCAACTGCATCTACAATACCATCTAGCCATCTCATTTTTGGCCACCCCTCCTCCTTTTGCCCTCCACCTTTCCCAGCATCAAGGCTTCCTCAAGTGAATCCTCTTTTCTCAATTGATGTCCAAAGTACTTCATCTTCATCTTTATTATTTGACCTTCTAAGGAGCAGTCAGGGTTGATTTCTTCTAAGATCAACCTATTCGTTCTCCTCGCTGTCCAGGGTACTCTCAAGACTCTCCTCCAACACCACATTTCAAAGGCATCTATTCTTCTGTGCTCAGCTTTCCTAACGGTCCAGCTCTCACAACCATACATTATCACCGGGAATACTATTGCTTTGACTATGTGAATTTTTGTTTGCAGGGTGATGTCTCTACTATTAACTATGTTCCCCAGGTTTCTCATCGCTTCTCACCTAAGAATCAGTTGGCTTTTTACTTCATGGTTGCAATCTCCATCTGCAGTGATCTTGAATCCTAAGAAAGTAAAATCTGTCACTGCTTCTACTTCTTCACCATCTATTCTCCAGGGACTGATCGGACCTGTTGCCACTATCTTGGTTTTCTTGATGTTGAGTCTCAAGCCAGCTTTTGCACTCTCTTCTTTCAACCTAAGCAGTACAACTTCCTTAAATTCCCAGTTATCATACCAATGTTGGCTAAGGAATTCTGGCAGCTATAGTTCAAGAATGAGAAACAAAGTCATTCTCTGTATAACTAATCTAATTATATACTGTCAAATCAGTTGTTACTTATGGAAATTCTTTCTAAGGGTTTTCTAGGTAGAGAATGTTCAGAAGTTGTCTGGCATTTCCTTATAACTAGGAAACAGAAATTCTTCTGTCCCTAACATTTGCTGTGTTGCAAAATCATCCCATGTAGAATTTTGCCCTGTTTTTTAAAGCTTATAATTCAGATTGCTTTACAGTGACATATATTCCCATTACAGTTGCCAGCCACATTTCTTAGTACATCCACTGTTTATCAAAGACAAAAGCCGCAACATAAATGTACTGTTTCATCTTTCTTAGTCATTCTTTCTAAGATACTAAACTGAAAGTACACACCCCACCTCTCCTTGACAGTTGAACTTGTTTTTACACATAATAGCTGCCAACAGTTGGGATAAATGAAAGTAAAATGAAATAATTTGAATTTATGTTGCAATGTATAATATCACCAGAGATGTTTTATTGAGAGTATACTACCACATATTTAATTGTTTATTACCCCATTGTATGTAATCATATTTTATTCAATCCAATGTATTACATTTTAACTTCATATGGTCAGTCGACTAATCAATTAATAAAGAATTGAAAAATGATTTATGGCTAGAGGAACAAAGATCCAGCCCAGGATGGCTGAAACTTTGCAAGTAATTTCATTTATTGCATTTTGGTCAGAATTTTTTCACTAGGAGTCCTGGTGGCGCAGTGATTAAACTGCTGTCCTGCAACCAAAAGGTTGTGAGTTCATTCTTGACCAGGCATGGTTGACTCAGCTTTCCATCCTTCTGAGGTCAGTAAAAATCAGAATGTTGCGTGGATTTCAGCCGCCAGGGGCTTAAGCCAAATTTGCCACCTCCTGGTGGACACCGGCGCCCACTCCCACTAGGGCTTCTGGGAATTGCAATCCAAGAACATCCATAGCCCAAAAAGCACCGCCTGGCAAGGGCGCCCCCCAGGGGGACATGCAACACCACTGAGTAAAATGAGTACCCAGCATGCTGAGGGGGGTTTAACATGCTAATTAACTTGTGAACCATCCAGAGAGTGCACTAAGTGTTAGATAGATAGATAGATAGATAGATAGATAGATAGATAGATAGATAGATAGATAGATAGATAGATAGATAGATAGATAGATAGATAGATAGATAGATAGATAGATAGATAGAAAGAAGGTTTTTTAAAAAGAAGTTTAACTTTAGTAAAGCTACATTAACAGGGCATGATGTAAGGCCACAAATGAATTTGCCAATATATATGACAAATCGTCCTACAGTCATTATAACTTCTTTGTTCCCATTATCTTCTGCTTTTCATCCCAAACAGCACCCTAAAACAGAGAACTAGTATTACAAGATTCCCCAGGCTTTGCAAAATTACATTTACATTAACGTGTTTTCACTAAAGCTTATTCTGGCTAATCTTTCTCACGCTAGGTCAGATGGAAGGAACTACAGAATGAACTCACCACAAGATGGCTTCATTTTGGCACTTTTCAACTTTTCAACAGTTAAAGAAGTTAGGTACTAAAGTCTTTGCCTAACCAGTTTTCTAGGATAATATGCCTTAATGTAAATGTAAAACAGCTGTACCTCCTTAAGGGTTCTCCAATTGAAACAGTATTTGGAACAGCACAGGTGTAGCTTATTGATGAGTTAACTCCAAGACTTTGCTTAAAAACCCCAAGCCAGGCCACCAGGCCTTTTTTTAGGAACTGTGGTAGTATGTCAATATAGGTAAAGTTATTAAGTACACATTAAAATACACAGAGACACACCACATCCAAAGGTGAGTCAGTTACCCTGGGGAGAAGGCTATAGGGAGCTTCAGGCTAGCAGCTTCTCTTCCTCTTCCCCGCTTGGGAGGACAGCAAGGATGCCGTGCATACATGCCAAGTGCTTGGCGTGCATGTGCAGTGGGGGAAACAGTGAAAAGGTAAGCCCTGAAGGTGGTTTCCACACACCCCCCCAAAAAAAGCAGCTACCAGTTCTCCGGGACACTGGGAAAAATTACTACCGGTTCTGGCGATCTGGTGCAAACCTGTTACATCCCATCACTGAATGTGGCCCCTGAGAAACTCTCTGAAATGGAATTTGGCCTTCAGGATTTATTTATTTATTTATTTAGATTTATTATCCCGCCCCAATCAGGCGAACCTGACTCTAGGCGGCTCTCGGGCCTAGGCAGATTCTTGTATTAGATTGCAACCCTCTGCTTCTTTATCTTCCTCCCTGCCCCTTGATCCATTTTGTGTGCATAGAAGAACAGGAGAGAGAGAAAATATTGCTCCACCGTTGTTCAGAAAATTCTGACCACATCCTTTTTTTCCTGTTTGTATAAAATAGGTAGGGTGGAGGCTAATGCAGAGAGAAAGAAATAACCCTATTTTCCCAGGCACCTTTGTTTCAGTTTTAGAGGGCAAAGCTGAGTTTTTTACATGGGTTCAACAGCTTTGAGATTTATATATGAGTCTTCTTAGGGACAAAAATCCACAGCTGCAAAGAGGAAGGTTGTGGTGAAAGCATGACATTGATAATGCCCTTTGTTTGTGGGGAAATGTTTAATTAATTTCTTAAGAAAACAGTTTCAAAACTGTGAATGACTAAAATTGTTATGGGTGAACCATGGTCCTTTATGCACAGAATTTCTGGAAACACTTTTAACACACATAAGGGGAGATATATAATAAAATTAACCCACCCCCCACTCCGTATGTCCAGACAGACAGATATCTTGAAAATCCCCAATGGTTGGAAGGAAAATGTACAGAGATTTGTATGTGTATTTATTTAGTGGAGATAGTGAGTTAGGTATCTGGCTGAAGACCCATAGGTTAGAACAGGAGTCATGCTACCTCAGACAGCTTTGGGGGCTGAATGTCCATTTTGCCCTTCACCACTTCCTGGTGTGGTGGAGGCGGTGTGGGGGGGGCACATGAAATGATGCCATGGGCAACATCCGGCCCACAGGCTGCATCCCTGGGTTAGAAGTTTGACTCCTCAATTTGCCTCCTACACAAGGATTGTGTAAGCCTTTAGCAAGCTGCACAGTCTCAGAACACCCTCAGAAGAATGGAATGGTAACTATCTATGTGTATTATCTACCCAGATAACCCTGGAAAGGGTCGCCATAAGTCAAAATGCCTGTGCAGGGTACCTTATAACTACAGTACTGTGTTATCTATCCTAATGTACATTTTGCCTTATTTTTTGGCACATCATAGCACTGCTCAGAGTTGAGAAGAGGGTGAGGAAGAAATGAAAGTAAGGAGGAAATCAACACACTGCCAGGCAATGTGAGACAACCTGATAAAAGATCACCAACTGCTGAATTAGTTTGATAAACAAAGAGTGAAGCGGAGAGAGATGGGACAGGGTGGCAGCAGAGTGGTGAGTATTAATTCGTAGGGTTTGTGTGCTTTTTGCTCTCTCTCCACAGAGTTTAGAGATGCATGTATAAATCTCTGTTTAATCCAGAGCCACAAAAAGGCATTATGCCTCCTGAAGCAAAAACACAGTCTACAACAGGGTTTTTCAACCTTAGTACACCAGGTGTTCTTGGACTTCAATTATTGGGAGCCCAAGTCAGCACACCTGCTGATCATGGCTTCTGGGAATTGAAGTTTCAGAGCATTTGGAGCACTAAGGTTGAGAAACCCTGGTCTACAACCCACTGTAAGACCCTTGTAGGCATGGGTAAGAGCACTCCTTAAAGAAGGAGGAGATTAATTTGGCCCCCTCCTTTCTTTCCCTCCTCAAAAGAAAGAGAGAATAGCGTCCGTCTCAAAACCTGAAGAAAAGGTTTGCTCCCATTCACAACAAGAAGGCATCTTCTTCTGGGCCAAAACGTTTTGACTGAGCAGGGAAGTAGGATTACTGCTTCTTATACCCAGAGCAGGCAGTCATTACTGCCACCAAAGCAGGTGTCATACAACAGTCCCCTACAGCCATTGGCAAGGTGAAGACGTCCACTGGAATAATGCCTACTATTAGCACAACCTTGAGAAGTAAGTTTAACCTGGAACCATCAGAGAACCTAAGATATAAGCAGTGGTGGGATGTCAAAAATTTTACTACCCCACCATGACATCATCACAGTGTGGGCAGAGCTAACATCATGATGTCATGATGTCATGGGTGGGGCCAAAGAAAAAAATTAAAATAAAATTTAAAAATTATAAAAATAAGCACACACACACACACCTCAACCCACCCACAACACAAACCTATAAATAAATAAATACATATGTTAAAATACAGCCACCCACCCACCCCAAACACAAATCAATGAGAGCTTTTAAACCAGAGCTTAAAGCTTATTCTGGCTAATCTTTCTCACACTAGGTCAGATGGAAGGAACTTCAGAATGAACTCACCACAAGATGGCTTCATTTTGGAACTTTTCAACAGTTAAGAAGTTAGGCACTAAGTCTTTGCCTAACCTGTTCTCTAGGATAATATGCCTTAATGTAAATGTAAAACAGCTGTACCTCCTTAAGGGTTCTGCAATTGGAATAGCAATTGGAACAGCACAGGTGTAGCTTATTGATGAGGTAACTCCAAGACTTTGCTTAAAAACCCCAAGCCAGGCCGCCAGGCCTTTTTAGGAACTGTCGTAGTACGTCAATATAGGTAAAGGTATTAAATACACATTAAAATACACACAGACACACCACATCCAAAGGTGAGTAACTTACCCTGGGGAGCAGGCTATAGGGAGCTTCAGGCTAGCAGCTGCTCTTCCTCCTCCCCACTTGGGAAAACAGCAAGGAGTCAGTGCATTTGTGCTAAGCAATGTAGGCATGCTTGCACACCAAGTTCTTGGCGTGCATGCGCAGTGGGGGAACCAGTGAAAAGGTAAGCCCCAAATGTGGTTCCCCCAAAAAAGCTGCTACCGGTTCTCCAGGACACTGGGAAAAGTTACTATCGGTTCTGGTGAACTGGTGAGAACCTGTTACATCCCATCACTGGATATAAGGAGAAAGAAACAGAGATGACAATCATCCCTGGACAACACAAAACAGATTACAGATTGTTTTGTTTTGGTTGGTGCACTAAATCCCTATACAGTACTGTACCTCCAAGCCTTGTCGAAGGATTTTTGATAGTTTATGACGGGAGATAAGAGTAGAAATAATAGCCAGAAAATATAGCTATTAATGTTTGGATCTATGATGGTGAACCTTGGCACTCCAAGTGTTCTTGGACTTCAATTACCAGAAGTCCAAATCAGCACTCCTGGTGCTTAGGGCTTCTGGGAGTGGTTCTGGACACATTTTCGCATGCGCAAATGCATCTCCTCTACTTCTGAAAGTAGTTTCTCCCAGGGGTGGGATTCAGGTTTTTTTACTACCTACTTTGTGAGCGTGGCCAGGGGCAAATCCCCAAATGAAAGAGAAGGTTAATACTTTGGAAGGAAGGCAAGTGAACAAGGTCACAAGGTGTCCCCTTTTGTCTTCCAGTACATTCATCTCTATAAAGCTGGTTCTTTCTAGATCTTGGTGAAATCCATTTTTAAATATGGTGGAAATAGAGAGCTTGGGGGTGAGACAAAGGCAGCCTAAGGGTGTCGTCCCATCAAAGGTTGTACTCAGAATGTAAAAACTAAATGTAAAACACCCCCTTATTGAGTGAGCATGTACTGCATTGGTTGGAAGGTTTAGATACCTGGCAGTCACAAAATGGCGATCCTTCTTCAGCTCCTCTGCAGTTGGTAGGACTTCTGTGGATGGTGTTGGCGGACATATTCCAGGATGCATATTACAGGTATGTCATAGAAGGTCCCATTTTAAATGTGCTTTTCTCTGATCTCTGTTTCACCATGTGCTTACCCCCTCAAGATGGAGATTTGTACACGTCGGAGTATCTCTACAGACATTCCAATCTGACCCAGAAGTATGTAAATCAATCATTATTGGCTAGGTGTTTCCCAAGTGGGAAGGCTAATTCCAGGATAATAAAACCACTGTCCAGGGAATGCTCGCTCTCTTTCATCGTGGACAAGCTGTGGGAGGAACTCTCAGAATGTAATTGTGAGTCAGATAAGGCCATAGGGCCTAAGTAACCAGTTAAGTTTTCTTTACTTTTGTATTTAGTTTAAATGACTATTCTTGCAGCTTTGATGCTATACTCAATTCCTTTAAATTCTTAATAAATTTAACTAACCAGAGACCCTTTGTGTCTGTTGAATTGGGACTGGGGTTGACTGGACCACACATGGAGGCCACCTCTAACTACCTAATTCTGATTCCCTGCACTCTCACTAACCTGGCCAAGCAGAGCCAAGGGGAACTCATAAAGGGGAGTTGCCCCAAAAGGACTGGCAGACGCTGCTGGTAAGAAGATAAATTGGTGAGGGGTAACTGGAAGGCATGTTGAAGCCCCCAGGAGGAGGTTATTTTACATGACAAGGTAGAATAAGTCTTGCATGTACCTCAGAAGGCCAAACTCAAGATTATTATTTTTTTTTTGGGGGGGGGGGGGAGAGGATGGTCCTTCCCAGGGAAGAGGCAGACAGAGGACCAGGGCAACCAGGAAGAGATGGAGAGGATTTGTTACACAACCTGAGAGGCATCACCTGTTTTTTCTGGCCAGATGAGACACACCCCAGGCTGAATAAGTTTGATCTCTTATGACTTTAGAGACTAAGATGGGTTGAACCTAGGGTGGCCCACGCATCTCCTGGGGTTTGTTTTGTTTTATTTTTGTTCAGTCCCACAGTTGATTCCAACCCTTTGCGACCCCATGGACCACCACACGCTAGGCATCTCCTGGTAGCCATGTGGAAGAATCCTGCCTAAAGACTTAGAGAGCTACTCCTGCTTCATGTTAATAATGGTGAGTTCCATGGAACAATGATCCAACTCATTGCAAAACAATGCTTTTTTACCCACCCCACACATACACGTCATCAAACCAAAGTTGGAAAGTGTACTTTTCAAGGACAATTACTTAATCTATCATGTTGCAAAATCCTCTCAAAAAACAAGAACAACTGAAGACCCTTAACACCACCGGAATTTTAAAGACTGACTTCTTTCTTTTGTTTTCTTTCCACTTAAGGATTAATGAAAATGGAATGATACTTGAAATACTCTACTTAATATTCATAAAAAATGTCCTTAAGGATAACTAGGAAATGTTGCATCCTTGAAAGGGTAGTATTATTTCCATTCAACATGCTGTTTTTGAAATCTGTCTTCATCACTCCATGATTAACTCCCTACCCACTGTTACTCTTCACAGGTAATTACACTCTCTGTAATTACCTCTAAAGCCATTGTCAAAACATATGGGACCCCAGTCAGAATGAACCGCAAGGCTAAACTCCCTGTTTATACAGCTCATGATAAGTCCAGCACCAATGCTTGTTGCCTCAGAATCCTTTCTTTCTAAATTTAAAAAGCATTTTCTAGTCAATAGGGGGTAGGCTAGGCATGGTTATAGATGCTCATTTTATTTATATAGACTTTATTTATATCAACTTTTTTGCTTTTCTATTTCCAACAAAGATTTCATAGCTTGTGTAGCCTGGCAGATTTTATTTGGTATCAGCTTTTATGAACTGTATCTCACATCCTCAAATGTTTTTTGCTGTATTGAACTGGATGAACTTTTCCCGATCCCTCAAAAGACATCCTAGGGCATGGGTTCCCAACCTAAGGTCTACAGGCCAGATCTGGCCCCTGGTGCCATTTCATGTGGGGCCCCCACCCCTCCAAGGGCATTTGAGAAACAAAATGCCCATCCCTTTGAGGCTGTTGTAACAAAATGGCCACACCCATCATGCAGGAAGGGCAAAATGGCCACCCGGCCCTCGAAGCTGGCTGAGAGAATGTGACCTGGTCCGTGGCTTCAAAAGGTTAGGAACCCCTGTCCTAGAGCATGATGGCAAACCTTGGCACTCCAGCTGTTCTTGAACTTCAATTCCCTGATCAGCAAGAGTGCTGACTTGAGCTTCTGGTAATGAAGTCCAACAACACCTGGAGTGCCAAGGTTCACCATCACTGTCCTAGGAAATACCAGATGTTCTGGATTGTGGAGAGGGAGTCTACATATCTCTTGTTGGAAACCTTTCTGCTGTTGTAGCTAAATAAATACTGGGAGTATCGATGATAGACTACTTCACTTCTCTTGTATGCTCCCAAAGAAAACCAAAAAGTTATGCTGGCCAAAGACCTGGCCTTATGTATTGAAATTCTCTCCCACTGACATATGAGAGGGGGAAATTGACACCCACATGCATAACAGACACAAATATACGCACACACCCTGCTGCCCCTCCCTGGTTTGAGTAAGCAAAGCTTAGGAAATTGTACTTCCTCTGCCAGGGATTTCCAGAGCTTGGAAATATTGCTTCCCTGGACTACAGCTCCCAGAATTCCCCAGCCCCAAGGCAGCCAAAGTAATTTGGGGAGTTAACTTTTCTGCATACAGTATTTCACCCCAAGGACCAGGCAAATAAAAAAGGGCTTTAGTTGATGCCGAAAGGGGTTACAGGGGTTGAGATCAAGCAATCCTTTGGAGAGACTATTCTACAAGCAGGATTAGGCTCTGTTCCTTTTTTAGAAATTCAGCAGAATCTCCAAGGATAATCTTAATATCTTGGCAGGTTAACTCAGGAGATGTTTTTTCTGGGTTGTCTTTTGTAAAAGACAAATGGGTGCCAGCTTCCTATAACCAAAAGACAATTGGTGCATAGAACCCAGAATATCAGAGAACATTTTTTAAAAGATGCAAGGAAAGTAAAGCTTGTAGGTTTTTCCCTTTATCTGCTTATTATTTTTTCCATACAGTTCTCATTCTCCACACCAACCTTTTAATGCAAAAGTTCTCATTTCTGATGTCCTGTCTTATCAGTTTTTGAATATTTGCACTAATCACCAGAGTGCAAATTCCTCAGAATTTTCTTCATATACAATTTCCCAGTACTTTCCTACTCTCCTTTTCTCCCTCCCTTGTGCAAACAATGTAATGGTGATTTTATGTATCTCACACCTGACAGTAAAAGTTGATTCTTCTTGGAGTCAGGAAAGAGCAGAGGTGGTGGCAGGCTTTGCTGAGTCACATCATATGCTAAACACGCCGGCTACCATGCCGGAAAAAGCCCTCCAGGTCCTGAAGGGTTACATGTGGCTGGACCCCCCAAATGTGTTCTTCTTGATCCCACAACGGAGAAGAACTGTTGGGACTATATGTCTCCATCTGGAGGTCTTCACTGGTATCACAACTCCTTGGTTCTGCTGATAGATCATGCAGAAACCAATCGTTAGAGCGTTGGATCCAAAGGGGGACAGTTTCTGATGGCCTCAAGAGGACATCCGGCTCTCTGTGCCTTTGAGTCGGTTCAATCCAAAGCGTCCCACCCTGCCTCCAAACCAATTGACTTCTGCTTGGGGACTGAGATCCACGTAAAACTAGTCCACAGAGGATGGCTGAGAGGATAATAAATACTCCAGAAACGATAGCGAGGCTGGTCATGATTAGCAAGCAGTAGCTGCATTCATTGAGTGGGGAATCCACAGAGGGTGGAGGCATCACAGCGTCTATGGCAGAAATGGATCCGATGGTCCAGAGTAGTTCAGCCAGATCAAAGCTGCACCTGGAGCAAAAACAGTTCCTGGACAGTGCAAATAAGAAAAAAAAAAAAAAAGGGGGGGGAGGTGATGTAGGCAGATCAGTGGATTGTATTTAAGCCAGGGGTGCCCAAAGTTTTTGGGCTGCGGGCTGGTCATGTGGTTCAATGGGCCGGTAGTGTGGTTCCTCCCCCGCCAGAAGCAGAAGTAAAACACGCCTTGCAGTCTGTTTTGCAACAGAATGAGATAGATTTAATACCATTTTTTCTGCTTAAACCAGGGTGCTCAAACTATGGCCCATGGGCCAGATCTGGCTCCTGACACCAACTCATCTGGCCCACATTACCCTCATCGCCACCAGAAGTGGAAGTAAAATGCACCCATACACACATTTTACTTCCACTTCTGGGAGTGACGAGGGTGGCACGGGTCAGATGAATTGGTGTCAGGGGCCAGATCTGCCCCATGGGCCGTAGTTTGAGCACCTCTGGTTTAAGCCATCTGTTCTTTTCCTGATATAATTGCAGAAATTCAGAAAAAGGGAAAGGAAAATAGCCAGTGTTCTGCAAATCTGCATATATCAAGACATTTGCTCAAATTACATCTATCAGCATATATTTGCATACATTATCTTTGAGCTACCCACAGGATGGAGTTAAGGAATGGAAAGTTTCAAAGTTCAATGCTGTTTTGAAAGTCTGATTCACTCCCCCTTTTTTTGTTCCCTTGCTTCCCTTTGTAACCAACCACCACACCATTTTGGTTGTTGTTTTTAACAGGTGAAAAATTATACAGGATTTCAATCCTGGTTCCACACTCAAGGCTTTTATTCTACACCACCTTTGTGCTGGGATTACATCTCTTCATGGCTCAGAATGATGGGAGCTATAGTTTCTAATTTCTGGAAAGTGCCAGTTCTATGCTTCAGCAGTGCTTCTATAGGACTGGGGTATGCAAGTAGCTAGTAACTACATATCCTATCAGTCTACAGCCTGAGGTGTGAGTTTGAGGCTGTAGACTGATGGGATCTCTAGTTGACTACCTCTGGAACTTGCTATGTTGAGGAAAGGTATCCTAGGGGGGGCTACCTGCATATCCCAAGTTAAAATGTTGGCTCGCATCAACCAAGACTTAACTTTTAAGTTCTATCAGGCCACAAGGCCCAATGGCCACTTTGCCCTATTCACAGATCTAATTCAATGAATGAAGCTGTGAAAGGGGTGGGGGATAAAAAGCACACTGTAGTGGCCTTTCTCCTCATTTTTCTTTCTGTGTGGATTCCTCTTTCTGATCTCAACCCAAGATCCACAAGTGTGGAGTGCCAAGGTTGGCCATCACTGGACTAAAATAATACTAGCTTAACCCTTGGACAGCCACTGTTAATTAAAGGTGAACAGTACTGGGGTTAGTAAAACCAGTGATCGGACTCAATATTAAGTTTAGTCTTCTGTTCTTTTAAGTTACCACCATACTGCCCTGAGCACATGTTCTTTTCTAATTTCAGAACGTAAACAGAGCCAGGCATGGTAAGTACTTAGACATGACCCCAACAAAGGTAGGTGATCTCCATCCATCTCAAAATCCAGGGAGTGGCTGTTAGTCAGAGTTGATCATAAAATACAGGCAAGAAAAGCCAGCAGTTCTGACCCACTATCAGCCAGCTTGTTATGTTCATCTTATCACTAGTAGGCAAATACAGGACAGAAGTCAACCCTGTGAGCTGGTTAAAGGTCACCCTTGCTCAAAAGCCAGTCATATCCAACTCTAGGATTCAGTGCTCATGTTTATAGCCAAAGAGCCAGTGCTGTCTGTGTCTACAAATGTTTCCATGGACATGTGGCATGATTAGATACTAGGGTGCATGGAACACTTTACCTTCCCACCAAAGTGGTACCTATTTATCCACCTGCAGTTTCTTGCTTTTGAACTGCTAGGGACAGAGGCGGAAGCTCACTCTGTCATGCAGCACTCGGGTCTTGAACTGCTGACCTGCTGACCTTCCAGTCGTCAAGTTCAGCATCTGAACCACTAGCCACCGTAGTCCCCTTGCTGTTTAACAAACGGTGGCTGTAGTCAAAGTGGCAGGGGAAGAAGGATTAGGCAGGAAGTAACAATAACTCACCTCAAATATCTTAGTGCTGGATTCCTTGGTGCGTTTTGTGCAGCACTGCATCAGAGGAGCTCCCCAACAAAGTAGAGTTTAGCTTATTTTGGACAACAGTAGGGGAAAAGGAAGTGGTAGAGATGCCGCCCGTTCACATCACTTCCTGAACATGTCTTATGAGGTTTACAGTCCACAGAAAGGAACTTCCTGTTGCAACCCTCTTCTATGCAGGTATAGTCTTTTGCTGAGAAGCAAACATTGCTTACGTAGTCAAAGAGAACCTGGTATATGCGGCTAGAAAACGCACCTCCCAATCGGAAGGAAAAGGTTCTCTCCCAACTCAAAAGAAACTTCACAGAAGAAAAATACACAGCATAAATTTAATTCGGCTACCATGGAGCACAATTAAATTAGGGAGGAGGGAATTATCACAGCCAAAACAGTTCAAGTTTTCAGGGTTGGGGTTTTGTTTTCCTTTTCAGGGACAAGAGAAGAATATATACACACAGACACATAAGCTCTTGGAATTTGGACAAGTATAGAAAAACTACTGTAATCATAAATTAATAAAGAAAACTGACAAAACAAATTAAAACACAAGCAGTTAAAAAAACACACACATCAAACTTAAACGCCATGAAAATAACAAGCAAACAAATTAATACACAAAATGTTTTTTTAAAAAAAACACTAGGAGAAAAGAGGTAGATTTTTAAGGGGTGTGAAAATTGTGAAGGAATACATTTAATTAGGAAGGTGTTAGGAAGAATGAGTATTATCTGACTGCAGAAAAGTGTGTGAGTGTATGTGTGAGGGAATCTTACAGCAAGGAGGCCTAACTGAACTGGATGTGAAATCTTAATTTTTTTTAAGAATCTGTCTTAGGAAATGACAAATTAGTGCAGGAAAATGACAAAGAAGAGGTAGAAGCCTCGCCCATCTAAGTCAATCTTCACCTTACAGTTGTGGAAAGAATGCTTTCTGGCCAGTAGAATCAGAGCTTACAAGACCTTTATGAGTAGCAGGGAGTTTCACATCATCTGGTGTCCTCCCCAGGTTTGCCTTTGCAACTTGAGTTTGACTGCAACCTTCACAACAGCTAAGTGAGAAAAAGAGTTTCCAAGCAATAGTATACTGCTGTAAGATAGCCCCATCACAGTGCAAAGTACTTGAGGATAGTATAGTTTTACATGAGCAACCAAGAGCAATTAACTTTGCAGCAAACCTATTCTTCATGCAGACCGATCCGGCTGCATGTATTTTTGAACCCTTCTTAGGCAGGGGAGTCTACGGAAACTGTCATAATCTGCACCTCCGATTTCAAATGAACAGTTACACCAGGGGTGGCCAACCAATGACCCGCAGGCCGGATCCAGCCCGTGACACCAATCAATCCAGCCTGCAGTGAGGACATCGCTGTTGGAAGTGCTGGAAATGCGCTGGAAGTGCTGAAAACGTGCTGGAAGTGCTGAAAATGTGCCACCCTTGCTCCCACTGCCATGGGAAGAGGCGGGAGTGGCGAAAACAGCCAAAAATGTGCCATGAATACACCCGCCGCCAGAAGTGGCAGCAGAAACCACACCTCCAACCCACTCAGCTGTTGGAGGGGGTTTGGTCTGGCCCACAACGCGAAAAGGTTGGCCACCCCTGAGTTACACCATTGCTTACAACCCTCTTCATTCCCTAGCCAGCATAGGCAGTGTTAAAGGATGGTAGAAGCTGTGTGCTAGAATCATCTGGACTATGGGACAAGATGGAAGAACTTCTGATCCTTCAACATTTTATATGACATTTTGGCAGTTTCATGTCTGGGCTAGACACAGAGGAAGACGACGACAACTCATACAGTCTTTACCATTGGTTGTGCTAATAGATGCGCTTGTAAAGCAAACATTTAGATGTCCAAAGCCCTTTCTGCAAATCTAAGTTAAGCAAGAAAAGCTACTGCTTATTTGCGGGAATATATCTTTTTGAAGGAATGGAAAAACAGAGCGAGGGAATAAAGAAAATATTAATAGGTTCTAAGGCTTAAAGCAGGGGTGCCCAAACATTTTGGGTTGTGGGACAATCATGTGGTTCAGGGAGCCAGTCACTAAGGCCCGTGAGCCGCACCCGGGCCTTAGTTTGGGCACTACCAGCTTAAAGGATTGGGGGTGGGGGAGACACATGGAAAGGATGGAAGAATAAAAGATGTAGAGAAGAAATGGCCGAAGTATATTCATGAAAGCAAACATATTCACTCCAGCATCACCACCACCCCTTTGGAAGTGACATAACATAGCCTCACTCACAAAACTGTAGGAGGGAAAGGTATGTTGGGGGGGGGGGAGAGATACAAGTGAGGGAACAGTGCAGATTTGTGAGCAGGGACAAAGGTTGCACAAGGATACCTACAACCTAAAGGGTTTCCAGTGCAGAACAGCAAAAGGTGGAGGGGAAAATACACCGATCAATGCAACCCTCCCCCAAACAAACAAACAAAATCCCTTACCAACAGCCCCATCACAAATAATATTAATCATAAAAAGACAGTCATCCCCCCCCCCCAATTGTCTGTCCATGAGTCAAAATATTCAAGAGTGCAGGATTAAGAACAGTGGCTATCTTTTCTTCTTCTTTCAAAATGTCAACAAGAAAGCCATCTGATTCTTCTTCTCTTTTTGTCTTCCTTTCTCTTTAACTTGGTCTCCACTTGTTCCAACGAACACCTTCATCTCTCTTCCTTTTTGGACACTTTGGAGGAGTGCCATGCTGTGGAACTGCCAGGAAAGGGGGGGGGAGAAGAAGAGATATCACCATATTTTCACACTGATAGGACAGTAGCCATTCTTAGCATTTAAGCCGTTCCAACTATGTAACAAAGTCAACATGTACCCTACACTCACCGGATGAAGGTTTTGAAGGCAGCCGACTGGGGATTGATACAGAGTGGGACCCGTTTTCCCCGCTGCTGGTCCAAGATAAATCTGTGCACCAGTTCTGGTGGCGAAAAAAGGGTATCTTTGGAATTTCTATGCCTTTTCTGTTAGCATAGTATCCTCCTCCCTCCCAAATTTTATCTATCTTCCAAGCCCTGATTGCCTCAATTTGGTCTAGTCTTGTTTTCTTCCTCCCTCTTATTCCAATTTTAATTTCTATTTTGTCCTGCTTCTTTGTGAGCTGCTTTGGGGAATCCCAACCTTACAACAGTGCGAGTGAGAATTTGCATTTTCTCTCCCTGTTCTTTTCCCAACTCTATGCCTGCTGTACTCTGATAATTTCCACATACGTGACTGCAGTGGCTCAAGTGGCTAAGACGTGGACTGGAAGGCGGGAGGTCAGCAGTTCGATCTCCGAGTACTGTAGGACGGAATGAGCTCCTGCCTTTGTCCCAGCTCCTGCCAACCTAGCAGTTTGAAAGCAAGAAATTGTAAGTAGATAAATAAGGACCACTTCAGTGAGAAGGTAAACAGGGTTCCGTGCGCTCCGGTGTCTAGTAATTTTGTCCCAATAGCTTTGATTTTGTTTCTTAAATGCCCTTGGAGGGGAGGCCAAATCAAATGGCAACGAGGGCCAGATCCTGCCTACGAGGCTTAGGCTGAGAACCCCCGTTCTACAAGAATGACTGACTCTGAATCCCACTGTCCCTTCTTCTTTGCTCCTTTTACCCCATCCAATGGGGCTAAATATTCCTAACAAAGAAAAGCTAAAGTTGTTTTGGGGTGGTTTCAACTTAACCTGAGTACACTATTTCTTCTTTTTTTAACCTATTCATTTTACCTATGTTTGTTTCATGGAAATGTTTTATTTTTATTTTCTTATGATATTGTAATTCTTACACTATGATCACCATCCACAGTGACAGATTACTGTAACAGAGCAACCTAATGCTCTCTGTATGTTTAAAGCTATAATTGCTTCAATTGCTAATTACACAATTTGCTGGCTAGGATAATAGAAGTTCTAGAACAACTGAAAAACTGAAGAGTACTGAATAGATGCTGAGCTGGCAAATGGATAAATCAAAAGCAGTTCCCTTTGAGAACCCATCATTCCCTGAAGAGAGCAGGGCCGGTTGGGACAAGACCAACTACCTTTGACCTGCCAGACAGAGGTGAGGTTCTTCTCATACGAGCCATCAAACTTTGGATCAGCCCGGGGCTCAAAGTCATTTGTGTAGACGCGGCCAGAGGAGACAGAAAAGCAGCAGGTGCACATGCAGGTGTGGTAACGCAGGCGCCCCTCGTCCAGGTAGGGGTGAGAGAGAGCATCCTTGGCAGAGATTCTCTTGGCCTGCAGGGGAGAAGAGCAGACTCAGCAATCCTGGAGGCAGGAAAGGTGTTCCCCAAATTGGCAGATCCATACTGATCAGAGAGACTGCAGCGGCTTAGTGGTTAAGATGCTGTACTTAATGACTGGAAGGTCAGCAGTTTGAGACCTGAGTGCTGAATGACGGAGTAAGCGTCTTATCTCTGCCCCAGCTCCTGTCAACCCAGCAGTTCCAAAGCAAGAAATTGCAAGTACTGTATGTAAATAAGGACCACTTTGGTGGGAAAGTAAACAGTGTTCCGTGCACTCCAGTGTCTAGTCATGCCTGACAGTGCTGGCTCTTCGGCTATGAAACAGAGATGAGCACTGAACTCTAGAGTCGGATATGATAGGCTTTCAAGCAAGGGTGACCTTTACCTTTATAATGAGCAGACTGCTGCCCAGTCAAATAAAACTTAGTCAATGGGTTTTAGCCCACAGTCATTTGCTGCCAATGTTCTGCTGAACTCAAAGGAATTAATGAGGGCGTACCAGCCTAATGAGCTCCCATCTCTGTCCCAGCTCCTGCCAACCTAGCAGTTCGAAAGCAAGAAATTGCAAGTAGATAAATAGGGACCACTTCGGTGGGAAGGTAACAGCGCTCCAGTGTCTAGTCATGCCTGCCACATGACCATGGAAACATCTGCAGAAGCAGACAGCGCTGGCTCTTCGGCTTAGAAACAGAGATGAGCACTGACCCCTAGAGTCAGATACGACTGGCTTTCAAGCAAGGGAAACCTTTACCTTTACCTTTACCAGCCTAATGAATAAGCCCACAGAAGTTAATAGCCTAAACCTTTTCAAAAACAGATAACTAAAAGGCTGGTAGTCTTTCAGCTGTCAGTGTGGAAGCAAGGAACCTTTTCCCTCCATGCCCAATGAAGTTCATGAGAAGCAAATAAGTTAACAGTCTAGAGATTGCATCATGTACTTCAGCAAAATGGACACAGGTCTGTTCTAGCACTTGGGGTGGAAACTGCACCATTTCCAAAATTGTTTGTTGGGCTGCCTTACCCTTCAATAGGGAAGGCAGAGTAGCTGGACCTTACTTCACTGGCAGGCATTTCTACACAGTGGACCTCCAACATGATACCTCCCTCTATAATTTAATTAGTTTTACTACCTGCCTTTCTACCAAGATACTTCTTTTTCTTCTTCTGTGAAAACTGGAAAAATGAAAGCACCCTTTGGTGAGTTCATTCTGCAGTTCCCTTCGCCTGACCTAGTGTGAGAAAGATAAGCTGGCAACACAAGGTTGCAATTACCAGGGTACACCCAATTGTAGTTCAAGAATACCTATCTTCGAGGAGGCTCGTTCTGTGTACTGCTGCCAAGATACTTAGGGCAGGATTCATGCTCATCCATCATCCTTCCCCCATTATATCTTCACAACAACTCAGGTATATTAAAAGATCTTCCTTCTGTGAAAAGGACAACTTACCGGGTCAAAGACCAACATCCTGCAGAGCAAATGGACAGCCTCGTGTGTGGCTTCTCCCGACAGCATGTACAGGACAGACAATGAAGGCTGAAAGAAGGGAGACAGAAGCAATGAAGAGTGGTAGGGGTTCCACTCTCACCCTCATCCCCACCAGCCAATGCCCCTTCAGCCTCTTGCTGTCACCGAGAGTACTCACTGGCTTGTGACTGCCACGCAGGATATGGGCCCGGGCTCCTTCACAGGCTGAATGGAGAGCAGCAACAGGAGGTGTCCCCAAGAGGTCTGTGATCAGGTCCAGCTGCAAGCCAGAGGCCGGTTCAAAGCAACCACCCAGAAGAGGAAGCAATAATGTAAGAATCATCATTTACTTTCTGCTTCTGCCCTCTGAAACAATGGATTCTGCAGATGTTTTGAGCAAAAGCCCCCACCCTGCCTGGGGATGGGCAGGGTTGTAGTACAACACATCTAAAGGAAGCTACAGGAGGTAAGAAAAGCACCGGTAGCTTGCAAATTACCCCTAGCACAGTAACACGTAGGTTGAGTCTAAATTTCAGTGACAAAGTGTAGTGGGAAATTGCAGTCTCTATTTTCAGACAGAAAGAGATCAACATCTCAGGCCCATCAATTACAGCAGATCTGGATGCTAACTTGACTACATCTCACCAGTGAGACAATGGCTTTCAAAAGGCATTGACTACTAACTGTAAGGGAGAAAGACAATATATTATACCACCTCATAGGAGTAAGAATACTGTTTTTGGAAAGCCTGTTATAGTCATTACTGATAAACAAGTTCATTAAAAATCTGATTGCTGAACCACCACATTTTCATGCCACCTAGTGAGTCTCTGGAGTAATGCACACTCTTAGAAGCTTATTGCAATTCCAATCCCATGCCATCAAGAAAAATAAGAAATTCTATTTTCCATGTGTAAATCATTATAAGACTAGCTGCTCTTTGGTGCCAACTGTTGGGTAATGTTTTAAATTTTTTATTAATAATATCAACAGGGGAAAATACATATAAACAGAAGAATACCACTAAAATTAATTTTAAAATAACATTACATAAACTTGTGATGGCAAACCTTGGCATTCCAGGTGTTCTTGGACTTCAATTACCAGAAGCCCAAGTCAACACTCCTGCTGATCAGGGCTTCTGAGAACTGAAGTTCAAGAATAGCTGAAGTGCCAAGGTTCGCCATCACTGACATAAACGAATATGTGCATCCAACACCAATGAAACATTATTATTTTTCCCATTTAACGTGAACAAAGCTCCCTGTCTTATTCTTATTCCCGATTTCCATAAAGTTAAGTATTCATGTGCTGGTTTTATCCCTTTAGTTTTAACAAATACATAACTAATACACTGATCCCATGTCATTATAAAATATTTTTTTCTTTATCATACCATTTATTGGTATAAAGAAATATGGAATATAGCTATAAGTGATAAGACTGACGTGTGAATTAAAATTAAAGAAAAGTATGTTGGGTGTTTTATAACATTACAAGGATAACCAATATTTTTTGCAACTTGTCTAGTAAGCTGCAAAATCTCTCTGACCCATCCATACTCTTTCATAGTGTCCTGGTTTTCCCATTACAGATACCTGCTGAATGGGACTCTGGGCCTGGAAGAGGATCCGTCTACCGAGGAGCTCAGCGAAGATGCAGCCCACAGACCAAATATCGATTGGACGCCCATAGTGCCGGGTACCCATCAGGATTTCGGGGGCCCGATAATATTGGGTGACCACCTCTTGAGTCATGTGCTGAGACTCATCTGGCTCTTCCACCCGGGCTAAACCAAAGTCACAGATCTAGAGGAGAAAGACAAGAATTGTGTATTAATAGAGCAGGGGTTCTCAATGTTTTTCCCACCACAGGCTGGACCACACCCCCTCCGGACATGTGGTTCCCCCGGCGTAAACGCTGCTGCAAACCATGTCAGGTATGTTTGCGCAAGTGTATTTACGGCTGTTGTAAATGCATCCACTTCCGCTTCTGAGGTCATCACTGCGGGCCGGATGGTTTGCCACCACAGGCCATAGGTTGTGAACCCCGGGCAGAGATATGTCCCAAATGCTTTCACTGTGTGCTGCCCTCCACTGGGATGAGGGAAAAAATTTCCTTCATGTCACATGTTATCCTGATTTAATTTTTTTAATTGGTGGTTCTGGAGATGCATTTTAAAAGGAAGCAATGTGTTTTAATTCTGTCCTTCACGATCCAAGTTGTGTGTGGGTAGGGTCAACAAGAAGCAATAAAATGAGAAAGATTTTCTGTTTTATGTGTTAAGTCCCTCTTTTTTCAGTGTTGCTCTCTATGCTGCATGTCACCCTCTTAGAGCACTTCTCTGAAAGTGTATTTGGCCTTTTGGCTGAAGGAGAATAATTAGTGGTGATAAAGAAAACTATATCTAGGGATTCTACCTATTGGTGAAGTAGGTAAATTACCTTGAGAACACAGTTACTGTTGACCAGTAAGTTCCCAGGTTTGATATCCCGATGAAGAACACCAGCAGAGTGCAAATATTTCAGCCCTAATGAAGGCAAGCAGGGAAGAAAAGGAAACATTAATTATCATATGCTGTTACTGAAACAATTTGCTGTGGAAAAGACCCAGGGTCACTACTGTAATTGATCAGGCTGGCACAAAGTAATCAGACAGAATATAAGCACTTTAAAAGACTTGAAGTCAGTCAACACCTAATGGAAAGAAGTAGCTATAACTCCCTTTCTCTCTCTCTTTTATGGGGCAGAATGCCTTTGGTAAGAGGGCACCTTGTATGACAGACATCTCCATGATCTAAGTGGCAAAGAAGAATTATTCTTGTACTATTTTAGCTGTATGCCAATGCAACAGATGACACCGTACAAATAACAGTCATACAATTAATGATCCAAAATATCATTTATCAGGTTGCAACTCTACATAAAGTAATTCAGAGTGACCAAAACAATTAAGAGAGGGAACAGGGTGGATGTAGAGAGATGAGGAAAAAAAGAATGAGTAATAAAAGCTTGAGGAAGAGACCGAAAGATTGCAATGGAGGACAGAACAGAAGCTGAGAAGTTGAAAGATGAGAGAGACATGAAGGAAAAGAAAGAGTAGAATGGAAGATGGGTGGAAGAAATCTTACACAGATTGGAATTTCAAAGAAGGACTGAAAATTAAGTCATATTCAAGAGCTATAGCTTGATAGTAGCTATGGTGGTAGAGAAGTAGATATGTAACTCCTACCCCACATTTCCCCTCAACCTCCACATGCACTGGCTAAAATCCTGTTGCTTAATGTAATAAGTCACAGTAAAGCAGGCCCATAGGAGTCAAGGCAACTTAGGGAAGAAGTGACTCACCATATCCCCACTGGCTGAAGCTCTGATACAGAGCTTGCACTTACAAAGCTCCTATAATTAGAAAACCTGGTAATGTGAGGCTCCTAAATATAGAAGCAATGAGGGCACAATCCACTGAATGTGGATGAAAGCTTTGCATCAGACCTGAAGCTCTTCCTACCTTCAGGTCTGAATGCACAAACATGGTTACAGAAACTATAGAACATTTAGACCCTGCTTTGCAAAGGAGACTCAGAATATAAACAGACAGAAGGTGTCTGGCATTAAGTGAAAGCTTCAGTGAAGGAAGCTCCGCTTTTCCTCTAGGACCAGTAACTGGACCTGCCAAACAATTCCTAATGTTCTTGCAATACAGCCATTAGCTCTAGTCCCATCCTCCAAAATTGCACAGAAGACATTTCTACCTTTGCTTTGGAAGAACATTTATTCAAAAGGTGCTCTCAAGTTTTGTTTTCTCTTCACCAGGCTAAGCATATCTGGTTCCTTTACCCTTTTTCACAGGATTTGTTTTCTATACCTTTGACCATATACTGTATGTCAGTGGTGAAGAGCCTATGGCACGCATGTCAGAATGGGCACCCAGAGCTCTGTGGGCCGTTGCCTCAGCAGAGTTCCCCCTGCCCAGCAGCCCAATGGGAGTGCTTTCTCCCTCCTGTCTGGGGTAAGGCAGGCAGCTCACATGCAGTGTGAGGGTGTGGCGTGGATAGCAGCCTGTTCAGTCTGTGGTGAAGGTGAGTTTGGGCACTCGGTCTCTAAAAGATTTGCCATCACTGATATATGTGGTCCCTTCCTGATTCTGTTTCAGTTTTATTCAACTTTTCTAAACTGTGGCATCCTGAACCAGACATGGGATTTCAGGGGGTGTCATGCTAGTGGAAAATAAAGGGGCGTTATTACTTCTTGTAACTTTGAACCTGCAAAAGTCCTTTCAACCCACAGTAATCTCTGACATGAAAACACACTTTGAAACTACAATTCTATTAATGCAGCCTAGGATCATATCAGTCATTTCTGGGAGCCACATCTCCTTGTTGAACCATCTATCATTCCCATTGGACTTAGTCTTTATTTTTCATTTTTACTGGCCTAAATACAAAACAAACCTAAACACAGAGCAATGCACAATGACTCATTCTCCTTTAACGAAAGGTCTTGGCATCTTAACATTACTTACCCCTGAGGATCTGATAAAGAAAAACCTTGATGTGGTCGGCACTCAATGGCTGAGGAGACACTATGACTTTGTGAAGGTCACTTTGCATCAACTCTGTGATGACATAACTAATGAACATCGTCAAGAAAGGTAAAGAAAGACTAAGCAGTGAACGCTGATATCTGAGTGCCCAACCCTTCCCAATGTAGGCAGAAAAGAAAAGTTGGTTGTCCACTGTTTAGTACACAGGTTTTTAACAACTGAGGGGGCCGGACTGATTTCCACCCACCATTTACAGCTGTCGTAAACACATTTACAAAGGCTGTAAATTAGTCCATGGCCGGTTCCGCTGCTGGTGGCTGGATCGAGGGCTGGATTATTTGGCGCTGAGGGCCGGATTCGGCCCATGGGCCATAGGCTGAGAATCCCTGGTTTAGTAGTTGAACCAACTGCTTTTAGCAAAATTAAGAGGAAGAAACACAGAAAGGATGGACAAGTCAAAATAAAGGAATAGGAAACAAACTGAGCATACCACTCAAATATCAATAAATAAGAAAAAACTGAAAAATGAAATTGCATGTTTAAAAGAAGTGGGATGGAGGGAATAAGTCATTATAGGTTGAGAAATAGGCTAAAATTGAAAAATGAGAATGGTAAACTACTTCTGTGTATTCTCTACATAGAAAACTCTGTAAAGGGTCGCCGTAATTCAGAACTAATTTGGCAGCTCATAATTATTATTGCAATTATTATTACTTATACATGAAGAAAAATACACTAAAACTGAAAAAATGAGAAACATAATAAAAACAAAGAGTTACCAAAAATTTAATTAGAGGACAAATATAGAGAAGGAATGCTTGTGGCGCAGTAATTAAACTGTAGTACTGCATCCAAAACTGCTGGTGTTGTGAGTTCAGTCCTGATGGAATTCAAGGTTGACTCAGCCTTTCATCCTTCCGAGGTTGGTAAAACGAGTACCCAGAATGCTGGAGGTAAAATGCTAATTACCTTGTGAACTGCCCAGAGTATGCACTAAACACTATGGGGTGGTTTATAAGTGTACTGTAATTGCTATTGCTATTGGAATGTAAAAGACAGCAGCATGTTTCTCCCAATCTGGTCTCCTGGTAGACTACAATTCCCATCATCCTCATCTGGCATGGACATCACAGTCTATCATGTGTGGAAGATACTAAGTGGCAGAACGGTGCCATATATTTCAGTAATAAAAGGGACAAAACCAAAATAATAAGAAAAAGAGGTATTTATAAGGAATGAAAAGAGGAAAAATTATATTGGGGAA
The DNA here is from genome assembly GCA_030440675.1 of Furcifer pardalis. Classification (NCBI taxonomy): domain Eukaryota; kingdom Metazoa; phylum Chordata; class Lepidosauria; order Squamata; family Chamaeleonidae; genus Furcifer; species Furcifer pardalis. Next base: position 10,156,118 of record CP126897.1, read on the forward strand.
AAGAAAATACTGTGCATAAATTAGTTAAAAGAGGGAGGTGGGGAGAGATCACGTGGTAAAGTAAAATGAGATTGCACCAAAAAAAATTCATTAGGAAGCTGTGAAAAAAAATTGAGAGGAGACAGAAAGCTTGACGACAACTGCAAATGAAAGGAACTGAACAGAGATGGGAAATAAAGGATAAAATAAAAGAAATACAAAACAGAAGAGATGAAAAATCCTAATCATTTACAAGTTTTAAAAAATTAAACAAGCATTAAGAAAAAGAAGCAAACAATCAAATAAACAACAGCAAAAAAGGAAAACGAAAGAACAGGAAACAATGTATAAGAAAGATAAAAAACAAATAAGGTACAATGAGAAAATAATTACACCAGCATACACATAGGAAGAAGGATACATCTCCTCAAAGCAGTCAATTTGTGGAGGCTGAAGAATATCCAGTGCTGAGAGGACCTAAGAAGAGGTGAGAAAGCATTCAGAAGGGAAACAGTTTTTTTCAATATCCTGTTGCATATAAATAGGTTGAGCAAGGATAGTTATACAGTACATTTGTACAAGAAAGACACCCTAGGAAATTTAGAAAGAAATTGGGGAAGGAATATAAATATAAATGTTTAAATAAAAATCAACAGCACAATCCTATATGGTTTTCCAATAGGAAAATGAATGAGCATTACTGGACGTTCCTCCAGGTGTGTTCAGAATGGCAGCCTAAACCAGTTTCAGAGTCATGAACTCCCCAACACTCAGCCCCCACCCTCCAAGGCTGGCCCCCATCATTTTGCCATCTAAGGAAGAAAATTCCCAAATGACTCATTCCTCTACAATAGTAAATGTATTACAATAATAAATTAAATGAATAACATGTTGCCTTTTAATGGTTCAAAAATCAGCCAAGACTGCTATGAATAGGCTGAGGATCAGAGTTCCTAAATGTAAGACCAACATGATAAAGTTTGGGCTACTGGCAGACAACAATAACGCTGTGTGAATGTGGAGAGATACAGAATCCAGTTCATTTGCTGGTCGGTGGGTTACTACCAGAAACATGTGCTAATGAGGATTTAAGTTTGGCCAACAACAAAGCCAAGAAAGATGCTTCATATTGGCAGTTTAAAGTCTGACCTGGACACAAAAGAAGAAGCCGAGACTGCTGCAACAATCTGCCTAACAGTAGGGCTGGCCCTGTCTGACACACAGAGACAAACTACTGCACTAATGTGAGCATCTCTTCTTCATTATTGGGCTGGATATAAAAATTGTTATACCTCAATGCTGCACCGACTACCTGGGTTGGGTCTTCACAGAAGAGTCATGGCCACAACAGAATCTATGTCATAAGGTTTAGGAAGACCACAAAGCGAACCTGAATGGCTACTAGACCCTCAATACCTAACGCTTACATCTGCCTTTCAGCACTTTGATCAGCATTAGCTGCTACATCTGCCATTTTAATTTCCCACTGTGTTCACAAAAACAAGATGTACTGTAAGAAATATAAACGCATTGTGCCACATCATGCTGGTGGCAGAACACTCCTGCCACCACCAATGGATAAACCCAACAGAAACAAAGCTTAGGAAAAGTTACTTTTGGAACGACTGCTCAGAGAATGCCCCAGCCAGTCTGGTTATGTTGATTGGTGATTTTTGCATTCCTGGTCTGATAAAGTAATTCCCCCTTGCTCTGACAGGTGACTCAGATCTAATAAACAGGAGTTAAGTCTTTAAGGTGCCACAACATGGCAACCAGATGCCAAATTAGATGTCAACTAACATGGGAACCACTTTATTTATTTTATTTTTTTTATTATTTATTTTATTTATTTATTCATATTTATATTGTCGCCCACTCGCCGAGGCGACTCAGGGCAACTTACAGTCAAAACAGCAACAGTACAGTAAAAATTATAAAATAAAACTTCACAAAAAAATCCCAAAAATATCAGAGCTAAAAAGAGCTAGCCAGAAGGTAAAGCATAGAGCTAGCCCTCTTGTAACCTTGTGCTACACACCCACTTACATTGTCATGCTTGAAGTAGCAGAGCATTCTCAACTCTCTGAAAACCCGTTTGCAAGAGACCAAGTTCTGGAAAACATTGGGCATCTTTTTGAGTGCAACTCGAGACCCATCGCGAGGATCTGTTACTGACCTGTGGAAGGAAAAACATAATGCCTTTCAAACTATAATCCACAGCTCAGCTGATCTTTTGACCCCTTCCTCCCCTTTAACATTCTGAGTCCTGCAAAAGAGAGCATTTCCTCACTCACCAGACCACTCCAAATGCACCATAACCGATGGGCCGATCTGGTTCTGGTTCTACCATCACCGCATTACCAGGTGCCGTCTGCTGTTGCTGGGGGGAGGCTATCTGTACCCCATTATTGCAATAATACTTCTGTCCCCCGCCTAGCCCAGCTAATGGAGGTTGTATTAACCCAGTTAGTGCCCCAAAAACATTGCTACAAAGCTGAGCTTGCAGGGGATGGTTGGGATCCTGAAAGGCCATTGGACAACTTGGTGAGAGTGTGAGAGAAAGAGGAACACTTTTGGATGCTGCAAGGAGGCAGTGGAGGGCTGCTTAGATTTTGATCAGAGTCAAAAGTGTGAAGCCCACCTGGATTCAAATGAGGATTTCAAGGTGTCCTTTCAAAATGAAGAAACTGAGGGTCTTTGCAGACATCCAGTGGAGGACTATTCTTAAGTGCAAATATAAAAGATTGGTGAAGTATCTGTAAAATTGAGTGCTCAAAGGTTCATAGGATCCTAAAATTTTATCGAAGCATTGTTAACAGTGCTACAGCCTCAGCACCAACATTTATCTAATTTTCTAAAGTTTTAGGAGATATCCTGAGAAACTTTCAGTGTAGAAGGCTCTACAGAATTGGTGGACATGGAGAGTGGAGGTATCTCAGATTGGGATCACTATGGGGGATAGTTTTGCAGGTCTCAGTTGTCCACTTTGGGTACACTCTAGTTGAAATTGCAATGATTCTGTAGATGAAGTACCTAGTTTATCTAAACCACTTCTTTCCGATTTGGGAAGACTCCAAACAATAATTCTGATAGAATTAGGTGTTTTCTCTAGGGTATTCTCTTAAATTTAGCATGCTCAAGTTTTTTGTTAAGAGAAAAGTTCATAAGAAGCCAAAACTGATTTACAGGGTGAGGTATCTAAACACAAAGTGAAATGACCAGGTAGGCTCACTCTTACAAATTTGGGAAGATAGGAAAGTTATTGTCTTTTAAATGAGGTACCTCTGGGATTAGGATTCTTTTAAAGGTTTCTAAATTGATTTGGCAACACAAAATTATTATTTTTAACAGAAAGTAGATGAACACTCAGTTTTTCTCTTACCATGTAACTGAAATTTAGGCCATGTATTATTATCCTTTTGCAGGCTAAACAAATCCTAGGGTTTTGCCTGAGTTGAGGGAAATTCAGCCTCTTCCTTGATAAAGAATTGATAATTTGGGGAAACCTTGTGCACATAAAAGAGCAATATAAACGGTAATAGTTTAAAGGACCAAATTTAAAATCAGATCATCTGGGAATCAAAGAAACAGGAATCAATTTCAGAAACCTCCAAAATACCAGGGTCTATTGCCTTTTTAGTAAGGTTAAAATTAATTAAAAAAAAAACAGGGAAATTAAGGGTTTGGTGGCACAAATTATCGGTTGGCTGAAGTGAACTGATCTCCCAAGAGCTGTGAGAGAATTTCAAACCAGGTCAGAAGAAATAGGGGAACTTTCAAGTATATTGTGGGATTTTATTCCCAGTGATGAAAAGGTGGTGTGAATGAAATTTGAAAGATGAAGGAAGAGCTGCTCTTTGTGTGTGAGTGTGTGTTGTTGTTTTGGGTGGGGTGGGGGGGAGATCAGTTTTGGAGGAAATGTCTCCCCAAAAAGAGTGACTCCCTTATGATGCAAGTTTTAGGAAAAGCAGTGTGCTAACTAGAAAAGGGGAACCCCCCCCCCCAAATATATATAGAGGGTGGTGGTAAAAAAAAAGATAGTGCCAATCCGTGGGGTGTTTGGCTGGGGAGGTGGTGAATGGGATGTATTATTTTGGTGGATAATAGACTACTAGAGGCGTTCCTAGAAACAGCAATTGGGGCGCTTAATTAGCCAGAAAGGCCCCCCACCTTCAAAGAAGCCTCTCTCCATTGGCGGGGGGGAAGGTGGGGGCGCCCATAGCGCTGGAAAGGGTCCTTCCCCCCACCCGCCCCCCCACTCAGGGGGGCTTCGCAGCCTCTCAGCACGGCATTTGGGGCGGGGAGGTCTGCTGGGGCCAGGGGCACACAAAGGGGGTCTTCCGGGGAAGGAAGGAGAGGGGGGGGACAAAAGAGGCCTCCCCCTCCCTGGGCAAAATCCCTCCCCCCAGCAAACCCGAGCCAAGAGGGCGGCGGCGTCTGGCGGGGTCTTTGTTAGAGGTGCTGCGGGTCCATCTTTCCAGGCAGGAGGGAAGGAGGAAGGAAGGAAGGAAGGAAAGCGGGCGGGCAGGAAGGAGAAGGTGGCGGGTTGAAGGCAGGCGAGGCTGAGGCCGAGCAGGAGGACCCCATCTACCGGCCGCCGGGAGAGAGGCAGGCGAGGCAGGCGGGCGAGAAGCCTGGAAGGGAAGGGAGGGCCCGTGTGGTCCCTCCTGAGGTAAAATCTAGGTGGATTGGCAAGGGAAGGATGATAGGTCGGATGATGACGATGTGGAAAGGAAACGTTTGAAGTAGCAGCCTGTGCAAACATATCTGAAATTAAACATGAATTTTTTGGAATAGTAGCCGTGTTAGTCTGTGGTTCAGGCATCTCAGAAAACAAAATAAAAAAACACAGTAGCACTTTAAAGACTAACTGCTCCATTTTTATTGTTAGCTTTCGTGGACCAAGTCCACTTCATCAAACATTAGAGTGAAGCCTCGTGGCATCAATTGATACCAGACGTGCCCAAACATTTCGGGTTATTATGGGCCAGTCCCGTAGTTCTGGTCATGTGGTCCCTCCCACAGGAAGGAGAATAAAGTGTGCCCACACGTGTGCAAAACGCTGCTCTAAATGCTGTTGCGGGTGCATTTATGCATTTGACGCATGCGCAGATGCATTTTACTTCCAGGAGCGGCATGGGGCTAGATTCAGGGGTGCCCAAACTTTTTGGGCCATGGGCCGATCATGTGGTTCAAGGAGACAGTCACTAAGGCCCTGGGGCCGGGTGCAGCCCCAGATGCCAATTCATCCGGCCCACCAAGCCCTCGTCGCTCCTGGAAGCAGAAGTAAAACGTGTCCGTACTTCCGCTTCCAGGAGAGACAAGGGCTTGGTGGGCCTTAGTTTGGGCACCACTGGGCTAGAGATGATTTGGCACCCCGTGGGCCATAGTTTGGGCATCCCCTGATTTATACACACCAGGCACCCAGGAAGAGAAAAGGACAGGAGACAGGGAGGGTTACTAAGGAAGAATAAAGAAGAGAGAGAGAGCAAAAGATTAATCAACAAAAAAAATTTACATAAAACAAGTGAAATATCAGTGTAAACAAAACAACAAAAAAGTTATGGCACCTTAAAGACTAACTCATGTATTTTAAATGTGAGCTTTCGTGGATCAAGTCCACTTTGTCAGACATAAGCATGAGACCTCATGACCTCTTCATGAGATTAATGGATCTCCGCTCTAGTCAGCTGAATATAGTGCCCTTCATAGTTCAAATCTTTGAAGTGGTAGCCATGTTAGTCTGTACAAGCATATCAGAGAGTAAACAAAACAACAAAAAAGTTGTGGCACCTTAAAACAAAAGATTCTGTATACCACAGCATTCCATATGCCTGCCACATGAACACAGAAACATGTGCTGGCTCTTTGGCTCTAAATGGAGATAAGCACAGGACTGTGCTTTTCAGACAGGACTGGCTTTTGAACTTTACCTTATCTGAATAACATCTGATATGCTGATGACACAGTATTGCTTGCTACACACTTTACAGATCTTCAGTTGATGCTGGATCGAGTTAGAGCTTCAAGCACAGAATATGATTTGAATCTCAATACCAAGAAGACTAAATATCTTGTTATAAGCCAAGCACCAACTCATGCCAAGCTAATGGCAGGTACACAAGAAATTGAAAGAGTGTATAAAATTGCCTATTTTAGGAGTACCGTATATACTTGAGTATAAGCTGACCCGAATATAAACCGAAATACCTAATTGTGACATGAAAACCCAGGAAAATAGGTTGACCCGAGTATAAGCCAAGTGTGGGAAATGCAGCAGCTGCTAGTGGGTTTCAATAATAAAATTACATGAAAATATAGTAAAATTAATTAAATTGTTGACACATCTCAATCCGGCGCAGCCTTGGGACCTTTGTGGTAACTGACCCAGGTATAAGCCGACTCCCCTTTTAGGAGCGTATTTTTTGGACTGAGAAACTTGACTTATACTCGATTATATACAGTATTTTAAATGAAAAGTGGGTTCACAAGGTAGAGCTTAAAATGTGGATAGAAAAAGCAAGATATACTGTACCTTCAAAAGGCCACAATGGTGGGAAAGGTTGGATGCCACAGGGGAAAAAATGAAGACCAAACATGAGATTGATTAGCTTCATATAGGAAGCCATAGGCTTAAATTTGCAAAAACTGAGCAGGGTTGTTAAGGACAGGGCATTTTAGAGATCTCTCATTCATAGGATAGCCTTAAGTTGGAGATGGTTTGATGGTGCACAGCAATAACAAAGCTGGATATATTTATTTGTTCAATTTCTACCCCACTTTTCCTCCAAGGAGGTTAAATCAGTTTGCATGGTTTCTTCATCCCCTTAGAATTTCCGACCAGACAGGTTTTATATGCCTAAAGCAGGAGTTTTCAACCTTTTAAAACCGGGCCCCGGCTCATGCTCCCTCAGACTAGACAGCTTCAGGGGCCAGATGGCCATTTTGACCTTCCTGCATCACATGGCACTTCCTGGTGTGGTGGAGGCTGTTGGAGGCCACATGAAATGGTGCAGTGGGCCGCAGGTTGAGAATGTTTGGCTTAAAGTGAGGCGAGCTATATACAGCCTCTGCATGTAGAACTGTAGGGCAACCGTGGTCTTCCCTAAAGTTTGTCTCTTGCCATGACTCTCATCTTTCCAGAAATGGAGTTGTGGCCACCAGGGCTGATTTCCACCTTCTGTTAAGGCTGAATGATCCAGGCTCTTCTGGCTGCCTTCTTAGCCTTCTATCTCACCCACATTTTGATCAGTAAAAATATTGGAGATTGAGGAAACACTAACACACACCACCCTTTTGGATGCAGGCACAAGGTTGGAATTTTAAAGGCACATTTCCGATTGGCAAAATAAATGCCATAGCACTAAATTCCACCCTAGTGCAAAGCAGTACAAAACAAATGAACAGGATTGGGAGGGACAAAAAGATGCAGGAAGGAAATCCTATATTTACATGCACATCATACGACAACAGGAATCTGGATGTCAACAGAGTTTCTGTTAAGTTCAGTGTTTAATGATAAACTTAAAAGGGTAAAGGTAAAGGTCACCCTTGCTCGAAAGCCAGTTGTATCCGACTCTAGGGTTTAGTGCTCATCTCTGATTATAGCCAAAGAGCCAGCACTGTCTGTGTTTGCAGACTTTTCCATGGACATGTGGCAGGCATTCCTAGACACTGAAGTGCATGGAATGCTGTTTACCTTCCCACAAAAGTGGTCCCTATTTATCTACTTGCAATTTCTTGCTTTCGAACTAGGTTGGCAGGAGCTGACACTCATTCCATCATGCGGTACTCAGGTTTTGAACTGTTAGAGCTGGCTTGTGTTTGGACATTGTTTTCTCACACTAGGTCAGGCAAAAGGAACTGCAGAATGAACTTACCAAAAGGTGCCTTCATTTTGGCAGTTTCACATCTGACCTAGACACAGAACAAGAAAAATCAGGATTTAAACCTAAACTTTTGCCATTGTAGTCTTGTGCTCTAAGCACTATAATGGTGTGAAGGGGGGGCATTGAGAGAGGGAAAGAGGAAGAAAGCAAAGAGATGTTAAAAAGACAGTACAGTATAAGGGAGGAAACTGAGGAGACTAGAAAAAGAGGTAAAAGGAAAGGTAGTACAAATGGGTCAGAAAGGAGATGGCAGAATGTAGGGGAAATGACGTGAGAAAACTTAGGGAGAAACTGAGGAAAAGAAGAAATAGATGGGAAAAGAAGGAAAGAAAATGAAGATGAAGGAAAAATGGAAAGTTGGAGGCAGGAAGAAAGGAAAGGAAAAATGAAAATAGAAGAGGGAGAAACAAGAATAAAGGAATAGGAGAAGTTGAGGAAGAAAGAGTCCGAGGAGAAATAGGGATTAAATTAATGGACCCATAAAGAGTGTGAAGATAAATAAGATTTGAGAGGTAATTTAAAAATGGGAAATCCTAACGCTAAACTCTGTGGATTTGAAAGCAGGCATACCATATAACTATCTATCATGCATTTTACTTCTGCTTCCAGGAGGAACGAGGGCTTGGGGGGGCGGATGAATTGGTGTCGGGGGCCGTACCCGGCCCCTGGGCCTTAGTGACCGGCTCCCTGAACCACATGATTGGCCCGCGGCCTAAAAAGTTTGGGCATCCCTGCTCTAAGTCCTTGCTGAGGCACATACCAAAGTAATGTCAACTGATAGATATCTGTGTCCCTCCCCAAAGCATACGGCATTTAAACTATACATATATGCGTCATTAAGGAAGGACCAAGTAGGATGGAATAGCCTTCTGTCTCTAAGGGATATCTCCAAAGCACACTTTCTGTTTGTACTTGGGCAGTCCACCCATTGATTCTTGGAAGACCATCTGGTATGTAAGTCTGGCACCCAGCCTTCCTATGTGAGGCGTGCCTTTATTGCTGGTGTCCAGATAGCTCTAGTAATCTTATTACAGCCCTTCTTGGGGCCCATCCTACAATTGCGGGTAATCCACAATGCTTCATGACACGTAATCTCCACACCCCTTCTCCTTGGCCTGGACTTTTGTGTCTGTTTTCACAAGAAGGCTTTTATTTTATCATTATTTGTTTCTTGTCATTAATTAGCAGTTGGGGAGGGGGGCTTCAAGCACAGGAATGAGATCTTGAGGCTGCTATGGGGTGCTTACTTAATTAAAAAATACTTTTCATGTGGGGAAAAGTCTCATTTGGATATGAGTTGCAGCCAATGAACAGGAATGAGGCAGAATGATGGTTGCCCACTGATTTTCATGCCTGAAACCAAGGTCTGAACCAATATTTATTTATTTAGATTTATATCGCCACCCACTCACCATGGCGACTTGGGGCGGCTTACAATACATCTCTTCAGTCCACGTTTTCCAGTCCATCCACAACACCAGAAAGTGTTACACTAGATCAGGTCGCAAGCAACTAGTTTTCTCCCTAAGTAAAATACAACCAAGTTATATTTTGATGGCAACGAAATAAGGGAACACCATTTGTTGCTGTAACAGTTTTAGTTACAAAGCCAACCTGTATAATGGCAACAGGCCCTATCAGTCCCTGGAAAATAGATGGGGAAGAAGTAGAAGCAGTGACAGACTTTACTTTCTTAGGATCAAAGCTCACTGCAGATGGTGACTGCAGCCATGAAATAAAAAGGCGACTGATTCTTGGGAGGCAAGCGATGAGAAACCTGGGGAACATAGTGAAAAGTAGAGACATCACATTGAAAACAAAAATTCGCATAGTCAAAGCAATGGTATTCCCTGTGGCAATGTATGGTTGTGAGAGCTGGACCATTAGGAAAGCTGAACGCAGAAGAATAGACGCCTTTGAGATGTGGTGTTGGAGGAGAGTTTTGAGAGTCCCATGGACAGCGAGGAGAACAAATAGGTCAATCTTAGAAGAAATCATCCCTGACTGCTCATTAGAAGGTGAAATAATAAAGATGAAGCTAAAGTACTTTGGACATCAAATGAGAAGAAAGGATTCACTTGAGAAAGCTTTGATGCTTGGAAGGGTCGAGGGCAAAAGAGGAAGGGGAAGGCCCAGGATGAGATGGCTGGATGGTGTTGTGGAGACGGTGGGTGCAGAGCTGAGCGAGTTGAGGGGGATGGTGGAGGACAGGAGTGCCTGGCGGACGGTGCTCCATGGGGTCGCAGAGGGTCGGAATTGACTGTGCGACTGAACAACAACAAACAAATAATCATGGGAGATCGGCACAATCCCAGGACACCCACAGAAGAGATAACTTGAGTACAGTATTCTGTTCTACCGAGAAAACCATGAAAAAAGTTGCCATAAGTCAGAATTCACTTGACAACACACAGTTATAGTTCTTAGGTATGATGATACCCCCTCCCACTGAGCTTCAGACCCTGTTGTCCTAAGTTCTAATCCACTCCTTTATCTACTATACTGCATATTCCTCTCCCAAAAAAGTGAGACAGCTCTGTGGGGAAATTTTATGTGGTAAATTGCATGTGGCAAAATTTAAAAATTACTATAATTTGAATAGAAATGCAAATCAAATCAAATTTTTATTATGGTCCAAAACCAGCATAGAACAGCAAAGGGAACAGAAGTTAAAATGAGCGTACTAAAATATATCAAGAGACAAAAGTTAAAATGAGGGTGCTTAAAAAGGAGCATTTCTGCTCCAAGTTAAAGAGGAGTAAAACTAGTACAGTACATAGATCACTAGTGTTACAGTTATAGTAATACCTCAGATAACGTTTGCATCAGATAACGCTAAAATCGCATAACGTTAAGCAATGGGGGGGGGGAGAATTGTATCAAGTAACATTAAGATCCTATGGGATGCATCAGATAACAACCGCTAAAACCTGTGCGATTACAATGTATCTCTATGGAGCTTTAACGTTATTCGATCCATCCCACAGGATTTTAACATGCATCGGATAACACTAAAAATTGGATAACACCAAGACTTGTGGAACCAAGTTTTAGCATTATCCAAGGTTTTAGTGTATTACTAAGACTATGCTTAGGCGCTAGTAGATTATTTGGCTGAAGGTCCTGCCAGGATTGTTGTTCTGATCTTACATGCTGCGGCACAGAACTTGGCAGTGTTGTGGGTGAAGGTAGGTCTTTCATCAGATAGCAGCCAGTGGGTGTATGTGTTATTTGTCCTGTCAGGGTACTTGCATACTTACTGTTGAATAGAAATGCAATGGTTAAGACTACTACGGCAAAGTGCCCTGTGAGACTGGTCAGTCACCTGTCCAGGTGCTGTGGCTGAGCATCTTCAAGCTATCATCAGCTTGGACTGGGCCTGAGCAGTGGTGTCAACAGAAGATTCCTTTCCCCCACAAAGGAGTACCTATGGAACCATATGAGGCCAAACCCTACCACAGCAGGTGGCTGCCATGGGCCGGTCAAGGAAGAGACTAATTGGCCAACTCCCCGAGAAGTGCCTGTTATAGAGTTTTATAATAGATGAATAATATTTGCCCAGTGAGCAACTGCTCAAGATAAGGTGATACCACATTGTCTCATGTAGAATATAAAACACCACACGGACAATTCTCCCTCATCCAGGGACTGCTGAAGCTGCCAGGTAGGTGAGGTGTGGGGTGGGATTTTTCATATTAGTATAACAAGAATTGCCCTTCTTTACGTGTGCATGTTAAGTATAGCATCTGCTTTGTATGGGGTTCTCTGGTGTGATTTCTAGTCACAGCCCCCTAGTTTAATGAACTGTGTGGGCATTTTGATTGCTTTAACACCGCTATCTGTTAAAGCAAAGCTAGCTAACGTGGGTTTCCTGGTGTTGTTGAAACCACAATGCTCCACTGTCTATCACCATTGGCTGTGCTGACTAACTAAGGGAATTAACTAAGGATTACAGTCTAATACTGTACAAGGTTTCCCAATCTTGGGCCCCCAGCTGTTCTTGGACTTCAATTACTAGAAGCCCAAGTCAGCACACCTGCTGATACTGAGAATTGAAGTCCAAGAACATCTGGGAGCCCAAGTTTGGGAAACCCTGGTCTTGTATCTGGCTACCTACACACTTCCTATTTTATGTAAAGAGAGATTTGGAGGACCAAAGGCACCTGTTTTATGGGGTTTTAAGGGACCTTTTCAGTGCTAAATCATTGTGCTTGATCTATCTCATAACTGGTCACACACGCTCTGGTCACCTCCAGACTGTATTATTGTAATGCACTCTACATGGGGCTGCCCATGATGACCATTCGGAGGCGTCAGGTGGTTCAGAATGCAGCTGCCCATGTAGTGATGGGGTGTGGGTGTTATACCCCTGCCTCACCCCTGCTACCGGAGCTGCATTGGTTGCCAGTATGCCTCCAGGTCCAATTCAAGGTGCTGGTAATTACCTTTAAAGCCCTACATGGTAGTGGGCCAGGATACTTAAGAGACCGCACGACCCCAAGGACATCTGCCCATCCCACTAGCGCAGCCTGGAGGAGCTTTTTAAAAATACCAACTGTTAGAGAGGCGAGCCTCTCTAGCACTAGAAGAAGAGCCTTTTCGGTGTCCGCTCCGGCCCTCTGGAACCTCCTGCCAGTTGAACTGCATCTCCAGACAGAGCTGCTGCCCTTCAGGAAAGAGCTGAAAACCTGGCTGGCAGGGCAGGTGTGGGGAGGTGGAGAGGGAGCCGCCGTCACCGCCACCACCATTGGCTCATTTGGAGGAGGATCACTAATGCTTTTAAAAATTTTAAACTGGATTTTTAATTGGTGCTTGTGGGAGGTAGCTTTTTTTTTTTAGTGTTTTTAGGAATTTTAAGGGTTTCTAGAGTTTAAATGTTGGAGATTTTATGTATGCCACCCAGAGTCCAACGTCGATTGGGGCAGCTATACAAATTGAATAAAATAAATAAATAAATAAATAAACTGTGTTACATCAAGTTGATTCCAATCATTCCTAGATAAAGGCTACTCAGAAGTCGATTACCATTCTCTTCTCCTGGAGTCCCTGAGACTCTGCAGCTTGTCCAAGGCTAAATGGCTGGCCCTTTTCCTGGGAGTGAACAAAACTCCCTATCTATCTAAACATTATGTTAAAGTTTAGATTCCAGGCTGAAGAGAACCTAGATTCAACACACTCAGTGGAATAAGGGTAAATAGCTACCATTTGAGACTGGATTCTCCAGGTCACCCCAATACTGTATTTTCAAAGCAGCAACTCAACCATGGATTGCAATACATAATAAGTACAAAGAGGAAACTATGGGCAGAAGCACAATCAGCCCTGATATCCTGGAAATCTAGGGCTGGATGATGTCGCAATAACATACTTTGCAATTTCTAAAAGAGTCTTCATCTGATTGTGTGTAGACAGTGTGCAGGAATGCAGCAAGAGACACCTACATTCATATCCTTGTTCTACTGTGAAGAACATGGGTGGGTTTGAGCTTGTTCCAATCTCCAACATTAACCTACTTCAAAAAGTTGTTGTAAAGAATAACATAGGATGAATATGGAAATGTGTGCTAGGTTCTTAGAAGTCTGGAACAAATGATATGTAATAACGTATTGATAAGATATAAAAACTAGTAAAATGAAACAGTATAAGTACTGACAATTAACATTAATTAAAATAATTTAATGTTTCCTACTCTTTCTAGGATGCTTTATTTCATCCTCTTCACTCTACTTTGCTGTGGCATCACAGTCAATTCAGGTAAATCCCAAACTGAAGCTGTGTTGGTAGTGGGGTTATTGTTCTATAAGGAATGTGTTGTTAGGGTCTAGGCTTGGGGAGAATATTGTTTGATTTCTATCCATTTTCCTGGGTCTTATTTCAGGTGCCATCCAGCCACGATCTTCTTCCTCTTCTGGTGAATATGGTGGAGGTGGAGGAAAACGTTTCTCACATTCGGGGAACCAGATGGAAGGACCAATAACTGCTATGAGGCTTCGGGTCAGCCGCTATTACATTGTGGGGTAAGGAGCATAGGAAGACATGGGAGATTGGAAGCATGGGTATCTGTGCTTTGAAAGCATACGTGGTGGGAGCTGATGAACAGATGTATGAATTTAAAATATGGTTGATCTTTACATTGTTGGCAGAGGGTTGAGTTTGCTTGTGAGCAGAGGGGAGAAAGTTTAAGGTAGCTTTTCTCTGACTGTGCCTTCTGCAAATCTGGTCAGCCAGAGCAGAGCAGAACTACCATAAGAATCTGGAAACAATGATGAAATAAAGTCTTCCTCTTCTCTTTCTTGTGACCCCCTCCCTCTTTGATCATCTAGCTAGGATAGTAAATCTTTAAGGGGGTGCAACAGGGGAAAAGAAGAGGAAAACAATCAGAACCAGACAAATTTGAAGAAAACAGTATTTAAATAGTTAAAAACTGTAAACAAGGCTGAATTCTACTTCTCTCTCGGCTGACTCTTGTGTGATCAGCTGAACTGACTTCCCAGTGGATCTATCTGCATTTTTCTTGCTGTGTAGTCACACCTATACTGTGTCTATAATAATAACAACTGTATGCCATCAATTCAATTCAGACTTATGCTGGCCCTTTCAGTATTTTTTTTTTAAGTACAGAGTATACAGAAGTGGTTTACTATTCGTAGTAGCCAGTCTAGCTAGTAATCATCTCTGTCGTGAAATCAGAGCAGATTCTAGTAGCCTGAAGGATGAAGGACACCAACCGTATTCCAGCTGAATTTCAGCCTCTGTGATCCAGTTGTGTAAGCCCAGATTCAAAAGAAGTGGTCCACATTCGACAGCAGGTGGCGACTTGTGAGAGGGGAATAAATTCCAGTTTTGGAAAATGTTTCTCCCCAGTGGTGGACAGCCAAAAATTTTACTACCACACTGTGGGCAGAGCCAACATTGTGGACGGAGCCAACGTCATGACATCTCGGGCGGAGCCAATGTCATCATGTCATGGGGGAGCCAGTTATGTGGGTGGAGCCAATGATGTGGGCGGAGCCAACATAAAAACCCATAAAAATAAGTACACATAAAAATACAAATTAAATAGACATAAAAATACACATAAAAACACATAAAATACACATTAAAATAAATACACATTAAATAGACATAAAAATACACCCACCCACCCCACACCCAAAGGTGAGTCACTTACCCTGGGGAGCAGGCTATAGGGAGCTTCAGGCTAGCAGCTTCTCTTCCTCCTCCCCACTTGGGAGGACAGCAAGGAGGCCACGCCTGCATGCCGAGCGCTGTAGGCATGCATGCATACCAAGCGCTTGGCGCGCATGCACAGTGGGGGAACCGGTGAAAAGGTAAGCCCCCGAGGTGGTTCCCCCCAAAAGCCGCTATCATTTCTGCAGGACACCGGGAAAAGTTACTACCGATTCTGGTGAAGTGGTGCAAACCTGTTGCTACCCATCACTGTTTCTCTCTCTGTCCAGTTTTCAGCACAGAGTGAAGCAGCTGGGATGTGTTCCTTTCTAAACAGTTATTATTCCTTATGCATCACTGGGAAGCAGAAAATCCAGACTGCTGTGTCTCTGATTAGCTTTGCATTCTGGGCTGTCATGCTTTCCCAGGTCTTAAACCACAATGTTTTATGGGAGGAAGACCATGATTTTTGTTGTTCAGGAGCTGTCAGGAACACATGTTGCAGAGTGTTTTGCATAGCACCTGTGACATGAATCAAAACAAAGGGCACAGTTGTCCCTGTCATTATCTCCTCCTGGTTGAGGAGGACCTTGTGACATTTTCTGATTCTTTCTTGCTTGGTTCAGACTTCTGAGGAAAATTATTCGACTCAAATCTAGAGCCTGCAAGGCGAGGAGGAAGAGAATAAGAGGAAAAGGAAGTGTAAAAACACAGTGAAAAGGGAGTAATCACAAGGACTTTGGGCTTCAGCTTCACTCATGCTAGATTTTGTCCCTGAAAAGGTTATGTCCAAAAAACGATGGCCCAAAATGGAGGGATTGTTTCTGCTACCCCTTCTCTTTGAGTGTTTTCGCTTCAAAGCTTTCAGTGTTTCCATGCACATGTATTATAGTGGTTTTACCTGAACCAGCTTGTCAATAGAATTGGGAAAACCTGCAATTGCAAATGTCCATATCACTTAACAACCATCTTATAATTCACTTAAATAGTGGATGTAAAGGTGTAAAGGTGATTTAAGCTCTGCTAATGAATACACTGGTTGTCAGTGATTTATGACTCATTGTGCTTAATTCTTGCCACCATGGCAGCAAATCTAAAGAGATAATAACATTCATAATGAAACCAAGATAGATTTTTGTAATGTTTAGAATTTGAAGGAAGACTATGGCTTCTATCATCTTTTCTAATCATCTTGTCATCCAATTAAGCTACTTTTTTTGGACAAGAAATGGAAGGCAGATAGGAAAGATCTGGTTGGGGTGTCCTAAGCAGAAAGGGAGCATTTCTCCATTTGTCTGATGGCCCAGCTTCCACTGATGTTTTGTTTTGAAGAGCCATTAAGAGAGAGGCAGGTGGTGAGTCAACCATATGTCTCATTTACTAGCTATCACCTGACAACCTCAGAAGACATCCCACCTGGCAGAATAACAGGAGAAACTGAGTCTTGGCAGACTATTACGTTATTGTTGGCTACCAAGCTGAAATAGCTAGGCTCGTGATGTCAAATTTTGGCACTCCAGCTGTTCTTGAGCTTCAATTCCCAGAAGCCCAAGTCCCTGTGAATCTACACAAATGGATTTACTACATGCAAGGTTCTTCATCACTGAAAACTGGTTTGTTCTCCCCCCGCAAAAAAAAAAAAGAAAAAAAAGAACATAGGCTTGCTCCCTCCTTCTTGTTCTTCAAGTGACAGGTGAAGACCATCTTTTTCAGACAGGCCTTTAACTATTAATTGGGCAATTTTTGATCTTGTGTTGGATATTATTATCTGTTTAAAACGTGCTTTGAAGGTGATTTATTAACTAATTGTTTTAATATGATGATTCGTTTTTAATGTCATAATTTATTGTGTTTTAGTTATATTGTTGTTGTCTTTAATAACTTCTGATCTGTTGTGGGTTCCTTAATTGGGAGAGATGCTGCACAGAAATGTAAATAAATTAAAATATGTCTAAATACACCCTCAGCCATATGATGTACTGGCTGATCATGGGCCAGCCATTTTCTCTTCAGCGTGCCATACCTCTCAGGGTGGTTATGGGGATAAAGTGGGGGGCAAAGAGAAGAGCCATGTCCTCTCCCTTAATCCATATAGACCAGGGGTCCCCAAACAATGGCCCATGGGCTGGATTCAGCCCCCGATGCCAATTCATCTGGCCCGCACTGGGCTGGATTCAGCCCCCGATGCCAATTCATCTGGCCCGCACTGTCCTCGTTGCTCCCAGAAGCAGAAATAAAACATGCCATATGGGTGCATTTCACTTCCGCTTCTGGAAGTGGTGAGGGCAGTGTGGGCTGGATGAATTGGCATCGGGGGCCAGATCCAGCCCACAGACCGTCGTTTGGGCACCCCTGGTTTAAGCAGAGAAAACGGCAGCCTAAAATCTATCTCATCCTGTTGCAAAACATATATGTTGCAAAACATATAGCAAGGTACATTTTACTTCCATTTCTGGTGGGAGGAACCATGTGACTGGCCTGCTGAACCACGTGACTGGCCCGCTGAACCACGTGACTGGCCTGCAGCCCAAAAAGTTTAGGCACTCCGATATAGACCACCAGACACAAAAATAGATTTCATTGCGCCCTACTGGACACAGCTAATGATTGACCCAAAGCCAAGTTGGTTTTCGCCAAGTAGGGTGGCATATAAATCGAAATAATAAATAAATAAATAAATAAATAATAAAGCCTCTGCTCTCTTCTAACATACATGTTCTTTGTTTTCTTGAAGACTCCAGGTCCGTTACGGGAAACAATGGAGTGACTATGTAGGAGGCTCATCTGGTGACCTGGAAGAGATTTTCCTGCATGCTGGAGAGTCCATCATCCAGGTCTCTGGCAAATACAATCGTTACATCCGCAAGCTTGTGTTCGTTACTGACAAGGGACGTGTCTTTACCTTTGGAAAGGACACAGGCACCAGCTTCAACGCAGCACCCCTTTTTGCAGGCAGTGTCCTGCGTTACTTCAGCGGCAGCACTGGTTCTGTCATCGATGCCCTCAGTTTCCACTGGGACACTTACCCTACCCATTGCAATAGCTGTGGGAAATGATGAAGGCTAATAACGAGCGGCAAACTGCTCCATAGGATGGAGACCAGGGCAAGGCAACTCAAGGCAGGATTGGGATGACTTTCGGGTGTTACCTCTCCTTTATTAATGAACTACAAGGCTATTACTTCAGTCACCTCAAAAATCTAATAATATTTCTCCTGGATTATTGTTCTTTAATTATTTACTTATTTCTTCAGGCTTTGTAAATGTTTCTTTTTTGGATCATGACACCCAGAATTTTCTAGCTGACATGGCTACTGCTGGGCTGGCTTGAGGATTTTGGGGATTGTAGTCTTTCTAACTTCTGTTCCCCAGTTTTCATCCATCTACCACCAGTCACTTCAACCACTCTGGTAATCAGTCAGCATTTCCAAGATAAATACTACCCATCTTTCATTAAACCTGCAAACATTTGTCTCAACCCTGCTCAGTTTCTTCAGAACTTTGTTTCCTGACAAACAACCAGCGTAGCCGCATCTGATTGACATCAACTAATAAAAAGCAAATTTTGAAGCAAGTTCTCAAGGGTATTTTATTCATTGTCAACCATGAGCTGAGAGGAACAGCAAGTGTAAGAAGAAGCTAGGTGTGTGGATAGAGGCTCAAAGTACAGTACAGTACTCCTTAAAGTCTGAGATTCTACTTAAATCTCATGAGAACATCCAACTTACTTTTAAGGACTTATTTGAGAATCAATCATGCTCTTGAAGAAATAGACAAGGGCCAATCCTATCATTAGGCAGAGTGAAATGACCACTTCAGGCAGTAGATTTGGAGCGACATGAAAAGTGTTAGTTACACAATTTATTATTATTGTAATTTTACCATGGAGATAGAGCAAAGTGCTTAACAACGGGATTTTCTGTCTCAAGTGCCAAAAATAATCTGAATGGCTTCATGTACTAGACTTCTTGCCTGGTGGGACACGTCATTTATTGTTCTGGTTCAGACCACAAAATACTGTAGATTAGGCTGACTGAATGGATAACACACTGAAGCTACAATCTGATCAGTGGTGGGCTCCAAACATTTTTACTACCACACTGTGGGTGTGGTATGGTGGACATGGCCAAGGGGAAAGGCCTTTGTTGTACCTGAATTAGGACTATTTTATTTCAAAACTTGGATAGGCAGGACCAGCCAGAATTTCTGCTACTGGTTCGGGCAAACTGGTGCAAACCTGTTGATGCCCACCACTGAATCTGATGGTTGCAAGGTCATGCACACACTGACCACACTGTAAAGAATCACTTTGAATGGGAGTGATCTTCCTTAAAGCAATCCTTCCACCTCCTGAAAAAAATTGCTCCACCTCACTGCCTTCAAGTACAAACCCTACCAAAAAGCTCTATCTGGGCACAGATCAGGGGCAGAATGAGCATCATATAATCACTGGGAATAGATTCACACTGGAACACTCTGAAAGCAGTCTATTTCTGAATGTATCTATTTCCCCATGACTTAGCTTGAATTGGAAAGTGAGTGTGGTGATAAAAAGCATAGGGGGTGGGGTGGGCAATATAATAACCCCATACTTCTTATCTCAGCTGGGAATCTACCCCTTGGCCTTGGCACATTGCTGTCTCACAAGCTTCTCTCTCCATTGCTGAGGAATGACAGCAATACCACTTTACTTGGTAACTATGCTGCAATGGGCTGGAATGTGTGAAGTTCTTTGAACACTAGTCTAATGCTTTGTGAATGATAACTATTCAACTCATCAAAACCCTCCGGCTTATGAATGTAGGAGATTGTCATTCTCTATCCATTAATCAAAACACCAGGGAATGGCCCAAATGCTAGGGAATGTCTTCAAATATGCCTGCATTGCCAGCAGCAAAAAGGATGCCAAGCTTTACAAAAGCAAAGGCCAGGCTGAATGTTGACAACAACAATGGCAAGAGTGAAGAGAGTCTACATGCACACAGAGAATAATACCATTCACATAGTACCACTCACTTAGAGACACCAAGCAAGAGGGAATCGCAAAACCTGACTCCTCTTTTCATCAGTTAAACTTTCCTCACCCAGATGCAAATCAATTGTCATGGTTGTTTTTTGACAGGTGTGAATGGTAGTGAGTATGAGCGGGTATCCTGTGTAGACATTTATTCATATATATATAGTATCTCTGTAGATATTTCTTCATCTAGGCTAAATTCTGTTCCACTAGTAGTGGCTTTGCACAGCGTGAAAAACAGGTCACTTACAAATCAGCTCCTCCCTAGAGAGGCAGGTTGAACCCAAGGCCATTTTTTATGCAACATAAGTACAGTACTCTATACAACAGGGATTCTCAACTTGCAGCCTGTGGCCAGATGCAGCCTGTGGCATCATTTCATGTGGCCCACCACCACCTCCACCACACCAGGAAGAACCATGTGGTGGAGGAAGGGCAAAATGTCCGGCCCCCAAAGCTGTCTGAAGGAGCATGACCCAGTCCCCGGCTTAAAAAGTTGAGAACTCCTGCTATACAACTATGACACTCTTGTCATTGTTCATCATTACCTTTCTCCCCTTGCTTGAAGCCAGTTCATGTGTTGTGGTGAGGAATGTGAAGGAGCATAAAGACACTATCATTTTCCTATAATAATTTCAGGTCAGAAATTATTCTGGGTTGAAAGAATTTTTGCGGGAGAAAATCTGCTCAGGGAATGCCCAAATAAGTCTCCTTTTATATCCCCAAGAGCTGGGACAGAGATGGGCACTCAATCCGTCATGTAGTACCTGGGTTTCAAACTGCTGACATGCCAGCCTTCCAAGCTAACAAGGCAAGCTTCTCAAACACTGTGCCACCGCAGCCCCATCACTTCCCTGAAATACTGGGACTCTTTTCAGAAGAACAGAAGAGACAGAATTACATTCTACTTGTATCATTGCTGGCTTGTCCTAATCAGTGTCCGGATGGGGGCCATACTGCCATACAATCCTAGGGCAGCAGATTACTTCTTTTCATAAATCCTATCTACACAATAAGGAAGACAATAAAAGAACCCATTAAGGTGCTGCCAGCTCTTGCAAATTCCAGTCATTAAGCATGTAGAATCTCTAAACCTACACAAATACTGTTATTACCACTTTTGATAAACAGATACCACTTTGGCAGGAAAGATAACAGCGCTCCATGTGTTCCAGCATCTAGCCATACCTGCATATTGGGCAATGAGGCTCTTCATAATTACTTCTTCTTTATAGGAAAATACAATGTTGCTAGAAGGGGTGGGGGCTTAGGAAGAGAGAACAAGCTAATATGAGTGCTATTGGTTTTAATGATCTGAACAGAGTTGTTAATGATATGACATTTTAGAGGTTATTATCTCATGTTTACTACACAACATATGTGACTTGATGGTAAATATAATCTTTGGAGATTTTTTTTATCTTAACTACCTAACAATTATATCTTGACAAGACAGGTGGAAGAGGCACCAAAGCTCTCCTAATGTCAGGCAAGACCATCCCTACCGGTAGTCACAACAGTAATTTCACAGTGTCAGAAAACAGTAATTTCACAGTGGCAACAAGTGAATTTCTGAGGTCTTTATACATTTACAACCAGAAACAGGTAAAGGTAAAGGTCACCCTTGCTCAAAAGCCGGTCATATCCGACTGTAGGGTTCAGTGCTCATCTCTGTTTATAGCCAAAGAGCCAGCACTGTGTTTGCAGATGTTTCTGTGGACATGTGGCAGGCATGCCTAGACACCGAATTCTGTTTACATTCCCAGTGAAGTGGTCCCTATTTATCTACTTGTAATTTATTGCTTTCAAACTGCTAGGTTGGCAGGAGTTGAAGCAGAGATGGGTGCTCATTCCGTCATGCATTACTCAGTTTTTGAACTGCTAACCTTCCATCTCCCAGTCAGCATCTTAGCCACTTGACCCACTGCAGTCCATAAACAGAATCCCCTTTAAACATCTTTTTGGCTAGGAAGAAGTTAAAAGTTTTTGTCCTGAATGCCAACTACTGTACAGTACTTGTAATTAGGTACTGAGTGGCAGGGTCAAAAATTTAGAGTATCCCAGAGCTCAGCAAACTTGTGACACTGTATCTGTTCTTTGAAACACTGGGTGCTGGTAAACCTCCTTAACCAGCCTGTAACAAACACTGTTTCATCTTTTGAAAGGACTTTTATTTCAACTGCTGGGGTCAGGATTATTTTGAATTAAAAAAAAAACAGGTAGGGCCAACCATTCTGCTTCCAGGTAAGAAATACCGCACTGTTTTTCCCAGGCTTATTTGATCTGTTTTAAACCTGGAGACATAAAAAGGTGGCTGATCTGAAGTCCAATTTTAGAGTTACATTTTTTGTTTGTTTGGGGTGCCTCCATTTTTAGAATTGCCTTGCAGAACATTGTTTTGCTCTGCTAGCAAAATATCACTCCACAGATAATTAGCATAACAACAATAATGAGGACAAAATTATTTAATAGAAACTAGCATCTGGCAAGGGATGGGATATATAACTGGTAAAGAATTTTTTTAAAGTTCAGGCTGCAGGTACTGTATCATCTACATAATGAGGTAATAAAAGCCTGAGTTAATTTGGTGTGGTATTATTGCTACTACTGTATAAGACTGGGAATGGCTGTTTACATAAAGATAAAAAGTATATACTGTAGTACTATATTTCACATATTAGGAGGAAAGGCTGAAAAGCTGTTCCACCCTTGATTATCCATACTTTCTAAGTACAGATGTCAGGAAAGGTTTGCTTTTTACACTTGTGGAGGCGTTTTTGTTGTTGTTCAGTCGCACAGTCGATTCCGACCCTCTGCGACCCCATGGACCACTGTCCACCAATCACTCCTGTCCTCCACCATCCCCCTCAACTCACTCAGCTCTGTGCCCATCGTCTCTACAATACCATCTAGCCATCTCATTTTTGGCTGTCCCCTTCTTCTTTTGCCCTCGACCCTTCCAAGCATCAAGGCTTTCTCAAGTGAATCCTCTCTTCTCATTTGATGTCCAAAGTACTTTAGCTTCATCTCCTCGCTGTCCAGGGGACTCTCAAAACTCTCCTCCAACACCACATCTCAAAGGCGTCTATTCTTCTGCGTTCAGCTTTCCTAATGGTCCAGCTCTCACAACCATACATTGCCACAGGGAATACCATTGCTTTGACTATGCGAATTTTTGTTTGCAATTTGATGTCTCTACTTTTCACTATGCTCCCCAGGTTTCTCATAGCTTGTCTCCCAAGAATCAGTCACCTTTTTATTTCATGGCTGCAATCACCATCTGCAGTGAGCTTTGCTCCTAGGAAAGTAAAATCTGTCACTGCTTCTACTTCTTCCCCATCTATTTTCCAGGGACTGATAGGGCCTGTTGCCATTATCTTGGTTTTCTTGATATTGAGTCTCAAGCCAGCTTTTTCACTTTCTTCTTTCAACCTAATCAGGAGCTTCTTTAGGTCCTCCTCACTTTCTGCCATTAGGGTGGTATCATCTGCATATCTCAAACTGTTGATGTTTCTTCCAGCAATTTTGATCCCAAATTGTGATTCCTCCATCCCTGCATTGCGCATTATGTGTTCTGTGTATAAGTTGAATAAGCAGGGTGACAAAATGCAGCCTTGTTTTACTCCTTTTCCTATTCCAAACCACTCCATCATTCCATTTTCTGTCCTAACTGGAGGCGTTATATAATGTGAATGCTCACCTGCAGTCTAAAGTGGCGAAGTCCATTTCACAGCCTCAGCATGCTTATCGTTTTGCTGCAATGTGAAGATGAGCTCAAAAATAAAGGTAGTGCCTGAAAATGCAGTATTCATGGACTTTTCAATGTGGAGAAGGGAAAAACCCCTAACAGTATTTAAAATTACATTTTACCTTTTGTTCTTACATGAAATTCTCAAGGGCTATACATGCTTAGCAGAAACTCCCACATATTTTTGTGGGCCCCAAACAATGTACTTTTTATTTTTTTTTGTGCTAAGGAGCGTTCAGTTATTATTTTACCAAGAGGTTATCTACACAAGCAAATAGCTTGTTGTTTGGGGCAGGCTGAGGCAGATTGGCTCAATCTTTTCTATACTGCAATCAGGACAATCCACCCCAACCCAACCCCATTTTGAGACCCCATCAGAGCTTACACCAAATTGTCCTTCTTTATTATACCCCACCCTTAGCACATATACATACTAGGGACAAGATAAAAAAGTATGGGGCCATGTTTATCCCCATGCAGGCCACCAATGGGAGTTGGGACTCAGTAGCAGACTGGGGGTGAAACCCAAATAGCATTTGCAGCTGATGGAGTTTCACTTTCCACTTTTCATCAAGTGGAAGGAAGAGGTCAACTGATTGGAGGGGAATAACCTCTTCACAGCTGATATGGGAAAGGCTTCCTCTATCAGCTACAAAGCAAGTGTTACGGGACTGATGGGGTTGCTGCAGACTGACTTGAAGAAGCAAAACACTGTCTGGATACAAGGATCATGTCAAACAGCATTTTGCTTCTCCCCTGGCCTCAAGTAGCTTTTTAAAAGCCACTTGGGCTGGGAGCGCTACTAGAGATAAGGGGCACTTGACTCTTACTTTAGTAATGACAACAAAATAGGATCCTTTGCCAAGCCACAAGGCAGAACACTAGTCTAGTCTAAGTGTGCAAGAATAGCAATATTGCTAGCTGACAGAAACTGCAATCTGACATCAGGAAGGCTGAGACCAGGTAGGTGACAAGACCTCATAAATAGCCTGAGGGAGAAGACGTCATGGCCTAGCGGTGGCTGAGGACCTCACCCCCTCCTCTGGGCCCACATCAATGGCTTGAGGGAGAAGACGCCATGGGCTTGCAGGCAGCTGAGCACCTCACCCCCACCTCTGGGTTTACACCAATGGCCTGAGGGAGAAGACCCCATGGCCTGGCAGGCGACTGAGGACCTCACCCCCACCTCCAGGCCCCCATCAACAGCCGGAGGGGCATTAGTCTGTGTTCTGCTTTGGTTGTTTTGTGAGGTTGTATTTTATGATTGTTACTGTACTGTTGCGGTTTTGACTGTAAGCCGCCCTGAGTTGTCTTGGTGAGTGGGCGGCAATATAAATCTGAACAAATAAAATAAATAAAGTTAGCACACAGAGGTCTGGGAAATGCCAGTGAGCCCAACATGAATGTTCTGGAGGGCCTGTCTTCTTGGCCACCACCGTAAACACCAAAGTTACCTTACTCTGGCTGGTGGCAATGACAGCTCTGGATCTTCCGTAGCTTTATCTAAAACAACAATGTAACTGCCTCTGTTTCCAAATACCCCAGTGGTGGGCATCAGCAGGTTTGCACCAGTTCGCCAGAACCGGTAGCAGAAATTCTGGTGGGCCCTGGCCATCCAAGTTTTGAAATAAAGTACTGTAGTCCTAATTTGGATGCAACGCAGGGCTTTCCTCCTGGCTACACCCACCATACCACACCCACAGTGTGGTAGTAAATTTTTTGGAGCCCACCACTAAAACCTCTTCTCCTTTTAGGAGACATTTGTAAGATACAAACGCTGAATATATCAGAATATATATCCAAAAGAGGTGAATGTGAGTGCAAACATTTCCTTCCTCCTCCTACCCCTGGGCACTGAACAACTGCATGATAACTAGCAGTAGTGTAGTATTGACTTCAGCCGCCTGGGGCATAAGCCAAATTTGCCGGTCCCTGGTGAATGCTGGCGCCCGCTCCCACTAGGGCTTCTGGGAAATGTAGTCCAAGAACACCCATAGCCCAAAAAGTGACGCCCAGGGTGGGCTGTCCCCTGCCCCCCCCTACGCCACTGATAATTAGAAATGCATCCCAGAAAGTGTCATCAGCATAGCCTCTTGCAGACAGAAAGAATGAGAACCAAATTCCTCATTAGTGTTGATTTAGGATAGCAACACTTGGCAAGAATTTTAAAAGCTCATGAGATTCCTCACCTACAGTGGTGAACAGGACTCTCTGTAGCTTGGTAAAATGTGTCCAGTGCTTTTTTAAAAAAAAAAGAGGTTGAGCAAAAAAAACCCACAACAGGCTGATGGTTGAGGAAGATGCAAACAACCCATTTAGTGATTCAATTTTTAAAGAGAACGACATTCTTGTTTTGAATAATTTTTTTGGGGGGGAGGGGATTTGCACATGACAGTATTTGAAAACTAACAAAATTCCTAACTAGTCTTGTCCCTTCTTTGTGAGGAGAAGAAAACCAAGGATTTAGAGCCTGACTCATGTTACAAAATTTTCCAATTATCATCCGGGGTGGGGTGGTGTTGAATTTGTTTTGGTTTGGTGCTTTCTTTCTTTGACAGAAGGAACATGTACCAAAAAATGCTCACTTGGCCATTAAACTCATCCCGTGACCATTGGCCAGTTGCTATCTAGCAAACCTAATCTACCTCACAAAGAGGTGGAGAAGATAAAAAGAGAGAGCAATCAATGAGAAAGGCAAATAAAGCTATAAAGGCAAAGGTCAAAACTTCTTGTTTCCTGTATCCATAGCAGGAGTGCATACGTGTAAACAGATATCTGCAAGTGTCTGATCTAATGTCCAAACCTTACTCCCACTTTCATTTACCCTCCAAAAGCATTTTCCGCTATTTTTAAAAGTTTATTTGTTATACAGTCCTGTTACCTCAAGGTGGAGATGTTGCTTTCAGGAAATAATAGCACTTTCTGTGTAGCCTTGTTCTTATGCTTCTGTCACTTGAGCAATGGTCCTTCTTCATGCCTAGAACAAGGAAACCTTTGGATCAACCCAGAGATTTAAGCTAACGATGCCCTTGGAGACTAGAGCCTTCGCCATCAACAACTGGAAGGATGCCTATCTCCCTTCTTCCCTTGTATAAGTTGTCAGTTGGTTGCCCACTGGACAAAGGGTGACCAGATAAACACAAATATTTTATTTTTATTTATTTTTTATTTATTTAAATTTCTTTACCGCCCTCCTCCCAAAAGGGAGTAGGGTTACAGCCTTTAGTAGCTATGCAGAGGGGGAAATTTCACCAGGCATAGCTTGCATTAAAAGATGTGCATGTTGACATTTCCTCTTGTATTCAAGGCAGAGGAACCCTGTCCCTCCTCCTATAAAAATACTTTTTCTAATTCTACTACCAAACTAAGGTGGCAAAAGAATAATTATCCCATGGGGTTCACAGTAAGGTCTTCCTTGCTCGAAAGCCAGTTGTGTCTGGCTGCAGGGGGCAGTGCTCATCTCTGTTTACAGCCTAAGAGCCAGCACTGTGTCTGCAGATGTCTCTGTGGTCATGTGGCAGGCATAACTAGATGCTAGAGCACATGGAACACTGTTACCTTTCCCATCAAAGTTGTACCTATTTATCTACTTGCAGTTGCTTGCTTTCAAACTGCTAGGTTAAATTTAATTTAATTTAATTTAATAGATTTTTATACTGCCCTACTGACTCTGCCAACCTAGCAGTTCGAAAGCATGAAATTGCAAGTAGATAAATAGGGACCACTTCAGTGGGACGGTAACAGCGTTCCATGCGCTCCGGTGTCTAGTCATGCCTGCCACATGACCATGGAAACGTCTGCAGAAGCAGACAGCGCTGGCTCTTCGGCTTAGAAACAGAGATGAGCACTGACCCCTAGAGTCAGATACGACTGGCTTTCGAGCAAGGGAAACCTTTACCTTTACTACTGACTCTGGGCAGTGTACACAAGTTAAAACCAACATAAAACAATTTTAAAAACCCTTAAAAACATAGCAGTATGATCCACCCCCACCCCCGCTGTGACATTTCTAGCTTGCCTAGAAATGCCCCAAAAGCAAGATGGGGCAGTATCAACCTCCAAGAACTGTTTTTCCAGTTCCAGGCTTTATTTTAAAACCACTTTTCTCTGGAAAACGTCAGGAAAGAAAACACCATTTTTACCAAAGGACTTTCCACCTACCAGATCTCTCCAGAAATACACACTCAGTTCAGATCTCAATATGTTCAATAAAAGGAAAAACAGGTGAGTCATGACAATATACCTGAGAGACCAATGTTTCCAGGTGACTCAAACAAGTTTTAAAACTATCATGGCATATGGGAACAAAACCAGATTTCACACCATGAAAATCCATAATCAGAACATCTTTAGTTTATTCCCAAGCCTCCCAAAATGCAGTGGGACCAGAGAGATCCAGCCCTAGGGGAGAAATATCTGAATTCAACCTAGCACACCAGGGAAAAGCAAGTTTAAGCTCTTCCTCAACCATTAGAAAAGAATTATAGTGACAAGATGCCTCAAACCTACACTAGTTGAGAAAATATACCCTCTTGTTGGCATCACTCCACCAAAGATAAGGAGAAAAGTAGCAGTGGGTGATGAGAGAAGTAAGATCCTCAACATCCTCAACAGCCTCTGAATTGATATGTGCCACAAGACCCTCAACATCCTCTGAACAGATATATGACTCAAGTCTGCTGGCTCAGATCCAGGAAGAGCTTTATGGTGAGAACATTCTTGAGGGAACACCAGAGCAAAAGCAAATTAGAAGATGGAGGAAGCAGCTCAATGGACATGGAGCAACATTAAAGGAGGGTATGGCTGAGGAACTCAACCTCCCCTATGACACTTGAAGGACCCTGAACAGGCTGAGGGTTGGAGTCCCTAAATGCAAGACCAACATGCTTAAGGGGGGTTGCTGGCGGACAACAACACACTGTGTGAATGTGGAGAGATACAGAATCCGGCTCATTTACTGGTCTGCTGATTATTGCCAGAAACATTACACCAATGAGGACTTAATTTTGGCCAATGACAAAGCCAGAAAGTGGCTTCATTTTAGCAGTCCAGGGTTTGATCAGGACATGAAAGAAGAAGAATTAGAAAAAACTTACTTTAGACTCCAGCTTTCAGAATTTCTTGCCTTCATGGCCAAAGGTCAAGTTATTTGGATAGTATTAGGAGTGGTTATCAAAAAAGATTATTTTTTCTAGCTCATCCCATGTTCTTAGACAAAACTGGTCCTCCCACCTACCTGCAATAATGTTATTAACTTTTTCAGAAGGGAGGAGAGAATGTAGCACAACAGAAATACCTGTACAGTTGTACCTCACTTAAAGAGCATAATGTGTTCCACAGGATTGCTCTTTAAGTGAGTTTGCTCTTTAAGCGAAACACCATTGTAAGTGACCAATTGTGGAAGGGATTGTGAATCCCGATTTATTTGTTAAGCGAGTTTTTGATTGGATTTATTTGTTAAGCGAAGCGAACATTCAGAGAAAATTCTCCTCTTTAAGCGAGTTACTCTTTAAGCGAGGTGCTCTTTATGCGAGGTTTGACTGTACCTGTAAATCTCCTCCTCAAAAAGGAAAATGAGTATCAGTTATGGGAGGACAAGCACAGCCATGAAATTCTACCATTAGAAGCAGAAGAGCAGAAGGAACAAAGGAGGATGTTACTGCTTTCTTGTCTGTCTTATGTCTGCCTGAGATTTTTGTAGACGTTGCTGCTTTACACTTTCCCCTCACGTTGGATAAAAACAAAGAGAGAATCCTGTATGGAACTACACATGTCATACATGAAAATTTTGTCAGAAAGCTTTTCTTCTTCTCTCTTGGACAACTTCCATAATCTCTTTGAGTTGCTGTCTCGGTTGCCTTCTTTCATCCTCTCTGGGAAGCTTCATCATTATTTTACTTCCTTTTCTCACTATGAGGCACTATTCATTCAACAGTTATGAAAGAGATGGGGATACCTTCACTGCTAAGCCATGCAAGAGGCCAGACACAGATGTTGGCTTTCCATTAATATTTCTTATGCTAATTTGTGTGGGTGTTGCAAATTTTCAGAGTATGGTTAGGGATTAAAATGGGGTGCCCAAACTACGGCCTGTGGGCCGGATCCAGCCCCTGACACCAATTCATCCAGGGCACAAAGCCCTTGTCACTTCCGGAAGTGGAAGTAAAACGTGCCCATATGGGGGTGTTTTACTTCCACTTCCGGGAATGACAAGAGCTTTGTGGACCGGATGAATTAGCATTGGGGACTGTATCCAGCCCACAGGCCATAGTGACCGCCCCCCTGAACCACATGACCGGCCCATGGCCTAAAATATTTGGTCACCCTTGGATTAAAAGAAAGACAACGGTTAACATCATAGTGCGGAAAATCAAGAACAGTGTATTTTATGCTCAGTCTACCTTCGGTTGTTGATAGACAGCTGCAATGCCTCTGCTTCTTGCCCTTGGTAAAAGCTCTTTATCTTCAAACTAGCCAACTTTTGAACCAGAAAATGCCTTCAAATAGAGCACTATTCTTTGAAAAGCCTTTGAATAGAACATCATTGAATCAATGATGTAGCATTGTTACATCATCCTCTAAAAAGTGGGAGCTGTGGTCACTCAGAGCTTGAGTTTTTTTCATTATTTGAGTGATATCAAGATTTGTTCACTCTTTCTGAATCTTGGCACATAGAGGTTTTTTTTAGTGTTGACTGTGATACTGTGACCAAAGTCTCCTCCTGAGAAATGCCCAAGATACAACATTCCACACATCTATCCTTGAGCCTGCCATTCTGCTATTGCATTGCAGTTCTCTCCCTTACCCATGGCCTTTTATGCTTTTGTTGGCAGGACAAATTGGTGTGAGTTAGGTATATTCTCTTCTGTGTCTTCCAGGTGAAGAGCCAGCTGTACAGTCTTGGACAAGGTGAACTCTCAGAAGAAGGAAATAGTGAACCACTTCTATGTACAGTGGTACCTCGAGTTATAAATCTAATGCGCTTCAAGGCATTTTTCATGTTATGAAAAAATTGTAACCTGAAGTTCCCATAGGAATGCATTTTGTTCCCATAGGAATGCATTGAAAACCAAAATTCATAACTTGAAACATGGTTTCCCACAGGAATCCCACAGATTAATTGAAACCCAATTAATCTGTTCTGGAAAAATTCATAACTCAAGCCATTATTTTCAATTGATTTTCATTCGTTTTGTGAAAATTTTGTAATCGAACCATTTGTAACTCAATGTATCACTGTATTCCAAGCCTAGGAAACCCTGAAAGGACTTGATGGCATGTAATTATTATATAACTTGTAGTCTTCTTCTTCTTCTTCTTCTTCTTCTTCTTCTTCTTCTTCTTCTTCTTCTTCTTCTTCTTCTTCTTCTTCTTCTTCTTCTTCTTCTTCTTCTTCTTCTTCCCTTTCATCCAGTGATCAAGGGGGCTGCGGTGGCTCAGTAATTATGAAACTCACATTGTTAGCTGGAAGGCTGATAAATTGGCAGTTTGAGACCTGGGTACTCCATGACAGATTGAGTGCCCGTCTCTGTCCCAGCTCTTGGGGACATGACAGGAGCTTCATCTGGGTGTTCCCTGAGCGGGGTTTCTTTGGCAAAAATCCTTTCAACACAGAATAATTTCTGACCCGAAATTATTATTATTATCCAGTGAGCACAAAGCAGCAAAAATACCACTTTTAATCTCTCAACAACTCCATTAAGTAGGTGAGCCGGCAAGTCTGTGACTTGCCCAAAATAATCCAATGGGTTTTTTGCCTGAGTGCAGATTTGAGCACTACTCTCCTTGCAGTTCAGCTCTTTTAATCATTATAACTTGTGATTTCCTAGAGGCTCACCAAGGCCTGTTGGTTTGCTGTTCCTTTCCATCCCACCATTGTTTAAAAGAGCTATGTAAGATTAAGTATTAGTGTCTCAATATTCATGTTTCATTTGTTCCCCATATCTTTTTATTTCTGAGGACAGGAACATTTTCATAAACCAGTCTCTCAACTTCAGGAGGCTTTCTGCTTGAAATTTAAAAAACACTTTAAATAAAAATGAGATGTAGATACGTTGTACCTCGCTTAAAGAGCATGATGCATTCCACAGGATTGCTCTTTAAGCGAAACACCATTGTAAATGACCAATTATTGGGGGGGGGGGGTGTAAACCCTGATTTATTTGTTAAGCAAGTTTTTGGTTGGTATTATTTGTTAAGTAAAGCAAACATTCAGAGAAAATTCTGCTCTTTAAGCGAGTTACTCTTTAAGCGAGGTGCTCTTTATGCGAGGTTTGACTGTAATAAAAAATGCATTATTGGCAGTATAGACACTCTAGTTTTTTAAAATGACCCAAACTTTAAAAGGTACCTAAGCATTACTCTGAATGTGGTTGACCATCAGGAATTTTATTAGTGAATTTTGAAAACCTGTTTTTAAATTAGACAAGACGGTAAAACTTAGAGAGATAGAAAGTGTAACCAGATTTTTAAATCATCTAAGTATCAGATTCTAAGAGCTTTCTACTGCCTTCTTATTTTCATTGGCTCCAAGAAACCAAATCTATATATTGCATGCCGTCAAGTTGATTCCAACTTATAGTGACTTTTCAGGGTTTTCTAGATAGGGAGTACACAGAAGTGGTGTAAAATTCACTTCTGAGGTGCTTCAGGATTGTGCAGCTTGCCCAGGTATACACAGGATGGCTCTTTTAGCAGAAAACATAGTGGAGAATTGAACTCCCAACTTCTGACTCCACAGTTTGATGCCTAAACTACTGAGCTTTCCAGCCAGTTTAAGAAATCATACAGCTTAAGTTAAATATGCATTTAAGGGCATGTCCACGCAATAATATAAATATTGTAGCTCAGATTAAATATGCACCTAAGGACATGCCTGTGTCAAATCAGAAAGGCCAGCTGCATAATGTAGTTGAGCATAGCAGATGCTACTAGGATATACAATTGGTTATCTGGGTATGTGCTAAGGAAAAGCGTCTGCTGGAAGTTGAAGTTCCATTCGTTTGTCTGGAAGGCCTTTTCCAGAATGAGAAACCCATTGTGTTGTGAGAAATGAAGTGCTTGGGGAGACAGGCTATTCATGCCTCCCAGGGTTGAGGAAGATGGAAACAAAAAAGGGCTAAGAAATGAGACAGAGCATTCCTATGTGTGAAGTGCACTTACTCATTCTGTGTGCACTGAGGATGCTTGAAATGTGATAGAAAGATGACAAAGAGAGGGAAAGCCAGACCATAGTGTCAAACTGGATATCACCCCTTTTTTGCCTGTTCCTTTAAAAAGAACTCATCTGCACCCCTCAAACTTTCAATGCTATTACTTGGAGACAGCAAGTCACAGATGAAACCTCTTTCTCTTCTTCTTTTGTGTCCCGAACAAACCTTGGACTGCCAAAATGAAGTCACTTTCTTGGCTTTGTTGTTAGCCAAACTTAAGTCTTTATTGGGTGCATGTTACTGGCAGTAATTGGCAGATGAGTAAATGAGCTGGATTCTGTATCTTTCCACATTCACACAGTGTTTTGTTGTCCGCCCCAGCCCTCACTTGAGGATGATAGTCTTACATTTAGGGACTCCAACCCTCAGCCTATTCAGGATCCTCCAAGTGGCATTGGGGAGGTTGAATTCCTCAGCTATATCCGCCTTTAATGTTGTTCTTTGTCCTGTGGGCTCCTTCCTCCATCTTCTAATTTGGTTTTGCGCTTGTGTACCCTTAAGAACATTTGTTCTTCCCGTAAAGCTCTTCATGGGTCTATATTGGCAACTTAAAACTGTTTGTTTAGTTTTCATACCACAGTTGAACAGGCCAGATCCTGAAACAGGAGATTGTGATTTCTCAGCTTTTCAAATAGACACTTGTTCGCAGGGGTTGCTGAGTCTGAGGTGTCCGGTCACCCCCATGAGAGTCAGGTTTTGGAATCAGTTCCAGGCAAAAAGGTTGGTTGAAGGATCATTGTGATATACTGCAGATTGTCCAAGAAAGAGCAGAATATCCAGTTTTATTCTTGCCCTAGCTTTGTTTTAGGAATCATTGTGCATTTTCCAACTCATAATAGACTTCCTTCTCCAAGGGAATTATTGCCTTCAGCCTACAAATCTTTGTCCAAAGGCTGTGGGTGGCAGATGCTGGTCACTCTGCTTCACTGCCCTTCAAAGTCAGCATTGTGCCTCCATATGAGCTGTTCCTCCCACCAAACAGGATTAGGCCATTATTGTTGAAGGATTATGGCATCACAATGGCATACCTCTTTAGGATATCACAAGGGTACCACCTCACCTCACAATATCATGAAGGCACAGGTTTTAGATTTTAAATCTCAGGGATGGTGTTGACCTAGCAACCCTTAAGATGCCACATGGCTGCCCAGCATGACAGTGGCAGGTGGAACAAGAAGTAGGGAATTTATCTTTTAAGTCCTTGAAAGGTCTCAGCCACCCTCCTATGAAACTCATTTCAGCTGAGGTTTAGGCATGTGAAGAATTTTCTTTTCAGACAAATATGCTGTGGCTGATAAATTCCAGTTATCATTTATTTCTTTTTTATTGTAACTTTCTTGTATTTGTCTTGTATTTTGACCTACTTTCCAAAATGATCAATAGGCAACAGCTTATCAAATTTATTAATTAGTTTTCTGCTAGGCCCCTGGAGATCAAAGTCCCCATTCGGAATACTCACAGTGATGACATTGCAGTATAGCACTTTCCAGAAAAGTAGAGCTATCAGGTTGTTTCTGTGAATAATTACTGAAGTCTGTTTTTTGAATTATGAGCAGTTGATTTCCATCCCAATTCATTGTCACAAGAATGGCATAAAGGTAAGTGTTAGTGTTTGTATTATTTTATTTTCTGCCTCCCACCTCAAACTCTTTTTATTTCAGTTTCGTGACTTCTTAGATTGTAAGCCTGAAGGCAAAGATTGTTTTGCATGTATTTTTAATTAATCTGTCAGCTGCTCAGAGAGACTTTTTGATGAAGAGATGGCTATAAATGTTTTTGTCTAACTGTTAGATAAGTACTGTACGTACATAACGTACTAGCAAACAAACCAGCAAACAAACAAACAAACAAGCACAGGGGTGTTTCAAATGTATAGTAAGACACACTTTTAAAACAAAGGACAAAAGTCTATCAAGAAAGTACAGGGGCAGTGAAGTTGTGTTTTATACAACTCTTACCGTGCAATTTAGTCTCAAAACATTTAAACCAGGGTGGCCAACCTGTTTCCGTCGTGGGCCTGACCATGCCCCCAGACAGCTGAGAGGGCCAGACCACTCCCCCTGGAAGCAAAAGTGGGCACATTTCTGGCTGTCGTAAATGCACACACTTCTGCATTTATGCCAGTAACAGGTGCATCTGTGCATGCACGGGTGCATTTTATGGATGATGTAAACCTGACCGTTTCCACTTCTAGGTGTGTCAGAGGCAGCGATGGGCCAGATGGGGTGGCATCAGGGGCCAGGGCCGTAGGTTGGGAACCCTTAATTTAAACCACTCAGAGTAGGAAAATCCCCTAGATGGGCAGGGTATGAATGAATGAATGGATATTGGTTGTATAGTATAAGCTTTCACTACACCAAAGTTTCAGTTGTGGTGAACTTTTATCTATCTGTTCCCATCATCGTGGGTTTTGGGTTATTCACATGTTTATAAAACATCCAATGAATTAAAGAATATCCATCACTTTGTTTGAAATATGTACTTTAATTGATTGACTTTGACGCAAGGCCATTGAATGGAAGAAGTATTTATTTGGAGAGAGAGATATACCAAAAATTGTTACACATCTGTAATACTAGGTGGACTGCTTATGCTAAAATAAGTACAGTACAGTATGTTAGTCTTTAAAGAGGGCACAAGACACTTTATCTCCTTTTTCTCCTGTTGTTTCTGTGAAGAAACTGCTTCAAGGAGCAATTCATTACAGGTCTTTGTGAGGTGAGTGGATGGATGGCCTTGAGAAAGTAGCAAATGCAGCTGGCTAGCAGCACTTGGTACGTGTCTTTCTTTCCTCTTCTGTTCCTGTCTCCAACCTCTGCAGTGATCGTTACAGCTGAGGATGAAGTTATGAAGAACACCTGTGCGAGGATTGTTGCCAGGCAGCATGTCGCCATGTGACCCTGCAGCCTCAAGTTGATTGAGTGTCAACCTGAGTGCAGGAGAGGCATAACCGCCCCAGGGAACAACATGGGGTTGACTTGGTTAAAGCAGAACTAGGCTGG
Source organism: Furcifer pardalis (assembly GCA_030440675.1). Classification (NCBI taxonomy): domain Eukaryota; kingdom Metazoa; phylum Chordata; class Lepidosauria; order Squamata; family Chamaeleonidae; genus Furcifer; species Furcifer pardalis. The sequence goes on from CP126897.1 coordinate 10,192,134, forward strand.
AAAGGCTGAGGCACTGACAGGGCAGCTCAGTTCATTGCCCCAATCCACGGGAAGCCTAGGATCCTGTGGGTGCTTCACCCAGCAGTGACTCTTTAGAACAGGGGTGCCCAAACTATGGCCGGATGAATTGGTGTCAGGGGCAGGATCTGGCTCACAGGCCAAAATTTGGGCACCCCTGGTTTAAGCAGAGAAAATGGCAGTCTAAAATCTATTCTATCTCATCCTGTTGCAAAACATATCTGTTGCAAAATAGATTGCAAGGCGCATTTTACTTCCACTTCTGGTGGGAGGAACCACGTGACTAGCCCGCTGAACCACATAACTGGCCCACGGCTCAAAATGTTTGGGCACTCCTGCTTTATAAGAAAATATTTGTGTGCTAGCATTTGTCAAGCTATTCTGGGCCGGTCCTGTTCTCTACCTCCTTCCAGGAAAGACAGAGGCTTTGGATGTCTCAAATTTGTTTCAACTTTCTTCTTGGCTTACTGAATTGGCTCATTATTGTTTCCCACCCTGGAGTCCTTTTGTATGGGCAAGGGTCCTATTTATTTGGTGTGTCTATGCACTACCTGGAAGGGCTGCGGCAACATAGTGGCTAAGATACTGAGCTTGATGACTGGAAAGTTGGAAGGTCAGCAGCTGAGTGCTGTGTGACAGAGTGAGCACCCGTCATCTGTCACAGCTCCTGTCAACCTTGCAGTTTTAAAGCAATAAATTGCAAGTAGATAAATAGGTACCACTTTGGTGGAAAGGTAACAGCATTTCATGCACTTCAGCATCTAGTCATGCCTGCCACATGACCATGGAGATGAATACTGCCATCTAGAGTTTGAAATGACTGGCTTTTAAGCAAGGGAGACCTTTATGTTGTGCACTACCTCTCAAACCTTGATTTACCATCCTGCTTTGTTTTGTTGTAAAGTTTTTCCTTTGCATGTCAGAGGTATTACTGGATATTCTGGGGGATCTACCCTAAGAACAGCTATCGGAGAGTAAGGGCAGGCAGGTCTGCTTTGCCTGGGTTTTCATCATTTTCTGTGGTGTGATCTGATTGCTGGAGTCGGAAAGCAGGAGAGAGTTTTCCTCACGGCCAGAGCACTGGCCACCCGAAGATGCGCTATGGGGCCAGGAAGAGGCGCTATGTGGACCAATGAGAAGGTCGCTTCAAGCCCGAGGGGTTTGGACAGCCTTCACAGTTACCTTCCTAGTCAATTTATTTTCTGGTGTTTCTGCATGTGAGACAAAGAGCCATCCAGTTTATGAAGTAGGGAGTGGTAAAGCTGAATGATATAAAAGGGAAAGAATAAACCAGAAACACCAGAATAGACCAGAAACACGGATTCAATTCCCAAGAACTGCACGACGGGGGACATGAGTAGGAAAGTTTTTCCTAGTAGGGGGGGATATAAGTTTAATAAATAAATAATAAAATAAATTATAGATCATCAAGACTTAGAAGACCATGTTGCCAATCTCTAATGTACCAGCCCAAGAATGATAGATTGCAGTTTTAGAGAATGTTCTTTTCATTCCCCTCCCCCCCCCCTGTTTAGGGCTGTGGATCTCAACCTTTGGCCTTCTATAAGTTTTTAACCAAAATTTCCAGAGTTCCTGACCATTGACAATCCCAGCTGTGGCTTCTGGGAGTATAAATCTAAAACACCAGCCAGACCAACAGTAGGGAACCACTCACCTATGGCATGGAAGGTAGCCAAGCAAGAAAAGACAGTTGTCATAGAGCACCTTTAGAACTAACAGGTTTATTTTAGCATGAGTTTGCTCTCCACTTCCTCCGAAGCATGCAGTATAATAGTCAACGTATGGCATTGGAGGCAGGATTAGAATGAAATGAGATACAGGAAACAATATTAATTAAGGCTGGTGACAAAGTTTCACAAGGCTGTTCAGCAGAAGCATCCTAATAATAATTAACATCGTTATTTTGTGTGCTTCCTAACAAGTACACAAATCTGTTAGGCTGTTAATTGACCCCGAAATCTTAAGCAAAAATGAATGACTAATGCATATTTCGAAGGAGAAAAACTTTAGGAAATCATCTCCAAGTTGATGCATTTCAGATGGGTTGAACTCTTATCTCAGCCAGCATTGTTGAGGCTGATTTTACTTCAGGGTTTTAAAGAGGGTGGGTTAGACTCCTCTCTTTAATCACTGGATGTATAAATTCACAAGAATTCAGATTTGGCAGGGAGAAGTGACATCTGCTTGGTGTCAATTTGTGAATGTAATTCTGACTTCGGCTATAATTGTAATCAAAAGTTCTAGATTCTGGGACATGAGCCAGCATGTTCAATAGCAAATCTGCTTCCTAGGAATGTGCTGGTGTGTCCATTCTGATTGAAATGCAATCCAAAGTGAATAATACAATTGTGTCTTGACATTTGGCTAGTTTTCAAGGCATCGGTTGGCAAAGAAACCAAAAAAATCTAAGAGCACCACATGAAGGGACTCGAATCCAAGCCCAAACATGGAATGACTGGTCTGGGGCATATGCAAAATCCAATTTCCTTGACCCAACACAAACACTCCATGCTGTGCGTCCTCTTGTAAACTTTGGTAGGCTGATTCACCCTAGTTTTGTATAATCCTTTCCAAGAGCTGGTTCAAAAGTCTGCTAGATAGGATAGCAGGGATATCAGGCATTGCCATGTGTCTCTTTCTTCTACTGCAGTAAACAAGAAACAAGTGGCAAGAAAAATCACAGTTAATCCCCTCTCATTCACACATGGCAGAAACATTGCTCAGTCAATAATGTGACATAGAAACTATTTGCGAAGCTCCAATCTTCTGCTTCATTTTGCTAGAGGTGTCAAAAATGCCTTGAGGGTTCCAGGTTTGATTGGAAATATGGAATTTATAGTCTTGCCCCAGAAGATACTAAAGCAAGGGTTCCCAACCTTTTCAAGCCGGGGGCCAGGTCGTGCTGCCTCAGTCAGCTTTGAGGGCCAGGTGGCCATTTTGCCCTGTCTGCATCTTGTCCCAACAGCATCAAAGGGTAGCCATTTTGTTTCTTGAATGCTCTTGGAGAGGTGGGGGCCACATGAAATGGCACTGTGGGTCAGATCTGGCCCATGGGCCTTAGGTTGGGAACCCCTGTACTAAAGGATGAATGGAGAAAATCCATCATGGATGTGCAATCTTACCACACTCGCTAGTAGCTTAAATAATTGCTATCTTCTTCCAAATCTCTAGGCAAGGAGACAGATCCTAAGGCAGGGAGAGTGAATGAGACAATAGTTTGATTTCTCAGCATGACACCTAGACACCCATCCCTGATACTGCCACTGCTCATTGGCCCAGCATAAAGTTATTTGTGTGTCTCATTCTCCATGGGGTACATTAGACCAGGGGTGCCCAAACTTTTCAGGCTGCGGGCCGGTCACGTGGTTCAGGGAGCCAGTCGCTTTGCCCTGGGGGCTGGATGCCGCCCCCAATGCCAATTCATCCAGTCCACAAAGCCCTACTATGGGCAAATTTTAGTTCCACCTCCAGGAGTGACAAGGGCTTCACTGGATGGATGAATGGGCATGGGGGGCTGCACCTGGGCACTCCTGCATTAGACTTTTAATGTATGCACACACCTTCACCTTCCACAGTCCCCACTTACTTTTGTGTTTTTGATACAACAGTGAACAGAGCTAGTAGGGAACAAGGAAGATAATAGAATCCAACATTACAACTCATTGTCCCATATAGATAACCTACTAAGAGGCATACCCATAAGATACCACCACCTGCCTATTAAAGATGTAAGCCTGACCAGAGGAACATTTCAACAAAGTACAGTATATTTTTATTTTATTCCCCAAAATAGGAAGATGTAAATCTCTCATATAAACCAAACGTATTCTACAGTATCTTGCTACACTTGTCTTTACCATATCACACTGGTGACCTTACCAATAAACACATACTGTACTCTGTATTTTGACTCCTTTTGACATGGAGGGTCCTTTCCTTACTGTGACTATTTAGTCTGAATTACCTGATTTCCAAGAGGTCCCTGAAAATTATCTTATCTATAGGAAGAATGTAAGAGGTTTATGCAAGGACCTGGAGCTGACATAGCTTACTAAACTAGCTACATTTCTTTCCCCCCTTCGAAGCTCCGTGGATATTTTATGGGCCTCTATGTACTTTGGGACAGTAAAACCTGTACAGATCTGCAACATTTTATTTCTAGAGAGTTTTTAAACTGGGTTACCTTGTGGTTCAGGGAGAGTATGAGAACCTGCAGCTTTTCAGATTATGTAGAACAGGGGTTCTCAATCTATGGTCAGTGGGCCAGATCCAGCCCATGGTGCCATTTCATGTGGCCTGCCTCTCCCATTCCTGCTGCTGCCAGAAGCAGCAGAAGTGGCAGAAACAGCCTTCAATGCGTCCACAGCTGTTGTGAACACATTTATGTGTTCATAAATGCATTTACAACATCTATGGACAGGTTTTATGGCAGCATTTATGGCAGGGGGAACCATCAGTCTGGCCCGCTCAACTGTCTGAGGGATCGTGACCCAGCCCATGGCTTAAAAAGTTTGAGAACCCCTAATGTAGAACTTCAATTCTATTATGTCCCAACACTTTTAGATCTCCTTTCTGTTTCCTGTGTTTCCTATGTAACACGTGAGAAAGATTCACATTGGCAGTTGTGGTGCAGTGTAAGTAAATGTAAAGTAATGCAGATCAAAACAGGAAAGTAAACAAACAAAATTCTATCTTCACACATGTTGTAATAAGGTTTGAGTTGAGTGACCAGGAAATTAATTCTGGGGTTGTGCTATGATTGAATGAAAATGTCTAGGATGCAAGAAACTGTAAAAACAGCAAATATTGCATAGTGAATCATTAGAAAAGAGATGAAAAATAAAGCTGGTGTAGGAAATTAACTGTGGCAGTACGCTGGATGAAATCAAATTAAAATGTCAATCCAGGACATAAAAAGGAAACATTGTGGCCTCATTTGGAAAAGGATAAAAACAAACTGGTGTCATATTTGGAAAGTTACTTTTAAAATTAATTGATTACAGTTCCAAGCCCCCCCCCCAATAATGAGTTGCCACTGTAATTACATTCTTCAATTGTAACTCTTTACTTATGAGTTATCTGAATGTAACTGTAGTTTATTTTAATAGTAATGCCTCAAGTAACTACAAGCCCTGAACACTAGCAATCATATCTGATATATTATACAGTAATCAAAACCATAGAAAACCCCATTGTAAAAAATCAATGAGTGGGAGGAATTCCCTTACAAAGAAAAATTTAATCATTTGTAAAAAAAATTATGAATGGAGAGTTACATCATAAATGTGTACAATGCTATGCTTAAGGAAGCAAAAAGGAAGATTGTTGTTTTCCTCTGTCAGGATACTAGGGCTGGTTAAGGAAAGCTGAATGTTGGATACATTACATGATTAAAATGTAGATTTTATCATGGAAAGATATTGTAGCAGCTACCAATTTGCATGCCTTAAGAGACACTTGAGCAAATTCATAAAGAATAATTCATGGCAAGCAGTCAAAATGGCAATATATTAATATAACAACAGCTTCATGTAATATAATAATTGCTTGCCATCAGGTAAAATCCTAATATGGTGACCCCTTCCCGGATTTTCTCGGCAAAGAGTATTAAGAAACGGTATATAATTTCTCTCTTCTGGTGAAGTCCTGGGACTATGTAGTTTGCCAGAGGCTATCCTGGTTTCCAGGGAAGCACAAAGGGGAATCAGTCTCCTGACTCTGGTTCTGCATCAAGATATCTAACTCATTAAGATACCTAACTAGTCCTCCTGATGATTCTGGTATTTGTATTGACTGAAAATTATAATAATAAGACCTGAAGGGGTAAAAGAGGACATAAAGAAAAAGGAGAGAAGGTTGTGGCCTTTATAATTTGTATACAGTTTTTCCACCTTCAGCAATCTGACTGCTGTTGGGGGGGATACTTGAGCAGATGGGTCTTTGGTCTGATAGAAGATGTGTTCTGTTTTTACACTGATACAAAATTCTCCTTCCAGAATTTCCCCCTACCACCTTTACCTTACAGTTACTCCATCAATGCAGATCAGTGTCAAGTATTTGACTATTAAAATTAGTCATCCTCGGGGTCGGGGGTAAATTCCAACAGAGATCCTTGTTTCATAGTTGGGGTATAAGAAAAGGCACTGGTGTTCTTTCTTCTAAACCATTTTCACTTTCAGACAGGAAGAAGTATTGCAGCATTGTCAGGGCTGCTCAAAAATGTCAGCTTACTTACAAACTGAAGGCAGAAAAATGAATAAAGTCCAGATGAAGTAGCCTGCCTAAGCAATGGCTGTCCAATTGCAGAATCACAGTAGAGTGCAGAATCCAACAAGCTCCAATAGAGTCAGCCAATGAGCATACGCCTCAATGCACAGATTCAAGGGTCTCACCAAGCAGCCAGTAGTTGAAAATTAGTAGGGGTTCCACATTTGATATCTGCCAGACAACAGGGTCTCTGGGTAGAAGACAGACAAAAAGCAACAAAGGTGGTCAACCGTTGCTGTGTAAGGCAGTCTGAAATGTTGGATCAGACATCACATAAAACTGTGTCCTGACAGGCAGATATAAAAAGGCAAGAGAAAACCTTCATTTGTCTTCCTGAGTTTCACATATTTTGACAGGTAGACGCATCTAATTTGGAATCCATCCCACTTACTACGATCTTCAGTTCTGTTATTGCCACCAGTTGAGTGACTACACAGCTGCTTCCAGCACTGAGATGGACAAAACCTTCTCACATAAAGGTGAATCCATCGTCCAGATCACTGTGTACAGAGTCTTGCATTCATTACCAAGCCAGGATAGTTTTATCTTTGGAACCATCAATCTTTATTACAGCTATTGCAGTTACGCCTTCAAAGCAATTCTCATTTACAAAGAGAATGATGGTCTTGTGTTAAATCAGTGGCTACTCCAGTTCTTACATGAATGCTTTTAGCTTCCACTGAGATAAATAACTGAAGAATGTCAGGAACTGTGTGAAAAGAGAGATGGTATAAACAGTGAGAGATAAAGTGTTTGTAACCTAACAAGAGACAACTCAGAGTGGCTGATGTTCATTCAACATGTGCTTCAGGTAAGTCTAATTCATGAGCTTCATCAATGGTGGGCAACTTGTGCTGCTTAAAATAATGTTGAATTTGAATTCCAAACATTCTTAGCAAGCACAGTCTATGGGTAAAAAAAAGAGGAGATTTTTAGTCCAACAACATTTAAGGAATCCTCAAGTTGACCATCTCTCAGATCTTTCTACAATCTAAGTATCTGGCTGCTTTGTTTCATATGCAAATGACTCCAATAAAATACCCAACAACCTCCTATCTCTTCTCCCCATAATTCTTCCTTCTCTCCCCTTTTGTCCAGATGCCTGCCACATACCTACCCCTTTTCTGGCCCAAATTAGTGATAGGGGAGCTCCCCTGGCAACTTAATGGGTAAGGCACTGAGCTTGGAGACCAGAAGGATGGGGTTTGATACTTGAGATCTGCACAATGGAGGACATGAAAGGAGCCTATCTTGGTCATTCCCTGCAAAAATCCTTTCAACCCGGAGTAATCTGTGGCATGAAAACACGCACACATCAGCCAAATATGGAAGTAGGGTTGCCATATGTCCCGGCAAACCGGGATTGTCCTGGATTCAAGGTCTAAAAAATTGTCCTGGCCAGTTTAATAAAAATAATCTTAAAGTCCTGGAAGCCTTTGCAGAGGCAGAGAGAGTGAGAGAGCATATTTCTTGGTGTTTCTCTGACTTTCATAGCAATATGGAAATCCTCGCTCTCTAGCGAGTGTGATGTCACCCTGGTCTGTTCCCCTCCTCCTTAGCCATGGAGATTTTGGGCAAAGTGGCCCTTTGAGACCCGCAGCAGTGGCTTCCAGAAATGGGTGGCCTTGAGCATCTGTCTGGAAAAGCCTCAAGTGGCAAATAAGCAGCTGTGCGGCATCCACTTGGAGGACTCCTGTAGGGCTTTCCAGCGTTGACCCCAGCAGCCAGGGGAGCCCTGGAACACCTGATCAATAGGTGCCAGAGGCTGCCAGGAAGCTTTCCGCTCCTCAAAGGAGTGGGAGGGGCTCAGGCTAAAAGGTCCTACAGGGGTCAAAGAAGAGCTACCAGGTGTGATCCGGACTCTCATGCCCAAAGGTAACCCCCTGGTGTTTAAAGGTGACTGAGAATAATAGAAACACTGTGTTAGAAGGGGGCTTTTGTCAAGTATACTTCTGTCCCAGTTTTGTAGGAGAGAAATATGGCAACCCTAAATAGAAGGGCATTTGGGGACAAAGTAACAGCTATTTACATATTGATGACTTATTTTATTGATCTTCATTGGCGAACATAATAAGATTGTTTACAGTGACTCGCAAAGATTACTGATTTTTCAGGGACTATGAATAGAAATTCCACAAAGTATGACTACCTCCTGCTGAACATTTATTTCCAAAGCCAGCTTTACAATCCCTCAAAGTTATATAAATAGGATGAAGAGGGACAGATTGGTATTATTAACACAGGAGTCATATATTTCCTAACATTAGAATTTGCAGTGTGTCGCAGTATTAGCTAAACAGCAAAGGCAACTGTGCAAACACTTCTAACTATAACTCTCAGTTAACGGCAAATGGTGTGCTCCTGTTAACAGGAGAGTGGGAGTCACTTTCACGGCTTCACAGACTCTTGTTGCCAACCTCTGCTGATGAAATTCCCCAGTCCACAGCACAGCCTGGAAATAATAATCTCCTTCTACTCCTCATCTCTCTCTTTCAGACTACATCTCCCAAAATCCCAAAGAATAGCCAAGCCGGCCATGAGATTCTGGAAACTAATCCAGAATAGAAATGTTTCAAAGATCTAGTCTTCAACTGGCGAATGTTGCTTTCTTTTCTCCTCCTCTTCCTCCTGTTCAGTCTCTTTTTTGTGCATGTCTTACCAGCCTTTTAGAGTCTCCCTTTTCCTCCAACCTCTCTTCTCTTTTTTCTTTTTTCTGTATGGCCATTGCTAGCAGTCCCTTTCTTTTTACATTCACATCCCACAATGCCGTCATCTCCCATTTTGCACAGTGCCCATGCCAAGGCCTTTGAAAAAGCTACTCATCAAAAGACATCATGTAGTTGTTCTATCACTCAATCTCCCCCTTTACCAGTGCATTTGTAGAGAGAGAAAAGATAGAAGAAAAGGATAAAGCATAAGGACAAGGTGATGTCACTTGAATCCCCTGGAAAAGTCCAAGGATTTATAGGACATTATCAAATTTGATACACAGATTGCTATATGCTGCTAGATATTTTATATATTATATTATGGTGCATTATACCACCTTCTCCTGCCAACCTAGCAGTTCGAAAGCAAGAAATTGCAAGTAGATAAATAGGGACCACTTCGGTGGGAAGGTAACAGCGTTCCATGCACTCCAGTGTCTAGTCATGCCTGCCACATGACCATGGAAACATCTGCAGAAGCAGACAGCGCTGGCTCTTCGGCTTAGAAACAGAGATGAGCACTGACCCCTAGAGTCGGATACGACTGGCTTTCGAGCAAGGGAAACCTTTACCTTTACTATACTACCTTCACCAACCTTCCTGCAAATTCTCTCTTACAACATGAGCACAACAGGAAGTAACCAAGTACAGTCCAACCTCGCATAAAGAATAAATAAATAAATAAAGAGCACCTCACTTAAAGAGTAACTCGCTTAAAGAGCAGAATTTTCTCTGAATGTTTGCTTCGCTTAACAAATAAAACCAACCAAAAACTCACTTAACAAATAAATCGGGGTTCACAATCCCCCCCCCAAGTCACAATTGGTCACTTACAATGGTGTTTTGCTTAATGAGCAAACTCACCTAAAGAGCAATCCTGTGGAACACATTATGCTCTTTAAGCGAGGTACAAATGTAACAGTAACCAAGTAAGAGGTTAAACCAGAAAGAGGTTAAATTCATTAGCTTTGCTTGGCAACTTCACACTTTTGAGATTGAAAGGGAGACATTTAAAACTAATCTGAATAATCTATTGTTACTGCTAGTTGTAGGAAGCTGTATTGCTATGCATGCTTGTCTGTCATTCTGCTTGATTACTCTTTACCTCATTGCTTTGTGATCCTTTCCCTTGTGACATCTTGATCCCCCTGCATCTGGTGTATATAAACCATGCCTGGAAGTTTTACTCCATGTCTGAAGAAGAGTACTTGATCCACGAAAGTTAACAGTAAAAATATAGCAGTTAGTCTTTAAAGTGTTGCCGTTTTTTTGTTTTATTATTTTTTTGGGGGGGTTTCTGACATGCCTGTAAAAGTCCATGGTTGAAGCTGTTGGTTACACAATAAAAACATGTCTGGAAAGCCTCAGTAAATAAAATCTTGAGTGGAACATGATACATAACAGGAGACAATTCATAAGATGGAAATTTCAGTCATCTAGGCCAGAAAGATATTTGTTTATCTGAAGAAAACAGGCCTTATTTGAGCAATGCATCATATCACAGAAGAGTAGAAAAGTCACAGATTTGAAATCCCCCATCCACAAAGGTTTCATTACTTAGTCACAGACTAGATAGAAATATCTTTACAAAGACAGTTAATGGATAAGTGAAATGCTGCAAGACAGGAGGAGGGGAACTGTCTATATTTGCCGACTTCACAGGCTCTCGGCATTACTGTTACTCACTAAAATTATTAAACTAATTAAATATTGACATATGTGTTTGGTTGGCTCCTAGGTGGCTGCCAGTCTTCTCTGCCTGCTCCCTCTATTTTTTTCATTGCTTATCATTTTTCTCCTTGTGGTTTTTGATGTTCTTAAGAAAAAGGCTAGTAAGCCAATGTGGCACAGGGCTTAAACTGTATGCTTGATGAGGACTCAGGAAATCTGGGTTCAAATCCTCATTCAACATGGAAACTCCAGAGGAAGTATGGCAATGGTAAACTATTCTTGAGCACCACCATAAGACAGAAGCAACTTGACAGTACATCGCAACCAAAGAACTGGTTATTCTACACCAAGGGTTCTCAACCTTTTCAAGCCAAGGACTGGGCCACACTCCCTCAGACAGCTTCAGGGGCCAGATGGTTGTTTTGCCCTGCCTGCCACACATGGCACTTGCGGATGTGGCGGAGGTGGTGGGGGTCCATATGAAATAGTGTCATGAGCCGAATCTGGCCCCTGGGCTGTAGGTTGAGAACCCCTGTTCTACACTTTATCTCATAGCTGCTTCAAAAAAAAAAAAACCCCCAAAAAACCAGATGATTTCTATCACACATTACTGAAGACAGATGTTTAAAATCCCTATTACAGCTCAGCTTGCAATATAAGGCAAGGAAGGGGTGAGACAGGATTTTTTCTATAAAGCTGATGAAAGAGAGGAACATTTTCTCATCATCATCATCATCATCATCAAGAAGGACAAAGGAGAGCTATTATCTGCTACACTACACTAGCTTTCATATAAATCTTCTAAGGTAATGGTAAAGGTCACCCTTGCTCAAAAGCCAGTCATATCTGACTCTAGGGTTCAGTGTTCATCTTTGTTTATAGCCAAAGAGTCAGCACTGTCTGTGGAGACACTTCCGTGGACATGTGGCAGGCATGACTAGACACCAGAGTGCACAAAATGCTGTTTACCTTCCCACATAGGACACAGTTGGGCAAAAGAAACAAATGTGGGAGGAAGAGCTAAATATATTGAGCCAATATATGCATCTTTCTTTATTATAGGAGAGCTCCCGAGATACTGTTTGGACTATAACTCTCAGAATCCCACAATCGACACGGGAATTAGAGTTTCATAAAGTAACTTTGCCAAGCCTTGTATCGTACACCAACTATATGTTCAAAAGTCAACCCTTTGAATCCTGTATTTTGGTCAGAGTTCTCACAGACAGCACTCGCTGTACATAAAACAGAAAGGCAGTGACTACAACCTAGAGAATAAAACAGAAGGGAAGAGGAGTGGAGAGAAAAGGTAGAGGAGGGTGATCAGTTTTGAAAATGCCAACGTGAAGAGGTGGATTTTTAAATAGGTGTTTTAATCACCACAACAGCAGGAACCTGGTCTTAAGAATGTTAATGAAAGGGGAGAAAAGATGCTGTCAGAGTTCTGAAGGTGCAGTTTGGGGGTTAAGGTGATGTGTGATGGAGCACAGACATAGACGATTAATGGGTAATAGGAACAACAGAAAATCAATATTAGTTTATTATGGAGGAAAAATGATAGAAGAAACCAGACAACAGAAACAACATAATCATAGAATCATAAACCATTTATCCAATTTGAAGTATATATGCACAATGTTCTGTGATTTATTACTTCCAAAGGAAAGTAATATTAGTCTGTTACAAGATGAGCAGCAAAAAGTTTTACAGATAAGGTTCATGATAAGGCTCTAATAAATTTGTTAATGCTGTAACAAATTTGTTAAACCAAATTGTAAACAATGCCATTAGATGCCAATGTGGATTTGCCAAAAACATATCTTGCCTGACTAATCTTATCAGATAAGCTTGCTGGTAGACAGTGGGGATTTTGTACATGTAATATATCTTGAGCAAAACATCAGCAAAACTTTTTTTGGGGGGGGCATGATATTCTGATTAGCAAGCTAATTACCATATTTGCTGGCATATAAGATACATTGGAGTATAAGACTCACCCCATTATTTGAAAAACAACCCACTATAGGCCACTATATACAGTAAAAGATGCACTCCATTTTTCCAGTGTATTTTAAGGGGGGAAAGAGGGTATTATATGCCAGCAAATATGGTAGGTGTGGACTAGAGACAATAACTATCAGGTGGATACATAGTTGGTTTTAGAGTCATATTCAGAGTGCTTATCAATGACTCCTTTGGTATCACGAAGCTCAATTCTGGGCTTGATGTTCTTCAACATTTTTATTAATGACTTGGATGAAGGCTGCAGGGAATACTTATCAAATGAGTGCATAACTCAAAAGAGCTGGAATAACTAATACTCTAGAAGACAAAAATAAAATTCAGAAAGATCTGAACAGACTCAAGCACTAGCCTGAAAAACAAAACAAAGTAAAAAAGACATTTAACAGGTACAAATGAAAAGTTCTACATTGGGGCAGGTGGGTGCATGTGCATGCGCTAAACACAAAGTTACACGATGTGGGATATTTGGCTCAGTAATACTGTGAGTGAGAAAAATCTTGGAATTGTTGTAGAACAGAAGCTGAATATGAGCCAACAATGTAATGTGACTGGATAAAAATGTTATTTTAGGCTGTATTAACAGAAATATAATCTCTAAATCCCATTAAATACTAGTTCCTCTCTATTTAGCATTGGTTAGGCCAAAACTTGAATACTATGTCCAGTTCTGGACACCAGACTTTAAGAAGGAAGTAACAAGGATGATGTTAGAAGGCACTGTGGTTTTGTGATGATTTTAACTCTTATTTATTTTTCAAAGCAGAAACAGCCTCAGGGGTTTTCCTCTGTATCTTTCTTTTTGAGCGAGAAGCAGGGCCACAGCCAGGAGTCTGGATGTGGGTGGATGGGCAAAGCCCACCCTAGCCATCCCCTGGCTACGACCATGGCAAGAAGGAAAGAAAGAGGTTATGAAAAGACATGCGGTCTTAAAATATATGGATTGATAGAAGTAGAAAATGGGACTGGAAACCACACCCTATGAGGAAAGATTGAGAGAACTGGAGAAGTTCAACCTTCAGAAAAGAAGACTGAGGAGAGATACGATAACACTTTTCAAATACTTGAAGATTGTTATAGAGAGGACAGGAGAGGCATATAATAATGGGCTCAAGTTACAGAAAGCTAGATTTCAATTGAACATCAGCAATTAGTTCCTGTTAGAGCAATATGACCTTCCTTTTCAGGCAGGCTTTCAAGCAATAAATAGCAATCTAGGGAGTACACTATTTGTGACATTTATATATTTTTAATGGTTTTAATATAGATAGATAAATAGACAGATTACTTCAGGAGGTGGTGAGCTTTCCAACGCTGGAGACATTCAAGAGAAAATTAGACAATCATCTATCAGAATTGCTTTGATTTTAGATTCCTTCACTGAGCAGAGGGTTGGACCCAATTCCCTCATAAGCCCTTTCAAGTCCATTATTGTATGGTTCTGTTATTCGCAGTCTTTAAGATGTCAGAAGGTTTTGCAATGATTTTAACTCTTATTTCTATTTCAAAGCAGAAACAGCCTCAGGGTTTTTCTTCTGTATGTTTATTTTTGAGGGAGAAGGAAAGAAAGAGGTTATGAAAAGACATGTGGCCTGAAAATATATGGAGTAGTAGAAGTAGAAAAATACTGGGGTATCTTGTGGAATGACTCAGGGATGAGCCTCACCCCAAAATTTGGAGCAGATGGCCACTCTACTCCAGTTATGAGCTGTTATGAAAAATATTTTGTGCTTATGAAACTGTCAGGAAATGGCATCATTTTCCTAATGCTCACAAAGCTTGATTAAATACTAGTTTGAAATAGGCCTCAGAAAAAATCCTTTGTCTTCTCTGAGCCTCAAGGCTGTGTTACAGACAGCCTGTTTTTCAGTATTTCTTATCTTTTTTTTAAGTTAGCAGAGCCATGTTTTGGCTAGCCCCAGTGCATCCTGTGTGCACGTGTATAAACAATGTACAGTAAAACCTCATATAACACTAAAACCTGGTTCCACAAGTCTTGGTGTTATATGATTTTTAGTGTTATCTGATGCATGTTAAAATCCTATGGGATCCATAGAGATACATTGTAACCACACAGGCTTTAGCGGTTGTTATCTGAAGCATCCCATAGGATCTTAATGTTATCTGATGCAATTCTTCCCCCCAGATTCCTTAATGTTATGCGATTTTAGTGTTATTCGATACTAATGTTATATGAGGTATTACTGTACTGTTGTTTTGAAAAAGTTCTCTTTGTTACGTGATTGGCTAAGCTAAGCCACCTGACTGCAGATTCTCCATTTTGGAGAGCAGAAAGAGTTCGTCTCTGCTTCTTCATGAGTTAAGACCTGTTTTTGATTAGAGAGCTTTTGTTTTTGAATCCCAATGGGCTAGCAATCTTTAGCCTAGGAGCTATGCATTTTTGCTCCTTAAAAATGGTTACCTAGATTTGCCTGTGGACTTTATTGGACTGACTTATGCTACTGACTTTTATGCTTTATGAACTTGATCAATAAATCTTCATCATTTTTCTGAACAACGCGTCTTCATTGGACTAAAAGGGTAAGAGCAGCATTGCATCCCACACACAAACAATTTGAACACGCTACCCAATTAAAACCTCCTTGTAGCTGATAAGCAGCTGAAAAGTTCTTATTGCCGTCCAGCTCGCCCTGTGTAGGTTTGTTTTGGTTTTAGGAGGTTTTTCCAGAAGTGAGGGGGCCGGCTGGAACGTGACAGAAACATTTTTTTGTTTTGAAGCATACATTAAAGGCAAAGGTCACCCTTACTCAAAAGCCAGTTGTATCTGACTCTAGGGTTCATTGCTCATCTCTGTTTCATAGCCAAAGAGTCAGTGCTGTCTGCTTCTGCAGACCTTTCTGTGGTCATGTGGCAGGCATGGCTAGACACCAGAGTGCATGGAATGTTGTTTACCTTCCCACCGAAGTGGTCCCTCTTTATCTACTTGCAATTTCTTGCTTTCGGACTGCTAGGTTGGCATACATTATTTTAAACATTATACATACATTATTTTAAACTTAATTGACATTCAATTCACAGTCACCATCACTAATATATTCTTGGTAAACAATAGGTCTGATCAATGAGAAAGCCTAGCTTTAAACTTCTATGTTGGTTAAACTTGAGCCTCATTTCAGAAACAGCTGTCAAGTTTGCTGCTGTTGTGAAAATACCATCTCAGTCAATTTTGAGAACAAATTTGGCATCTACATTAGCACTTTGAAAACTTACATCCTGTGGGTGGAAGGCACCATCAGGAAATCTCTTTGATGTGATCCCAATGCTTGTCAAGCTGCTAAGCCGGAGACCAAGATTGGATCAATTAGATTTGCTGATCACATACTGCATTTCCTTGAGGTCTGCTTTCCCTAGGAGTGAAGTTACAAGCACTGGCAGGCAATAAATAACATTTTATAAAGGATGAAGTGTCAATGTTAATACAGAAAGCACTGCATTTTTATTGAGCCCTATACGTCTTTGTAAGGGCCATGGGGGCTCAGGGGTTCAGATGCAGAGCTTGATGACCGGAAGGAGGCAGCCATCATCTCCATTTACAGCCAAAGAGCCAGTACTGTTTGTCATGAGACAGGCATGACTAGATGCCAAAGCACATAGAACACTGTTACCTTTCCTGCTGAAACAGTACCTGTTTATCTACTTGCAATTTCTTGCTTTCAAACTGCTAGGTTGGCAAGAGCTGGGACAGATGATGGGAACTCACTCCTCCATGTAGCACTCAGGTCTCAAACTGATGACCTGCCCACTTTCTGGTATGATACAAAAAGTACAGAATAGAGAGACACCTACGCCATGATGGCCCCCCACCTTCACTGAGGAGATGATACAAGAAGACAAACAAGAAGCTGAAGTTCAACAGGATTTTCTTAAAGCATTGTGGGAAATAATGACTGAGAAAATATATAGAATATTAAAATATTGAAGTTGATGTCTGTTGGAATAAAAAAAATTATAAATCATTCCAAAGATGACATTTAGCCTCACTTAAATTAAGTTATGTAGATTCTAATTATTCCAGGATGTGTTACGAAAGGATCTTAGAAAACTGATTCTTATTTTCATACATAGTGGGAGTGTGAAAATATCTTGACATTCTGGCAGCTAAGGAAATAAAGGAAATAATGAAGTTAAATATAGAGATCTGTTCTAGTGTTGTTATCAATATTTGATAAAAAGCAATGGAACTGGAATATGAAAGAATTAATTTCAAATTTATTAACACCAACTGGAGTATTAATAGCAAGAAAGTCAAATGTAAAGTATGCTTTTTTCAGGTATTTGAATGCTATGGAAGAGTTTGGAATATAGCCACTAATGATGTGTTAATAAGTACAGTAATCTCAAAGTAAAGAAGAGGTTGATAAGAAAGAACCTTTTTATAGATTTTTGAGGAGAATTCATCAATTATGTACTAATAATGGGGAATAATTATACAGTTGTACCTCACTTAAAGAGCATAATGCATTCCACAGGATTGCTCTTTAAGCGAGTTTGCTCTTTAAGCAAAACAACATTGTAAGTGACCAATTGTGGGAGGGTTTGCGAACCCCGATTTATTTGGTAAGCGAGTTTTTGGTTGGTTTTATTTGTTAAGCGAAGCAAACATTCAGAGAAAATTCTGCTCTTTAAGCGAGTTACTCTTTAAGCGAGGCGCTCTTTATGCGAGGTTTGACTGGGAGGGGGAAGGGACTCTTTAAATTGTGGGGGCAGGGGGAGAAACATGATATTAGTTACATCTCTAAACGATCCTGTGGGGAGAGAGCACATTTTTTTCTTTTCTATTGTTTATATTTTTATTATTGTTTTATGGTACCGTATTAAATTTTAAGGGTTTTTTGTTTTTAATTTTTTTAATTAAAAAATAAATCTTTGTTCATGTCACAGAATATAGGGAGAATCAAAGACCTACAGGAAAGTATACCGATACATTTGATTTTGACATCAACTCCATCTCCAAATTTATTCATATACTGTACCTGTAGATGTGATTGTTCTTTCAATAGGGTCACAGAGGCACAATTCAGGCTTCTTCTCTAATTGTAAAGTACCACATGAGGTAACAAATCCATATAGACCCCTAACAGGATTCCCTTTTGGGGGGCATATGTGAACTTTGGTTTTATCCCTACATCTTTTATGTATAGGGATATATTCGGATATATTCCTAACCATTGTTAGGAAGAAGTGGGCAACCACACTGTGGAACAAAAGAGGTAGAAACCTGGAATATTTCCTTCTTGTGTTGTTTGTTCTTTTGTTTCTTGAAAATCCAGCAATTCACTCTTGGCTTCTTTTTCTCAGAGTTTTCTCTGGAGAAAAAAAACAAGAAACAAGTCAATACATTTTGTCAAAAGGTCCGCTATGTATGAGAATAGCTGACCTTCTGGCTGGGTAAATTGGCTAAAATCAACTCCAGTTTCTAATAGTTTGGGTTGTTTACCAGCTGCTCAAAGACAAAAGAAGATTGCTCAAATGAAGGCATTTTTACACAGGCTGGGAAATCTCAGAGAAGGAAATTCAGAACATGCTGGTGGTGGTGGTAACATGACCATGTAGGAAATACCTGAGAAATTCCTGCATGCATCTATTTGATAAAAGTGAAATATAAGGCATTGGAGTGTTAGCAATGGACTGGTGTGAATTTTTACAGAGTTTAGAAAAGTTATCTTTTCGAATTGCTGCTCCTGGAATCATTCCAGCAATTATGGCCGAGGTCCATGGTCATTGGCCATGATGAATTGAATTAATTTTGGGAGTTGTAGTCTAAATGCTCCACACTCAAGATTGTTTGATGCCTGAGTACCTAGAAGTGTGATTTGTTCAGAAACATTTCAAGGGGAATGGTAAGGAGGAAGAAGCTGGATCTATCACAGATCTTATCAAGATTAAAGAGGGTAACATCCCAAATAGCTACTCTTTCAATCCGTCACAATCCAAAGAAAGGCAGAAGAAATTTCCCAATGGTTTAGGCTGACCGTATTTTACCCAAGCAAGTAGCCATAAGGGAGCCAGACAGAGAAGATTAACCACTAGGATAGATTGTCTAGAGAGAAATGAAATGTTCCAACTATGGTAGGAAGCATTTTCGTCTTCACAGTGGTTTTATACAAACAAGCTAAAAGACCGAAAATAGAGTGCAGATTAAGAGAGGCAATGGCCCTTGTGGAACCTAAGTTGTGTAAACACACCTTAAATTGTAGGCAGACAGAGGTCTGGAAGTCTCTGTTGAAAAGAATGTTTATTTATGGGTGTTATAGATGGAACAACTGCACTGCTAAGATTGCCAGCTCTACTTAGGGTTGGAAGCTTTTGTTCAAATAGCTCCAAGATAAAGACATTTGGCTTACAATTATTTCTGTAAGAAAATTCTTCCTCTCTCTCCATGCCAGTGAAGCAAGTACAGTACAGGCTACAGAATGGACTACCCTTTCTGATCTGTGGATATATGTTACAACATCTAGAAAGCTCAATTTTTTGGAGCATCCAGATGACAAGACCTTGATTCCCCACTGTACCTCCTGGGAATAAAACCAGGCTTTGTAGCCTTAGAGATGCTATGCATTGTACGATGCATCCCATAGGGGACATTGCTATATGATGCATGTATCATATAGCAATTGTTTCATACAACAACGAGCCCCATGGAATGGATTAAAATCGTTGTATGAGGTACCACTGTACTTTGTAACTGGAACCCCATGGGAAGGATTGCCACAAATTGTAATTGATTTGATAGGACTTGGTCTATCTGGCCAGGTTATCCTGCTATGGTACTAGAGTAGACCATATTGCCAGCAACTCAACGCCGAGTGTCAGTTGGCAGTTAATTAACATTTTGGTATGTTTTGGGTGCATTTTAGTGCTTCCAGCATGTTTTTGGCGCTTCTGGCGGTGGTAGTGGGGTCCTCACCACAGCCCAGATTAATTGGCACCATGTGCAAGATCTCGCCCATGGGCCATAGGTTGCAAATCCCTGAGTTACAGCTTCAAGCACAGAATATGGTTTGGATCTCAACACCAAGAAGACAAAATATCTGGTTATAAGCTGAACAGCACCTCATGGCAAGCTAATGGCAGGTACACAAGAAATCAAAAGAGTGGTTAAAATTGTCTACTGGGAAGTATGTTAAATGAAAATTGGGAGCCCAAGGTAGAGATTAAAATACAAATAGAAAAAGCAAGATCCACCTTCATAAAGATGTGACATTTGTTATGCAGTAGAGATCTAACTCTCACTACGAAGATCTGAATACTGTAGTGAGATGTTACATATTCCCAGTGTTGCTATATGGAGTTGAAGCTTAGACGTTGACTAAAGCATCTGAAAAGAGAATCAAAGCTTTTGAAAGGTGGATCTACAGACAGCTGCTACCGGTAAAAATATCATGGGTTGACCATGTGAGTAATGCAGAAGTATTGCAGCAAATGGATAAAGAACAAGAACTCTTTAAGAGAATTAAGCAAAGAAAGCTCCAATACCATGAGGAACAACATAAACTATAGAATACTCCAACTCACTCTGCAAGGAAAGATCCCTGGGAAGAGAGGAGGCCCTGGACATAGATGGACTTCATGGCCGAAGAACCTGAGAGACTGGTGTGGCATGTCCTCGGAAGAACTGTTCCAAGGAGTTAAGAACAGGAAGACTATTGCCATGATATAATAATAATAATACAGTTGTACCTCGCTTAAAGAGCATAATCAGTGATGGGATGTAACAGGTTCTCACCAGTTCTCCAGAACCGGTAGTAACGTTTCCCAGTGTCCCGGAGAACCGGTAGCAGTTTTTTTGGGGGAACCACCTTCGGGGCTTACCTTTTCACTGGTTTCCCCCACTGTGCATGCATGCCTACAGTGCTTGGCGCGTATGCACGGCCTTCTTGCTGTCCTCCCAAGCAGTGAAGAGGAAGAGAAGCTGCTAGCCTGAAGCTACCTATAGCCTGCTCCCCAAGGTAAGTGACTCACCTTTGGATGTGGCGTGTCTGTGTGTATTTTAATGTGTATTTAATACCTTTACCTATATTGTCGTACTACCACAGTTCCTAAAAAAGGCCTGGCAGCCTGGCTTGGGGTTTTTAAGCAAAGTCTTGGAGTTACCTCATCAATAAGCTACACCTGTGCTGTTCCAATTGCTGTTCCAATTGGAGAACCCTTAAGGAGATACAGCTGTTTTACATTTACATTAAGGCATATTATCCTAGAGAACTGGTTAGGCAAAGACCAGTTAACTTCTTTAACTGTTGAAAAGTGCCAAAATGAAGCCATCTTGTGGTGAGTTCATTCTGTAGTTCCTTCCATCTGACCTAGTGTGACAAAGATTAGCCAGAATAAACTTTAAGCTCTGGTTTAAAAGCTCTGGTTGATTTGTGTTTTGGGTGGGTGGGTGTATTTTAATGTTTTATTTAATTAATTAATTTACGGGTTTGTGTTGTGGGTGGGTGGGTGGGTTGAGGGGTGTGTGTGTGTGCTTATTTTTATTATTTTTTATTATTATTTATTTTAATTTTCTTTGGCTCCGCCCATGACATCATGATGTCATGATGTTAGCTCCGCCCATACTGTGATGGCATCACGGTGGGGTAGTAAAAAAATTGACATCCCACCACTGAGCATAATGCGTTCCACAGGATTGCTCTTTAAGCGAGTTTGCTCTTTAAGCGAAACACCATTGTAAATGACCAATGGGGGGGGGATTTTGAACCCCAATTTATTTGTTAAGCGAGTTTTTGGTTGGTTTTATTTGTTAAGCGAAGCGAACATTCAGAGAAAATTCTGCTCTTTAAGCAAGTTACTCTTTAAACGAGGCACTCTTTATGTGCGGTTTGACTGTAATAATAATAATAATAATAATTATTATTATTATTATTATTATTATTATTATTATTATTATTATTATTATTATTATTATTATTATTATTATTATTATTATTATTATTATTATTATTATTATTATTATTATTATTATTATTTGATTTTACTGGTGTAAATGATTTGGGTTCTTTTGAGAAGAAAGGCAGGATGTGTATGTATGTATCTATGTATGTGTGTATAAACAAACAAAACAAACAAGGTATAAGAAATTCATCAGCTGCCACAGAAGAACAGGAGATGTATTAGGTCTACTATATTGTACATTTTCATCTTACAAAGCAACAAAGCGATAAATACTGTAGGCTGAAAGGGAAGGTCTATAGCAGGGTTTCACAACCTACATCCTGAGGACCTAATCCAGCCCATGACACTAATTAATCCAGCACACAGTGAGGGTCCTGGAGCTGCTGCCACCACTGAAAGCACCAAAAATGCACAGGAAACAGCAAAACTACCACAAAAATGCCATGAAAATGCTGCTAAAAATGTGGAAACATGGCAAAAACACACTGCCCTCACTCCCACCGCCATGGGAAGTGGCACAAGCAGCAAAAATGGTCAAAAACCTGCCACCCTCACTACTGCCGCCACCACTGGCACCAGAAATACCAGAAGCGGCAGGAGGAACTACGCTTCCAGCCCGCACATCTGTCTGAAGGGGCATGGTCTGGCCCACAGCGCAAAAAGGTTGTGAACCCCTGGTCTACAGTGGAAGTAGCAGGAATCATGGGAGGAATTGACTTTCTCTTCTTAGGATTTGTTACAATGAAAAAAGAGAAACTAGAAGATAGTAAAAGATATACAGTACTCTGAGCTTTAGAAAACCTGGTCTCAGTAAGCATAAGAAACAATCGATAAAAGCCCATGGCCAGAAATATTGAAAGACATGATAGATCACACTGGGTCACAGTTTCTTAAAAGTGAGATACTGAAGGCACAATCATTCTAACAAAAAGAAAAAGTGCAAAGCACCTGAAGAAGCCACATGACTGTATAAAGACATTTCATATAAACTGAGATTTAGGAAGATCATGTATAGAAAAAGAAGGCAGGGAGAAAATACCAAGGAAAAATACAAAGAACTTGCCATTGTTTGTAGGGATAAAACTGGAAAAGCTAAGCTCAAATTGAGCTCTGGCTTGCAAGATTTAAAACTAATAAAAATGGGCATTTTCAGCAATGCTGGCAACTAAAAGAAAAAACAAAAAAATACAGTGGGTATATTTTACAGCAAGGGTAAAAAATGCTAATGGGTAATAGAGGGGAGGTAACTACTATTTTGCCAGAAAACGGTGCTCAATACATAATATTTGTTTGTTTGTTTGTTCTATTTGTACACTGACCATCTGGGAGGTTTTCCCACTCTGGGCGGCTAACAAAACCAGAATAGATGGGGGCAGTGAGGGGTTTCCACCCAAGATAGATAAAGAAATAGAATGCAAATATCTAGCTACAGGAGATGAATTCAAGTCTCCAGGGCAAGGTGAGCTGTATGTAAGGCTACTTGCAGGTGTTATCTTAAAGACTGTTTATATGATCTTTGAAATGTCTTGGACAGTGTCTGAGTTTCATGAAGACTAGAGAGAAGCAAAGGTTGTCCTCCTCTTTTAAGAGGGCTGATTAGTTTGACACTGATACCAGGAAAGGAGCCTGAACAAACCAAAAACAGCCTGTAATTATTTAGAAAAGAAGGCCATTTTTGCTAAGAGCTAGCATGCATTTCTCAAAAGCAAGTCAAGAGTTACATTATTGCTAAATCAGGGAAATCCTGCAGATACTGTACTGTATTTTCACTCTAGCAAGGTTGGATACAAGGTCCCCAGGGATATTCTTGTGGCCACACTGTTAAAAAGTAATTACTCTAGTACTGTACAATGATGGTGAACTTTGGCACTCCAGCTGTTCTTGAACTTGAATTTCCAGAAGCCCTGATCAGCAGGAGTGCTGACATGGGCTTCTGGTAACTGAAGTCCAAGAACACCTGGAGAGCCAAGGTTCCCCATCACTGCTCTAGTAGTTGGTTGAGGTACCAAAAGAGTGCTCTGTAATTATTCCTAATATAATGGAGAAAAGTGTGAAATGAGGTTTTGAAAGCTATACTAGACAATGTTTTTGTTCATTCGAATGGCAGAGCTATATCTCTGTTAGACATAACCTTATATTAGTTTCCCTAGTAAATCTTTTTTGAGATTTCTGCACATCAGAGGAGAATGTACATCCAAGGTAGTTCTCTCAGCAATAAGAAATAAATCAATGCTGTATTTCATAAAGAAATATAGTACTGTATTGTGCTATCATCATTGTTATCTGCTTAGCTGATCTTTCCATTAAAACTATTCCTTTTACACCCTTTCTATCCACCTCTCTAGCAACAAGTCTTTAGACAATTTCCAGTTATGTGTGATCTTGTGTTTGGTTGTTAATCAGAAGAAAGTTAATACTTGTTTATCACTTTGCTAGGAAACATAGGTTTGCTTTTAAAAACTTACTATAATCATACTACAATGTCTTAATTAGGACTGTCAGCAAGTGTCGATGTCCTGTATATTTTATGTGCAACAATGTCCACATATTTCTTAAATCCATCAAAACTGTTGAACTAATCCACAGTCCCATCCTATGTGTTTAAAAGTAACCTTTTTTCAATGTCAAAGCTCACTTGATATGATTTATTTCTTCATATAATCATACCTGTAGCCAAGTTTTGCTTGATTCCGTTCTGCCTTTTCTAAGTAACCACTTATGGATATGGAAAACTGCTATAGTCAGGTTCAATTACCTCTCCTTATTGGAAGTTGACACAGTTCTTATCCTCCTAGAGAGAGATAAAGACATGCAAACCAAACAGATGGTTTCTTCGTAATGACTGAATAGATCTGAAAACATAGAATCAAGCTTTAATGGATTCTGTAATCAAATCTAGGTTTTTTTCCCTCTGCACTACCCCTGTATGGATTTCCTGGAGCAGTACACTAGAGCTTTTCTACATTTATCTTTATGTAATTAAAGTTTCAGGAATAGTTACTCATATTTAATAGCCGTACACTCAGCCACTGCACTTTGAACTAAGATCACTATCTATATTCTTAAGTCTGGATGAGGAAGGAGCACAAACACATCAGAGTACTGCAAATGGATGGCATTTTACATCTATTTTAAGCCACCATTTCTAAGTCACTCCTAATATCATGCACTCTGGAGTTCGTTATGCCTGCCACATGTCCACAGAAATGTCTACAGATGCAGACAGTGCTAGCTCTTTGGCTGTAAACAGAGATGAGCACCGAACCCTAGAGTCTGATATGACTGGCTTTCGAGCAAGGGCGACCTTTACCTTTGCCTAATAAGTGCTCCAGTTTGCTGGACGGGGATGCTCATCTCAGTACACTCTGATGGCACCAGCAAAAAGACATGGCAAAATTCTTCCTTTCCCTGTCCAAATGTGAAGCCTTTATTTTCTCCCAGCATCACTACACCGAGCCAAACATGAATTCCGATGAGAAGCTAGGATCTTCTTACATAAGGTTTGTGATCCTTAACGATCAGGTATTTTGTAGCCAAAAAATCTTTCTAAAATGTTGCCAAAACTGGCTGGAGGCAGGGAAGAAACCAGATATACAAAAAGATGCTGGGTCAGTTATGTATGGGGCTATAAAACACCTCTCCTTTATTTATACCAAAAAATATCTCCATACGAGTGTGGCAGTTTGAACTGTGCTCAACTATATTCTGTAAGGTTGCTTAGGAACTGCAGTGTGCTTTCCAATATTTTTTTTTAAAAACCCAACTTCTGTGGTCAGTGAAGGAAGATCAAAAGAGTGAGGAAGAAAACAAGAGTGTGGATTTAAAAAACTTGAAAGAAAGCACAGACACTACTAATAGTGGCAGAACATCCCAGAATCGGTGGAAGAGAACTGTAGTAAATAAAATAAATAAGTAAATATAAAAATTGATTCTGAAGGGAAGAGAAGCACTGCTGAAGGTAGAATGGTGGGGAAAGGCAGGAGAAAGGAAAATAAGTCTCAAAACCTAAAGGCTTCCTGGCTGCCATTTTGAGAGTGTCATGGTCAAAAATCACAATAGCAATTACACTTATATACCACCCCATAGTGCTTAGTGCACTTCTCTGGGTAGTTTACAGGTAATTAGCATTTTTGCCTCCAACATCCTGGGTACTCATTTTATTGACCTCAGAAAAATGGAAGGCTGAGTCAACCCAGCATCCTATCAGGATCAAACTCACAACATTTTGATAGCAGTACAGCAGGAGGATGGTGGAGGACAGAAGTGCCTGGTGGACAGTGGTCCATGGGGTCACAGAGGGTCGGAATTGACTGTGCGACTGAACAACAAAAACAGCAGTTTAGCCACTGCATCACCAGGACTCAAAACAGCAAAGTCTCTCCCCCCCCCCCAAGGCTGTCACCTCAGGTGACATATTTCAGGTGTGAAGAAAAGAGGAGGAAACTTGGTTTAACCATTCAGTCTTTCTATTATTGTACATGTATTGTCTGGAAAGAGGTTTTTTTGTGGCATTTTCTTTTTCGTGTGCCAAAACACCATGGCTGGCTTCCCATCCTTTGCACCTTGGTACGGGTACTGTGTGCTCTACCTGGGTTGGTCCCGGAACACCAACAGTTTATCTATGCAGTTCTTTCGTCCCCTCCTGTTCACCCACCCCAGGTCATAAATCCATCAGAGCATGCATGTGTGATCCTGAAAGAACAAAACAGAAGAAAGCCCGGTCTAAATGCCAATAACAAAAGTATGCCAAGGATTTAAACAGCCAAGGACTAAGAGCTGTGGAATTTATTTTTAAAAAAAAGTGTAATCATTTATTTATTTATTTATTTATTTATTTGCATTTAATATCCCGCCCCAATCGGGCGGACCCGACTCTGGGCGGCTTACAGCATAGCTCATAATATATATGGCCTTAAAATTCATAAAATTCATAAGAATTCATAAAAAATTTAAAACGTTAAACAGTAAAAACGGATAGTTATGAAGAAAAGAAAATCCCTCAAGGTTATGTGCCTAAGAAGCAAGTTAATTTTAAAAAGACAAAAGCCATCTGGAAAGAGTGATTGATCCTATACAGTACTCAAAAAGAAACCTCTAAAATGGATTTTGCTTCCAGCCTCTTGATGAGAAAATATTAATGAAGGAGGCACATTTTGAAAAGAGGAACAGAAGCCTAGAAGGGGGGGTGTTAGGTGGTCAGGGGGGAGGTGAAATTAGGAAATTGGAGACAGTAGCAACTAAAGCCTCTAGTGACATCTGATATTGGCACGACTTCAGTTTGTTATAGTAAAAACTTCGAGTTCTGGGATATGGGCCATGTCTTAATCTCGAATGCTTCCACTTTCTAGAGGAAGCCTGCTTCTTTAGAAGCCACTGGTGTGTAACAATGTGACTGAGGTTTGATTCCAAAATAAGCTATAGTTCTCACACTTGGCTGGTTTTCTTGCTACAGGTCGGCAAAGAAAGTGAGCAAATCCCAGTGGAGTTTAAGAAAGGATGAAAAATCCATCCTCCTTCACAGTGCAATGCGTGAGGGAGGGATAAACTGAATTTCCCACAATTATCTTCTGGTCTATTGTACACCACAAAACAGTGTGTACCTGTTAGTAGTTGCACCTGTTCCAAACAAAACCAGACAATTCTTTCTTTGGACTCTGAGGAGCAAAGAAGAGGGATGTTTCATTATTATTTCTCAAAGAAAAGCCTTTGTGACTCCTCTTTGGTTGCAGCAAAACGTTCTTAAAAAGAATCAAGCAAACATCCTGAAGCCTAAGAGTCTGAGGAGAGTTGTGCCTGCCTGATAAAGCAGAAAGAAATGAGTCTTCTCACAGGTAGGTTTATCTGACCTTAGTTGAAGACCATAATGGCAGGGGGGAGTCTAGTTTTACAGATGTAGTCTCTTAGGCTATAGGCCAACCTTGGTGCTCCAGGCGTTCTTGGACTTCAATTACCAGAAGCCCAAGTCAGCACACCTGCTGGGAATTGAATTTCAAGAACACCTGGAGCACCAAGGTTGCCCATGCTGGAGCCAGCCCATCTTGCATTTAATTTACCTCAGTCAGTGGCCATTGATTCTAGATGGATACAAGCAGGGCATGAATGAGATAATCTTCCCTTCCTTTTTCCAGCCCTCTGGGACATGTTTTTGGCTATCATAGGAATAAGATAAGAAAGCTGGTTGAGAACTATTCATCTCAAACACCGAATATACAAGTCGTCGCCCCCCCCCCCCCTCTACATGTTCAGTATCCATGGTTTCAGATATCTGCTGGTCTAAAAATATTCAATATAAATTACCAGACCTGGCCACTAGAGGCCACTGTCTGCAAGGTAAAGTACTGTACTGTACAAAGTTCAACAACGTTTCATGTACAGTGGAACCTTGGTTAACGTAATTAATGTGTTTTCTGGGGTGTTTCTTACAGCTTCTGGGATGTTTCTTACAGTTTCTTACATTGGATTTCCCATAGGAATGCATTGAATGCAATTTCCCATAGGGATGCACTGAAAACCAAAATACATTAACCGAAATGCGGTTTCCCATAGGAATGCATTTAAAACCAATTAATCTGTTCCAAAAAAATATTGTAAGCTGAGCCACTATTTTCTATGGATTTCCTTTTGTCATGTGATTTTTATGTTAACTGAGCCATTTGTTAACCAAGGTTCCAGTGTATTCAGGTAGGTAGGAATGTATTCCCCATAATTACTGGAGGTGGGGGGCCCCCCTGTAGTCTGCTGTTCTCCAATGTCCTCGGGGGGGGGGGAGAATCTTCACGAGGGACCCCAAAACGTTGGTATCAATTACAAAGCTTTAAATAGCTATCTGTCTGGTGTACTACCTACTTCCAGACCCATCCAGCCACTATGGCCACTGGCCATCCTGCCTGAAGGGCTTTTTGTAGTCCAGAAAGTAAGCTTCCATACCTTAGAGCACATCGTAGCTGTCCAGCTCAGATATTACTACAACATGGCTGGCTGCCTTTGGCTGCCTGTTGTTTTATAGGAATGTGTCTCTGTGTCAGGGCTGGTGTGTACATGTGTGCATGAATACCTTATTTTATCCAGGTTCTGGTTTTCAACACCTACCATCACCAGCTGTTGCTTCTGCCTCATCATCTAGGATGGGCATCGGCTACCACTGCCTGTGGCCTTCCAGATGTTGTGGGACTCTAATTTCTATTGGCTCTTGCCAACTTGGCACAAAACAGTTAATCAATGCCTGGAGAGTCACAGATTGTGTATCCTGCAAAATAATAGAAAATCATAAAGACATTCCTGGACTCACTAGTCTTTTCTTGCATCCCCCTTCTTTCTCCTCCTCTGTCACCTTCTCCATTTCATTAGGATAATGTTTACATTTATTGATCTCTGTCCGGCTCATTACTGCTCAGAGATGCTTCAGGATTTTAAAAGATTTAAAGGGGTCAAGGAGTAGGCGGTAAGTGTATGTAAGACACGGACAGGAGTTGCTAGCCAGAGAATACAAGATAGGTCTAGATAGACCAATTATCTGCTTTAGGATTCAGCAGCTTCATCCATTTGGATTCATTTATGAGTCAGAGGTGGAAATAACACAACCCTGCTCACAGAACTATAATGCACTCTTAGGAGAATGTCCACTCTGCCCCATCCTTCCCAAAATAACCAAGCTCTGTGGAAGGGATCTCGTTTTTGTTCAATCGAAGTCTGAATGCTTCAATCAATGTAATTTGAGGAAACAAAATTTGTTCTAAAAGTAAGATACTGTATCTAAATACGTTGTAGGGAGTATAGTCATTTTTGTGTTTCTTTTGATAACATACAACCCTTTGTAAGATAGACAAAGAAAGTAGACTCTAAACATTTGTAACTTTGTACTGAAAACAAAACCTGATAAGCCTGAATTATGAGTATCCTATTTTGTCTCTTTCAGACTGTGGAGGTGTAATTCAGATATTGGCACCTTAAGGTCTAGAAATTTGCTTTTTGAAATTAAAAATAAACGAAAGCTGTTCTTAAGCTGCTGAATTTACAACCATATGGGCACATTTTACTTCCGCTTCCAGGAGCGACGAGGGCTTCGTGGGCCGGATGAATTGGCTCGGGGGCCGCATCCGGCCCCCAGGCCTTAGTTTGGGTACCACTGCTCTAACTCCTACTCTCTACCACCAACTTGGGCCCTCCACCATCTGTCCTCCGTGGAATTCCCAGCTGTGTGTTTTCTCTGTGTGTTTTTCATGACATACCGAACAGCTGAGCTGACTGAGCTTCCACCCACACTTGATTACCACCGAGACTTTAACTCAGTGTACACCACGAGCCACACAGTCTGTGCAAAATGCACAAAACTCCAAGAAGAAAGGAAAACAATGAAAGAAAAAGGAGAGGCCTTTTATTGCATCTTTACTCTGAACTTGAGGTTTTCTCCAAACAAAATTTCACTGCTTTCACGTAGATATTTCTTTCCTCCATTCGATGCAGGCACACTGAGACGTGTCGTACTGTATTTTTCTTCTTTTGACAGGAAACATCAAACAATGGTTGATGTTTCCAATATTTATTCCAATATTTCTTACTAAGCCTATTGATTTTGAGGGGGAGGGATAAAATCAGTAGGAATGGCTTGACATAAACCCCTAAAACAAAAATAAAAATTCAATATGTGAATGGCAATGATCAGAACCAACTTATGATCACTAAGGGTGTGATCGGATGGATGTTTGTCTCATTGTTTGGTTCATTGCAGGAACACCTTAGTTCACTCTTTTCCCCAGTGATCAAACAACATAATTGCTGGAGCAAATCAGGCAGTCTCCAGAGTATTCCTGTCCACACCTTTCAGGGTTCCTGTCAGGAACTTCTGTTGTTGTTGTTTTAGTGTGGATAGGCTTGTTCGATTTTGATTCATTTCCACTGTCTGTGATCATTGGGAAGAAAGCAAATAAAGCTTCTTTCTTTAAAATCCCAGCTAGATTGCATTTCCCCATATCATTGGTGGATTAACTACCACTTAATGATCTTAACCACTTAATGATACAGGGAAATGGAAAGCTGAAATCTTCTTCTGGAAGCAGGAGGAAACAGAAAAGAGCAGAGACAGCATTTTCCCCCTTGCCTTTGCTTTGCTCGACCAAATAGGGTTGCTTGAGGTTTGCATGCCATTTGGATTCAAGGATTGCAACCTCAAGCAACTTTTGAACCCAAGGGTGCCCAAACCTTTTGGGCCAGGGCCGGTCATGTGGTTATGTGGGTTAGCAGGCTGGTCATGTGGTTCTTCCCACTGGAAGCGGAAGTAAAACACACCTTACAATCTGTTTTGCAACAGGATGAGATAGATTTTAAGCTGCCATTTTCTCTGCTTAACCCAGGGGTGCGCAAACTATGGCCCGTGGGCTGGATCTGGCCCCCAACACCAATTCTTCCAGCGTGCACATTTTACTTCTGCTTCTGGGAGTGATGAGGGTGGAGCGGGCCGGATGAATTGGCATTGGGGGCCAGACGACGACGACGAGTACTACTACTACTACTACTACTACTACTACTACTACTACTACTACTACTACTACTATTATTATTATTATTATTATTATTATTATTATTATTATTATTATTATTATTATTATTATTATTATTATTATTATTATTATTATTATTATTATTATTATTATTATTATGTTCAACTTATATGCCACCCCACTTGTGAAGTGTAACTCTGGGCAGCTTACAGACATGTCCTCAATATAATATACATCAACAAAATGATACAATTTACATAATAAAACACAATTCAACACTTAAAAAAACACATAGTAATTAAATAACATAACAATTAAGTAACAAAAAACCTTTGCCACTCACAATCCTCAGACTCTCCAATATATAATACAATAACATATATCAACAATACATAAGTCACAATATCATATCATCGTAGAGACAATATACATCCTAAAAGTGCAAGAGAAAAAAAATTTCTCCCATGGGCCATATTTGGGCACCCCTGATTTAACTCAATACAGCCCATTTCGATTGAGCCAACATAGAGATCCCCTTACTTCAAAACCTGGGTAAACCACCAGATTTTCAATTGTCATTGAAATGAGACCATGATGGCACCATCTGAGGCACCAGGGACTGAGAGGGCATTTCATCACCTGGGAGATACATTCAAGAAGGTCCACTTATATAAAAATATTGGAATGTCACTTAATTATTTTATATTTACAGAATTTCCAGCTACCACCATCTCTCCTGGACCAGTGACCTTTCCCTTAGGTTACTGCAATGTTCCTAGATAGGAATCCTTTTGAGGATAATGGGCTGGAAGATTCTGGGAATTATAGTCCAAATAAGAAATATTTCCAAGCCCTGTGCATGTGTCTCTACATAATGTACAACTGCTTATGGTAGCGGTGTCCAAACTAAGGCCCAGGGGCCGGGTGCGGCCCCCGACACCAATTCATCTGGCCCACAAAGCCCTTGTCGCTCCTGGAAACAGAAGTAAAATGCACCTGGGCGCATTTTACTTCTGCTTCCAGGAGCAACAAGGGCTTCATGGGCCGGATGAATTGGCGTTGGGTGCCGTACCCGGCCCCTGGGCCTTAGTGACCAGCTTCCTGAACCACATGATCGGCCCACAGTCCAAAAAGTTTGGGCACCCCTGGCTTATGAGAGACAGACCAGAAGTATATCAGTAGTCAATGTACCTTTTTTTAAATTGCACTTATACGTTTCTCATATAATGTTTCCAGCACTGATCTAGCCCTCATATTCTGCAGTAGCATTTATGTTATCATCAACGGCAGGCTCATGCAGAATGGACTGCAGCAATCTAACTGGGCGCATATCAATGCAGATCCAGGAACAGCTGTAGCTGGCAGTTCAGATGAAACTGGCCAAAAACATTCTGAGCTACACAAGCTACTTGAATCTGCAGAGCCAGAGAGGAATATAAGAATAAACAAAATAGGCTTATCTGCTCTTTGTGGGAAAGTAAGCACAACCCCCTTGGGAGAGATCATTTACCCAGCTCCTATACCAGGGAACCACTAATTCACAGACCCTCCTCCATCTTGTCAGGGCTCTGTTTCAATTTATTAATCCTCATCTAGTCACCTTTCAGACATTGATGCACTGGTACGACAGCTCAATGTGACTCTGATGTTGAGGAGAAAGAAAGCTGTCAGCATGCTGAAGGTTAGACAGCTCCAGACATCCTGAGGATTTCAAACAGATGCCTCATACAGATGTTAAACAAGAATAGTATGGAACACCGTGGCACGCAGTTTAACAACTGTGGGATAAAACTTCAGCGGTGGCTCAAAGCTTCCTGCCACCTGAGGTGGGAGAAGAGCACTGATGTTCTCAGCTGTATCACAATTACTGTCACATCTCAAATCTACACCCCTTCCCCTGGTGAGGCTCCCCTAACTTAATTCTCCTTCCTAGCACACCTTTTGACTGCAGTGGCTTAGTGATTAAGACACTGAACTTGACGACTGAAAGGTCGGTACATCAGCAGTTTCAGACCTAAGTGCTGCATGACGGAGAGAGCTTCCGTCTCTGTCCCAGCTCCTGCCAACCTAGCAGTTCGAAATCAAGAAATTGCAAGTAGATAAATAGGGACCACTTTGATGGGAAAGCTAACAGCATTCCATGCACTCTGGTGTCTAGTCATGCCCGCCACATGCCCACGGAAACATCTACAGATGCAGACAGTGCTGGTTCTTTGGCTATAAACAGAGATAAGCATTGAACCCTAGAATCGGATATGACTGGCTTTTGTTCAAGTGTGACCTTTACCGTTACCTTAAATGTTTATAACTGAGAAACTGTACTTGCAAACAAAGCTTGTGTTTATCTCCTGTTGGCCCATCGCAAAACACAGAATGCTAGTATGAAAACAACAGAGGAAGAAAAAAAAAGTCAGCTGCAACAATCAGATATTTTTAGCACATAAAAATTCCCCTCTTCTAATCACATCTCTCACAAATGAATAAGTTGTAAGGGTATAGGGAAATTATATTTTGAAACAGAGGGAAATAGACCAGTGACTTGTATATGGGAACTCCATAGACCAGGCAGTATGGCCAGTAAGCAAGGATTATGGAAATAGCAGTCCAGAACATTTAGACTGGAAAAAAATAGTTTGTTCCAAATGTATCACTTGTATCAGTACCTTTCCACAGCCGCAGGAGAATTCTGTGTACTAATTGTTCAGTACATTTATTCCTTTTAGCTGCAGGCCATTGCAAGTAAAGCAAAATGCAATAGAACACAGCAAAGAATTCATAAATTTAAACACAAACACGTGACTTATGGATTGTTAAACAACCTGTTTTATAACACATTGCTATTAGATTTTTTTTAAAGATGCAATAAATTTAAATATCTTTGTGTAGATCCCCAAAGATGTTACAGCATTTTTTTAAAAAAAAAACCTATATTAAAATTAAGCCTTAGACTAGAGAATATCATTAAAACAGTTTGAAGACCAAAGACTGGGAATAGAACAGTTCCTGATCTCAAGGGCAAACATACGACTCCAGTCCTCGCTCAGTCCTTCAGAGGAAATTGGTTCAACAAAGACTGACTAATAGCCTAGCGGAGAATTTTCTAGCTGGCCTCTGAAGTTATTTTGTGTGATATTTTTTTTTTTGCCACCCACCATTCTCCATAGATTAAGGACAAAATGAACACTATGCCACTGCCAGCATTGTAAATTTCCCCCATCCACCCCGCCTTGCAAGTTCTTAAAAGTTTCTTTGTTCTTTCAACACCCCTGCAAAAGCCAAGAAGATAGTAGCAGTACTGAATGGTTGTTATTATGGAGTTGCATCCAGCCACTGCCCAGTCTTCTTCATCTTCTGCCGTATCCGAATCCAAATATTGGTGATCCTCATGGTGATCAGCCATGAAGACTGTCCTGAGAATATAATGCTGTGGCCTTTCATCTGCCTTCTGCATTGCAATGTGACACCCATACCACTGGTCCAGTTCTGTGAGTCATTCTCTGGTCCTGAGCCCTTATGGCACCTAAAATCCTCCTCAGCCCCAGACTGATATTGATGAAGCTGCTACCCTCCATCAAGATGGATCCAAGTGGGATTTAATCCACTTGGGGACCACCACCCTTCCCTGTGGTCTTTTTAGGCACCCAAGCCATTAGTCCTCAGGGTTGTCAGGTTAGTTACACTTAGCGTTGAGTCGCTGGCAGTATGGTCTATTCTATTACCATAGCAGGATAACCTGGCCAGATTAGCATATATAGCTGTGAAAGCAAACGTTGGCACTCCAGACTTCAATTCCCAGATGGCCAAGTCAGCACTCCTTCTGATCAGGGCTTCTGGGAATTGAAGTTCAAGAACAACTGGAGTGCCAAGGTTCGCCATCACTGATACTGTATATAGTATGGTAACCTTTCTGAAATCTGGAAGGGAGGAACAGAAAAACCTAAAAATAGGAGCAAATGTGATTCCAGAAATAGCTACTAGAGGTAGCACTGAGAACAGGTCTGTCTCTTTTCCCCCACTGTACACTTACCTTACCTTTCTCAATTTTTTGGAAACTCTGGACCA
Source organism: Furcifer pardalis (assembly GCA_030440675.1). Classification (NCBI taxonomy): domain Eukaryota; kingdom Metazoa; phylum Chordata; class Lepidosauria; order Squamata; family Chamaeleonidae; genus Furcifer; species Furcifer pardalis. Next base: position 10,227,313 of record CP126897.1, read on the forward strand.
CTATCCTAAGTGGTCTGCTTTTCTCAGCCTTATAGCAGGGCCAACCCTGATCCTAACTACAGTTTACAAAGCTCTGTGTGATGTTTGTGTTTATGTATTCCTGGTTTTCTATCCATGATGCTAAGTATTTGTGGTGGTTCTACCATGGTGCTAAGGGTCATCTGACTTATGTCAAGGCTATTTGGGATTCAAAGTTATGAACCCTAATTAAACTTGCCATAAGTCAAGATATGTAAAGAATGGTTTTACCAATGACACCTTCAGTGAGCAGATCTGAACCCATGTCTGCTGAGTCTTGGTCCATCACTTTAGTCACTACAACATGTTCCTTAAAAGTATGTGTTGTGTTTCCTCATTCCCCATTAACATAAGTGGTAGGGATGTATGATCCACATCTCCCTGAGCCATATATGGGCCTTTTCCACTCCTGGAGTATCTTCCCACTCACTTTCCCCCTAGAGGCCCTAGGTGCCGTTTCCATTCCGGATATTGGGTGTCATCATGGAGATAGTCTTCCTGTTCTTAACTCCTCAGAATAGTTCTTCTGAGGACCTTCCAAACCAGTCTCTTGGGTTCTTCAGCCATGAAGTCCGTCTATGTCCAGGGCCTCTCTTCCCAGAGATCTTTCCTTGCAGAGTGAGTTGGAGTATTCTGTATTTTATGTTGTTCCTCATGATGTGGCCAAGGTATTGGAGCTTTCTTTGCTTAATGGTCTTAAAGAGTTCTTTTTCTTTACCCATCTGGTGCAGTACTTCTACATTAGTCACTTGGCCAACCCATGATATCCTTAGCAGCCGTCTGTAGATCCACATTTCAAAAGGTTCGATTCTCTTTTCAGATGCTTTAGTCAATGTCCAAGCTTTGACTCCCTATAGCAACACCGGGAATATGTAACATCTCACTATTCGGATATTTGTAGTGAGAGTTAGATCTCTACTGCATAACAGATATTGCATTTTTATGAAGGTGTATTACTCTTAGTAATTTCATTGGAGAGTGTCAGAAGAGAAAAGTTCATTGAATGATGGGAGAATCAAAAGCTAGAGACCAAAGACAGAAATAGATGTTACAGAAAGCCCAAGCTTAAGCATGAAAGCACATTAGTGTTGAAGAGGTATGATCCAGACAGACTCACATATTTTAAAAAAACCACACTCCAAAGGAATTGCACACTTAAAACCTAATACTGTACCTGTACCTATGAATAAAAAGAAAGCTGATTTGAAAATCATACAAGAAATTGTCCTTTTGCCCACTCAGCCCTTTGCAACAATTAAGGAATTCCTTCTTCTAATGATGATAGATTACCTGTAAAGTCTGTTTCCACCCTGATGGTTGTTCTTAGAGGAGGATCTCACCATTTCTTATCCACTAAAAATGGCCCTTAATTCAGAAGAGGTAAGGAGGAGAAGCTTAAACCTTCCCTCCACAGGTGAAGTTAAGGTCGGGTGAAAATGTACATGCATGTCTGCCAATCAATTCTGGATGCAGCCCATGGGACTGAAAAGGTGGTGCAACCCAATATTTATTTATTTATTTATTTGTTCATATTTCTCCACCATCCTTCTCACTGAAGTGACGCAGGGCTTTTTAATCTGGAAGTTGTGGGATCCTGCGAATAGTAGGGACAACAGAGGGAACATTTCTTAAATAAAAATAAAAATAGTCTCTTTGCTCTTTTCTCTCCCAATCTTAGCATGTGCCTCTAAAAACCAACAAGCCCTTCCTTTCTCAAATCCCCAAATGTTTTTCTTGGCTTCCTGTATTCAGTCTTAGAACAACATGTTAAAGTCGATCTTTATTGCTAAGAAATGTTTGTCCATTTAGGAGAGAAGAAGAAATAATGCTACTTTCAGAATTCGTTCTTTTTATCAATGGCTACCAATATTCTTCTGCCCCTGAGGTGATCCAACTGTCTGCCCAGACACCTCCTCAAGATCAGTAAACTGTTGACTAGATGGAAAGAGGGAGACAGGTTCCCCATGATATCAGAAAATTAACTTCTAAAGCCAATTTATCATAGATTTATCCCTGGAAATAGTTATAAGCTAACCTACATGAACTGTGGTGGCTCAGTGATTAAGGTGTTGAATTTGATGACTGGAAGATCAGCAGATCAGCAGTTCAAGACTTGAGTGCTGCCTGACAGAGTGAGCTCCCATTATCTCTCCCAGCTCCTGCCAACCTAGCAGTTCAAAGCAAGAAATTGTAAGTAGATAAATAGGTACTGCTTTGGTGGAAAAAGAAACACCATTTCATGCTCTCCAGTGTCTAGTTATGCCTGCCACATAAACATGGAAATGTCTGTAGATGCGACAGCACTGGCTCTTTGGATGTAAACAGAGATGAGCACCAAACCCTAGAGTTAGGTAGGACTAGCTTTTGAGCAAAGGTAACCTTTACCTTTATCTAACCTAACCTACATTGCTGTAATATTCAACTCATTTGGCCAACAAGAACAGTGGTAGATCTGCCGCAGCGGTCTATCACTGGTTCACCAAGAACCGGCAGAAAAAAGACAATATAATCCTGGGATTTAGCTCAATTCTTTTGATCCTCCAGAGTAACAATAGTCAGGCAAGAAGGTCCTTTTCAAAAGCAGCGACTGCCAAAATGAATGTTAGAGCTAATCTGAATAATCTATTGTTGCTAATGGCTGTGTGAAGTTATGCTTGCTTGTCTGTCATCTTGCTTGACCACACCACACCCTTCTCCCTTTGACCCCCTGAATTTGGTGTATAAAAACCATGCCTGTAAGTTTCACTCTTTGTCTGAAGAAGTGGACTTGATCCACGAAAGCTAACAATAAAAATATAGCAGTTAGTCTTTAAAGTGTTACAGTGTTTTTTATTTTTGTTTTGTTTCATTTTGTTTTTGTTTTCTGATGTGCCAAAATGAACTCAATGAGATCTTGCCACAGGGCTTTCCCCTGACTCCAAGTGCTCAAGTAAAGAGCATCAGCAAAAGCTTGTTCCTTGTTAAGTACATAAAGGTCCTTGAAACATAAATACACTCACTAGTTTCACTGCAGATGTTTCCCAAACATATAAGGTACTGCCCACATGCCAATTAACGGAGAGTGTTTTCAGCACAGCTCACTGTATAACGAATAGTGTGGCCTTGAAGATTCTTGTTCCTATCTATTTTTGAAACATCCCCACTCTTTCACATGAAAATACTTCCCTTTTATATCTGACTCATGACAGATTTTGTGGTTTTTCACTGTTGTGAGAAAAGCATTCTGCACTTGCTCAGAGATTCTCTTGTCCTTTTTCATTGTTTTATATTTCTCAGGAGTAACTTCCAGCAATGAAAATGAGCTCAAGGGATGTCCTGGATTCATCTGTAGCGAGAGACGTGGGCTTGAACCTATAATTTTGCCCCCAATTCACTGAGCTTTTTTAAAGCAATGCTTTAGAATTCCAACTCAAAAAATGTCCTGTCCCTCAGAGGTCTGCTTTAATTATCAATAAATGCTAGAAACCACCCTGTGCATTTTAAAAGTACTAAAAAATTATAATATCTCACAGCAAAATTCTGACCTTGGTTAAATTTAAGTACCTCAGCTTATAATTACATGCAAAATGAATTCCTCAGCTCTCTGGGGAGAAAAGTCTTACTTATGCACAGAAAAATAATTACAATCTTCATCGACATGTTATGAAACCATCATAGCACAAAGATGCATCTCAAATACCATCTATGCACTAACACGTACCAAAAATGAGGCTGTAACATTTGTGGTCCCCAAAGCATAAACATGGTCAACACATGTGTGTACATGCACACATGTGCACACATAACCATGCGCACACGCACACACACACATGCACACACATACAACCGCTGTTATTCAACTGACCATATGAAATTATACCAACATGGGAAATGCTAATAGCTCGCATAGATATGTATACTAATAGTTATCAAAAGTATGGACAACAATTAATGACAATTTAAATATTTATAATCTGGACTAAAAGCAGTTTTTTTACAAACAAAAAGTACAATACGTATAGTAGGTAAGCTACCAAAAGAAAGAAGGAAGCATATTATATAATACATGCAACAGTGACCATGTGTTAAATATCAATAGTTTTCCACATATCAGAAAACAAAATAAAATAAAAACAAATTAAAAAACACTGTAGCACTTTAAAGACTAACTGCTATATTTTTATTGTTAGCTTTCATGGTTTCACACACACACACACACACACACACACACACACACACACACACACACACACACGCATACATCTATCTTCAGGATCTGAAGTCTCCCAAAGAGATTGTTTAGCCAAAAAGATCCATAAATAGTCAGAGATACACAACACACACACACACACACACACACACACACACACACACACACACACACACACACACACACATGGGTATGCTTGCAGCAATATACAAACAAGGATACAGATAGGGTATACAGTATATAGATAAGATAGGTAGATTTTTTCCCCCTCCACCCTCCCAAGGTTGGCTTAATGTGGGGGCCGTTGTGGAAAGGAGAGAGAAAGAGAGGGAGCTGGCTTATAATTAAAGCTAGCAAATAAAAAGCATCTCAGGTAGAGACTGCGGCAGCCAGACAAAGAGTCGGAAAAGGTTAGGGACAGAGGTATCTGCAGCTTGGTGCTGGCTGAGGAATCCGTGTTCAAAGCGCCACATCAACACACACCCCTGCTGCGGTTGTTTTGCAGCAGCGGGTGAAGGATCGGCATATGCTCATGTTCAATCACCCCTCATTCTATGGGGTGAGCAACCCCTGACTATACTGCCAACCCAAATGCTGACAAAATGTGAGCAGCCCCTTTCTTCAGCATCTGGAGTTTTTCTTCACTTCTTCTCTGTTTGTGGTACTGTCCTAATTTTGTTTCTCCCCCTTTTTTTTTGTTTCAGGGTGGGGATGGGGAGAAGGCTGTAGAACATCAGCCAGAAGAATCAGAAGAAAAGGCACCAAGGTGTCAGCAATAGGCAGCTTGCTAGATAAGAATTTACCCGTGTTTCTGTCCCAGCTCCTGCCAACCTAGCAGTTCAAAAGCAAGAAATTGCAAGAAGATAAATAGGTACCAGTTGGGTGCGAAAGGTAACAGCATTCCATGTGTCTTGTCATGTCTGCCACATGACCACAGAAATGTCTGCAGGTGCAGACAGCACTGGCTCTTTGACTGTAAAAACTGAGATGAGCACCACACCCTAGAATCGGTCACGACTGGCTTTGGAGCAAGGGACTCCTTTACCTTTTTAACTTCTCTTCCATTGAACTGCTGAGGGATTTTTTTTAACCAATGAGATAATAAGCTTTCAGGTTTCACAGTATTCCACATCAGTCACAAGAAATATTTAGAGCACATTAGATAGAATCAATTCCTACATATCCATTTGGTGTTTTGTATTTTAAAAATCATATCCACACAACTTTGCTTTCTTTAATAAAGCTCAGGGTTACACTGGCAAGCCGGCAAGTGTTTACAATAAAGAGTTTTAGAAAGCAGGAGGAATTAAGGCCAAGTTGTCATTGATTGAAGAACGGATTGAGGCAGGAGAAGGCAATGAAAGGCGAAGAGACGAAGGAAAGGGAATGAAAGACTAATTGGGCCAGCATGAAGCCGGCAAACGAGGCTATGGATTTAAAGGTTAGAAAGAATATCCGAGTTTGCAATAAAATTCCCCTACTGCCAGTCAAGTGGCCAACCTCAGCTTGGATATAATTAATAAAGGGGTCCCAGCTGGTGAAATGAGGCAAAAATGACAGGTGTCATTCCAATGGAAGAAACCTCAGTTGGCAAAGGATGAAAAGATTGCACTGGTTGGCTTAAAAGGGGGGGGGGGGAGAGAAGATGGTATTGGGGAATCAGTTTAATAAGAGATTTTTCTTTCTCCTTTTTAGAGGGCCCTGGTGCCAATCCGGAAAAGCCTGGCATAGGCCAGGGGTTGGCAGGTGGGAGAAAGGGTTAACAAAGAGATGCTTCAGAATCTCATTAGCACAGTGTGACTTGCTATCTCACCATGGAACCTGCCACTTAATTAGGTCTCCACTGGGACATAAGGCACCAGATGCGTCAGTCATTACTTCCATGCCTTTGCTTTATGACAAGACGCCTGGGTGTTGTGGGAGGATAGTAGGGCTTGGAGAGGCACCGGCAGAAAAGCACAAATCCCCGAGTTCCTCTTTCAGAGGTGCAGGGTAGCTAGTGGTTAAACATGGTGGAAGTAGGCCAAGTGTCCACAGAAAGAATATAAAAGATTTTGATGGGCAGATTTGTGTGTCCAGCTAAACAAATGCCACCAGAAACTCACTGGATCACTCTTGGTCAAGTTCATGTGTCTTGTCCTCGATTGTTCCCATCTGTAAAATGGGCAGATTAGTCATTAGCATACAGGAATGTTTTGAGAATTAGGCAGTTCTAGGGACCTTCCAGAGAAAGAACAAAAACAGAAGAAACCATCAATTAACAAGAGAGGGGAGGTAGAGAAGTGATTTCAGGATGCATGCAGAAAAACAACAAATTTTGGCAGTTGAGGATTGTGACATGTTTTAGTGCTGTGTTTTAGTGCAACCTTTTTAATGTTTTAAAAATATGTTTAATGTTTGTTTAGCATTTTTGTTGTTCGAGTATCGTGATCAGTTTTAGTGCTATGTTTTAGTGCAGGGATTCTCAACCTGTGTCCTGTGGGCCAAATGTCACCCACAATGCCATTTCATGTGGGGGGCCCACCGCCTCTACCACACCCGGGAGTGCCATGTAGTGGAGGAACGGCAAAATGGCCATCCAGCCCTTGAAGTTGTCTGAGGGGGCATGACGCAGCCCCCAGCTTTAAAAGGTTGAGAAGTCCTGTTTTAGTGCAACATTTTTGATGTTTTAAAAATGTTTTTTTTAAAAAATGCTTGAATGTTTTAAAATTGCTTTTATGTAGTTTTTTATCCCACCCTGAGAGCCTGTGATACAGGGCATGCTATAAATGTTTAAATAAACGAATAAACAAAGTTATTGAGCTGGATGTGCTGCACAGACTGAGCATTTCCTCAAGGGCACTCTTAAACAGCCAACACCAGTCCTAAGTCTTTTCACACTGTTGGGAAAATAATTGAAAGTGGACTGGTTGAGTAAAAATTCTCCTAAGGGATAAAAAAAGGTTTAGAAAGAATCGAGCTCAATTTTTAAAAGTATCATGTCCATCTAAATATGTCTTCCTCCTTCCATTTTTCTATAGATATTCTGGGTCTAATTTGAAACCTCGCTATTAGAGAGGTACAGATTGTGGTTTTTGACTACATATTCCAAAAACCCCAGGCAGCTATGTTTCTTCCAGGGATGTTTTCAGACATTTTTCTTTTCTTCTGTTTCTAGGCCAGACGTGAAGCTGCCAGAATAAAGCCACCTTTTGTTGAGTCTATTCTACAATTCCTTCAGCCTGACCTAGTGTAAGAAAGTTTAGCCGGCAACACCAGGTTACCATTACCAGGGTATGCGCAATTGTGGTTCAGAAATAACACACTCTTCGAGGAGGCTCTTTATGTGTATCCATACCAGGAAGAGTGTCCTGAGGATATAATGCAGTGACTCTTTATCTACCTTCCGCATCGCAGTGAGACACTTGTACCATTGTTCCAGTTCTGCAAGTCACTTTCTGATCCTGAGCCCTTTTGGCACACAAAATCCTCCTCAACCCCAGACCAGTATTGATGAAGCTGCTGCATTTCATCAAGATGGGTTCACGCAGTGGTGGGGTTCAGCCAGTATACACCGGTACGCCCGTACCAGTAGCAGAAATTCCGGCTGGCCCCGCCCATCCAGTTGCCAGAGTCTCAGGTCATAGGCCTGCACCTGCCTCCCGCTTGGGTGGCACGGCCACCTAGTCACATGGCCACACCCAGCAAGTTACATGGCCACCTGGCCACACCCACCCAGTCACATGGCCACATGCACCATGCCATGCCCGCAGAAGGGGTAATAATTTTTTTTGAATCCTACCACTGGATTCACATGGGATTTAATCCACTTGGGGACCATCCCCTTCCCCGTTGACTTCAGCACCCAAGGCTGTTAGTCCTCAGGGTTGTCAGGTTAGTTAACTGCCTTTTTACACTTGACCTTGAATCGCTGGCAGTATGATCTACTCCAGTGATGGCAAACCTTTTAGAGACTGAGTGCCCAAACTTACCTTTGCCACAGACTCAACAGGCTGAAGTCCACACTACACCCTCACAATGTAAGCCGCCCACCTTATCCCAGGCAGGGGAGGGAGGAAGTGCTCCCACTGGGCTGCTGGGCAGAGGGGTGGGATGAACTCTGTGCTGGGGGGAGGGAGGAAGCACTCCTATTGGGCTGCTGGGCAGAGGGGCAGGGTGAACTCTGTCCTGGGATGACAGTGCTCATGCCCACAGAGAGGGCTCTGAGTGCCCCCTCTGGCACTTGTGTCATAGGTTCACCTCCAATGATCTACTCTATTACCATAGCAGGATAACTTGGCCAGACTGGTTCAGACATACTTATAATTGTCTTCTGTACCCACTGCTGGAACTCCCCAAACACACAGATTTATAGAGCATTTTCTAGATGCAAATCTAGAAATGTGTTTGAAATGAATCCGCTAGGCATCTGGCAGCTACGTTTGACTGTTTAGAGTTTACCTGGATCTATTTCTACGCAGGATCGTTCACCACATTCTCTTTAAATACAATCTTAAGTCACATCACAAGCCAGAGTCTAGTTCTTCAACATCTGGATGCTTTCCAAGCCCCATTTCAGAAGTCCTCTCTAAAACAAAAACTCCTGCCTTTTCCTCAGCATTGGCTACTTTCCTGTCTCCAAGCAGCTTCTAATGGTCATCCTGATGATCATGATAGACGTGTTTCAGTGCCAACGATGCATTTTCTAAACTACAAGAAGGAAAGGGCTCAGCCTTTTTCATTACTGCCTGATCCGCCTACTCTTCCACTAATAATTCATCTTGTCATACATTCCTTCCTCTCTTGTTATAAAACAGCCCCTGAAACTGGAACTGTCTGTTTTGAAGGGGGGGGGGGCAGGATTTTAAGAAATGTTGACTTGTTGAGTGAAACTTAGATTGAGGATAGGGAGAGATGTTCAGTGATGATGCTGAAATCATATATTGCTTTCTGTCAGCATCCATAGTAAAAGGTAAAGGTCACCCTTGCTTGAAAACCAGTCACGTCTGACTCTAGGGGTTGGTGCTCAGCTCAATTTACAGCTAAAGAGCCAGTGCTTTCTGCATCTGCAGACATTTCTGTGGTCATGTGGCAGGCATGACTAGACACCAGAGCACATGGAACACTGTTACCTTTCCCACCAAAGCGGTACCTATTTATCTACTTGCAATTTCTTGTTTTCGAACTGCTAAATTGCCAGGAGCTGGGGCAGACGACGGGAGCTCAGTCCATCATGCATTCATACATTTCGATTAATCTAAGCAAATGCAGGCAAGAAGGAAAACAAGCATAAGAACTTCTCAGAGCCTCAAATGATCATTAAAGCAATCTCTGTTGTTAATTCTAATTGACCAAGATGATCATCATGGTCTTTCCAGTGACTACTCCCAAGTTGTGGAACATCCTTCCAAGGGAAGATAGACTGCCTTACTCCATTTTTGTACTTATACTGATAAAAAAAACATAATTTTTATTCTGGCAGCCTTTTGGCAAGTGGCAAACTACTGTGGAAAAGGTTTTGACTGGATTAATGTTGTGCTACTTTGGACTGTGGTGGCTCAAGTGGTTAAGACACTGACTGGAAGGTCAGCAGGTCAGCAGTTCAAAAGCAAGAAATTACAAATAGATAAATAGGTACCACTTTGGTGAGAAGGTAAACAGCCTTCTGTGTGCTCTGGTGTTTAGGCATGCTTGCTACATGTCCACGGAAATGTCTGCAGATGCAGACAGCGCTGGCTCTTTAGCTATAAAAAGAGATGAGTACTGAACCCTAGAGTTGGATATGACTGGCTTTTGAGCAAGGGCTACCTTTACCTTTACCAACTTTGTTTTTTCATTGATGTGTTCTTAGATGCTTTCCCATCCTATACAGTTCTTATACTGTAATTTGTTTGATTCTGTTTTAACATAAATGCTTCTCAGATGTATCAATGTTTAACATTTTTTATTTTAATTTTGTAGGGAGCTGCCTTGAGTCTCATTTCTAAGCAAAAGGTAGCATGAAATATTTGAAAAGTTATCTCCCCCACCCCTCAGAACAACTACAAGAACCAGGATTGTGAAACTTGTAGTCCAGAAATGTAGCATTTCTAAGTCAGAGAGACATTTAATTCGAAAGGATAAACAGTATGAACTATCATTTTAAAACTATTAGTGAGTTGGCACCCTATACATCCAGACTATCCACACGAAAATCTGCCTTGATAAGATACACTTAAACCAATTTGGTATTCAGGCTGCTAGACAGACTACTGGTCTGATTTTCAGATTGGAAATGCAAATCAATGACACCACCATCCATTCAGCTAGGAAGGTGTCATCAAAGGAAGTACCCACTGGGAGACGCAGTAGTCAACTGCAGAGGCATGTATGAAGTTTAGTCAGAAGAATCCTAGATCTCCTGCTAGGCAGTAAAGCTCATCGCCCACGTTTCCAAAGCTTATACACAGATCATCCATTTAGTCATGACGAATGGCGAGGACCTCTCACGTGGATATTTTTCTGAACTAAATGTACACATGCTGAGAGGCTAATGATTGAGAAAGGTGTCTTAGTTGTGGTTCTCCATTTGAACTTCCTCCACATAACAGTTATTTTTTAAATCCTCAGTACTCAGGAATAAGGGAGACCATTGTCAATATCTTACAGTTATGCAGAAGGATCCAGTAATAGCTGCTCTTCTTCTTCTTCTTCTTCTTCTTCTTCTTCTTCTCCTTCTCCTTCTTCTTCTCCTTCTCCTTCTCCTTCTCCTTCTCCTTCTCCTTCTTGTGCTGTATCCAATTCCGAATATTAGCAATCATCATGGCAATCAGCCATGAAGACTGTCTTGTGAATATAATGCAGAGTAAGAACCTGCAATTAACTTAGTAAGAATGCTGAACAACCATGGTCATTATAGTAACTACAGTTAAAAAGGGGGATAAATGTGTGATTGAAATATTGAATAGAAACAATCTTAACGGAAAGTACAGTAATAAAATGAGTAATCGCAAAACAACCATCATTAGGAGGAAAGGAGAAAGAGAGTTGTTGCATTACTACAAGCAATGGGACTCACTCAACATTCTTAAATATTGTACAATAGCAAGAGCCCGTCCTAGCTCTGGTCTCCCTCCCCTTTTTCGGCACTCGGACATGGTCCTTCATATGGAAGGACGGGGGAGTAAAGATAGAAGAAGGTGAAGGGTTAGGTGAGGTGATTGGAGAAGTCTGAGTATGTTCTTATATGTTATCAGTATTTTTGTGATTTATGTCTTATATGTTATATGTAGGTTGTGGGGGTGGAGGATTATTTTTTTGGGTGAGTCTTGTTTAATGTAGGGGTTTCCCCCCTCTTAATTTGTTGTTGATGTTTCTATGTTGTATTTTTGTATTGTGTGTTTATTTTTGGTGAGATCATGTTAACCACTGTCTCAGGCAGCAAAATGCCTTGACCCAACCATGGCAGTAGGTTGGAGGGTGATATTGAAATCTTGCCTTTCATCCAGGTTAACAAGATGTGTTGGGCCTCTTATATAGCTGGAAAGTTCTGATACTATAGATGAGTCCTGGGAAGACTGGGGCAAGATTTCAGAACCAAACTCTTGGATTTGCTCAATTCCCTTGACGCCTCCAGAGACAGGTGTTGACACCCAGATCCTGAAACCAAAATAAAGTGTGCACGCATGAACACACATGCACGGACACACAAGTTTCTGTGTGAGATGCTCTCCACCACCACCACCACCATCACCACTGCTCTTCCTCCCCCCCCCCCCAATAAACAGCCCTGGAGGCGGGTGTGAAAATGCTTCCAGAAATAGCAGCTGAAGACAAAAATGTGGCAAACAAAATCTGGACAGGCTGTGCGAGGATTATCAAGGGGCTTGGAAAAAGAGAACAGGATTGGCCAGGTGGTGGCCCTGGAACCCACACTTTTGAAAGATTGCCTCCTCCCTCCCCACCCCCAATCTGGCTTCATTACCCTGTATTTCCAAATGCCAGGTATGTCATGTAAAGCACCTAGGAAAGGGAACAAAATGTCAGCCTCTCTTTGAGCTGTGACTGCTTTCCTATCAGGCGTCCAATTAACAAGAAAGAGAGATATCAAACAAAACTATTAGAATTATTTCCCCCTTCCCCCCATCATCCCCACACACAATTTGCAGTGGGAAGTCTGAGACGCGGTTCTGGGTGAGCATGTAGAGTTGGGGGGGGGGGACAAGGGCAATTGGCAAAATTGTTTCATCCCATCCCCCTTGCTGCTTATCTGTTTAATTAAACTCACTGTTCTCCAGTCTCACACCCTCCTCTTGCTTTAGAACTTGACAGATAGAGGAGGAAATTAATGGCTAGGGAGAGAATGAAATTGATCCTTCTTCTCTTTCTAACTCAGAAGAAAATAAAGCCACAAAGGCCAGGCCATGGTGCTTGTGATGTTAAAGTTGCTGCAGCTGGCCGCCAGGCAAAAAAAATCCCAGAAAGTAACTTCCAGCACCCTCTAGTGGGGAAAGACCCAAATCCTGGTTTGTAAGGGGTTTCTAAGTGGACCCCCAAGATCCTTTCTGTGCCTAGATGTACACCTGCGTAAATGTGATTCATGGAGGATGGAAGGTGGTCCATCAAATGAATATTTTACATCCACATCAGAAAGGACAGGAAACAATGCAATATAAAACCACCATAATGAAGATAAGAACTGGATCCAATCAAAAGCCCTTCTAGGCCAGCAATCTGTTCCCTGCATCATGTGGAAGTGAGTCCCAGAGGCTGATAAATTGTTCTCTGAAGAAATATTTCACTTTGCCACTGTGAAGCAAAAGCAAGCAAACAAATAAACTGGCAAGAACTTGAAATTTTACTGGCCCAATAAAGGTATTACCTATTGTCTCTGGATCTTAAAGTAAGAATAAACAACTTTTAAAATTTGTTTGTCTGATTAAGAAAAATGCTGTACCTTGAACAGCCATCCCAGGAAGGCTCTCTAAATCAGGCATTTGCAACCTACAGCTCGCAGGTCAGATGCGACCCACTGAGCCATTTCATGTGCCCCCCCCCCTTGTTCCTGCTGCTGCCACCGCAAGTGGCAGAAGCACCGAAAACACACAGAAAATACAGTGAAAACATGAATTTTCCCACAAGAACTCAGCAAAAACACGTGAGAACTTACCAAAAATGCACAAAAACATATGAGAATACATGCAAAAACTCACATGGAACTATGTCACTGGTCCGCTCAGCTGCCTGAGGGGGATTGATCCAGCCCACAACCCAAAAACATTGAGAAAGCCTGCTCTTAATAGAGCAAGGAGACCTGTTGTTATGTGTAGTCAAGTTAGATTCGAATTATAGCATCCCTAACAGGGCTCTCAAACTAAGTGAGATATTTAAGGAGTGACTTTACCATTTCCACACACCTCAATGTGTTTCCATGGCCGAGCAGGGATTTGAACCCACGTCTCCTAAGTCCTAGTTTATCACTCTGTCTACTACACCACACTGGGTATCAAGAAGAGTTACAATCAATCAGAAAAGACTGAAAAACACTGAGGATTCCTTTCTCTTCAATTGATAATACTCTTTATTTTGTTTGAACTAATTGTCTTTTCCTTAGTGTGCCACTAAATTTATGCCCAGCCGGGTACAGCTAGTCCAGTCAGAGAAAAGGTGTTTGCTGCACTATAACTTTGGTTTATACCTAATTATAACTTTGGGATATACCTAATTAACCCTCTCCTCTGTACCTCCCTAGCAGCGACTCAGGGCCCATACATCAGCTGTCACTGCCTCTAGTTTTTCTGAAGCCTGATGTCTGTATCTCTGGGTGCTCCTCCTCCTAACCAAAACAGAAGCCAGGTTCTTTGAAAAAAGCAATGGATAATTCACTCAGGCATTAACAATTGATTCCACAAGGATCTCCAGCTGGTCTTTTATGTTTCAGTCTCTGTCTTGATCCTTGACTTACACTACAGATCCTGAAGCTTTCGAAGCCTGCAAGTATGATTTCTGAACATCTTAATCTTCATCTCCCAGCTTTTGCAATGCCCAGTTTTAAGCAGAGTCCTGTGGGACTGGGATGTTTGCCTCATTTTCAAATTTTCATGATCCAAAAAAAAAGTATGAGCCACCCTTGCGTCTAAAAAAAATAATAGGTTCCTTGTCTTGTATGAGGTTGTTTCTAGCATTATGAAACAAATGCTTTTCCTTATACAGTCTCCTAAAGGATCAATGCACTTGATTCCAGAAATAAGCAAATCTACATCACACTTATACATGGCAGCATCTCACTAAAACAGTGGTTCCCATCCCCCCTTTTTTTGCCATGCCCCACCTAAGCATCTATAAAATCCTGATGCCACCTCCCCACCCCCACCCCATGACATATAATTCTTATTATGCAAAAAGTGAACTCCTATAAACATGGAAGAAGCCTAAAAGGCCATTCACTGTTAATACCGGTAACTCATTCCCAAATTGCCTCCTTAAAACTCAAATTGCACCCCCTGTGGTGTGTGTGCACTCCACGTTGGGAACCACGGCACTAAAGGAACATCTTCAATAAAGATGACAGTTTAAGGATATGATTTCATTTTTAAACACAAAACAAAAACAAAAATCTGTCACTCACTCTTAGAGGACAGAAAAACCATCTCTACTGTTCTTGACAGATTTGTGAAGGCAGGTAACCCTCCAACTTTCTTTGAGTTGCAGATTTAACTGGCAAGTGCAGGAGAGAGCAAAAGCTGACATTGTCACATTCTTCTTTCAACCAGCTGGAGGTTTTTGTTTTGCTATTTAAACCCTAGCAGAATCAAGAGAAATGTTCATGTCTACGCTTTCAGCAATACACAACACTTAACTACAGAAGCACAGATGTGTCTGCGAAACATCCATAATTTTCTTTACCTATGCTCAGAGCTTGGAAACATTACCACCGGTACTTCTTTTTTTACTACAAGTCCCATTTTGTGGTTTATATTCTTTGGCCCAAAAATAAGGAGTTTTTGAAGCAAAAAATGAGTTTATTACCTATGTTATTTTATCTAGTTAATTGGTATGCTTAAAAAAAACTGTGATAGGAGGTTCCAAATGATTGATTGCCCAACTTAATTGATTACGGTTGGCAGGCTTAGACAAAACCAATATTGGAATTTTTTTTTTTACGTTCTTATGAGATTCAGAATGCTAAAACATCAAGAGATCTATAAGGAATCTCTCTCCTTCCCAGGAAAACCAGAAGTCCTTGTTGTATGTGTATGCTTGTGTGTTTCCATTACTATTCTAACCATATTGTACATTATGCTGAGGGGAAAGGGCACTCTGTGCATCCATTTTTCTTCATTAATAATTTGACAAATTTCAGACAGCCTACTCTGAATACCAGTGACCAAGAACATGAAAGCATTTACAGTACTTATTTTTGATTTTATTTATTACGGCTTCTTTTCTTATTTATGATTTTATTTATTACGACTTCTTTCCTTCCCACCTTCTCACTGAGAAATTGTGGTCAAAGAGACCCTGACCAGGTAAGTAAAAATAAATTCAAACAAATAAATATCACCACACTTGTTATTGTTGTTGTTTTTAATTGTTCTTCTTCTAAAGGCCAGAGTGAAAAGATGTGTCTTCACACTCTTCTTAAAAGTGAGGAAAGTGGCAACTGATTGCAATGCTGAGGAGAGTGCTTCCTGCCAGGATGGGAATAACAAAGGAGAAGAAAACCTTTCCACCCTGTACCTGTCAAGCAGACTTATGTAGGTGACATTGTCCTCACATCTTAGCATCCCTTCCAGACAAACAAATAAGGAGGCCAGAGTCCTTTACTTTTGAGTGCTTGAAAACTCCAAAATCCAACAGAATCAGGAGGAGGAGGAGGAAGTAGGCTCAGAGAGCCACTGGAGACTGGTGACTCAGGATTAAGCCCTGCTTCCCAGCTCATTCGAGATATTTTGGCTCCTGGACCACCAAACTGCCTGGCCCAAAACCAGGTTTATCTATTGACTAACATTTAAAATGTCATTCAACAGCATATGTGGCATCACAAATATTTCCTGGTCTGGAGTCGGTCCAGGACAAAGTTGCCATAGTAACAGATGGGGGAGAGGGAAAGAGAGGAGGGAAAGAGAAAAAACTTCAATTCCCCAAAAACTCAGGGGATCTGTTGTTGCCATGCAACTTCAAACATTTCAGCTGCCCTCAGAGGCTGTGGTTTGAACCTCAAGACAGAACCCTGTAGTAAAACAGACAGTGAACAGAGTGGGAAATAAGGCCTAGCTGTGATGAGGTCAAGAACCCTTTCCTAAGAGGCCGTGGGAGAACGTGTGGATTGAGTTTGCAGGACTAGTGTACAGTATATTCAAAGCGCCATTTTTATACCACGTGAAAATCCTGATTTCCATGTGGATGGGACTCAGTTAACTCCCATCCTTTGATATAACTTATATAGCTGCCCGTCATCATCACTGCTACTTTCTCTGGGGTTCATGACTGGCATCGGACTTTCACTGCCGTGGTTCATACCTGGTTATTTACAATGTCCCATGCTGACTAGTTACAGACTGAGGATTTACTAAAAACTAATAACAAAGGAGAAAACAAACATGTCAAGAGTGTCTTTATTTTCCATACATTGTAGCTATGCTATTCCTAATACATATATATATGTCTATAACTCCTTTCCTTGAAATTAATCCAAACACTTCTTAAAAATAGTGTATTTTTGTTGGTCTTTCCTCCAAGTCCTCTTCTCTGGCCAGTATTAAAATATTCTGCAGTCTCACCATATCTACTCACCTGGCATCTTTATTTTTCTCTAGAAAAGGTGCCCCACAACATCCTTAACTATTGCAAATGTCTCCCCCCCCTCCCCTTTCATTCACATTCCTACATATAAAACACCACTTCTGCATCAGATCTCCCCTTCATTTATCAGGCTATTTCTAAACTGCATTTTAACACAATCTCTTTTTCTTTTTGCCTTAAAAACCAACCAACCAACAGCACCCACCCTAAACCCAAGGGATATGGCAGGATCTGTTAAAATGCACTGCACTGTTCCTTACTTTCCCTTTTGGTCCACGGAGCAAGATCCTATACTATAAAATTCCATCCAACACTTTACTATCTGATATCGCAGGATTTAATGTCCCACAACATGTGATATATCTGTCTTCAGTCTTTATAGCTGATTATCAGTTGGTAATATCAGGTCACTTCACTCTCCATCTGTACAGCTTAAGCATATGCACAAATAGGCAATCACACAGGATCTATGCCAGGGATGCTACACTTGTGCTCTTTATCTGCTATCTAATCTGATCTATGTATTGCAAATCAGATCTCTGCCCCTCCACCTCCGTCTTCCTTTTCTCTATTGTCTCCACCTCCCTGCCTGCAACCCCCCTCCCTTGCTCTCTCTCTCTCTTTCTCTTGCTTGCTTGCCTGCTCTCTTTCTCTCTCTCAAAGTCTGTGGGATCCCCTAATCGACTGTCTCTCATTCGGTGCACCATACTCCTACCTAGCATTACCTGTTGACAGGACCAGGATCCAGGTAGGATGGGTGGGGATGGGGTTGGGGTCCCATGGTGGGGGATGATGAGGAAAGGGGCACCCTGCACTTTGCAACGGCGGAGAACAGGAGTAAACAGTTGTGGGGAGCAAGTTTAGGAGAGAGGGAGGGAGAGATGAAAATGTAAAGCTACTATCTACCAGAGTTTCCAAAGAAGAAGGGAGTTGAGGGAGTTGCTTAGTAGTGTATGCCTGTTTGAGAAGGTTGGGCAATTTGGAGGAGATTGCTCGGGGTGAAAGAGGAGTTTTCAGAAGCAGTTACTGGAATGTGTGGGGCAGATGGAATAATGATGGGGTAAAAATAGGAAGATATGGCTTCTCGGAACGATGTGGGAGCAAGATATGCTGTTTGATTGTAAAGGATGATCCGTGTCATAGAAGTAAGATTTCCAAAGAGAGAAGTTAGGGTGGGGGATCAAGCAGGTATCAGGAAATTATAGACGCTTTCTTGCATCTGGACATGGAGAAAGCCTGTATCTAAGATCAAGAGGCAATTCTGGGAAGAAACTGATTAACTGAGAATTAATTGACTGAAGCAACATTTTAAGGAAAGGAAACTGCAGGGAGAATTCCCTCTCAATCTGAAAAAGATAACTCAATTTAGCAAACACATTCTATGAATATTGGTTAATAATCCGGTACTAATTATTTAAAAAATAACCCTCTTGGGGATGTTGGTCTCTAAATAAACTGCCCTATCAAAAAACCATTATGCTTCCAGGAAATAAATTTGCACAATTATAATTTGCTCACCCCACCTTAACCATCAAACAAAACATTTAAAAAAAAAAAATAAGACTGTACAGCAAATGAATTAAAAATATTCTGCTTGTAGGTCTGGATGTGGGAATTTCACTGTTCAGTCCTTCAGCATTATGTTACACAATTGCAATGATTTTTTTAAAAATGATTCACTGAATGCTACTTTTGCTACTAATAGCTAATGTGTTGTGTCATTGTTGTTTATTTGTCCAAGTCATGCAATTCTATATGTGTTTACTGTAAAGTCAACTCCATTGCACTCAATGGCACTTACTCCCAGGTAAGTGTGTATAACAAGGCAACCTAACAGTGCATTAAGCACCTTGGAATTCCCAGTGTTTCAGAAAGGAAGGTTTTGCTCATCGTAGCATATTCCACAACTTTTGATCTACAACAAATGAATGGAAAACACACTTTCCATAGGATGGACTGAAGGAAGTAATGTTTCCTGTCCAGATTGTATAGATGCAACTGGAAGTGTGAGATCAGTGTAAGTGAGGAGGAGTGGGAAAATCAGGGGAAATCCCACCTTAAAATCAAACTATTAGAATCTAATTCAAAGCAACAGATGAAGTTTTCCTACTTCCATAGATAGCAAAATAGTCAGAAAAATGAACATTAGAATGAATTTGTATGGGTGTCAGAGCTGATTCATACTCAGCTCTGACATCCATTTGTGAACATTTGTGGTATGTAGAGAAGATGTGTGTCTATGGACAAGTATTGGACTCAGAGAGGCATTGTGGCTTTGCAAAATGCAAAATAAATAAATAAATGAAAAATTGTAGTCCCTTCTCTGTGGAAAAAGGGCAAAATTATTGTGAGGCTTTTATTTTAGAAACAAAAGATTACGGGAGCTGAGGAATAGAACAAAGATGTGTAAATGTATACATGGCATGGGTCAAGTAGGTAAAAAATAGCACTGCTTGCCCACTCCCCTGCTAGGTAATAGAGTCAGAATGAAGAAAAATGCCTTTTTGACAAGTTTAATTAATGTATGGAATTCACCAGTAGGATTTAACTCATGACCAAGGGCTTGTATAGGGTTTTAAAAGGGAGTTAGATCCTATTGTTGTTATGTGACATCAAGTGGGAACCAGTTTAGTATGACATTCATAGGGCTTTTAAGGTAAGAGATTTTTGAGGAGCACTTTGCCAGTTCCACATGCCCCAGTGAGTTTCCATGGCTAAGTGGGGATCTGAACCCAGGCCCATCACTGGATTTATAGATGCTTTTAGTTGTTTCATTATTATCTCCAACAATAAACACAGGTAGTAAATGCAATTCATGACAGAAGCCAAAATAGGACCTGTGATCAATAAGAAAGTTGCATTAGCATGCTATGGGCATCCCAAGAAAATAAGGAATAAAAAAATTATGTACAAAAAGGCAGAAAACCACCTTAGATACAGACCAGTGATGACTGAGCAAACTCAGTAGCAATAGAGATGAAGTATAACCCCGAGAAGAAAATCTGGTGTGTATGTGTAGAATGGAGTATTCTGGGGAAAGACATAACTGACTAGGTAAAGGTACAGGTAAAGGTCTCCCTTACTCCAAAGCCTGACTCTAGGGGACAGTGCTCATCTCCGTTTACAGCAGTGTTTCCCAACCTTTTGTTTTTTAAGACTTCAATTCCTAGAAGCCTAAGTCAATTCCCCAAAGCACTGATCAGCCAAAGTACTGACTTAGGCCTCTGGGAATTGAAGTCTCCCCGGGGTGTATGCTCCACATTGGGAGCCTGAGGTTTACAGCCAAAGAGCCATTGCTGTCTGCATCTATAGATGTTTCCATGGTCATGTGGCAGGCTGTTACATTTCCTGCCAAAGCAGTACCTGTTTATCTACTTGTACTGTACAGTAATTTGTTGCTTTCAAAGTGCTAGGTTGGTAAGAGCTGGGACAGATGACGGCCATTTGCTCTGTCGTGCAGCACTTAGGGCTTGAACTGCTGACCTGCTGACCTTCTGGTTGTCAAACTCAGTGTCTTAAACACTAACATAATTTGGCCTCTGGCTAGCTGGCTAGGAAGTGCCAAATAAAAACATCATAATCAGCAATAATTTGCCACTGACTACTACCTGTTAGGAGTTAGGAGCATAGGGAGATATTTATGGTCTTTATATCCTATGTTATATCCTATTGTAACTTATTGGACACCGTAAGGAACATGATGAACTGAAGTCAGAACATTTGTGTACCAAGGACTCACTCTTCCACTAAATTGTGGGCCTTCCATTAAAGAACAAATGCAAATACTGAACTCTCAGACACATATCTCACCACCAGAGGAAACAAAACTTTGTGGAACTGACTCAACCATTAGGCAAATTTAGATGGTCATCCTGGCCAACAGATTACTAAGCATGAGCAGCAAGATATTGGCTAACCAAGCTCTGTGCCATGAAGCAAGCTGTGCTTTCCCTCGATCTTGCTTGTTGTCCTTTGGATTGGCACTGGAGAGTGTTTTCCCACAGTCAGTATTGAAGTTTCAACTACCAGCTGAACTGGCTTTTAAACATGAAAAAGAAGGGGTTGCAGTTCATTAAGACTATAATGCTATAAGGACCAATGAACTAAACTTACAGGAAAGTTGGGGAAGAATGAATCGAAATACTGTACATTCATTCTGTGTTTTCTTTCCATAGTTAACCGCACATCCAATGACTGTGCGCCGTGGAGACCGTGCTCCGGTCCCCATCCGGGAACACATGGCTATTGATGTATCCCCGGGGCCCATCCGCCCCATTGCCCAAATCTCAGCTTACTTTCCGCATCCAGGACTGGAAGGGGTCCTGTCACCCAAAGACCGCATGAGAGGTCAAGGGGCAATGAATGCCTCCTCAGGAACTGGAGAAGGAGAATCAGCTGATGGATATGATTCCGATGAAAATAGTAAGTGTGAAGAAGACCCAGGTCCTCTGGATCTAACCATCCCTTCATTCATGGGAGGTGGGGGTTTCCATTGCTATGCATGATGCATTTCATGCACGCATGCTAACATGCACAGAGGCTGTCAGGCTCTCACTTGACGTGCATTGGCCTTCCTTTCTACATGTGTGTTTTCTCATATAGCTATGCGTTATGTGCATACAGATGCACAGGTGATTGTTTCTCTGTCTTACATGCACCTATACAGGGAAACTCTACCGTAATAACTACTACTCAGATTTTCTCTTCCAACAGACAGATGTTTTACACATTGTCACCTAAAATCTCTCACCAACAGCTTCTTCTGTCCACAGCCCTCAGGCTGAGATATCTGTGCACACACACACAAATGCTCACACACTACTGCTTACATATCTTTTCCCAGAAGTAACTGCCCTTAGCACATCTGGGACACAGTGTTTTGGTATTTTGTCATGGACAAAGGCATTTTATACAGTAATTATCAGAAGCAGGTTCATCTGGGGGGCAAACTAGATGTTATGAAGAATGCATATTTCCTCTGAAGAAAGATACTTCTCATTTTTTCCTTTTTCATAAAGATATATTCACTTACATTTTATAAATGCATTCCCACTTTGAAGCAGTGTTCAAAGTGGATTCAAGATCCCCCTTCTCATTGTATAGCCAATCTGTTCAACAGGCTCTTGTGAACAATGTGACTGTCATTATACACAAGACCATACAATCATATCTCCATATTCCTCTTTTTCACATGAACATATGTACAAGCAAATAGCCAAAGGCTGCAATCCTGTAAACCAGTGGTTCCCAACAAGGGGTACACAGCCCACTAGTGGACTTCAATTCCCAGAAGCCTAAGTCAGTACATTGGCTGATCAGTGCATTGGGGAATTGACTTAGGCTTCTGGGAATTGAAGTCCAAAAACCAGCATTTGGGAAACACTGCTGTAAACAATTACCTGGGAATGAGTTTCACTGAACCAAGTTAGACTTGCCATTGCTGATTAAATGCCAATAGGATTGTCCATGGCACATCTTGTATTGTCGCAGAAATACTGGTAACAAGTCAAAGCTACATTCTTCAGAATGCTCACTTGGAAGAAAGACTCATTGAAATCAGTACAAGTTTACTTCTGAAGCAAACTATTTAGGGTTAGACTAGGATTTGACAAACTCTGATATCAATTGCCTACCTAAGTACAGCTAGAGTTTCTCTCACATTTTCATTCTCTCATATGTGTACATACACTGTTGGAAACTCATCAGTTTTCACGAACAGGTTTTTTTGGCAAAGACTTTGGCACAATGTTCAGGAAAACACATATTGCACACCATTACATCATATAAAGCACAAGCTGCCCTGTTGCCACAACTCCCCAGCACAACAATTCTACTCTGACATTATCGCCCACCCAATCCTGACAAAACACCAGAGAAACTAACATACACTAAGATACTGAAACATACATACATACATACATACATACATACATACATACATACATACATACATACATACATACATACATACATACATAAACAAGCACTACCCAGACAAAGCACAGACCAAAATGGCAGGGGCTTCATGATCTTTGCCTTATGCCTTCTTCTTCTTCTGCCATATCCAAATCCAAATCTTAACAATCATAATAGTGATCAGCCATGAAGACTGTCCTGAGAATATAATGCAGTGGCCTTTCATCTGCCTTCCACATTGCAGTATGACACCCATACCACTGATCCAGTTCTGCAAATCACTTTCTGGTCCTGAGCCCTTTTGGCATGTAAAGTCCTCATCAGCCCCAGGCCAGGATTGATGAAGCTGCTGCTCTCCATCAAGATGGATTCAAGTGGGATCTAATCCACTTGTGGACCACCACCCTTCCTTGTGGACTTTGGTACCCAAGCCATTAGTCCTCAGGTTAGTTAACTGCTGCCTGACACTCGCATTGAGTCGCTGGCAGGATAGTCTACTCTATTACCATAGCAGGATAACCTGGCCAGACATATATAACTTATACAGTATATAGAAATCCCTTCCATATGCTTAAAGATATCACAGAATGCTGTAGGTACATTGACAAATCCAACCATGTGTAGAGGGTGAGACACAAACTAAATTTTAGAGTAAGCACATCATTAGAAGCAGAGCCCACCCCCCACCCCCATGAAGTAACAAAAGATATCTGATTGTCAGAGTGTGGGTTTACCTTATTCTGTACTTAGCAATTTAACTTGCTTTTCTTTTCTGATTGACCAATGTGAAGTAAATATGGCCTTCATTTTCAAGTCTGGTTGTGTTTTTGAAGGAACTGTGTACTTGAAAGGAAAATGTTGTACTAAGAGGAAATATGAATTTTCTTTAAGCAAGAGTTAATCTGATGTCTTATCAATGGCTTCTAGTCAAAATCCCTATATGGATCTTCTAGTTTCAGCAGGTCTCTGAATATTAGTGACTGGAAAAAAAGAGTAGGAGAGGATTATTGCTCTCATTTCCTGTTTGTGGATTTTCTACAAACATCTAAGAAGCCATTGTAAGTCATAAGATGCTGCCTGGGTGAACTTTCAGAGCTTTATAGGAGCAGCTCCTTATTGAAAGGTAAAAGTTGCCCTTGCTCGAAAGCCACTCGTATCCAACTCCAGGGTTCAGTGCTCATCTCTGTTTATAACCAAAGAGCCAGCGCTGTCTGCATCTGCAAACGTTTCCTTGGACATGTGGCAGGCATGTCTAGACAACTGAGTGCACAGAATGCACTCCCACCTTTACCACCGAAGTGGTACCTATTTATCTACTAGGAATTTCTTGCTTTCGAACTGCTAGGTTGGCAGGAGGTGGGACAGAGACAGGAGCTCATTCTGTCCTTGGGTCTCGAACTGCTGACCTGTTGGTCATGAAGTTCAGCGTCTTAACCACTAAGCCAACACAGTCCCTTATTGAAAGAGGCTGAAGCAATTTGGTTCAGGTGGTATTAAAGGAAAGATAAAACAGATGAAGGTACAATTATTGCCGAATGGTGGAGCAAAACCTTTCAAAGTGTTGATTCTAAAAACAACAAGGTGATGTTTAAAGGCCACTTCAGGCAGCCAAATATCTTGGGTCAGTAAGAGCCCTTATGTTCTTACACCCACAAAGAGTGATATACTGTATATGCATATGTGCCATTAATAACCACATAATAAGAACAAACCCAGGAGCACACCATTGTGACAGGCACATACACCCCTTGTATACTATATGCATCATAACGCTGGCAGTGACCAAGAAATACAATGGCAAGAAACCACAATATTTCACTCATAAACAGACAAAAAAGAACACACACTTCTGAGGACAAATTCACACATACAAATGCTCACTCAGCCATCCTCTTGAACAAAAACAAACCCACACAAACTCACACCTTCACTGACACAACAGCCTGCCATAAGGGAGAAATAAATTCTTATTCTCATACACACACACACTCGCACACGAACCCATAGACAAACCTGCAGGAGGGAGGGAGGAAGAAAAGACAAGGAAGGAGTGATTAATGGATGGGCAAGAGGGAGAGAAACAGAGGGAAGGAGTGAGACAGAAAGGAAAAGAGAGGGCAGAAGAGCAAAGGTCCAGGCATGTGAATAGCTTTGTGCAGATTGACAGAAATCAATTTGGAACCAATACAAGCAAGCAGGCATCTTGCTCCTTGACCTCTGATGTGTTGTTCACAGACCTGACATGTGCATGGTTTGTGCTGCATGCCGTGTCATCTCCATGCCATCTGAAATATGGTTTTCACTCATAGCGTGAACCATATGAAGGGAGTGGATGTTCACACAACGAGTCTGTTTGCTGAGAAATGATGGTTGGGAAGAGAGAGGGAAATCCTCACTCCAAACATCATGTGTCCGTTGAACATTTTGGCATAGAAGGTATTAGCCCTGGAATGTACAGAATTATAACAACAGCCACGTGTGGCACAGAATTCCATCCTGCTGGCCATCCAACAAACACAATGAGACCCCATATTCCCAAGATTACAGAATATAGCTTCCAGGTATAAATGAATTGCTCGTTAGCCAATGTAGGCAATAGCTGTGATTTAATTTAGACAGGGACAAGTGGAGAATAGTTTGTAGAATGGAAGATCCACCTTTTCCAGAAAGAAATACTCCCAGCAATTTTCAGGTTCTCTAGATATACCTCTAGAGAGGAGAAAGAACGTGTAGAAATGTGTGAGCCCATCCTCCCTACCAGATTGTGTTTTTCATGCAAACCCAATAGTAAGTATCCTGACAACATGTTTTTCCAGTAAAGCAAAAGAAACAACAAAAACACCTATTTTGTTTCTAGTCCTTAAGGTTGTAAAAAAAAAAAACCATGGATGTGATGCCTGAACTTCTAAAAAAAACCTCTGCCCAGATGATTAAAAATCTCTATACAAAGTTAACTCTATACAAGATTTCCTGGACAGACAATAAAATTTGGGGGGAATTGAATGCAACAGAAAAGGAGGAAAACTACATAAGAGGTGGCTTACGTCAATAAAGGAAGTCACAGCCTTAAATCTACAAGAGCTGGGCACTGCTGTTAACAGCCAGACTTTTGGGAGTTCACTAATTCATACTGTCAGAGACACACTGGGGAGGATACTGAAACACTCACCCGTGATCAAAAATGATGGAAAATCCTTGTTGCCAAATATGCCAAGTAGTCTATGTCTGTCTGGCCAATTATCCTGCTAGGTTAATAGAGTAGACCCTACAACCAGCAACTCAACACAGAGAATCAGGCAGCAGTTAACTAATGTGACAACCCTGAGGACTAGCGGCCTTGAGTGCTGAAGACCACAGGGAAAGATGATGATCCCCAAGTGGATTAAATCCAGTGGTAGGCAGCCAAAATTTTTACTACCACACTGGGTGGAGCCAATGTTGTTGGTGGAGCAAATGTCATGATGTCATAGGCGGAGCCACCGTCATGACATCATGGGCAGAGCCGACGTCATGGGCGGAGCCAAAGTTAAAAAAAACAAAAATAAGTACACATAAAAATACAAATTAAATAGACATACAAATACATAAAAACACACATAAAAACACATTAAATACACATTAAAAATAAATACACATTAAATAGACATAAAAACACATAAAAATACAAATTAAATACACATAAAACACATAAAAATACACATTTTAAAAATACACATTAAAATACACCCACCCACCCCACACCCAAAGGCGAGTCACTTACCCTGGGGAGAAGGCTGTAGGGAGCTTCAGGCTATCAGCTGCTCTTCCTCCTCCCCACTTGGGAGGACAGCAAGGAGGCCGCCGAGGGCCTCAGCAGCAGCCACCGGTTCCTCAGTGGCTGAACATGGCCATCCAACACTCTGCACTACCACACTCCAAGCAGCAAATGGCTGCTTGGCTCGGCAGGCAGAGTGCTGTAGGTGCGAATGTGCACTAAGGGCTGTAGACGCACCAAGTGCTGTAGGCGCACCAAGCGCTGTGGGGGAACCGGCTAAAAGGTAAGCCCCTGAGGTGGTTTACCCCAAAAGCAGCTACCAGTTGGCTGGGACACTGGGAAATGCTACTGCCAGTTCTGGTGAATGATGCTGCCCACCACTGATTAAATCCCACTTGAAACCAGGTTCGCCTGATTAGGGCGGGATAATAAATCTAAATAAATAATAATAATAATCTTGATGGAGGGCAGCAGCTTCGTCAATACTGCCCTGGGGCTGATGAGGACTTTGTGTGCCCAAAGGGCTTGGGACCAGAAAGTGTCTGCGATGTGGAAGGCAGATGAAAGGCCACTGCATTATATTCTCAGGACAGTCTTCATGGCTGATTGCCATGATGATCTCCTATATTCGGATTCGGATACGGCAGAAGAAGAAGTCTATGTCTATGTATGTTGTGTGTTGTAAGTGGCTTAATAGCACATGAAAACAAATACAGAGGAGGAAAGTTTCATGGTATGGTTACAGGGCTCAACTTGAACACATATTCAGCCCCTCAAATTATCCTTTGATGCACAAAAGCAAATTTTATTATGAAGCCTGAGCACATCTCCCACATTTGTATGGATCACATCATCCAGATATATTGCTACCTATGTTGGGTTGTGTCACAAACTGTGGAAATCTTTGGTTAGTTTGTTTTAAAAAGAAAATATAAGTGAATTGTGATCAGAGTGAGCGGTGGGGGGGTGTCATTGCCCACTCCCTGCCTCTAAAATATTGTAGTGAATCACCCCTGCAATGGAGTATACCCATGATGGTGAACCTTGGCACTCCAGATGTTCTTGGACTTCAGTTCCTGTACGGATGTGTTTTACTTCCACTTCTGGGAGTGACAAGGGCAGCACGGGCCGGATAAATTGCAGTAAACCCATTCGTGTGGATTCACAGGGGGCTTGGCCTTCTGGGAATTGAAGTCCAAGAACATCTGGAGTGCCAAGGTTTGCCATCATGGGAGTATACACTTATGCTGATGAGCAGAAGATAGATAGATTGATGTCTGGGGTAGGCGCAGCTTACGCATTGGTAATAGTGGCAGATGGATGGAACTGAGCATGCAGGCAGATTGAAAGAGTGATGGGAAAGAGAGTGGGGAGGAAGATTGGATGGTAACACTGGCTGATTGATCCTTTTTCTTCATTCTGTCTGACACCTGGCCTTTTTCTAGCCTCTCTTGGGACGCTTGAATTCGACATTGTTTACGATCCAGAAAGCTGCACCCTGGACTGCACCATCCTCCGGGCCAAGGTAATTGTGATCATGCCACGGCACCCGAAACACATGCAATTGAGACTCCCTTGACTGCACTGCCACGTTTCGGATGCAAACCCGCAACCCTTCTGCATTGCATGTGTCGCTTCCACTGTAAAGGGACATGATTTAATAAATGAGGCCACACAGGGATGGGGAATCTCATTACAGAAGCAGCACTGCTCATTTCAGTCTGCATCCCACCCACCCCTCCTTTTCTTCTGCTTCTAGCCTATTCTCACCTCCAAACCCACAGAAGGCAAAAGGGCTTGTTTAAAGGCACCTTCCTCCACCCCCGCCCCACTCATGCTTTCCCACTCCTCCTTGGCTTTCAATCTGCCTATGTTTGCACAACCCCAGTCCTCATCAACATGCAAACAAATACATAACCCTCTTTTCCCCTTCCCAGCTGGTAGGCTTGCAGCATCTTCAAGCACCTCGGCGACGCGC
Organism: Furcifer pardalis; assembly: GCA_030440675.1. Lineage (NCBI taxonomy): Eukaryota > Metazoa > Chordata > Lepidosauria > Squamata > Chamaeleonidae > Furcifer > Furcifer pardalis. The sequence goes on from CP126897.1 coordinate 10,255,930, forward strand.
CAGGCAACCGGGTATCCGCAGGCATCTGGGGTTGCCATGACAACGGAGGAGGGAGGGGAAGAAAGCAAAGAAAATAATGCGGCAGTTTAGAACCACAGCAAAAGTAACACTGGCCCGTCAAGCATCCCTCACCACACCTTGTTGTTCCACCTCACCCTTCTTTTCCTTTGCATTGTGGAAAATTAATCTCAAGTCATGGACTTTACTTTCTGTATCTCTACTTTTCTAGCTTTTTGGCTCACTTGTGGATGGTTTTAGACAGCTTCTTACACTCTGGCACTCTCCAGATGTGATGGACCACAACTCACAGAACCTTGGAAGCAGTATTGCTTCACATCTGGCGAGCAACAGATTGTAGAGAGCTGGTTTGGAGTGTGTTTGCCTGGCCTGGCTTGTTTCTATTTTATTTTTTATTTGTGACTGGGAGCGCTATTACCTCCATTGGCAGGTCTTCAATTAAGCCAATTTAGCTAGATGTTCCAGCAGTATTCTGAACAACATTAAAAGTAATAGCACAAACAGTTCCAGGACTGAGAATAATTTCTTTTTAGCCACAAGCATTTGTGCCCATAAACTAGTGTATTTGTAAGTATTGTTCAAGACGGCACCTGTCCAGACACGGAGGTATCAATTCCCCACATATTCAGCAAACGCTGGTCCCCAGTGTAACTTATGCTATTAAATCATAACCCTGTTCTAATTAGAGTTATAATTGCAAAACCAGATTGTCTTTGAACAGTGCCTAGAATGCTGCGGTCAGGTTATTATCTAATGGCCAAAATCCTATTGACATAAATTTAAATTGGTAGAAACAAATGATGTTATCAACCGGCACCTGGTAAATGTTGATTTAAATTATTTGAAAATTTCTGAGTTTCCGTAGGGCTCCCTTTTGCCCCAAGAAAGCTTTTCAGAGCCTCAGAACAGAAGGGGAAACCTTTAATACCCTCTAATCATTCATAGTGGCTATCACTGGAGATCTGGTGGCAATATTTTTACTGTTAAGGTTTTCCCTCTTCCCTATCCTGAAGCTCCCAAAGGCTTCCACATAAAGAAAAATATCCCTAGGGAGCCTTGGAACCAAAAATAAAAGGACTTCAATCAATTTAAATCAAATTTTACCAGTGTCAGCTCATGACATCATCTGATTTCTTCAGTGTAGATTTATACAGTTGGTTTTTTGTCTCTTTGTGAGTTATTTGCAGCATATTACTTCAGTCGTACATGAACTTCTGGGGGTCCCACTTTGTCTCCAAGCTGTACTTTTCAAACTGTACTTTTAACCTTTAAGCCCACAAAGAAACAAAAAGCAAGCCGCTTCCTCAAAATGATTTCTTTTTCACATCATGCTCAACAACATTCTTACTCCCCTTCCCTACTAAAAAATAAATAAATGGCAGGTCTTTGTTGGTTGAGTAACTGTGGTGGCTTCCTGATAACAGGAAGGTCAGCAGTTGGAGACCCGAGTGCTGCACGGCGGAGTGAGCTCCCGTCTCTGCCCCAACTCCTGCCAATCTAGCAGTTTGAAAGCAAGAAATTGGAAGTAGATGAATAGGGACCATTTCAGTACCACAGACAGCACTGGCTCTTTGGCTATAAACAGAGATGAGCACTGAACCCTGGAGTTGGATATGACTGACTTTCAAGCAAAGGCCACCTTTACCTTTGTTGGTTGTGACACTCAAGTTTGGAATGTCCTCCAAAAGGCTAGCTTCTGGCAATCTGGGAATACTTATCTTTCAAAACATGCCTATAAAATAGAACAGAAGGTCCCTTAGGCCAAGTATGGACACTCTATGGGCCTCTAGATGTTGACTTGCTTCTTCTACTATTGGTTAGGCTAACTGCAGCTGACACGAATGGAAGTCCAACAAAATCTGGAAGCTAATAAGACCTTACACACACGGTGCTACTTCAGGACACAATTGCATTATTTACCTGCTTTGTTGTTGGCTGTGTTTTAATCTTTGTGATGATTGCTTGTATTTTTAGGTGGTGTTATTCATCTCAAAGTCTGTCAACAAAAATAAACAAGGGCCTCTGGCTCACTAGAGGCAGTTCTAGGTTGAAACAAGGATGAAACCTGGACATAAATGTTTTGCATTTATAATATATGTGATACAAACAACACACACATAGCCATCAGGGTGTGAGGATTTGTATGCAGGTGTCATACCGATTTCTGTTCGAGAAGTGTTGTGTGCAGTGGCCTTTGGAGAGACAGAGACACACGCCAAGAAGTGTATGCAGGAGCCATGCGGGGGAAATCCTCATCTGCTTCAGTTAAGTGCCTACAGACAAGTATTAAGATTAAAGGAAAACTTATTTCTCTCTTGCTATTCTTAGGGACTCAAGCCAATGGATTTTAATGGCCTAGCGGATCCCTACGTCAAACTGCATCTTCTACCAGGGGCTTGCAAGGTAACCATTGTTTTAAATTTACCGCCTTCTTATTGCTTCTCCCATCAAGTCTCTAGGCCTAAAAAAAAATCCAATTTATACATACACAGGGCTCAATGAAGCAACCACATGAATCCCAGCAGATAACCATGTTTAAAGAAATCAATTCTTGTCCCTCTTTCTATTGAAGCAGGGTATCAATTTTCAAATTGAAAAATGAGGATAACAACAGTGGAAAAACCAAGAAAAAGTACAGGGAGGGTATTGAAGAGGCATTTGTAGCAACAGGAGATGTAAGTGAGATTTGCCTCACATATTCAGAGTTCCCAGCTATGACATATTCCACATCAGTGGTCCCAGCCTAAAAATATTTTCTCTGAAGTACTGTAATTAATATTGATTCTGAGGAAGTGAACTTTCAAGTAAGCATATTTCAGCAATGCTTGGGATATATTGATTGATAGTAATATAAAAAAAGCACTCAAAGTGCTTTTACTTTAAGTGATCATTGGGTAGCCGGAAGTGGGAGGGCAAGCTGCCTGTTGTGTGAGAATAGGGGCTACTTGTCCTTCCACCATCACACTACACCACTCCCATGTGAAATTTGCTCTCAGCACAAAAACACCAGGTCAGGGTATAAACAGTATCTGATGTTTTGTTAAGAGGCCCATGTTTGTAATGAATGTTCCAGAATTTCATGAGGTTACAGTGTGACAAGGATTCCTTGAACATAAAATGAAGCCATGAGTTCCTAGTTGATGAAATCTAATTACTTCAGGAATGTAAACAAGAAAAACAAAAACAAAAGTCAAGAGATGTGGCATTGGAGATTTATGATTGTATCTCTAAAATTCTTATTTTTATTGCTGTGTTGTGCTCTAAAGAAGCAGGGATTTGTTTTTTATTATAATAGCTTAGGGAGCATGTGGTTTAATTCTCTTGCTATTTCTGATGCTGTTTTCCCAATCAAAATCCTCCCAAATACCCTGAAGCTACTATTAGTCCCACCGGGGGGGAGGGGGGGAGAGAATGCAGGTACAGTATATACTATATTGTTTCTTCAGTGAGTCTAATAATAGTTGCAATGTGTGAGTTTTGTGCAGTTTAATCTGGGGAAATAGCATAAGTAAAGAACAGGTACACATTCTCTTGTCCTCATATGTTGCCATCTTCCATGAACAGATTCAGAAGTCCTTTGGAAATACTTGATAGTTCTGTTTGGGTCTTTCAGCCCTTTGACGGGAGATGAAAATGGGGCGTGTAAGAACTAGTGCAGGTATGGAAGAACCAACGAGAGAAGGACAAAAGTGGGGAGTAAAGGAAAATCTCCCATGGCTGTACTTGTTGGTTGAAGGGTGGGAGCAAAGATCGTTCTAACATAGTCCAAAAATAATTTTTTCTTAAGTTCTAAGCCAGTGTATCCACCAGTTTCAGGACATCCTAAATTGCTGTGGTGGCAAGCCTTGGCATTCCAGATGTTCTTGGACTTCAATTCCCAGAAGCCCAAGCCCCCTGTGAATCCACACAAATGGGTTTACTCTGATTCATCCGGCCCACGCTGCCCACACCACTCCTGGAAGCAGAAGTAAAACGCGTCAGTATGGGCGCGTTTTACTTCCACTTCTGGAAGCGATGAGGGCGGTGTGGACCTGATTAATCACAGTAAACCCATTCGTGTGAATTCACAGGGGGCTTGGGCTTCTGGGAATTGAAGTCCAAGAACATCTGGAGTGCCAAGGTTCTCCATAACAGGCCTAGGGCAGTGATGGTGAACCTTAACACTCCAGCTGTTCTTCAACTTCAATTCCCAGAAGACCTGACCAATAGGAGTGCTGACTTGGGCTTCTAGTAAGTGAAGTCCAAGAACACCTGGAGTGCCAAGGTTCGCCATCACGGCTATATAGAAATTCAGTAGCAGAGGATGTGTTAGTAGTGCAAGCAAATGGCTTTAAGAAAGAGATAGGCCATCTGGTTTTCTCCAGATGTTTTTAGCTACAGCTCCTGCAAACCCTCAGCCTAGGTGACCAAAGTTTAGAGGTTATGAGAATTTGGGAGAGGAGGAAGAAGAATTCAGGAAGAATTAGGCTGCTTGCTTCTTAGACCAGCTTGCCCTTATCTGATGTATTATAGATGTCTTAGATTGGGGTGGCCAAACTACAACCCATGGGCTGGCCCCAGCCTGTGACACCAAATCATCCGGCCCGCATTGCCCTCACCACTACTGGAAGGAGAAGGAAAACACACCCTTGCATGCATAAACGCACGTGTGGCTGTCATAAACGTGTTTATGACAGCCACAGACGCACTTTACGCCAGTGTTTATGGCAGGAGAAACCATATGACCAGCCTGCTCAACCACAAGACCAGCCTGCAGTGTGAAAAGTTGTGGGGAGGGGCTGAATTAGATGGTAATTCATGCAGCAACTTTTCTTGGATCAAGTCTCTGGCCTTACTAGCAGTCTGGTCTTTCATTCTGATTCCTCTTCTAACCCATAACTATTCCTCCCTAGGCAAACAAACTGAAAACACGAACCCAGCATAACACTCTCAACCCTGTGTGGAATGAGTCTCTAACATACAATGGGATAACAGCAGAGGACATGGCCCGGAAAACTCTGCGGTGAGATGCAACCCATACCCTAATGAAAATCCTAACTAAACACCCCTCTCTCTCAGTGTTGCTTTTGTTACAACACTGTTCCTTCTTTAATCCTCTTCTTCCATCTCAGAATCTCTGTGTGTGATGAAGATAAACTGACTCACAACGAGTTCATTGGAGAGACCCGAGTACCCCTCCGACGCCTACGGGCTGGCCAGAAGCGGCATTTTAATCTATGCTTGGAGAAGCAACAACCGGTGAGATTCAAGCCTCAAGAGCCTTATGTTAACCTAACCTCTCAGCCAAATTAACCTGCTGCTTCCTTCACTCAGCCAATTGTCAGTATTCCACAACTACTTCTTCCTTTTCAGTTGTTAGAAAGATTGTGAACATTCCAAGGCAGCGCATTGAATGGGCACGTAAAAGGCGGCTTCATTTTGGCAGTTTCACATCTGGCCTAGACACAGAAGAAGAGTTTCACAGAAAGCCACCTGCTTTGAGCATATTTTATGTGCTTTTGTTTGTCTGTTTGTTTTGTTGTTTAACTAGAGTTTGCTGCAAAATGTAAAAGCTGCCAAGGCAAATCTCAAAAGACCGATGTTTTATGTGTTTGGAAGGGGAGACTAGGCAAGATTCCAGCATTCAGAGAGGATTGATAGCCAGTAATCCAAAGACATAAAGTATTAAGACATGACAATAAAGTGTGTGGTTATAGTACTCCATTAGCCAATCTCAGCTTCATTTAGCAGAAAGTATTAACACACTTTTGATCCTTCTTGTGGATACTGAATGCGGTTGTCTTGGGCCTGTGTGTGTCATGGTATCTGCCCACCAGTTTGTACTGTTTTACTTTTTAACTCTTCCACCCACAAGAGTGGGTTTTCCCTGCTGCATTTCGCCAGCTGTAGATGAGCAAAGAGCTACATTTGAATAGCTGCTACTCCCCCCCCTTCTGCTGCAACTGGGACATGGATACAAGATCTGCCTAGCCCTTGCCCCCTCTGATTTTTGCATTGTGACCCCCAACATAGAGGTGCTGACCTAAGAAGCTTGCAAGCAATTTTGTGCCTTTTATAAATTTGGTCTAATAAAGATAATGTAGCAGTGTGATGTAGTGGATAGACTAATGGACCAGGTCTCAAGAGACCAGGGTTTGATTCCCCAGCTATGCCATGGAAACTCACTAGGGTCGTGATGGCGAACCTTGGCACTCCAGGTGTTCTTGGATTTCAACTACCAGAAGCCCAAGTCAGCACTCCTGCTGGTCAAGGCTTCTGAGAATTGAAGTTCAAGAACATCTGGAGTGCCAATGTTCGCCATCATTGCACTGGGGTGTTGGTTTTTGTTTTAACTCCTGGTAAAACCACTCCTGAAATATCTAACTTACCTTGAAAGCCCTATTAGAGTCATTTCCAGCACGTTTTTCATTGAGGGCACATAACAACACATATATTGTCCTGATACAGGATGCGGATCCTGGATTTTGTTAATTGGTCAACAAGGTGGCCTCTTTGTTCCTCCAGCTTTGCTGGAGTTTGTGTTGAAAACAGCAGGGAACCAGTTGTGCTAAATATGCTTTTTCTTTAACAGCTGGCATCCCCTTCATCCATGACAGCAGCTCTACGTGGAATCTCCTGCTATCTGAGAGAGGTGAGAAGATGTTCCTCCTCCTCAGCTTCCCGTTTCTCACTAACTAGATTTAGGGAATGCTTAAACTGCAAATAGGAGAACTTTTTTAGTGGAAGATTTCATTTCGTTGATGGTAATCCATTGGGAACTACATGGCAGGAGTAGGTAGTGCTAAAACCATCTGTCACACCCTCTAGTTATTCCTGTCTTTCCTCTAAGGAGCTCAAGGTGGCAAACACAGCTTGCCTCCTCCATCTTTACTTTATCCTCACAACAATTCTGTGTGATTGCTCAAATGGAGAGACTGTGACTGTCTTAGGGTCAGTAAATTTCATGGCCAAGTGAGGGCTTGAACCCATGTCTCCCGAGTCTATATCCAATGCTCTAACCACTACATCACGCTAACTCTTTTTTCCCATTCTTCCAGGCGCCCTCCCCTCTGCCACATCCAGCAGGTTGCTGAGGGCCACAGTGGGTCCACTCCTGGGCTAGATAATAGGCCTGTACGATACAAGGGTGGTGGTGGGAAAAGACAATTGTCAAAGCTTCCCAGCTGAAGCCTGACAAAGCACAAGGTCCCAGAAGAAGGATGAGGGAAACACATTAGACTCAGAAAGTGTGAAGCTGAGTGAGAAGCTTTTAAATATTTCAGCTGAGGTGTCACACTATCCAAACCAAGTCTGACAGTCTGACTGAAAAGTTTTGTTTGAGATTAGAACCAAACAGAAACAGCCTATTACCAGCCTTGATGTGTGTATGTATAGAACAGTGGTGCCCAAACTAAGGGCCGGGTGCCGGGTGTGGCTCCCGACGCCAATTCATCCAGCCCGCAAAGCCCTCGTCGCTCCTGGAAGTGGAAGTAAAACGCGCCCGGACGGGCACATTTTATTTCTGCTTCCAGGAGTGACGAGGGCTTCGCAGGCTGGATGAATTGGCATTGGGGCCGCACCTGGCCCCTGGGCCTTAGTGACTGGCTTCCTGAACCACATGATCGGCCCATGGCCCCAAAGGTTTGGGCACCCCTGGTATAGAATATGGCAATATTGTGTGATTTTTTAAAAATATATATGTTAAATACAAACTCATAGGTTGTGTTTCAGTACACACTTTGATGTGGCACCATGAAACTCAGGGTTTTGGGACCCAACCAACCTCAAACTATTGTGAATGTCTGACATAATTTTGGAGGGGACCTGTGAAAGAGAGCACATCTCATATACCTGTTTCAGAAAGCTGGAAAGTAGGCATTTCACATTAAAAAAATTCCATGCTCTCTCTTCTTCTACACTACACAGCTAGAACCCCCAGCAGGCTGGGCTCTGGAGGAAAGGGGTCGCATCCTGCTTGCCCTCACATACTTCACCGAACGCCGTGGACTGGTGGTGTCTATTCTACGCTGTGCCCACTTAGCTGCCATGGATGTGTGTGGCTACTCGGACCCTTATGTGAAGGCGTAAGGAAATCACTTCAGGGGAATAAGGGTGTTACTCTTCATTTAGCATTAATTGTGTTTAGGGTTAGTGCATGTCAGTCACAACTAACTGAAGCTGGAGATAATGAGAAACAAAAGATGCTTGGCTTACTCCGAGGACATCTGGCCTTCTAGAGATTTCTGGATTACAACTTCCATCAACCCCTCCAACATAGTGATAGAGTATGTGAGTTGTGGTCCATGTGGGCCATTTATTTTTCATCGCTCTCTCAAGTATTGTTAATGAAATGAAACGCTTCAATTCTGTCATTTAGGAATAGGCTGTTTCCCCCCATTTTGTTCAGCATTTAAAACAAGAGCTAAAATATTTCCTATAAAGATCTTTCCTATAAAACCTATCCTATAAAATCAACCATTTAGGAAATATTTTCTGGCTTTTTTCAAATTCTACTAGAATTAATTGCCTTGAGAGGCCAATGTGTGGTAGTTGCTTTCTTTTTTCTGAGGTCCAAATCTTGACTCAAATCATGCTTAGAGAACACTCAGTGGAATTAATGGGACTTTAGTCAGATCTCCTTGTCACACTGATTTTAATGAACCTATTCATATCCAGCATTACGTGATTTCAGTATTTTCAGCTTAAGATATATCATTTGAGCCTCATGATGACAGAATATTAAAGTCTATTAGCTGCTTTTAGTATTTTCAAGGGAAGAGAGAAGGAAAACTTTTTGACAGATAGCTGAAACCAAATTATAAACCAGCTATAGATAATTCATTTTGTTTGCTAACAGGTACTTGAAGCCAGATGTAGAGAAGAAGTCAAAGCATAAAACAACTGTGAAGAAGAAGACACTGAACCCAGAATATAATGAGGTGAATTAAGAAGTAAAGTGAATATTGGGGATTTTATTTTATTTTATTTTACCTCTCTAGCTATCAGAGCATGAGCTAGAAAAACAACAGCAGCAACACACAAAAAACATGATCAGCTCAGAATTCAGTAAAAGTCTCTTTCATTTCCTCCACGCAAGCTAGTATTTTGAATGATAAAATCACTCTAGAAACATTTAAAGTAGAAAAATATATTTACTTAACAATCATAATTTATATTTACAGTCAGAAGAAAAGGGAGAAATTGAGTCTCCAATATATGTAGAAAATTTCCATGTTTTTGTTTGGTCAGAGGGAGAAAACAATGGAAGCAAGAAAACAAAATAGAAGAGGGGGCTGGGACCTGCTTTAAATGCCAGTATTGAGAAAAGAACTTTACCAATAAAGTTAGTGGCAAGAGACAATCACATTAGGCTGTAAAGCCCATTTTCAACAATTCCCAGTGTTAGGGTATTCAACACTGCTATTGTTTATCTTCATGAACAAACACATTCTTGAAATCTAGATGTTTGACTTGCATCTGTTTGGAGGCTGCCATATACAGGAGCATTCTCATAGCAAAAGCAGTGGGAATAGTGAAAACAGCCAAAAACATGCTGTAAATGCACCTGCAGCTGTCATAAATGCATTTTACAGCAGGGGGAACCACATGTGCAGCCCGCTCAGCTGTCTCAGCAGCGGGAAAACATTGAGAATGCCTGTTCTACAGGAACCTTTTTGCAACCAGCCTTGCCTTGTAGTTTCCCACTTCTCCTTCTGCACCCTGCATAACTTTGAAGACCCACTTGCCCTCAATGGCTTTCTTGCCTGCTGGTAGTTTGGTCAGGGTCTACATTTCATTTTTGTATAGCACCTCTGTCTCTTCTCTTACAGCTTTTCTCCACCAGCTTTCTTCAGCTGCTGCTACCTGTTCAACTTCTTCCCAAGTTATTCACTCATTCATCAGTGATGACTTTGTGAGAAAGTGGTACATATCTGATGGCTGATTCTGGAGCATGTTGTGGCATTGTTGCCTCTTCCAAGTCAACAGCCTCATCATCTCCATCTCCGTTCCCTCTCTTAGTGGCACTACTTTCATTCTGTGTGTCATCATAATCCTGTTCTCTGTGTGACTCTAGTTGTGAAGGTTCTGTCCCTGGATCTACTTAGGAGAATTTGAACATAATGGCTTTCCCTTCAGAGGTATCTAGCATAGCCTTTCTTTCATCGGTTCTCCTTTCCTCATCAAAATGAACCACATGTCTTCTGCTGTCTTTACTTGTTCTTAGGTTCATTACTTTATAGCATTTGCTGCCAGCAGCACAGCCAAGTGAAATACTGTAGTCTGTTCTGTTCTAGAGTCCAGTCTGTGCTTCTCCTGTGTTCTTTTGTACGTCAGCATAAGCCAGACTTCCGAAGACTATGTATAGTATTCCACCTGGACACTGTGTCATGGCATCATTCAATTGGCATTTTTGTGGTGCCTTTAGTTGATCATCTTTTCTGGAGATATGCTGCAGTCACGTTTGTTACCAATCCAAACTCTGCATGAAGAGATCTGCATCTGCAAGCATGCATCTTGCTATCTCCAAAAGAGATCTGTTTTTTAAACAATCATTCTATTCTGTTTAGGAGTATGTGTGATACTCCTCCTGTGCAAAATATCCTGTTCCTCCCAAGAATGCTTGTGTGTGGTATGAAAGGTACCCACTCCCAGTGGCTGAGAACATCGCCCCCTCCTCTGGGCCCACAACAACGGCCTGAGGAAGAAGATGCCAAGGCCTAGCAGTGGCTGGGGACCTTGCCCACTCCTCTGGTCCCACAACAACGGCCTGACGGACGTTAGTTTGTGTTCTGGTTTGGTTGTTTTATGTGGTTGCATTTTATAATTTTTATTGTACTGTTGTTTTGACTGTAAACCGCCCTCAGTCACCTCGGCAAGTGGGCGGCAATATAAATCTAAATAAATAAATAAATAAATCTGAAATATCTTGGGCTTCTTTTCAAACCTTTTGCTTGCCATGGATACATACTTCTTGGGCAACTCTTGTTTCTTGGGCAACTCTTGTTTCTCAGTCTTCTCCTTGAATAGGTAGGTGACAGAGTACTTCAAAAAATCAAAACATCTGTTGCACCCTAGAGAAGACACTCTAAATGGCCCAGACAAGTCACTGTCTTATATTCAGCACCTTAATGCTTCTTCTCCCCAGACTGGGTGGGAATGAGGATCTAATACCCTTTTCTGTGATACAACTTATGCACCTACCCATGCTATTTGCATCACATGGGTTTACTCTGATACCTGTGGTACGGTTGTGGTTCTGTAGCTCAAGGATCACCTTTGAATCTTTGTGTGCAGTGCAGCAAAACAACAGTGCACAGAGCTCCAAGCTAGTGTCCTCCCCTGTCTAGGCTTGTGCTGTATTATTTTGGTGGACCAAAAGACTCATTTTGTAGACAGTGTTAAGATTTAAGAGCTCAAAAATATACTTCATTATTTGTATTTACAGTACTATGCAATTCCCATTTTCAATATGTACAGAAAAACCTTTGTCATCTGAGGATGAACATTTAATGAGTTGCACTGGAAATTAGGAACACACAGAACATCACTTAGGATACTGACACTGATTTCATTGGACAATTCACATTATAAAACATGAGTTCAAATTCCTTCTGTATTCAGAGTCACCATTGGCTATTTGAATTTTTCCACCAGCATTCCCATCTAAGGTAATAAAAACATTCTTATATATGTAGAGGGGCTAGTACATCCTGAATTAATGATTCACTTGATTTTAACTCACATTTATAAATCATGCAATTTCTGTGCAAGTCTTGCTGGTTTTCTCCTTTGTTTCTCTCATAGCATCAATTTTGACATCTTCCTTTGGTTTCTTGAAAAATTATGTGCTTTTTACAGTCCTTTTTAGGATTAAGTCTCAGTCTCCCGAGTTCCCTCATCTGGACAGCTTATGATTTAAAACTGGTAAAGTCATAGAATTTCTCCAAGGCATTTACCATCTCCTTGGCAGATTTACATTCCTTTTTGTATATAATTTACTGGTCTAATAAGCTTTCACAGAATGCTGCCTCTGCTGTGGAATCATTCTTTTGCCAAATTGTCCTAGCTCTTGCTCTGCTTCTGTCTCTGGTTTATCATTTTCAATATAATGTAATCATGGACTTATAAAGCACTTAAGTTAATCTTCAGTCTAGCCTTCCTTTGGGGGTGGGGTGAGGATTAACAGATGTAAGCTTTGGAAAGTTTCCGGAAATACTTCTATTTGGATCAAAATATATCCTTGTGAGTTAGGTTACTGATCTCAGAAAGAAGAGATTGAGAAAAATTGAAAAATAATTATTTTTTGCTAATGTGTGATTTAGTGGTGGGGAAAAGTGAGAAAAGAAATTGCGGTACTTAGAAAACAATAAAACCAGTTGTCAGAGAAAAAAAGAAAGGACTATGAATAAAGCAATGGAAATAAGAAAACAAACAGGAAGCTTGCTTCAAATGCCAGAAGTGGAAACAATCATATTACACTATAAAGCCCCCTCCACTGACACCCAGTATTAGTGCATACAAGATTGCTGTTATCACTGAACTGCATGTTTTGGGGGGAAAGCTAGTATTTGAGCGCTAGGGAAAGGGAGTGGAAGAGAATAAATAGTCATAACTTCTGGTTTATAACTATAGCTCTTCTTTTGCCCCCCTTCAGGACTTTTTCTACGAGATTGAGCAAGCAGATCTTGGTCAAAAATCCCTGGAGATAACAGTTTGGGACTATGACATTGGGAAATCTAATGACTTCATTGGTGAGAAAATACAACGTTGCTTGGTACAATGTGAGAGGTCTAGAGGGGGCACAAGGATATATTTATGTCACAGGTTTCAAAGCTTTAATAATTATGCAGTCTGACCCTTGGGTACCCAAGAGGTGTAATTCCATACATATTGTTAACATAGATTTCACAAAATCTCAGCACAGCTGCCAAAAGCCATGGGGGAGAGAAGGGGGGGAGCAGAACAATGAAATGGTTATAGAATGAGTAAGACAGGGGTGCCCAAACTTTTTGGAATGCAGGCCTGACCACACCCCCTGGATAGCTGATTGCGCCAGTCATGTGGTTCCTCCCACCAGAAGTGGAAGTAAAATGTGCATGTGCAGGATGTGTCACACACCCGCACATGCGGAGAATGCTGCTGTAAATGACCTGAGTTTATGACAACCATGGGTCATTTACAGCAGCGTTCTGCACATGTGCAGGTGCATAGCTCATCCTGCATGTGTTTTACTTCCGCTTCTGGAAGCAGCAAGGGTGTTGGGGGCTGGATGAAATTGCTTTGGGACCAGATCCGGCCCACAGGCTGTATTTTGGTCACCCCTGAGGTAAGAGAACAGAGATCCTCCCTGTTTCCCAAGAAGGATGCCCTATGATGGGGCACTGATGGGGCCTGAAAGACAAGTCCAGTATATGGAATCCATATGTATCTCTTTACCCTTCCTTTGCAGGTGGGATGACCCTTGGTTTGGGGGCTACTGGAGAATGCCGGCAGCATTGGCTCTCATGCCTTCAGACCCCTGACTGCCGCTTTGAGCACTGGCACACGCTCACTAATGAGCTCCCAGAGTCCTCTACCTTTGGCCCCTGAGACATCATCTTCAGCTGCCTATAGAACAGCATCCTCCCTGCCTGCCTGCCAAAAAAAAATACACAACAAAAGGGAGGGGCACAGCAACCTAGGGCCCCTCCTTTGCACGAGGACGTTTGCACGTTTTCAAAATTACTTGTTGTTGGTGTCCATTTATATTATGCTCTAGGGAAGATGTTGTCTCTCTTCCGGTTTGTGATGCTAAGGCACAGTTGAGCAGTGGGGCAGAGTGGGGTGAAGAGCAGTAGAGAAGTATGGAAAAGCCAGGGAGGAATGAGAGGGGCCTAATTAAGGGGGGAAGTGACTGCTGTTTCTTCAGAAAAAGGAAAAGTCAAAGAAAAGTCACAATAATTAAGGAGTGCTTCAACCCCCCCCCCCCCCCCCAGCTAACCATCATTTTGAAATACCATGACTTCTGCTCCAAGCTTTGGCTTGGATTTTAAAGGGCAAAACATCTGCTGGTTTACAATACACTGGTTTACAGCACTTTTTTAAACAGACGTAAAATGTAGTTTAAACCCCATATCCGATTCTTAAGTTTCTTTTCTACAATAGAACATGCCTCGTTTCCTCGATTCCATACCATCTCCTTTTACCTTGTTCATCATAACTTTCAAGTGGCATGTGCAATTTGCATTCCTGGACTTTGTAAAAAATTTCCATCATCTTTTAGCTTCCTTCATGGATTCAGGAGCTTCCATTTTGCAGCTCTCTTCTTACTAACTCAAGGTGTGTTACAAGGCACACCTGTCCAACTGCTTGTACTTCAAACTTTTGTGGAGGAAGAAGCCCTCCAGTGCTTCCTTTCTTGCAAACAAATGCTAACTCTAGCAGAAAATAAGAATTTCTAATTTTTTGAGGAAGAGGTCAAAATTTCATAGAATCAGTTGGAGGAGTCCTTGTGGGCAGAGCTAAAATTTTAAGTTTTGCCATTCCCAACTTCCAGAAGACTCAGCCAACAAGGAGTGGAGATGACCTTAGGAGTTGAGTCCAAAAAAGTAACTTCTTGCCATGCTAGCAAGAGATTCTGAGAGTTGTGGAGGACCAGAAAATAATTTGTTACTTTTGTAAATTACTGAGTCCAACCATCAGCCAAGAAATCAAATATCCTGAACTGATTCCTATCCAGCCTATTCTTTAAGACTTCCAAGGGGCAAAACCAGGTCTAAGACAGCGACTATTTTAGCTGCAATTTGATTTGTGGCCTGTATTACATTTGATACCACCGTCAATGCTCCCATATGGAACTGTGGATTGATTGATCCATAAATTCACTGTTCATACAAAATATGATGCGAGTAGTATTCTAGCTCAGTCACTGTTTCCTTCCTTCCTTCCTATCTTTCTTTCTCATCCCACTTCTGCAGAACGTTTTATTAACAATGATGATGGAGTAATAAGATGATAGGATGATCCAGCACTAATTTCATACATGTAAAAAACTGGAGATCAGAGAATACCTGAGTGTGTTTCTCAGTCCTGAACATCATGCCCTAAATGCTTATGTCAATGAAACACCACATATAAACACATTCCCTCCACTTTTACAAGAATGTTGTACAACCAACTATGAGAAATAAGATCATTCCAGCTTTAAAAAGAAGTCCCTCAGCAGCAAAGAATAAAGCTAAGTTGGGAGCAAAAAGAGCTGGCCTGATTCAAATTAACCTTTGCATCAGATGTTCAATAAAAATTACTTCTAATTCACCTGCTTTATAAGTGGAGCAAACCCCATAGTCACCATTTAGTCACAACCTAAATCACTGAATCCAATAACTGTTGAACCAACTTTACTTCAAGAGGTGTCTTCGAATTTTTAAGTGCAATTTACTGAACCGATGAGCTCTTCTACTATTCAATTTAAACTTACCAACGCCACCTCCCACCTAAGTCCACTGAACCTAGTTCTATTTGGGGGGCAACATAAAGTTTCTAAGACAGCCCTTCTGGGGGGAAAATGCTATATGAACCTATGTCTTGTAGTCTCCAAGTAAAACATACCCAGTTCCTTCATCTCCTTCTAGAATTTTGTATCTTTTACTACCGGCATTTTTGTTGATCTCCTTTGAAACAGTTCGAAATTTGCCAATATATTTATTAACATATAGCACCAGAATACAAGACTCCAGAGGACATGACAGTTGTGGAATATGAAGCAGAATTATTACTTCTGATTAGGGAGAAACTATGGGAGTATCATCTGTTCTTCCCTCGTTTCCTAACCAAAATATCATGAGAGGCCTTATGAAATGCTTTGTAAAATCAAAATAAGTTATATAATCAAAATAAGTTGTATATGTGATATTCCCATAAATGCCAGAGTTGGGAAAAGTTAGTGGCAAGAGGCAATCACATTAGGCTGTAAAGCCCATTCATAACAATTCCCAGTGTTAGGTCATTCAACGCTGCTATTATTTATCTCCATGAACAAACACATTCTTGACATCTAGATGTTTGACTTGCATCTGTTTGGAGGCGTCCATATTCAGGAGCATTCTCATAGCACTATGCTTGACAACAGGAGCAAATATTTCATTGAAGTCTCTTTCATACTTCTACAGGAACCGTTTTGCAACCAATCCAAATATCCCAATAAAAATGAGATTGAGCATTAGTTTGGATCTGTCAAAAAAGAAATCCTACTTATCACTGCATAGATGTCAAGTTGTAATCATCTCATTCCTCCATTATCTCTTCTAGTATCTTCCCTCTGATGGGACAGCCTGGAATGTCTCAAACCTTCTTCCACATATTTCCAGTTGTTCTCTAGGATTTCCAAAAATGATAGAAATTCCAAGATTACAAGTTCCTCTATCATTTTAGGATGGAATTCATCTAGCCCTTAAGTCTCGAATTTACTTAAGAAGCCCAAAGACTTCCCAAACGATTCATTAAAAGTCTTGCACCCGAATCCTTGACACATCATCAGTTATTGTACTATTAATCCAACACTGCACATGGTTTTCCCCTTTGGGACAAAACCAGGCAAAGGAATTGAGCTGTTGGAGGCTTTCTTTGACATTTGAGTAATAGCACATCATCTTTACTAAGCAGTAGACCTACCATTTCTGTACATTTTTTCTTCATCTCCACTTGAAATCCTTTCTTTTTCTTTTTGCTCTGGTCAGTTTCAGTTCATTCTGAGTTACAGCTTTCTGAGATTATGCCTACAAATCAGAGATGTTTGTCTATATCATTCTAAGTTCTTCATTATTTCTGATTTTTGGCTTTTGTAGATGTTATTCATTTACCTTTTTGAGTGGAACTGTTTACAGTTGTGCCTTTAATAGCTCTTTATCCAGAAGATTAATCTGATAAATACTGCCATTTCTGGACACGGGTCAAAGAGGTAAGACGGTCATCATTGTCAGTCATCATTAGGTGTTTACAGGAACCTTGTGACCCTACAAATACTCACTCACTGACAACATAGTTGGTGACACCACCTGAAGGTAGCAATTACCATGCATATGATTATTATCTTCCCAGTATGGGAGAAGGGGCATCACATGAATCTTCTGCCTCAGGAGCCAAGAGATTTTCATCAGAAGTGTCAGTTTCCCTTTCAGATATGTAATATGTAGTATCAAAATGACCAAATCCATTTGCTAGATAAGAATCGGATCAACTCTTAAAGAGAGGCACGGGCTTCCATCTGTGTTGATAAGCAACTGTTTACAACTGGACAAAACCCTGGGATTTAACTACTCTTACAGCTATCATCATTCTGACATGAAAAGCAGCATTCTTCTTCATCCAGTTTCTAAAGATATTGCCGCCGCCCCCCAATCCAAACCTGGCAACTCCACATACATCCGTGATCACAAGATGGTTTCTTGTAAATATCAAACCACCACTATAAATATCTGTAGCAAAACACTACTGCTAATAATAAAAACAGTGCAGCAAGTAGCAAAATGTGGGTGTCTGCTAGAAACCATTTTATAAAAATATGTACGTAAAATACTGGGGATGTTTCCATTTTACATAAAAGAATCCCCATGTGGGATTTGATGGGTAGACGTCTCTACTGATTTTTTTTCTGAAAGCACTTAAGACTTCAAATGTTTACATGTGCAATGAAAATCTCTTTCGTGGTTCTTAAAAAGGATTACCCTTTACCCCCAGGAGAATTCATGCACCTTTTAAGATTTTCAGGCCTTTTAAGGGATTTTTCTTCTTCTTTCTGCAACTGAGAGAGTAGGAGAGAGAAAGAAAGAGAGGGTGGGTGGATGAATGGATGGATGGATGGATGAAAGAAAGGACTAAATTCATCTCACTTTGTAAAGGGATGTACTTTTTTCATGTGGATTTTTTCAGCAGAACAATTTGTAAAGGACATTGACAGGAAAGTGTTAAGACACCTCTGGCCTTATATTATGAGGCAGCTTTTTAAAAAGGGCTCAAATGGTTTAGGGCAGGGGTTCCCAACCTTTTCAAGCCAGGGGCTGGGTCATGCTCTTTCAGTCAGCTTCGAGGGCCGGATGGCCATTTTGCACTGCCTGCATGATGGAAGTGGCCATTTTGTCCCAACAGCTTCAAAGGGAAGCCATTTTGTTTCTCGAATGCCGTTGGAGGGGTGAGGGGCCACATGAAATGGTGCCGTGGGCTGGATCTGGCCCACGAGCCTGAGTTTGGGAACCCCTGGTTTTAGGGGAAGACACAGGATTAGGGGATGCAGTTTCAGGAAGGGGGAATATAGAAATTGCAACTGGAATCTTTTTATACAAAAGAAAAATCCAATTTATTGACTGATTTGCATGTTTTTTGGAGTCTGTAAACAAAAATAAAACTACGGGGCACAATCCCCCTCACGCAACCCTGAGAGACCTGTGTTGTCCTTCAAATGTTACTCAGGAATGTCAATCACCAGTTCATCATCGCCATCCAGCGGATCTTCACCACTTCCCTCCCCTGTGTCACTGAACATCTGATGGGGCACTGTGCTGAGGATGGTGGCCGGTGGCAATTTGGGAGTCCCGCGAGGTGAAGGAAAAGGCAACCCCACGACTACAGGCGAACAGTCAGCGTGGGATGTAGGGGGTAATGGGAGCTGTAATTGAAAAGAGAGAGGAGAGAGAAAACGTGGGTAGGATATTGAACCAAACAAACCCTTTGTATCTCCACATTTTCCCAACCCAAATTCTCCCTTTTCACACGTGAGAAAGTGATGCACGTTTCCCTCCCTGTGGTGAAATAACGCAACTTTGTGAAATTCTTGCCTTACAAAGAATACCTTTCCTTCTAAACAGAGGTTGTAAATGTTTGTGGAGGTGGATTTGCACTGAAAAACATTATCTTCTTCAAGTGCTAAAGCTATTTTGGTCCATCAAACCCCACAGCCATTCAACTGAATTGTCAATTAAAGCTTTCCACACTTGCAGGAGATAAATCACCTCTCTCTGGCCCAGCAGTGTCAGACTTGAAAGAAAATCAAAATGAGGAAGCTCATCCAAAAATGTACGATATGCATCTGCTACATCATACATGGCCTTTCCCTTCACCCATATATTTTTTTAATTTTCAAGCATCCATGAAACGGATCTCTTGTTTTGGGGGGGGGGGGAATGGCATGGTATTGCTTGGGGGCCTCCAATAATCTCTCCATGACCAAAAGAAACATATTGTTGTATGAAGAAAAGTAGGAGTCCCAAATAGTGTTTGTATTAAGCAAAACAAGAAGACTTCAATTCAATTTTTAGTTCATAGTACAAAGGTACAGGATGCGTGCATCTTTCTTCACCAGGTGGCAAAGCAGAGTAAACAGGAAGCAGGTTTTGACACATGCCAACCTTTCCCAATTAGATGCCCTCTTGAGGGGATGGGCTAAATCTTTTGCTATCTCTGCCACTGGCAGGGAGCTAAAATACACCATACTTGGAGACCATCAGATTGACAGGGTCGTTTTATGCTGCCATATCCTACAAAATCAATGAAATTTCCATGAGCACAGAAAGTATTAACTTTCCTGTAACTAAATTAATCTACATTCAATGTGTACATTCTAAGTAAGAGCTCTGGTGGTGCAGTGGTTAAACTACTTGTACCGCAGCCAAAATGTTGTGAATTTGATCCTGGCTGGAATCAAGGTTGACTCAGCCTTCCCTCTTTCCGAGGTCAGTAAAATGAGTATCTGGCATGTTGGGGGCAGAATGCTAACTAACTTGTGAACTGCCCAGAGAGTGCACTAAGTACTATGGGGCGGTATATACTGTATTTGCTGGTGTATAAGATGCATCGGAATATAAGACACAGTCCATTTTTCTAGTGTATTTTAAGGAGGAAGTGCACTTATACACTGGCAAATATGGTATTTACCACATCGGAGTATAAGATGCACTCTGTTCTTCCAGTGTATTTTTTTTTTTGGGGGGGGGGAGTCTTATACACCAGGAAATAAAGTAAGTGTAATTGCTATTGCTATTATATTCAGAGTTTCAACAATTTCCCTTTTTTGGATGCCAGAACCTTCAGTCTGAAAAATAATAATTTCTCCAACCTCTGCTTCTTCCCACACCAAAATGTAATCATGAAATCTACTTCCACATGTAACTCCATACCATACATTCAAAGCTCAATTCAATTTATTACAATAATAATAATAATAATAATAATAATAATAATAATAATAATAATAATAATAATAATAATAATAATAATAATAATAATAATAATAATAATAATAATAATAATAATAATAATAATAATAATTTTGTGTCAGAAATTATTCTGGACTGAAAGGATTTTTGCTGGAGAAACTCCAGAACAGATTATAGATAAAATATTTACAACAAAACTGAATATATTGTGGTGGGATTATAAAACAAATTGGAGACTGCTCTAGTTAAATTCAATTAAATGAGATCTAGTATATATCATGTAAAAATCATAATATATACATAGTACAAAAGGCATGACATAAAATATAATAACTAAGATTACAGTGTATAAAAATACTAAGGCTAACAATATCAGTAAAATAGCAATATCTATAGCTTAAACCAGGAGTTCCCATCCTTTTCAAGCCAGGGGCCAGATCACACTCTCTGTTAGCTTCAAAGGCCGGATGGCCATTTTGCCCTGTCTACACAACAGCTTCAAAGGGGTAGCCATTTTGTTTCTCAAATGCCCCTGGAGAGGTGGGGGCACATGAAACGGTGCTACAGACTGGATCTTGCCCAGAGGCCTTAGGTTGGGAACCCCTGATTTAAATATTTTTAGCTACAAGGAACACATTGCAGAATACTAGCCCAATGCGCTTCAACGGATCTTCTATACTGCTCACTCAATAACTTTACTGCAGTCTATGACCAGCACAATAAAACGGGAGGTAATTTTTTTAAAAAAATTAAATGCTTAAAATGTAGTTAAATATATATTATTTAAGAACATATCCATTCAAAGTTAAAAGAAACAGAATAAAATCAGTTTTTAAAATTATAATTTGTTCTGGTCTTTGACTGTAATATGCTGAATTGAATTGACTATGTCCCAAGTTTTGATACACCCACAAATTTCATGTCTTGTGTTCTGAAATGTAGACAATTCTCTCCCAACCTCAGCCAACACATACACACACATAATACATTCCTGATGGTACCTTGAGCTTGCGGGGCCTTGGGGGCCGCCGGGCAGAGCGAGTAGTGTTGTTGTCATTCTGTGGGGGGGCAGGCTCAGGCCCCAATGCCAGGTAGTCAGAGGGGAAAGGAGCGTAAGGGGGTGAAGCCAGCTAGGTGAGAGGAAAGGCATGGTCAGAGGGGAAAGATGGAATAAACAAAACCCAAAGTATGAATGACAAGAATGGGAGACCCCTAAAAAGGTCTTTCATCTGTGCTGAATCAATTTCACTGTGTGATCTGGCCTAAATTTTACTGTTATGAAAGAGGGAGAAATAGCAAACATCTGTCCTATAATCCTGTCGCACAGATACACAAACAGCCTCACATTTAGACAAAAATTGCTTCTAGTTAAGAAACCTCTGTAGGCATTATCTGTTGAAAGCAGAGTCTCACGGCTCAGTACACAATAATGTCTACAGAGATTTCTTAACTTACAAATGGTTTCTAAAGGGTTCATCATTTGTGTTAATTGCGTAACAGGAGCTCAGCAGTACTCTTTTCTCCAAATGTTAGTAAAAGTAAAGGTCGCCCTTACTCAAAAGCCAGTTGTATCCAACTCTAAGGTCCAGTGCTCGTCTACATTTATAGCCAAAGAGCCTGCGTCTGCAGACATTTCCATGGTCATGTGGCAGGCACGACTAGACACAGGAGTGCACGAAACATTGTTAACTTTCCCACCAAAGCAGTACCCATTTTTCTACTTGCAATTTCTTGCTTTCGAACTGCTAGGTTGACAGGAGCTGGGACAGAGATGGGAGATCACTCCGTCATGCGGTACTCAGGTCATGAACTGCTGACTTCAAAAATAGCGCGCATCGGCTCTAGGGAGGTCGGGAGACCCGATGCGTGCCAATTTTGAAGTTCCCCCACCCTCCTTGAGGCTGCAACAAACCAAAACGTCAAGATTCGAATCCTGACGTTTTGGCTTGTTACAGCCTCCAAGAGGGTGGGAGAACTTTGGAAACAGCTTGGATCGGGTCTTCCCACCTCCCTGGACCCGGCAGGGGGGTCAGGAACCCCAAAAGTCCATTTTTTTTACCAATTTTGGGGTCCCTGACCCCCCTGCCGGGTCCAGGGAGGTGGGAAGACCTGATCCAAGCTGTTTCTGGGCTTCCCCGATGTCCCCAGCCAGTGGAGCAAGCCAAAACGTCAGAGTTCGAACCCTGACGTTTTGGCTTGCTCCACTGGCTGAGGACGTCGGGGAAGCCCAGTAACAGCTGTAGATCGGGTCCCCTGCCTGCTCCAGAGAGATCAAAGGACCCGATCTACAGCTGCAGGGTGGCTGGGAAGCTGAACGGAGAACCCCGTTCAGCTTTCCGGCCACCCTGCTGCTAAGAACGACTGTATCGGATAACGCTAAAAAGTACGTTATCCGGTGCAAATCTTCCCCCCAAATTTGTTGTCGTTATGCAGTTTTAGTGTTATCCGATGCAATCGTTATCCGGGGTATTACTGTACCTGAAACTTTAGCTTCTCCTTATTAAATGAAATCTTCTAATCCCTTAAACAGTTTGGATGATCATTCGTTCAACCAGCCACACCATTCAACCTGGGCAGTGAGGTATCATACTGCACACAGGCAGGGGGGCAGAGCCAGGAGGGGCCCGGCCACCTACCTATTTGCTGTGTCTGAAGCCCATGCACTTGCTCCATTTGCTGGGCAGACCCAGCAGAGCACAGTGAGGGCAGAAGGCTGTCATCAGGGCTCCCAGGTGCCCCCACCCTGTGACTCGGTTCAGGACAGCCCATGGCCCGGTGGTTGGGGTCCTCCCAAACTACACCACATCAGCCTCTCAAATGTATAAACATATATGTACACACAAAACCAGACTGGACTTCACGAACATAAAACTGTAAATTCTTTCTTATAGGCAAAATCTAAAGTAAAGCTCCACTATGTATACATAACATTATCTGATCGTCTATTCTCCTCTGATACTGTCTCACACCAAGACAGACAAAAATTTAATGATCTGCCTATTGTTATTAACTGCAACTAAAGGCTGTAATAAAAAATAATGAAGTGGAATGGAGGTGAGATGGAAAGGAGGCTAAAGAGGAGAGAATGGGGAGTAGCCAGGGGGAATTGTGAAATAGATACACAACATCAACGTTGCCTTTGAAGTTAGGAGGCTCATTTGGGAGGCATGTGTTCATAACACACACATAATGGGACATAGTTACTGGCCATATTGGGTTGTTTGCTGTTTATCTTATCAAACCCAGTAGTTTTGGGATGACCCTTCTGGATGCAGGCAAAGAACATTAAATATAGTTAATAATAATTTTGTGTCAGAAATTATTCTGGGTTGAAAGGATTTTTTCTGGAGAAACTCCGCTCAGGGGACGCCCGAATGAAGCTCCTTCCATGTCCCCAAGATCATTTCCCACCAAAGTGGTCCTGATTTATCTATTTGCAATTTCTTGCTTTCAAACTGCTAAGTTGGCAGGAGCTGGAACAGACGGGCGTTCAATCCATCATGCAGTACCCAGGTCTCAAACTGCCGACTTGCAGGCCTTCCAGCTAACAAGGCAAGCTTCTTAGCCACTGAACCACTGCTCAGTTGACCATCCCATTCAAGCATCAGCACAAGATAAATGACTTTATTTTAAATATTGCATCCTGGCCTAAGAAAGCCAAGGAAATAGATCTTTCCTTTTACAGGCACTCTGATGCTGGGCAGTTATTTCCTTCAACATTTTGGCAGCTACGTTATATCTTTTTGTTGAACAAAAACCTAGGAAAAACATACAGCACTGATGGTGAACCTTGGCACTCCAGCTGTTCTGGAACTTCAATTTCCAGAAGCCCAAGTTCCTGTGAATCCACACTAATGGGTTTACTGTGTGCAGATTCACAGAAACTTGGGCTTCTGGGAACTGAAGTTCCACAACAGCTGAAGTGCCAATGTTCACCACCACTGACATACAATATCTGATTCTGGAAAGGAACAGATTTTTCTTAGTATATACCAGAGGTGGCCGAACTTTTCAGGCTGTGGGCCGGTCATGTGGTTCAGCGGGCCGGTCACATGGTTCCTCCCACCAGAAGGAGAAATAAAACACGCCTTGCAATCTGTTTTGCAACAGGATGAGATAGATTTTAAGCTGCCATTTTCTCTGCTTAAACCAGGGGTATCCAAACTATGGCCCGTGGGCCAGATATGGCCTCCAATGTCAATTCATCTGGCCGGTGCTGTCCTTGTCGCTCCCAGAAGTGGAAGTAAGACAAACCCATACGGGCACATTTTACTTTCACTTCCAGGAGCGATGAGGGTGGTGTGGGCTGGATGAATTGGAATCGGGGGCCGTATATGGCCCATGGGCCATAGTTTGGGCACCCCTGGTATATAGCATTTGAAGACATTAAGTCACAAAGCTGAATTCTGGCAACCCGCTCAGCAGCATTGTCCTACAGAGCAGGACCTGAAAAAGTGACCTTTGAAGACTATTACAACAGAATCCTTCAGGCATAATGGATTCTAGGGAGTTATTCTTTCACGCTCTACCTGTTACCTATACAGATATGGGAGTTACTCACAGAGGTCAAGTAGGGGGATGGTGTCCCGGAAGCTGGGAGTCCGAAGCCAGATGCTGGCTGAAGAGAAAGACCTGACGATGAAGGTGAGGAGCCACTGCCAAGCTGTGGACTTCGTTTCCTGTTAGCGAAATGGATTGGTAATTAAACATTAGCCAAGGCAGATTCTAGAAAGGCAGCACAACTGCTATTAGGGCATGTACATATATAATCATAGGGCTAAAAGAAAGCTATCTGAATAAATGTTTAATAACCTATGGCAGTGTAGGCGAACCTACGGCATGTGTGCCAGAGGTGGCACACACAGCCCTATCTGTGGGCATGCATGCCATTGCAGGCAAGCCCCACCCTGTGCTGCTGGCACCAATGATAACACTGCCTCTTCACTCACTCTGCCAATGGGGAGGGGAAAGGGGAGGCTGAAATCCCACCTGGGAGATGGCAGCGGGGATGAGTGAAGTGATGAGACACCCACCCACCCACCCCTCCTAGGAGGCAGCAGCAGCACGCCTGCGAGGAGGCCACCCACAGCCACGTGACGTTGCTAGAAGCACACCAGCGATGTCACATAGGTGCATGAGCACATGCGGTGCCTGCCCACACACTGCCTCCTCCTCCTTGGGCACCCAGTCTCTAAAAGGTTTGCCATCATTGACCTATAAACAAGCAAAGCAGCCATCTTTGCTTCTGAAATACACAGGCTCTATAGTCCATGTGTGATGTAGAAATTTTAAACTAGACAACAAGGGTTGGAGAATATGTGAGCTCTAACTCCAATTAACCTCAGCTAGCACAGCCAACAGTGAAGGATTATGGCAATGCAGTTATCATTTGGAGGGCCACATCAGAAAAACAGCATAAAAGTCTTTGTGCTTTCTCCCTAGCAGAGAGATCATTCTGAAAGCAAGCAGGAATCAACCGATCAAACAGATTATGCCCATTATAGATGCCAATCAAACAGAATAGTCATTAGATGCCCCCTCCTACTGAGTCAGATCACTGGTCTATCAACCTTAGATGGCCACAGTGGCAGGTTCTGAAGCCAATCTTCCATGCCCATGGGCCTCCATGAGCCACAAAATCATTAAAAACATCCAAAAGGCAAGGAATGGCACTGGACATAGTGAGATGCCCATTTCCAGTTTTGAAAAATGAATATTCTGGGGGTTACGTGGTGTAGGAGAACTCTCTGACATTTTCAAAAGGTGAACTGCTACTCCTGGAGGATTCAAGAAAGTGCAATTCATCATTTTCACCAGAAAAATAAGAATCCCGAGAAGGGCTGGTGAAGAATCAAAGCAGCCTTGAAAGAAAACAAATTTCACCTACCCCAGGGTCCAACCCAATACGGTCAACGTAAGATTCCCAGCAATGCCTTGTCAGGGTTCGGGGGGAAGGTTCTTTCCTAAGCCTACCTGGATATCCCTGATATTCCTTGACCGTCTCCCACCCAACCATTAATTCAGCCCAACTCAGCTTAGTTTCTGAAATCAGATAAGGCTCAATGTCTGCACGGGGCACACACGTACCTCTTTAAGGATTGTGATTCTCCCCCCTTGGGCATCTCCCCATCACTATTGTCAGAAGAGGCTGTTGCCTCTGAATCTGAAACAGAAAATGAGAAAGCAGTCAGATCTAAACACTACTCGGCAGGGGCATTCTTTTATCCATATATCTTCATGAGGCAAATTGGGGGGGGGGGGGGATGAAAATTGGCCAAAGCTATTTAGTCAAGCCTGAGGGGCAGCAGACCTCAGGTCTCAAATGCCCAAGCATAAGAAAGACAGGCTTGCAACTCCATACATATGTGTTTTGATTGTTTTTAGTTGTAAAGCTATCCTGAGTCATCAGAGGAGGGCAGGGTAGAAATGAAATAATAAATAAATAGATAAATAATACTGATTCCCCTGCATGATCCTTTCCACTGGAATCTACCCACGTATACTGCCTGTGCAGTATAGATCCTTTACAGCAGTGGTTCCCAATGTGGGGCACAAGCCCCACAGGGGGACTTCAATTCCCAGAAGCCTAAGTGAGTACAGTCAAACCTAGCATAAAGAGTGCCTCGCTTAAAGAACAGAATTTTCTCTGAATGTTCGCTTCACTTAACAAATACAACCAAACAAAAACTCGCATAACAAATAAATCGAGGTTCGCAAACCCCACCACCACCACCAGAAGTCACAATTGGTCACTTACAATGGTGTTTCGCTTAAAGAGCAAACTTGCTTAAAGAGCAATCCTGTGGAACACATTATGCTATTTAAGCGAGGTACCACTGTACACTAGCTGATCAGTGCTTTGGGGAATTGATTTAGGCTTCTGAGAATTAAAGTCCAAAAACCAAAGATTGAAAAACACTGCTTTAGTTTAGAGGCACATTGTAGCATCCTTTCAATTATTAGCCTTCCCACTATATATTTGCTGAGCTAAATGTTATCACAGAGCTTAGAAAAGCTACTCTTTTGGACACCAGACTGGCTGGAGAATCTAAAAAATGAAGTACAAAAGCCTACAGTTTTGCATTGCCCTGGGAGAATTTTGAAGAAAGCACATTCATCTATAGATCTATTTATTCCGATTAACATATTATTCTAAATAGCCAAGGTGAGGGTCAGAATCTAATACAGGAGTTCTCAACCACAGCTCGGGACCCCTGATCTAACACATCAATGAAGACTATTTATTTCTACTCCAATTACTGTACTGCTCTCAATCAGCAGCCATCAGACATAGCAAAAAGCAAGCAGTTCCTTTAAAAAAAAATAAAGTAATCAACACAAATTCATTGCTCAATACACTGTGAATTCACTCTCTCCCAACTTAATTTTGAGTTGTAAAGTTCACAGCTACTTTATGTGTAAAATATGCCACCTGCCCCAAGAAGCTTGTATTAACTCACAATATTTATCACAGCGTAGAGAAACTCATCCCAATTCTAAAACGTTTGTTTTTATGGTCACTTGGACACAATTTTTACTCATTACTGGCTACCAAGCATATGACTATATCCAGGACTCGTCACCACAATCTATTGCATCATATTATCTGTCACTACAGATATGTCTAAGAGTAAACAAAACAAAATAGCAAAAAAAGATTAAACGTGTCATGGCACCTTAAAAACTAACTCCTGTATTTAAATGATAATACAATACAACACAACATCTGTCATTACAGATAATATGACCACTACAGATACACAAATAGCAAGAGATCCTCCAAACGTCTTCATTCTTTCTACAAACCTTCCCATCTTTCTCAGATGAGTAAAACATTGTTCAAAGGGGAAAGCCCCAAAATATATTCCCTCCTAATCCCATAACTGGCTGTGAGAATATTGTAATTCCATTGCCAACACACCCCAAGAGCATCATGTAGAGTAGGGTTTCTCAAACTTTTCATGCCACGTGCTGGTCACGTGGTTCAGCAGGCCAGTCACATAGTACCTCCCACCATAAAACGTGTTTGCAGCTGTTGTAAACATTTACGACAGCTGCAGGTTCATTTATTGTAGCGTTTACGCATGTGCAGGCACATTTTCCACTTCCAGTAGTGGTGAGGCCAGATTTGGCGCTGTGGGTGGATCCAGCCCATGGGCCGTAGTTTGGCCACCCCTCATGTAAAGGAAAACTATCCTACAGCATGACCACTGCTTCACACAGGGTGAGACCACTGGTTCAATTTATAAAATATTAAATGCAAATCAGGATAGCTATTGGAAGAGATCAAAGGTGTTCTGTTAGTCCAACATTCTGTTCATACTGGCCACCGAAATGTCTATGAGAAGCCTTTGAGTAATTACATAATACACAGACCAGTACCCTATTTCCTAAATGAGGATCAGAAGGACACCTGCATAAGTATTGTCCTTGCTCTAGCACACTCCCAGCAGAGAGCTGTTTTTCCATTGGTTGTAAGATCTCTTGTGTAACTAGCTGTGGGAAGACAAGTGTGGAAGGACTCTTACACAATTGCCGTTCTGATCCATGTTTAGGTTATAAAACACTAGTTGCCTTAGCAAATAACAGGTATTAAAGATCCAATCTTTTTAAAAGAAAAACAAAGATTATAAAGAAATATGTCTTGGATTGATAATGTTTATTTCGAAGATCAATTGATATATAAAGGACTACAGTATTGTATTTCCACTTTAAAACACAACAGATGTGGAGGCACTCAAAAAAATACAAAAGACAAATACAATAAAAAGCAATCACAAAGCAAAGCAATCACACTTATATATGACCCCTAGCGCGTATTGCACTCTCTGCATGGTTCACAAGTTAATTACAGTAGCATTTTGCCCCAACATGCTAGGTACTCATTTAACTGACCACAGAAGCATGGAAGGCTGAGTCAACCTTGAGCTGTGGTTAGGATCAAACTCATAACATTTTGGTTGCAGTACACCAATTTAATCACTGTGCCACCAGGGCTTCTGCAGAAGTCTTGTAAATAACTCTTTATTTTGGACCACTGCCCTCTTTTGTTGGTTTTAGCATTACCCAAAGTAACATATATCATCTTCATTTCACTTCTCCATGCACCAGACTGTGAAGAACCATCTCCCCTCCCAAAAACACACCAGCTGAAGAAGGCTCTGAGCCTTAGAATTTACCTGAGGACTCTTCATCCACATTTTCATATTGGAGCAGGCGATCAAGTAGAAAACTGGAAATGAGGAAACAAGCAGAAGAAAAGAAAACGATAGCAAGACAAACCCAGGGGTTGAGTTCTCAAGAAGGATGAGGTGTTACGCCATTTTGATCTATAAGCCCTGCTTCATAACATTTTGTGTGAGCTCTGTCCAAAATAGCACAATACCACGAGAATGGAAATCTGCACATGTTCCCAGACATCTTTCTTTTCTTTACTGTTACCCTTCATGGTCTACTAGTCTGCCCTCAGATCAATGGTGGTGAACCTATGGCATGCATGCCAGAGGTGGCACCCAGAGCCCTCTCTTTGAGCACCTGTGCAGTCACCTGAGCACAGAGTTCGCCCTACCCCTCTGCCCAGTAGCCCAATGAGAGTGTTTACTTCCTCCTCTGTTGTTGTGATAAATAAGTGGGTTTGGGGTTGCAGTTTGGGCAATCAGTCTGTAAAAGGTTCACCATCACTGTGCTAGGCAGTCATTTTTGACTGCAACTCATATCCAAGAATGCATTTTTTTCCTGAATCAAGAAAAATGCCATTGGTGTGAATTTTTTAAGGTGGATCTAGTGCTTGGAATGAAGTGACCCACGCACTATGATCACAGAGCCATCCCCTGCAGCACACATGAAATGAGATATGCAGGATTCAACACCGGGACTACAATGGACTGCCACAGCCTTGAGGATGTTATCAACGTGCGCCTTCACAGCCAGTCCATCTAGCATGGCCTCTTCCGCCTCCATGACCATTGGGAATCAGAGTTCCTCCTCTGCTCATTTTGCCGCTGGGCCCAATATGATGGTGGCATTTCCTCCACTTAGGGAGACCATCACCCCACCTAAAGGGGCTCATCCGCCCATAGCCATTAGCCCCTTTAGGGAGTCAGGTTAACCACTGCCTGACACTCAGCACTGAGTCGCTGGCTGTACGGTCTACCCAATTACCATAGTGGGATGTCCGGCCAGACAAAGCTAGGTACTAGCCTTGACACAATTAAATCCCATTGCCAGCTCAGATAAACTGACTTTGATCCTGAAGCCATGTTCACACCAGTTTATTGAGATGCCATTTCTAGGGGGCAGCACACCTATATATTAGCAGAGCTTAAAAAGGTTACTTTTTAGATTGCTGCCAATTACCCAGAGGGGATTGCAGTGGCTTAGTAGTTAAGACACTGAACTTGACAACTGGAAGGTTGGCAGGTCAACAGTTCAAGACCCAAGTGCTGCATGATAGAGCGAGCTCCTGTCTCTGTCCCACCTCCTGGCAACCTAGTTTGAAAGCAAGAAATTGCAAGTAGATAAATAGGTACCACTTCAGTTTGAAGATAACAGCATTCTGTGCACTCTGGTGTTTAGTCATGCCTGCCACATGTCTACAGAAACATCTGCAGATGCAGACAGCAAGGAGGTTTTAGGTTTTATAACCTATCAACGGAGATGAGCACCAAACCCTAGAGTTGGCTATGACTTGCTTTTGACCAGGGGTGACCTTTGCCTTTACCTAAGTACTTACAACCCTCAAACATAACCAAACTCTGAGGTTTATAAGCCAAAGCTGAACAGGCGCACTTTCCTCCTAGGTTGGGACACAATAGTGAAGAAAATTTAGCCAGTTGAATTCCCCCCTGCCATGCACCCCTTAAGGGCCCAGAAGCCCTCTCAGAAAAGTTTTAACCCTGTCTTTCTAATCCCAGCTGTCTCACACCAGGCAGATAAATATCTATCAAGCCCAAAACAATGACGTCCTCATTTTTCACTCTTTCACCTTTTCTTCTCACCTTTTATCCCGCGAAACTTTCAAGAGTTTTCGCTGTGCTTTTCTCAGCTCTTCTTGAAAACATTCTTGCTCCTGACAAGAAACATGATAGTCCATGTTAAGAGCTGCTGGGGACACCTCACAAATCTCCTGCTTGTCGTACTTTTTTCCTCTCAAAGCCCTCTATATACTTTCCTATGCCAGGACCGGCCAGTGCCAGTATTCAAAGTGAGGCAGCTGCTTTAAGCAGCAGATCCTGGGACTCATTCAAGGGCAGTGCCGAGGGTTACTTCCCCACCAAAAGGAAAGCACCCTTGAATTTTGCCTCAGGTTGCAAAATATCTTGGACAACCTGTGCTATGATCACTTGTACAGTACAAGGGTCTGCATGTCCCGACCACTGTTCATTTTCCTTGCTGTGGAGACTGCGGTGGCTTGACGGTTAAGGCACTGAACTTGATGACTAGTAGGTCGGCAGGTTAGCAGTTCGAGACCCGAATTCCCCTCTTTGTTCCAGCTCCTGTCAACCTAGCAGTTTGGAAGCAAAAACCTGCAAGTAGATAAACAGGTACCGCTTCGGTGGGAAAGGTAACAGCATTCGGTGCGCTCCAGCAGCTAGTCATCCTTGCCACATGACCACTTTGGCTATAAACAGGGATAAGCACCGAACCCTAGAGTTGGTTACGACTGGCTTTAGGGCAAAGGTGACCTTTACCTAAGCCTTCTCTGGCTCCAACCCCATTTCTTCCAGCAGCATCCCCTCTATTTCCCCCACCCCACAACCACCTTGTCCCTATATCTCCCCCACACCCTTTCCACCCTCTTCATCATCACCCCCCACTCCTTACATAAATCAGGAACTTGAGTCTCCTCTTCAGCGCCCTGTAGCGCCTCTTGTAACCCCCGGCGCCAGGATCAGGCTCCCCTGCCCCGTTCATGCCTAATGGGGAGAATAACTTGGGAGCGGAACTAACGCTCAAGAAGGAGGCGAGGCAGAAGCAAAAGGACTACGACTCCCAGCATGCCCCGGCATGAAGACGCGGAAGAAAAAGGTAAAACTACGCCTCCCAGCATGCCACGGGACACGAAAGGGGCGGAACCTTAGCACTTGTCCCTTCTTGCCCTCGCAACTCTTTGGTTTCTGTCCTGGGGTTTCACCAAACCAAAGCGGACGGCAGAAGTTATGGTCCTCCCATGACATTTTTTGAAGTGATGGCCGTGTTAGTCTGGGCCAGGAGTTCTCAACCTTTTAAAGCCAGGGGCCGGGTCACGTTCAGTGATGGGATGTAACAGGTGCTCACCAGTTCGCCAGAACCGGTAGTAACTTTTCCCAGTGTCCCGGAGAACTGGTAGCAGCTTTTGGGGGGAACCACCTTCGGGGCTTACCTTTTCACTGGTTCCCCCACTGTGCATGCGCGCCAAGCACTTGGTGTGCATGCACGCCTACAGTGCTTGGTGCGTATGCCCGGCCTCCTTGCTATCCTCCCAAGCGTGGAGGAGGAAGAGAAGCTGCTAGCCTGAAGCTCCCTATAGCCTGCTCCTTAGGGTAAGTGACTCACCTTTGGATGTGGTGTGTCTGTGTGTATTTTAATGTGTATTTAATACCTTTACCTATATTGATGTATAGTGGTACTGTGGGTGGGTGGGTTGAGGTGTGTGTGTGTGTGCTTTATTTTACTTTTAATTTTTTTCTTTGGCCCTGCCCACATCATGATGTCATGATGTTAGCTCCGCCCACCCTGTGATGACATCACGGTGGGGTAGTAAAAATTTTGACATCCCACCACTGGCCACCGGTTGAGAATCCCTGGTCTGGGCAAACATATCAGAAAGGTGTTTAAAATGTAGTGTGTGAGCTTTTAAGTGACATACAACTCTCCTGTCTGAAAAACCACCTGATGTTTCCCAACATGATGCTTAAGCCAATCTTTAGCTACATCTTACTTATGAGACGTAAGGAGGAAAGGAAACCCCGTACAATAAATCTAAAATCATTCCTGTGGGAAAAGGGTATGAGAGCCTACAAAGCGCAGAAGAACTTTATTTTGCCACACCAATAAATCATCCTTAACCAATTACTTTCTTCCTCTGTGTCTAGGCCAGACGTGAAACTGCCAAAATGGAGGCACCCTTTGGTTGAGTTCATTTTGCAGTTCCTTTTCCTTGACCTAGTGTGAGAAAGATTAACCAGTAACACAAGGCTGCTGTTACCAGGATATGCCAGATTGTGGTTCAAAATTACCACAATCTTCAAAGGGGCTCTTTCTGTGTTGTCAGCTACAACTTGTATCTGAGAATGCTTTTTTTTCCCCTGAAGCCATTGGCGTGAATTTGTTTATGGTGGATTCCAGCTTGCCATGAAATAACCTACACATTATGTATTGTTCACGGAGCCATCTCCTGCAGCACATTAACACCTGGACTGTAATGGGTTGCTGCAGCCTTGAGAATATGGACAAGGTGCACCTTCACAGCCAGTCCATCTGTGTACCCCATTACATTATGATATTATGTATAGTTGAGAAGGTCTGTGGTGATTTAGTGGTTAACACACTGAGCTTGACATCCAAAAGGCCAGCAGTTCGAGACTCAAGTGCTGCATGACAGAGTGAGTTCCCATCGACTGTCCCAGCTCCTGCCAACCTGGCAGTTCAAAAGAAAGAAATTGCAAGTAGATAAATAGGTATGCTGCGGCGGGAGACATAACAATGTTCCATGCGCTCCAGCATTTACCATAGTTATGCCTGACACATGACCACTTAAATGTCCCCAAGAATCAGACACGACTGGCTTTTGAGCGAGACCGGAAGCTAACATTTAAATATAGGATTTTGTCTTTAGCCACAACCTTTTTGTCTTTTGTTGTTGTTGTTGTTGGCTCGCTTTTATTGTGTATAGTTGAGAAACTGACGTAGTGTTTGAGACAACGAAAACTACATTTCCCATTCATAGTTGAAATGTTTGAGGTGGTAGCCTTGTTAGTCTGTGCGAGCATATCAGAGATTAAACAAAACAAAAAAAGACAAAAAATATTGTGGCACCTAAAAGACTAACTCCTACATTTAAATACAGGTAAGGTAAAGGTAAGGGTGAAAGCTGGTCATATCCGACTCTAGGGTTCAGTGGTCATTTGTTTCAAAGCCAAAGAGCCAGCGTTGTCTGCTTCTGCAGACGTTTCCGTGGTCATGTGGCAGGCATGATTAGACACCGGAGTGCACAGAACACTGTTTATCTTCCCACAAAAGTGGTCCCTATTTATCTACTTTCAATTTCTTGCTTTGGAACTGCTAGGTTGGCAGGAGCAGTAATCGGGAATCGAACTGCTGACCTCCTGCCTTCCAGTCAGCGTCTTAGCCTCGTCAGCCACTGCAGTCCCTTAAATACAGGAGTTAGTCTTTAAGGTGCCACAACATTTTTGTGTCATTTTATTTTATTTTATGCTGTTCTGTTTAATAATCTCAGATACATTTTCCCATGAAGCAGCGCGGGCTCAGACCTACACATGCCTGCCACATGACCACGGAAACGTCTGCAAAAGCAGACGGCGCTGGCTGGCTCTTCGGCTTTGAAACAGAGATGAGCACTGAACCCTAGAGTCGGATACGACTGGCTTTCGAGCAAGGGGAGACGTTTCCCTTTATCTAAAACTAATGGGTCTGGTCTATCTCCTCCAATGAAGCTACTGCTACACGGCAAAATCGGGGCCGGCGTCTTACCACGAGAACTACATTTCCCGTCGCGCACTGGGCCCGTAACAGCCGTTCCATGGGACTACAATTCCTAGAATTCATTGCAGCTCTGGCGGCTACGTTGGCTCGGAGGAGTCAGTTGGCGGGAAAGGATGGCTGCTGAGACCACTGATATACGGGACTTCGTCCGGGGACTCTTTCAAGGAAGCCCTGATCTCAGGTGAGGGTCCAGGCGGACCGCAGGTTGGATGGGAGTGGAAAGTGCCCTGAGCCCTCCTCTGAAGGATTTAACACGAACAAGAGAGGAGGGGGTGGGGGTGATTCCCCTTATCGCGGCCTGTTTGGGGTTGAGATAAGAACCACCGCGAGCATGTACAGAGTGCAAAGAGAGCATGAACACAACCAGCCGCCTGGGATCGGGAACAGTGTTGCAAAAAGCCCATGTCATTTCCAAAACAGGTGCAAAAAACCCTGTATCACTGCCATGAAAGTGGCTCCCGTTAATCACTAATTATCTGGAAGTGGGACTGTGTACTGTTTTTAATTTTTGTGGTAATATTTTGATGACCTTTTAACTGATGTTTTATTGGAGTAAACTGTTTCTTATGCTTTTACTTTTATTTTTAGTGTTTTGTAAGCCGCTCAGAATCGGGTTCTCCCGATTGGGGCGGGGTATCAAGTGTAATAAATAAATAAATAAAAATAAAATAATAAATAAATAAATCTAAGCACACGGGTGGGGGTTCCCTCAGGCTGTGGAATAATTGCCTTCCAGGAAAAGGTAGTAGGTCTCCCTTCTCTCACCTGTTCTTCTAGCAGCAGGCTGTTGAGGCAAGCCTTTGGCAATTGAGTGGACTCTGGAGAAGGAGCTTTAGGTGGAGGGAGGGGTGTTGGAAACTAGGAAAAAAGCAATTACACAACAATGCAGAAGGACCTTTAACTTAAAACAATTTGGAACACTGCAGTCATGAAATAAAAAGGCGACTGATCCTTGGGAGGCAAGCGATGAGAAACCTGGGGAGCATAGTGAAAAGTAGAGACATCACATTGCAAACAAAGATTTGCATAGTCAAAGCAATGGTATTCCCTGTGGCAATGTATGATTGTGAGAGCTGGACCATTAGGAAAGCTGAGCGCAGAAGAATAGACGCCTTTGAGATGTGGTGTTGGAGGAGAGTTTTGAGAGTCCCCTGGACAGCGAGGAAAACAAATCGGTCAATCTTAGAAGAAATCAACCCTGACTGCTCCTTGGAGGGTCAAATAGTAAAGATGAAGCTAAGGTACTTTGGACATCAAATGAGAAGAGAGGATTCACTTGAGAAAGCCTTGATGCTTGGAAGGGTTGAGGGCAAAAGAAGAAGGGGACGGCCCAAGATGAGATGGCTAGATGGTATCGTGGAGACAATGGGCACAGAGCTGAGCGAGTTGAGGGGGATGGTGGAGGACAGGAGTGCCTGGCGGACAGTGGTCCATGGGGTCACAGAGGGTCGGAATCGACTGTGCGACTGAACAACAACAACAAAAGGTCCATTAATACTGTTTTGTGTTTAATTGCTTTTTTATGGCTTATTTATTCTTAATCGCTTTTATAAACTGCCTTGTGCCATTGGTGTGGGGGAAAGTGGGATACTAATAAAGTTGAGGATGACAATAGGAATTGTATTACTGCCCATTGGTATGTATGGGGGGGGGCTTGCAAAGCATAAGTGCATTAAACATGAAAAACTGCCACCTCAGAAGAGGAGTGTAAATAAATAAAATAAGAGAATGTGAACTATAGTAGGGGATGTTTGTAATGACAATGCAATGGATGCATTTTAATGCCCGTAATTACCTAGGTGTGTATGGTTTGATGGTATAAACTGTGGCTATTCTGTAAATACCACTTGCCAGACCCATCTCCATGATCTTTTTGCAGTGTCCTCACTCATGCTATAGTACGGAAGAGATACCTTGCCCATACTGGGCAAACAAATCTAACTAAAGAGGAGAAGGAACAACTCAAACTCCTGGTGGAAGAGGAACTGGTTCAGATGAAGGTGAGAATAACATTAAAAATGGATTGCCACCCCATGGGGAGACAGCTAGGCAGCTTTTAAATGGAGAGGAAGGGTGTGTTATGCCACAGGGAGTAGTGAAGGAAGTTTGATATGTTTGTTTTTAAACCTTAACAGGTTGATGATTCTCCAGGCAGTGAAGTGATAATGACTGAAGCTCTGGCTTCTGTAAAACCCGGAGGTCACAAGAGACCACTTTCTGTTTCCAGTAGCTCTAGTGATGAGGTCCAGAGCAAACAGGAGCAGAAGAAGCAACGGAGGAGAAAGAAACCGGGTAAAATATCTGTGAGGCTGTGGCATTGTCCATCCCTCCAAAATATGATCATACATTGCAGTGTTTCTGTTTGTCTGTAATGAAATGTGGTCTTTTTTTAAAAAACTGAGAAATCAGACTGATATATCCAATCAGATGGGTTGGGCTTTTCTTAAAATGAAACCACTGAGGTATTCTTCTAGAGAATATGTAGTTGTAGGTGAGTAAAGTTAACAGTTTATTTGAATGAACACTGTTTGTTCTTGTATTGCTGCTGTTGTTCTTTGTGTATGGTGAGTTTTCTGCCCTCTAATGATTTATTTTATTTTTATTTTTTGGTTGGTTTAATTTTTAGAAGCTGCCTTCAAGTTTTTAAAATTGAAATACTAGGTAGCAAGATTTTTTAAAAAAATTACAAGTTAACAAACTTCATCTTCAAAGCGAGTTGTTTTATATTATGGAAACTGCTTGTTTTCACTTGATCTCTTCTGATGATATTGGGATGATGGGTTCAGGGTATGTTATTCATCAAAGGTGGTTAAATAAATTCTAAATTACACAGCTGAGAGAGTGACAGCTGTGCCCTTCCAAGAACTGTAATGTTTTTCAATTATTTCCTTTATTTGTCTTCCAGATGTTGGTTCTGATGAAGATTCTGGGATTGATTCAAAGAAAATACCAGTCCATGACAGCAAAAAATGTGGAGGGGAGTCCTCAGTGACCTCTGATCAAGAAGATTTGGGAACAGAAACTCACACTGATGGATCCAGGAGTGATGGGCTTAGTTCAGAGAACAAAAGAAAAGCATCACCCTGGAAGGCACGAGGGGAGAGGCAGAAAGGCAGCAAGATAGCCAAGCAAAAACATGGAAGGAGACAGGAGGACACATCGGAGAGTGAGTCTGATAAGGATGCCGAAGGGCAAGAGAGCGATGTTTTGGAAGTGATAGAAAAACATAGAAAAGCAACAAAAGGCCAAAATGATGAATTGGAATCTGACTCTGAGTGGGAGTTCCAGAAAAAGAAAGGGGTTGGCAAAGAAAATAAACAGACTCATGCCAAAGGAGAGGGTAGAAGGGGA
Source organism: Furcifer pardalis (assembly GCA_030440675.1). Classification (NCBI taxonomy): domain Eukaryota; kingdom Metazoa; phylum Chordata; class Lepidosauria; order Squamata; family Chamaeleonidae; genus Furcifer; species Furcifer pardalis. The sequence continues at coordinate 10,294,170 of CP126897.1, forward strand.
AAGGAGGATGACTCAGGAGAAGAAAACAAGATGTCTAAGGGGTGGGAAATACTCAGAGGAAAAAGAGTTGATTCCAGTGGGAGTGAAGAAGAGAAGAAATGGGATACCCAAAAGAGGAAGGGGGACAAGAGAAGGCAAAGAATTGGGAAGCCTGAGGAGGGGACCGAGAGTGAGGATGAATCTGGGCCTGATTTGGAGTTCAAGGTAAAGAAAAAGATAACAAATAGCAAACGAAAAGAAGAAAGTGTGAGAATAGAAGAACTGGGAAGCAGCAGTTCAGATGGCAGTTGGGACAGAAGTCAGATGAAGAAAGGGACACCCAAAGGGAAAACAAGGGGAGTAAGCAAAACAAAATTGAGCCATACATCAGAGAGAGATTCAGAAGACAAGAGGCAGTCCAAGAAGGAAGACATAAAGAAGACACAGAGAAAGAATGGGAGTGGCCCCAGGGGACTGGAGAAAGCACAGGCGGGAAAGAAGCCAGGGATACACAAACCCAAAAGGACAGAGACTGGTGAAGATTCGGAGAGTGAGACAGATGAAGGAGAGGGCTTAAAACAAAAAAGTCAAGGAAAGCAGGAAGCCTGTCGAAGTGAAGGGGAATCTATGAGCGAGACTGAGGAGGGAGGAAAAGGCAAATGTAACTACAGGAAGGGGACTCCAAGTACCAGTGAATCAGAGAGCGGATCAGGTGAAAGCGAAAGCGAGAACCAAAGGAGGAATATAGGGCTTAAGAAGAAGGATGTGTCTGAGAGTGAATCAAGCCAGGAGGAAGAGACACTGAAAAAGAGAGGAGGAGAGAAATCCCAGAGGCTCAGCAAAAATGATTCTGAAGAGTCTAAGAGCAAATTGGTTGGAAGGCAAAAAAGTCTTGGTCAGATGGAAAAGGAGAAGCTCAGAAAGAGGATTCCCAGCAAGGATGTATCGGGGAATGAATCTGTGAATGAGGAAGAGTCCTCTAGCTCAGGAGATGAAGATAACCCCACAGCTTCTAAACAGCAGCATCAGGGAAAGGTAAGATGAAATGATAATTAATACAGGGGTGCCCAAACTTTTTGGGCTGTGGGCCAGTCACATGGCTCAGCAGGCCGGTCACATGGTTCCTCCCGCTGGAAGCGGAAGTAAAATGTGCCTTGCAATCTGTTTTGCAACAGGATGAGATAGATTTTAAGCTGCCATTTTCTCTGCTTAAGCCAGGGATACCCAAATTACAGCCTATGGGCCAGATCCGCCCCTGATGTCAATTCATCTGGCCTGCGCTGTCCTTTTTGCTCCCTGAAGTGGAAGTAAAATGCACCCATATGGGCAAAGTTTTGCTTCTGTGAGTAACGAGGGTGGCTTGGGCCAGATGAATTGGCATCAGGGGCCAGATCTGGCCTGGTGGCTGTAGTTTGGGCACCCCTGTATTAATAATGCCAGACATTTATGGTTCACTGTGGTACACAGTTTGCCCTAATGTTGGTGAAATGTGCATTATTTCCCCCTGTTTTTGCTTTGAGCAAGTCTTTTTATAAATACGAACTGTACTTGGGTCCACCTGTCTTTGCCAGGCTCCTGTGTGTCTTTTTGGTCAACTGTGAAAGAGTCAAGTTGGAGCTCATTTGCATGACCTTCCAAAGTAGGGAGGGCTTATTTCTGAATTTGTATGAAACTTTCTTGCTTTCCATCATCCTAGACTGGATATCTCCAGTATCATGATTCCCAACAAATGCTGTTTTTCTGGAGTATTTTAATTGGGGGGGGGGGGGATGTTTATATGCCAATCAATAGGGTAGACATATTGGAGTATAAGACACATTTTGTTTTTCTGGTATATTTTAAAAGGGTGTGTGTGTCTTATATGTGGGCAAATACGGTAAGGATTTTTAAAAATTAAAAATCCCAGCATTATAGTACAGTTATATTTTTTATCTCTTTCCTAACAGTCCCCAGCATGTAATCTGCCATTTTCACAACTCTGAAATCCCCTTCCTGGCCATTCACCACTTACTTAAACTTTATCTGTGCACAGGTGAAAGTTATATGCAACATCCGTGTCTCTCATCTCCTCTTTGTTCCTCCTCTTCTTCTGACTGCAGGGTGAGGAGCACCCTTCCATCAGGCGCCTGAAGCGCTACATCCGGGAATGCGGCGTGCACCGGAATTACAAGAAACTGTTTGCCAGTTGCCGATCTCGCAGGGCTCAAGTGGAGATTCTCAAAAAGGAGTTGGAAAGCCTTGGCATGAAAGGTAAGCGCTAAATTGCGCAATTAGAGGCTACAGTGGCTCAGTAGTTAAGAAGCTTGCCTGGCAAGTCAGCAAGTCGAGACCCAGGTACTGCATGACAGATTGAGTACCTGTCTCTGTCCCAGCTTTTGAGGACATGAAAGAAGCCTCATTTGGGCGTTCCCTGAGCGGAGTTTCTTCTGCAAAAATCATTTCAACCCAGAATAATTTCTGACATGAAATTATCATTATAGTTGCACTTGGAGGGGCAAGTCAAAAACTAAGACCCAGAAGATTTCTTATTGGGGATATGAATAAAAGATGGGGAACAGAGCAATGCTTTGCATGTTTGGTGCCAGTCACTCCAAATCTCCCAAAGGTTGTGTTAAAGCAGGGATCTGCAAACTTGGCTCTCCAGATGTTCTTTGACTTCAGTTCCCAGAAGCCCTGATCAGCAGGTGTACTGACATGGGCTTCTGGGAATTGAAGTCCAAGAACACCTGGAGAGCCAAGTTTGCAGACCCCTGTGTTAAAGTGATTAATGTTTGGACTTGTGGTATCAGATCTATTCTGCAACTAGCTTGCAAGGATGGCATTATTTTTGAGATCGGTAAAAGATCTGAAAGACTGCGATAACTTAGTGGTTAAGATGCTGAACTTCATGACCAGAAGGTCAAGACCCAAGTACTGCACGACGGAGTGAGCTTCTGTCTCTGTCCCAGCTTCTGCCAACCTCTTGCAGTCTGAGAGTAAAACATTACAAGCAGATAAATAGGTACCACTTCGGTGGGAAGGTAAACAGGTAGTTATGCCTGCCACATTTCCAAGGAAATGTCTGCAGACGCAGACAGCGCTGGCTCTTGCTGTAAATGGAGATGAGCACTGAACCCTAGAGTTGGATACGACTGGCTTTCAAGCAAGGGTGACCTAAAAGACCTGATGCTAGCCTTGGAGAGCAGTTTATGGAAAAAGCCATAAGAGAAGCCATAAACCCTTAGCTAAAGGAAACTCTGCTCATCTTAAAATCTGTGCCTTTTAAAATAATTGAAATAAGTCAGACATCCAGCATAAGAAGCTGCCTTAGCTTAATCCAGAATGTTTGTCCATCCAGTTCTGTATTGTCCACAATGACTGATAGCAGCATTCCTGAAATACAGACAGAAATGTTTCCCAACTCTGGGGATTGAACTTGGTTTGCAAATCATGGACAAGGCAGAAATTTGAGTTTCTTACTCTAACAGCACCAACTGGATTGGCATTTCACATCAGTCCATGCCAGACAGAAATCACTGTCGAAAGTTTGCCTGCCCCTACTTAAAGACATGGAGAGTGTTGTCAAGGAAATACAGGTGGCCCAATTCTGTGTACTGTATTGCAATTTCTAGGTTTTATTTCTGATCACTCCTCTGTGTATCACTTGTTGATGTGTACTTCTTCTCCCATTTGCTTAGGGACACCATCTCTAGCCAAGTGCAAGGCCCTCAAGCAGAAACGTGAAGAAGCAGCTGAGGTGGCTTCGCTCGATATTAACAACATTATTGCCACAGAAGGTGAAGGAGATGTGGTGGAAGGAACCAAAAGGAACGGTTTAGCACAGGAATGCCCAAACTATAGTCTGGGGCCCAGATGCGGCCCCCAATGCCAATTCATCCGGCCCACGAAGCCCTTGTCGCTCCTGAAAGCTGAAGCGTCCAGGAGTGACGAGGGTGAACAGGTTTTTCATCTTATTTCTGAGTTCCACAGTATGAGCCACACTTTTCTGTTTTCTTCTTGTTCCTCTCCTGCTGGAACGAAGATGTTATCCATGGCCATTCTGACTTCTGTGTGGATGCAGCAGTACTAAATGCAGCATCAACCACAAACTCCAGGGTTCAGGAAAGGCTACAAGTATTCCAGTATATTCCTTATATCTTCATTGTTTTACATATGAAGATAGAAAGGTCCATGGATATGGGAAGAATAGGAATGTCTTTCAGGAAGAGAGAGTGATATAAATTAGGAGTCAGCCAGGATCCTCTTTGACCCCATGGACAGCCAAAAATACAAAGAGGTTTTTTTAAGGAACACAGCCAGAAATGGCTGGAAGTCTTCCCTCCGTTTTTAAAATGAGTTTAGCGGAGTCTTCTTCTTTCATGTCTAAGTCAGACTTAGTGGTCTGGCTAGACATCCTGCTACGGTAATAGAGTAAACCCGTGATGGCGAACCTTGGCACTCCAGATGTTCTTGGACCTCAATTCCCAGAAGCCCAAGCCCCCTGTGAATCCACACAAATGGGTTTACTGTGATTCATCTGGCCTGCGCTGCCCTCGTTGCTCCCGGAAGTGGAAGTGAAAGACAAAACGGGCACATTTTACTTCTGGGAGTGACAAGGGCAGCGCAGGATGGATGAATCGTAAACCCATTCGGTCAGGAGGCAAGTCACTATGGCCCGTGGGCCGGATCCAGCCCCAACACCAATTCATCTGGCCCACAAAAACCCTCGTCACTCCCAGAAGCAGAAGTAAAACACCTGTATGGGTATGTTTTATTTCCACTTCTGGAAGTGACGAGGGCTTTACCGGCTGGATGAATTGGTGCCCACCGGCTATAGTTTGGGCACCCCTGCCTTAGAGGTCTTTGAATGTGTATGAGACAGATTCATATTAGTGACATACCGGTATTATGAAACATTCTTTGGCCTCTTTCCCTTCCATCACAGGCCGCCCAAGGCGTCGCAACGTCTGGAGCCTCTACAGCAAGCCCCTGGACCCGCCCAGTTCTCCAGAGGAACCGCCCACCCGCCATCCTTCAACAGACTGGTCCCGCCTCCGAGGGGTCATCAGTTCAGATGGGGAGAGCAGTTGACTTTGGGGCGAAAGGGGGCAGGAGGCTAGACAGTGTGTGGGTCATTCATGGTCCTGAGTCTGAGAAGGGTCTGCAAGTGACAACCTCCAAGTGGATTATTCCTGTTCTTCGCTCACTACCCCCCCCCCAACCCCCGAATAAGTTAAATCAGTTTGTAAAAAGCTACCAATGTTATCAACTGGCTCCTGTTATGAGTAACTGGAAGACTTAACATGTCTCCGTGGAAGGCAAAAATTCATCCCTTCCTGAAGACGTGGCTTTCTCTTGAACAAGGTGGGCAGAGATTCAGTTCTTTGAAATATCTGAGTTACTGGAGTACTGTCCTCCGCTGCCCCTAAACATTCCCAAAATGAAAACAACGGCAATGGGCATTGGAAGCGGATGGCTTTTAATTTTTATTCCACAGACATTTGGGGGCTATGAATTTTTCTGTTTATGTTGGGCACATTCTCCCTGCTGCTGCTTGTTTTCTTTTGGCCTAACCTAAAGCAGAATGAGACTCGTTCTGGACTAGAAGGCCCACGGGCAGAAAGAGAAAATGGAAATTGTCGTTGTAAATGTTGTGCGTTAATGTTATGACTGAAAACATAAACCTGTTTTTATATTTGTGAAATAAAATCTCTTTTGGGTTTTAGGGTAAGAGACCTTTTCTTATGGACCCTGGTCTGTATCCCTTTCCATTTTCAGCACCAGGTTCCTCTTGAGCCTGTTAGCCTCACATAGTGTTTCACAAGAGTGTTCACTGACTATTCCAGTACAGTACTGTATCTGGCATGGAATCTGGATCACTGGAAATATCCTGTAGATTTCACCTAACTGGGCAGAACTCTAGATCTCATGGAACAAAAGCTCTACTGTGTTGGTAGTGGGAGGAGTGCAGTGGCTTAGTGGTTAAGACACTGAACTTGATGACTGGAAGTTTGACAGGTCAGCAGTTTGAGACCTGACTGCTGGACAATGGAGTGAGCTCCCATCTCTAGCCCAGCTCCTGCCAACCTAACAGTTTAAGCAAGAAATTGCCAGTACATAAAGAGCACCTCGCTTAAAGAATTTTCTCTGAATGTTTGCTTTGCTTTCTATTATATTTATATTTATACTCTGCCCTTTTCCGAGGACTCAGGGCGGTTACAGTCTAAAAGAGTTAAAACACATCAATTACAATTCAAGATTTAAAATCAAGGATTAAAAGACTAAAAAGTTAAAAATTACTGTAGATAAATAGGTACCACTTCAGTGAGAAGGTAAACAGCATTCCGTGCACTCCAGTGTTTAGTCATACCTACCACATGTCCACAGAAATGTCTGTAGATTCAGATGACACTAGCTCTTTGGCTATGAACAGAGATGAACACTGAACCTTACAGTCAGATGTGACTGGCTTTCGAGCAAGGGTGACCTTTACCTATTGGTAGTGGAATTTGTGTTTTGCCTGGTCTATAGCCATCCCCTAAAGCATGATCACATATGAACAGAGCGATGCCATGGAACTGCCGGCGCGAGTCTTCACTGCTCATGGGCCACCAGTGATAATATGCTTGTCTCATTCACACAAATACACTCCCGTTTCAGTGGAAATACTGGAAAACTGATGGCTTAAAACTATCATTTGTGCATCTTCCCCTTGTAAGCTCTAAGTATGCTCTCTAGACCAACATCCATACTCTTTACTTGCACAGGGAATTTGTGCTGTAGATGTAGCATGCTTTGCCCCTGCTAACCTCCCACCAGACACTGTTTGTTGCAAAAGCCAAATGACAGAATCTTCAAAAGGTGTAGGATGACAAGGTCTATTTGAGACTGGGGCTTTTGGGTACATCTGGTAGCTGCGTTCTGGTGCTCATTATAATTGGCTGCCTTACAAAAATGTAGATAATTATGTCCATTTAATCCAGAGCTGATTGTTCTGAAAGGCAGCTGGCCACCAATATCCCTTCCCTGGAAGCTACTTTAACCAGATCAGGCTATTGATGCCTCTAACTCAATGTCCCATTACTGTATTACTGTGACAGGCTTTGGTCTGCTATGATTTGAAACCTTGTCTCTTATCTAATGATGTAAAGCATTGAATTAGGAGCTGCTGTATGCAAAGTTGGCACATGTTCACTGAACCATATGCCCTCTCCCTCATCACCACAGACACAGGATTTCTCCATGAAACCCTAGAAGCCAGAAAGACAATAAAATCATAGGACACTGTTCATTTGCAGTTTTATTTTTATTAATAGTTTCTCATTGAACTGAAACCATAAGAAATATTAACTTTCATTAATATAGACTTTTTTCTCTTCCTTTACATCTGTAGTATGTACAAAGTATACAGGAGAAGCTTTAGATATATACATATGAAACACTTTAAAGGAAGACCAACTTATGCTCCAAGCCCTATAGAGCAAGCTTCTTGATGACAGCTGCAGTTCTGTCTTGGGTCATCAATTAAGAGAGATTTTGGGGGGGAAACGGTACATGCCTTTGTTATACTTACATTAGCTTGTGCAACATTTGATCTTATAAGCTGTTCTCTTTAATATGTATTAAACCACCCACTGATATGCTAGCAATTTTAAGAGATTCAGAGGCTCTTTATTTTGATGGTTTTGTGCCTAACTGAAGAATGGATTGCTAGTGGAAGATTCTAGACATCACTTTCAATTCTATAGCTTTCCTCTGATTAATACCCTTGCTTGAACTCCTGAAAAACAGCCAGGGAGGAAAAGTCCTAGAAATAGATTAAAATGTGTGCATATAAGAGATTTTTCTGAGGCTGCAAAATTCTCACAAAATGTCCTTTTATTTAAGAGCATCCTTAACTATGGATTCTTTATCCTACTCACAGTTCAGTTGACCTTGGAGCTCTCCCCACCCCAATCTCAGATGTTAAACTGAGTTGCTTCTGCAGATTATTGGTCTTTTCCATTATTAAATTAACTTTTGGCTGCTAAGAATTTTAACAAAGGGAACCACAGAAGTAGGCTAGGTCTAAAAAGAAAGCCTTAAACATCCCACAAAATGTTCCAAAGAAATGGATTTCCCATGCTAAGAAATAGTACTGTTGTACTGTATTTATATAATATCAAATTACAAGTCAGAAATAATGCAAAACTACAAAATGTGTGCTGTTGCCCAGTTGTCTAAATTGCTACATAAGTGTCTGTATCAGGTAAATTTCTTCCCAATTCATGATTTGTGCTACCCGTGTATTCATGGTATATATGGTGTAGAGGGGCTGTTCTTTATACAGGAGATCACAAATTAGTTTTTTTAAATACCAATGAGATTGCACAACAGTGGTATATAGCTCATCTACGAAGAAATTTCCAATAATGCTTAAGGTTTTATGAGGAAACAAGAGGTTTTAAAACCCCACCCACCCATTGCACACCCATTCATCATTTTGAAAGATTCTCCAACAATTATTTTTCCAGAAACCATATTGGTCTACCAACTTCTTAAGCTGTGTTCTCTAAGCTTCTAGACCTTTCTATTTAACTATGCTTGACTGAAAGCCAGAAGCTTGGTTAGGCCTTACAGTACTCAAAAAATGTCAATGGAGAAGGAAACCTCGAGTAATGGAAAATACTTTACCTGTTGTAGAAAGAAAAGTACCCTTGTGAAACTGCAAATAATTCACTCCTTTTCTAGTCAGAGAAACCTATACTAGTGGCAAGAATTCTGGAAATCACATCGTGCTAACAAGTTGGCTTCCTTGCCATCTAAGAGACTAGTGAGTGCTAATACAGTACAGTACTTGAATTTATTCCATTACTTCATGACAGAAAGTCTTTTTCAAAAAGCACCTTGAGAGCTATTTTCACAGCTCCCTTTGGAATATTTTTCAGTGTTTTCCCTATGATTTAACTGGAAAGTTGCTCACTATCTTCTTGTACCAACTCCTTTCAACCATGTCAGCAAATGTTCTTTAAATGGAAGTCATCTTTCTCTTGGGCTAAAATAAGCATGTACATCATAAAACCCACTACAGATCTGCCTCCTCAATGTATGCATGTGTTCCATTTGCTACATCAGTAAAACTTTAAAATACTGTGACTATAAACCCCATTTGCTAAAAACTGGTGTATCTGTACTTTAATGCCATTCCAATTAAAAGTCTTTTCTGGGTGTTATTTGTTTTCCACATCATTGAGCAAGCCATTTATGGCAGTCATATCAACATTTCTTCTCTGTTCCTTACATGTTTGGATAATCCGGAGTTAGAACAGAACTACAAATTGTATCCATGACACTTGCCTACATAATGAAAAAATGTATTAAGTTTCCTTCTAGTTTCTGGAACTGAAATCTTCACTTGTCTCTAGAAGTTGTGTGATCTTCAGTACAGTATTTTGATTTCTGCTTCCTAGGGTGGAGAAGTCCTCAAATATTGTGCCTTAAGAGCAAGTATAACATACTGGTAAATATCCATCCCCTTAGTGATTAAATTTCACTCCCTGAGAGGGAAAGCATATTGTGTTTATTTAAAAAATAACTAAAAGTAAAATAAAGTCCTTCCCCCCCCCCCCCAGATGTAATTCTATCTTCAGCTACTAATATCTTTCCTTTGTCCTCACTTAAATGAGAATTAATTTAGTCAAACCTCAGAGCCCACTTTTTAGACATAAATTCTGGTATATTTTGATTTTAAACACCTTGTTAGATTATAAGTGATATACAAGTTCTCAGCACTGCTTTGACATGGCAGAATCAAATATCAAAGCCTATCACAATAAACGGTCCAAACAACTTAAGTCATTTCCATGATCTACTCATATTATAAGGTCATACAAAAAAACTCTATTATAACAGAATTTCTTATTGAGGTCTACCATGTATGAAGGTCTTCCTACGCATCCTAACATGGTGAAATATTTTGACCCTAAATCCAAGCTGCCCGCCACCCACTAGCTTCCCAAAGTTATCCAGTGTTTATCTTAAGTTCCACAAGGGGACCAACCCCCGGGTCTCCTTTTCATAGATATCTGGGACCAACCCAATGGGTGAGGGCACCATCTTGACAGTGTTCTTTCCAAATAGCTTGCGTTCGTACTCGATGAGTTGTCTCCAAAAGCCTACATTGGGTCTTACAACGGGCCGCCTGCTCTTCACCCACTCATGGGCATCCAAGAGGCTCAATCGGTGATACTTCATAAGATAGGCAATACAAAGGGAGGCAGACCTACTTACACCAGCTACACAGTGGACCAGGGTTCTTCCATTCTTTTTCCCCGTCTGGTGTATCCTGTCAGCCACTGAGTCAAAGTACAAGGATAGAGGAGCATGAGGGAGGTCAGGGACAGGTACCTTAACATAGTCAATATCTGGCCAGTTGGTATTGGGGATTTCCATTGTGGCATTCACTACACAGGTCACTGCCCTAGAATAGACCATGTGTCTGTTGGCCGCCGCGTTGCCGGAGCAGAGATAGAGGCAAGGAGAAATCTGAGCGATGCCTCCTAAGACGGACAAACTGTTTCCAGCAGTAGGAGTTGGTTTTGCCACAGAAGGGGGTGGAGAACGGCGAAAGAACCCATGGTTCCGGAAATTCATGGCAGATGGTTCAGCATACATAACAGCTATGGGGAAAGAAAAGTGGTAAAAGGGTTAAGAATGGGGGGATTTCAAACACAGTTAAAGGAGCACAATCACATTCTCCACTATTACTCAAGCAGCTCTTAGAAAAAACAGGCTTCAGAAACCAGAGGAACTGTATTGCCCAATTTTGTGCCCACTTTGACTTACTCCACATTGGCTGCAATCCTCATTGAGTCTCAAGAGGGGTTTCTAGCCTCCGGGTGTTTTCCCATTTTAAAGAAGTCTGCAAAAGTCATTTTCTACTTATGCAAGCCCCCATTCGTGTTTTGAAATAAACTCAGGTATAGGATGCACCAACTTTCTCAAACTGAGGGAAATGAATCTGAAAGTTGACTTCCCAACAATGTTTGCTTCTAGTCTTTTATATGTTTTGCTCATTTTCAGGTACAGCCCCTACCGCCACCGCCCCATGGGAGCACCCAGAAAATGGCTTTGGTCTCTCCAAAGTTACCCTTGCTGTCTAGGTAAACAAACTGAGAATGTTTTTAAAAAATGGGTATGTGGCTTAGGAAAATGCATGGCAAAGGGGTTGAAGCAGGAGCTGGAAATTACTTGGGCAGAAGAGAGAAAAGTTTGAATGGGTAATTGGATCACTTAGATTAGAATAATGTGGATTGGGGTTTTAAAAAAAAAGGAGGTGCCAGAAGGAAAGTGATATGATGAGTAGATAAAAGGTAAAAGGAAGGCATGAAAGATGGACAGATAAAGCAGCAAATTCTACTTTTCCTGTACAGACAAACATCTCCAAAATCCTACCTCAGTCACTCCTTTGGGGACCTTCCCAGCTCTCATCCCGTTAAGCAGTTGGATGGGGGAAGGGGAGGGGGAGGGAAGGCGCTAGAAACCATGATGCGGCAGGAATGATACGCAGGAGGCGGGTGATGTCGACACTAGGAAAATGGAGGCGGAAGCAGACAGCCTCTTAAAGGGGTAGCAGATGTTTTGCTAGGTTCTTCCTACCCTGCCCTACCTATATACTTTCCAAATACATCTCCTTTGCCTTCTTCCTTAACCATCAATACCAGGGTCCCAGAAAGAATGCAGTGAGACATTAATGCTAATTTGTGAATCATACTTTGAGACTGTTTCTGCATAATATGGAAGGCAGCTATTGCATCACACCTTCTCGCTATCCCCCACCCCTCCGGGAAGAGGGAAAACCCAAACCTGCATTAAATGTTCCCTATGCATTTTTTTACTGCCTTATAAGTGATTCTCTCAGTGGCTTCCCATAGAATGCCTTCAGAATGAATAATACCTGTACTGATAACTATGCACCCTATTGTAGTCTTATCTAGATGCTATCGACTTGACTCCACATGAGAGGTTTTCTGGCCTACGTAATCGGATATGCTTCCACTTTAATGGCTTTTCATAAACAACTAAAACATTCCTATTTCATCAAGCTTTCTCCTCAATTGATGTTACATCTGGAATAGTCCCCTTATTTGTTTTAGTTTAACTGAGTTTAGTCAACTGTGAATAAGAGAATGTAAATTCCTTTCAACCCAGAGGAATCTCAGACACGAAATTATATGCTATTGAATTGATAAGGTTTGTTGATTTATTGGGATACCATCTTGGTAGGTAGTATATTTCACTCATATGATTTTCTTTATGTATGTATGGTTGTTATTTGTCTTCTTTTGTATTGATTCATGTAACGTCTGTGAGCTGTCCATAGTGCTTGCACCAGTTGGGCAGGATACAAGTCAATAAAATAAAATAATCAAGACAGACAGATATAATAATTGACACCATTGGGTCTGTCAGGATAGGCTGGGACAGGAGTCCACTGTTTCTTAAAGATGTATAAAGGATGCTCAGAGACACTGTAATATGCAATACTGTACTGTTCAACAATGTACTGAATGTTTCATTTTAGAGAACATGGCTAAGCTTTGCTGGTTCTTGCTGGGGCATTTAAAATTGTGGTTCTACTTAATTTTACTACCTTCTCAGTGATAGAACTCAATGGAGGGAAATCAGTACATATGTCCCATACAGTGCAGTTATTAAGTTATTTTAATTTGCCTTCAACTCACACAACTAGCTAGAAATATGGACCATAATTTAATCCCCTTGCCTTATTTAAATAATATTCGGTACAATCCTTCTTGAAGGGTGCTATGATATCAGAAGAAACCAACTTTGAAAAATGAGTGGTGTCACGAATCTGGAAAAAACCATATAATCAATACCTTTCAAACTGGTTGTTTATCCCTTAAAATTATTTTCAATTACTCTTATGAAGCTACAATCAAAATAATTGTTTGATTCTGAGAGAGGGTAAGTGTTCCTCTATTTCACTCCATCTTTTCATGGAATGAATATAATGAATGATGCAATGAAATAACCCAGAATAAGATATTGTGATCTTAAACATCTTCAATCAAATTAATACTAATGTTCCTCAAAACCTGGCCTATGTTGTGATGCAGCAAAAGTCCATTCTGGATGGATTTCTAGGAATCCTACCTTTTGATTCTAGTATCAAACTATCTTTCTCTTTATAAAGTTCATTCCCTCAAAATATTTCACTTTCAAATTGCTTTCATTTTAGATATGTTTGCAGTGCTGAATCATATCTCTCAAATCACAAAATATAGAAACATTCAGTTTTTTCTCTTTAACCGTATGATCTCAAAATATACAAAATCTCTGTGTACATATCTAATTTGCCATGTATTTAACTTTCTCAACTAGCTTAGAAACCTATGTGTACAGCTTGAATCATGTCCAGACTATTCAGCCCCATGATCCAGAATCAGATTTGAGAAAACTGTACTTCTATCTTTCTGTGAAGTGTGCTTACCTTGCACCTTTCAATAACACATCAACTACCATCAAATACCCTGCCTCTAAACTACTAAAATGTTTAAGCTTCAAGTGCTGTTTGCTATATATCACTTACATTCAGGGCTTAAGGTATCTCTGTTACATAGCAGCAAAACTATATTAACATAGCAATTCTTTGGCTCCCAACTTTATATGGACCTGAGTATGTACTCTTGATTCTGATAAGGGTTGGGTAATTACTTGTTTCGTGGATTAAATAGCACTCCCCCTAAAACTACCACTTCCACTTAACATATCAGATGTTCCCAAGCGTTGAGAAAAATCACCCTTCAGGAGTTCAGATCCTCAGATTTCCAATACCATTTCCCCACCCCACCGCCTTGCCAGCTCTACTTATTCTCCCAGACAATTAAGCACTGTATACCTAAAAAAAAAAAAAAAACATTGTGAGAACCTGTCCTTCCCATTCTCCCAATATTTATAATTGTTTTTAAAAAATTACCAGATGCTGCTGTCTTTTGTTGAAGCCTCTGAGAATAGCTCTCAAAACTCTTTCCAGTCAAGAAAGGCACTTGGGCCCAACCACCTAAATGGGCGTGAGAAAAGGTCTTGATCCTCCTGGAAACTCTTATCCTCGCCTCGATTCTCGTCGTCCTCCGTTTCTAAATAGCTCTTTCCTTATTATGTGCATCTATAATCTATAATAATAAATAGAATAAAATATATTCTATATTCTGAGGTCCTTGCCAAAGCTCCTTCGTTTCCTTTGGGGTGGTGGAGAATCTGGATTTTCCTTCTTAGCTTCACCCCAGTATTGCCTATATACCACGACGGCCGGACCCCTCCCCGCCTGGACCACTTGAGCGTTGGAGGTAACAAAAGGTTGCCATGACGACCGGATGCGGAGGAGGATGCTGGCGTCAGAGGCAGTGACACAAGCCAGCGCTCGTGGAGGAGGAGGAGGAGGAGGAGGCGAGGGCGGGGGAGGGACCGAAAAAAGCTGCGGGTTTTCCCCTCCCTCCCCCGCTTCCGGTCCAGAGGGGAGGATCGCCCCACTCAAACGCTCCCCTGAAGTCCCCCGGGCCCCAACATTCACACGTCAAAATCTGACCCGTGAAAACCAGAAGGGCTCCAGAAAGTAAAGGGGAGAGGGAAACTCTCCCTCTTCCTTACCTGCCATCATCCTTGGAAAACATTCCCAAAGCAAGAAGGGGGATATTAGTCACTCCCTGTCAGAGAAGGTGGCCTTCTGCAGGGGCGGCCCTAGGAATGCAGTCAAGCTGCGCTTTGGGGGCAAGGGGGGGGGCGTCTCGTCTTGTTAGTCGCTTGTCGCTTGGCCGCCAGAAATGGGGCTGAGGCAGGGTCTTTCGTACAGTATCTGCAAAAGATGCTTTAAGGGTGATGTGCCCGCCCTTGGGCAGATGGGGGCGCCCTTTGCTGGTCCGCCTCAGGCGGCCGAAGATGTTAGGCAATTCTGGTCTCTCTTCCCTCCATCCACTCACATGTATGATCTATTGGGAAACTCCTGTGTGCAGGGAGGGGGAGGCAGCCCCCCCTTCTCTCCCCGGATCCCTGCCGGCTCGATACGTCACAATCTCACCCGGGCTTCGTCCTCACGTTCCTACAGCCCCGTAGCCAGGATTCTAGATGCGGGTGGGCGAATATTTTTTCAGGATGGGCAACAATGTCAAATTTATATGTCGTGTATATATATAAGCAGCTGGGAGTTTGAGAGTGGGCGACCTGCTTACTCAGGGTGGGCTTCGTGGGGCGAGGGACGCGCTTGAGTCACAACAAAAGGGCGAGAAGACCTGCACGCTCAAATCGCAGGAATAAAAGGGAAACCAGAAGCCCGGTTTCGCACAGGCTAGGATTTTTACAAGACTCACGTCTGAAGCCACGCTAATAAACGTGTTTTCTGGATATGAGGAGTTCAGGTGTTGAGAGTCAGAAACTGGACAGGGCCTTCCCCCGAGAGTTGCCATGCTTTAACATTAGTTTTCACTCAACGCATCTAATGGTTTTTGCCAGAAGAAGGAATTGGTGTTTGGAAGCCATAACAGTTTAGAGCAGTTGTCAGCAAACTTGGCTCTCCAGCTGTTCTTGGACTTCAGTTCCCAGAAGCCTTGATCAGCAGGAGTGCTGACTTGGGCTTCTGGGAATTGCAGTCCAAGAACACCTGGAGAGCCAAGTTTGCAGACCCCTGGACTTTAGTGGAACCTCCATTATCAGGAGCAGTGTATGAGATGGTATGAAAAGCCTTTGTGCCATTGTCTGTGGCTTCTGGCAGGAAACAGGATGCGGGATCAGAATTTGCCTAAAAATGGACAGGGTACAAATTGTAGCCCCCTCTCTAAAAAAAACAACAACCAACAACTCTGCAGTTGCTTCGGCGAGTTCGTTTTCTCATTTCTCTCGCTGGAGAGAATTTCCTTGTAATCACAGTTAAGACAATAATATCTGGCTAGTAGCCCTCTAGCCTACGACAACCACCGTTTTGCGTAAGGCGAGATGTCCATATAGAATAAACTAACATTCACGTCTATGTGGTTAATTATGGTAAGTGTGACTTAGCGTACCTCCCCACCACCACCTGCTAATGAGGGGACCTTTACCGTATTTCACAGGCTGAAGCCTCTCCTGCCTTAGAATAAACAAATGAGAGGACACTAATGCCGTAATTGCTCAGATGAACTGCGCTCCTTTGCTAATTAATTATAAAGAGCCACGCCAGAAAAAGAGTCAAACCCTTGTCAGATGCAATAGCGTAAAAAGATGCTTGGCAGATTTGAAATATCTTTATTTCAGAGAAGCAAAGCGATTGTATAATGAGGCTGCATTTATAGAATAAATGAAAAATTGGGGGCGGAGGGGAAAAACACCTACCTTTTCAGTGAATAAAACTGAACTTCCAGCAAATTGTGTTAAAAGGACAAAGTGTCTATACCAGTGTTTCCCAAACTTTGGTTTTTGGACTTCAATTCCCAGAAACCTAAGTCAATTCTCCAAAGCACTGATCAGCCAATGTGTTGACTTAGGTTCCTGGGAACTGAAGTCCAAAAACCAAACATTGAGAAACACTAGTCCAGTGATAGCGAACCTTAGCACTCCAGCTGTTCTTGAACTTCAATTGAACTTCAATTCCCAGAAGCCTTGATCAGCAGGAGTGCTGGCTTGGGCTTCTGGTAATTGAAGTCGAAGAACACCTGGAGTACCAAGGTTCATCATCATTGTAGCAAGAGAGAGAGAGAGAGAAAGTTACTTTTGGAAAAATTGGAAGGCTGGTTTTGAAAGCCGCACAATATAATTGTTAAAGAACTTGTTGTTTTTGTTCAGTCCCAGTCGATTCTGACCCTTTGCAACCCCATGGACCACTGCACACCAAGCACCCCATCCTCCACCATCCTCCTCAACCCACCCAACTCTGTGCCTATTGTGTCAACAATACCATCTAGCCTTCTCATTTTTCTGCAACCTCCTCCTTTTGCCCTCAACCTTTCCCAGCGTCAAGGCTTTCTCAAGTGGATCGTCTCTTCTCATTTGATGTCCAAAGTACTTTACCTTCATCTTTACTATTTGACCTTCCAAGGAGCAGTCAGGGTTGATTTCTTCTAAGATCGACCGATTTGTTCTCCTTGCTGTCCAGGGGACTCTCAAGACTCTCCTCCAGCACCATATTTCAAAGGTGTTAGCTCAGGAGGGTTTTTGCCCCCTGGCTATGGCCCTGATATATCGATTTTATGAATCATTTCCACAACATGTCCTTTTAAGTAAGATTCCATTGGCAGACCAGAAAGATTTTGTTGTTCAGTTGCACAGTCGATTCCAACCCTTTGAGACCCTATGGACCATTGCCCGCCAGCCACCTGTCTTCCACCATCCTCTTCAGCTTGCCTAGCTTTGTGCTCATTCCATCCACAATACCATCTAGCCATCTCATTTTTGGCCGCCCCCTCTTCTTTTGCCCTTCACCTTTCCCAGCATCGAGGCTTTCTCAAGTGAATCTTCTCTTCTCATTTGATGTCCAAAGTACTTTAGCTTCATCTTTACTATTTGACCTTCCAAGGAGCAATCAGGGTTGATTTCTTCTAGAATTGACCTATTCTCCTTGCTGTCCAGGGTACTCTCAAAACTCTCCTCCAACACCACATCTCAAAGGCATCTATTCTTTTGTGCCCAGCTTTCCTTATGGTCCAGCTCTCACAACCATACTTTACCACTGGGAATACCATTGCTTTGACTGCAAATTTTTGTTTGCAATGTGATGTCTCTATTTTTAACTAAGTTCCCCAGGTTTCTCATAGTTTGTCTCCCAAGCATCAATCTAGAGGGATAGAAATGATATAATGAATGCATGATCATCCATGTGACCAACTTAAGTTAGGAGTTGGCAGCTTTTCTGCTTCGAGGTGACGGCGGCAGAATTAACCTTCTATAAACTTCCTGTCAGGTTGTCAACAGTTAAATGCCTGAAGAAGTGTAACAGTGGATTCATCTACTCTAAATTATAAAAGCAGACTTTGATAGTGTGTCCCTTTTATTTCAAATATGTCTGAGCAAACCTACTTAAGCAAGCAAGGAATCACCAGTATAATGCCTAACAGTTGACAATAGGAATCTTAGCTATCAAGTGTATGTTGTGTTCACTCTTTACGGATGAGAAATAAAGAAGTTGCAAGACCCTAAACAATTAATATCCAATTATTACAATGGAGATGGGAGTTGAGAAGTATTGGGTAAGCAGAAAGAAACAAACAGTACAAGTACTAACCATTGAACATGCACACACAAAATTTAAAACAGCCTCTGAATCTATCCCTTCAATCGCATTTGAAATCTACAGTCATTAGTAAAAGATTGCATTTTATCTCAGTGTTTTTAAATGGCAAATTTCTAAATTCCACGTCTCTGCTATAAACTTACAGGAATAGGCCCATCTACTTTTTCCCCAGAAGGCAAAAACCATGCTCAATGAAATATCTATCTGAAGCCAAGGGAAGGAAGCAGACTTGCTAAGTTAAGAAAGAGGAGCAAATTTAACAATGGAAGTCCCCTGTTGTATAGGACTTCTGTGTTGAAACAATGCTAACTACACAATTGCTTATTTGGACTACTCATGGAAATGCATTACTCACTGAAACCCATTACTACCAGAAACATGTACCAATGAAGATTTAATTTTGGCCAATGACAAAGCCAAGAAAGTGACTTCATTTTGGCAGTCCAAAGTTTGAGCTGGACACAAAAGAAGAATCGAAATGCTGTTCTGAAGCGGAAGTAGAATTAGGACTGTGGTTTCAGACATCAGTGAACTTAGCAGTAGCAATAGTGAATAACTCACAGTGACTAGTCATTTGGTATACATTAATGATAGTAAGGCATATAGCCAGTGCAGTGCAGGTTAACTGGTTTCACTTATTCTCATTGCTTCCTTCACTCACACACTTGAATACACACAAACACAGCTGGGTAGGATTGCTAAGCCACACCTCACCCTTTCAGCACATGCGTGCACATGTACACACACACACACATTTTCCAGCCACAAAATAGAAGTACAGAAGCCAATCTTTTACAAATGGTTCATTTTATTTATTGCTCCAAAATAAAAGCAAATGAGGGGAGGGATACCCAAAGGCTGAAAAATATAGGCGTGGGGGATAAGGATGCAAAGGAAACCATTCCCTAGAAATCCCATCTTTCTGTGTGGGGGAAGAATATACGTCTATGTTGGCTGTTCCCTAATGTGAATGGAACTAACAAGGGCCATGTGATCCACACAACTGAAAAACTGGGGAAATTAATCCCTTTTGCCCTTTTTTTAAATGCAAGAAAACACTCACAGAGGGGACAGCAGGCCAATAAATTAGTTCAACAATAACAAGAAATGAGAGAAGGAAAAGCAAAATTCCAATTTCCAGCCCCCTGTTGGAGGTAGGTGGGTGCATTTAGTTCTAAAAAGGAACAAACTTATATCCTTGGGAGTTCTAGGATTCCCTTTTTCCAAGATGGATGACTGGGCAATTCCATCAGCATTATTTCAAGCACTTATAATAGAGATAAGGTCTGAACCCCCAGGATTTGATTTCTTAAAAAGTTATCTTCATAAGTTTTGGCACTATGAAACTTGCTGTCTATTTTATTCAGGACTTCCAACCGATGAGACACACAAAATGCCTCTCAAACTATAAGCCAATAACACCATAATTAATAATTAAAGAGAAGTTGACAAAAAAAGAGGGAGGGGAAGGTTCATCTTTTGTATTTGTATCTTAAAAGAACAGATGCCTTTCTCTATATAATCCACAAAAGCAGCACAGTATTCTAATACTAAGTCTACATGGAATTTTCTTGGTAAAATGACACGATGAAGGCATCCGCTTTAAAATAAAATAAACCTTCAAAATTGATAATATAATTTTCAAAAAGTAAATATTTTTCTTTGCTTTATCATTCACGGGACAACATGAAGAGGTGGCTACTTCAGCCTCCAGTTATTTTATTGTTAGTCCTTTTTTTTTGTAAGCATATGAGACAAATGGAGAAATATACACTTTTTCTTTAAAAAGACTACAAACTATAATAAAAATAACAAATATTGGCACAATCATTGTTAAAAGCATATGTGACTTTCTTGATGGCTTTCAATGATTTATTCTTCACGAAAGACATAAACACTACCATCTGCCTATATTTATCCTTTAATAAAAGATTCCCATATAATTTCATTATAGTCCAGTGTTCTGTTTCCAAAAGAATTTTCTTAATAACAAAATGGCCTTTGCTTATTTCATTCTTCAAGGGACATGCTTGGGAATTGTGTTCATCCTGCATTTTAATTTTAAAAGACAGGAATGGTGAAAACTTTATTCTGAAAGCCCTAGCATCAAACACTTAGAAGTCCAAAAGCTAGGGCACATGAATAAAAACCCAATGCAAAGTACATAGTCATTAAAATAAAAAGGACATGGCCAAGAAGAAATTAGTGGGTTTATTCTGGATATGTTCTCTGTAAAAGAAAGGGTCTTCAGGAGTGAAAGAGTCTGCTGGGTTTTTTAAAACATCAGCAATGAATGGGTCTCTGGACTTTTTTAGGAGATAGTTATTCTAAGAAGCTACAGTTTTATTTTGCATTTAGAAGAGGAAACAACCCAGATGTATTCATGCTTCAGTCTCAGACAGAAAATCTGAATTACTCCCAAGCCCTTAACTGGTAATGAAATAATTGACATTGTGCTGCTTGGCCTAACAGTAGCACCAAGCTTCTTTGAGAAGTTCTAGCAAGTGTCTTATCTGATCAGTGATCATAATAAAGAGATTAAAACATCAGAAGAGCTGCAGATGTATCATCAGAAAACCTTTTATAGGCAATTTACTTACTAAGGCTTTAACCCACTGAAGGCAAGTCCCACTGAATACAACTGGGGCTCCCTTCCTAGTTATAGGACTAGAGTATAAAAGATACTAGTACCATTCTTAGTTTTTTGCAGGATTTCCCAAGTGTCCTGAAGTGCTATAGGGGTTGGTGCCCACTTTATGTTTCACAGCATACATGTCTCAACAAACTCCTTTGAAGTTACACATGCTGATTTTGTTTTTTTAGGTCCATGTAAATTCATTTTTTAAGGGGGGGGGCACACACCAGATTATCTATTACATAAAATGAAAGTCCAGCGTTCTGTGTCTATGCTCTTCTCTTTCCCAAATAGCAAATATCGGGTTTCTTCTAAAATATCTAATTTAATATCCACAGTTTTATGGACATTTATTGGCTGTACATTCCACTAACTTGATAGGACTTGTTTCTCTTTAAAAATAGGACTGTATCTGGTTTCTTTTACTCTGGCATCCATTTTATTTAAACATCTCTTACCAATCCTTTATTTTATCACTACTTTAGGATGAAATACAACCTGTTTAGAGAAAGGTCTCCTGCCAAGCCAATATACTGGATTTAGTGATGATACTGTACAACTGTCATCACATATATGTATTTAAATGGCAGCACCTACGATATCCAGCTTCTTAGAAAAAGAACAAGAAATAAAGTACGAAAGAAAGGAATGGGGACCAATTTCTCCTTTTCCCTCTCTCAGCCCAGAATAAAATAATAAATCAAGATAAGAAAAGAAGATAAGAGTATAAGTTAATAAATAAAAAGACAAACCAACCAACCAACAAATAAATAAATAAATAAATAAATAGTAAACAAATGGGTTAAGCCGGGTGTGTGCGTGTGTGTTTGTCTGTGAGAAATGCATTTGGCACATTGAAGAAGGTATTTACAAAGGGTGGGGGAGTGGACAGCGTCCAAATCTGGGAGTGAACAGTGAGGCAGCAACATGGAGAAAAAGGGAGAAAGCTCAATCTGTGGGGTAGAGAGGAGAAACTCCCTCTCTCCCTCCATTTCCTCAAGGGCCTCCAATACCACTTTCCACTGTTCCCTCTAAATAGAAATCAGACCATTCTTAGTTGCTGCTCTTAAACCCGCTTGGGGGGGAGAACGCAGGTCCTCTAAAGTCTTCTAGATGGAGACTTCATATTCTCTGGTGTCCTGCCAATGGATGTAAGTTGGAGAAAAAGAAGAAATCAGGTTAATATAATTGATCGTGATGGGCCTTGCAACGTTGTTTCACATGTAGCTTTTTTTAAAAACTACCTAGACATCAAAGGATTTTAGTTACTATAAAGCTAGTTTTGCTTTATTTACATAGTATATGCGATGGCCAACCTTGCTACTTCAGGTGTTTTTGGACTTTAATGCCCTGAAGCCCAAGTCAACACACCTGCTGATCAGGGCTTCTGGGAATTGAAGTTCAAGAACATCTGGAGTGCCAAGGTTGGCCATCACTGCCTGAGGTATGATCAGAGAAATGCAGCTTTTAAAAACATCAGCTGAAGAGGGACTAATAGGTGTCATAGAAATGAAAGAAGTTAACTTTTTCCAATACCTGCTTTGGTCATGCAATCATAGACTTGAAGTTACTGGAAGGGGGTCACAAAGATCACCAGTTCCAAGCTCCCGTAAGGCAGGAAGTCCACAGTGAAAGCATTCTTGATAGATGGCTGTTCAGTATTTACTTTAAAAAGCCAATAAAGAAAATCTACCATGTTTGAGATGGTGTGTTTCATTTTCAAATGATTCATAGTATCAGGAGGTTTCCTCCAATGTTTAGTCAAAACCTCCCAATCTGAATCCATTAGTACAGGTTTCTACCCTCTTCCACATAACAAACTAATTCCATCAGTTGCTGGGTCTGGAATTTGTGCACCTTCTTGTTAGTTGCAACATGAGGGGAATAGGGAGGTTCAGTTTCATGTCTATACATCTGACCTAGTACAGTCAAACATCGTATAACGAGTGTTTCGCTTAGCGAAAAACTCGCATAACGAGCAAGTTTTTTGCTAAGCGGTCTGACTTGCATAACAAAAATTTTTGTTATGCAAGTTGGACTTTCCCTATGGAAAAACTCACATAACGAGCATTTCTATGGGAAAAACTCGCATAGCAAATTTTTTCGCTATGCGAGTTTTCCCCCTTGAAATGCTCGTTATGCGAGTTTTTCCATAGGAATTTTGTTTGTTTCGCATAGCGAGCAACCTTGGATAACAAATTAAATTCGTTATGCGAGGTATTACTGTATCTATTTTAGTTCTAGCCCCCATCTCTGCACTTCTCTCTGGATCTCATGGAGTGGCAGATCTGTTGCTTAGAGGGACTGTTTAATTGCCTCCAATCATAGAAGCAGAACACAAAGCAAATAGAAAACCAGTATTTCCCAACCTTTGGTTTTTGGACTTTAATTCTCAGAAGCCAAAGTCAATTCCCCAAAGCACTGATCAGCCAATGTACTGACTCAGGCTTCTGGGAACTGAAGTCCACCAGTGTTCCATGGAATATAGTTTGGAAAACTTTGTAGTAGACAAACAAAGCAAGCTTCCAAGGTGCTATCTCATACAAAGGGGAGGACATTCCTGTAGCAATGGCCCCAAACATCTCACTGTTTGGTGGCACGATGGAGAACCCTTGTGGCATAATGGTTAAATAACTGTACTGTAGCTGGAACATTGTGAATTCAATCATGACAGGGATCAAGGTTGTCTCAGCCTTCCATCATTCCAAGGTCGGTAAAATGAGTACCCAGCATGTTGGGAGCAAAATGCTAATTACTCTATGAACTGCCCAGAGAGTTCACAAAGCGCTATGGGGTGGTATATAAGTGAAATTGCTATTTCTTGGAAAGCAAGGTGTTCACAACAGATTACGCTCAGGTTCAAGTCCCCAAGCTGTTCTTCTTGCAAATGCCACTTAAAAACAACGGACTACAGGGCTCTCAGATGGCCAAGCATGCAGCCAGTATGCAACTCACCCCAGCCTCATAGAGAGGGTTGTTGAAGTCAGACTCAACGGTGATAGGGCTGTAACTGTGGGAGCTGGAGAAAGAGAAGCCAAAAAGGGTTTTTCCTTGAAACCTGCAATGGAGGGTGGGGAGAGAAGACAATGAGAGGACAGATTCAAATAGGCAGGCAGGGTTGTTGAGAAACTACTCCTATTCCCTATTAACATAGAGCACAACCCTGGGTCTTTGTATGCAGAAGGAAATCAAAGGGGATTAACTCACAGATAGATAGGCATGGGATTACAACCACAATCCATCTTTTTTTAAAGGGGAGGCACAGCATACACTTTGCATGCATAAAACTGGGCTAGGAAAGACCTCTCTCTGAAAACCCACAGAACTGCCTGAAACAGAAGCCCTGGCTGGGACCAATGCACACTTTTGACACCCACAACTGGACTTGTGTTGTACCAAATGACCAAAGACACTGGAACACAACTACAGCTTTTTCTGCAAGTATAGGTGTGGTCCTTTTCTCTGTAAAACTGCTTTTATAAGCAAAAATGAGATAGCTAGATGGTATTGTAGACACATGGGCACAGAGCTGGGTGGGTTGAGGAGGATGGTGGAGGACAGGGGTGCCTAGAGGGCAATGGTCCATGGAGTCGCAAAGGGTCGGAATCGACTGTATGACTGAACAACAAAATAAGCACAAGAGCAGTTTCTCTGGTCAGGTGGCAATTTATTATCTAAAGCAAAGCAGCAAATAACAGAACAGAACAAAGTCTTATCTAATACAAGGGTGCCCAGAATTTTTGGGCCATGAGCTGACCACACCTCCCAAACAGCTGATCAGGTCAGTCATATGGTTCCTCCCACCACAAGAGGAAGTAAAATGCACCCACGCTTGCACAGAATGAATTTATGGCAGCGTTCTGCACATGCGCGTTTTACTTCCACATCTGGGAGTGGCGAGGGCATCAGAGGACTAGTGTAGAGGTAAAGGTCACCCTTACTCAAAAGCCAGCTGTATCCAACTCTACAGTTCAGTGCTCATTTCTGTTTACAGCCAAAGAGCCAGCACTGTCTGTATCTGCAGATGTTTCCATGGACTCGTGGCAGGCATGCCTAGACACCCAAGTGCACTGAATGCTGTTTACCTTCCAAATGAAGTGGTACCTATTTATCTATTTGCAATTTCTTGCTTTCAAATTACAGTAAAACCTCACATAAAGAATGCATTGCTTAGAGAGTAACTCACTTAAAGAGCAGAATTTTCTCTGAATGTTCGCTTCACTTAACAAATAAATCTAACAAAAAACTCCCTTAATAAATAAATCGGGATTTGCAATCCCCCCTCCTAGAAGTCACAATTGGTCACTTACAATGGTGTTTCGCTTAAAGAGCAAACTCGCTTAAAAAGCAATCCTGTGGAACGCATTATGCTCTTTAAGCGAGGTACCACTGTACTGGGTTGGCAGGAGCTGGGACAGAGATGAAAGCTCACTCTGTCATTCAGCACTTGGGTCTCGACCTACCAACCTTCCAGTCATCAAGTTCAACATCTTAACCACTAAGTCACTGCAGTTGCTCTAGCATATAGACTTGAGGTTAAGTCTCTAGATTCTAGGCAGACCCAATGCCAACAGACCTCTGTTTCCAAAAAGAAACCATGGATTTCTAGCTCCACAAGACAATTTAGCTTGTGATTCCCCTGGCACTTGCCAACCAAATTGCTGCCTTTCAGAGGATCAATTCTCCCTCACTAATAAATAGGATTGTTCTCACTTGGTGTAGTAGATGTAGATTCCACCAATCAGAAGGATAACAAGGATGATGGGCAGGAAAATAGCCAGGGCAATGTTGCCACCTTCCATTTGGTGAGAAGGGTCTGTCGTTTGAGTGACTACAGAAGAGAGAAAAATCAAGAGTGGGGACGATATCATGGCTGTGAAGCAGAGCAACCTCATTGTCATTCCTTCACTATCCTTCATTATCCCTTTCCATTTTTTTCCATCCCACAACCATCCACAAAGGTTACCTTCTAGTTTCCGGCCATCCAGTAACTCCTCATAGGCCACTGGTTGTGAGGGGAAAAAGAACAAGAGTGCATTTAGAGAATGAAGAGGAATCAAGCACGACCAAAGTCATGTGGGATAAGGCAGGGAACCTACTGGGATGGTAGAGATGGAGGCAACGTACCTTTGCACAGGGGAGGCTGGCTGGTCCACTGGGATGGATGCCCTGGTATGCAGGTGATGGTCACTTCACCAATAAGCTCGAAGCCCTCATAGCAAAAGAAGCGCAAGGATTCGCCGGCCTGGTAATGGTGCTTGTAAAGCGTTTGGTACCCATTCTCCGGGACACCAGGGTTCAGGCAGGGCTCATATTTCACTGCCAAAGAGACAAAAGGTTTTCATTCCCAACCCTAACGTATGCTTGCTGGTGTGAGATACCAACATAAGACCTCTCAGAGAGACAACAAAACAAGACTAACACGACTACCATTTTAAAAAATCTCAACATAAGACAGTTACCCCTCTAAACATATAGAGGCTGGCTGGAAGTATAGAGTGGGGCTTGGAAAAGCCACAATGGTTGGGGGATATGGGAAGTTTTAGTTCCCAAAAGTTATCTGTCTCTCCTGTTGTGGTGCTACAAGAGTTCTAAGGCAAGTATTCAAGATAAGAAGCTGCAAAAATGATGTAGTGCCTCAGCTTCCAGCTTCTGTTGCATTTGGTGGTGGTGCTAACAGAAACTGAGCTGTTTATTATTTTCTTACTAGGCCTTCCTTGCTTGAAAGCCAGTCATATCTGACTCCAGGGTTTGGTGTTCATCTCTGTTTATAGCCAAAGAGCCAGCGCTATCTGTGTCTGCAGATGTTTCCGTGGGCATGTGGCAGGCATGACTAAACACTGGAGTACACAGAACGATACTTACCTTCTCACTGAAGCAGAATTTATCTATTTGTAATTTATCTACCTATTTATCTACTTGTAATTTCTTGCTTTTGAACTGCTAGGTTGGCAGGTACTTGGACAGAGACAGGAGTTCACTCTGTCATGCAGCACTTAGGCCTAGAACTGCTGGCCTGCCGACCTTCCAGTCATCAAGTTCAGCATCTTAACCACTAAGCCACTACAGTCCCTTGTTTTCTTGCTAACAGGACTTTATCTGCATGGAGAATAGCTACAGCAGGCAGCACAATTGGAGCAACACAAAATGCCAGCAAACTACAAGCTATTTGTGCAGTTTTGTTCTATTCACACCACCACAGAAAAAGATCAATGCTACTGGAATTTTCTATCTCATGTACCAGAATAGTTTAGTTGGCTTTGGTACCTCTTATCATGACCCTATTGGGATGGATGCCATTTGATTCACTGCCTCAAATAAGGTCTTGAGCTGACCCTGGTTCAACTAGCTCTGAGACAACTTTCTCAATATATTTAAAGAAATGTATATTATTTTTCATAATGCTTAAGGAAAAGGATGAAACATGCCAAGCTTGAACAAATCATTCATGCCATGAACCAGCTTTTCTCAAGATGGTGTCCTCCAGCTATGTTGGACTACAATACCCACAATCCCACAGCTAGCATGCCGTAGGTGGTAAAAGGTGCCAGGAAATCAGCCAAGCACACAAGACAGGCAGGATTTCAGCCAAGCCAATCTGCATTGGATTTCCTTGAGCTCCAACTGCTGTTAAACTTCAAACGCCACCCAAAGTTACCACCATCTTTCTTTGGTTCTGCACATGCATGAATCTCCTCCACATATATGATTTTGTCTCTTTGATAAGGGCCTCCTCAGCCCTGTTTACTCACAGACACATTTGGGCACTCGATCGCTCCATTTGGGGGTGCCTGTGTCCCGATTATAGCAGGTCAGGGTGCTGCTGCCTTCCACCATGTAGCCCTCGTGGCAGAAATACTGGACATGGGAACCGATGGAAAATCGTCGGTCTGAGACGCTACGTTTGCCATTGCTGATTTCACCGGGATCAGCGCAGTTTATAACTTGGGAAAGGAGGACGGGGAGAACAAACAGAATGAGTCTGCAAAGAATGCTCTCTCATTGTATTCCTTTTACTTCCCATTGAAGGTATCACACCTGACAATGTGTGAACTAATACTCTTCCAACAACCACTTTAAAAATAATCTTCCAATTACTATGTAGAAGCTGAATGTGATATCTAGGAGTCTTTCAGTTTTTGTTCTTAAGTAAAATAAGTTTGTCATCCCAACCATAGAATCCCCTGTACAGACTATGATGATTGTCTGAAAATACAAACTAAACAGGATTATGGACAAAGCCTTCTGAATTAAAGATTACTTCATAAATCTGTGTTGAACCCACTCCTTTCCTTCCTAAGACAAATCACAAGTTCTTGGTTTCTGCACCTAGATGTTCTTCCTCTGGTACTTTTCTATCCTCCTCTTTCACCTTTCTACTACCCCAGTCTCCTTGCCAGCACATTCTGAATCAAGTAAGAGAAGGAAAATGTAAAATGAAATAAAAGACTGGCATTTCTAGAATATCAGCCCCAGAGGTGGTTGTGGCAAAAAGACTTACTCTTCTGGCAGGTGGGAGGACTATTGCTCCATGACAGGTCCCACTGGCAAGTGAGGATATCAGATCCCACAATGTCATATCCTGGCTCACACTGGTATGTCACCACTGTGCCGCGGATGACGGCGGCATGAGAAGCTGTGCGCCATCCAAACTCCACCTCAGGTAGTTCAGGGCAGGTATCATTTCGTGGAACCTCTGCCAGGTAGGAAAGTGAGAAAAGAATCAGGAACTGCCTCACATCATTAATTGCCTCCTCATTTTATCTATCCTTTCTTGTCTTAACTTTTCTACCACATGCTGGGAGTTTTGTAGGTTCCCCAAAGAATCAGTTATCCTTGAATTAACAGTCCTTGAACTCACTTTAGCATAATTTTTATACACCCCAAAGGTAAATCAGAGATATACTGAAAGGAAGCCGTAGATGACAGACAACATAGGCCAGTGGTGACGAACCTATGGCACGCGTAGCAGAGGGGGCACTCAGAGCCTTCTCTGTGGCATGCGTGCCACTGCCCCAGCACAGAGTTCACTCTGCCCCTGCCCAGCAGCTCAATGGGAACACTTCCTCCCTCCCCCAGCAGAGTTTGCCCCACCCCTCTGCCCAGCACTCAAATGGAAGTGCTTCCTTCCTCCCCCAGCACAGAGTGGGTTTTGAGTTGCAGTTTGGGCACTCGGTCTCTAAAAGGTTCTCCATCACTGACATAGGCAATACAAGTGGGTATCTATTTCTGGTGAGAAGATTTCACAATTTCATAACAGATACCTGTGAAGAGAAAAATCAATTCATTCCAAATGTGCTGTCAAAAGGACACTTTATACATATGATGGACTACCAGAAGGAAAAAAAATGGGTTTTAGATCAAAGCAAGCCTGAACTCTCATTAAAAGGGCAAATGATCAAAATGAAACTGATCATACTGAAGATGTACTATCTATCTACATGTTCATTTATATTTTTGTATCCCTCTATTGAGTAAAGAGACTCAACAGAGCATATGACATATAAAAATACAGATGTTTAAAAATCACAATAAATTAAGATACTGAAATCAATATACAGTTAAACCTAAACAACATTACAGACTGCTGGTTAAAGCAAATTAAAACAAATTTAAAGCATTCCTTACTAAAACCTCCAATCCTGCCAGGGCATTCACTGACTAAAGTACAGTATTGTGAATTTAAAAAGACCCACTGGAGAAGACAATTATGCTTGGAATACAGTAGAAAAAGAGAAATAACAAATATGACATAGACCAGTACTGGCGAACCTTGGCACTCCAAGTGTTCTTGGGCTTCAATTACAATCAGCCCAAGTCAGCACTCCTGCTGATCAGGGCTTCTGGGAATTGGAAGTTCCAGAACACCTGGAGTGCCAAGGTTCACCATCACTGACATAGACTGACTAGGTTAAAGGAAGCTATGGCTTTAGTTGTAAGAACTGAGTGGATCTGTCAATGATACAAGCTTTTAGAAGTCAATAATTAATAAAATCACCATAAATCAAAAAGCAACTGAACAACATAACAACAGTTCCTTTAAGTTTTACATACAACTCCAGACAAGGTTAGAAACAAAAACTGGTGTTAGAAGGAGGAGGGTATTATCTCTTCAATTTCTTGCTGAAATTGACAAAATGAATATTTTCATTTTTCCTCTCTGAACTTTGATTTTCCCTCCTGCCACCTAGCTGTTTGGACTTTCTTCCATTCCAAATGGAAATCTCAGATAAGCAGGCAAAATCAGATCCTCACACCCATATGATATTGTGGTCATTTTGAACTTTAAGTGAACAAAGGAGTAAAAAGTTCCCCCTCCCCATGTCTCTGTGTACATGCCAGGATACAGGTAGAATTGGGTTGGTATCCAAAAGACTAGATAAGACCAGGTCTGCACTACTGTGAATATTGTGTACAGTATTTGGCTGGCTGTCTCATGGGCCTGGTCTATAAAAGACTCTAGATCATTGCCTCTCTTGCTCTAAGAAAGGGATGCCCCAATTTTTTGGGCCACAGGCTGCTCATGTGGTTCAGCAGGCTGGCCACGTGGTTCAGCAATCTGTTTTGCAACTGGATGAGATAGATTTTAAGCTGCCATTTTCTCTGCTTAAAGTTTAAAAGGATCCTATATGCATGCATACAATAAAGCCTTTCTCTCTCTTACTTTTGGTGCACATATTCCTTTTGGTAACCCACACGAGCTGCAATTTGCTCATTTTTGGCAACAATATAATGCAAACTTTAATGTGCCATAATTACCTCTGGCTTCAGTCTGCTTTCGACCTGGCAGCATAAATTACATTCACTATAAATGCATCTGAATAAAGATATGGGCTTTCATCAGAATTTTTCCCGCAAAGCTTGGAAAATTCACCTTTTGGGGTAAAAAAGCTACTGGTCATGCTGACTGACAGACTTCAAGAGTTGCTGGGGTAAAAGTAACTATTACTATTTCCAAGCTCTTTCTTCTCAATTCCCTTCTACCTACTTCAGAGAGGTTCTTTTTTCCATACCTTTGTATCGCACCAGGAATCCTTGGCTGAGGCCAAAGAGGGGGTCCCCAGGATCTGACTGGAACTGGAGCGTAACCGCTGGGCCGGAAGAGTACAGGCTGAAGCGAGGATGTGGGCCCAAGTACTGGCCAAGGATCCGTGCAGTTAAGTCTCCCCCATCGAAGATAGTCAGCACGTCTGACTTGCGGATGTTGAGGCTGGCAGAAGGGAAAGAGCACAAGAAACGGAACAGTAATTAAAAGAGGAAGTTGAAGAACAAAGGGGCAGGGTATGCCTACTTGTACTCGTTTGACATTTATCTTTTCCAAAAGTACAACGGGGTGAGTGCGAGGACAGATGAATAATGGATGGATAGAAAGAGAACTGCAGGCTTTCACACACCATTAAATATTTGGGATGGGGGAGTGGATTTTTTTTAACAGGAAATTGGGTTTTACCATAGAAATAAAGATGATTTATTTTACATGGATCAGAGCTTGGAATACATTTCTCTGAATTCTTGTTGAGTGTCCTAGCCTGGAAGATTCTGAGAGCTGCAGTTGTTTTTCTAAAAATAATTTTCCCATGCTCTGCCGTGGAGTACCTCAGTTTGGTGTGTACACAGTGAAGGCTTGGAGGTGCATCCTAGAGATCTGGACAATCAACTTTATGCTGGAAAACAGCAGATATTACATTGATGTCTACTCTTTCTGGGGACTGCAGTGGCTTAGTGGTTAAGAGGCTAAACTTGACGACTGGAAGGTCGGCAGGTCAGCATTACTGCAGCTCCTGCCAACCTAGCAATTCGAAAGCAAGACATCGCAAATAGATAAATAGGTACCACTTTGGCAAGAAAAATAACAGCATTCCATGTGCTCTGGCTGCCACATGATCACGGAAATGTCTGCAGACTCAGATAGTGTTGGCTCTTTGGCTGTAAAGAGAGGTGAGTACTGCCCCCTAGAGTTCGACACAACTGGCTTTCGAACAAGAGAGACCTAGTTTTCCGTAACAGTTACATAAAGCGTGTTGGCCAAAACTAATTATCTGAAGTTACAGGGATAGGACTGATTTAAACATAATAGCTTCCCTCCTAGAAATTTTAAATTTTTTTTCCTGCAGAGGTGAGGATGTTGCTTCAGAGGTTTGTTTGCTCAATTGCCACCTGGATTACAAAAGATATCCTCTTATTAGATTAAATTTATAGAAGGGTCTTGCCTTGCCACATTTAATGGATGAGATGAATGACATCCACAACCAATCAAATTGTCCTTTCAGAAGACTATGAAGACAAGATGGGATGTCCATGACTGGGACATGCAGATCCTCCCTCCAAAAAGGGGGCAGTGGTGGATGATGGCGGCAGTGACAACGGTACCTACATCTCAATGTCCAGCAGCACTCGCTTCTCTTCCTGCACCCGGATGCCCCAGACACAGTCCTGGCCTTTCCCATAGGATTGGGGCCAGTCAGGGGAAAGTACCACACCTGTGGACTCAGAGAGTTCCCCACCACACAGAGCTGGTGGGAAAGAGGCACATAATTAAGAGGAAGATACCCATGGGGCCAAATGATATATCTACCCAATCAAACCTATAATAATTTCTAACCACATTCTTTTGAGTCAAGAAAGAAACTGCATAGGGGAAAAGATGCCGAACTTGATGACTGGAAGGTCAGCATGTCAGCAGTTTAAGACCCAAATACTGCATGACAAAGTAAGCTCCCATCTTTGTCCCAGCTCCTGCTAACCTAGCAGTTCAAAAGCAAGAAATTGCAAGTAGATAAATAGGGACCACTTCAGTTGGAAGGTAAACAGCATCTATGCAGTCCGGTGTCTAGTCATGCCTGCCACCATGTTGATGGAAAGGTCAGCAGACACAGACAGTGCTGGCTCTTTGGCTATAAACAGAGATGAGCACCGAACCCTAGAGTCGGGTATGACTGGCTTTCGAGCAAGGGAGACCTTTACCTAGTTGGTCAAATTATACCCACATCCACACACCAGCAAAACATCTCCATGACTAGGAAAGAGGAATGAAATGCCTTACAGACAGCAATTCCCACCATCCTTTAGAATTAGCTATATGGGCTGGTGCTGAAGTTGAGATATGGTGAACTCTGGAAAGCAACTAATTCTTACTCGCATGGCCATATTAAAAGGCCTTGAATCATTCTTGCACACGAAAAACCATACTCTGCAGGGCTCAGAAAGGTGACGGCTGGGATAAACTGGTCAATTCCAGAGACTCCCTTGTGTGGATGCTGGAAGAAAGAGTGGACCAATCTGCCCCATCAGCACAAACAGAAGCAGGACAATGGAGTCTCATTAGACTCTATTAAAGAGAACACCCATTACTATCTTCAGATGACACCCATTTTTATCAACGACATAAAGACATCTTAGTGTACTCATCCATACAGCTTGTTTCATTGATTGCTTTTATGCATCCATAAGGCAAAAGTATGGGAGGGAAAAGATGGAATAGAAGCCTTACTAAAATGCCTTAAAAGTCAGAGAACTGAGCTGATTACCTTTGCAAGTGGGTTCACTTTCATTCCAACGAGGGTCTCTAGAATCAATGCACTCGATGGCAGAAGGTCCCTGTTCAAGCATGTATCCGGCACTGCAGGCAAATTCAACCACCGTCCCCAAACGATATAGTGGGTCTGATGTACTGAAATTGCCATGAGCTAGGAAGGGTTCATAGCATCGATCTTCATCAAAAGCTATCAAGGAAGGAGAGCAAGAAAGTTTTAAAAGCTTCCTCAAATGGTAACCAAGTCCTGCTTGTTGTAGCATTCCCTCCGGCCAGGAGATGGAAGTAGCAATGCAACTATCACTGACTAGAAGCAACGAATTTACTCATGAGTTATATTAACATCAATATAATAAAATTTAGCCATATGACTACTGCTGCTTCTTAATTATAGTTTCTTAACAAATTTAATTCTTGCCTGCTTGTAATTTTACATCCTTGTATTTTGTATTTATGGATGCATAAACAGCGTTCAGTGCATTCTGCTGTCTAGACAGGCCTGCCACATGCCCATGGAAAAGTCTGTAGATGCAGACAGCACTGGCTCTTTGACTATAAATAGAGATTAGCACTGAACCCTAGTCAGATACGACAGGCTTTCAAGCAAAGGCAACCTTTACATTTACTTATTTTGTATTTCAACTTCTATATATTTTATTTATTGTATTCTTTCGTCACTGCCCTGGGTGGTATGTAAATTTAATAAATCAATCAATTCATAAACTCTCATTTCTCTTCCTTCATGTCTCTATGACCCAGAGTTTCCTCAAAGCTGCTAATCATCAGAACACCTTAGCCACGTGTCTTCATCAGCTTCCCCCAGACTCCTTTTTCTTCCATCAAAAATATACAACCCTTCCTCATCTTAAGCAATTTTCTCAGAACCTTCTGATTGCTAGAGCCTTCTTCACTCAATTCTTTCTCTCCATATTTCCAAATTCTTCTGTCTCCTACTTTCTACCTTTTCCCAACATTCTTGCTTTGGTCCTCTTTGTCCACAAGCTTCCAGAGAAGTGACTCCCTCTGTGATGTTGCCGTCCCATCCATGGGGTACACAGAAAGAGCCTCCTCGAAGACTGTGGTATTTTTAAACCACAGTCGGTAGTACCCTGGTAATGGCCACTTTGCATTGCCCGCTAATCTTTCTCATACTAGGTCGGACAAATGGAACTGCAGAATGAACCCACCAAAAGGTGCCTTCATTTTGGCAGTTTCATGTCTGGCCTATACATGGAAGAAGAAAAATCCCATCCATATTGATATTTAAATTTCCCTCATAGAATACAGACCACAAGATCTCTGAGCAACTTGCATGTGCCACCCACCCATCTCAACTCATCAGCATCCCAATATCATGACAATATAGGTCATCTAACCCAAGGTAAGGGAGATGTACTGTCTGTGTTTCCATAACGACCTGCCTTCATCATTTTTAAGGATTTGTGATCAGAGGTAGAGATCTTCTCACCTTCGTAGCGCAGGCTAAGGATGAGAGGCGTGGCTGGACCCTCACTGGTCAGTTCCACAGTAAGAGACTGGGCATCGCTCAGCAAACCCCGTTCTGGAACGTCATCCATGTCAGAGTCGTAGATGATAGGAGAAAAGGCGCTGCTCCCACTGCGGATCATTAGTCTGAGGACGAGAAAAGATTTAGGTGACTGAGCCTGCTCCATTTTCCTGAGGTGTACCTTCTCATGCCCTTTCAAAAATTACTAATTACCTCCACTCGGGGGGAAATCATTATAAGCTATCTCATTACTGTAATTCACTACATTTCAAAATGAGTTCATTATCTGTGTTGTTATTGTTTGTTAGTTTAAATTTTAAAAGGCACAAGGACGATGTTTTATTGTTCCCCAAGGAGTTAAATTATTATGGTTAGTTTCAGCAATACAGTATTAAGATCGAATACTGTAGTTTAATGGCTCAGTTAATGAATTAAACCACAAACTACATTTCTTAACATTTTAGCATCAACACATTAACCTGTCTTAGCGATTTAGCACTAATGCAGTGGAACTACTGCTACTGTTTCCAAGTGCTGGTCCCACCATCATGTCAAGGGGTCCCTCTGTATCTCTGTGAGCCAGTAGTTTTCTCTTCCAAACCCTACAGACCAGCTGCTTTGATGGAATTCCCTTTCACCAGGGGGTGGCCAGGGTGGGCGTTGCCCACCTTGAGCTACCAGTTTGTCCACCCTCAAACTCCCGGCTACTTATATATATGAAATATATATATGATATTGTTGCCCATCCTGAAAAGAATATTCACTCACCCACATCTAGAATCCTGGCTACGCCCCTGTTTATTCCCTGCCTTGTTTGCCTTCCTCTTCCGCTCTGCCTTCAACTTTTTCTTTGCCATTACCCTCTTCTGCTTCCCTTCTACACCTTCCCCATTTTCTTCTCCCAATTCTTTCCCTTCAACAACAATGGTTTCCTCCCTGTTTCCCATCAGCGCTCAATTTTCCACCTTATTGCTTCTACATGACCTTTGCTTCCATCCCATGGCACATTTCAATATCCCGTTCGCTCACTTGTCATTATCCTCATCCAGGGCCACTCTTTCGAAGTGCAGGTGCAGCCGTTGGCCTTCAGGCGCTTCCACCAACCATCTGCACGTCAGGTTCCGACCACCACGAGGCCCGCCTGGTGCCTCAGGAGCCACGATACGGCCACGAGTGGCATTGTGAACTGCTCCTCCACAGGAAGCTAGTAGCAAAGAGAACTAATTATTGTTACTCTTTTTAAAATTTCTCTAGCATACACAGCATGACACATGGGCTTCACACCCACCCTGATATTTGCTCACCCCCACAAGATAAAAAAACTCATCGAAGACTCAACCAGATGGGTGTTTTCCCCACTGTTTGGCGCACTGCAGAGGTGGATTGGTCCACCCGTGTTTTTTTCTGGTGACCACATGACATAATCGCAGGCATGGACCAATATGCCCCCAGAGTTTCCCTACCTACAGTATTTTTGAGTCCATGTCAGAAGGTTATACCTTTTTGTTGGTGCAAGTAGTAGTGCTCTAGTTTAATCCAATCCCACCACATGCAGTCTCTGGGAATAGACAAAATCAAGCCTTGCAGCTGCTAAAGTCACCTTTACGGTGTCAATTGACACCTTTACAGTGTCAATTTCCTGTATTGTGAAGTGGCTTAATAAGCAAACAGCTTCAGGATATTGGCAGATTGAACACTTTCCCTGCTCCTCTGCAGAGGGGCAAGGAAAGTTAACATACTATTTTTTTAGTCTGCTAGATGATTGCTGATGAACTGAACCATTTAAAAATTTTAAATATATTTTCTTTTCCTTTGTGTGAAATGCTAAGCAAAATTGCAGCTGCACACAATTTCTCAATTAGTGCTACATACAAGTCAAAGAAAATATTTATTTTAAGTTTAATATAAGTGACTCAGCATATCAGCGATGGGCTAACAGATACAAAAACACCCACCAATTTCACTCCCTCTCCCCTTCCAATGAATTCCACAAGCCAATTATGCACCATGTAAAAGAAATATTTTCCTTTCATTTGTTTGGGACATATCGACCAGTATCCGACAGTGAATCCCAAACAGGGCTGTACACGTTGAATCAATTGCTTAACAGTAACTCAACACATATGTAAATCCCTCGCAAGATGGCAACTAATCCATCGAACAACCCTAGTTTTTAGTCTCTTGAGAAAGAGAGAATTGTTCATCTTCTTGCATCACATGTACGGTAACTGTATAAATTCTTGCCACTGCAACTTCACAGCAGCAGAACATTTATCCCTCAATACTATGAACAACAAGTGGAAAAAGGAAGTTGCTCACACTTTAACCTCTTGCTACGTTAGTCATTGGTCTATGCTCCAGGTGTTCTTGGACTTCAATTCCCAGGAAACCTGATCAGCAGGAGTGCTGACTTGAGCTTCTGGTAATTGAAGTCCAAGAACACCTGGAGTCCCAAGATTGGCCATCACTGGGCTACAACAACTTCCAGAGGTTCAGGAACAGCATATGTGCATCTTAGTACTTTGGAGAGATGTAACCGCTCCCATGCTCTGCGCCACAAACAATGCTTTTCTTTTTAAAAGTTTTTTTAAAACAAAGGAATCCCCATTGTACTCTTAATTTAAAACAATGCAAAGACCCAGTAGAAGGCATGGATCTTTTGCCTGAAATCATGGCAAAATTGTCATAGTACACACACTCAGGGAGATCAAGAGGGTCTCTGAATCAACCCTAAACCCCATAACTTAAACACCGAGGTATTTGGCAAGGGTGCTGGGGGACACATTTGATTGCCGACCTGTCCTTATTATTGTGGCTTTGCAACTAGGTTGTATCAGCCAATTTATTTATTTATATTTATATTTGTTTAATTGTTTATCGTCCTCCTCCTCGAAGGAACCCAGGGCGATTTCCAACAATTTTAAAAACACTTAAAAAATTAAAAACTTTAAAAAACTTAAAAACTTAATTAAAAGCTAGGTATTATAACTTGGACATACTGGGGGTCAAACCATTCAACTGGCTGGGGAAATTGAACCATCCAGTCCTTTCAACTTTCAACATCTGTCCTTTCAACTTACCCACACATGCAGGGCTGGTACCACTCCAGCGGGGATGGCTGACATTGAGACAGATGAGTGTCTCTTCACCCCGCAAGTGGAAGCCTGACTCACACTTGAATGTGGCAGAACCGCCTGGGTGGAGGTCAGTAACCATCACATCCCCATTCTCAGGTCGGCTGGGGAAGCCACAGCTGAGCAGAAAAGCTAGTAGTGGATCAGTGGACAGGGGATAGCAAAAGAAAAAGAATTAAGAAACCCCCACATATTTAGAAGCCAAAACCAATGAGAACATGGCAGAGCAGGCAAAACTTGTGTTGCTGATTGATACGTCATCGGACACTGTGCTTTTGTATTGTTTAATTATCTCAGTTATTATTGAAGTGTTTTTGTATTGTGCTAATTTGATATTTTGTAATTGTAATTTTTTGTTTTGAAATGTTTCTGAAAATTTTTTTTATACCATGTCATTGTAATTGTGATACGTATTTTGTTTCTTTGTTACCCACCCAGAGTCGCTTTGCGAGTGGGGACGGCATACAAGTTGAACAATTAAATTAGATTAAAATTAAATTAATGGCTTTTACTACAATCAGGCCAAGATTTGCATAAAATTCTTCTCAGCTTAAAAGACATTACGTTAACAGCTGACTGACACATTTCATTTTTTGTTATGACAATCTTACTCTGAATTTTTTTACACCAGACTGTGTCAAGCATAAATTAGTCTCCAAACATTTTGTACATGCCCACCCTTGTTTTAACAGAGATGGGTAATGTCTCTTCTTTACCTTGGTAGTGAAATTTGAAGATTCCGGGTGTGACAGTGTGGTAGCTCTGGAAGTGTATCAACACCTGGTTGGTTGGACTACGGATCACTTGCCCCTCAACCATCAATGACTCATTGGCCAAGACAACAGGCTTCTCTCCTCCTAGACCTTCTACAGTAAGTGAATCCTCCTTTGATAGGTTCAAACTCTGTACCTGGTAGTAAAAGATACATAGAGTCACATGAATAGTCTTGGATTGAGGGGGTGGCCAATGAGGAACTAGAGAAAATGAATAAAGATTACAGTATTCTAAACCACATAAAACGTAGAAAGTTAGGACACTTAATGATAAATGAAGAATACAGACTACAGTATTAGGTAAAAGTAAGGGTTGTGCTTGCTTGAAAGCCAGTTGTACCTGACTCTAGGTTTGGTGCTCTTCTCCGTTTATAACCAAAGAGCCGGCAGTGTCTGCATCTGCAGACGTTTCCATGGACATGTGGCAGGCATGCATGGAACACTGCTTACCTATTCATTTACGTGCAATTTCTTGCTTTCAAACTGCTAAGTTGGCAGGAGCTGAGACAGAGTTTAACTGTAACTGACTGTTACAGCTGTTCATTTTAGATAAAAGATGAGAAAAGAAACAGTAAGATTAACTTATGGACTGACAAAGCTAGGAGATGCCATTCATGGCTGCTGCATCTAAACTCAAAATACAGGTAGCTCCAATGCTATTCAACCTCTGGCAGGAAGAGGAAGAGGAGAACGATGCAAAAGAAAGAAACACTGGAACAATGACAACTAGAGAAATTTTTCTCTTAAATGAAAAATGGTTTTAAAAAGACACATGCAGAGAAATCCTTACTGCATACAGAAACAAGTCCTTTTGCTTAAGAATATTTGTCTAAGATACAGAAATTAAGAGTAAACGTTTCCAGAAAGAACTAGAAACAAAGATCTACCTGGAGAACAAATAACTAAAGAAAAAATGCCAGAATATTGAAAAATAAAAACATTTTCAAGTAGACAATAACATAAAATGTTTGCATTTTTGGGGAGCAGAAGAATTTCAGTCACAGATAATCAATGTTCTTTTATCAAGAGAAAATGTATCAGATCCTACCCTCCCACCAAACTTTTTCACTATGCCAATATGTAAAACTGTCAGCAGCAAATAAGATGTTTTTCATAGTAATTAATTCGGGTTTGGTCGGAAGGACCAAAAAAATGTGGATCCAATATTTATATGTTATGAAAACAGAGGAGCAGAAAAGGAATGACCATTATACTGTACTCTCTTATCTTTCTATTTTAACCACTTAAAAAGTGACCCATGAATACCCCTTAGCACCAGACTACTTTATTTAATCTTTACCTAATCATACTGCTTACCTGTACTTCTATCCCATAGCCCATGTAAACAGAGATAGTGTAGGTGCAGTCCAGGCCTCCATAGAAAGTGGCCCCAGCATAATCTGGAGATTCGACATAGCCTTCCACATCCGTAATGTTGTTGTTACAAAGTACTAGGGAAGGGAGACAAAAGGTAATAAAAATTGTGAAGCCTCCCTCGCTTGAAAGCCAGTCATAGCCAACTCTAAGGGGTGGTGCTCATCTCCATTTACAGCCACACAACCAGTGCTGTCTGTGTCTGCAGATGTTTCTGTGATCATGTGGCAGGCATGACTAGACATCAGAGCACATCAGAACGCTGTTATCGTTCCTGTTGAAGTGGTACCTAGTTACCTACAGTATTTGCAATTTCTTGCTTTCAAATTGCTTGGTTGGCAGGAGCTGGGGGAAAAGACAGGAGCTCACTCCATCATGCAGTACTGTAGATCTGACAACCTTCTGGTCATCAAGCTCAGCATCTTAACCACTAATCCACCACACCCTCTAATAAAAATTAGTCACATTTAATTCTCACCTAATAGTTGCATTTCTTTCCAGGGAGCTCAGAGGGCTTATATATAGATGACTCTCCCTATTTTTTGCTCATAACTCTCCTGTGAGATAGTCATGCTCAAAGAGAATGTATCTGGCTCAAGGCCAACCTGTATGTCTCCTGGATCCATAGGGACAAGCCCTGAGCAAATCCCATACTCCCACTCAAGAATTCTTAAGCAAACCCTGTCACCACTTTCTCACCACTTACCAGGCGTGTGCACTGTAGTGATGGTTGTTGTCGTGATAAGTGTGGTTGTGGTCTCCTCATCGTTCTCAGGGATGAAGGCTGTTGTGGTGGCAGAGATGGGGCGGTTGGCAGACTCTGTCTCATCCGGTGGAGGGGGAAGGCGAGGGGGAGCAGCTGTGGTTGAAGCTGGTGGGGTTGTTAGGAGGAAACCGGTGGGAGGTGCTGCTGTGGTTAACGGGGAAGGGCCGGTGACAGCTGCTTCAGATGTCTCAGGGACCATCCCGCCATCCAGGTGCTGGATGAGGGGACGAAATGGGGGCAATGTGGATGGACTATCCCCTGGTAAGGTAAGGTGGTGGGGAAAAATAAAAGGGGGAAAAGGATAAGTGGTTGGAAAATTAGGAAGCAAAATGTTTTCACCTTTCTAACACCTTTCTAAATAGTAAAGATGAAGCTAAAGTACTTTGGACATCAAATGAGAAGAGAGGATTCACTTGAGAAAGCCTTGATGCTGGGAAAGGTAGAGGGCAAAAGAAGAAGAGGGCGGCCAAAAATGAGATGGCTAGCTGGTATTGTAGATGCAATGGGCACAGAGGTGGGCGGGTTGAGGAGGATGGTGGAGGACAGAGATGCCTGGCGGGCAATGGTCTTTGGGGTCGCAAAGGGGCGGAATCGACTATGCGACTGAAACAAAACACAGCCTCTGTCCTTCCAAGAAGCCCTCTTCAAAAATCTCTTCCATGTAGGTATATCAGAGAATAAACAAAACAAAAACAAAAACTCTGTAGCACTTTGAAAACTAATGGTTATAACAGGGGTGCCCAAACTTTTTGGGCCACAGGTTGGCCAGGTGGTTCAGTAGGCCCATCATGTAGTTCCTCCATCCAAAAGTGGAAGTAAAATGTGCCTTGCAATCTGTTTTGTAACAGGATGAGATAGATTTTAGGCTGCCATTTTCTCTGCTTAACCCAGGGGTGCCCAACTATGGCCCGCAGGCCATATCTGGTCCCCAATGCCAATCATCCGGCCTATGCCACCCTCGTCGCTTCCAAAAGCAAACTCGCTACAGCATTTCCTGAAAATCTCCCCTTCTTCGTATTATTTGCGGTTTTGCATCCCAGATGTACATTTGCAATATACTTTATGCTAAGGCTGCATTAAGAACTGCATAATTAGCTGATTTCTAAACTGTCCCTCCTTCACTGACATTGCTAGTCATGCTGACCCTAAACACTAGTCACCTTATGTCTTGTTTTTCAAACTTCAAGCTACAAAAATAGCTATACTCTACTGTACACTCCACTTAAGCCAGCTTTTGTGGTTTAGACTATGGTCTGTTGTTTTGCTCCCTGTCAGGAAAAAGAGTCACTTCCTTTTAAAAGCCAGGCTCTTTCCAGCTGAGACACGCAGATATAACTGCTTTAATTTATAGATTTTTTAAATAAAATCACACTCACACAAATAGATACAAAATGAAAAACATGTCTATTGATTTGTAACTATCGTAAAGGAAACAAAAAATAGTTCTTTCCCACACCTCATACCACTGTTTGTGTCTTACACCCACCCACCCCATTGCCTTATTTCCTTTTACAGTATTTCCTTTTTTTTTCTCACCAGGGATAGGGTCTTCCAACAACTCGCCCCCTAGAAACTCCTTCCTCAGTAGGGCTCCCTGCAGCTCAGAGAGGCCTTCAGGGTTAGGGGGTAAAGACCCCCTCACCTCAGGCGAACCCCCCAGTTCTTCTTCCTTAGGTTCCCCCACGGTCTCTGGCGACAGGGCCTCCAACTGTGGGGAGGGGGTGGCAGGGACCACGTCATCATTTTCCCAGAGGGGCAGGCCTGTAGGAAACAAAAGGCATCATAGACATCCATTCTAATTAAGATTCCTTTCAGGAAGTCTATAATATAACACAAAATAGATGCAGACAAATAGCCAGCTACCATACATCATTCCATAACCCTAGAGCCATGCCCCACAGGGGGGCAATTTGATTTTTAAGGAGGGCAATTCAAGACTGAGTTACTAGGGGTAGAGTGGGATTGTTTAGTTTGTTTTATGCTCATTATGTATAATCTTTCTCTTTTTCTGTAAGCCGCCTAGAGTCAGGTTCGCCTGATTGGGGCAGAATAATAAATCTAAATAAATAAATAAATACTAACAGTGAATAGCCTTTTAGGCTTCTTCCAAGTGAATAGAGGAGTTCGCTTTTTGAATAGTAAGAATTAGGATCAAGATTTTAGATAGCCTTAGGTGGAGACATGGCCAAAAAAAAGGTTGGGAACCACTACCCTAGAGCCTAGATTATTTGATTTTCTCCTTTCTTGTGTACCTGAAGAGGAACACTTTTTATTCTCAAGCCTTGGTCTGCCCACCCT
Source organism: Furcifer pardalis (assembly GCA_030440675.1). Lineage (NCBI taxonomy): Eukaryota > Metazoa > Chordata > Lepidosauria > Squamata > Chamaeleonidae > Furcifer > Furcifer pardalis. Next base: position 10,337,403 of record CP126897.1, read on the forward strand.
CAATAGTAGTGCCAGTCTGTGGTCCTTTATCACGTATTGAAAAGTTAAACTATAAATTTTATTACCACAAGATGTAATTGTTCTCAGCTTTGCAGCCCTCTAAAATGGATTAGATAAATATATGGAGGACAAGACCACTGTTGCTGACTTGCCAATGATAGCTATAGACCAGGGATTCTCAACCTGCGGCCCACGTGCCAGATGTGGCCTACAGCACCATTTCATGTGGCTCCCCACCGCCTCCACCACACCAGGAAGTGCCATGTGATGGAGGAAGGGCTAAATGGCTGTCTGGCCCCTGAAGCTGTCTGATGGAGCGTGACCAAGACCCCAGCTTAAAAAGGTTGATAACATCTGCTATAGACCCATGATGGTGAACCTTGGCACTCCAGCTGTTCTTGGACTTCAATTTCCAGAAGCCCAAGTCTCTGTGAATCCACACAAATGGGTTTGCAGTAAATCCATTTGTGTGGATTCACAGAACTTGAGCTTTTGGGAATTGAAGTCCAAGAACAGCTGGAGTGCCAAGGTTCACCATCATGGCTATAGACCATGAAGGCAACATGGATCTGTATATCAACAGTTGGACAACATGAGATGGAGGATGCATTTGTAATCATGTCCTCTTGGTGGACTTCTCAAACAGAGCTGATGGACCACTGTGTGAACAGAATGTTGGGCAAGATAAGACTTCAACTTGACTCTATATGGCTCTTATTTCTTATGCACAGGTACAATGTCCACATCTACCCTACACTGTTTTTTCCTCCCTGAATGGACACATTAAGACAACAGTCTTCTTTTTATTTTTAAAAAGGAAGAGCAGCCATTCTAAGTTTGGACTGACCAGATAAGATGGCTGTGGTCTGGGGTGCTAGACATAATTTCACCTAAGATTGCCTGGCAGAAGGTGTAATAGGAGGCTTTTTGATAGCACAATAAAGTTCTGGCAATTAACCTCAGTTAAAATGGACCACATATGGAAGCTGCTGTCTCTCATGGAAGAGGCATAGGGTGCCAGGGCTTCCACCATGAGCCGAAGCATATCTTGAGTTTTATGTATCTAGAGCAGGAGTTATCAACCTTTCTAAGCCGGGAGCTAGGTCACGCTCCCTCAGACAGCTTTGGGAGCTGGATGGCCATTTTGCCCTTCCTCCACCACATGGCACTTCCTGGTGTGGTGGAGGCGGTGTGGGCCACATGAAATGGCCCTGCATGCCACATCCAGCCCATGGGCCACAGGTTGAGAATCCCTGATCTAGAGACTATCTGGTTTTATTGCATTTTGTAAATGTGTTACATTTTATTGCAATTATTTTATTTTACTTAATTTTATTATTCCTTTATTATTCATAAACTGCTTTTACCTGGCCCAAGTAGTGTGTAAATGCTAGGGTATATCTTGTGTGTGTGTGTGTGTGTGTGTGTGTGTGTGTGTGTGTGTGTGTGTGTGTGTGTGTGTGTGTGTGTGTGTGTGTGTGTGTGTGTGTGTGTGTGTGTGTGTTCACATGCGGACACGTGAGAGAGAGAATGAATGAGTGTGTGTGTGTGTGTGTGTGTGTGTGTGTGTGTGTGTGTGTGTGTGTGTGTGTGTGTGTGTGTTTACATGCGGACACGTGAGAGAGAGAATGAATGAATGAAAGAATGAGGGTGGCCAAAACTTAGGCAAAGAAGGTGTCACCAACAGTAATTGATTTGCCACTCTACTAAGGTTATACAATTGATGTCATGAAGTCTCACTCCCATGCCTGATGAAGTACACTTGATCATCAAAGCACACATTAAAATATAACAGACAGTCTTAAAAGTGCTACTGTGTTTTTGTTTTGATATGCTTTAAAGCCTGACCATTGTCTACAAACAGTACAATAGTCCATCCCTGCATGACACTAGCCCTACTATTAGATAGAACAACATAGGTTGGGAAGCAGGTAGGTCAGGTGTTTAAAGGTACACCTGTGTGTATTATCCCAGCCAGCCTTTTTAAGCCAATTTTTGGTATTCAAGTAAGATTCTTCAACTACTGTTCCACAGGGCCATAGCCAGGGGGGCGGGGGTTTGAAACCCCTCCTGAGCTAACAAACCCCTCCAACCTGCCCATGATGCCAATGTTATAATGTGAGTGTGACATTGTTGCTCCCCCTGGAAACCCCCCCTAAAAATCCCCCCACCCCCAAATCTAGCATCCTGGCTACAGCCCTACTGTTCTAGTTGGCTTCTGTATATGCTTGTGGATGGGGGGGGGGGGCTATAGCTTACCTCAAAAACAGAGTGTTTTGTTCTCGACCCTCTCAACTAGAACACCAAGTGCACATATTTTGTTTTCCTCTTCATTAAGAGCTCTGGCTCCACAGGTTCTGTGTAAGTTTGAGGAGCTCAGTATGCAAATCACTGGGAAACAGAAGTCTCCCCCCTCCACCAGCCTTTTTACTGTATGTACTGACCTTTTTGGCTAATATTTTTAGACTTCTTAAGGTAAGTGATTATTTGGCTAAAAAATATTGAAGACCCCCCCCCCTCCACATCAACCACAAGTGATCCACAATGCAAATGGATATAAATTTCAATCTTCTCTTCTCCCTGGGCATCTTGATTTTATACAGGAACCCATGGATCAGAAATGTTTTTCTACAATCCTCTGTCCTGTAGGAAAGGACCCTTTATTATTATTATTATTATTATTATTATTATTATTATTATTATTATTATTATTATTATTATTATTATTATTATTATTATTATTATTATTATTATTGGTGAGTCCTGCATTTGCGCTCAACTCAGACATGCATTCTCAGGTGTTTATTCCAAGACAGTTAATACAGATGAAACTGAAATATTGTACTATTTTACATACTGTACTTATCTTCTCAGTTTAAAGGAGTTTAATCTTTAGTAAATGTCTCAACAATTGCAGCCTTAAATCTTCACTTTAAATTAGCCTTTGTGGAAGATTTAAAAGTGGTAAATAAGCAATGACATCCCACACATACAATTTGGTACATAATTATCAGTTGGTCTGTGAGAAATAACCCGGGATATTCTCATAATCATTAAAAATGATACAGATCCACTCCGTAAACCCTTTGTGGGAGAGTTGAAACCTCTACCCCACGTTTTCTCTCCATCCACATTGGCTCAATGAATAAATAAAATTGAAAAAGAGTATGAACAAGAGACACCTCACTGGAAGTTAGGTTATCTTGTAGTTTAAGTGTACGGAAATGGAGTAATTAATCCACCTTAAACCACCCTTTCAGTAAACTGGATAGCTGCAGTGAGATAAGAGGCAATGTGTTGTTTTAGTTACGTGATTTCATAGAAGAAATGAATAATCCAAAAGGCAAGTAACTACTGTGTGTTAACTGATCTTGTGAATGTCTGCCTCCCTCCTCCCCGTTTTACTGCAGAAGGCTGCGTCATTTAGCTCCATATTTTACACATTAAACTTGGCCTTGATGCTAAGAAAAGAGATGGAGGGGTGAGTGGGCTTGAAAATTGGGAAATTGTGGCATGGACACAGGGTGCTGACAGGAGGGAGCTGGCAGAAACCGAAACAGGATTGGGATTGGAAGGAGGGAGCCTGTCTGAAGATCATAGGCTGAAGGGGCCTGGGAGGATTTCACACACACTCACACACACACACACACCCCGCGCATCACTCTTGCTGTCTTTTCGTGACAAGTTCGGCAGTGACAGCCGTGGTCGCTGCAGGCAACTGCCAATGTGCTGGATGCTGGCAGTTGCTGGCGAACCATTAATTGCTCTGAACTCGCTCCATTAAGAAGGCCAGCTGCCTGGCAGGCTGTGTGGGCCCAGTTTCTTTGCTGCCCCACAGTAAAATGGCTTATATACCCTCCAAAGGGGTGGAAAGGCAGACCTTTGCCTGTCCTGTTTATGGAAACACACACGCACACATATCTATCTAGCCAGGCTGCTGTCAAAAAATCAAAAACAGTTGTCTCAGATATATGAAAAAGCAGTTAATAAAACAGGGAGGGAGACCTTTTGGGATGGTATCACTCATATCATCAAGGCAAGAATAAACATTCTTGAGGACACACAAGAGCAAAACCAAAGTAGAAGATGGAGGAAGGAGCTCACTGGATAAAGAATAACATTAAAAGAGGATATGGCTGAGGCACGTGACCTCCCCTATGTCAACTGGAGGACCCTAAACAGGCTGAGGGTTGGTGTCCCTAAATGTAAGACCACCATGTTCAAATTGGCGGATGACAACATGCTATGTGGTGGAGAGATACAGAATCCAGCTCATTTACTGGTCTGCCAACTACTACCAGAAACATAAAGCAAGTAAGGCTTCATTTTGGCCATCAACAAAGCCAAGAAAGTGGCTTCATTTTGGCAATCCAAACTTTGATCTAGACATTAAAGAAGAAAAAGATTGAGACAAGAATAGATAGTTATACTATGTTTGTAATTTCAGAAAGGGGTACGGCAGTGGCAGTGGTTCACAAAGTGGAGCAACCGCTCCACAGGGGGGGCAATATGATTTTTAAAGGGGGGGGGGTTCAAGAATGAATTATTAACAGTGAATGGCCTTTTAGGCTTCTTCCACGTGAATAGGAGTTCATCACTTTTTGAATATTAAGAATTATATGTTAAGGGGTGGTGGGAATCAGATTTTAGAGATGCTTAGGTGGGGCATGGTCAAAAAAAGGTTGGGAACCAATGGGCTAAGGCAACACTGTTAATTATAGGTAAAAAATAGAAAAAATGTTTGTTTCAATGGAATGGTATAAAGAGATTTAGAATATAGCTATCAATGACAAATTGATAAGTGAGATTAAGCTTAAAAGCATTGATAAAAGATACAGTAATAGATTCAAAGACATATGGGGAGAGTTTTTAGAATATGCCCTTTTCAAAGGGAAAGGGGAAATGCCAGCACAAGAAACTACAGTATGTCTTTCTGGCAATAGAATGGGTCTGTGAATTAAAAAAGAACAATTTTTTCCAAGATTTTGTTGGAGGTGTGGAACATGTAAATGCATTGTTTCATTTTGTTAGTATGTACTGTATATATTGTGATTTATTGTAAGTAAATTGTAAACCACCTTAAGTGGTGCTTGCATCAAAAGGGCAAGGTATAAATGTAAATGAATGAATGTTAACCAGACTCTGTAAACATATTCCCTCCACAGCTATTTAATTCCTGCATTAATAATAGACCACAATCTTCGTGGAAACCTAGGCCTGGCTTGCTTCCCCATCAAGGACCTCTCCACCCCAAAATATATCTCCCTTTCCCTATGTTGCTTCTTTACTGCCATGATACTTCCTGGCCTTCACTGTGTAGCCCTCAGTAACCCAGCTGAGCTGCCAAAATATGCCTACTAGCCAAGACTGATGTTTTCTGGTCTACTAATATTCCCAGAGCTGGGGAAGTGCTAAAACCCTGTTTTCAAGGACTTCAACCCTTTTACAGTATATTATTCCCCAGTTCTCTAAAGCTCTTCAGCCTTTCACAACTTTGCATGTTACACCCCTCAAAACTATGTGATAATGCAAAATCACCACCATTCCTGTAATTGAGGAAGGAAGTATATTTTCTAATCATTCAAAGAACTCTCTTTTTAATTTTAGAGACACATAGATGGCTGCTATGTTTCTACCTTGTATGGAAAACTGTCCTTATAGGAAAGAATGATTCCTAATTTGCTTCCCTTTGAGGTGTTGTATCTAAGAGCCTCGTATTCTGCTTGGTCTCCTCGCCTCGCAGTACCCATTCGTATGTCTTTGGACCTCCAATTCTTTGACCTCCATATTGCCAGATTCAAATCACTCCCAAATGTCAAATTTTTAATCATATCAATAACCTCCAACCATCAAGGGTCAGCCTCAATTTTTTGCTTCACATATAATGTTCTGCGACAATCTGATAATCCCTCCTTTCATTAATAACCTGCTCCCTTTAAATTGATGCTCCTCTTTACAATGTTCCGTTTGAAGTGTACACTATAAAGCAAAATCAAACCCCAAAGCTCTTTGTACAGATCACTGTTTCATTACCTGTTTTCCCCCAAAGCACCTCAAATTCCCACCATTCACGGATACATACTGCTGATCAGACATCTCTGCATTCTGCTGCCCAACAAACCCCCAAAGAGCATGAACCCCCCCAAAGTCCAGTACACCTTCCAGCTCCATACACCCCATTTTCCAACCCCTCATATAATTTACACCCCGTTCTCACCCCCAATACCCTTCTTTTACCCTCCCTTCCACAACCATCTCATTTCCAAAGCTGCTTTAATGTACACTATTTGTGTCTCCATGGAACAAAGAAAAGCCTTTTAGTTACTTTTTTATGCACATATATACACATTTTAAATATGTATTTAGAAATACTGTTTAAACATTATAATTCCATATATACATGACATATCATCTGCACCTAAGCTATTATACATTCTGATCCCCTTTTCTTTAGTAAGAAACACTGTCAAAATCTAAACATACCAGATCAATTTGGTAGCCCCCCTCAAACCCCTCTCCCTACCTCTTACCTTGGAGAAGAGGCACCGAGCATAGCAGCAGAAGAGACAGCATTGTGGAGGCTGGTTTTTGCGAACAGCCCATTTTGGATTTCTTCAGACCTGCAGAATACCTAGTCTAGCTATTTCCTTCTCCTGCCAGGCAAGGGAGCCGTGGAGCCAGAAGTCTGGCTAGCAAATGAAAATGCAGTAAATTCCCTTCTAATGGCTAGCCTTGTTAATATTTTCTATTTTTCCTTTGGAAGGCAATCCAGGCTTCATATTTTGGGAGGAAAGCTATTAATTTACTTTTACACTATATTTCTGCACACTAAATACAATTTTTTAAGAAAAAAAAATGCAAACCTACAATATGGACATCTCACTCCACCACCACCACCACCCGTTACTCTAAATAAAAATGTTGCAGGAACCTTCTTTTATATAAAATTTATTTTAAGGAGAACAGTCAGCAGGGCACCTTTTCAATTCCAGTGCCAGGCCTCTTTAGTAAAGACTGCTCTTTTACTTCTCCCTTATGGTTTTGAAGAATGCAGCAGCCACCTAAGCTCCCTTGGATAGGGGAGAAAAATGCAGGAAGTGAAGATTTCTATGCATATGAAAAAGGTTTCTTGGCAGGATGAGTAGATTGGATAGTTTCACAATCCATACGCTACCTAGACACTTTTGAGCAAACCTGTGAGCAAGCCACCTACATCTCCCTACCTGAAAGTCTCATATAGATTCTTGCCATTCCATGAAATTGATATTTATGGCCAACGGCATGCATTTACATGCTCCCTCCCCAACCTCAATAATGCAATTCAGATTGCTATCAAAAAAGAAAAATAATATCCACGCATGCAAGTGCTCTTTAAAGAAACACGCTGTAAAATCACATGTACCTATCTATTCAGCAAAGCTAAATCTCTCTCTCTCACACACACACACACACACACTTTCCCCCTAGCTTCCCCACCCCGTCCTTGACAATGAACACAAGGGATGGCAGCCTGTGCGCTCGGTAAAGAAACGCAGCTGCTAGCTATAGATTATTCTGGATCCTACAGTAGCCTTTTGCAGAGCGTAGACGGTGGATTCCCCACCCCCCTAGCCAGTAGATGCCTGTAGGTGTATAATTTGCAAATGCAGTGTATTAAAAACAGAACCTACTTCATCTTAAAACAAAAGCATGTCTAATGCTGTGACTGTTCTTGTGCAGAACAGGGCAGGGATCTTATATAAAAATACATAATTTTAATATACAGCATGTGGATATATTTTTCTAACTGGTGAAAGCAAACTGTATAAAGGCTTCTTCTCTGTCATGAAATCAAATGCACTGGCAAGAAGGACCTAAAGCAAACCTACATTCTTATGATGTACCTCATTTGCTAAGATATTTAGAAGAAAAATTAGTCAATATATGTTGTTGTACAGATATATACTAAACATAGTAGATACATAATGATTCAGTTGCTTGTTTTGAGACATACAAATGGAACAGTTCCAGAAAAAAAGGGGACCCTAACAGTCCCATCATGTGATGATGATGATGATGATGATGCAAAAAAAGAAAAAAGAAAAAAGGAAGGACTGAGTAAGTCAACTGCTCTGCAAGTTTCATTGATTCAATGGATCTACTCTGGTTGCAACTTATTACTGGATTTCACCACTGTGGCATATTCAAGAAGGGTCCCTGAAACGAAGGCTCTATTTTACTCCATTTTATTCATACTTTTTTTTTGAAGTGATAGCCATGTTAGCGACTGACTACACCATTGTACGCCACCCAGAGTCGCTTGCTGAGTGGGCGGCAATACAAATGTGACTAATAAAAATAAATAAATAAATATTTGCTCATCTTCTAAAATGTGTCAATTAGAATTATTATTATTATTTTGCTACCCACATAATTCAAACGCTCATCCATGGCTCTCCCCCTCTCCTCTTTTTCCTGTGGAACTAGAAAGCTTCTACTTTTTTATGTTGGAGCAATTCAAGATATTTTTCCTCTGTGAATACATGTAAAGATGTGGACATGTCTGTAGGTGATATTTCAGTGATGTAAGCAGATGGATGTGATGTTTAAGCCCATGGTAACATGCTTGTACAGTAATACCTCGGATAACGTTTGCATGACATAACGTTAAAACCGCATCACTTTAAGCAATCTGGGGAAAAAACTGCATCGCATAACGTTAAAATCCTATGGGATGTATCGGATAAAGTTCACTAAAGCCTGTGCCAGTTACAATGTATCTCTATGGAGTTTTAACGTTATCCGATGCATCCCATAGGATTTCAACATTCTCCGATGTATGCATTGGATAACATTAAAAATCGGAAAACACTAAGACTTGTGGAACCAAGTTTAGCGTTATCCGAGGTTTTACTGTACAGTATGTTGTTTCCTCTGTTCTGATCATTGTCCTTTTAAAAAAATCATTAAATATAAGAGAATAGTGCTAGATCACCATATTACTTAATCACTAGATCTTTGTTCTTATGCAACGAGAAACCTTCCTGTGATGCATTTAGAATGCTGCCACCTTATCCAGAAGACTAGCTGCTATATTTTAATGTGAGCTTTTGTGGATCAAGGCCACATGTGAGAGGAAGTGGATTTGATCCACAAAATCTCATGTTAAAATATAACACTTAGTCTCTATGGCACTACAACATTCTTGTCTTCATTTGTGTTTTTAACTTTTCCTTTCTTTCTGGACTGATGTACATTTCCTTGTATTTTATGTTTGCTCTGGCATCCTCCCAATTCACTATGGGTGTTTGAAAACTACTGACCTTAGGCTTTTGCAAAAGTAATCCTCCATTGTCCCAAATTTCAATACTGTATTCCTTATCAGTTTAGATTAAAATGGACCTCTTTATAAAATATCACACACTATAGCCTAAATCCACTTGTTCCAAACAGACCAATGGAATAAATGAGGACTTCATGAGTCAGCACTGAACTAAAGTCCATTGATTCTCTGGGTCTATTCTAGTTAAGACTAATTATTGCATCTAGGGGTTGCAATGGCTCAGTGGTTAAGAAGCTCGCTCTGTTAGCTGGACGGCTGGCAAGTCACCAGTTCGAGACCTGGGTACTGCATGACGGACTGAGCACCAGTCTCTGTCCCAGCTCTTGGGGACATGAAAGGAGCCTCATTTGGGCATTCCCTGAGTGGAGTTTTTCCACAAAAATCCTTTCAACTCAGAATTGTTGTTGTTGTTAGTGTTGATGATGATGATGATGATGATGATCATGATCATGATCATGATCATGATCATGATCATGATGATGATCATGATCATGATCATGATCATGATTAATCATGATCATGATTAATGATCATGATTAATCTGGGCCCTAGTTTTCTTTTCTCTTTTTCCCATTTCCTAATTTATTTGGAGATGGAGGTAAAAGTTCTACCATGCCTCTCTGTTGCTCTCTAACTCACTGTCCATGTTTGTAAGCTATCATATTTTGAAAAAATTGTGCATGTGCATCTGGGCCCTCTCTTCCCCTATAATGCAACTCCCCAAAGACGCTTCCATCCCAAATTAAAATCCAAAACTTGTTTTTGTTTTTTTTTCATCAGAGGCAGAGGAAGCTGGAGGGAAAATCAAGGTGTGAGGGAGGGGATCCTGAGATGAATGGAGAGAGAGGGAAGGGTGCACAGAGAAGATGGGAATGGGGGAGTTGAACAGAACGACATGAAAAGGAGAGGGATAGAGAAGGGACACGACAAGGAGGATAATTTTTTGATGCTTCAACTTAATCTTCTTTTGCAATGTTGCTATGGGAGGGTAGTTGCTAAGGGAGGCACTGTGGTTGCCAGGCAGTTGCTAGGATAGGTACCAAAAGCTGGTAGAGCTGTTGCTATGGGTGGTTCACAGGGAAGGTGCTGTCATCGGGAATGGTTGATATACATTTTCAAGGGCTTCTTTGAAAACCATTTTGCTTGTTACAAGCAACATTCTGTCTGTAATATGCAGCCACAGGGGAGTGATGGGTGGGCTTAGCCTTTTAAGACAAAACTCAAGTACTGTACTGTATATATAATTGAATCAAACATATCTGTCACCTTTTACTGTTCCTCTCTCTCATCTTCTCCATGCCTAGTTAGGTAATCTATTCCATGGGGCTGGGACCTTCACTTTCTGGTTCTTTGACATGCCTGGCTGAATTGTGTAAACAGGGTATAATGTGTAAAAATGTCACAAAACATATTTTGAGAAATTGTTGTTTCTGACGTTGGTAGTTCATACAATTTACTCAGGGGAGCAATTGCCAGGGGACTTGCTACTGGACTTTATGTATCCAGTAAAAAGAACTTACTAGCAAAAAACAAACTGCTAAGAGCCTATATCCTTGATGGCGAACCTTGGCACTCCAGGTGTTCTTAAACTTCAAGTCCCAGAAGCCCAGTTCAGAAAGTCTGCTGACCTGGGCTTCTGGTAATTGAAGTCTAAGAACTCCTGGAGTGCCAAGGTTTGCCATTGCGGGCCTATATGTACACTGGCCCTCCTGAGCTGGTTTAGCGTGGCTTTTAAAAAGCTGCTTGAGGTCAGGTATAGGAGCAAAATTTAGTTTGACATGATCCCTATGTCCCAATAGTATTTTTCTCCTCCAGAGGAGCAAGAAGGGGCCACGGTACACCCATAAGTTCAAGCAACTGCTGGGAAATGAGTCTCTTAAAGGTAAAGGTTTCCCTTCCTCAAAAGCCAGTCGTATCCAACTCTAGGGTTCATCTCCGTTTATAGCCAAAGAGCCAGTGCTGTCTGCATCTGTAGCTGTTTCCATGGTCATGTGTCAAGCATGACTAGACATGCTTGAAAGCCCCCTTTTAAACGGTGCTTTCTCTGTTAGACTTGTTAACCACTTAAATGCGTTTTAGTACTTTTAAAATGGCGATTCCAGATATGTGGGAGGAAGAAAATATGTAAACATCCTTGCCTCATGGTTTTAGTGAATATGTGAGTGAGAATGCCTTGCTGTAAGATCATGGGCTAGAATCCCTAAGGGGGAGGGCCAGAAGTGTAACCCAATGATGCGCATGCGCACGGACACGCACACGGACACACACACACACACACACACACACAGAGCGCTTTTGCTCTCTATGGAATGTTGTGAAGCCATTCTGCAAAATGTGAGACTTGTGGAAGGAGGGAAGGGTGCGTGCTTTCCCTGGACCCTTAATGGTTAATTTCTGCTTTGAAATGCTTTCTGATCTGTTGATGAACTGTATCCTTTATGTTACAATGCTTTCAATATATTTCTTGAAGAAACTTGGAGTGGTTATTTGGCCTAATGCTACCTTTTCTACATATATCTGAGGCCTGGGTTGTCCAGCCAGGGAGTTGCAACCCAGAAGAACAAAGGGCCTACCCAAGAGGCAGGTCCCTTCTGTTACAGCCGGAGTGCACAGAATGATGTTACCTTTCCTGCCGAAGCAGTGCCTATTTATCTGCTTGCAATTTCTTGTTTTCAAACTGCTAGGTTGGCCGGAGCTGGGACAGATGATGGGAGCTCACTTTGTTGTGTAGCACTCGGGTCTTGAACTGCTAACCTGCCAACCTTCTGGACATCAAGTTCAGCGTCTTAACCACTAGGCCACCACAGTTTATAGTGAGCCCCTTAGCCACGTTCTATTTTATGCTGCTGCCAGTGTGCATATACAGTGGGGATGGGATAAATGCAAATGAGCATTTTAATAGAACCCCCTGATGGGGTTTCACAAAAGGGCAAGTTGATGCTGATTGGTCTGATCCATACATGTGCAAGCAATCGGACCCACCCCTCCTCAACCAGCTCAAAAAACTACTCCAAAGAGTGAGCTTTATCCTGGTGTAGATGGCCTGTATGTTTGCTTCCTCCTCCTCCCTCCTGACCCCTTTCCTTTTGTATTATTTCTTTTAAAGTGTGATGCTGAGGTCAGAGACTGCCTTATTATCGAATTTTGATAGCTACTCTGTCTTATTATTGATTTCCATTTTTTTGCAGAAGAATAGAATAAAATTGCTTTCAATAGATAAATATAGTAAAGGTAAAGGTTACTCTTGCTCAAAAGCCAGTCATATCTGACTCTAGGGTTCAATGCTCATCTCTGTTTCAAAGACAAAGACCCAGCGCTGTCTGTGTCTGCAGACGTTTCTGTGGACATGTGGCAGGCATGCCTAGACACGGAATGCTGTTTACCTCCCACCAAAGTGGTCCCTGTTAATCTACTTGCAAGTTCTTGCTTTCAGACTGCTAGGTTGGCAGGAGCTGGGACAGAGACAGGAACTCATTCCATCGTGCAGTACCTGGATATCAAACTGCTGACCTGCCACCTTCCAGTCAGCATCTTACCCACCTGAGCCACTACTCAAACAACTTCTCCTTTTAACTTGGGCTGCAGTGAGGCCTAAGGACCATCTAAACATGCCAAAAAAAAAAACCCTCACATACTGTACAGTCCTTTACTATCTACGGGCCAACAGGTTTAAAAGTTCAGAACCACCTTACACCAAAACAACCTTACACTAAATCAGACCATTGAGTCAACTTGCATAGGTATCATCTATACCAGTGGCACGTTTTACTTCCACTTCCAGGAGCGACGAGGGCTTCCTGGGCCGGATGAATTGGCATAAGGGGCCACACTCGGCCCCCGGGCCTTAGTGACCGGCTCCCTGAACCACATGATTGGCCCACGGCCCAAACAGTTTGGGCACCCTTGATCTATACCAACTCCTAGGCTAGGGTTTTCTAGGACTAGATTATTGCAAAAGTTAATTAGGAAGCTTTGTAACTGGTGTTTATTAGGAGCTACAAGCTGAGCTTTTTTGGTATTGATCATTGTCACCTTAGCATTCTCAATAAAGCAGAAGGAAGCCGAATGTGGTATACCACAAGCTGGTAGTTGAATCTTATGGTATTCTTCCTCCTTTATCACTGTTTTATAAGGCCGTACACTACATTTAAAACTAACCACAAAAGGTGTGGAGATATGTCTCATTAAGTTAAAAACAATGGTGGGATTCAGCAGGTCCGCCCCAGTTCATCAGAACCAGTAACAGAAATTCTGACTGGCCCCACCCATCCAAGTTTTGAAATAATGCAGGGCTTCTCCCCTGGTCACACCTACTATACCACACCCACAGAGTAGGTAGTAAAAAAAATGTGACTCCACCACTGGTTGCAAGTATACTGTAAGATAGCATTGTCTTAAGGCAGTGATAGTAAACCTTTTAGAGACTGAGTGCCAAAACAGAGGGGTGGGCAAACTCTGTTCTGGGGGGCAGGGAGTAAGCACTCCCATTAGGCTGCTGGGCAGAGTGAACTCTGTGCTGGGGGGGAGGGAGGAAACAGTGGTGGGATTCAAATTTTTGTACTATCTATTCTGTGTGCGTAGTATGGTGGGCATGGTCAGGGGAAAACCCTGTGTTGCACCCAAATTAGGACTACTGTACTGTACTTTATTTCAAAACTTGGATGGGAGGGACCAGCCAGAATTTCTGCTACTGGTTCTGGCAAACTGGAACGAACCTGCTGAATCCCACCACTGGATGAAGCGTTCCCATTGGGTTGCTGGACAGAGGGCCGGGGCCAACTCGGTGCTGGGCAATGGCATGTTTGGCAACAGAGAGGGCTCTGAGTGCTACCTCTGGCACGCATGCCATAGGTTTGCCACCAGTGTCTTAAGGGACCACAGTAGATTAATGATTAAGATGCTCAACTTGACGACTGGAAGATCAGCAGGTCAGCAGTTCGAGACCCGAGTGCTGCACGACGGAGTGAGCTCCCGTCTCTCTCCCAGCTCCTGTCAACCTAACAGGTTGAAATCAAAAAATTGCAAGTAGATAAATAGGTACCGTTTCAGTGGGATGGTAACAGTGTTCTGTGCATTCCAGTCTGTAGTCATGCCTGCCACATGACCACAGAAACTTCTACAGACGCAGACACCACTGGCTCTTTGGCTGTAAACAGAGATGAGCACCAAACCCTAGAATTGGATACAACTGGCTTTTGAGCAAAGGCGACCTTTACCTTAGCAGTATCTTAGTTACTGGAGAAAGGAATTAAGTACAAATAATTATTTGCTGGTAATTAGTTACTTCCCAGCTCATGTGGCTAATAGGATAAATCTAAAGAGGGCAAAATACAGCCCTCCAAATGTTGGTGTGTAACTCCCAACTACCCATGGTTTGAGGGATGCTGAAAACATCCAACCGCTAGAGAGCTGTGCTTTGCCCACTTCGTGATAGGCAAGGAAAGTAACTTTGGAAGACCAACTGGATGAGGGGGAAAGAAGGCGAAGGAAGACTGGAAGCTGTGAAAACATTGGGATGATTTCCAGTCTAATAGAGGGAGATGGAAGATTCAAGGTGACTGGTAGGATGTTAGATGCATGTTAGATGTAAGGTTGCTAGGTGAGTTGCTAAGCATGGTGGTTGCTAGGCAGCAGAGATTGCCTCTTAGATGGGTGACAGAGGTGGAGCTGAGCCCATACTGCAGCTGGGAGGAGTATTTGCCCGCAGGCCCTAAAAGATAGTGTTTTTCTTTACTGCACTAGATGCAGCTAGCTTGATTGAACTTCACAGTTTATGCACCCATCAGTGGGACAAAGGAATGATAGAATGGTGGAATTCTTCATCATTTGCTCCAAATTGTAGTGCACACAACTGCAGGGTGGGAACAGCTGTTTATATGGAGGTTCCTTTTGCCCAGCATTGAGATGCAGCAGCCATCTCAGGCACATAACTGTGTGTTGGGCGGGTGGCTATTTACGCAGCAAAGCCTCCCCTAGTGCTGATACGAGGAAGGAAATAGACGTCAAATAGAGGGGGTGAATCCAGTGGTGAACAGAAGTGTGTGCATGGGGAGCGCATCCTAATCTTCTCTAGATGTCTCCGGCAGTGTACGTGCATGAAAAGGAATCAGCAAACAGCAATAGAGCAGCTTAACAGGGAGGAGGATGAGGCAGAGAGAGGATCAGAAAAGAGCATAGAAGACAGCAGTAGCTGAAGCCGGCATGGTGACCGGGAAATGGACGGACAAACAGGTTAGAGATAAACCAGGGTTAGCAGTTAAGGGTGGAGGCAATCCATATCCGTATGGAAAATATGGTTTGTGTTTGGACAAAATTGTGGGGGAAGATATGGGCAAAAAGGTGCAACTAGTAAAGAAAGGAGAAGAAGGGACGAGAAAAATTTATGTAGTGATGGAGACAGAGGAATGGAAATATCAGTAATCAGAAATTGACAAGGAAGTTGGGCGAGGTAGGAAATTTGGATAAAAAAATTAAACAAGGGAATAGACAGGGGTGGGGGTGGGCTTAAAAGTATAGCAGCAAAATGGAGTCAATGGGACTTAAAGCCAGCTGCCTACAAAAATAAAGTGGAAGAGATGTGTGAAGGATTGATCCATGAAGTGGTGAAACAAAACATGGAACAAAGGGCCGCAAACACAGAACAAAAGCTTAAAAGGGAATTGTTTGCTAATGTCAGGCAGTGGAGAGGGAGAGGTCTAGAAAGATCAGCTGGTGCTCCTAGATTGCTCTAATTCTCCCCCCACCAAAAAAATGCCCTGTATCATGGCTGACTGGGGTCTCCATGGCCTGTTCTCCCCGCTCCTTCCTGACACCACATCTTGGCATCCCCGACCAGAGCCTACTATGGCGGTGCTGGGCTCCCTGGCCTTGCTATTCATCTGGTATTGCTACAGGGTGGGGAGTGGGCAGGCAGTTCCCACGTCTCATCAGCAAGGTGTGCCAAAAGAGGAACGATGCCCTCGCCACACCCTCCAAAGTGATGCCATCAACCAGCACCTGTATCATAGCCTGCGTGATTATGCCAAGCGGTACTCATGGTCAGGCATGAACCGGCTGCACAAAGGCATCCGGGATCAGGCGCATTACCAGCTGGGTGAACGCCTGGCCATTCAGAAGCCCAGCACCTTCTACCTCCCAGACCTGCCCTCTGCCCCGTATTTCCCCCGTGAGTCCCAGCGCCACGATGTCGAGGTTCTCGAACTCAGCTTCCCAGCCATCTTGCGGGAGTTTGAGAACATTGCATGGGATTTTGCCTCTGGAGCACCGATGCCGCGAGGATGGATTGCCAATGCCCACCCTGGTTGGCATAGCTATCACCTCTACCGCCAGGGGGAGTGCATCACACAGAACTGTCGCAACTGCCCATGGACATTCCGGGCACTCAGCGCTCTGCGTACCTTCGTGAACGCCAACCGCTTTGGTAATGCTTGCTTCAGCGTCCTACAGCCTGGAACTGTGCTACCTGGGACCTACGGGCCAACGAATACCAAGGTGCGATGCCATTTAGGTGAGCAGATGCTACAGAAGCCGGGGGGGGGGAATCACTCACACACCCTGTAGGGAGGGGTGTGAGCATTGGGGAAGTTTGTAATATCAGAGTCTTTTTTTCTGGCCTGCACATATTATCTGAAACAAAACAAAAACTACATAGCAATTTGAAGACTAACTGTTAGATTTTAATAACAGTTAGTCTTCAAAGTGCTATAGCATTTTTGTTTTTGTTTTGTTTATTCTGATATGCTTAAAACACAGGCTAACATGGCTACTGTTCCAAAGAATTCACATATTACCTGGCTAGTGAATTTCTCAGAATTCTTAAACAGAGATGAGAATTTTTAAATACATAAACAACAGAAATAGCCATGCTCCAGCAGGTAGTTTTATGGCTGAAACAGCTAACCACTTAATAATTCAAATTAATTAACTAAGGGTTGAATTGACAATTAATTAAAGGGATTCTTCTTGAATTGTTTAGGAAAATGTAAGCATAATGCAATTTATTTGTAACACAATTTGATACAATAATTTCAGGTTGCAAGTCGGAGCTTAGAAGAGGCATATAATTCCCTCCTTCATGAGAGGATGGAGAATACCTATTCTAATAGGGTGCAGGCTACAGACACCTGCATCATCAGAAACTGCAAATAATGCCTCTTCTGCCATCCCCTTCAGAATAATTGCTCTAAATCAGGGGTTCACACCTTTTTGTGCTGCTGGCTGGTCACACACACACCCCTCACACAGGTGAGTGGGCTGGATGCATGGTTCCTCCCACCCCTTACGCCACTTCCCGCATCAGCAGCAGGTACAGTTGTTTTCACCACTTCCGTGGCTTCAAGGGCAGTGCATTTTTGCTGTGTTGTCAGTTTTTTTCGCCACGTGTTTCACTGCTTCCAGCATGTTTTCAGTGGTTCCGGTGGCGGCTCCAGGATCCTCACCACAAGCCGGATTAATTGGAGCCATGGGCCGGATTAGGCGCATGGGCTGTAGGTTGCAAATCCCTGCTCTAAATAACTCTGTCAGGTCTCTTATGAAGAATTGCTGCCCAAGTTAAAAGGGGAAGTTGTTTTACAGTATTACTGTACCACTGCAGGAATGCAATATCCAAAGTTGGTTTTCTGCATGGTGTAATTCACCATTCCATGGTATTAAGATGCTTTAAATTTTTAAGTAGAGATGCTTTAAAACAAAATTCCAACCCTCATTGTGACTTTAAAAACATACATTATCTAGAAAAAATAGTAAGAAAGCAGGTATATATCATTTGCACTATTGTCTGTTTCTCCTTCCAGGACATCCACTGTTTTCCTTCATCCTATAATCTTGTTTCTATTTCCACTCTAGTTTGGATCAAGGTTACTTAAATTAAAGCTTGAATCCAGTTAGGATAGCTGATCTTTACAGCATAGTCTCAGCAAATCAGTGGGGTTTATATATGGATTGACTGACTTATTCATCAGTTAATTCAATGGACCCTCTCTCATTTAAATTAATAATTGCATTTAGTTTTATGTATGCAAATTGTTTTGATGCAGTCCTTTGTTTTGAGCAATGGAGATTTTCACACAAGAAGATGACGTTCTTTCACTAATTAGCTTTTTCTGTGATTGTTTTATCCACATCATTCATGTTTGTTTTGGATGTGGGGAGAATCTAGGTCAATGATGGCGAACCTTAGCACGCTAGGTGTTCTTGGACTTCAATTCCCAGAAGCCCTGATCAGTAGGAGTGCTGACTTGGGCTTCTGGTAATTGCTGTCCAAGAACACCTGGAGTGTCAAGGTTTGGCCTCACTGATCTAGGTCAAGGACAAAGAGAACTTGTACCTGCAGATGTTGTCCAACCCCAACTGTCTTAAACCCCAACCAGCATGGCCAGCTTTAAAGAACAATAGGAATTGTGAGGCCAGAAACTCTGCCAGTCCAATGTTACCCCCACCACTCTTTGTAAGGAGTATTTTGGATGACCCCCTTTCACTTCTTTGTTCTACTCCTAGGACTAAAGGTCCCTCCTGGTTGTGAGCTGGTGGTAGGAGGTGAACCACAATGCTGGTCAGAAGGATACTGTCTCCTTGTGGATGACTCCTTTTTACACACTACAGCCCACAATGGTAAGAAAGAAGAGGCAGTAGGATTATAGGATTAGCAGGCTAGGAGTTCAGTGTCTGTTTTAACACACCTGGATCCAAAGAAAAAACCTCTCTTAAAATAATTACATAGGTTGGCTTGGGCAGATTGTACTATCTCAGCCTCAGTCTTCAAGCCTGATAAGGGGAGAAAAATTATCTATTTCAAATCATTGGTTGGCCATGGCATCTTGGTGGTTAAGACACTGAGTTTGATGACCAGAAGGTCAAAAAATCAGTAGTTCAAGACCCAAGTGCTGCATAACAGAGTGAGTTCTTGTCATCTGTCTCAGCTCTTGCCAACCTAGCCGTTTGAAAGCAAAGAAATTACAAGTACTGTAGATAAATAGGTACTGCTTTGGCAGGAAAGGTAGCAGCATTTCATGCACTCGGGCATCTAGTCATGCCTGTCACATGTCTACAGAAATGTCTGGATACACAGAGAGTGCTGGCTTTTTGGCTGCAAACAGAGATGAGCACTGAACCCTGGAGTCAGATACAACTGACTTTCGAGCAAGGATGACCTTTACCTTTATTTCACTTACTCATGCAGTTTCTCTTTAAATAGTTATAATAATCTTATGGTGTCATGTCAATTCTGACTTATGAAGACCCTTTCCAGAGTTTTCTAGGTAGAGAATACACAGAAGAGATTTACCATTCCCCTCTTCCAGGGGTGTTCTGGAACTGTGCAGCTTGCCCAAGGCTACCAGGCTGGATTTTATCCCAGGAGGCACAGTGGGGGATGGAACTCCCAAACTCTAGTTTTGCAGTCAGAAACTCAATTCATTGAGCTATCCAGTCAGCCAACTTTGCAAAGGTATAGCCTTTTTAAATTTAGAAGATAGACTGATGCATAGGAGATAGAATTCCAATCACTGTTTGGGCACCTGAATCCAGTTCTTAATCAGCACAGGGGGCAACCAGAAGAATATGTAACTACTCTACATAGCTTGTTGTCTTACCAGGATTCTTTGATGTTATCACAAAATAAAGCGTCCTCTGTTACTAGAAGGTGACGTCAAAGTGACAATTCTTACAACAATGTTTGTTGTAGGTTCTCCCATGGATGGTCCCCGAGTGATCTTTATTGTGGATCTCTGGCATCCCAATGTGGCTGGACCTGAACGACAGGCTTTAGATTATATCTTTGCCCCTGGTCGGTAGATGCCTGTCTGGATCATGCATTGTAGCCAAGAAGAAACAAAACTACTACACCACCATTCAATGTTCACTGCTCTTCACAGTCATCAGAAGCCTTCCTACGTGTTTGTCTTGATATACACATTGTTTCACCCACCATTAAAGAGACTGAATGGGAGAGATGCTCCTTAAATCACAACTTCAGAGGGCCATCTCAGATCCAAGAATCTACAAAGGGATCTATCATGCAAAGGTGCTGTGATGTATGTGTCTCCATGTTCCTTTATAGTGATCCTATGGCCTCTTATCAAATCCTTGCTCTACAGATCTTTGTGATATGGTAGATATAGACTCTTTCTGCAATACTTACGGTACACAGTGACAGTCTGGACCAGGGGTGCCTAAACTTTTCAGGCCGTGTGCCAGTCACATGGCTCAGGGAGCCATTCAGTTTGAGCCCTCATCACTCCCGGAAGCGGAAGTAAAACGCGCCCATATGGGCACGTTTTACTTCCGCTTCCAGGAGCGACGAGGGCTTTGCAGGCCGGATGAGTTGGCATCAGGGGCCATATCTGGGCCCTGGGCTTTAGTTTGGGCACCCCTGGTCTGGACAGTTATCTCATAACCTGTTTTGTTTTCTTATAGGCTTATATTTTTAGAAATGTTCAGGTGATGCTTGCAACAAACCCTTAGGTCTTTTGAGCATATCTGCATTTAGCCTTTCTTCCAAGCTGTTTTGCAGATGTGCTTATTGGCTAATAATACTCACTGACAGACCATAAGTGGGAATTATGGCTAAGTTCAGTGAACGTTGTAGGCCCTTAGGATAGAACCATCTCAGTAGCGTGAGCTTCTTTTTTCCTAGGTGCAGGGAAGAAGAAATCATTAAGGATAAGCACTCAGTTTCACCTGTGTTCATTTGTTAATTCTCAAGCTGCATTTGTGTCGCAATATTTGTGTGATGGGATGTAATTCTAGAAGAATCCCAAGCAATTAAAATATACTTCAATAAAATGTTTACAGCCTCCTTTATGTCTGACTTGAATCCTCTATTTGAACCAAAATTCAGCATCATTTTGTTCTGTGTGCACATTAGAGGAGCATAGCAAATGAATAATTTGGGAGTCTTTGCCAAATATTCTGTTTTTTAAGGTTTGGAAAAAATTGCATTCAACACGAGTCACAAATTAAAATTTGCTGAGACCAAATTGCTATTGCTGCCCAACTCGGCAATGACTCTGTCTGTGCCAGTAGCAGAATACTGCTGTACAAAAAGAGACAAGTTCTTCTGCCTGTACTGTACTTTGCATCCATATGTTTCACCTGCATCCTTTATTCTGCTGGCTACTACAAGTAAGGCTTGACAGCTAAACACATATTCACACGTCTTGAGTTATGAGGAAACACCTTATAAATACATCTTGAATCCCGGCATCAGGTTCTAAAGCTGTTTTTAATGTGTTGTGTTGTGGGGGAAAGGTTATCTTTTTATTCTACAGAAGACTGGTTTTAAAAATAGATCGGCAAATCCTTTTGGAAGATCATAAACAAAGTGGCACATGACAAAAAAAATCAGATTAAAAAAAATTCCATTCTTGGGAGTCCATCTGTCAAACTCTGGCAAATCAACTTCTTTCTAGCTCTTGTCCCTGAATTAGCTTTTGCTCTGTTGAACATGAACATCAAACAGACATTTGCTTCCAAGCACACACAGAGTTCCCTGAAGCTGGAGTGAAGTGTCATTACATTCTATCCAACTCAAAAGCTTTTAGCGGGAGTTCTGGTGATGATCTCTCAGCAACTGCACTTTTTTGAGTCCTTTCAAAATGCAGCACAAAACCCTACATTTGAAATGATGATTGCCACGCTGGTCAGACCAAGGGAGGGGGAGACTAGCTGAGATGAGCATTGCAAGTCAAATCACGATTCCCTCCAGACATCTTCTTGTTCTGCCATATCTGAATCCGAATATTGGCGATCCTCATGGTGATCAGCCATGAACTGCCCTGAAAATATAATGCACTGGCCTTTCATCGCAGCATGACAAATGTACCACTGATCCAGCTCCGCAAATCACTTTCTAGTCCTGAGCCCTTTTGGCACACAAACTCCTCCTTAGCCCCAGGCCAGGATGGATGCTGCTGCTGCTTTCCATCAAGATGCATTCAAGTAGGATTTAATCCGCTTGTTAGTCCTCAGGGTTGTCAGGTTAGTTAATTTCTGCCTGATACTCGCTGGCAGTATAGTCTACTCCCATGATGGCGAACCTTGGCAGTCCAGTTGTTCTTGGAGTTCAATTCCCAGAAGGCCAAGCCCCCATGAATCCACACGAATGGGTTTGCTGCAATTCGGGCGCGTTTTACTTCCACTTCCAGGTGCGACAAGGATGGCATGGTGTGGGCCGGATGAATTGCAACAAACCCACTCGTGTGGATTCACAGGGGCTTGGGCTTTTGGGAATTGAAGTCCAAGAACATCTGGACTGCCAAGGTTCGCCATCATGGGTCTACTCTATTACCAAAGCAGGATAACCTGGCCAGACTCATTACAACATCTAGAACCCCTTATCGGGGGGGAAGGGAATCTGGGGGCTGTGGTTCAAATAAACAACTTTTCAAAATTCTGGTTCCCCAATATTTCTCTCCCTCCAACTTATAACCCCACTACCACCATTATTACTGAAACAAAACTCAAGAAAGCATCAAGTTAAAACAAACTCTCTGAATTTTATTACATCCAAATAATCAAATGCAAATACTGTATCTCCTGCAGCCAGCACAGGAGCTGAGCCAAAGTCCATGGCACTCCCTGATCCAATGGATCCATGCAGTCATCTCCTTCTTCTTGCGTAGGAACCCAAGTGCCTACAGTTCCTTCCCATGTCCAAACCCGAATCCAAAGACCTGTTTTCTTCACGGCAGTCAGTACTTCCGCTGTCGCAGAAAGAGACCTGGTGGCCGTTTCGGAGTGGGCACATCATCTGAGTCCAGGTCAAAGAGATCCCGGCCAGTCTTCAGAATCTGTTCTTCTAAGACTTTGTGGCGTTTCATGTCAGACAGCACCTTATCCATTCGGGCCTCCCTTTTCTGGCTTTTAGCCAAGGTCCCTAAAGAAGAAAACACACACTAGAACCTGTAGTCTCAATAGGAAGAGGATTTGAATGCAGGGTCATTTTTCTTTTAATGAAGTGCAAGCCTCAAGGGCCAAGTGTTGCTAGGAAACACATACTGTAATTCTTCCAGATGCCATCTCATTATTCAGCATCATCACCATCATCAAATTCAACAAATAAAAAAGAAAAATTACATGCAAACAAAAATATAATTAAGGACAATAAGACTACTTCAACAAATACATGCCCCCACCACAAATGGGATATTAATTAACTTACCCATATAATCTAAACAAAAAATAATAATCTACCTTTATCCCCTATTTTCAAAAAGTTGAATATTCTTGTCCTGGTTTTATCTCTTTGGCTTTACTAAATACATATTTAATAAATTCACCCCATATATCTTTGAAATCATTTTTCTTTATCAGACCTTTCTTTAATTTTAATTCACATGTTGATTTATCATTTATAGCAATATTCCATAATTCTTTATAAAAATCCTCCAATACAAATTCCATATATATTTCTTAATTTTAGCCATTAACAGGTGTAAAAAGATCTGCTTTCCACCTCAAAGAGCTGGATGCATCTGTCCTATCTTGTCCTCATATATTTTTTCACAACTATAGTCTTAACTAATCCTACCTTTGTTGAATCCAGGTGCACATTACATAAGCCCATACAGTACTATACGGCCCTTTCCTATATATCTGATTCTGTCTAGAACACAGTTGACTTTCCCAGCCAGCCACTCCTTGCTTTAGGAAGAGAGCCTCTGGTGCAGAGGGAAATGATTTCCAACAGAAATCCAGCACATTGTGAAAGAATCCTAGGTTCTCAATGAACAAGAAACATGAGCGACAGGACTTTTTGACAGGTAAGCTAACACAGGTTGAATTGAGGCAAGATCTAGAGACATGGTTCCCAACGTAGGGTACATGCCCCACAGGGGGGCAATTTGATTTTTAAGTTACCGTATTAACAGTAACAGTACTCCAACTGTCCTTTCGTTCTTTTATTTTTCTCTTTCATGGATGCCATGTTCTTTAGAAGCTTCTTTAGACCAAGTTAATGGCCTTTTAGGCTTCCTCCACTTTTTGAATAATAAAAATTATATGTCACGTGGGAGGAGGCATCAGGATTTTAGAGATGCTTAAGTGGGGCATGCCCCCCCCCCAAGGTTGGGAACCACTGATCTAGAGTATGGGAGGGGTAACTCCTGGAAGGTTTCTTTCCAACAGTTCTGGGCTTCTGAACACTTCATTCATCCCTTTTTCTCTCTCCAAGCCACAGCTTTTGTGACCTTTAGAAAGATTTGAGAGAAGAGAAATACTGTACTCCATAAATGGAGATCTCCATCTCTTGGAAGGTTTGGGGGACAATGATCCTCTTTTGGGCCCACCTCCAGTGTTTTGTTTGTTTATAATGGAGGGCTTTTGTGGGGTGGTTATATTCTGACTACCTTAGAGCCATGGTTCCCAACCAGGGGGGCACACACACCCCCGGGGGGTGGATTTGATTTTTAATGGGGGCAATTTGAGAATGAGTTATGTTCTTTAGAAGCTTGTTTAGGTCACATGAATATGAGTTAACTTTTTGAATAATAAGAATTATATGTCACAGGGGTGTGGACATCAGGATTTTAGAGATGCTTAGTTGGGGCATGGTCAAAAAAATGGTTGGGAGCCACTGGCCCAGAGTCTCTGAAAATGGTTCAGCCTACTGGAGCTGAACATATGTAGTAAGTTACTTTTGACTGCCTGGAAAATGAAAGAAAGAGTAAGGTAAAGGTTGCCCTTTGCTCGAAAACCAGCTGTATCTGACTCTAGGGTTAACTGCTCATTTCTGTTTATCGCCAAAGAGCCAGCACTGTCTGTGTCTGCAGATGCCTCCTGGACATGTGGCAGGCAAGACTAGAGACCAGAGTGCATGGAAATGCTGTTTACCTTCCCACTGAAGTGGGTACTATTTATTTACTTAAAATTTCTTGCTTTTGAACTGCTAGGTTGGCAGGAGCTGGGACAGAGATGGGAGCTTACTTTATCATGCAGCACTTGGGTCTCGAACTGCTGATCTGCCAACCTTCCAGTCGTCAAGTTCAGCATCTTAACCACTAAGCCACTGCAGTTCTGAAAGAGTGCAGTAGTTTAATTCAAATGGATAAAAAACAGGCCACAAGGATACGATAAAACAGAATAGTTGGACAAAAGGGAAGGTGTATATGCCAGAGACAACTGGAGAAGAACATTCCCTGCCTATTTATCTCTATACTAAATCTAGAAGATCTTAAACCAAGGTGGAAAATTAAGAACCTTTGGTTTTAAATGAAAAGTAGGTAAAATGGGAAGAACAAGTAAGACATATTTTTCTTTGAATAGCAATTCCACAAGACGGGTTAAGAAGAGTGTACTTCTTTATGAATCACTGTGGAGGTCAACATGGTCCCCAAAGTAATTTAATGTTGGTTGGATGGCTCAGTGGTTTAGGTATCCGGCTGCAGAACCAGAAGCTGGAAGTTTGATTCCCAGCGGTGCCTCCTGAGAGAAAAGATAGCCTGTGTGGCTTTGGGCAAACTCCAAAGCCACTTCTGTGCATTCTCCACCTGAAAACATTTTGAAACTTTCTTACGAGAACACAGTTTCTTTCTGTACATACCAGGGGTTCTCCGACGATCTACAAAGGAACTTTTTGGTGAAGCAGGTTCATCGTCAAAATCAAACTCTGTTGGCACATGAGGCCTGGCGACAAAGAAAGAAAGTGAGATTCAATCAACACACAGCACCATAGCTTACTGCTTCTTTTCACTCCTTGCATCACCTCGGGTCTTAGATTTATTCTCCTCCCTTTATCTCAAATACAACATACCCACCCACCCACCCAGTCTTACTTCTCTTCTTCCTCTTCCTCCTCATGCTCAGACTGCCCTTCTGATTTATCCTCGTCTTCGCTGTCAGGCTCTGGAGTGGGGTTGCGCCGGGGCAGGATTTCTGCCTGGAGTTCCAGAGTCCCTTCAGCAGCAATGCGCTCATAGAGACGCAAGATCTCTTCAGGGGGAGGCATCCAGCTGTCTGGGGCCTCCAGCTCCTCATCGCTGCAGGGCACACACCAGTCCTTCTCCTCCTCTTCCTCGCCAGACTCCTCTTCCTTCCCTGATTGCTCCCCTTCTTCCTCTTCCGGTGCCCCATCCTGATCATTGGTGGAAGCCAGTGGCAAGTCTTTGGCAGGTCCATCTTCCACTGCCAAGGACTGCATCCCAGAGGTCACTTCCCCTTCCTCCCCAGTGCTGGCCTCCTCCATGGCTCTGTGTGTGTTGAAGGAGAGAGAAGGAAGGGAAGTGAATCTAAGGAGAGAGAGAGAATTGACCACAGGAAGATAGAAAGGGCAAGAGGTAGGACTTCATGATTCTAACATTATGGATCAGTCTGATGTGCTTACTGCAATACAGGAGCCATTTGGAGGAAGATTCCCAGCAACATCGTACAACACTTTCAAATGGCAAATTTACAGTTGGTGAGATATATACTCAAAATGTCCTATTCAGCCATAAAAACAACCTGGACCTGTTACTATTTTCTGTCCTACGTCATATAGTTAGTGGGCATATCATAGCATAGATCAGTGAAGGTGAACCTTTTAGAGTCCAAGTGCCCAAACTCAACAGGCTGTTGTTTGTTTACAAAGCAGAGGGGCGGGGCAAACTCCATGCTGGGGGAATGAGAAAGTGCTCCCATTGGGCTGCTGGGCAGAGGGGTGGGATGAACTCTGTGTTGGGGGAGGGAGGAAGCACTCCCATTGAACTGGTGATCAGAGTGAATTCTGTGCTAGGGTGATGGCACGCAGGCCCATATAGAGGGCTCTGAGTGGCCCCTCTGGCATGTGTGCCATAGGTTCACCAACATTGGCATAGATCATCTTCACTTTGGTTTCTATCTGGACCAGCTTAAATAAAAACGTCAGTTGTTGTATAAAATCTGCTTGCAGGCCAGTTGCATTGTTCAGCGAGCCGGTCACATGGTTCTTCCCACCGGAAGCAGAGGTAAAATGTGCCTTGCAACCTGTTTTGCAACAGGATGAGATAGATTTTTAGGCTGCCATTTTCTCTGCTTAAACCAGAGGTGCCCAAACTATGACCCATGGGCTGTATTTGGCCCCTGACATCAATTCATCCAGCCCATGCATGCCCTTGCTGCATACAGGCATGTTTTACTTCTGCTTCAAGGAGCGGCAAGGGCTGAATGAATTGGTGTCTGGGGCCAAATATGGCCTGTGGGCCGTATTTTGGGCACCCCTGTTCTACATGTAGGCAAGAGTTTTGGGAGCTGCTGCAAGCCCTTCAAAAACTACCATCTATTCTAAACCCTTTAGAGAACACAAGAGGAGTTTTCTTTCAAATTAAAGAAAATGGGTATACATTATGTGTGGATACTGAGGGCCTGCAAATATTGTTCCAGGTGCCCATACTGGGTCTCTACTTTCTTGTATACATTCTGGGCTGGTCTTGGTGGCTGTACAAATACCCCTTGGGGGATGCAAGATTGCTGGTCCTTCATTACCACCTTATATGAGACAGTAAGAATCTGTTTGCACACAGTCTATTATAGTGATCCCCCAAATCACAATGGGGAGAAATTAATCTCAAAGCTATCTTTGATTAAGAGCAATTAGTCAGATCAAGAGAAAAGCTCTAATGGAAATCTCTTACACTAGTAGAAAGATGAAATTCACATGCAGAGAAAAAAAGTATTCTAAAAGATGTTCTCAAATTTAAAAATAAAATGTTGCTTTTCATGAAAGCATCTAAAATGTTACCTAAATATTCATGAATCTACAAGAGGGGTTCTCAACCTACGGCCCATGGGCCAGACTTGGCCCACGACACCATTTCATGTGGCCCATGCCATCGCCAGAAGCGGAAACGTTTATGACAGCCATAAATGCGCCCACAGCTGTCATAAAAGCACTTACGACAGCCTTAGACATATTTTACGGTAGCATTTATGGCAGGGGGAACCACCAGTCTGGCCCACTCAGCTGTCTGACGGGACGTGGTCCAACCCATGGCTTAAAAAGATTGAGAACCCCTGATCTACAATATTATTGAGACTACTTGTGTTCTACAAGTTTGATTTTTCTCCCAAGTACTGTTTTGTTTCAATATAAAACAAAGCAAAACAAACACACTTATGTACCGCCCCATAACAGTACTGTACATGCACTCTCTGAGCAGTTCACAAGTTAATTAGCATTTTGCCCCCGACATGCTAGGTACTCATTTTATTGACCTCGGAAGGATGGAAGGCTGAGTCAGTCTTGAGTCATGGTCAGGATCAAACTCACAACCCTTGGTTTAACCACTCTATCTGCATCCACAGTGGCAAAATTCTCTGACAGCTGCTAGAAAGCATGAACTCATTAGGAAACCTATTGCAAACAATATGGAGATACATTTTCAAAGATCTAGCCATGATAAACTGACTAACTATAAATGACAGCATCAGCAACAATAATAAGAAATAATTTTAAAAAAATACTGTGGCACATTGAAGACTAACAGATATAATTTAGTATGAGCTTTTGTGTACTACAACCCACTTCCCCTGACATATGAGAATCTAATGTTTAGCCACAGGTGTGTGTGTGTGTGTGTGTAACTTTCTTTCTGATCCTATATAGTTAGGGACCCAGTGAAGGTGGATAGAGGTACTGAAACTAAAGTTCAAACTGACAATAGCATTATCAACAGAAATAATAAACTCAGATTCTTTATTACGTAAATCTCCTGGTTCAGAAGGCTGTGTGTGTCTAAGTAAGTGGACTGTAATCCATGAATGCTCACGCTGAAATAAATCTGCTTCTTTTTAAGTTACAACAATATTTTCATTTCTGAGTTTGTATTTTTGATATACAGTACATTATAACACTTGCAAATTCTTGGCAAACGTTAAAGTCAGTGGTGGGATGTCAAAAATTTTACTCCCCCACCGTGATGTCATCACAGTGTGGGCGGAGCTAACATCATGATATCATGTCATGGGCGGAGCCAAAGAAAAAAATACAAAATAATAAAAATAGGGAGCTTCAGGCTATAGGGAGCTTCAGGCTAGCAGCTTCTCTTCCTCCTCCCCGTTTGGGAGGACAGCAAGGAAGCCGTGCATATGTGCATGCACACCAAGTGCTTGGCATGTATGCGCAGTGGGGGAACCAGTGAAAAGGTAAGCCCCAAAGGTGGTTCCCCCCCAAAAGCTGCTACAGGTTCTCTGGGACACTGGAAAAAGTTACTACCGGTTCTGGAGAACTGGTGAGAACCTGTTACATCCCATCACTGGTTAAAGTGCTATTATAATTTAATATCGGCAAAAACAAAAACATCTGCAGGCTGGCAGGGCAGGTGTGGGGCTCCAGGAAATTGGGGTCCCATGTTGGGTGGCTGATATGATGGGACAGCCACCCCTCCCTCACTCTTTTAAACTTTTAAAATCTTTTTAAACCTTTTAACCTTTTTAAATCTTTTAGATTTTTGTAAATTCATGGTTTAATTCTTTTTTAATTGACTTTTAAGTAATTTATGAACCTTAAGGTTTTAATTTATGAATTTCTGTAAGCCGCCTAGAGTCAGGTTCGCCTGATTAGGGCGGGATAATAAATCTAAATAAATAAATAAATAAATAAATAAGAGTAAGGGGGGGGAGGACATAGGAAGACCACAGATGAGATGGGTGGGTGGGTGGAGGAACTTGAATCTGCAAGAGAAGAGCCATTAACTATAGGGAATTCTAGAGCTCCCTAATTCGGAGACGACTTGTTGACACACAACCACGAATGGAAGATTTTCAGCACCATTCCCACGTCTGCACGTCTAGCTCAAAGTAACGATTCCCTGCCATACAGTGCAACATACAGTACTGTTGTCCCGTTACAAAAACGTGCATCTGATCAGGACGCCCACCTCTGCCTAATAATGCACATCGAAATCAATCATCAGGGATTTCCAAGGGTCTTAACGTGGTACCTGCGCTCGATGATAATTAGGATTTCTTTAAGAGTAAAGAGACACTCTGCACACGCTCAGAAACTCCGGCTTTTCAGTTCACTTCTTTCACAGTGGCAATTTCCTACGATCTAAAGCCCAGGGAATCTCCGCAGGTCTCCGAGAGAGGAAGCGGAGCAGAGCGCTCCCGCACCCCACCGCCGTCGACAGCCCACCCGGTTCGCGCTACCGGTGCGTTTTATTCTCAACCTTTTCATCGGCCTAGTAGTCAACATCAGCCAGACCTTAAAAGCCGAGCCACGCACAATCGATCGGAAGCCAGAATACTCGAACCTTTCCCTCACCCACTCTCTTTCTCTAACTCAGGGGTGCCCAAACTATGGCCCCGGCGGCCGGATCCGGCCCACGCCACCCTCGTTGCTCCCAGAAGCGGAAGTAAAATGCACCCCTGAGCCATGTGACAGACTGGCCTGTGGCCTGAAATGTTTGGGCCCCCCTGCCCTGCTCTATCTCCTTTCAACAGGGGAGGCCCCCCCCCCCACAATGTTCTGAGACCTACTTCTGTCACCTCTGTCTTGTAGGGTGGAAAAACCAAGGCTCTGCCTTTGAAAAGCACACCAAAGACAATGGAAACCAGAGTGCCCCACAGGACAGCTAGTTTTTTTCATCCAGAAAATTACCAGACGTCTTCCTCCACACCTATTGCTACAGTCTGCCCCAGGACATGAGAAAAAAGAAAGAGCACAGTAGGTAAATCCAATTTGTACATTTTTACTTCTGAGTAAAAATGAACTGAGAGAATGGGAATTTTGTTGTTGTTGTTCAGTCGCACAGTCGATTCCGACCCTCTGCGACCCCATGGACCACCGTCCGCCAGGCACTCCTGTCCTCCACCATCCCCCTCAACTCGCTCAGCTCTGCGCCCACCGTCTCCACAACACCATCTAGCCATCTCATTCTGGGCCTTCCCCTTCCTCTTTTGCCCTCGACCCTTCCAAGCATCAAAGCTTTCTCAAGTGAATCCTCTCTTCTCATTTGATGTCCAAAGTACTTTAGCTTCATCTTTATTATTTGACCTTCTAATGAGCAGTCAGGGATGATTTCTTCTAAGATTGACCGATTTGTTCTCCTCGCTGTCCATGGGACTCTCAAAACTCTCCTCCAACACCACATCTCAAAGGCGTCTATTCTTCTGCGTTCAGCTTTCCTAATAGTCCAGCTCTCACAACCATACATTGCCACAGGGAATACCATTGCTTTGACTATGCGAATTTTTGTTTTCAATGTGATGTCTCTACTTTTCACTATGTTCCCCAGGTTTCTCATCGCTTGCCTCCCAAGAATCAGTTGCCTTTTTATTTCATGGCTGCAATCACCATCTGCAGTGAGCTTTGATCCTAGGAAAGTAAAGTCTGTCACTGCTTCTACTTCTTCCCCATCTATTTTCCATGGACTGATAGGGCCTGTTGCCATTATCTTGGTTTTTTTGATATTGAGTCTCAAGCCAGCTTTTTCACTTTCTTCTTTCAACCTAATCAGGAGCTTCTTTAGGTCCTCCTCACTTTCTGCCATTAGGGTGGTATCATCTGCATATCTCAAATTGTTGATATTTCTTCCAGCAATTTTGATCCCAAATTGTGATTCCTCCATCCCTGCATTGCGCATTATGTGTTCTGTGTATAAATTGAATAAGCATGGTGACAAAATGCAGAATGGGAATACTGTACTGAAAACATCAGAAATCTAACTTTCTGCTTGTAGCAGCCCTGAATACAGAATTGCTTTTTATACTGAGACAATGAATACGTTCATTAGAAACTGAGAGACTTTTGTTTTCAAATAAGATGTGGACAGATTCAGAGGAAGAGGAGAAGCAAAAGTGCTAATGATGGATGGAGTATTTGACTCCTTTGACACGCCAAAAATGAAGCACCCTCATCTCTTCCTCATTTCTTTAGTTTAATTCTCCACCCTCAGTGTTATTTCACATACCATTTTGCATATTGTATATACTGTACTGTGTATATTAACATTTGTGTTTTTATTTGCTCTTATATCTTTATGAAATATACATTTGTGAAAAAAGTAAGAGTCCCTTGTTGCTTCTTTTGGTAATCTAAGTCTGTTCTTAATTCCAAACACTTTTAAAATAATTTATGAATTAATTATATTGCATATTTAATTGCTTTTTAATCTGTAAGTTATTGTGCTTATAATAATGCTTATTGTAACAATTTGAGATGCAATTTATGGCCTATTTTATATATACTGTACAGTACAGTATACAGTATATAAAATAAGATCTAATAGAGCCTTCATGATCCAGTGGTTAGATTGCAGTACTGCAGCCAAAACTCTAAGTTTGATCCTCACTGGCGCAAGGTTGATTCATTCTTCAATCTTTACAAGGTCTGTAAAATGAGTACCAAGCATGTTTGAGGCAGGATGCTAATTATCTTGTGAACGACCCAGAGAATGCTCTAGGGTAGTAATATAATATAATAACTACAAACAAAACACAAGGATGGGGACTGAATTGGGCCAAATAGGTATCAAGAGATGGAGCTGCAACTTTGTTGGAATCATTGCTGTTTGCCTTTGAAACATGGCTAGCTGTCTGTCTGTCTAATGGCTGGATGGCCCCTCCCCCTGTGCCCACCTCAACATATTGTACAGTATTGTAATGTAATGTACTGTCTGTAAGCCGCCCTGAGTCGCCACGGCGAGTGGGCGGCAATATAAATTTGAACTAATAAGTAAATAAATAAATGGGTAGTATACAAGTGTAATTGTTATTGCTACTGCTATCTAATAAATGACCCATATAATGTCATTGAAATAGTGGACCATTTCTGGTCAAAAGTAACAAATGTACAAGACTCCAATACAAAGAAAGAACAATGTGAAGCAGCTTCAGGCCTCCTCATTGGAAGAAAGGCAGCCTATGAAAATTATATAAACAAAAAGCCAAAAATATCTTTATTCTGCTGTTTTATTCATCATTCTGGTTTTTCTCTCAGAATTTTGGCTAGTTTTTTGAAGACACCCAATGTAGTGTATGGCGAGACAGGGGGTAACCAGGAGTGTCTGAAATAGACTTGATCCACGAAAGCTAACATTAAAATACAATCTTGTACAGTAGTTAGGATAGTGGAAGGCAGAAGTGCCTGGCGGACAGTGGTCCATGTGGGGTCGCAGAGGGTCAGAATCGACTGTGCGACTGAACAACAAAACAGTAGTTAGTCTTAAGGTGCCACTTTTTTTTGTCTTTTTAATTTTATTTATCTCTGACATACTGTACTTGCATAAACTAACACGGCTACCACTTCAAAAAATTCACACAAGAAGACACTCCTTTCATGCACAGAGTTAGTAAAGGGGAAGAGTAGTCAGAAGAGCTTAAGTAACCGCTAAGAAACAAAATTCCTGCCAACCTAGCAGTTCGAAAGCAAGAAATTGCAAGTAGATAAATAGGGACCACTTTGGTGGGAAGGTAACAGCGTTCCATGCGCTCCGGTGTCTAGTCATGCCTGCCACATGACCATGGAAACGTCTGCAGAAGCAGACAGCGCTGGCTCTTCGGCTTAGAAACAGAGATGAGCACTGACCCCTAGAGTCGGATACGACTGGCTTTCGAGCAAGGGAAACCTTTACCTTTACCTTAAGAAACAAAATAAGCTGCGGGGCTTTTTATTCCATTCCCGGCTTGCTGTGCGGGACTAAATTAGTCCTAAGCACCGACAGGCGCATGCGCTCTTCGTTTTCTTACCTGCAGCAGGTCACGTGCTTAGCGCCCTTCCTCCGTGACGCTAAACGGCAGCACTTCCGCCCCTTTTCTGCATTGTTTGAGCGCGGGGACTGATGCGCACGCGCAAGGGCCAGCGGCCGTTTCTTTCCCTTCCTCCCATTGGTCAGTTTTAATTTAGGGGTGGGTTTAGCGCCAAACACAAATGCGATACTCGGGGTCCCTTTCCGGATCTTGAGGAAGAAAAAAACAGCGTTCTTCTTCAGGATCCGACAGGATTTTTAAAAGGAGGTGAGTGGATTGGGCAACTTTCAGGCCTAGGTGTTTAGAGGCAAAACCCTAGTTAGTACAGTACAATTATTTAATTGTAGAGAATCGTCCTGAACCATCTCAAGTGGAAGTAAATTAAGCCTCTGCATCAAAGGTCTCCTTATGAGCAAGCATGTTTAAAGGTAAAGTTCACCCTTGCTCTGTTTCATAGCCGAAGAGCCTGCGCTGTCTGCTTCTGCAGACGTTTCCGTGGCCATGTGGCAGGCATGACTAGACACGGAACGCTGTTCTATCTTCCCACCGAAGTGGTCCCTATTTATCTACTTGCAATTTCTTGCTTTCGAGCTACTAGGTTGGCAGGAGCTGGGACGGAGACCAGAGATCATTGCGTCCTGCAGTACAGTAATACCTC
This sequence comes from Furcifer pardalis, assembly GCA_030440675.1. Classification (NCBI taxonomy): domain Eukaryota; kingdom Metazoa; phylum Chordata; class Lepidosauria; order Squamata; family Chamaeleonidae; genus Furcifer; species Furcifer pardalis. The sequence goes on from CP126897.1 coordinate 10,372,022, forward strand.
AGATAACATTAGTCTCGAATAACACTAAAATCGCATAACATTAAGCAATCTGGGCATTCTGGGGGGAAGAATTGCATCGGATAACATTAAGATCCTATGGGATGCATCAGATAACAACCGCTAAAGCCTGTGTGGTTACAATGTATCTCTATGGATCCCATAGGATTTTAACATGCATCGGATAACACTAAAAATCGTATAACACCAAGACTTGTGGAACCGGGTTTTAGTGTTATCTGAGGTTTTACTGTACAGTAATACCTCATATAACATTAGTATCGAATAACACGAAAATCGCATAACATCAAGGAATCTGGGGGAAAGAATTGCATCAGATAACATTAAGATCCTATGGGATGCTTCAGATAACAACCGCGAAAGCCTGTGTGGTTACAATGTATCTCTATGGATCCCATAGAGGATCAGATAACACGAAAAATCATATAACACGAAGACTTGTGGAACCAGGTTTTAGTGTTATATGAGGTTTTACTGTAACACGAAGACTTGTGGAACCAGGTTTTAGTGTTATATGAGGTTTTACTGTATTCTGGTTTCGAATTGCTGACCTCCCTGCTTTTTTAGTTAGCGTGTTAGCCACTGCAATCCCGAAGTATGTTTAAATGGGGGGGCGGGGCGGGCGGGAGGTCTGAGGTTGATTTTTAAGGAAGATCAACACGGGATTAATGATTCCTCAAAAGATGCTGGCACTTGGTTTAACTCAGCAGCCATCTGAATGTAAAACTCTCGTGTAATTAACAATGTAGAATCCCTGGTTTTTTTTAAAGACGGTAGCCGTGTTAGTCTGTGTTTCAGCAGACAAAAAACGTTGTGCAAGAAAGAAGCGGTACCTTTATTGCATCACTTAAAAAAGTGTAACATTGTATGAGATTTCCTGATTCAAGATCACTTCATCAGGCATGCATCGAGTTGTTGTGTAGGACAGGAAAATTGTCCATGAAAGTCCCAAACATTCGCGGCATGGTCTTTCTGCTAGGCTCCCTTTCTTAGAAATGAACTATGAAAAAGCAGCAGGCTGCCTCTGATCCCCCCCCCCTCCAATTCAACAGACAGAGGAAACGAGGTACAGTACTGTACTGTAATCTGCTAATTGCTCTGTTCCAAATTATTATTATTATTATTATTAAACTTATATGCCGCCCTACTCGGCGAAAACCGACTCAGGGCGGCGCACAACACAATCAAATACAATGCTACAATTCAATAAAACAATAAAATTCACAACACAATGAAATATCATACATCAATAATTCAAAAAATAGAATATCATAAAATACAGTACAGTAAGATAAAACCCCAATATACGTCATAAAGTTACAAAAATACTACAGAACCCATAGGAACATTACACAATCTTACAAAGAAAAAGTTGCAAAAAGGCATCCCCACCCGACTCACCCTGGATCTTACCCATTAAGCTGGTGGCCACCAACAGACTACTCCCCTTCCTTCTGTCCAAGGGAAAGGAGAAAGGCAATGTGTCCATCTGACATGTAGGTGCTGCCACAAAACCCCAGCCTAGAAAAAGTCTAGCAAACATAACAGTCAGACTGGCCGGAGGAGGATGGTGCTGGAATCAGCTGGGGGCTCGTGTTTTTTTTTCTCCTAGAACTGCACCCGGCTTTTTCACTCCTGGCCTCAGAGGGTGAGGCTGGAATCAGCTGGGCCCTGATGTTTCTTCCTCTGAGAAGTGCACCCTGAGAAGTGCCTTTTGAAACTGTAGCTTCCTTGTGGCCAGACTAAAGCAATGCAAAACCCAGTGCCCTCCATCAAGGAATTGGGGATGCAGTGTATACAGTAATTTGGTTTATCTACTAAGTGTGCCAATTGTAAGAGTTAGATTGAGGCAAATACCCCATCCCCTTGTTGAAACTGCTCTCAATCTTCCTTTTGTGTTTAGACGGCAGGAATGTGGGGGAAACAGAGAAGAGGCCAGGCTGGTATAGCGATATCTATAGGTGACATTCCACAGGAGGGGGCGGCTTCTTGGAGTGGGAACAGAGGGGCTGAGGTCTCTGAGTGGCTGGAGTAATTAACCCTGAAGGAGCCTGATGATTGATGAGCTTATGTCAGGAAGGGGATCATGGAATCTGGGGTGATGAAAAACTATAGAACTACAGTACATGTAATCCTTTGTTCTGTGTGCTATGCCATGCAGTGCTCGCTTTGCTCTTTTTGAATTCTCTTTATTCTTTTGCTATGCTTAACTGAACCATGTAAAAGGAGGGGGGTGTTAGGGGCCCTATTGGCCCATAGCCAGGTTCTTTATTTTAACACTTTTTCGCCTATGTATACTTTGTGAAACCTTTGCCTTGAAATAAACAGTAAAACTACTGAACAACGTGTGCTCTGTGTCCAAGCAACAAGAGATGGGTGAGGCCATGCTACCACACTACAAAACCTATCTCTTACACCAATTGTACCCAAATCAAATTCAATTAGGAACATTACCTAGTACTGTAGTTAGAATTTCCTTGAAGTTGTCTTGAATCATGAAAGCTTGTGCAGTGTTAGATTTTAAAGTACTGTACTGTAATTTGAAGTTTTTGAAATGGTAGCCATGTACAGTATATTATTTATTTATTCATTCATTCATTCAATTTGCATAGCCACTCCAATCGACATGCGACTCTGGGCGACGTACATAAAATCCCTAATGTTTAAACTCTAGAAACCCTTAAAATTCCTAAAAACACTGAAAAACTACCTCCCACCCGCACCAATTAAAAATCTAGTTAAAAATTTTAAAAAGCATGAGTGATCCTGCTCTAAATGTTGGGGGGGGGGTGTTTGCTCCCTCTCTACCTCCCCACACCTGCCCTGTCAGCCAGGTTTTTATCTCTTTCCTGAAAGGCAGCAGCTCTGTCTGGAGACACAGTTCAACTGACAGGAGGTTCCATAGGGCGGAGCAGATACCGAAAAGGCTCTTCTTGTGCTAGAGAGGCGAGCCTCTCTAACAGTTGGTACAGTTAAACCTCGCATAAAGAGCGCTTCACTTAAAGAGTAACTCGCTTAAACAGCAGAATTTTCTCTGAATGTTTGCTTTGGTTAACAAATAAAACTAACCAAAAACTCGCTTAACAAATAAATCGGGGTTCTCAATTCCCTCACAATTGGTCATTTACAATGGTGTTTCGCTTAAAGAGCAAACTCGCTTAAAGAGCAATCCTGTGGAACGCATTATGCTCTTTAAGTGAGGCACCACTGTATTTTTAAAGAGCCCCTCTGGTATGCACTAGTGGAACAGGCAGATGTCCTTGGGGTGATGTGGTCTCTAAAGTATCCTGGCCCACTACCATGTAGGGCTTTAAAGGTAATTACCAGCACCTTGAATTGCACCTGGAGGCACACTGGCAGCCAATGCAACTCCCAATGCAACAGGCATAACATCCGCACCCCATCACTACATGGGCAGCTACATTCTGAACCAAACAAAGTAAACAAAAAAAAAGCATTGTGGCACTTTAAAGACTAACCTTAAATACAAGAGTTAGTCTTTAAAGTGTCACAGAGGTTTTTGTCTTTTTTGTTATTTTGTTTGGTTTACTCTTATATTTTTAATGTTATTCTTTGTCGAGTACTGAGAAACTCGGATGCCATCTGATTTGAGATGTAATGTATAGGTTTCTTATGCGAAAGTTAACATTTTTATATTAAAAAGGACAAGTGAATGGGTGTATGTAAACACTAATACAGTAAAACCTCATATAACACTAAAACCTGGTTCCACAAGTCTTGGTGTTATATGATTTTTAGTGTTATCTGATGCATGTTAAAATCCTATGGGATCCATAGAGATACATTGTAACCACACAGGCTTTAGCGGTTGTTATCTGAAGCATCCCATAGGATCTTAATGTTATGTGATGCAATTCTCCCCCCCAGATTCCTTAATGTTATGCGATTTTAGTGTTATTCGATACTAATGTTATATGAGGTATTACTGTATTTTAAAATAATTTTCATGCTAATGGGTTCAGTTAACAAGTCACTTCAATGCCCTATTATGAGAGGGACAAAATCTAATAAAAATTGTTAAATGCTAGCTCTGGAATGCTGGCAAAGAGATTGAAATCTACATGTCTACCTCTTATGACTAACCTTTTGTCTTGCTTCATATGCTCTGTCACATCTGTACAGTACATTATATATATTTAGATATACTGCCTTGAGCTGCATCCTGTTAAACTTTCTGGGATGGTCATAAGTTGATTAGGTCATGAGCTTGAGGGGGGGAGTTCAGCTTTGACAATTATAGAAGTGCTTATCCCATGGAAATTACTTTATTGAATTACTTATGCTATAGAAGTTACTTTTATTCAATAATTGCTAACATCTTGCTTTTGTAATTGTGCTTGCTATCCAATGGGCTGGCTTGGTGTCATATATGGCCAAGGCATCCAGCTGTCTTCTGAAAAATAGGAAACAAAAGGCTGAGGCACACTGTAATCTCTTACTCAGACTTTTGGAAATTACAGTAATTCCATCTGAGTCCTGCTAGCAGAAAATTAACCTTATTGCTGTTTTTCACCTACATCTGTAGTCCATTTTCATCTTTGAGCTGAAAAGCCACTACAGATCAAGAATAGTGAATTGCTCCTCCAGGTACTTATTTCTCATTGCTTTCCCCCATTAGGTAATAATGAGTCACAAGCTAAGGCGGACTGAATCCCATCGAGTCTCTAGCAATGCACCAGCTCGAGTACGAGTTTGTGTACGATTACGCCCTGGTGTGGGAACTGGAGATGGTCAGGCTGCTCCATGTGTTCGAGGCGTAGATTCCCATTCCCTGGAGATCCTTGACCGACGGAATGAAATGAAGACAATGAAATACCAGTAAGTTGGACAGAAAACAGAGAAAAACCGGACTTCCTTTTAAATGTGTTATCTCATAGCACCTGGTTGACTATTCTTAGTAAAGGCCTTTGAACTATACCACTGACCAGAACACTGACTCCCTCGCTTGGGAAAGCAGGGGCAAAATGCTGTTTTTTTTTTTTGAACTTTTGCAGCGACAGATGCCTTGCTAAATGCACCAAGTCTCTCAGTGTTTCTTTGTGGCTTGTATGTGGTGAAGGGGGGGACACCTACAGTACTGTTGTAGTTCTTAGAGTTACAGGATAAGAAGTTAAACAGGCATTTATCTTTCATTAGGAGAAAGTGGTTCAGATGCATAATAGTAGGTACCCATGAAAGGTAACATCACACCTATGGCAGTGTACTTCATGCCCCTCAGTATGTAGCATGTAAGATTTAATGTTGGCTGCTCCAAACACAGTTGGCATTGCCTGTTACAGGGTGAAAACTATTTGATATCTTTATTAATTGTACTGTGATGCTTCTGACACAAAGACCAATGGGAGCAGAAAGCTTTTGGGATGACAGGAGGTATGTTATGGAAAGCTTTAAGGAGAGACAGACATACTCTGTGGCCATTTCCTCACTCCCAGGAGTCTCTTCTATGAAACAGGAAGCAATGAAAAATTCACTTCCCATTTAAAGAAAAACCAGTTATCTGCTAAAACAAAATATAAATTGGAAAACACTCATGCCTCCTGGAGAGAGAAGCTTCTGGGAGAAGGGGAAAAGCTAACAGGGAGTTATGTTAGGGACTGCAGTTTGGACAATCAGCGTTGTAGAGGCCAAGTGATTCCCTCTTTTGCATTAAAGCAGGGGTGCCCAAACTTTTCAGATCACAACGACAATTCATCCGGCCCATGCCACCCTCGTCACTCCCAGAAGCGGAAGTAAAATGTGCCCGTATGGTCCAGGCCTCAGGCCATAGTTTGAGCACCCATGCATTAAAACAAAGACAAGCAATTTGTTGAGTCTTCTGATGTTTTTGATTTCTGGCTCCATAATTCCTGCCTGTCAGTCTTATTACACTGGGGAACAAAAAAAATTTTTTTTTCTTGGTGCCTAAAATTTTTCAACTGATTTTGGGCATTTTGGGGTGACTGATTCTGAAAATGCCATCCATTTTGTTCTAGCAGCTCTAGTTCATGAGATATCGATGATGTCATTATACATTGCTCTTATGACTACACTTGTTTTGCCTCAACATTCGTAAATTGATTGTTTTAATAATACTTATTGATGTTGTTCAAGCTCTATTCCTGTTGTTGTTGTTGCAAGTGTAATTTAACTACCGTATATGCTGGTGTATAAGACAACTTTTTACCCCTGAAAAACATGCCTCCAAGTGGGGGGGGGGGTCTTGTACACCAGGTGCACTTCAGTTGAATAAAATACAGTAATACCTCGGATAACATTTACCTCGGATAACGTTTACCTCAGATAACGCTTAAATCGCATAACGTTAAGCAATCTGGGGAGGAGAATTGCATCGAATAACGTTAAGGTCCTATGGGATGGATCGGATAACAACTTTTAATATCAGATGACGAACAGGAGTTTGAAGGCTTTTTTTTTTTTAATATATATTTTTTATTAACACATGTATATTGTGACAAACATATAAGACAATATTATAACATAAAATAAATGAATAAACCATAAACAAAAACCAAAATTATACATCTAATAACAACTGCGAATACACCCACCCATTCCCATACTAACTTGTAAACAAAGCACATAAATCATGCCAGCTCATATTGTACATATAATCCCAGATAAAGGGAAACTGAAAGCTTTTAAAGGGAAACTGTCACGCCAGCAAACTTGCTAGAGACTTGCCTGGCACTTGCTCTCTCCCTCTATTTGTTACCTTCCTTCTATCATTGACAGTTCCAGTTTGGTTAACAGATTAGAAAACAAACAGCATGGCAGCTCCCATAGGTTTATTATTTCATTCAGCTTTAGTGAATTGTCTTTGGTGAATTACGTTTAATAGTCTTGCACTGTTTTATGTTTACTGTGCATGTTTGATAATATACAGCCTTGTGACAGTTTTTCTGTATGCCATAAGCATTTGAATATAAATTAACATGTTGAAATCAAATCTGATGTTATTTTACGTTTTATTTGGTGTGTGGAAGGTGTGCGGAAGAGGGGGTAGTCTTATACAGCAAGTATATAACAAACTATTTTGAGTGGAAATGTTGGGGGGTCGTCTTGTACACCGGCATATACGGTAATCTGACCTTCTTTGTCATTCTCTGTGCTCTCCTTTACTGTTGAGACTGGATGCTGTGCATCCCAAAACTAGTCCAATTCCACAGCTGCTCCATGGACTCATCCAGGGAGGCTTGCATTCTAGTTTACACCCTTGCTACGCCTCTGGTTATATATGCAACCAGTATGGTTAGATTGGCCTAATGTGAATAAGCCATATCTAAAAAACTAGAGCTGATGGGGCATAACTGAAAGCATTTTTGGAATCAGTAACCCAAATATAGGCAGAAATAGGTGAAAATTGTGAGGCACCAAAATCACTGTTCCCCAGTGTTATTTATTTATTTATATTTATTTATTTATTTATTTATTTATTTATTTAGATTTATATTGCCACCCAATCGTTTGTGGCTGATAGAAACTGTTATCCAAAATTGCTGGAAGGTCCCAATTTATATGCCCCTGCTTTTAGGGATGGATCACTGTGCATACATGCTTTTCTCTAGCTATTTATCCACTGCTTTAAAAACTGCTCCTTATTCGAAGAAATCACATTGCCCCCATCCTGTTTCTTTGACGCCAACAGGTTTGACGCTTTTTATGGTGCAACAATTACTCAACAAGAAATCTACAAAGAATCTGTTCAGCCTTTTCTGCATCATCTTTTGGAAGGACAAAATGCCAGCATTTTAGCTTATGGACCTACTGGAGCAGGTGAATGCAAGACAGCAAAAATAAAATAGGCTGAGGAGCTTGGGGTGAGAAAGGGCTGGTCATGATTTTTTTAAACCTTTTAATATATTTCTTCACCTGCCTTTTCTTACAGGTAAGACGCACACAATGTTGGGGCCTCCAGATCAGCCAGGGGTGATCCCACGAGCTGTTCGGGATGTCCTGAAAATGACCAGAGAGTCATCAACAGATGAATTGAAATATTCGGTCTCCATGTCTTATTTGGAAATCTACCAGGAGAAGGTAAGACATGCCTGATGAAGTTGCATGAAAAGGAGAATTAGACATGATAAGTTTGTTACTTAAGGAATCTTTCAGGAAGGAAGATGTTTTAGGACATCCTGGTAACTAGGGAACCAGGTATGTTGAGAAGAGCATTGGTTGGCAGATTTGACTACAGATACTGTAATTTTGTATTTGTATGTTAATCTGTGTTTGAAACATATTAGAGAATAAACTAAACAAAAACATTGTAGGACCTTGAAGGTTAACTGTTAAATTTTAATATGAGCTTTTGTGGATCAAGTCCACTTTGTCAGATATGGAAGTCTGACAAAGTGGACTTGATCCATGAAAGCTCACATTAACAGTCTGTTAAACTTTTTTTGTGTTGGTTATTCTCTGATATGGTTTGTATTTGTAGGTACAGTATTTTTGTTTTTAATACTTGAAGATTGGGTATTGCTTTTAGCCGTGAAAGGTTTGTTCACAGAATCAGAACTCTGAATAATGATCTGCCTATAAGTATCAAAATTAATTCTTGCCTGGGTTAGCGGTGAGCTCCAAGGAATGTTCTGATCTCCAAGGGGAGAAAGGGGTAAAAATGGTAGGGTTTGCAGAGCTGCATACACTGAAATCCCTGGCAATTTATTATTCCTTAGGTTTTGGACCTCCTCCAGCCTTCCCTCCATGACCTGCCCATCCGAGAGGATCGCAACCACAACATCTTGGTGCCTGGCTTGACACAGAAGGAGATCACAAGCTTTGTCGACTTTGAAAAATACTTCTTGCCTGCCAACTCCAATCGAACAGTGGCATCCACGCAGCTCAATCAGCGTTCCAGCCGCAGTCACGCAGTTCTGTTGCTGTGGGTGAGCCAGACGCAAAACTGGCCAGCCAATTCACGCCGGACCGCCAAGCTTTGCCTAATTGACTTAGCTGGCTCAGAAGACAACCGGCGGACTGGCAACAAAGGTCTACGCCTGAAAGAGAGCGGTGCCATCAACTCCTCTCTTTTTGTTCTCAGCAAGGTGGTTGATGCCCTCAACCAGGGGTTGCCCAGGGTGCCCTACAGAGACAGCAAGCTTACACGTCTGCTTCAGGTACATCATGCATATTTCACCTCGAGGGGGGAGGAGAAGATCTAGGGATGGTTGAGGTGAAGTGATCTTCTGTTTGTTCCTCCTGCATATCTTAAACTTCCCCCCTCTAGGACTCTCTAGGCGGCAGTGCTCACAGCCTGATCATTGCAAATATTGCTCCTGAGAAGAGGTTTTACTTTGATACCCTCACAACCCTCAATTTTGCTGCCAAATCCAAGCAGGTGGTGAACAAACCCTTCACTCAGGAAACCCACCCAGAGACTGGTAAGGAATGGAGCTGACTTGGCTCATGGAGGGACTTGTCATGACTTTCTCAATGCAGGGAACGGGTGGGGTTAGGGGTGGGATTTGTGAGCTGCTCAGAAAACAGAGGATGGGATAGTTAATTTTTAGAGTGTACTGTATTTCCAAGCATCCACCAACCTGCATCCCCCACTGATCCTGCAGACTGGGGGATTTGGTGAGTTGAGGCCACAAAAATATTATTGTTAAGCTCTGGAAAGGAGTGTGCTCTATACAGTTTAGGACTTCTCAACCTATGGCCTGTGGGCCAGACCCGGACTGCAGCACCATTTCATGTGGCCCACGTTGCTGCCACTTCAAAAGTGGAAGTGGGCGCATTTACAGCCGCTCTAAATGCACTCCTGGCTGTTGTAAATGTGTTTACGACAACCATGGGCGTATTTTACAACAGTGTTTATGCTGGGGGAAACCACCAGTCTGGCCCACTCAGCTGTCCAGGGGGCATGGTCCAGACCATGGTGTAAAAAGCTTGGGAACCCCTTGTTTAGACTCTTGATGCATACTATAAATCATGCCCAGGCAACATAATTTTCACACTTGGAGGGCCTTAAGTTGCCTACCCCAAGGCAAGTGCCAAAGATCAGCACTAGGAATAAGTTCTTCCCAATGGTAGCTGTGGAATGTACTACTGCTACATGATTGACAGGTTCTCATCTATTTTTCGCAAGCTGGCTATTTCATATTTTTGTTATGATTGACTGATGAGCTAACTAAGGCTGAATTGTTTAAGCAAGCTGTTAAAGATCTTCTGTTCCCCCAGTTAGTCACTTTTTTTCTCTTAAAATTATGCTGTGCCCATAAGGACAGGGACCTGAATAGTAGAAGAGGAGCAGCCCATCTGGAGATGGTTCTGAAGTTTTATACTAAAATGTTCTTGTCCTTAGAAACATCTAAGAGACCTCTTGAAAGCGTCAGCAATGCAGGCCCCGAGGCAAAGAGACCTTGCTTGGAGGAGAAGCCACCGAGTGTGGTTAAGGAGGAGGAACCACTCAGGTGAGGTTCCAAGTATCTTATAGATAATGGAGGATCTGGGTACATTTGATGAGAACATGGATGACCCAGAGCTGGTTTCTCTATGCGTGTTGAGCATGTCATAAGAACAATTTCCCCTTTTCCCACTGAAAGCTGACAAGGATTTGTGACTGGCTGGTTTGTCAGAAAATATAGATGACACATGGTCTGTAATCTCTGGTATTTTCTCCCTCTTAGTACCTTGCTGCCTATGGATACTTTTGAGCCAACTTTAGTTGAACGGCTGCTGAGATTGGAGACCTTAGAAAAAGAGCTGACTGGAGCTGGGAGTGGTGGGTTGCCCTTCCGCAACACACCGCGCAAGGAGCGGATGAATATTTTGAACCGCTTGGATGAGACTAGGCATGAAGTACAGGTGACTAGTATTTGCATTTTCTACTTGTCTTCATCTGTTGTTGTTGTTGTTGTTGTTTTAAATGATTGCAGTGGTTACTCTCTCATCCTCTAGACCAGTGGTTGCTAACCTTTTTTTGGCCTAAGCATCTCTAAAATCCTTATTCCCTCCCCCCATGACATATAATTCTCATTATTCAAAAAGTAAACTATTCACGTGGAGGAAGCCTAAAAGGCCATTAACTTGGTCTAACTCATTTTTTAATTTCCTCTCTTAAAAATCAAATTGTCCCATGGCTCGATACATGACTGCAGATCCTGTCGACCTCAGCTAGAATAGCAGGTGGTGAGGGAAAATGAGTGTAGCAATATGACAACATCTAGAGGGTCAGATATTGCATGGTCTTGCTCTGTGCAAACATATCTTACTGCAGGTTAGGTCACTCTTAATGTCCCAATACATTTTCCCAATTAAAAAAGAAAAATCTGCCCATGTGGAATTGGTTAATCAGACTAATCAATTCAAACCTTATCCTGGATACCCAGGAGTCATTATTCACCGGGGAGTCTGCACTGGCAGACATCTCCATGATGACACATGCAAATGGATTTGTGAAATCAAGTCCATTTGTAATTTTTTTTTTAGCCATTAGGATATCACATGTGCCCTTGACATGTGCCCTTCACTTTCACCTTGCCCAAGGGATCTGATGGAGGATGGTTTGGTGAGGTGAGTCCTAGTCCTGGCCTAACATCATTGATAAGAGATGGACGACATTGCCTAGTTAGACCACTCTTTTCACATTGTATTTTGCAGACTTAGAAAGCTGATTCTTGCTTGCCAGTTGGGGTCAGACTGTGCATCCATGCAGCAGGATCAATAGTTCAGCCAAAGCCCTCTTGCTAATAAAAATGGATTAATAGTTACCACCTTGTGGAGGCAGAGCTTTTTTCTTTCTAATATGTGGGGATGATGCCAAGAGATTGTCTACCTGCCTGCCATGAGTGTTGGAAGGGAACCTCTGAAGCCAATATTTAATATTTAATTCCTGTAGAGATTTATCTCATGGAGATTGATGGTTTTCTAATCACCAGAAATTTACTTCAGTGAAATAATGGTGCCTACCCCCTGCTTCAGTGGACCTGTTGGGGATGAAGTTGAAAAAGTTGCTCTTTTGGGTGATGACTACCAGAATTCTCAGATAGGGTTCATAGTTCATAGCAGTAATTTTTCTTCACACTGGTTTGAGGAAAGCTGGACCGTCAACGGTCCTTCCTGCTAGTAATGGATGGCATCTTGTCTTGCATGAATTTTTGTCTTGCTGAAGTCAAAGTGACTCTGGTTATGCAGTAATTTTGTGTTCTCACAAAAAATAAAATAAAAGAAACATTCTGTAAGTTGGCCCTGTATTGTTTAACTTTTGTTTCCATAAAATCTCACCATAGCTTGGCTATCTTTAATAGAAGGAGGAAAGGAAGGAGAAAGACCAAAGTAGAGCTAGGAAAAGTTAATTTTTGTACCACAGCCTTCAAGCCAACATGGTCATTGGCTAGTGAAAGTTTATTCTCTGATAAAGTTATCTGTAAGCCAAAGGGGAGAGATGTGAGGAAACAGAAGAATAGGATGAAGTGGAAGGAAACTGTGCTAATTTTTCTTTCGTGTCCCGATTAAACCCTGGACTGCCAAAATGAAGCCAGTTTCTTCGCTTTGTTGTTGCCCGAACTTAAGTCCTCGTTGGTACATGTTTCTGGCAGTAATCAGCAGACCAGTAAATGAGCTGGATTCTGTATCTCTCCACATTCACACTGTGTGTTGTTGTCCGCCAGCAGTCTCCACTTGAGCATGTTGGTTTTGCATTTGGGGACTCCAACCCTCAGCCTATTCAAGGTCCTCCAAGCGATACAGGGGAGGCTGAGGTTCTCACCTATATCTTCCTTTAATGTTGTTTATTCTCCATTGAGTTCCTTCCTCCATCTTCTTAATTTGGTGTGCTAATAATTAAATGACATGCCTCCAATCCCTGCAGTGTTGCACACTGAGGATGGCATTGTAAATGGTGATGATAAGTGGTGTGATGATGGCTTATATAGTTAGTGACTTCAAACAACCATTTTTGGTGTATGAATCAAGTGATAGAACCTTTTGTCTTTGGAGGTAATTGAGAAGCATCTCTATCTTGTTTCTTCCTCCCACCTTCTTAATTTAAATCTACCATCTTTCTGTTCTCTCTCTGTTTTCCTGCAGATTTTGAAGGAAAAGCAAAAAGAGAGGGAAGCCAAGGCTCTGCAGGACAAGAAACTTTCTACATGGGTACATGACAAACCCCGGGAAAGGGTAGTGGTATTGCCCTTCCAGCAAGGTAAGAGGAGTCAGTAATGGGGAAGGCAGGTTAGCTGATTGGGATAGGAGCCAGAATTTCTACCCCTTTGTTTGCCTATCTTACAAAGCTCTGACTTCTTTTCACCTTTAGTGCAAGCAAAAGAAAAGACTCTGGCGGAGAAGGAGGAAGGTATTGTCATCCTAAAGAAAAAGACAGGAGGCCGAAAGAGAAAGGTGTGTAATGGGATTTGTTCTTCCTTGGCTCCAGGGGCTGGAAGTGGCAACAGAGGAAGGTTCCTGAATTTATTCTATGTACAAGTTTTTCACTGCATAGGATGACCATAAAGGTCGCTTAAAAATAATTTTAATATTTGAGCCTGTGACTTTCCAGCTGTTTTAGGACTCCGGTTCCCATCATCTCCAACCTTTAGCTATGTTAGCAGGATCTGACTGGAGTAAAATTCATGCAACTTTGGCAATGCCAAAGGTTATTCAGCCTGATGTACATCTACTACCCTTAAAAAGCTGAAGAAGTCTTTGTCACGTGCCTGTTGCTTCCTCCTGGTGATGTTGTCTCAGCTTCAGGAGTGGGGCAGAAGGGAAGCTGGAGCCTTGATTTTCCAGGGTTCCAACTTGTGTCTCAGAAGACAATGTTCTCTCTCCAGGTCTACCATCCTCCTATTGTAAAGGAGAACTGAAGTGACAACAGAAAGGTGGGATGAGTGCATTTAGTCTTCGCCCCCTCTTCACATATTGAATAAAGATGTTTGCACCATGCCTGAGGAGGGTCAAAAATTGTTACATGTTTGGAAGGGCAGTTGGACAAAGAGCTTTTGGTGACATCACATCTTCATGCCTGTTTTCTCTCCTGCCTTCTTTGCTTCTGACCTTCACAAATGCTCATAGGGACCCTACCAAGATCAGGATGTTGCATTGTACTCCTTTACAACTGTAACTACCTTAATCGCCCAAATGCTCATCTAGTTTAGTATGGCTAATCAGATTATTTCTGGGAAGCCCCAACCAGGCCTTGAATTGAAATGATAGCCTATTGCTTGTGTTTGCCAGCATTTGCTACAAAGCTGCTAGTTGTGGTAGTTATATATTATATCCAGTTCCTCTAGTGCAGGGGTTCGCAGTCTACAGCCTGCAGGCCAGATCCAGCCCACAGCAGCATTTCATGTGGCCTTCCGCCCACACTCCTGCTAGAAGCATGGAAACAGCAACATCCACATTTATGGCTGTCGTTAACATGTTTTACAGCAGTGTTTACGGTGGGTGGAACCATCAGTCAGGCCCCTTCAGCTGCCTGAGGGAGCGTGATCTGGCCCATGGCATGAAAAGGTTGAGAACCCATGTTCTAATTGATAGAGAGTTAGACTAGGACTCAGGAAGCATAGGTTCAAATCCCCATTCAGCCATGCAAACTCAAAGTGCATGGGACAGGTGAAACCACTCCTTAAATATCTCGCTTACCTTGGAAGCCCTATTGGGGCTGCTATAAGGCTGTTTCAACCAGATGGCACATAAAAACCCAACCAGGACTAAGAACTCTTTGCAGTCTTTTCCTCCCTTAAATTTCTCTGATTACTGTTTAAAGCTACACAAAACAATGCCTTTGGCTGTACCTTACGATTAGAAATTCCATAGTCGCATAGTCGAAGCAATGGTATTCCCGGTGGCAATATATGGTTGTGAGAGCTGGACCATTAGGAAAGCTGAGTGCAGAAGAATAGATGCATTTGAAATGTGGTGTTGGAAGAGAGTTTTGAGAGTCCCCTGGACAGTGAGGAGAACAAATAAGTCGATCCTAAAAGAAATCAACCCTAACTGCTCCTTAGAAGGTCAAATAGTAAAGATGAAGCTAAAGTATTTTGGACACCAAATGAGAAGAGAGGATTCACTTGAGAAAGCCTTGATGCTGGAAAAGGTGGAGGGCAAAAGAAGAAGGGGGTGGCCAAAAATGAGTTGGCTAGATGGTATTGTAGACACAATGGGCACAAAGCTGGGCGGGCTGAGGAAGATAGTGGAGGACAGAGGTGCCTGGTGGACAGTGGTCCATAGGGTCAGAATCGATTGTGTGACTGAACAACAAAAATGGCGAGAGATTCTTCTTTCATGTCCAGGTCAAACTCTAAACTGCTTAAATGAAGCCACCCTCTTGGCTTTGTCATTGGCCAAATCCTCATCTGTACATGTTTCCAGCAGTAATCGACAGGCTAGCAAATCAGCTGGATTCTGCACCTCTCCACATTCATACAGCGTGTTGTTATCCACCAGCAACCCTCAGCCTATTCCTGGTCCTCCGAGTGACATAAGGGAGGTAGAGTTCCTCAGCTATACCTTCCTTTCATGTTATTCCTTGTTCAGTGAGTTCCTTCCTCCATCCTCTAATTTGATTTTGCTCCATGGTGGGAGATGGACAATGAAAAGTAATTGGTGGCACTGCTGGGCACGGAGGCTTGGAGGAATAGAGTCTCTTAAAAACATACCGGGGGGGGGGGGGCAATCTGCAATGCCTCATCCTCAGCTAAGCTTCTGTGAGCAGCCTCTGACCTGGGACAGGGTTCCTATCCTTAACAATCAGCTTTATTATGGAGATTCCGTAAAAAGATGCAGGTGGGAGGACAAAGGCAGCTAGTTAGCAACTGTTCCAAGGATGCAAAATCTCATATTTTCTTTTTTATTCCAAATCTTCAGGTGTCTGCTCTTGGTTCAGAGAACAAAACCCCCTGTGACTGGGAGGTAGAGGTACGTCCTGACTTGCTGGCTCTCAGCAAGGAGAGGATCCTGGCGATTTTGAACACTGGCTCTGTGAAGGATCTTTTGGACTTGCACCGGATTGGCAAAAAAAAGGCTCAGCTCATTTTGGGTTGGAGAGAGCTCCATGGAGCATTTGAGAAGGTGAGTGGGCTTGGAGTGCAAAGTGGTTTCTCTGTTTGTTGGTGGAATGTGGCTACTCATGAGGATGAAATGCCAACAGCTATTTGTAGGCGACCATAATGTGAAATCCTGGCCATGTCCAAAATGACAAGCATCTGATGGGTAGAGTACTGATCTTGAACAATCCCATTTCAACTTTGAGCTCAGTAGTCAGCCTTAAGAACGGAAAGGCAACTGACTCTCAACTCTGGGAGTGGATAAGGAGAATCTACCAGTTGCAAGAACACCAAAGGTTTATCTAGTCCCGAAGCATGTTCCTTTGCAAGCCATATGCTTCCAGTAAATCTATTGGTATGGTACGAAAGCAGTCTGTTTTTGCTGTCCTTTAGCAATTGGACATCGGAGGTTATACTTCAAACAATCTTATATAAATTATAACATTCCTTGCCCCAGACACAGCAGTGGTCACTAACTTGGCTGTTGATGACTGCTAATCATGATCCTCTGGTCTCAGGGATAGAGTTTTTCTGAATGCCAGTTGCTAGGGAAAATAAGTTGAAGAATACTACAGGACTGTGTTGGTTCAAGAGGTTAAGACACTGAACTTGATGACTAGAAGGTCAGTAGGTCAGCAGTTAGAAACCTGTGTGCTGCACTATGGAAGAACTACCGTCTGTCCCAGCTCCTGCCAACCTAGCAGTTTGAAAGCAAGAAATTGAAAGTACAGTAATACATCGGATAACGCTAAGACTTGGTTCCACAAGTCTTGGTGTTATCCGATTTTTAGTGTTATCCGATGCATGTTAAAATCGTATGGGATGTATCGGATAACGTTAAAGCTCCATAGAGATACATTGTAACCGCACAGGCTCTAGCGGTTGTTATCCGATACATCCCATAGGACCTTAACGTTATTCGTTCCAATTCTCCTCCCCAGATTACTTAACGTTATGCGATTTTAGCGTTATCTGAGGTAAATGTTATCCGAGGTATTACTGTAAATAGGTACCAGTTTGGTGGGAAGGTAAACAGCATTCCATGCACCCGTGTCTAGGCATATCTGCCACATGTCCATGGAAACGTCTGCAGACACACAGTGCTAGCTCTTTGGCTGTAAACAGAGATGAGCACTTAACCTTAGAGTCGGATACAACTGGTTTTCAAGCAAAGTCAACTTTTACCTTACTGTTCTATTTGTGGATGGATGCTGCATTTAGTTATTGCGGCCAATAGTGGTTGAAAATAATCTTTTTTTTTCTTCATCCAAAGTAGTGGCCATTAACACTTTTTGCAACATTAAGATCACTGTCCTTTTTATCCCATAGCGCTACTTTTCCATACTGTTGGACTACTTCCATCGGAGACTGCACCTCTTTTGTAATGTTCCTCTTATTTTGAATGGGCTCTAGAAAAATACACCCTATATGTAATTAGGCACCTCTATAATGCCAGGACATTTATTTTCCATTCTTTCTCCAGATAGAAGACCTAAAAAATGTTCATGGCATCTCAGCCAACCAAGTAACATCTTTTCTGAAGGTACGTATTCCTTTCAGTTTGCATTAGCACAAGCATGAGTCCTCTGGTATTGCTGGACTTCAGATCCCAAAACAGCAAGGCCAACAACATGTGGAAGGCTCCTTGCCTTAGAGCCATGATGGCAAACCTTGGCACTCCAGATGTTCTTGGACTTCAATTCCCAGAAGCCCAAGCCCCTGTGAATCCACACAAATGGGCTTGCTGCAATTCATCTGGCCTGTGCCGTGCTGCCATCGTCGCTCCTGGAAGCAGAAGTAAAATGTGCCCATATGGGTGGTGGTGGTGTGCTGAACAATAATTATAATCTGTGGAGCTAAATGATCATGAAATGAATGAGTTGCAATAATTTCATGTATAATATCAGGAAAATGTTAACCACCACATCTGTGTATTCTCTATCTAGAAAGCCCTGGAAAGGATTGCCATAAGAACTGACTTGATGGTCCACAATTGTTATTATTATTGTGCTATATATGCACACGCCGCTCATCACTTTCCTATTTTAATCTAAGCTTAGTTTCCTAGGCAGCAGTTGGACCCTATATGCTTCCTTCCCATATAGAAAGGTGTTTCTAGTCCAGTGGTGGCAAACCTTTTAGAGACCAAGTCCCCAAACTACAACGCAAAACCCACTTATTT
Source organism: Furcifer pardalis (assembly GCA_030440675.1). Lineage (NCBI taxonomy): Eukaryota > Metazoa > Chordata > Lepidosauria > Squamata > Chamaeleonidae > Furcifer > Furcifer pardalis. The sequence goes on from CP126897.1 coordinate 10,390,223, forward strand.
ATTGCAAAGTGCCAACACAGCAATAGGGAAGGAAACACTCCCATAAGGCTGCTGGGCAGAGGGGTGGGGTGAACTCTGTGCTAGGGTGACTGCATGGGTGCCCACAGAGATGGCTCCGAGTGCCACCTCTGGCACGTGTGCCATAGGTTCGCCACCAATGTTGTTGTCCTTCTCTTTGAGAAGTCTCACTGGTCAATTGGTCAGAACAATCCTGTTGGGATATGAAAAGAGTATCCATGGAGAACCTGCTACAGACTGAAGATAGGTTATGCATTTTTCCTCCCCACCTAACTTCCAGTGCAAAGAAGACCATCCTACATACATCCTACAGGGAAGAATTCTTCCAAAAAATGCCTTGTTTCATACCGCTGACAGTAAAACTATTAGAAGATATTTCCAAACAGCACATCTATTGTGGAAGGAGTGGAACCAAAAAGTAGTTGATCCTAGTCATGCACTCAGGCTCTGTTTCTTATCTCCAGCAAATATGGACCATTTTATGCTAACAGCTCCAAGTATGTACACCAGAAAGTGTAAAACCAATGCTACAATATTTAACTGTCTTCTCTGTATTCTTTCCAGGCAAACATTCTCAACTGTCTTGGAAGCATTAAATAACCACAGTGGATCTGTAGAAATACATCTCGTTACCCTCATTTTTATCCACAACTAATTTCTATTTTATGTAACTTTAGTGTATTTGTATGTATTAAATTTATATGTAGTTCAACATACTGATTATATTGCCTTACTGCCAACACTAACTTTCAGTTAACTCAGCATTCACTATTATTAAAACATGTGAAACTGTATGTAAGGAAGGAAAAAACACTTTAGGCAGAAAAAGTAGAAAGCATGGCAATGGTCTGGTATGCCAGGAAATTGTTATTAGATGTCCAAAATCCTAATTTTCTACCAAATATGGGAGTAGAAGGGCAAACCCAGAGTCCAAACCTTTCCTAGAAAATTATAGATCACCAGTCCCTTTTGTCCCATTGCATTCTGAGATTGGAGCATCCTCCGTCTCTCAGGGACCCTCAGGTGCCAACCCAACTACCTAACCTTGAGTCACAAGACAAAGAGAAACTGGCCATAGCCCAAACAGTAAAGGTACTGAAAATAGATCTAGAGCAGAGGTGCCCTAACTTTTCGGGCAGAGGGCAGGTCACATGGTTCAGCAGGGCAATCATATTGTTCCTCCCACTGGAAGCGGAAGTAAAACATGCCTCGCAATCTGTTTTGCAACAGGATGAGATAGATTTTAAGCTGCCATTTTCTCTGCTTAAAGCAGGGGTGCCCGAACTACAGCCCACAGGCTGGTTATAGCTCCTGACCCCAATTCATCCAGCCTGTGGCGCCCTCCTCTCCCGGAAGCACAACCTGTTTTCTGCTTCCGGGAACAGCGTGGGATGGATGAATTGGTGTCAGGGACCAGATCTGGCCCATGGGCCAGTTTGGCCACCCCTGATCTTTGGGTTTTATTGATTTTTTTAAAAAAAATAAAATAAAAAACACTGTAGCACTTTAAAGAGTAACTGCTTTATTTTTGTTAGCTTTTGTGGATCAAGTCCACTTCAGACCCATGAACATACAGGCGCGTTTTACTTCAGCTTCCAGGAGCAACGAGGGCTTCATGGGTCGGATGAATAGGCGTCAGGGGCCGCACCCGGCCCCCGGGGCCTTAATTTGGGCACCACTGTTATACAGTATTGCTCCTTGTTGTTCAGGTCAATTCCGACCCTTTGTGACCCCCATGGACCACTGTCCACCAGGCACTTCTGTCCTCCACCATCCTCCTCAACTCCCTCAGTTGCCCTCTTTTTCTTTTGCCCTCCACCTTACAACACTGTTATTTATTTCTCCTCTCCTTCTTCTGATTTACTTTCACCCTTTTTGCCACAGGCTTCCTTTCCCTTTTGGTAGCCCAGAGTATTTCCAAAGCTCTCCTCCAGCATATTTCAAGCAAGCCAGGTTTTTTTTTTCCTGTCAGTTTTCTTTATTGTGCAGCTATCGTTCATAGGGACGCCATTGGTTGAAGACAACTTGCGGCACTTAGACCGAAAGGAGCCTTGGTCCTCTTCCCACGCGTTTTAGCCCTGGGCTCTTCTAACGGCCTCACCGCCGCCTTTGTGCGCACGCGCCATTTTTCGGCCGTTGGAATTCTGTCGCCCCCCCCTGTTCCAAATCGCATAAGGCAAAACCGAAGCCGTCCATCGCGCACGCGCAGCTTCTCCAACCGTCCTTCGTCGGGAAGGGAGCGCTCTCGCCCCCGCCTCGAGTCACTAAGGCCGGGGACCCGGATGCAGATGCTGAACGGCATCCTTCCTACCCTGAGGGAAGAGATAGAGGGGGGAAGCCGGAGGCGCATGCGTAGTGACGTCGCCCCTCTTCCTCTTTCTGTGGGGATTTCGACGTCTCGACCGGTCGCTGGGCCCTGACTGAGTCCAGGCGGGGCTGAAGGGGAGGGGCCTGCTTTGAGCCCACCCTACTCTGCTGGGGAGGTGAGTGGATGGTGTTGGGTCCGTGAGTAAATGGTGGAGGTCAAAGGGCAGCGAGGAGGAAGTAATGAATGAATAAGGGAGGGGGAGGAAGAAGAGACCCTGTGGTCGAGGCTGAAAAAAAAGCGGGGGATCATAGGGAAGAAATGGGGGGTGGGGGGGAGAGACCGTACCAGAAGATGCATGTAGGTGTGAGGACAGTAATCATCAGGGTAGGACAGAGACTCAGATGGAAGAAGGGGCTCACTTGTCACTTTAGGGTTTTGATTGATTGATTGATTTGATTGATTGATTGACAGATTCCGAATATTGTTAGCTTTCATGGATCAAGTCCACTTCATCAGTGGGAACAATATAATGCTGTAGCCTTCCGTTTCCCTTCCACATCATAGTGTGACACCTGTAACATTAATCCAGATCCACGGGTCACTTTCTGGTCCTGAGCTCTTTTGCCACACAAAATCCACCTCAGTCCCATACCAGTATTGATGAAGTTGCTGCCCTCCATCAAGATGGATTCAAGTGGTATTTAATCCACTTTGGGACCATCACTCTTCCCTATGGACTTCACCACCCAAGGCCATTAGTCCTCGGGGTTGTCAGGTTAGTTGACCACTGACTGATGATCAGCATTGTCCCTAGCAGTAGGGTCTACTCTATTACCATAGCAGGATAACTTGGCCAGACTATTCAGGCTATCTTCAAGCCCGAGAGCGAGGGAACTTGCAAAATGATTGAATATAGAATCATAGAATAACTGAGCTGGACAGCTAGACTACATTGGAATTCTAGGAGGTGTAGTCCAAAATTATAAATTCTACACACCCCTATAAAGGGAACATGCTGTAGGTGTCCAGGGTGGGGCAAGAAGGATAAGGAATTGATAGCCTGAGGAATATATCTTGAGACAAAGGCTAGGATGCACATAATGAATGGATGATGCCAGGGATGTAAAAGTTGCTGTACACAAAAGGGCTCAGCAGAAGATACATAGGGATTTGCTAGTACGTCTCTGGGTAATATGCAGGAGAATAAGAAGATGTTTTGACAGCAGCAGCAATTATCCTCCTCCTCATTATTATTATTATATTTCAATTTTTATACTGCCCTACTTGGTAGGACCAACTCATGTTATGTCCTTATGTTGCTAAAAAAAGGATACTTCCAGGAGTAGATGTTTTGGACTTCTTTTGACATGGGCCAGTTCAATCTTTTTCCTAGCAATCAGACAATATACAGGAAATCATGAAGTAGCCCAATCCCGTTCTATTGCCTATACCAGACTTTTTTTTTGTCTAGTTGTAGCTCTGCTGTGGGTTTCAGACCGGGACTGAATTATCATTAAATACAAGGGTTACTTTAAGGGAGAACATACCCAATGAAGTGCCCTTTCCAGCGTGGTCCTATATTTGCCATCTGCACCCTAATTCTGGTTTAAGCAAGTTCACGGAGACACTGAGTTTCTTAATTTGTAATGTGTGTCTTTTTGTCAGAGTGACTGTTTTGTAGCTTGATGTGGTAAAGGACCTGCCAATTTTAATGAAAAACCAAGGTAAATCCTGTGATCCCAAAGTCTGCCTGCCACTGCTGCCGAGGACAAGGAACTAATCTAATTCATTCTGTTAAAAACTAAAGACAAACATATAAAAATGAGTCCAGATAAAGGAGGTGTAGGAGAGATGTGATTCATAGGACAGTGGTGAGACAGGAAAAAATAAAACTGCCCTGCATTTTTATGGGACTCTTCTCTGCAGAAAAAAATATGCAAATGTCCCAAATGAAATATGGGGAAGGAACATGGTACTATCCAAATGGTATCAACTGTAACTCTCGTTATAACTAGACGTCAAGGATGTTAGCATTTAGACTGCAACTCCCAGGACTCTTCACTACTGTCTTTGCTTCTTCCTCAGTGTCTAGACCAGATGTGAAACTGGCAAAATTGACCCAACAGCATCTTAAGGGCTACACAGCCCGCTGTACAATAAATGATATTGGTATTGGAAGATTGCCCTGCTCCTTTTCTCTTTTATACAGGTGGTTATGTCAGCCGAGGCCACAGCAGACCCGGCCCCACTCCCGGAGAATTGTGCTCCTCTAGTCTCAACCCAGCCGAGACAAAATGGTGGGGGAGGGGTAGCCGGTGTGACCTTTGACCTCAAACCTTTGAACCCCAGCAGCAAGTATGTCAAGCTGAATGTGGGTGGGTCTTTGCATTACACCACTGTGCAGACCCTCACCAAACAAGACACCATGCTCAAGGCGATGTTCAGTGGGAGGATGGAGGTGCTCACAGACAGTGAAGGTACATACCGTGGCTTCTCACAGTCTGTCTCCCACCCTCCTATCCAAGAATTGCATTTGTGAAACACTTCTCCTTTCTCATATGATTAACAAGTCCCTGAGGAATGCCACTTTTGAGACAATTTGGAGACCAATTTTTGGTAACCTTTTGAAGACTAGGGGAGGAAATTGTTTACTATATTCTCAATTTACGCTGCCTTTTGAATTGTGAATATATAGTCTCTGTATAATGTTATATCTTGGGGGGGATTTTCAGGTGTATGCTCCACTTTAGTGTCCATCTAACTAAGAAGAGTGATGAAGATACAGCTTGAGGTCTTCACAATTGTAGTGGCTCTGTTCCAGGACTGTTTCAAAGGAAAGCTTACCTAAGCTAGAGATTGCAGATGCTTAAAATAAAGGCTTGCACTCTTTCTCACCAAGCTCTTGGTGAATCACAGGGTAGATCTGGAGGTTTTAGATATACAAGTCAAAAGGCTTCCCCTAACTTAAAAAAAATCTTTCCACATTATTATTTCTGTATACAGTACTTAGGTGTGTTTGGGAGGCCATGCTACCATTGTGCTGCCATTTGAATGTGCAATTTGTAGATACAGTTGTACCTCGCTTAAAGAGCATAATGCATTCCACAGGATTGCTCTTTAAGCGAGTTTGCTCTTTAAACGAAACACCATTGTAAGTGACCAATGGGGGGGGGGGGATTGTGAACCCCGATTTATTTGTTAAGCGAGTTTTTGGTTGGTTTTATTTGTTAAGCGAAGTGAACATTCAGAGAAAATTCTGCTCTTTAAGCAAGTTACTCTTTAAGTGAAATGCTCTTTATGCGAGGTTTGACTGTACAGTCAAACCTTGCATAAAGAATGCCTCGCTTAAAGAGTAACTCGCTTAAAGAGCAGAATTTTCTCTGAATGTTCACCTCATTTAACAAATAAAACCAACCAAAAACTCACTTAACAAATAAATCGGGGTTCTCAATCCCCCACCACCTGAAGTCACAATTGGCCACTTACAATGGTGTTTTGCTTAAAGAGCAATCCTGTGGAACATGTTATGCTCCTTAAGTGAGGTACAACTGTACAGTATATGTGATGTTAGTGGGAATTTTCTGCTGTGGCTTTTGTTGTTTTTCCACTGATAGTTTGTTTTCTGTCAGTCCAGGCAGTGCGTCACAGCACAAGCTCAAAGCGTGCAATAACATCTAAATAAATAAAAGGATATGTCATGACAAAGATTCTTAAATTTCGTGAGGCAAAATATATAACTTATTAAACCTAATCCCTGTAAGATCTTACTTGTGTAACATCTTGTGGAAATTAAGGGAACAGTAACATTTGGGATCTTTCCACAGGAACCTTTGTTCAAGGACTAAAAAGTCAGTTCTTTCTTTCCAGGTTGGATCTTGATTGACCGAAGTGGGCGTCATTTTGGAACCATCTTGAACTACTTGCGTGATGGCTCTGTGTCCCTGCCTGAGTCTCAGCGGGAGCTGGAGGAAATACTGTCTGAGGCCCGCTACTTCCTCATCCAGGGCTTGGTTGAGGATTGTCAGCTTGCACTCCAGGTGAGAAGATCCCCAACAACAACTTGAGAATACACTCACTTCCCTAAGCCTCATTACCTCCTGAAGGAACAGAGATGTATGAGTGAGAAGTGACATAGCAATGCCCTTCCATCACCATGGTTGTGCCAACTGGCTTTTAGTCTCTCCACTCTTAGAACTGTCTTTCTCAGTGGCCATTCTACCTGGTCATTTCTGAAGTTACATGACAATGCATTAAAATAAGGTCCCTGGATTTGCTTAACTTTTCTCTTTCTGTCTTTTCCTTATTCTTGCCCTGTTGCATTGTGTTGGTTGCACTCTATGCCCAGGGTGCCCAAACTTTTCAGGCCACGGGCCGGTCATGTGGTTCCTCTCACCGGAAGTGGAAGTAAAACACGCATGCGCAAAACACTGCCATAAATGGACCCATGGCTGTCGTAAATGCGTTTATGACAGCTGTGGGTGCATTTACAGCAGCATTCTGTGCAGGTGCATTTTATTTCCAGGGGTGGCGTGGTGTCAGGGGCTAGATCCAGCCCGTGGGTCATAGTTTGGGCACTTCTACTCTATGTCACTAAGTTTTATTCTGTATGCAGCCTGGAGCGTACTGGCAGTTAAGAGTAAATAAGGTTTCACATGTTCTGAGACATCTTAACAAAGTTTGACCTGTCTCCCTGTGATTCATTTTCTGCCTAGCAAAAAAGTGAAGCTTATGACCCTCTCTGTCACATCCCCATGGTGACCTCTCCCAAGGAAGAGCAGCAGATCATCTCAAGCTGTTCAAAGGTAAAGATTCCATGAAGTCATAAAAAGCTTTAAATGAATCATGCCATTTTAGGTGACTTGTTAATGTGCCTCTAGTTTGGCTAGCTAGGGCCACTTTTTCTTTTTCCTTGTCTAGGCCAGATGTGAAACTGCCAAAATGAAGGCTTCTTTTGGTGAATTCATTCTGCAGGTCCTTTTGCCTAACCTAGTATGAGAAAGATTAGCCGGCATATTGCCAGAAAATCAGATAGATCAGGAAACATTTAAGAACACACGATACACTACAGTAGCCTTCCTAAGCTGCTGCAACTCAACCCCGAGTGTTGGGCAATGGTAAATAACCTGACTCCCTAAAAGGGCCAACGGCTATGGGTGGATGAGCCCCTTTAAGTGGGGTGATTGTCCCCTCAGTGGAGGAAATGCCACTGGAAGCCATCATATTGAGCCCAATGGCAAAATGAGCAGAGAAGGAACTCTGATTCCCAATGGTCGTGGAGGTGAAAGAAGCCATGCCAGATGGACTGGCTGTTAAGGCGTACCTTGATAATATCCTCAAGGCTGCCGTAGTCCATTGCAGTCCCAATGTTAAATCCTGCATGTCTCATTTCATATGTGCTGCAGGAGAGGGCTCTCTGATCATAGTGTGTGGGTCACTTCGTTGCAAGCTGGGATCTACCTTAAACAAAATCACGCCAATGGCATTTTTCCTGCTTCAGGAAAAAATGCATCCTCAGATACATTAGGTATTTTATTCTGTCTCTCCCTCGCCAATAGGGTTTTTGTATTTTTTAAAAAATCTGTTTTTAATATGTGAGTTTCATGTTAGCCGGCCAGAGGAGGAAAACCTGGGCTGGGTATAAGCTAAATAAATGAATAAAAATACAAATTGCAGCCAATGATTTTATTTTATCCCTTGCCTTTCTCTTCCTTTTAGCCTGTGGTGAAACTGCTGCATAACAGAAGTAATAACAAGTATTCATATACAAGGTAAAATCTGTCACCTTGCTGTTAAGACTAAGTATATTTGGTCCTTTTTTCTTTACCACACACAACCCATATCTGCTCAAAAGAAATCCTCCCACCTGTTAGGATTTTAGAGATCCCACATCACCATTTTTCTCTCTTCCTCCCCTTCCAGTAACTCTGATGACAACTTGCTGAAGAATATTGAACTATTTGACAAACTAGCTCTGCGGTTCAATGGACGAGTGCTGTTCATCAAAGATGTTCTTGGGGATGAGATCTGCTGCTGGTCATTTTATGGGCAAGGCCGCAAGATCGCTGAAGTCTGCTGCACTTCCATTGTGTATGCTACAGAGAAGAAGCAGACCAAGGTAAAACTAAGGGCAGTCTTCTGCCTTCCAGTGGTGGCTGTATGGGTCTTCAGTTTTGCCTCACTCTTAAGTGAGGTTTCTGATGAATCCTGGGCTTCTGTGAACAGGCTGCGTAGTAGTACATTTGATATCTGCAGAGCATTTTCCCTCTTGGCTGCTTTTTCTAGGAAAAGAGGTAAGCTATAGAACTGTGGTGGCAAACCTTGGCACTCCAGGTGTTTCTTGGACTTCAGTGGGTTTACTGTGCGTGTTCTTGGACTTCAGTTCCCAGAATCCCAAGTCTCTGTGAATCCACATGAATGGGTTTACTGTGCATATGTGCAGTAAACCCATTCGTGTGGATTCACAGACTTAGGCTTCTGGGAATTGAAATCTAAGAATACCTGGAGTGCCTAAGTTCGCCATCACTGCTCTAAGCCATTACACAGAAGAAGGTTTTTTTTAGCAAGTCATCTGAGCCGAGGATGCTGGTTATTCTTTTTAAGTGACCTATTGTAATGTAGAATTAGTTCTTGACTTAAGACTTCTGTCTAGATGGAATGAGTCTGGGTTTAGATGTGCTGTTAAACAAGCATTTCTAGTTTGTTTTTCAGCTATCCTTGCAGGAGGACTAAGTTGGAATGATGAGTACATAGTGTGTTTTTAGGGTTTGTCAGAGCCCTGACTTTGCATTCCATGCAAGTTGTTTGATTTGTTTGCTAAGTTGAAGTGTATAGTTCTCCTTCCCTTTTAATTTACTTTACAGTGTGCACACAATACAGAGTAAAACATTTACTTCTACTGTCCCTTACTATTTTAAAGTAACTGGTAGCTTCCCTTCCTTCTTCCTCATGAAATCCAAGACCTTTCCTATACCATTACTTACTGTGTAACCATACACACCAGGTCATAACCATGTGCATTTCCCCATTCTTGGAGATGGGATTTCCAGAAAGAACTGGAATGCAGAAATGCCAACATGGACATACATAAATATCAGGTTGGAATGTTTTCAAAAGGGCAAGAGGTTGATCAGTCACTAACCTCTGTTTCCTTTTTTTGAACATGGACCAAACTAGAAGGAGCAGTGAACATCCCTAATATTGATCATCTGTAATAAAGTGAGAGAATATATGTCTTCCTCTCTGTTGGAGTTGTAGCTCTAAGACCATGAAATGTAGATAAAGTAAAGGTCGAAAGCCAGCTGTATCCAACTCTAGGGTTCAGTGCTCATCTTCGTTTATAGCTAAAGTGCCAGTGCTGTCTGCATTTGCAGATGTTTCTGTGGACGTGGCAGGCATGACTACATGCTGGAGTACACAAAACACTACCTTCCCACTGAAGTGGTACCTATTTATGTACTTGCAGGTTTTTTTGCTTTCGAGCTGCTGGTTGGCAGGAGCTGAGACAGATGACGGAAGCTCACTCCGTCATGCAGCACACGGCTCTCAAATTGCTGACCTGCTGACCTTCCAGTCATCAAGTTCAATGTCTTAATCACTAAGCCACCAGAGTCCCTGAAATGTAGATACAGTACCTGCATACATACTGAGGGGACTTTAAGGAGGTCTACTCAAAGATTACATGGGTTTTGTAACTCATGTGTATTAATTTAAACATGTTTTTGTGCTTGAAGCCCGTAGGCTACTTTTATTCACCATGTGACAGATTTCTCTAATTATAGCAAAGGTTTGTGGCCTGTATAGCTTGAAGCCAAGGCAAAATAATCAAAGGGAAGGAGCAACAGAGCTATCCCTTTCCATGTGGACTGGAGGAGCCTCTCCTATTGGAAGGGAGTCAACACTGACCTCTTGCAAGGGGCCTGGGGGTGCACTGTCAGCATAGAGGTGCCTCAGTATCCTAGCAGCAATAGCCTCTTTCACAGTGGGTGGGTCCAACTCTGACATTTGCTTTACTTTCTCAAACTAAGGTTATTTTTGTTAGTTGCCCCATAAATATTATTTTACTTGATTATATTTGTCCCTGTTCTTCATCCAAGTTGGCCTCCCAAGTGGTTTACAATTAAACCCTCCTCCTGTGCCTAGACCAACTGCCAGGGGAGGAAGAAGTCAGGGCAGGTTGAGGACTTTGCCGCCCCTCCCCCTGAGCCGACACCAACATATTGTATTGTAATGTATTTTTTGTAAGCCGCCCTGAGTCGCCACGGCAAGTGGGCGGCAATATAAATTTGAACTAATAAATAAATAATAAATAAATAAATAAAAGGCAGGCAAACAAACACTTTTAATGACTCTATATATGGCAGTGTGCTTTCGTCCTTGGTAGTTGATGACATAGTCCAGGTTCTCTTTAAATTGAGAAGATAGAAGGAATATATAAAGGAATATGGAGCCTAGCTAATAACAGAGATGATTAGAAAGGAATAGGGGGCTTTCAGTTAGTTTAAATTAAATAGTCCCATCACTGAATGTTGACATCCTACTTGCACAGTTTAAATGTTTTATTACTACTTAAACTCAGTACTCCTGCATCTAGTTCCTTCTCGCTCACTCCTTGCATATTTAACATTCAGGATGTCATAAGCAATACTTTTAGCCTTGCACCAGCAAAATGAAGATGTTAAATTGAGAAATAATAATCCACTGAATTTTTAAATCAAATGGGGGTTTCACTCTCTGTTTTGATATTGAAGTTGAAAATGTGCATAAGACTACAGTTTGGGAAAGGGACTGCATTGGCTCAAGTGGGTAAGATGTTGAACTTGCTGACTGGAAGGTTGGAGTTCAGTTTCTGGGTACTGCATGACAGAGTGAGCTCCCATCTCTGTCCCAGCTCCTGCCAACCTAGCAGTTTGAAAGCAAGAAATTGCAAGTACTGTAAATAAATAGGGACCACTTCAGTGGGAAGGTAAACAATATTCTGTGCACTCTGGTGTTGAGGCATGCCTGCCACATGTCCATGGAAACAGCACTGGCCCTTTGGCTATAAACAGATGAGCACTGAACCCTAGAGTCGGATACGGCTGGCTTTCAAGCAAGGGCAACCTTTTAAGCAAGGGCTTTCAAGCAAGGGGGTTCTGACAGTGGTAGTTTGAATTTTCTAAACTGCGAGCCATGCCTGTCTTGCTGCCTCACCAGACCTTTCTCTCTCTCCATTACCACCCCCCATTTCTGCAGGTGGAGTTCCCAGAGGCCCGGATCTTTGAGGAAACCCTGAACATCCTGATCTATGAGACTCCACGAGTGCCAGACAGGGCTCTCTTGGAAGCTACTGGCGGGGTGGCAGGTGGAGGTGGAGGTCCCCTCCGAGCAGGTGATGATGAAGATGGACGGGAACACCGCGTCCGACGGATCCATGTCCGTCGTCACATTATGCATGATGAGCGTCCTCATGGCCACCAAGCTGTTTTCAAAGACTGAGCCTCCCTCCTGCCCAGTCTCCTCATCACTCCATCCATTCAGTGCCAAAGGAGGACCTGCTTCCTCCTTTCGACCAAGGTTTCCTAATGGCGTTTGCTTCCTTTCTCGCTCCCCTGTCATTTGGGGCTTTTCCCACCTCCTTCCTCCCAACCCACCTGCTGTTTCTTGACCTTCGAAACCTATCTGACTCTTTTCACCAACCTTTACTGTAGCAATTGATATCTTGATCCATGCTTCATTTTACTGGTTGGTCCTTTCCAGCTGTCAATTTCCCCTAACATTTTGGTCTTCAACCTACATGCTTCATCTTCTCCTTTTTGGCCCTTGTGAATCTAACCTGCCTCAAGATCAGCCAAAGCTATATTTATTCACAACCTCTTAGATCCAGAATATCTTTCATTTAGACCTGACACTGCCATACTTTGAACTTTGGAAGAACATAGTAACAAATTAGTACTGTATGAGCAAAGTTATGAATCAAAGGTGCATGCTTTTATGTTTGGGCACTAACACCTCAGGCCACCTCTCATGTACTTCATCTTTCAGAAGCATGGGCAAGGTGCTATCTTGATAGAGGTGTGTTCATTTTTAAAATCATACAGACTAAGTTTCCAGTCCACACTGTCTTGTATTTCTTGTCAGATTTTGTTCTAGATCTTTCCCCACCTGCCCTATGTGTCTATTTACCTGCTTTCAAGATGAAGGATTGAAACTATTCTAGGCAAAGCTGAGACTAAACTTCGTTTACTATAGGATTGATATCACTGGGATTGCAAAATCTGCCTCATTTGGGTGATTTGGTGATGCCGGAGACTTAATTTTAACTAGGCTTAGCCTCCAGTGAACAAAGGTAAATCGGTTTAAAACACCACACTGATATTAGTCTTTCTGCTAGAGTGGAAGTAACTGTTTCTCTTGCTTATCCTTATCCTTCCAAAGTAGCTCTGTATTAGCAAATGTTAGTTTTGTCATTATTAAGAAAAAATTCCCTGGTTCTGAATCACAGGCTGAAATTCAGCAATGTAATTTACACTATGTAAGGTAGGGGTACCCAAACTACAGCCCGTGGGCCGGATCCAGCCCTTGATGCCAATTCATCTGGCCCATGCCACCCTGCCCATTCCCAGAAGTGGAAGTAAACCGTGCATGCATAGAATGCACACATTTTATTTCCACTTGAGGTGAGAGAAACCCCTTGACCTGCCCATGGCCCAAAAAGTTTGGACACCCCTGATGTAGCATTTCTTATGTCATCAGCTGTGGCAATTTTTTGAAAATTAAACATTTCCCACCCCCCTCAAGGTCCTAAGGCTGTGATGGTGAACCTTGGCACTCCAGATGTTCTTGGAGTTCAGTTCCCAGAAGCTCAAGCTCCCATGAATCCACATGAATGGGTTTACTGTGATTCATCTGGCCTGTGCCGCCCTCATCGCTCCTGGAAGTGGAAGTAAAATGCCCATATACGGGGGCTTGGGCTTCTGGGAATTGAAGTCCAAAAACATCTGGAGTGCTAAGGTTTGCCATCACGGTTAAGGCTCCCATGAGCTCCCTTTTGTAATAGGGAAGCCATTGGGGGAATGGGGTTTTAATTTCTGAAAATTGATGTTGGCAGGATAATTTTACTGTCAGCAGAATGTTTTAGAAATTAAAGACTTCTCATCCTTTTGCCTCTTAGCTTCCTGTTGAAAAAAAATACATTCCAAGGGACCTTGGGGTGCTGGAGGGAAAATTTCAATTTATGAAAAGCACCATGAATCATGGTGTAGATTAGTTTAGATTTCTGGATTCCAACCAGTATTTGGTATGGTCAGCTTGTATTTCACATGACTTGGATGTCTGAATGCTTTCTTCACACCTGCTTTCAACCCACAAGGTACAGTGTTTTGATATTTGCTTCAAAATCCCTGTGGTACTCCAGAATCCCAGTGTATTAGACACTCATTCCCAAACAATATGACATGGTCTGATGTTTCTCTCCCCTCCCCCGACGTGCCCGCAATAAATGTCAAGATACATATTTCCATCTTCCAACAAATAGATCAGAGTAATCGGTTCTTTTTTTGCCCTCCATAATGTTTTCACTCTTTGTTTTCTGTAGGGAATTACAGGCAGCTTTTACACCACTTTCAGCAAAATGTCATGTGGGACATCCAGAAGCCTCTTGAGCCAATTTTTTGATAGAAGGTGTGGATGTCCCTGATGATGGTAGAGATGGGGGTAGGGTAGAGAAAGGTGAGCTTGTCATCAACTGCTAGATTTTGTCAAATGTAATCTGGTAATGGTACTTTTAGAGGGGAGAGGCATTATTCCCCCCCCCTTCTTTGTTTTCCTTTCTTTATATCCTCCCCTCCCTGGAGGAGGTAACTTTGCATTAATTATTGTAACTTTTTGTATTTGCATAATTTATTTTAAATTGTGTTTTTTTCTATTAAATTATTGTAATAAAGGCTCCTGCTTTAAAAAAACCTTTCTGTTTTTTGCAAGTGGAAAAGTGAGGGGAATGATTACCAATGGCTAGAATGGCATCTGCCCAATCAAACAATGTTATCAACAGCTTTATTTAGAGAGGAGTTTGTATAGGTGGCAACAGTTTATGGATCAAATTCCACTCCACAAGAGTTTGGCAACCGCCCTGTACTTTTGCTGCTGGCTGCCTAGAGAGGAGAGGAACAAAGTGAACTTGTGGGTACATTTTTCTCTTGGTTCCAGATTTGTACCTGCATTTGAGAAGTAAACACTCCTGGTATGTCTTCTCCACCCTTAAGAGGTTGCAGGAGATGGAGAGGATTGTCTGGAAGTAGGATATGTGTGGCATGCTACATATACAGTGCTTTGTGAGAAGGAAACGGAACAGCTGCTGTTCCACTGTTTGATCAAAGAACCAGATCTGACCTGATCTGGTTGCTGCTGCTAGCATAAATTTGTAGAACACGATAAGGCAATAGTGTGCCTTTTTATAGTCCTAGTAGTCTATTCATGGACTGTGGTCGCTTAGTGGTTAAGACGCTGAACTTCATGACTAGAAGGTCAGAAGTTTGATACCCTAGTGCTGCATGACAGGGTGAGCTCCCGTCTCTGTCCCAGCTCCTGCCAACTTAGCAGTTCAAAAGTAAGAAATTGCAAGTAGATAAATACAGTAGTTACAACTTTGGTGGTAAGGTAAACAGCATACTGTGCACTCTGGTGTCTAGTCATGCCTGCCGGATACGACTGGCTTTTGAGCAAGTGTGACCTTTAGTCTATTCATACTAGGAAGTAGGCTGTATGGGCAGAATATCATGGTGAGCAGCTTGCTACCTTTAGGTGGAAAAATCATTTCACATGACATGTGGCTATCCAGATGTTAGACTCTATACTGCTTAGAACTGATAGGAATTCCAGGCCCACAACATCTGGAGAGTAACACATTCTTTGTCCCTCGAGAAGAGAACATGAGCAAAAGATTGTTGTGCAGTGGCTCCATATGTATGCTCTTTGTTTTTATTTTTCAGGAACCATCTTTTGGTGTAGTTTTCAAAGGGTAGTAGCAGACAATCAAATGAATTGTATGTTAGCTGCAAGACAGGCTGATCAATTATAATGTGAGCTTCTACGGATTGTAACACACTTGATTATATGCATGATGTTTATTTTAGATATACATTATATGCATATAGACACACAGAGCGTGTGATTGGAGATGGGCAGTTGATCCAGAAGTCAGAGCTCAGCTACATAAAGCACTGAGAGTGTCGATTGCATTCTTAATTCAAGATGCTAACACATTTTGGTAGTAAACTAGCCTTTCATGTGTACTACTGAATACAAGTCATATCCTGTGCATTATTGTTGAGACTGGGCTTTGGCATAGCCTTGTATCTATTCTAAGATAAGATGGAAACGTATTTCTGCACATTCCAAAGCAAATCAGATTACACTGAAAATAAATTGAATTGGTGAATTAATAAGTGATAATGGCTGCAAGATCCCATTTCTCTGCTGTATTTAGCAGCAGTAGCTGCTACTCCTATCCAAGTACAGTATACATTTTTTCCCCCTGGAAGTTATTTTAACAATTGATGTGTCTCTGGTGACTCAATAAACCGATCCTGGCATAAAACATGCTCTATTTATAATCTTTTATCAAATATTGCTTTGATTGGCTTTCACTCATATATTGCACCAACCCTTTTGTGCAAGCGGGGGCTGAAGTTTTATTTATCTTCACAAGTTGGAATCAAAATTGCTGGGAGAAAACAATTTGAGATATGCAGATGATACTACCCTAATGGCAGAAAGTGAGGAAAACCTGAAGAAGCTCCTGCTTAGGTTGAAAGAAGAGTGTTTATTTTCTGCTTTACTTTAAATACCTGTACTGTATTGGTAAAGCTGAATCTAACAACCTCTTTTATGAAAAACCCAAAAGCTAAAACGGGTAACATTGTTAGATCACTAAAATCTTACAAATGTTAGCTCTTGAGCCCTTGCAGGACCCTTCATGCCAGGGGGATACAGAAGAAACATAATATTGTGAGATTTTAGTGGTCCAAAGACTAAAGGTAAACAACTATGGTGTAGAGAGGGTTAGGACTCTCGCCAGGCTCGAACTCACAACCTCAGCAAATATCTACTTTAAAGTCATTTTTTCTACCTAAGTGGAAGAGGAGGTGGGAAAGCTCAACAGAGATGAAAACGAACCAACAAGCCAAAACCCATAACAATACTTTATTTTCAAGAAATTATTCTGGGTTGATAGGATTCGTGCTGGAGAAACTCCGCTCAGGGGACGCCTGAATGAGGCGCCTTTCATGTTTCCAAGAGCTGGGACAGAGACGGGCGCTCAATTATGGACTGATTATGGACTGTAGCCTGTGTATATTGTGTTATATTTATTTTTATTTTGTCTTGTTGCACTGTATTTTATTATTGATTTATTGTAGTAGTGCATCTTGATTTATTATTAGGATGTCCTGATGTTTTGTAATTGCAATTGTTATCAGAGATATATGTACTGTATATGTGATATTTGTAATTTGCTATGTAATATTTGTAACTGTTTTTATGCTATGTACTGTAGCTGTTTCTTCTGTAAGCCGCCCAAAGTCGCTATGCGAGTGGGGCGGCATATAAGTCGAAAAATACAATACAGTAAAACCTCATATAACACTAAAACCTGGTTCCACAAGTCTTGGTGTTATATGATTTTTAGTGTTATCCAATGCATGTTAAAATCCTATGGGATCCATAGAGATACATTGTAACCACACAGGCTTTAGCGGTTGTTATCTGAAGCATCCCATAGGATCTTAATGTTATCCGATGCAATTCTTCCCCCCAGATTCCTTAATGTTATGCGATTTTAGTGTTATTCGATACTAATGTTATATGAGGTATTACTTGTACAATACAATACAATCCGTCATGCAGACCCAGGCCGGGTCTCGAGCGGCCGACTTGCCACCCTTCCAGCTCAGAAGGCGAGCTTCTTAACCACTGAGCCACCGCACACCCCAACAAAAGAGATGGGAAAGATCGAGAAAGGAGGGGGAGATAAAGAAAAGCTCCACCCTTGGGTCACGTGAACCACGGATGGAGGAAAAGTCAAGTGACCAAGGTTGGGGGGGTCACGTGTGCCGGAACTACCTCCCCGGAAACCACTGTGGGGGGGGGGCCGCCCGGGAAGTCACATGACCAGAGGAGGCCAAAGAGGGGAATTGATCACGTGGCGAGGGCTGGCGAGCTGACTGAATGTGCCGGGCGGGCTGGGGGGAATCGCCTGGGCCTGAAGAAGGGGAAGGAAGGGAAGAAGGAGCCAAGAAGAGAGCGCGCGGGGGCGGGCGGGAAGGACAGGCCGCGCCGTAGGTTTATTATAGGGGCGTAGAGTAGACGGCCCGGGGGCGAAGCGGGACGCGGGGTAGAAAGACGACTACTCGAGTAGCCCTGTTTTCAGGGCCTTCCTTGGAAAGTGGGGCGCTTTTTTAAGGTGGGGTCTTAGGTTTTATTTTTGAGTCCCAGTGTGGTCCTGAGCGGGGTTAACCGAGCTCTGGAACGGGGAGGGCCCTCCATTTGCAAAACCGGGAGCAAAGCAAAAGCAGGCTCTTAAGTTTGTGCCCAGAGAAGCGAGCGGAGGAGGATTGGGCTTGGTGTGTTTATTTTAATTTTTTGGGACTCTCTAGAGGGCAGCAAAGGGTCGGCGTGTGGGTCGTTCGCAAGGAAGGAAGGCACCTCACGGGAAGGGGAAAAGCCGCTTTTTTTTTTCCCTTTTGAAAGCACGGGGTTAATTGTAAAGAAGGAAGGAAACTTCCGACGTAGTTCTGGGAGTTGTCGAGGGCAGGCTCGGTGCTGAGTAACCGTGGGGAAGGGGAGCAATAGGGCGTGGGGGCAACTACTAGGAGAGAAAGGAGAAAAGTGATTTCTGTTTTATTTCAAGATTCATTAGAAGATTTCAAGGTGTTTTTAAAAAAAAACATACATTCTCCTTGGGAATGGTTAAGGTATTAAAGATTACGGCACAAAAACAGTAGGGACATCGGTATAGAGAGCCTGTTTCATCTGCATGCATTGCAGATTTCCGGAACAGCACAGGGGGTTCAGGGAGCTTTCTGTAGGGAAGTCCTTTGCAGCTTAGGTAACTTCTTACACTGTTTAGTGAGAAAGTTACCTTTGTGAAGGGGAAATCTTGCCACGTTCACAGACAGGCCCCTGGTTTGAGGTGCAGAAAGAGAAGGCGCCAAGAAGTAGGTGTTTTCTTTAAAAGCTTGGGACAGGACGGTTGTTGGGTCCCTGGTTCCAAGAAATACTTTAAACATCCCTGAGGCTCTACCGCTACTGCTCTCCTGCATCTGGAAGCCATGCAGAAAGAGGAGCTAGGCATGGATGAGAACCGTAACCCAGAAGAGGAGCTGTGTCTCCTGGGAGGAAAGAAGGAGAAATGCCACAGTCTCAGCAACCGCATCCGCACAGGTAACTTTCATAGGGAGAGGCAGCCTGTTATTAATGTTTTCAATCACTAAAATGTATGTTAGGGCTAGAAAAAGCCCACTTGTCTGGATGTGGAGGCCCAAATTTTCTCAGATTTGTTTCATTCCCAGTCTTGTACCAGCTCTCTTTTGCTCTTTATCCACTTGCATGTATCCATTACCTGTTCAGTCCCAAGCACTAATGAACGAATGCAGGGATTCTCCACCTGCGACCCATGGGCCAGATATGACCTATGGCACAATTTCATGTGGGCCCCCCACTGCCTCCACCACGCCAGGAAATGCCATGTGGGGGAAGAATGACAAAATGGCCGTCTGGCCCCCAAAGTTGTCTGAAGGAGCATGACCCGGCCCCCGGCTTTAAAAAGGTTGAGAACTCCTGAACTAATGGGACAAGTTCTCCCAATATCTTAAGTAAATTTGTGTATCTCTTTTCCGCTATATCCCCTTTGTGTAAGGGTTTATGAGGCTGCAGTCCCTTGTCCCTTTCAATTTTATGTGCCCCCTTCCTACTACAAGGCTAAACAAGTCATGTTAAGAACCCCATATCTTAAAAGTACCAGCTGCTACTTTTGACCACAGAGAGGGAGAGTGGCATTAACTTCCTATTTTATTTGGCTACAGTCTGCAGCCAGACTTTCCTTTTCCTCTGAAAGGTGGGGCCTCTCCACTTATTATCAATCACTCATGATTTATAATATGCATTTAAATATAGATGTCCTTTTTTACTGTAATTTATTTACTGAAAAGGTAAAACCATGACATGTAAGGGGGGGCCAGAGTTGGGCTACATGCCAAGGCAGGTCTTCAGAGAAAGTGTGTTGTTCTCCACTGGGATTGGGGTTTTCACTTTCCTTGTCTGTCATGTTGGCTGCGTGTTTTTCCATCCCGTGGTGGCTCCATCTTAGTTGAGGGGACATTTCCACCCTGAGAACCTACAGCCCTGAATTCCACACTGTAGATATCCCTTAAGTCTGTTTTATCTACTGGTAAAGTGAGGGTGTAACTATCCATCGCTCTTGGTTCTTTTTTAGATAAAAACTTTGGCAGGTGACCACCTTCTAGTACATTCTAGGAAGGGATAATATCTACAGTATTTAGCTCAGGAACGAAACTTGTGAGTTCAGAATATTTGGGGAAAGTATGACTTCTAAATTATGTGGGCTGTAAGGTGCAGCTTTGTGGTTTACAGAAAGCATTTGTGAGTTTTTAGAGCAGCTAAATCTTTCGAAAGGTTTGGTGAAGTCTGAGGTAAAAACATTTAGGCCTTATGGTGGAATCTCAGAGACTTGTTGGGAGGTCAGATTGTGGCCTCAAGCACCTGCTTTTCTTCCTCAGAAATTTGAAAATCTGGGCCAGAATCAGCCTTAACTAGGAGCTGGGGCAAAGTGCTATTTCATGTGCACTGGAAAATGTGCCATTCCTAATCCATCACTGTACGGTACTTGATTTCCATGTAGATTGTGAAGAGAGAAAGCTGTGCTTTTACCACTTTCTTTTTGGATTTGTATTCATTTTTGTTTTTTGAAGCCTTAGAGGCTTATAAGATGCATTTTATACTGGTCACATAGCTTGGGACCTCTCTGTAGACAGGGTGGAAGTAAAGGTTTACTACTTTTATGGCGGGGGGATGCAGGTTAGTAATTTATGTGGGCAGTAGGAGGTTAAGAAACAGCTTCAGAGTAGTGGTGGTTCCCATCTTAAATTTACTTAAGCTGTATCAGAGAAAAGAAGGGGAATTCTTGTATTCTGTGTTAGGAATACTAAGGGTATTGGAAATGCCCATTGATGACAATGCTTTGGCTGGGTAATTTTGGAAGGTTGCGAGGCAATTTTTTGTTTCCAAAAGTACCCTCCCCCATATGTACAGGGCACATAAGGGGGAAGGTACTTTGGGAGGGGAATTATAACCCAAAAAAATGCAGTTCTGCTCCTGCAGTCTTCCCAGGGATGAAAATAAACTATTCAACCCAACCGTTTTTTCTCATCTGAAAAGACATAGGAACATAGGAAGCTGGCAAAAAGTGTTTGTGGCACATACAGCTTACAGCATCACAGCCCAGTTCTGCTTAAACTGTCATTTCCCTGCCCTATCAAATGCCTGTACAATCAGTGTGGGCCTGTGTCCTGTTGGCAGAATAGATGTCAATAACTGTCTACAGAAAATAAACACTAAGTTATTCAGGTACTGAAGTATCAGCATGACATGTTTGACCTCATGCCTTCTATTCATCCAGCCTTACTGCAAAATTCAAAACTAGCTGAGCAGTCTGCTGTGTTTTGTGGTGGTTATCCCTTTAAAAATGGTAAAGTACAGTGTTTAATGATATCATACTGCTAGTGAAAATGATGCCTTGTACAGTCAACACAAGGCAGAAGAAAATGAAAGTTTCAAAAGAACAGGCCATGTCATGATGCTGGTAGTGGGGAAATGATGGAAAGAAGCTTGATCTTCTTTTGAGAGGCCTATTTTGGAGCAAAAACCCCTTGCTCTATAGTCTACATTCTGATAGCTCTGCAAACTTTGGGGGTTGCCTTGGCTTAGTGGTTGAGATGCTGAACTTGATGACTGGAAGATCGATGGGTCAGCAGTTTGAGACCTAAGTGCTGCATGATGGAGTGAACTCCCATCTCTGTCCCAGTTCCTGCCAACCTAGCAGTTCAAAGGAAGAAATTGTAAGTAAATAGGTACCACTTCAGTGGGAAAGGTAAACAGCGTTCTGTGTCTAGTCATGTCTGCCACATGTCCATGGAAACGTCTGCAAATGTAGACAACGCTGACTCTTTGAGTGTAAAGAGGTGAGCACTGAACCCTTTTTGTTGGATATCGCTGGCTTTCGAGCAAGGGCAAGCTTTTTTTACTCTGCAAACCTTACACTTGCTATTGTTTTCCTTTAGGTTCATGGGAGACCAACGGTTATACTCCCCCTGCTGAGATAGCTGATGAGCCCAGCATTCCTCTGAGCCCTTCAAACAGCCTTAATATCCGTAATCTCCAGTTGTCTGAGCGTGATCCTCCGGTTCCACATCATCCCCGCCGTTATCCTCCTCACTTCTACCATGGCCGGCCCTTCCATGCTGCCTACCGCAAAACCTACCGCGGCAACCCCTCAGACCGCAAGGAGTGGGGGCCCAGTACCAATGGCTATCACTGTGCTCCAGAAGGTCTATCCAATGGTCGATGGCAGCATCGGCGCCGTGGTTATTCTGACCCACCTTCGCCATCATCGTCGCCTGAATCAGAGAGAAATGGCTCTGTCAAAGCCAGTGAGAAGCCTGCTGTGGCATCTAATGCCACCAACGCAACCGCTGAAGAGTCTGGGAAGGAAACGTGGTCACTCTTCCGGCCCCTTCCTGCTTTCCCGGTTGATAGCAGCAGCGCTCGCATCATCCCCAAGATTTCTTATGCCAGTAAGCTGAAAGAGAATTTGGATCAACCCGGGAAAGCCTGCCATGTACCTGCCTCCGCTGTCCGCACCACTAATAGCCTCCCCAACTGTGTTTTGGCACCACCCCCAAGCAGTCCCCCGCCAAATGACAGCAGTCGGCAGCAGCACCTGGGAGCTATCTTTCAAAATGAATGGGGCCTCTCCTTTATCAATGAGCCAGGGGCTGGGCATGGAGGAGGCGGTGGGCCAGATCCAGACAAGGATGTAGAAGATGTGAATGCTGGAGCTTGCTGGGAGAAAATGGAAAATAGCGACTGGCAGGCTGCAAAAGATTACCATTTGGAAGGTAAAATGTTGGGAGAAAATGCCATTGGGGAGGTGAAATTATGTCTATATTGAGGATTCTGACTTGTTTTGTAGCTAATTGAACACAATGAAGGAGAAGTTAAAGGGTGTCTGAAAAGATTTTTGTTAGATAACCAATGAGTGGGGGGATTATTATTTTTCTGAGCTATAATTTATAACATGGCCATTACCTGGGGATTTCTGGAAATTACCTTCTGAAAAGATACATTATCCAGACTTTGTTGATTTCAGAGTGGAGGAAATGGCAGTACTGTACTGTATAGCAGGGGTTCTCAACCTGTGGCACCATTTCATGTGTCCCACCACCTCCACCACACCCGGAAGTGCCATGTGGTGGAGGAAGGGCAAAATGGCCATCCAGCCCGTGCAGCTGTCTGAGGGAGCATGACTTGGCCCCCCGCTTTAAAAGGTTGAGAACTCCTGCTTTATAGGAAGGGTTTAACTTTTCACAGTGAAATAAAGGAAAAAGTACTGTGAATATAACGTTTGTGATCATTCAACTTTTTCACAACTGATCTTCCAAGGCTACAGTTAGTGTTTTTCCTTCCCTAGACTAGTGCTCAGATTACCACATAGTTGTAATTGCTGTCTTTATAATGCCATTCTGGTGATGATTCAATTAAAACTGTGGAGCGTCAGGGATAAAAGAGGGTGGTGGTGATGCACATTTCCCCCCAAACCAATGTTTAGCTCTAATAATTTTGCAGATTTTCCCAAATAAATTCCCACACATTTCTGCATGTCTTAGATGTAGAAAATCAGGGGGGAGGGGAATTAATAATGGAAAGCAGTAAAGTTTGGCTTCTAATTTGTCGATTCTCTTTTCTGAAATACAGAATGGAGTCATATATGGGAACTACACAATCAAGGTGAGTAATGAAAATAATCCCCTGTACAGAAGCTACAGTTTCTCATTTTTCCTATGTGTGGCAGATTTTTGGACACCCTGTAGTATACTGTGTTTGTAAAACACTTCCAGTTATAATATATAGTAGTCTGATGAGCTCCCAAGATAGTGATGCCCTATAGCCACTTACTCAACATTGCGTGAGCCTGAGAAGCATAATCACTCATGGTTTATTCTGTTTAGAGTAGGAAGATGCAAAGCAGATTAGACACTAGGCAACTGGGAAGCTTGGTTATATGCATTTGGGGACCCACATATTTTTAAGACTCAAACCCAGACAACTTTACACTAGAGTGCTTGTATTCAAAGCTGCAAGCCTGTCATGAGATAATGTGGTTGTGGAGTACTAGGCAGTTTCCATTGAGACTTCAGTGATCTAGGCAGACGTAGGATTTGTGTGTGGGTGCGCTGCGTGCGCGCTATTTGTGGAACATATCCCTTAAAATTGTGTTCATTTCCCATGATCATTATCCCTTTTTCCCTCCTAGCTCCTAGCAGAGTGATGGTCTATACGGATACCTTGGATGGGAAAGGTTAATTCCAAGAACACCCAGGGGAAGCACTGCTAAGATATGGGGGCACATGTGGAGAGGCAAAGTGCCTTTCCTCCCCCCTTGAAGACTGGAGAAGCCCAGGCATCTTGAAATGGGAAGCTACACCACCTGCCTACCTACATCCCTTTGCTGTTACAGCCCCAATTGCCCTAAGTGGGTCTGATATCTCACCCTCTCCCCTTTCTCTCTCTCTCTCTCTCTGTTTTAATGCTCTGGTTTTTAATTTCTTCACATGGTTTTTAATTTCTCTGGATTCCCCTGAAAATAAAGGCGCAAAAAAAAAAAAGAATTTATTTAAATTCACTCCTGCTTTATCAGTGTCTGATTCTTAACCACTATAACATAAGAATGAATGGCAAGTTCTATTACAGAGAGAATTGTGATCTTTTTGGTGATATTCGAAAAAGGCAGTGTGTGGAAAATTATTTTGAAGGGTTGATACCACATCCATGAATTTTAGAAATACTGTACAGTAGCACCCCGTGTAATAAAAAGACTCTGTTCCGCAGAGCTCTTCGCTATGGGTTTTTTCGTTATACAGATCCCTATGGGCGATGCACCATATAATGAAAATGTTCATTATACGAATCACCATTGGTGATACCCCAAACAACAAATTTTTTCCCCATTGTACGGGGTATTGCCAATGGTGATTTGTATAATGAACATTTTTTTTTTGTTATACGGTGCATCTGCAGTAGCGCAAAAACACTTCGTTGTACGGATTTTTCGTTATACAAAGTGTTAATTATACTGGTTCCACTGTACATGAAAGTCTGGGAATATTGCCACTAGGCATAAAAACATTTGTCTGAGAGGCATTTGAGGGAATAAGATTGTAATCCACAAATGTTCATGCTAAACGTTTGTATTTTGCATTTATATTTTGCATTTCATTCAGTGAACTCAAGGTGGAGTATGTGGGTCTGTGCTTTCCTTTATTCTCAAACCTGGTGAAGGAAGGTCAGGTTGAGAAATTTGTTCAGCTCACTGATTTTCTTTGAGAAATTTGTTCAGCTCACTGATTTTCAAGGACAAGTAGAGTCGTAGTGTAACAACTACACTTTAATTTGCCAAGACTCAACATCTTCCATGAAGTTTAATATTTAGTTAATCTTTTGCTGACATGAAAGGGTGCTTAATTCTAGGGGAAAGTATGGGCAGCAGGAAAAGTGGAATACCAAATACAAGATGGTTTGATTAATCAAAAACTGCAGCTTTCAGTTACAACAACTGAGCTGCATTGTTGAGAAGTTTACAAATTGGTCGCTTTTTACAACTAGTAATAACATGAGAACCCCAAATTGGTATTCAAATCTGCTGTAGATGCTAGGTTAGTGGTTAAGACACTGAGCTTTAAGTCTGGATGGTCCAGGTTCGATACCTGAGTAAGGTACAATGGAGTGAGCTCCCATCTCTGGCCCAGCTGCTGCCAACCAGCAGTTCGAAAGCAAGAAATTGCAAGTAGATAAATAGGCATCTCTTCGGTGGGAAGGTAAACAGCGTTCTATGCACTCTGGTGTTTAGGCATGCCTGCCACATGTCCACGGAGATGTCCGCAAATGCCAAAAGCACTGGCTCTTCAGCTATAAACGGAGATGAGCACTGAACCCGAGTCGGATACAACTGGCTTTTGAGCAAGGGTGACCTTTACTAATGCCACAATGTACGTTCTACATCCATCAACTAACCAGCTCCTGCCAACTTAGCAGTTCAAAAGCAAAAAATTGCAAGTACAGTAATACCTCGGATAATGCTAAGACTTGGTTCCACAAGTCTTGGTGTTATCCGATTTTTAGTGTTATCCGATCCATGTTAAAATCCTATGGGATGGATCGGATAACGTTAAATCTCCATAGAGATACATTGTAACCGCACAGGCTTTAGAGGCTGTTATCCGATACATCCCATAGGACCTTAACGTTATTCGATCCAATTCTCCTCCCCAGATTACTTAACGTTATGCGATTTTAGCGTTATCCGAGGTATTACTGTAGTTAAGTACTGGTCTAGTGGGAAGGTAACGGCATCCAGTGCACTCTGGTATCTAGTCATGCCTGCCACACTACATCATCTGCAGACAGATAGCGCTGTCTCTGGCTGTGAACTGAGATGAGCACTGAACCAGAGTCGGATGCATTTGCTTTTGAGCAAGAGCAATCTTTACTAACCATTTGCAAATGAACAAGGCCAAACTACACAGCAAAGCTGAATGCCAATCAGGGATCTTATATTGCCAGTTGTAAAAAGCCACACTGATTTGTAAACTTATCTGTTACGCTAGCCAACTTTTGTGTGCCTCTGTACCCGATGTGTATAAACTGATGCCATGAAGTCTCACTTTTATGTCTGACGAAGTAGACACTTGACCCACAAAGAGCCAACATTAAACAAAAAAGCAGTCTTTAAGTTGCCACGTTTTGTCTTTATTTTGCCTACTCTCTGATATGCTTGCCCAGACTAACACGGCTAATACTTCAAAAAATTCACTTTAAAAGGTAAGCAATGTATGAGAATCGGCTAAACCGACCTTAAATCGTTTGTTATTATTTATTTATTAGTTCAAATTTATATTATTTTTATTTTATATAAATAAATAATGAATCGTTTGTTACTGATAAGCGACTGGAATTCTTAAATGAACGGTTTTGCCGATAATCAAAATGGCTCCTAAACCTTCCAGGTCGGGGTTCAGGTCTTCTTGGCTTCCTCCAAGCTTTGGGAGTCCAAGATTTGAGGCGCCGTCAGGCAGGGAACGTGTACGGCCGGCCGCTCTCCGCTCCGAAGGCGGAAACCACCCATTGCCTCAACCGAGGGCAGTTTGTTTCTACGGGGAAGGAGGGCGAGCGAGAGCACCGGTGTGACGCGCATGCGTAAAACGAATAGCTGACCGACAAGTGCATTACGTCATTGAAAGGCGTCCTTTCACCTGCGGCACAAGGGGTTGGGAAAGAAGTCGTTTGAGCATGCGCATGGGATCGGGCCACGACGCAGACGTTGAAAAAAGGTGGGCGCACTATCTCTTAAAGTGACAGTACCCTCAGTAGGGGGATCGACGGAAAGGTGGAAGGCGCCTGAATTGCGTATTGGAAGGCAGCAGAGAAGAGTAAAGGACGGAGGTAAGTTGAAGATACAATACTCCTCCTTTTCCTCACTGTAGACCATATCAGGGTTTGTTGTCCCACCTTCATTATTATTTATTATTATTATTTATTAGTTCAAATTTATATTGCCGCCCACTCACCGTGGCGACTCAGGGCGGTTTACAAAAAATACATTACATTACATTACAATATGCTATGTTGGTATGCGCTAGTGTTCTCCCTTCTCGTTAATGACACTTTTACAATAATGTCCTTCTGTATTTTACATCCCAGCATCTAAGGCAGTGGTTTCCAACGTGGGGTCCACGCCCCACAAGGGGACTTCAATTCCCAGAAGCCTGAGGTAGTACACTGGCAGATTAGTGCTTTGGGGAATTGACTTAGGCTTCTGGGAATTGAAGTCCAAAAACCAAAGGTTAGGAAACACTAAGCCCTTCTTCCACATTAGCTCTTCTGTTCAAACCTATGGATTGATACAATTCTTGAGAAGAATTTCGGTTTGGAAAAATATCAAGGTAAAGTGGACATACTGGTCCTTAGAAACATTATATTTTGGAACTACAGCGCTCATAATTCCCCAGCTAAGTTAGAGGGCTCTGGAATCCCAAAAAGTAACTTTAGAAGTTCTGTGATTGTATCACATCTGCGTATCTATAACTCTATGCACTCTGAGTGCCTAGGCCCTATTTGGTGTGTGGGAGCACAATGTGGTTTGAACACTACATCCTGAAGCAAATGGGTACACTATTCCAATGGATGACCTGTCGCTGGCAGGAGAATTCAGGGAGTAAGTAAGAGTTCAGTTCCCAACTGTGCCTTAAGGGAGAAGAACCAGCCTATGTATCCCTGGGCAGGCTACACAGTTTCAGGATGACCCTCGGATAATGATGACCAACTTTGGCACTCCAGCTGTTCTTGGACTTCAGTTCCCAGAAGTCCATGTCAGCACACCCCTCTGATCAGGGCTTCTGGGAATTGAAGTCCAAGAACAGCTAGAGTGCCAAGGTTTGCCATCACTGCCCTTGGAGAAGGGACTGGGAAACCACCTTTGTGTATTCTCTACCTAGATAACCCTGGAAAGGATTGCCATAAGTCAGAATTGACTGGATTGCAGACAATTATTATGATTAATAAAATTGTACTCTTGACTATATCCATTAACTTATCAACCTAGCCCAGTATAACCAGTGATCAAGGATAACAGGAGTTGTTATCTGAGACATCTGGAATGTCAAATGTTCCTATTCTTCCCACATAGATATGGATGTAGCTGGCAAATGCTGCTTCAGTCCACAGATATATTCTTTATATAAGAGGAAAGACAGCAGTTCACTATTTAGAATGTTATACATTCTGCTCTTAATGTTGCTGCTGTTTGCATTCACAAGATCTGGACAATAGGCAGGTGTTTGGAAAATGCTTTTTTTAAATTACCATTTGTCATGCTTTCTGAGGTGGCAGATTCCCAAGGAAAGATAATTCCTGCCAGAGAGCTGAACTGAATGCTCTCAGAAGGGCTTGGAAGTCATGCCTTCGTAAGCCATTAATTGCACACTACAATCTAAACAACTGTCAGTTTTGAAATTTTCTATCCTTCCATCTGTCACTATGCAATCTTCCCCTCCACCCATCAATAGTACTTTTTTCTTCTTTTCTGGTAATAAGATTCAATGATTAAACAAAAAACATACTTCTATTACTTTTGATAAGCATTTGAAATATTCAGTACACTGTAAAGCAGGGGTGCCCAAACCTTTTGGGCCGTGGGCCGATAATGTGGTTCAGGGAGCCAGGCACTAAGGCCCAGGGGCCGGGTGCGGCCCCCAATGCCAATTCATCCGGCCTGCGAAGCCCTCGTCGCTCCTGGAAGTGGAAGTATAACACACCCGTATGGGCACGTTTTACTTCCGCTTCAAGGAGCGACGAGGGCATTACGGGCTGGATGAATTGGCATCAGGGGCTGCAACTGGCCCCCAGGCCTTAGTTTGGGCACCACTGCTGTAAAGAATAATGTAGGGCTTTAGCCTATTAAGAGTTGTACTCTTTCTTTGTGATGATGTCCCAAAGCCATCACACTCTGTGATTTACTTCCAATCCTAATCATTATGTTTGGAAATACAGTAAGTACCAATGAGTTCCATAGGTTTTGCTTCCAAGTAAAGATGGTTAGTATTGCAGCCATAATATATTAAAATAGATATAAAATTATGAGGAAAAGATATTTGTATTTGTATTTCGACTTCTATGCCGCCCCATTCGCACAGCAATTAATTAGAGACTGTGTTTTTCTATATGAGATTCTTGCCGTGGATGCTGAATCAGTTCTGGATGCTTTCATTTTGTGTGTTTTTCTTCTGTTCTGTTCTGATAAGATAACAGGGAGAAGAGGCATTAAATTACCTAGTTGTTTTGCAAACATGGGGAAGGATTCTAAAAACCAGTAAAGTTTGAAATTGAACTAGAATCTGCTATGATTTATCCCAGAAACTATTTGTAATGATCTGGCTTAGTCATGATTATCTCTGAGCAAGTGCAGAATATCTTTCCCTCACTAGCAAGTAATTGCAACTAGGCAACACATTTTTAAAATTAGAGTCGGTTGCTACCGAGGAGAGTGGCATACAAATCTAGTAAATAAATAAATAAACTTCCAGGGACTTCTATATAGTAATCATCATATTATGTATAGCAGTATAAATGAAAAGGTGAGAAACTATTGTTGTCATGTTGTTTTTGACTTTGGGCGACCCCATGAGTTAGTGACCTCCAAAAGGTCCTTTCTTCAATACCCCTGATCAGCTCTTATAAACACAGAAAAGAGCCGTTCTTGTCGTTGTGCGCCATCAAGTCAGCTCTGACTTATGGCAGCCTTTTTTCAGGGGTTTCTAGGAGAGTGTACTCAGAAATAGTTTACCGTTTTCTTCTGGGGACATCCTTGCATGATGCCACTCAGACTTGCTAATCTGGGATGCACAGATATATCAACCAGTGAGGAGGTTTGGGTATCTTTCCCATTTTGCAAGTCTTCAGATTTCAGACTCTCCTCTTAGGAACAATTAAACTCATAATACATTAGTAAAGGTTTCCCTTGCTCGAAAGCCAGTCATATCCGACTCTAGGGTTCAGTGCTAATCTCTGTTTCAAAGCTGAAGAGCCAGCGCTGTCTGCTTATGCAGACATTTCCATGGTGACGTGGCAGGAATGACTAGACACCAGAGCGCACAGAACGCTGTTACCTTCCCACCGAAGTGGTCCCTATTTATCTACTTGAAATTTCTTGCTTTCGAACTGCTAGGTTGGCAGGAGCTGGGACAAAGACAGGAGCTCATTCCCTCATGCAGTACTCGGGAATCAAACTGCTGACCTTCCGCTTCCCAGTCAGCGTCTTAGCCACTTGAGCCACTGCAGTCCATAATACATTAGCCAGTGTTAAAAAGTCTGCATTATTAGCAGGTAGGCTGATCTTGTTGGATTACATGCTATTTACCTTTTGTGTTCTTCATATAACCTGGAACTCTTTGTTTTTAAAGAAGCCCTTGACTTAACTGTAAATATGATTTAATTAGCAAACTAAAACCCGATTACAATGTATTGCCCTTCAGTTCAACAGTGCCTTTCCAGATGAAGTGCAAGGCCTAGTGTTGAATCATCCTTGCCTTGTGATGCCATCTCTCCCTTGGAACAAGTTTTATTACCCAGAAAACAGACAGTTCCTCCTGAGCTTTTCGTGAATTTCAAGAGTGGTCGGATAAATGGAGCAAGAATGTTTGGCTCTTGTGGCTGCTTGCGTTCAAACCTCGCAGCTGCTAGTCCAACAGTGGATGCTCAACAGACGCACAGTGATTTTTGCAATAGCAAGGATTCTGCAGCGCAGGCACTTCCGCCGGTCTGCTGCTGTACTGCGGCGTATCCTCTCAGCCAGTGTTCGCCGTAAGAGAGCCTTGCTGCGACTGCACCGGAATGCTATTGTCTCTGTGGTCACCATGGTGTACTCATCTTCTCCTGCTCTCCACTATGAGCATGAGCTAATGGCCTTGTCTGAGCGGTCCCATTGGATGCTCCCAAGATGTAGTGAATGGTGGGAGCGGATGATCTCTTCGGAACAGGATGACAAATGCTGGATTTCTTTGTTTCGAATGTCACGCTCTACCCTGATGTATATTGCTGAGGAGCTGCGCCCTGCCTTACAGCGTCGAGACACTGGCATGCGCTCACACATACCTGTTGAAAAACGGGTTGCCATGACCATTTGGAAGCTAGCTCACCACGATAGCTACAAGACTGTCTCAGAGCTCTTTGGGGTGGGGATTTCATCAGCTTGTTCAATATTTGAAGAAGTATGTGAAGAAATCAACAGCAGGCTGCTGGCTCAAATCATTCAGTTGGGAGATCCACAACATATAATGGAAGGCTTCAAGGAGATGGGCTTCCCTAACTGCATTGGTGCAATTGATGCAATACATATCTCTATCCTTTGCCCTCCTTTTTCTGCTGACTCCTACATTAATTGCAAAGGTTATTATTCAATGGTGTTACAGGCCCTGGTGGACAGTAAAGCCCGATTCACTGATATCTATGTTGGTTTTCCTGAGCGGTCCCATGATTCCCGCATCCTGCATAACTCTCCATTTTTCAACAGCATGGATGACGGCATCTTTGGGCCACAGACTCCAACAATATTAGAAGGGGTTTCAATGGCACCAATCATTATTGGGGATCCTGCATACCCACTTCGCCCCTGGCTCATGAAGCCATACCCAGCCCCAAAAACTGTGGCTCAGGAGAAATTCAATGAGAGGCTTGCCAAGTGCCACGTGTGCATAGAGAGAGCATTTGGCATTCTGAGAGCTCGTTGGAGGTGTCTGCAGATGAGACTGGATGTAAGGGAAAAGCTCATCCCAGTGGTCATAGCTACTTGCTGCATCCTGCACAACATTTGTGAGATTAAAGGTGATGAGTTGCTGGAACCACTGGAAAGCCCTGCAGCTCCTGAACACCAGAATGCTTCAGCCAGGCCAAGGGTGCCATTGTCAGAAGCTGGACTGACTAAGAGGGCTTGCCAGATTAGAGCAGCTTATTGTTCCTATTTTGAAAAGAATCCTCTATAAAAGGTTGTTTGTGTACTTTCATTGAGTGGCATGGTGTGACTGCAATACATGTACCATGAAATGCCAAAGTCTACTATGTGACCTCTAGTTTTATATACATCAAATAAAAATCATTTTTTTGGTCACTGCCTTTTTTGGGAACAATTTTTTAAAGGCAAAAGCTATGATTCAGTTTTTTTGCAGCTTGCCTTGCATTCTTCTGAAAATGAAAACAAGATCAGAAAATAACTAGGGAGGGTACGTTCTAAGAACTGAGTACATATAAAGTTCCTTTATGCCTTTCTGACGTATCAAGAGAGACATCATATACCAACTTAACTTACAGCCAGAGCAAATTATTCTTTACAGAGCCCCTAGGTGAGGAACATTGTTCTTTCCAGATGTTTTAGCTATCAGTTCTCAGAACTACCATAGCCAACTGTAACAGATGATAAGTCATCATCTAAAGCATACTAAAGTTCCCCATCTGTCCTGTTTAAAAGGACATTATGGCTGCAATCCTATGGATATCTGAGAAAGTAAGCCTTACTGAGTTCATTGAGATTTATATATAATACTCATTCCCATCTTAACAAATTTCCCAACTCCTTTTCTTCTAAACTCTTATGTTTAAGTGGCAAGTTCCTTTTCCAGATGCTCTAGTCTCATGATGGGGAACCTTGGCACTCCAGCTGTTCTTGGTTCAATTCCCAAAGACCAGGTCCCTCTGAATCCACGTACGTGCAGTAAACCCATTCATGTGGATTCATGGGGACTTGGGCTTCTGTGAATTGAAGTCTAAGAACAGCTGGAGTGCCAAGGTTTGCCATCACTGCTCTAGTCTATCTGCTGTGGGGAGAGGGTTGCAGCTCTTGTAAATGTAGGCTGATGTTTCTTGAATTATAAATGCAGTTTTTGTATCATCTTGCTACATAAGGCTAACTTCTTCTTGGCTGTTATCCAGAAACCATTTCATGGGTGGGATTCATCAAGAATATGACATGAAAATTATGGCAGAATGGATCTTCAGAAACTACACTATAATTCCTGATCATTAACCCCCACATTTCTTCATTTAGATAATACCTGTACAGGAAACTTTTGTCTCGTGCTTCTTTATATAGCCAAAAGAACTCTGCACATGTACAGGACAAAAGTATCAGGTTTGTGGCAACTCTAATATTTATGAAAGGGTCTTAGAAACGTAGGGTCTGGGGAGAAACTCAAAACAATTCACTAAAAATGAGGCCTGATTCATGGTTGTCAGAGAGGGAGACATGGAAAATTGGAAAAAGAGGGCACCCTGAGCAGAAGCCTTCCCAGCTAGCATATTGGTGCAGATTCTGCTTGTCTTGACTATTTGCTGCAGAACATGTTAACCTCCATCCAAGCTAGTGACCATCATAGGATCTTGTGGCAGCAAGTAAACTTGCTAGGAATACTGTGAAAATATATGTGAACAGTTTAGGACTATGATGGCGAGCCTTGGCACTCCAAGTGCTCATGAACTTCAATTGCCAGAAGCCTAAGTCAGCACTCCTGCTGATCAGGGCTTCTGGGAATTGAGGTTCAAGAACAGCTGGAGTGTCAAGGTTCAGCATCACTGTTTCAGGATATGTATTGCAGAACAGCTCTGTTCTATAGGAGTGCATATGCACATGTAATTCTTTGAAAATAACCTGTTGAAAGATGGATAGACTGGTAAAATAAGCTCCCAGCATATTTGGGGCAAAATGCTAATTACTCTGTGAACCGCCCAGAAGGTGCACTAAGCACTGCGGGGCGGTATATAAGTGTAATTGCTTAGCTTTTTAATAAAATAACCATAAATCTACAGTTGTACCTCACTTAAAGAGCATAATGCGTTCCATGGGATTGCTCTTTTAGCGAGTTTGCTCTTTAAGCGAAATACCATTGTAAGTGACCAATTGTGACTTCTGGTGGTGGGGGGGGGGGATTGCAAACCCCGATTTATTTGTTAAGTGAGTTTTTGGTTGGTTTTGTTAAGCAAAGTGAACATTCAGAGAAAATTCTGCTCTTTAAGTGAGATGATCTTTATGCAAGGTTTGACTGTATATAATATTTAAACCTCTAAATGACAATATTTTGGTATTCTGCTTGGAGATATTTTAACCTTTGACTTTGAAAAGGGTACTGCTGCAATATTATATATTATACCACAAAAAACACAAATGGCAATGTGTGGCTATTGCCAAGCTGTTCCTGTCCATTGTTTTTGGCTGTTCTAAGTTGTCTCTCCAGCATGTATTTTAGCTTCTTGAAGTGCTGGGATGGTACTACAACCTTTTTGCCCCTCACTCTTAGGATCATGGTCATCTGCTCCCTGCTGGGCTCCCTGCGTGTCTGCCTGGAACGACATCCACCTCTGGTTACCTTCTTCTTCTGCCTTCTTTCATTAGCTGTTGCCTGTTTTGGTTTTTCTGCCTACATTCAGTCACATGAGGTCCAGAATCCTGATGTCAAAAAGGTGAGATAGAAATGAGGGGCAGAACGCTAGTCACTTGTACCGCTTGTTTTACAGTCGACTCTACAACATAAGCTGCTAGACTTTTTTTGGCTCTTGTGCTGAAATGGGCTGATCTCTGATTTGTGGAATGACAAGCTGGAGATTGCCGGCTCCGAGACCTTAAACAGAAAGTTAGTATTAAGAGGAAGAGGAAACATTTTAGGTGGCTTGGGAAGAAAAATGTTAGAGATGCAATTTCTTCTTATTTTCTTGCTAACTGTTGAAGTCAGGGTGAACAAGTTTTGGCTCCTCAGATGTTTTGTAAATCAGTTCCCAAAAGCCAAAGCCAGCATGACAAGGCACTGTAGGAATTGTAGTCCAATATTTCTTCATGGCTGAAAATTCATCAGTCTTAGTTTAGGTTGTTTCATTGATGGAAGCCGTGAGTGGTCACTGTTACCTATTCAGAGTGAATACGCAGAATTCCCCTAATGGTTATACAGTAGATTAAAAAAAAGGAAGTACTGGCCATGGTAGCTGTTCATTACAGAAGCACAGCTATTTACCTGAGTTTTCTTTTCTCCACTCCATGAATCTGGGAGGCTGTACTGGTTCAGTCTTAAGAATAGCATTATTGATGTTAAGTGCTATTTCTCTTCTGCTGTGTCCTAAATGGTACATTTCTGAATTATAGGACTGAGGTGTTTTTTTTAAGCACTTTCATTTTTGAAAGAAAATTACAGTAACCTTGGAAATGTAGCCTTGAACGTTAAAGTGCCTGGAGGAGTATAACCTTATTAACTTTAGCAACATACATTTTTCACTCAATTGATATACTGTAGTAATTTTCTCCAGTATTCAGAACTCCAGAAAGTCTTGGCAACCTTTTAAAACAGTTGCCATCTTTGCCTTTTTACTCTGTTAAGATTTTAAAGAGCAGCATAAAAAAATAACAAAGTAAAATGAACTAAGAGGAAATTCTCATCCATTTCCTCCTCTTCTTAAGGACTGGAACTCTCTGCTAAAGTCTCTGGCACACTTAATGTTCTGTATACCAAATAAGACCCATGAAGATGCCTCAACATCACTACCTTCAACAACTGCTGCTAAGTCCCTAACAACTGTCACTGTGCTAGTTGGCCTGACCTTTGACCTCCACAATGGGACATATCCTCCCAATGGTACACATCTAAGTTTAACAGTCAGTGGAATGGAACTGGGTGTCAAAGGTGAGTGATCGACTTCTGACAGGCTGCAGAATAATCTCAAAAAAATAATAATTAAGAAAACAGATTTCCTGTCCATCTTCCTTTGATTTTCCCATCCACCAACTCCATACACAGGTCCAGATGCCCAGGAATCAATTCATCTTTTGGCTGTCAGCATGAACTCTGTCTCCCATGAGAGCTGCCTTAGTATCACTGCACCTTCATCCTTTATCCCTAAGACCAGGTAAGACACAAACAAGGGGCTTTGGTTGCAAGGGATTCCTACTCATTAATGCCAAACCCTCATCTTGTCCCCAGACAACTACCCGAATGTGTAATAACAGAGACAGACATGCATCTGGAAGAGCTAGGGACTTGCTATCAGTCACATTATCAGGACAATCCTGCTCTGGCCAGCATGTTGGACCAGGTAAGAAAAATTTGGATGGGACAGAAATATAGGGTTGGGACACTTGGTTTCTCCAAGGGAGAAACTGATTACAAAGAAATGTCAGCTCACTGTTGCACTCCTTTCACTCTCAGGTGGATCGTATGCTGTGCAGCCAACGTCTCCTGATGACTGGTACTTTTCTATTCTGCCTCTGTGCCATGTTGTGTTGTTCAGCTGGCATGTGCTATCCTCCACCTAGAGACAACTGGGGGAAAATCTAAGCAGGGCCAGTCAATGGCATACCTTCATTGCTAATTTCAGAAACTTAATGGCCCTGGCCATTTGCCTTCCCTTTTCTGAGCATCTGATAATGCACAACTCATCATAGTGTGGATGTGGAGGAAGCTCACAAAGAGATGGTGTGGTTGAAGTGTGAACACAGTTTAACTGCTGTCTTGGTACACATTGAGGGGACAGGTAAACCTAGAAAAGCAAATGATACAATAAATTAGATCTAAAATACAGATCTTTGTATTCTGAGTGGTTATATCACGGGCACAAATCGAGTCATACGGTATTTTTCGTGTCATATGCTGCTGAGAAAGGCATGCAGTAAAATAGTGCAATGATGCTGAATGGAAATATCATGAATTGGTAATAAATATTCCATAAAAATTAGTACCTGTGGATTACAGTTTAACATAACTGGTTCTTGTGTTACTGATACTAAAACGTTAACAAAGCCAAGGCTAAATAACATTTTATGTATTTATATATTGACTTTAAATCCAAGACACACTTAACACAATATGATATATAATAAATATTATCACAATCATAATTAAAGGATCCAGTTTAAAGCCAACAAATTGAAAGCAGAGAACACCAGCTAGTGAAAGAAATTTAGTGACCAGAATTAAAAGGAGTATAATCTCCATAGGAAGGAATTCCCCAATTTTGGTACCACTGCAAATAACTTATACAGTAAAACCTCATATAACACTAAAACCTGGTTCCACAAGTCTTCGTGTTATATGATTTTTCGTGTTATCTGATCCTCTATGGGATCCATAGAGATACATTGTAACCACACAGGCTTTCGCGGTTGTTATCTGAAGCATCCCATAGGATCTTAATGTTATCTGATGCAATTCTTCCCCCCAGATTCCTTGATGTTATGCGATTTTCGTGTTATTCGATACTAATGTTATATGAGGTATTACTGTATTAAGAACCTGCCCACCTGATGTTAAGAACCTGCCCACCCAATGGCCAAAAATAAAGTGTCCAAAGCTTACCTGCAGATTATGTTATCAAATTATGTAAATTATCACCATTCATATAATATGTGAATTATCCCTCACAGTAATTTAATAACACTACAATCAGTTTAAGAAGTATAGGGTTTGATGAGCTTTCAAAGGAACAGTTCTTTAAAGCTGAGAAGCAGTTACAAGAAATTCATCCTTGCATACACCCATGGTTTTGACATACAAAGTATATAAAGACAGCATTGCTGATCAGGTTTTAAAACTATGATAACACATAGGGTAGGGAGGAAAAATCTGGCTTTTAAAAATCCTATTAGTATATGATGGAGGAACCTGGAACCTTGAAATGTGGGTGAATGTGTATAATGCTTCATTGGTTTGCATAAAATTGGCTACCAATTAAACTTGAAGTACTGTACAGTGGAACCTCATACAACAATCGCCCTATATAGCAATTAAATCGTACAACAATTAGGTTGCATTTTTTTTTGGGGGGGGGGGGGAATGGCGTTCCACATAACAATTTTCCCTATAGAAAAAAATCATACAACAATTTTTCAATGGGAAAAACCACTTAGCCAAAAAAAATTGTACGATGCATCCCGTAGGGAAAATTGCTATACCATGCAAGCATGCATTGTATAGCAATTGTTTCGTACAAACAATGAGCCCCATGGAACAGATTAAAATCATTGTAGGAGATACCACTATATTCAATCTGAAGTCCTAGAATTTGGCAGTAAAATTCTGGTGGCCAAGTGTTGTATCTGTCTTCCACTAGTAATGAGTTACAAAATGGAAGCCAGCTGCTGATGTGTGACCAAAAATAGCATTCTAATAAAGGTAACAAGAATAAATGCTACTTACCTACCTAATTGAATTTTTTAAAGTGGTAGTAGTGTTAGTCTGTGCAAGCAAGTTTGTCTTTTTTGTTTTATTTACTATCTCATCTCCTTACTGTGATTCTCAAATCAGTATTTCGAGACAAGGCAAACTGCAGTTAATGTTCAACTATACTGCATTACTAAATAAGTACTGTATGTTTAACATCGACTCGGTCAAATAAAAATTAGGAAAAGCAGGAATTAACTAGATTAAATTACAATGTCAAGTTCAGCCACATCACTCTCTCTTTGCTTCCAAATGCTTAACTGTCCCTTTAGAGTTGCCAGGGCCACAATATTGCAGTAAGAGCAGAAACAAAGATTAGCAAAATGTCATCATCAGGAACTAGCAACCCTAGACACCTGTGCCTCCATCTCTTTCCTACTCCTTGCTTTCCTGTCTTAAAGACCAAGTCCTCATCTTTACCTTTAATCTTCCTCTCTACAATGTCATGTTTCCTAAGGCCCTCGTTTTCTCAATACAGTATCTGTGCTACCACTACTTTTTGTTACAATATTTCTTAAGGTTTTTATGTCTAGGATTTTTATCAGAAACAATGTAGCACCTGCAAGAATAACTAGTTTTACTTCAAATTGTGATTGGGCATATAAAAGCTTATGAAAACTAGTTAGTCTTAGAAGTGCTACATTACAGTACTGTTTCAAGAAATTAAGACAGCTACCTGGACACAGGTAGCCCTGGTGATGCAGTGATTAAACTGCTGTCCTATAGCCCAAACTGCTGCTTACATTGTGAGTTCCATCTTGATGGGGATCCAGGTTGAATCAGCCTTCCATCCTTCCAGGGTGAGTAAAATGAGTACCCTGGACGTTGGGGGCAAAATGCTAATTACCTTGTGAACTGCACAGTGCACCAAGTACTATGGGGTGGTATATAAGCATAATTGCTATTGCTACCTGATATTTTACCTTATCTGTAGTACAGTGGTAGCAAACCTTGGCACTCCAGGTGTTCTTGGACTTCAATTCCCAGAAGCCCAGGTCAGCATTCCTGATGATCAGGGCTTCTGGAAATTGAAGTTCAGGAACATCTGGAGTGCCAAGGTTTGCCATTGCTGTCCTAGTACAACTGTTCTTCCATATGCAGCATAAGCACCTGATTACAAGGTAAAATTTTGTCAACATACTAAAGCGCTCTATCTTCTCAGGAGTGCCTTATTTCCCTTTTTCCCTCTCAGGTTTCTTTTCCTGAGCTCTTTTACCCACCCCCATGACTGTGAAGTTCCTGACAATTAGCTTCCAGTCTCTTTTCAACTACTGGTGCCAGTTTTACTACCAGCCCATATGACAAATGCCTTTTTCCTCACGGAAGGTGGACAGCATACTCTGATGAGTGTAAACCAGGGATTCTCAACCTGCAGCCCACAGCACCATTTCATATGCCTCCCACCGCTTCCACCACACCAGGAAGTGCCATGTTGTGGAGGAAGGGCAAAATGGCCATTTGGGCCCCAAGCTGTCTGAGGGAGCGTGACCCAGGCCCTGGCTTTAAAAGATTGAGAACTCCTAGTGTAAACCATTGGCACCAACTAAGCCGACCTGTCCCAGAAGCATCCCTGTGGTATATAGTGTGCCAACTATGGCATTGGCAACAACAAAGCCACTTGCCATGCTGGGGTGGGAGCGGTTGCAAAGCTGAGACACACATTCTACCAAGTACTGTGCGGTATTTTATAACAGCCCTGGTGGAGCAGTGGTTAAAACTGATGTACTGCAAACCAAAGCGCGAGGAATACAAGGTTGACTCAGCCTTCCAAGGTCGTTGATGTTGGGGGCAAAATGCTAATTACCTTATGAACCGCCCAGAAATTGCACTAAGCACTATGGGGCGATATAGAAGTGTAATTGCTATTTGTTTTACAGTACTGTATTTCCTTTTTCTTGTTGGGATGCTCCCACCATAACTATGGCAGGGTTCTTCTTCTCCCTGCCTTTCTTTGACCAAAAACAAGTCGCCTCTATCCCATATTAGCTTGCAACGCAAGGGCTTCACCGGTCTTACATGATGTGAACTAAAGGACACTTAAAGAGAGAACTGAAAGTTTCGCTGAGGGGGGGAAGGGGAGGAGTGCCTCACCCCGCCCTCCTCTTGGAGGCTTTCGAAAGCGCGCGAGAAAGCCCTGCATCCCTACAGTGACGGTTTAACGGTCGTCCGGAGGCGCCTTTTATCTCTCCCCCCCCCCGCCCCACAGAACAGCTGTCGCTCCTCTCCTTCCTTTTCTGCGCACGCGCGCTATTTTTTTTTCTGCCCCAGTAACAGCTGAGCGGAGAAGCTCCGCCCACAATAACAGCAACCTACCAATCACGCCCCGCCTCTCACAACCCCCTGCCCCAATAAAAAACGCGCTCGAGGGCACATGAGTGTCCCAGTCTGACTCCCTTCATTGACAAGGCCTTTTATTATTATTAAGCCAACCAGGACAGTTAATATCTCGGCATTAGCGCTTCCCGAAGTCCCTCTTCCAATCCTATCGCGTCTTTCTCACCCCCAAATACACGCCAGTTCCTCTCTTTCTAGTTTGTCAAGGAAAATATATTCCCACCCACCAATACGGCAAAAATCCAATGAACGCAAGCCTCTCCCCTCTTAGAGCGCATGCGCTGTGCTTCATTCACTAATGCCGCCCTGAAACCCCTCATAAGTTAACGTTCTCCTGCCCCGTGCCATTTTTTTTCCCTTTGGGCACGGCGCATGCGTACACCCCCACCCCGTCCCGTTCTACGCATGCGACCGTTCTTTCACTTCTCCAAAGCCTTCGGCGCGAGTCCCCCGCTGCTGCCCCTTCTTTTTTGGCGCATGCGCCCTCCATCCGGTTGCCTCCCTCGGCCGACCGCGCGTGCGCTCGCTTCCCCAACGCTCCTCCGTTCGCCTCTGCGCATGCGCCTCGGCTTTTCTCTGCCTTGGTTCCGGTCTGGCTCCTGCCTTCGGCGCCATCTTGGATTTGGGGACAACTGGAGTGAGTGAGTGAGAGGGAGGGAGCGAGCAACGGAGGAACCCGAGGGGGCAGGCGAGGGGAGGGGGGGCCGGATAGAGCCAGGCCCCCCACCCCCCACAGCACCCCACTGTAGAGAAGCCCACCAAATATTTTAATACTCGGGGCCCCCCAATAGGACTTGGGGGGCCTGACAGGATTTCCTTGGCTGCTTGTGCCATCAACCCACCCACCGACGCCCACCCTCGCCTCCCCTCGCTGCTTCCCAAAAGGAATGCCGTCTATTCTGCTATATAGGTGTTTTCCCCATAAACCGCACCTTATATGTCATTTATTTCGCTTAGAGTATCTTTTTTAAAAATAAATATTTGGAGAGAGCCAGTAACATCTGGAAGAGGCGCCAGCATCCCTTCAGCCTTCGTCTCTCTTCTCCTGTGCCCTGTTGTCTTGGCCTTCCCGCAGAGCTTCTCGCCTCTCCTAGGACCCCTCCGCCCCCGCCCCTGGATTTAGGATTCTCAGTTTTCTAAAGAGCCACTGTAGAAGTGGATTGGACTGGAGGTTCCTTTTCTGTCCCTTCCCAGGAATCATCCCTTTTCTTCCCGTCAGTCCCTCTCCACGTCTTTCCATTCTGCAGATCCTTTCTTTTCTAGCCAAACAAGAGGGAGGGAGAGGCAGAAAGGGCTCCAGATTCCCTGTGCCTCCTACCCAGAGGCCTTCCTTGTTCTGGGGAGCCAGTGACAGGTCCCTCTAAACCCTCTTCTTTGATTGGAGGAGTTGGGGAAGAGGAGGTGGTCGGGGGTGTACTTCCCACCCCCAATATCCTGGAGCTGGAGCCGCAAGGGAAGCAGTATCTAGGCAGCTGCCGAAACGTACAGGTGAGACCCAGGTACACAGATGAGGGGTCTGGGTGGGGGAACGGGAGGAACAAATGCAAAAAATTTTTAGGGTAACTGGGAGGTTGGGGATTGGAAACAGAAGGTATATGTTTGGAGAACAAAGACGCTGTATTGTACTGATTTGCAGAAAAACTGATCTTTCTATCTGCTTTATTCACCTCCGTCTTTTTCTCCCTTGATTGTTCTCCTTCACAGTAAGTCAAGAATCCTATTGACTAGGTTGAGAAGCACATTCTCTCCTAACTCCTTTTCTCTCCCTGAAAGCTTATTAAAATAATAGTAGTATTCAGTTTTCCCTGCCAAATCATCTAGGCCCTAGGGTTTTTTTTAAACAGAGAATCCAAGAGTGCTATTTTTTAGACCTGGATCTGTCACTGAATACCCTTATATAGAACGAATAAGGGTTCTGGCCTTCCATTCTGTCATTCTTAGTCCTTTGTACCATGCTCCTTTCCTTGTATCTGAGCAGACTGACACCCCTCAACACCTCTAACCTAGTCATTTGCAGACTCTCTCCTTTGAAACCAGGAGGAAAGGGTTCAATCCTGTCCAATCTGCCATGCTCCATTTATTTCCCAGTCAGCTCACGGACCCTAGTTTGATTAAAACTTATTTCGCTTTCAAGGAATTATGCAGTCCTATTTTTATACTATTAGATGTTGATCAAATGGCACAGGTTGGGTAGTTGTCTTTGACAAATCAGGCTAGAATATTGGACAGTTTTGGAGGGGGGGTGGAATTGTT
The DNA here is from genome assembly GCA_030440675.1 of Furcifer pardalis. Taxonomy (NCBI): domain Eukaryota; kingdom Metazoa; phylum Chordata; class Lepidosauria; order Squamata; family Chamaeleonidae; genus Furcifer; species Furcifer pardalis. The sequence goes on from CP126897.1 coordinate 10,433,204, forward strand.
TTTCATGTTGGACCTTTGTTATTATGGGGCCTTTCACTAGAGTTGTATTGCAGCAAGAAGGGATGGATGCCTCTGGCATGAAGGCAGGCATTAGATTTTAAGAACAAAGTGTGCCACCCAAAGTTTGTCTTGTGGTTTTTTTAATTTTGGGTGCTGGTGGAATTATTGGTTTAGAGGGGAGCATACACATTGATGTTGCAGAATAATGAATCTTAACATGACTAGTTAGAGAGAAGAGGTGAGTTATTTGTTTTGAAGGTCCCATTGTAGTTAATTAGAAACTCACTTCCCTGTGGGTTTTCTATGGGTAGAGCAACACTGATACAAGTGTGTAATATTTTTAGGGGTACGTCAGAAACTTCCATAATTCTCAAAACAAAAAATAATAATTTGGCACACAGTATATCTTGTTCAGATCATTCATACGAATTCCTTTCAGTACTTTATGTTTTTGTGTTTAATTCTGAATTGTGTTGTAGAGTTTTAGAATTGTTTAGCATTTTGATGGTGATGGTTGAAGGTGGTGTTTCTGAGCAGAAGCTATGAAAGAACAAGTGGCCCTTCGAGCAAAGCAAGTTTCTTCTCCTCAGACTTTGAGTATTTTCAAATTCATGGGTGATACTTTTTTAAAATGAAACAAAGGATTTTCAGCTAGCTAGATTTATTGTGTAAATGTAGTATTTCAGGAAGTGGATAGATGAATAATACCAGTTTGATCAAGAATTGTTGATGAGAAGCAAAAAAATAAATGAACATTCTGTGCTTCTACTTGTCATGGATTGTATTCTTTAACTTGGATATCAAGGAAAAGCATTTGGGACATTATTTCCTGAAATGGAATTGTATGCCATTTTGAAACATGCCACCTTAAAGGAGGAATGGAAAAAGGAATCTAAAATTAAGGGAAGTTACACAAAAAGGGCCTCCTCAAAGATTGTGGTATTTTTGAACCACAATTGGATGTCCCCTGGTAATGGCAACCTTGTGGCTAATCTTTCTTACACTAGGCCAGGCGAAAGGAGCTGCAGAATGAACTCATCAAAAGGTACCTTTATTTTGGCAATTTCATGCTTGGCCTACACATGGAAGAGGAAGCAGTTGCAGTACACCACAATATCTGTGGTGATTTGAATGTTTGTCGTGATTTTAGAAAATATTTTACACGTCCTGCTATTGTTCAGTATGAGTATCATTACAAACAGTGTAGCTGTGGAGGGTTCTGCAGTTACTGTCCGGCATTGTCCTCTTTTGTTGTTTTCTGATACAAGATGGGACATGCCATCTACTTGTTGTTTTCTGGCAAGCATTTTTGCACTGTTTTAAATGAAGATTTTTTTTCCTGAAGTATTTGGTCACTGAAATAATGAAATATATATGTTTTGGGGGACGTTTCAGTATTATTCTGCCCATGGGTTAGGCCTTGGTTTTCTGCCCAGTTGCCTCTTACTTGAATCCAGTAACATTGCATTTTGTGCAACCTTGTAAATGATAATCTCAAAAGTTACTAATTTGCTACTGATCTGGTAAATTCTTTTACATGAACAGTAAACTGAAACAGAGGGAGGGAATGTCAGCTGTCTTGTGTTTTTTGTTTGGCTAGCCAGTCTGGCCAGGGTATCCTGCTATGGTAATAGAGTAGACCATACTGCCAGTAACTCAACACCAAGTGTTAGGCAGTGGTTAACTAACTTGACCACCCTGAGGGCTAACTGCCTTGAGTGCCGAAGTCCACAAGGATGGGTAATGGTCCCCAAGTGGATTAAACCCCACTTGAATCCATCTCGATGGTGGGCAGCAGCTTCATTAGTACTCACCTGGGACTGATGAGGACTTTGTGTGCCAAAGGGCTCAGGACCAGAAAGTGATTAGTGGAACTGGATCAGTGGTACAGGTGTCACACTGCGATGCAGAAAGCAGATGAAAAGCCACCGATTATATTATCAAGACAGTCTTCTTGGCCAGTTGCCACGAGGATTGCCTATACAGTATTTGGATTCAGAAGAAGAAGCCAGGTGGATGTAATTGTTACCCCAAGCAAGTGGATATTTTCAAGCCTGATCCTGCTCACTTCTTTTTGAAAGAGCACCTACTTAGGTAAGGGGAGTTCTCTCTGATTGGAGCAATCTTCTTTCTTCCAGTGACTTGAAACTGAATCTTGAGGAACTTTTGAGATAAACTTATCATGAAAGGGCTTGAAATCTTCAAGAGATCAACAAGCAATGAAAGAGTTGCAGTTGTTGCTTTAAGCCAAAGGTAGCAATTTGATCAGTTTGAAAATAAAAAATAAATTTGGCCCTTCTCTTTATCCAAGGTAGAAGATTTGCAAGGGACAATGCTGTCTCTACTTGTGTCTGTTGATGTGTGTGCGTGAAGAGTGCTTTTGTGTTGTGTATCTCACCCTAATGTGGCAGAAATAGCAGTTGGGAATTACCTGTACCTTTGATTCGATATCTTTTAGAGATCAGAATTTCTTGCTATCATTTTGTACTTTGTCGGAACAGATGCTACTTAAGAAATGGAGGGGTGACTTCCACCGTAATGGCTAAAAGGACACTTGTAGAACCTTGAGTTCTAAATTAGACTTTTATGTCTCCTGCCCCACAGGTCCTCATGTCATAAGCTTCCCTTTAAATATTTTGGATGTGGACAATGTCAGTGTTTCCATCACACCTAAGGTCCCCCTCTTGACTTCTGCTTTTGTTCTGGTATTAATGAAATCTGCCTTCGGTCTGTTTTAGTATTGCAGCTGCTCCTTTAGACTTGTTACCAGTGCAAGGTTTTGCAGAGACTGGTTGCCTTGCTCAACCAGACCAATAAATCATTATTATTATTATTTTATTTTGCTGGTGAATAGTGTTGGTTAGAATTGGATGAATCTCAACTGTCTCTTCTTAAAATAGTTTTCTGATGGTTACAGCAATATTTTTGAAAATGACTGCAGTGTATTCTTACAATGTTATTTTCTTTTACCTTGTTGTAATAGACTAAAACCTCTAGGAGTTGCTCTTGAGTTACCCACTAAATACTAAGAGTGTTGTCTCCTTAGTCCAGGGGTGCCCAAACTTTTGGGCCATGGGCCGACCATGTGGTTCAGGGAGCTGGGTGCAGCCCCCATCACCAATTCATCCGGCCCACAAAGACCTCATCGCTCCTGGAAGCGGAAGTAAAATGTGCCCATACGGGCGTGTTTTACTTCCGCTTCCAGGAGCGACGAGGGCTTTGTGGGCCAGATGAATTGAGGTTGGGGGCTGCACCTGGCCCCCGGGGCTTAGTTTGGGCATCACTGCCTTAGTCCAAGAGGGCTTCCAAGTTCAGGAAAGAACTCTATGAGAGAACACTTCCTAGAACCTTTAAAGAAAAGACAGTAATGCTGCAATCTTATGCCATTTAACAGAAAGTAAGTCTACTAAGCTCAATGGAGCTTAATTTTTAGTAGATACTCTACGTGCAATGCTGATGCTCAGTGTGGCGAAGTTGATAGAGTGACAGACTAGGGCAGTGATGGCGAACCTATGGTAAGTGTGCCAGAGGTAGCACTTGGAGCCCTCTCTGTGGGCACCCATGCAGTCACTCTAGCAGAGTTTACCCGCCCCTCTGCCCAGCAGCCCAATGGGAGTGCTTTCTCTCTCCTCTCAGCACAGAGTTTACCTGCCTCTCTGCCCAGCAGCCCAATGGGAGTGTTTCCTTCCTCCCTTGTTGCTATGTTGGCACTTTGTAATAAATAAGTGGGTTTTGGGTTGTAGTTTGAGCACTCAGTCTCTAAAAGGTTCATCATCACTGGACTAGGGGTTCATATCCCTGCTCAGCCATGGAAGGTCATTGGTGGAGTGGAACTGGTAAAACCACTCCTTAAACATTTCACTTTTCTTAAAAGCCCTATGAGGGTCACTATAGGTTGCTTCTGTCTTGATGATAAATAACAATTTTATTTTATTTATTTATTTATTTATTTATTAGTTCAAATTTATATTGCTGCCCACTCGCCGTGGCGACTCAGGGCGGCTTACAGACAATACATTACATTACATTACAATATGTTGGGGTAGGCACAGGGGCGGCAAGGTCCCCATCACCTTAACAATCTGTAATGTTGCACTTTAAGGTTCTAATCATGTACACATTTACCTGGGGGTTAAGGGCTTTTCTAGCCCTGCCTAGAGAGCCCTGATGTTTGTTGGTATTCTTCCATCCAGTTACTAACCAGGCCTAAACCATCTTAGCATCTGAGATCAAATGAGGTTACAGTATTCAGGATGATATTAAGATTAGCAAAGATATATGTGCATTACTGTATTTTATTCCTCTTGGATTTATTTACCCAACAGTCTACTTTAAAGGTACTGTACATGGTTCTGTTACCTTGCTGAAGCAAAGCATGTCTGGATCTGGTGAGTGACTGGTTAGATGGCTGTGTAAGAATCCTGTGTGAGTTGGGCAAAATCCTGTTGGTGTAAAATTCACTGTGGAGCTGGTTAATATCACCTGGTGCTGGTAATGTTTAATTTAAATTAATTGAAAGTTTCCTATTCCCATGGATTCCCTCCCCTTTCAGGTTCCAATGTTTCCTAGTTCTTATGTTTGCCCTGGAAAAGCTTTGGGAGCTTCAAGACTAAGAGAGAGAGGAAACCTGCAAGAATAATAAAAAAAAACTTGCTGCTGGTAGGATCAGTACCTCCAATGGCAGTTTTTTCTATCAATTCACCTGTCCTGAGTTTTCTAAAGTCATTCCCAAGGCAAAAGTGAGACCAAGGAAACCACAGAACAGAGAGATAGGAAAAGTGTGATTCATTTAAATTAAATATTCCTAGCACTAATTGACGATGTCATCTGGCTCTACAACATAAACTCTATGACAAGATTTTGGCCATGGAGTTCTATGTCTGAGGAAAAAAGGAAATTTAATTCTCCTAATTTAAACATTAGTTTGAAAATCATAGTTTGTCACTAGAATAGAATAGTGCTTTTGTCACTAGAATAGAAGGACATATAGAGTGAAGCCTTCTTAAGTTCAGTGGCTATTCAGCTCTGTACCTAGATAATTTTGCAAATCATTCATTGCAGTTTAGATGGTCAAAAGTTTAAAAGGGCTTTTGAGGAATGAAACTTCACCAGTCTAGAGATACTTTATTTTTCAATATTTCAGTATTCAGTGAAAAATCTCATAAGGCTGATAGCGTTTGCTAGAGCAGAAAAATGAATACATAAAAACCACACTGTTTTGACAGCCAGTATACAGTGGTGGGATGTCAAAATTTTTACTACCCCACCGTGATGTCATCACAGTGTGAGCGGAGCTAATGTCATGATGCCATGGGCGGAGCCAATGTTATGATGATGTGGGCGGGGCCAAAGAAAAAATAATAATAATAAAATAAAAATAAACACACACACCCCTCAACCAACCCACCCATACACAACACAAATCTCTAAAATAAATAAATAAATAAATAAATAAAATAAAACATACATTAAAATACACTCACCCACCCACTTTGTTTAAATACCCTAAGCCAGGCCTGCCGGCCGCTAGGCCTACCAGCCACTAGGCCTTTTTAGGAAATGTGGTAGTTCATAAATATAGGTAAAGGTATTAAATATACATTAAAATACACACAGACCCACCACATCCAAAGGTGAGTCACTTACCCTAGGGAGCAGGCTATAGGGAGCTTCAGGCTAGCAGCTTCTCTTCCTCCTCCCTGCTTGGGAGGACAGCAAGGGGGCCGTGCATACACGCCAAGCACTGTAAGCGCGCATGCGCATTGGGGAAACCAGTGAAAAGGTAAGCCCCGAAGGTGGTTCCCCCCAAAAGCTGCTACTGGTTCTCCGGGACACTGGAAAAAGTTACTACCGGTTCTGGCGAACTGGTGAGAACCTGTTACATCCCATCACTGCCAGTATAGTGAAAGATTCAGAGTCAAACCTTTTGCACATGCAAGTTTAGTACTGTCAACACTGACTGGAAGAGACTGTCAAGAATTTCAGACAGGATTTTTCTGTAACTAAAGATGCCAAGGATAAACCCAGTGTACAAAGCTAGATGTGTGTGATTAGGGCAGACTACAATCACTCTCCCAGGACTTCCTGCTGATCTGCTACAACTTTATATTGTTTCATAGCTGTAGAGTAAAATTATTGAAGTGTAAAAAACAGCCTCAAAAATGTGAAAGTGTACTTGTGCCTCTTAAAAAAACTCATTAGTAAGAATCCCTAATATATTCAGTTCAATACGTTACATGTTTCAATACATGCATTCCAAGAGGTTTTTTTAAAATCCTGGATCCTTCTATTCATCTCTCTCTATCAAACTGATAAGGATCTTTTGCCCAGTATTGTTCTGGTTGAGTGTTTTCAGAGAAGGTTGCAGAAGCTGAAATGGAACTCACAGAACCTCCAAATAATTCTGGGCATTCTTTTCTCAACTTTTTATAGATGAATACAGCAAGTGAGCCAGAGTACATGCTACAGAAGATAGATACAGAATATGTAGATATCTGCGTGTTGTTGCATTATAGATTTTCCATCATCCTTTACTATTGACAATGGTTGATGGAAGCTGCAGGCCAGGAATGTTTGATACTCCACAAATTCTTTAATTCTGTAAAAGAAAATACACTTATGTGTCAGCTGCTTTGTTCTAAGGGGGGAATCCCTTCCTTATCTCTGATGTGGCTATTAGTTGCACTCTGTAGGTGAGAAGGAAGCGTATATAAAGTGGTTATATAAATATGAATTATTAAATAAATAAATTTATTGGTGATCCTTGTTGCTTGCCTCACACAGGTATTTTTACTTTTCTCAATGTTAGGTTTTAAAAGATTGTGTAAAGGTAAAGGTCACCCTTGCTCGAAAGCCAGTCGTATCCAACTCTAAGGTGCAGTGCTCATTTCTGTTTCATAGCCAAAGAGCCAGTGCTGTCTGCTTCTGCAGACGTTTCTGTGGTCATGTGGCAGGCATGACTAGGCACCAGAGCGCATGGAACGCTGTTTCTCTTCCCACTGAAGTGGTCCCTATTTATAGTACATACTGTGCTTGCAATTTCTTGCTTTCAAACTGCTAGGTTGGCAGGAGTTGGCATAAAGACAGGAGCTCATTCTGCAGTATTGGGGTATCGAACTGCTGACCTTTCGCCTTCCAGTCAGCATCTTAGCCACTTGAGCCACTACATGACTTTTGTACATCTGATGTGTGTTTTTGTATTAATCAGTCATGAGCTATTGGAATGGCAAGACAGGTATATGATTGATAAAGATGTCAGCTTCATGCAGCATCCCTTCTGTAATCAAAGCAAACTCAAAGCTTCAGCAAAGACCAGTGCATCAATGGGGTTAAAAACAAAGGCAAGGCTCTTAGGAGTCACAATCGTATAAAACTCCTATGATTGTCCATTTTCAGTCTGCAAATGGGAGGTGACTTGCCATCCAAGCCTGTTGCCTGTGCATGTTACAGGAAAGCCTGCTCTACTTTATTTTATGTGTTAGAAAAATCGCTATACATACTGTATTGTTTCTTTTTTTGTACAACAACACTATATATATAATTTAAAAATATAATCACACAATTATATCCTGTCTTTTTTCCAATGTTTTCAAGAGAATATTGGTGGTTGTTTTTCTCTCCATTATATCTTTAAGTTCTACACACCTCAGTGTAAAATGGTATGGCCATGTGAGTAGGAGCCCATCTGGATGCTTTTTTGCTAGCATTTCCACTGCCAAGGTTTGCTTTGTAGTTTGCCTTCTTACTTTGGATTGTTCCCTGGGAAGCAACTGAACAATGCAAGGATTTCCTCTTGCTGACACAACCAGCCTGCATGCCCTTGATTTCCTTGTTTTTCTGTTCATTGAGCTGGGTGGAGGAGGGGATGGGGGCCAGACAGCAAAGGTCTGTCCCAGACAGTTGCAGAGAAGGGATTGGTGTAGCTTATTTCAGCAAATGAGGCTGAGATGATGCACATTGTTTCCTCCTTAAAAGAAAGTGGCTTTAGGGTTTTTTTTGTTTTGTTTTGTTTTCTATTGTTCATGTGATCCAGCCTGAAATTTCTAAACTGGTCTCACAGGGTTGACTGAGGATGTGGATGGGAGAGCATGTCTAGATAGCTCTGATTTCAAGAATTAAGATTCTGCACTCCAGATATGCAAGTGTTTCAGTCCATACAGATCTCCTACTAGTTCATACAAATGATGGGACTCTTTGTAGCATCTATTTGGAATGTGCAGCCTGCTATGATTGTGTCTCCAGATACTGAACCTGGGTTTATTTCTATGGGATATTTCCTTTGTGCTCCTATTCAGGTGTTGGCAGTCCACAGCCAAGAGTGTGGTAAGCTGATGTCAAGGTAATTTTGGAATTCTGCTCTTTTCCATCAACTTTCAGGGCACTGCTTTTGATTTTTGTGGGGAGCAAAGCTGGGGGGAAAGTCCATTTTGGTAGCAATAAAATTGAATTAGGAAGGAGATGACATATCGCAATTATTTTTGTAGTTGGGAGGTGAAGTCAACCAGAGACACTTGGCAGAAGTGCCACCTAGAGGACCGGGGGGGGGGGGGTGTTACGGTTCAAGAAAAGAATCTTTCAAAGCTCTGTTTTGGTGAGCCTGGTAGATAGCATGGCATCCACCTTCCCTTCTTATTCAGACTATGGTTGCAACCCTTGCTTGTGCCAGCCTTTCTCAGGAATTTTCTGCTGTATAGTATCTCTCTACCCTACCACCACCCCAAGTGTTAAATCCAGCCCTTCTAGAAGGTAACCTCTTGTTTCTTTGATGAGAAATGCAGCTTTGGCTTGTTGCTTTGTGCAGTGGAATTCACACTAATTCCATTTTTGAGAAAGAAATACAGTTCTCTTGTGGTAAGATTGAATGTATTTTTGCTGATTTTATTTTTGTCCTACCCACCTTATTTTCTCCATCAGTTCCTGTTTCTTAAATGACTTGTTCTAAAATAAGACTCTGTATATTCAGTAAATAAGGGAGAGTGGTGATAAATGTGAAAAATATGTTAACAGATACGTAAAATGTTTGCTTTTTAAAATAACCCCTCTCGCACAGAAACAAGTGAAGTGGGGACATCTAGTGAGCCAGCAGTATCTGAGTCTGTAGCTTTGCTTTCCTCTCCTGGTTCCCTGTTAGAGCAAAATTGTTGCTTCAGATTGCGGTGTTCAACTACAATATTTGCAGGTGGTACTTTGCTGTGGGGGAAAAGCTTTTAAGTACTTTAGCAAGTATCCAGCAGAAAGCAACCTCTGTTCATATGCCTTGTGTAAAGAACTACATAGTGCAGTTCTCCTGCTAAGGATTTTGTTATCTTCTAGTGAGATGTTGCAAAGATGTTCCAGAATTCTCCTCTGGTATGTTTCCCTAATTTCCTTTACTTTCCTCACAGGAGACCATTTTAGTTTATGCTAGGGAAAATAGCTAAGTAGAACAGGTGGGTTAGACACTCCCTCTAGGACTGGACAGAAAGTTGAAAATCAGTGTGGAAATAGCTAAACAAACCTAAAAAATGATCTTACGTTGTATTTCTAACTGCTTTTTTTAAACCAAAAACAAAACTTGGACTTTTTATGAGAATGTAGCCATTGAGCTTGTACATCTATATTCTGAGGTGAAAATAATAGTGTCTATGTATGTACATGAGCTTGAACAGGTGTTTCCAATCTACAGTCCGTTGGCCAGACCCGGCCCATGACGCCATCCCATCTGACCTTTTGCTACCTCCACTGCACCCAGAAGTCAGCTGTAGCATGCACAAACGTGCCCATGGCTGTCATAAACACAGAAGTAGGTGCATTTACGGCAGCCATAAATGCACCTGCTTCCGGGGGGCATGGTCCAGCCCACTCAGCTGTCCAGGGGCGTGGTTAGGCCTGCAACATAAAAAGGTTGGCCACCCCTGAGCTTGAATGATACTTATTTATTTTACACAGGAGAGAGAAAAGTGAACAAAAAATGTCTGTGAATTAAGAACCAAATTAAGCAAAGTATTTTATTTGGGAAGCAGTTTGGAGAAATGTGCTCTGGATTTGTTTTGTCTGTCAAATGGGGGAAGAGACTGGGCTTGTTTGTTTGGTTTTGTTTCTGATTTTTTATTTTAAAGAACAAGGAGGAGGAGGAGGAGGAGTCTTTGTAAGGAAGGTAAAGTACATAGAGATAAGGAAACAGTAAAGTTTCACACTGCTGTATATTTCCTGTCCTGGCTGAGTTTTGCAAATGTGCAGCAGGAGCACAATATCAGTAGAAAAAAACTATTCTGTCTTTGTGTCTCTTTGGAGTGCTACCTTTCCTCTTCCAGGTGGTTTCAGTGGGTTACCATTCCAGAGTGTTTGCTCTTGGTTTTGTTGGTGAGAATTGACACACCTCTCTTTAGAGAAAATACTATTGGGCCATTGGTAAGTTTGGATGGGAACTGTGAAAGGAATTCCTCACCCTGATTCCTTTCAGAAAAGTGTGAACCTGTTCATTTATTGTTTTTATAACTTGCTTTCTCTGTGTTGAAGAACTGGAGGTAACATGCACTGGCTTCCTACATGATCTCCTATTGCAGCTTGAACAAGGTCTAGTCCAGTGATGGTGAACCTTTGCACTCTAGGTATTCTTGAATTTAAATTTCCAGAAGCCCTGATCTGCAGGAGTGATGACTTGGGCTTCTGGGAATTGAAGTCCAAGAACACCTGAAGTGCCAAGGTTCATCATCACTGGCCTAGGTCTGCTTGAATTTGGCTAGAATGATGACTGTATTAGTGTGCTTTGACTATGCTTATATTGCAGCCAGCTTGCTTACTGTCACTTCCTCACTGTAGGAGGAGGGTGAAGGTGAACTCCAACCCCCTTCACGGCAGCCATGCCGTCTAATGCCCGGGCTGGCAGCTTGAAGGATCCAGAAGTAGCTGAGTTGTTCTTCAAGGATGACCCTGAGAAGCTCTTCGTTGATCTGCGGGAGATTGGGCATGGCAGCTTTGGAGCCGTCTATTTTGTGAGTGATAGAGAAATATTACTGAGGATTCACATGCCCCACCAAACTTATGTTCAGTGGTTCCCAACAGGGGGTACACAGCCCACAAGTGGACTCCAATTCCCAGAAACCTAAGTCAGTACATTGGCTGATCAGTGCTTTGGGGAAATGACTTAGGCTTCTGGGAATTGAAGTCCACAAACCAGCATTTGAGAAACACCAAACCATTGGTCTAGCTTTTTAACATCATGTGAGTCAGGGCACTACCACTAAGTTGGGTGAGCTGGGCACCTCAGGCAGCAGATTACATATCATCAGGCAGAAATTTGTTAATTTTTAAATGACAATAATTTTATTGTTGGGAGCACAAAGAAGAACTTGTGATGGTTTCTGTCTTAGGTGTCAAACTAACTGGCTGGCCTAGGGTGTTTTGCACCCAGACTGTGGGAATGGAAGGAGGCTATTTGCTTCTCAGACTCAGAAAATTATATCTCTAATGATCCTGTGGCAGAGACTTATTACTGTGGTGGATGTTTGACCCTGAAGTTCAGTGAAAGTATACCATTTAAAGCCAGATAGCAGTGAGCAGTGATGTAAGAGAATGATTTACTTTCATGTCCTGCTTACTATAGGCATCCAGTTTGCCACAGTGAGAAACAGGATGTTGGACTGTATGGTCTTTTGGTCCTTTGGTCCTTTGGTTTGCTTTAACCAGGTCTCTGTCACTTTCTAATACTGTATCTATGTCTCGATTTATTCCCATTGATGCTTAGAAGCCCCTGATTAACAAGGAACTAGGCTTCATTTATCTTTTGATCTGCATTATCTCTTGCAGGCACAGAAACAAGCCACTGGCCACTTAACTGCCTCCAAATCCAAATGTCACACACATACACTTTCTCCTTGTTTTTATTTATCTTGTGTTCTCTTTCTAGGCCCGAGATATACGCAACAATGAAGTGGTGGCCATCAAGAAGATGTCTTACAGCGGGAAGCAGTCTAATGAGGTTAGTGCTTCACTCTCACCTTTAAACTCCTCCTAACTACTATACCAGAGGTGCCCAAATTTTTGGGCTATGGGCCAATCATGTGGTTCCTCCCACCAGAAACAGAAGTAAAACGTGCCTTGCAATCTGTTTTGCAACAGATTTTAAGCTGCCATTTTCTCTGCTTAAACCAGGGGTGCCTAAACTATGACCCATAGGCCGGATCCAGCCCCCGCCACCCATTCATCCGGCCCATGACACCCTCATCGCTCCCGAAAGCGGAAGTAAAACGCGCCATGTGTGTTTTACTTCCACTTTCGAGGGCAACATGAGCTGGATGAATTGGTCTCGGGAGCTGGATCCAGCCCACAGGCCGTAGTTTGGGCACCCCTGTACTAGATACTTGCTTGTCTAGTATAGTAGATCTGGCTTGGATGGTCACAGGTTTCTAGATCCCTCCCTCCACCCTAGACTTCCTGTTTTATTTGTCTTCAAACCCACTTCTGTTGTGCATTCAGAATTCATGACTCTGTGTTTCCTTTATGTGTCTTCCAGAAATGGCAGGACATCATCAAGGAGGTGAAGTTTTTGCAAAAGCTGCGGCATCCAAACACGATTGAGTACAAGGGCTGTTATTTGCGGGAGCATACAGCATGGGTAAGAAGAGGAAAATTGATTGCACCCGTCCTTTTGGGAGGAAACCCTCCAGGCATGTTTAACATCTTGGTAGAATTGTGAATGTTTTGAGGAAATATATAAGGGAAAGCTGGCCTTAGATGCAGGACAGGAGCCTGCAATTGCTTTGGAGTTTCTTGCATAGATTAATAAACAAGTCAAGGCGAAATGACAGAGGACGTTCTTCAAAATGCAGTAAAATCTCACACAAAGAGCGCCTCACATAGAAACTAACTCACTTAAAGAGCAGGATTTTCTCTGAATAGTCGCCTTGCTTAACAACTAAAACCAATCAAAAACATGCTTAACAACTAAATCCGGGTTCACAATCCCCCCTGCCAGAAGTCACAATTGGTCACTTACTATGATATTTCGCTTAAAGAACAAACTCGCTTAAAGGACAATCCCATGGAATGCATTATGCTCTTTAATTTCTACATGGCTATAACTGCCACATGGTATTATCATGGCTGGTTTCTTATACTCAACTAGAAAAGGATGAAACAAATCTAGGTAGGAAATTTTTGTCAGTGATTATGAACCCTGATAGTGAATGGAATGTCCAAATCCAGATGCAGTGTATGACTAAATGCAGTTTCCTAGAGGAGGGGACAACAGAGTTGGGTGAGCCCTGCTTAGTGTATGGGTTTCCTGGAGGCACCTGGAAGATAGAATGTTGGACTAAATTGACCTTTTGGTCTGATTTAGCAGGGCTCCTCTTCTTAAGCGAATCAGAAGTCCCAGGTATGTCATGTTTTGGTGGGGAAGGGTTTGGGGTAGGACATTATTTGGAACTAAGTAACTAAGATTCAGAAGAATATCCTAACCAATGCTTAACTCCTGTCCTTATTTTCTTAGCTGGTGATGGAATACTGCCTTGGCTCAGCCTCAGACTTGTTGGAAGGTGAATATCCAGGTCTACATATGAGTAGAGATTTTCTGTGTCCATTTTCCTAAAATCTTACACGACATGGCCGCTCTCCTCCCTCCTGTCTCTTTTAGTGCACAAGAAACCATTGCAAGAAGTAGAGATTGCAGCCATAACACATGGTGCCCTGCAGGGTCTTGCTTACCTGCATTCACACAACATGATTCACAGGTGAGTTGAACAGTCCTATCCTGCCTTGCCCAGTACTGACCCTTCCACTCCATGTGCAGAACTGAGTGTAACATATGAACAGCTGGATGACAGAATGCCCAGCTGCCAGTTCAGATTTGCAGGCCTTTCACAGCAGAGAACTGGCTAGTTAGTTCAAATAAATGGGCTCCCTGGCTGTGAGGTCTGGGGTCAGGAGTTCAGTTTCCCATAATCCCTTTCAAGATAAAAGTCACCTCTATGGTCTTAGCCAAGTTACATGATCCCAGAGCACCCAGAAGAAGAAAGTGGTAAACCACTTCTGAGTAATCTTCTATATTGAAAAAACCATGGAAAGTAAAACAAAACAAAATAAACAAGCAAGCAAGATGACAGACAAGTGCTTGCTTGTCTGTCATCTTGCTTGACACCAACCCTTCTCCCATCGAGCCCCTGAATTTGGTATATAAAGAAAATGCCTGTAAGTTTTATTCTTTGTCTGATGAAGTGGACTTGATCCACGAAAGCTAACAAAATATAGCAGTTAGTCTTTAAAGTGCTACTGTGTCTTTTATTTTGTTTTGTTTTCTGAGATGCCTGAACCACAGACTAACACGGCTACTAGTCCAAAAAATTCAACCATGGAAAGTGTTGCCCTAAGTCAGAATGTAGAGGCATCACAGTAAAATGATGACACTATCCCATCATCTGTTCCCACCCACCTTCCAAAAAAGAAAGGAAAAGTTGATTATCCATTTAATGAAGACTTAAGAGACAGCTGTGTAGAATGTTACACTTTTGGGTGACAGATTATGACACAAATGGTGTTGTACTATATGATCTATATATCGCCTCTGTCTCTTATCATTTTACTTCCAGAGAAATCTTGACAAATGACAGATTTTGCTTTAAAACATTCAGACTATAAAACTATATGTGACTCTAGTGCAGAAGTTCTCAACCTTTTAAAGCCAGGAGCCAGGACATGTTCCCTCAGACAGCTTCAGGGGCCGGATGGCTATTTTGCCCTCCCTCCACCACATGGCATTTCCTGGTGTGGTGGTGGGCCACATGAAATGGTGCTGTGGGCCGCAGGTTGAGAATTCCTGCTCTAGTGTGTGGTCTATATCCATGCTTTCTGTATGTTTCGGAAAGTCTCATCTGAAGCTTATCTGCTTCTTATATGGTCCACAGGGGTACACAGAAAGAGCCTTCTTGAAGATTGTGATGTTTTTGAACCACAATCAGTCATACCCTAGTAACAGCAACCTTGTGTTGCCCGCTAAGTTTTCTCACACTAGGTCAGGCCAAAGGAACTGCAGAATTAATTCACAAAAAGATGCCTTCATTTTAGCTGTTTTATGTCTAGCCTAGACACGGAAGAAGAATATCCACAAACAGAATGCCAAAGCCTCCGCTGTATGATTCACAAATACTTGTTTTGTGGTCCACAGAATGTCTAGCCTAACCATATCTAACTCCCATAGTCCAGGGATGAGTAGGCTTCAGGTTAAAAATCAACAACCAAAAACTAGAATTCCAGTCCTTCTCATCCAAAGGTAAGTACAGGTATAGAAAACATACACTTGGAATTAGAAAGCATTGTGCTTCTCAGCATATTGCAACTGAAGAGTTTGCTACCAGAATCACAACCAGTAGGAGCTCTAGACCATTTCATGCAAAAATTAAATTCCTGGTTATCTGAAGGTTTTCTTCCTAGAGTAGATTGATTCTGTTCTTGCTGTTGGTAAGCAAGTGGGAATCAAATTTCTGCTGATTTCAAATCTACATTGGGAAAAGGTCTGATTTTGTATCCCAGTCCACTTCTGTTCAAACCTGCCCGGTTCAGTTCAGACTTGCACATCTGCTGCTTCTTTGTACCTTCCTGCCTTCCCCGGTTCTCACACTATTTTCCTTGCTGGATGCCTTTCTTTCAGAATTCATCTCTGCTTCTCATATGATTTTAAGCACTAACTCTGTCTTTTCCAGAGATGTGAAGGCTGGGAATATCCTGTTGACTGAACCAGGCCAAGTGAAGCTGGGGGACTTTGGCTCAGCCTCCATCATTGCTCCCGCTAACTCTTTTGTTGGCACTCCTTACTGGTAAGTTGGCAAGACTGCCTAGCCCAGTCATGGTAAGCCTTGGCACTCCAGGTGTTCATGAACTTCAATTCCCAGAAGCCCAAGTCTCTGAATCCACACAAATGAGTTTATTGTGCATATGTGGTAAACCCATTCGTATGGATTTACAGAGACTTGGGCTTCTGGAGATTGAAGTCCAAGAACACCTGGAGTGTCAAGGTTCACCTTGATAGGCCTAGCTTGACTGACATGTAGGATCATCCAGAGCAAGAATGTTTATAGACCTTATCCATGTACTTACTCGGGTAGGCAATCCATTGGTCATCAGCTGTGTGGGGCATCTCTCTGCTCTCTTGCTGCCTAATGGAAGTTTTAATTCAAAAATCTCTGGAGAATGCCAGGTTCCCATCTTCATCCAAATTATGGAAGGGAAGGTATAATAGTGTTTCGAATTAAAATAGGCCAGGAAGAATAACGGGGAATGGATTGGTACGTATCTGGACTCCTTGATTCTTTGACTTATGAGGAAAATTCAGGGGATTAGGTAATGAAGGAGCTAAGATCCTGTGTTTTCTTAAGGAGGAGGAGGAGGTGATGGTGCCATTGTTGAAAATAGTGAACATGTTGACCTTGAAGTGAGTCATAAAGTGCCATTTTGCAGTGAAAGACTTAAAGCAGGGGATCCCAACCTTTTCACGCAGTGACCCTCACCACGCCCCCAGACAGCTGAGCAGGCCTGACCATGTCCCCGGAAGCAGAAGCAGGCACATTTATGGCTGTCAAATGCGGCCACTTCCACATTTATGACAGTTGTGGGTGCTTTTTATAGCTGACATAAATGCATCTGCTTCCTCTTCTGGGTGCTGCGGTGGCAGCACGCGCCACATGAAACAGTGCTGCAGGCTGGGGCAGGCCCACAGGTTGTAGGTTGGGAACCTCTAACTTAAAGCATGTAGCTCAGGGATGGAGATTGTATGTCCTTCCAAATGTTGAACTATCCAGATATTCATCTCTCAAATACCCAAGGTGAAGTTTGAGAAGAATTGGAGTGCCAACAATATCCAAAGAGCTTCATGTTCTTCATCCCCATATAGATGTTTATCGGTATGAGCCATTGATGTCACATTACTTTCCATTGGACTCTTTTTGCAGGATGGCTCCTGAGGTGATCCTAGCCATGGATGAGGGACAGTATGATGGCAAGGTGGATGTCTGGTCACTTGGCATCACTTGCATTGAGCTTGGTATGTAATAAAAGCTAAGATGTTGGCATGCTCCAAAAGTTTTCTTGTCTGGAGAAGTTTGGAGACCCGCAAGACAGTTGAGGCATGGGGAGAGGGGCAACAGGAGGGTTCTCTGGTTGGAGATCAATGCTCTTGCTGACATGTATGCCTCTATCCCCAGCGGAGCGCAAACCACCTCTCTTTAACATGAATGCTATGAGTGCCTTATACCACATCGCCCAGAATGATTCTCCACTGCTTCAGTCCAGTCATTGGTAAGAAAAGCCCCAGGTATCCATTTTCATGAAAGGGACAAACCTTGTGGCCATTTGGAAACCAAGATTGGTTCCTTTAAAGCCGTGGTTACCAATGTTGGGGTCAATTTGATTTTTAGGGGTGTGTGGCAATTTGAGAATGAGTTCTTGACAGTTAATGGCCTTTTAGGCTTCTTCCATGTGAATAGGAATTTACTTTTTGAATAATAATAATTGTATGTCACAAGAGGCATCAGGATTTTAGAGATGCTTAGGTGGGGATGACCAAAAAAAGGTTGGGTACCGCTGCTTTAAAGCATTAGCTGTGGAAAACTTAAAGTTGTAAGTAGGCCATACTCTGACTTTCCTTCTTCCTTCAGGTCTGAATATTTCCGGAATTTTGTGGATTCGTGCCTGCAGAAGATCCCCCAGGACCGCCCAACCTCTGATGTGCTGCTCAAGGTACTTCCAAACCAACCGTTACCCTTCCTTCAAAGTCATTGTCCCCTCAGGTGTTGGTTATTCTCTTTTGAGTCCTACGTGGCTTGGAACGTACATAACTATTGGACTGCATCTACCTAGAGTGAGCCCCTGTATCATTTTCCATTTTAAAAGTGCCAGCTGCCAAAGATGCCTGGGTTGAATCTATTCAAGAAAAATAATTTCATGTTGCTGCTGCACCAATACTCTGGAATTCTCTTCCTGATTCCCTGTTAAATATGACATCCCTTTAAGGATTTATGAGGGGATATAAGGCAGAACCATTTCAGTAGGCCTTTAAATACAAGGAATTACTATTCTACGACTTATATGACAAGCATTTATTACCCTTTTTGTTGGACTATTAGACTCCCTCCCTCCCCTTTAAAATACACTGGAAAAATGGAGTGTGTCTTAAACTGTACATAGTGGGCTGATGCGTCTTATAAGCCAGCAAATACGGTATATGTTAGTATTAATAAGATAATAAATATAAATTTGAACTAATAAATAATAATAAATAAAATACAGTTATATAAATGGTTGCTACTTTTATTTATGTTGAATATTTTATTATTGTGTGTACTATATATCTGTTGGTCTTGTGTTGGCTCTGTTCTGAGTTTCTTTGAAGAGAAGAATGGAATATAAATTATTACAATCACTCATGCCTCTGATCATATCAGTTATGGCCCAGTACAGCCTGTAGGACAGTAAACGTAAATCTAATGTAGGAGAAGGAACCTTCTTAAATTAGAAAGGTGTGTTAGAAGGAAAACAGATATCGAGAATTGATTAAATATGAAAATAGTTAGGTGAACATTATGTGATGTGTCATGGGTGGGATCAGCACCTTTAAATAGCTTTTGTCAATTTTGTTTTCACCATGAACAAACATAAAATAATACATTTTTCCATTGTTGGAAGCTGCACCTTATACAGTGTCAGATTTAATGAAAATTCTTTTTAACTGGTTTATCAGAAAACTTTTAATTCAGTCTTCAGCTATCATTTTTCACCCATCTTCCATGTGTTGGATCCAGCTTTAATCACTTCGGTTTAGACCCATTCAGTTTCAGAAATATTCTAAGTACTGTATAACAGAATTCACTTGCAGGTGTAAGCACTTGGTTCAAGACATTCATATTCTAATGCTAGACTAAAGACCAGGGGTGTCCAAACTATGGCCCATGGGCTGTAGTTTAAGCACCCGTGGTTTAAGTGGCTGAGATGCTGACTGGATGGTGGGATGTCAGCAGTTCGATTCCTGAGTACTGCAGGACGGAATAAGCTCCTGTCTTTGTCCCATCTCCTGCCAACCTAGCAGTTCAAAAGCAAGAAATTGCAAGTAGATAAATAGGGACCACTTTGGTTGGAAGGTAAACAGTGTTCCGTGCACTCCGCTGTCTTGTCATGCCTGCTACCTGACCACGGAAACATCTGTAGAACCAAACAACGCTGGCTCTTTGACTTTGAAACAGATGAGCACTAAATCCTAGAGTCGGATATGACTGGCTTTTGAGCAAGGGAAACCTTTACCTTTAAAATCTGTCTCATCCTATTGCAAAACAGATTGCAAGGCACATTTTAATTCCACTTCTGGTGTGAGGAACAACATGACCAGTCTGCTGAACCATGTGATGAGCCTGCTGCCCAAAAATTTTGGGCACCCCTGCTAAGGACAGTTGCACATACAGTAATTTGTTTTTGGATAATTGTTCCTCCTCAGCTACCCACTCAATCTCATGTTACTCTTTCTATGGCCTTGCAGCATCGCTTCCTCCTGAGGGA
This sequence comes from Furcifer pardalis, assembly GCA_030440675.1. Taxonomy (NCBI): domain Eukaryota; kingdom Metazoa; phylum Chordata; class Lepidosauria; order Squamata; family Chamaeleonidae; genus Furcifer; species Furcifer pardalis. The sequence goes on from CP126897.1 coordinate 10,452,722, forward strand.
ACGCCCCCAGACGGTGATCATGGATCTGATCCAGAGAACCAAGGATGCTGTGAGGGAACTTGACAATTTGCAGTATCGCAAGATGAAGAAAATCCTTTTCCAGGAGGCACAAAATGGCCCAAACGCAGAAGCACCAGAAGAGGAAGAGGTGAAGACATTCATCTCATTGCCGTTACCCATGATTTTTCAAATACAGTGGAACCTTGGTTAATGTAATTAATGTGTTCTCCGGAACGTTTCTTGGAGCAAAAATTATTTTAACCAAATTTCCCATAGGAATGCATTGAAAAACAAAACACAGTTTCCAATAGGAATGCGTTGAAAATCAATCAATACGTTCCAGAAAAAGATTCCGTAAACCAAGCCACTATTTTCAATGGATTTCCTTTTGTTATGTGATTTTCATGTTAACCAAGCTGTTTGTTAACTGAGGTTCCACTGTACATTTTTATTTTATTACTAAAACAATTTTTAAAAAGGGAAAAGACAATATATAATACCAATACCTATACAATACCAATACAAATTCAACTACAATACAAATACATTTGTGCACCCATCACCCAGGGACCTTCCAAACTATTCATAAAGTCCACATAGTTTATCTTGTCTCCTGTTTCCAAAAACTATATGTTTCTTGACCTGGTTTCATACCCTCTCTCTTAACCATAATCCATGAATTCACCCCAAATATCTTTAAAATCATTTACATTTATCAAACCTTCTTTTATTTTTAACTCGCTGTCAATTTATCATTTATAGCCTCCACCCGTGCTTTTATCCCAGGGGTTTCCAACCTACAGCCTGTGGGCTGGCCCCCGCCCATGACACCATTTCATACGGGCCACTGCACCCATACCCACACCCAGAAGTGGAAGTGGATGCATTTATGTCGGCCATAAAACATGCCCGCACATGCATAAATGCCCCCACGGCTGTCGTAAATGCGGAAATGGGCGCATTTGCATCTGTCGTAAATGCTTCTGCATCTGGGGGTGTGGTCAGGCCCACAGTGTAAAAAAGTTGGGAACCCTATTTTAATCCATCTTTTCCCAGTTCCCATGGCAAATACAGCGACTTCCTCTTATTCTCCTCCTTTGTCTTTCTTTAGGAGGTAGAGCAGTTTCTTCACCGAACAGGAACTATCAACAGCATGGAGAGCAGCCATTCTGTGCCCAGCATGTCCATCAGTGCCAGCAGCCAGAGCAGCAGCGTTAACAGCTTGGCAGATGCCTCGGATGATGATGATGGGGCCGAAATGGCCATGATGCAGGAAGGCGAGCATACAGTCACCTCCAACAGCTCTGTCATCCATCGTCTCCCGGTACAGGATGGATACATTTGAAAGATGGTATCAGGAGGGAGGGAGTAAATTGGGAAGTTCTGTGGGTTTAAATTTGAGGAGGCCTGGTGTCTTAATTGACACAGGAAGGGCAGAATGGGAAAAGAAGTGCAGTTGCCCAAACTCCTTCAGCACTTCATAACTTGTGGGTGGTAGTAAGCAGTGATAAAGATGAGACACTCCTGTAGTGGTTTTGACCAGGTGGGGAAACTGTGGAAGAAATGCTGCTTCTGAATAGGGGTGGGAGGGTGCATGCTTAAAAAAAGACATGAAGTTGCAGCAGCAAATGTGGAACTAAAAGTGAGCATTACTTATGGGTGCATGGATGTTGCAAGTGTAAAGGTATATCAGCAAATTGGAGCAAATAATCAAGACCCAAAGTATATCAACAGTTAAATCAAAAATTTAAATCTGCTAGGTCATCTCATTGAACCTATTCACCTTCCATAAAATACCTTGGGGCAGAAGCATATTCAGGCTCTTTTCATGTCCCCAAGTGTAGCTCTCAGGTATCAAAACCCAATATTCCAGGCTCCAAGTTCAGTGTTTTAACCACTAAGCCACCGGTGGAGCTGCATATTCCCATCATTTCCTATCATTAGCTATGCTGGATAAGGCTGGTGGGAATTTCAGTCCCAGTGATTACCAGAAAGCCACATGCTTCACAGCCCTGTCCTAAGTCATGTGTGCCACTGTAAGATCAATTTCCCGATCTTAAAACTAGATGCAAGGGAAAAGGGTGTTAAATCATGACTTCCAGTTCCTAACACCTATGTTTGATGCTTCTCAGGGCCACGACAACTTGTACGATGACCCGTACCAGCCTGAGATGGAGCCTCAAAGCTCATCATCGGCTGCTCGACGCCGTGCCTACTGCCGCAACCGGGACCACTTTGCCACGATTCGTACGGCTTCCCTGGTGAGCAAAGGGTCGAGTCATGCTTGAACAAAGCCTTGATTTAGAGCAGTTTCAATTGTTTCATTGTTCTTTCTTAACCATTGTTCTTCTTTGGAGGCTTAGGTGCTAACAGATTTGTTACTCAGTCATAGGTTTTGATGCTGTCTGAACCTTCACTGGTTACATATAAAGCAGTCTGCTGTCTTTCCCAACCTTGAGTTGGGAGACTGTCTTACATCATTCCCAGCCAATGATGCAAATGCTTCTTGCTTGAGCGGAATCTAGGAGCAGCTTGTACAAATTTGCTGCCGTGCACAGAAGACATGAGAAGCAAAATGGTTGGCTCTGGGGAGTGTCCCGTTTAGAAAGGGATTGGATAAATCCATAGAAAAGGGAGCAGATATTGGCTATGGCACCTGTCACTGTTCTTGACTTTACCACTTTAAACCTGGAAAGTAGTATCAGTGTAGCTTTCTTTTGGAAAGTTGGAGGGCAAAGGCATGGGAGGTTCAGATCTGGACCCAAAATTCTTTCTATCTGTTGCAGTTCAGGCATTTTTCCAACATGATTGGTAGCCAGGGATCTGCTTTGCAAAACGACAGTTGTATTTCTCAGTAGACTCGAGCTACTGCACTCTTAAAACTAAGCCAGTTAATTGACTTTGCTTTCTTCAATTTGATCAATAAATCTGCATGTAAATAAATAGTAGCTTTGAAGAGCAATGCAATTTTATATGATTTATGGATATAGTGAAGTAGTATTGATGGTGTTTGCTCCTTGTACCTTTTATAAGTGCCTGTAGTAAAAGTAAACATACTTAATACATCTGAGACAATGCAATCCTAGTTCTCCTCATAGTTTTCCAAGCAGGACTTTAAGGGTTAACAGGTATGCCATCCTTTTATTTCCTCTTGTCTTCAGTTCAATGCAAATCTGATGAACGGAGTCAAAATTGTAGAAATAGAAGGGACCCAAAAAGTTGTTGAGTACAGCCTCTTGAGGAATTAGGAAATCCACAGTTAAAATTGTCTATTTGGGGAGTATGTTAAATGAAAATCTGTATCCTGAGGTAGAGATTAAAATACAAATAGAAAAAGCAAGATCTACCTTTATAAAAATCCAATACTTGTTATGCGGTAAAGATCTAACTCTCACTACAAAGATCTGAATAGTGAGATGTTACATATTCCCAGTGTTGCTATATGGAGTTGAAGCTTGGACATTGGCTAAAGCAGGAGTTCTTGGCCTTTTTAAGCCGGGGACTGGGTCACGCTCTCTCAGATAGCTTTGGGGACCAGACAGCCATTTTGCCCTTCCTCCACCACATGGCACTTCTAGGTATGGTGGAGATGGTGGTGGGCCACATGAAATGGCACCAGGGGCATTCAGCCCACGGGCTACAAGCTGAGAATCCTTGGACTAAAGCATCTGAAAAGAGAATCAAAGCTTTCAAAATATGGATCTATAGACGGCTGCTAAGGATATCATGGATTGGCCATGTGACTAACAAAGTGTTGCACTGGATGGATAAAGGAACAAGAACTGTTTAAGACGATTAAGCAAAGAAAGCTCCAATATCTTAGCCATATCACGAGGAACAACATAAAGTACAGAATACTCCAACTCGCTCTGCGAGGAAAGATCCCTGGGAACAGATAAAGTATCTTTCACTGATGGCCATCCATTCTCTTTTCAAAAGTCTCTGATGAATGGAAACCCAAAATCTTCTGGTTTTCATTGTCAAATAGCTCATTCTGTCAGGAATTTCACTGGTAAACATCCAAATGGAAGGCCCAGGATGGTACAGTTCAGCTTTAAGTTGAGGTTTTCTCTTTCTCTACTTCTATTCCTTTCACAGGTAACTCGACAGATCCAGGAGCATGAACAAGACTCAGCCCTGCGGGACCAGATGAGTGGCTACAAACGGATGCGACGTCAGCATCAGAAGCAGCTGCTGGCTCTGGAAAATAAGCTCCGGGCCGAACTGGATGAGCACCAGCTGCGTCTCGACAAGGAGCTGGAAGCTCATCGCAACAACTTCTCTGCGGAGGCAGAGAAACTAGCCAAGAAGCACCAGGCGATATTTGAAAAGGAGGTGAATGGGGGAGACGTATGCAGGGAAAGGTGACCTGGATGAAGCCTGTGGGTTATGGGTAGAAATAAGTAATGTTGGAATACAGAAGGATAAACCACAGTACAAAAGTTGAGAGTTTACACAACCTTGCGAAGGAAAAGCTCCAGTAGAGAGGTCTTTTCCAGAACATGGCCACTGGTTAGGTTGGCTGGTACATTCTGGAAATTGTTGTCCAAAATGCTAACATTTCCAGGCTTTGGTTCTCTCAGCTGTGGAAGCTGCTATTAGAGAATGATGTAGTGGAAGGATACGTGAAGAACTTGTTTGCAACCGTGAATCTACCTTTTATTAATTCCTCCCTTTTCCTGGTGTCCAGTTCATGCTCCAGGTGATTCAGCCAGATGGGAGAGAAGTACTTTTTTCCAGATTCCCATTCCTTCCAGTTAGAGCAGGCCCCCAAAACTTTTTGGGCCACAGGCCAGTCACATGGTTCAGTGGGCCAGTCACTTGGTTCCTCCCACCAGAAAAGGAAGTAAAATGCACCCTCGCATGCGCAGAATGCCGTAAATGCACCCACGGCGGTCAGAAACACAGGTTCATTTATGGCAGCATTCTGCACATGCACGAGCACGTCTTCTGCTTCTGGGAGCAGCACAGGATGGATGAACTGGTGTCGGGGGCCGTAGTTTGGGCACCCCAGAGCTGGAGCAACTGATGCTTGGTCACTTCATGCTCTTGGGATAATTGTCATTAACTCTTGCAAAGCAGCCAGGTTTCATGGTTTCCTGCTCTTAGAGGAAACTTGTGCTTGGAGCAGCCAACTGTTGTGAATACCACTCAGTTCCACATTCTGGATTTGAAGATCCTGCCAGTTGTTGTCTGCACATTGTACGGGCTTAAGTCTCCATAAAGACTAAAAGCCCCCTTTTTTAACCCTCAAATCATTTTCTGCACTTTCATAGTACTGCAACATACATGGAACCCAGAAATGATTATGTTGTCTTCTATCTTTCACTTTTCCTTTATGATTGACTACCTATCCCTTCAATTCAGGCAAAGGCAGCCATGGCTGAGGAGAAGAAATTCCAGCAGCATATCTTGGGCCAACAGAAAAAGGAATTGGGTAACTTGCTGGAATCGCAGAAACGGCAGTATAAATTACGCAAGGAACAGCTCAAAGAGGTACCGTCTTTTAAGGGGAATGGAGCATGGCTGGAATTGAAGCTCAGATAGAGGGCTGTTAAGATCGCATTTGCTGTCCCACAAAAGTCTCTATTCAGCTTTGTTTATCCAAATTTCTTCTATGGCTCTTCTTCGTCTTAGGAAATTGAAATGTGCACTTGGCACTAAATGTGGGGATAGCCTTGTTATTTCTTGACCCTTCTTTTCCATATGTGGTGTTGCTGTTCTTTTCAGTTACTTAAAATAGGGTCCCTGAAGATGCTTACTAAAGAGCAAGTGTGATAATTGTAACAGGCTTCAAGGGAATAAAGAAAATAATTGAAAAGGAGAGGAAGGTTTTTTTCTGTGAATATTCCAACATTCTTCTATATTGAGTCTCATAGAATGCTTTGCAAGCTGTAACTGAGTTCCGTTTATGAATTAGTGCCATAGATTGTTGCCCTAAGAACGAATGAGTGGCCATTCTCTCTGTGTGTATGTGCGTGCGTGTGTGCATGCATGCACATCCAACATTTGCACTCTTTCAGACCTCTTGCTCAGTGAGAGCAAGAGAAGTCAGGATGTGCTAAAATAAGGTTTAGCAAAAGGGCCTATGTTGCAGTTTTTCTGTGGAGAGACTTCTCTGGTTGTTCTATGTGTCTAGCCGTTAGCTGTGATCTGAACCTTCAAGCATTGTGCCAACCCCCCTGGCATGAGATTAGGGGGAAGCTGTCTCCATACTTCCTACTGTCCAGTTTCCCATCACATTCTGCTCCCTCTCTTAGGAGCTGCAGGAGAACCAGAGTACACCAAAGCGGGAGAAGCAGGAGTGGCTACTGAGGCAGAAAGAAAACATGCAGCATTACCAGGCAGAAGAGGAGGCCAACCTTCTGCGCCGCCAGCGGCAGTATTTTGAGCTGCAGTGCCGCCAGTACAAGCGCAAGATGCTGCTGGCACGCCACAATCTGGACCAGGACCTGCTGCGGGAGGTGGGAATCCAGCTGGGGAGAAGACACAATATTAGATGTGGTTGAAAAGCCAGAACTTGTAAGACAGGGGTGCCCAAACTTTTTGTGCCGTGGGCCAGTCATATAGTTCAGCGGGCTGGTCATGTGGTTCCTCCCACCAGAAGCAGAAGCAAAACGTGCGTTGCAATCTGTTTTGTGACAGATATGTTTTGCAACAGGATGAGATAGATTTTAGGCTGTGGTTTTCTCTGCTTAAACCAGGTGAGACCAAACTATGGCCCATGGGCCGGATTTGTCCACCTATGCCTTGTCACTCCCAGAAGCGGGATCAAAACACATTTTGCTTCCACTTCTGGGAGCAACAAAGGTGGTGCAGGCCGGATGAATTGGCAAAGGGGGTGGACCCAGCCCACAGGCCGTAGTTTGAGCACCCCAGGCATCTGGCAGAATGCTTGGGCCAAGGTTGTGTCCCCATCCCTCCTCATTCATTAAAAAAAGTAAACAGGAAGAACCCAGAAAGACACATTAACAGAAAACGGTGGGGGTGGGGATGGGGGACTTATTACCTACTCCTAATGGTCAAGAAGTACAGAAAATCAGAATTTGTGTGTCCCAGCTCCAGACAACCTAGCAGCTCACAAGTAGAAAATTGCAAGTATATAAATAGATACCACTTTGGCAGAAAAGGTAACAGTGTTCCGTGTGCTGTGGCATCTGGTCATGCCTGCCACATGACCATGGAAACTTCTACAGGTGAAGACAGCGCTGGCTCTTTAGCTGTAAAGAGAGATGAGCAGTGCCCTCTAGAGTTGGACATGATTGACTTTCAAGCAATAGAGACCTTCCTTCCTTCTCTCTTCTGCACTGTCAGCAATATTGATTTTGCATAGATACACTCCCATATTCTATTTATTTATTTATTCACATTTATACACCATCCATCTGGGAACGACCACCCTGGGCGGCTTTCCAACAAGAAAGTGTATGTTCTGAATTTCTTGTTGATACCACTTATAGAACAGAATTTTTAATGTCCTCACTCTTTGGCATCTTGTCTTTCTGTTTCTGGCACTAAATGGGGGGGGGGGGGAAACAGCTGATATCTGCTCTTTTTAAAGAGGCATTTAAGGATATTCTCCCCAGTGCCAATTAGTAATCGTTTTTATATTTGGGTTGCCAGCCTTGGACACCGTTTGTTGATTGGTTAATTAATCATTGTTGTTAAATGTCAATTGTGTATTGTTTTTAACTGCTATACACTGCAGTGGTTCAAGTGGTTAAGATGCTGAACCTGACGACTGGAAGGTCGTAGCTCTGTTCCCGAGTACTGCACGATGGAGTGAGCTCCCTTCTCTGTCTTAGCTCCTGCCAACCTAGCAGTTTGAAAGCAAGAAATTGCAAGTAGATAAATAGGTATCACTTTGGTGGGAAGGTAAACAGCCTTCCGTGCACTCTGGTGTCTAGTCATGGCTGCCACATGCCCACTGAAATGTCTGCAAACGCAGACAGCACTGGCTCTTTGGCTATAAAGAGAGATGAGCACTGAACCCTACAGTGAGATACAACTGCCTTTCAAGCCAGGGCAAACTTGGCTTTACACTGCCCAGAGTGGGAAGATATCCCAGATGGGTGGTATATAAATTAAATAAATAAATATTAAGCGTTGTTTAAAACTTCTCTTCTTCAATTAGCACCCTAGTATGTCTTTAAAAACAATAAAGAAATTTAACTTTTTCAGAATTCTGATTTTTGCATCTGCTCCCCAATTTGTTGACAGTGGAGTAAGATTTAAAAAAATCTCTGTTTTAAGGTTCTTGAGTTTGGCTTTTTATTTTGGCACAACAGACCTGAAATTTGCCAATGGTCACGTGGTCATAATCATTGCAAACATTTGAATTCTGTGTGTTTTAAGAGCCTTGAGACTGGGAGACGTTGGTGTGTGTGGATCTCCCGTTCTAATACCGTTGGCTTTTTTTTCCTTCAGGAGCTGAACAAAAAACAGACCCAGAAGGATTTGGAGTGCGCCATGTTGCTGCGCCAGCATGAGTCCACCCAAGAGCTGGAATTCCGGCACCTGCACACCGTCCAGCGCACCCGCACGGAGCTCACCCGTCTGCAACACCAAACGGAGCTTTCAAACCAGCTAGAATACAACAAGCGCCGTGAGCAGGAGCTGCGCCAGAAACATGCCATGGAGGTCCGGCAACAGCCTAAGAGCCTCAAAGTAGGTGCTGCCTACTCCCCGCCTTGCTGCCAGTGTTGCCCAGAAGGGCAGGATTCGGGGGTTCTGGAGGCAGGGCGGGGGCACCAAGGGTTGATGGAAATGGACTCATGTGAGGCTGGAAGGATGGAGTCTGTACGGGACCATGCGGGTGGGCTTGCTCCATGTGAATGTGTGGCAGGGGTTCCAGAGCACCTGGTGGACACACACTTGGAATGTGCCCATGTTGGGCACCTTGACCCAGAAGGATGTGAATCAGCGGTAATGGAATCAGGCAGTCCTTGTTGCAGTCATCCAGGCCATTGCAAGCATGTCCAAGAGGTTCTGGAAGCAGCTCAGGGTAATGTTGACGTGGGCTCAGGAACGAAATGTCTGGACCTTTTAGGGAGGTACAGCCATGCAGGGGCAATTCTAGATCATGAGCTAGACAATCATGGGCATATGGTTCTAGATTACTGCCAGGAGGAGCAGGATCTAGATGTGGAAGCCATGTCTGCTGGGGCACTTGGACAGGGCTGGTCACAAAAGGGCATTCTGGATCTGAGTGAGGAAGAGTTGGTGCCTTTCATGTCTGAATCCAGATGTTCAAGGGGTGTAGAGTCAGACTGGAAATGCCTATCCAGTGCCGCTCCAGATGGACAGGAAGCGGCAGCTCTAGAGCGGAGGCAGGAGTGTCTTGGACTCAGTAGCCAGTTCATTGAATGCAGGAATGAAGGGCAGGTTCTGGATTTCAGTGGTGCAAGTCTGAAACAGCAAGACCTTTATGAAGAGGGAATTAAGGATCTGGACTTAAACCAAACATTTATGGAAGGGCTGGATCAGAGCAGAGATGGCTGTAGGATGATTTTACCCATTCGAGGGTGCCCAGGTGTACCAGAGCCTGATGGGCAAGAGGCTGATAAGCTAGAGCCATTCACCTGTGAAGGTAATTTGTACCCCCAACCCTTACCTGCTATCCTAGAGGAGGAAGACCAGCGCGGTCCAGGCGATGGCTGCCCAGCCCCTGAAGAGCCCTACAGTCAGGAAGGCAGCAGCAAAACCCGCCCTGTTCCTTCTTCCATGACAGCCATTTTGCCTCATGCTCTCTGTGTAGCTTTGGCATTGTTGGTGTCTGCTTATCCCTGTGCTCCAACTCTCCTGCTGCTCCTGGCTGCTCTTTGGGCCCAAGGAGGAGGGTTTCAGGAGATCCTTCTGGCTCTGGAAGGAGCACTAGTAGGCCTGGGAGTTACCTACACCTTGTTGCACTCAGTTTTCCTTCTCTCTGGGGCATCTTTTCTACTTTTGGCCAAGATGGCAGGGGCAGTAGGTGTGGTGGGTTTGAGTGCCAGCAGGGGGCGCCTGTATGTCCCGGTCATTCTCCTTGCCTCTTATCTTCTAGCTTCTCCTTGGCTTTTCTTACCCCTTTATCTTTTGGGAGCCATGGCAAGGCATAGTATTAGGGGACTCCCCCGTCGGGCGCGCCGGTTTTGGCTCTTGGCCCTCCTCCGTCTCCCACGGCCAGCATTCCGCACCCTACAGCGCCTGGGCTTGGTCAGTGAGCGGGGGCTTTTCCGCCTCTTCCCCAAAACCAACAAGGGAGGCTTCCGTAGCCGCATCCCGGTGCTGTCACGCCAATGGCAGCCGCCCCTCCCCTGGCACCACAAGGCAGCTGCTTTCCTTGCCAAGCCAGTGTGCAGCCTCAACAAGCTCCTCACCCAGGTGATTTGTGCTCAGCTGCCCCCTTCAGCTCTGCGTTGTCTCAAAGGACTACACGTCCTGCGGGAAGAGAGGCCCAGCCGCATCCCCCGTTTGATGGGGCATGCAGCCCAGCCGAGAAGCCATTCTGTTGGCTCAGTGAGGCGGCTTAGTCAAAGAAGCCGCAGGCAGACCACCCAGGTGGTTAGAAAGCCCTGGAGATGATTGGCCCCGCAGTCTTGGACTTCCTAGAACCCAGTTTTAGACTCATGAAGCAAGCAGATCCATTGGAACTCTTGACATCCTAAATCAGGAGTTCTCAACCTTTTTAAGATGAGGGCTGGGTCACGCTCCCTCAGGCAGCTTTGGGGGCCAGACACCCATTTTGCCCTTCCTCCACCACATGGCACTTCCTGTTGTGGAGGAGGCCACATGAAATGGTGCCATGGGCTACATTTGGCCTTCAGGCCTCAGGTTGAGAATCCCTGTCCTGAATCATCTGCCTACCCATAGAAATCTGGAAGGTTGGCTAGTTTCTGGATTCTTGATTGATCAGGCAGAACTGCTGGCAATATTAACTCTGGCAGCAACTTCTTTCCACCTTGAGTGTGATATTGAGTTGAAGAGACCCACCTCATGGACAGATAATGTGATGTTTCAATCCTGGGGTTGAATGGTTGGGGGTGGGGGCTGAGCCTTCATCAGATGCAGGGTTTGCTTGCAGAAAGAGGTCCTGAGGTTGGGCAGGGAGGGGAGACCTGAGATTTGTTCCAGCTCCCTCTTTGTTTACATATTGGGGATGGCTGAGGCGTTGTTGTGTGTTCGTTATCCTAACGAGGAAAGAATCACCTGACGCCCTGTTGAGCTGGCAGTTTGGGTGGGTGTGAATAGTTCTTGTGCCCATCCAGGACTGACTAAGGGGGAAGGTGGGTAGATTTTTGCCATATGAAGGTTTCCATTCCCCTTATACTGGAGTGCTGAGGTCTAGGTACCAACATAGGTGCAGATTTGAGGCTGCAGCACCTGAATCCACACATCCCAGTGAAAGAAGGAGTGTGATGCAGGCTTGCAGAATGATACACTCCTACAAACAGTTTTCAGTAACTTCCTTTTTAAAAATCTTGCAAGAGTGCCTCGCTTTTTATTGAACAAGAAGAAAATACAGATGGTCTTTCCTTTCTGCCAACATTGCAAGCACAAACACATACTGTTGGGATAAAACACATTAATATAGGTCTGTTCATTATTATGTCCTGAAGAGTTTCCATTTAAATACAGTTATTTTTCATCTTCTCCTACAAAACACCTTACCTTTCTCAAATGGATATGGAAGCTTAAGAAGCTAGAGGGTATACATATCCCAAGAAATCAGACTCTACCCAGCTCCTGAGGGTTTACTAACTATAGGTGATTCTTTCGCCGTTCATAGATATATATATATATATTTCCATAATTTTATGAATATATATATCATTTCCACTCTATTTGTAACATCCCCTTCATTTCATTTTTGTTTTGAATGTACCGGTATATATTTGTGTATATTTGTAAGGTTGATACATTTTACATGGAACAATTTTTTGTGAAGGGGGAGGGAAGAGCTAATTTGAGTGGGTTTTTTTAAAAAACAAAATGACTGAAAATGGGAGAAATCCACCTTAAATAAACCTTACTAACGTAGGGTTTTCCCCCATCTGAAAGCACAATGGGCCAACCAGTAGTCCAATTTTTTTCTGTCCCCAGTATGACTGAAAATGTGAAAGCACATGCTAGGAATGTGAAGTAACTGCTCAGCTTTTAATCAGTTTCCTTTATCATAGGCAGTTACATATTAAGTTTTTAAAATATGAAAGGTATCCTATTAGGGTCATGTCTGTGTTAAGTGGCATTTCCAAGCTTTTAAAGTCACGCACAAAATAAATTTGTCTTGACATCCTCCCAGTGTTGGGAAAGTGAAGGGAGAAGCCAGATAAAGTATTGATCTTCATAAGTGGACGTAGAGATCACTTCCATTTTGTGCAACTTGAAGAAGTTCCGGGATCACTCTGGGAATTGTACTGTCCTTATTTTTTTCCCCTTCCCAGGGAATCCGTGCCACCACTTTGCCTACACCCAAAATCTGGGTGTTTGCCTCTTCAGACTCTAACTTGTATTTGTCTGCCCCTATACAAGCTCAGCCAGGGACCAATTCCATTGAGCTGCTCTGAATAAGATGTTAACACGCAGCTACTTGGCTGTCCTGACTTTTTCCTCCCAGGCTATCTGGCAATTGAGCTGAAAACGCCATTACAAGAGAACGCCTGGCAGCTTAGTATCCCTGTCACATCCAGATGAAATATCTGCCTTTGTAATATGAGTAGCAGCCATGTAGATGAATTTCTGTTAATACATCTGTAGTATTCCTACCCTGATGATAAGTCTGCCATCAAAAACCATTGGGCTAAATTCAGTATTATTCCAAATTAGAGTAGAACCATTGGAATGAATTGAGCAGGTCATTCAGTGTTGATGAACATTGCATCAGTTTTGATTGATCAGTTCCGTTGACTAAAATTGGCTTCATCCTATCAACCAGGCCTGTTTTAACGCTTAGCAGGCAAGCATCAAAACACTAGAGCAGCCTCTCTGGTCCCTATGGATCTGGAGAGCATAATATTCTGGAATAAAACTGAGCTACAGGACCATGTCATAGGTCAGTGATGGTGAACTTTGGCACTCCAGGTATTCCTAACCTTCAATTCCAAGGAGCCCAGTGAATCCACACGAATGGATTCACGTACTGCACATGCACAGTAAAACCATTTGTGTGGATTCACAGAGACTTAGACTTCTGGGAACTGAAGTTTAGAAACACCTGGAGTGCCAAAGTTCACCATCATGGTCCTAGGTCATGTGAATAGCTTTGCTGCTAAAGTTTGTTTTAAATATGTTTTTAGGAACAAAAGTTAGCTTGTCTCTGCGATGAATACACTCACAGAGTCTGATAGGCACAAAATGAGCAATATTTTAAAGCATAGCCTTGCCTATCAACATTTCTGATTTCCTTGATCACAAATATAGTGATCCTAAACATCCCTACTTTGAGAGTAAATCTCATTTACTTCAGTGGTGTTTTCAAGTAAATTTGTTGAGGCATTGTTAGGATTTTCACATTCCTTTTTATTGATTATTATGTGATGGCAGACCATGTTTTTATACAGTTAACGTCATTTGGGGTCTAATAGTTTATAATTCTTGTTATAAATAGCCTTCATCTGTTCATATTGGAACAGTGCTTTTGTTTTTTGCCAGTCTGAGGTTATCCTCTAATGATGGTTTTAATTCCACATTCATCTGTTCTGGGTTTTTTTCCTATCCCATTTGTGCATTAAGTTCTTGCCTTGCATTTCTCCCTTTTTTGGTTCATCTGTGGTCATATTTATTCTACTTTTGTTCTAGTCATGGATTTATTTTTATTTATTTTATTTTTTGCATTCCTGATTTTTTAATGGCCAAACTTTATTTTTATTATCCAAATTCTATTTTGTTCATTTTAATAGTGTATTTGTATTTCTTCTCCTTTTTTGTATGTGTTTTCCCCTACCATCTTTGGATTTTTTAAAAAATTTCTCTGTTAAATTTTTTTTTAATTTATTTCTCCCATTTTGTGTTGGGAGATATTCATTTGTGGTTTATTTATTTCACCCTACCCTGTTGTGGATGCATGTGAAACTCTGAAGGAAAACCAATAAATAAAAAAAATCTGCACCACAATGCAACACCTCTGTATCGTGCGTTTTGAGTTTCATTTTATTCCTTTCTCACATTTTTAATAAAATGAAGCACTTCAAGCTTAGGAGCTGGGCTATGAGTCTGCTTTCATACATATCCTCTGTTCCCTCAAATAGTTCCTTTGCATACCCTCCCCAAATCATGCATTATAAAAATTAGAACATTGTATAGACCCTGCATTGGAAAGGATATACCGTATTTACTGGCGTATAAGACCCACTCCCCCCCCCCTTAAAATACACTGGAAAAATGGAGTGTGTCTTGTACTGTATATAGTGGCCTATAATGGGCTATTTTGGTAATAACAGGGTGCATCTTATACTCCGATGCATCTTACACACCGGCAAATACGGTATATTTACCTTAGTCTCTCATTTGTTGTGAGAAGTGCCCCAAATTTATAACTGTCTCCATTCAGGGCAATGGGAATGTTGATAAAATGAAACAAACCATGGAAGCAGAAGAAACACTGGATCGCAGGAAGGCTTATAACTAGACTTCATGTTTGATTGTTGAAGCAAAGTAAAAGATGTGAAAGTTGTGAAAAGATTCACTTTGTTTGAGCCATTTGCCTCAGGAAAATAGATCTTGGATACCGTTAAAGACTAGCTCCCATAAGAAAGGAATGGTGAAACATTTCTGAGTATTCTCTATTTAAGAAACCCTGGAAAAAGTCAGTTATAAGTTAGGTTTGATTTAATGGTGTAGTTGTAGCTCGTGATAGACTCAAGCTCCGGTTCAAATCCTTGCTGGAATATTGAAACTCAAGGGTTGGGTGGCAATTGGAACTAGTAAAACCACTCCTTACATATCTCACTTAACCTGAAATGCCTAATTCAGTGGTGCCCAAACTAAGGCCCAGGCACGGCCCCCGACACCAATTCATCCGGCCCCGCAAAGCCCTCGTTCCTGGAAGCGGAAGTAAAACGTGCCCGTACGGGCGCGTTTTACTTCTGCTTCCAGGAGTGATGAGGGCTTCACGGGCCGGATGAATTGGCGTCGGGGGCCGCGGCTCGGCCTTAGTGACCGGCTCCCTGAACCACATGATCGGCCCACGGCCCATAAAGTTTGGGCACCCCTGGCCTAATTGGTGCTACAAGTCGCTTCCTGCTTGATGGCATGTGGACATTTGAGTAGGAGTTGGCTTTGATTTGCAGGAATAATTGACAAAGAAAGACTATGCAAGCCATATAGATAACGAGTTTCAGGAGCTTCTCTCTATGAGGAGTACTGTGGCGTTGTTTTGAGCGGATCACTTCCTGCGCGAACAAATGAGGAAAAGGTGTTACATTTATAATTTCTACTGGCAGCAAAATGTGTACTGGTCTTTTATGTATTGTTAAGATCCACAGAACAACTGTACACATCACTGTCAAACAAAAATAGCACATGTGGGTATTAAAATAAATGCTGATTCCTCTCAAATTTTTAGTAGCCCCCAGGCAAATGGATTTCTGCCCCATCATTTGTCAGATATCCCTCTGACTGAGGGCTGCCCAGTCATGGAAAAGATGCCTTCTGTTTTCCATGAACCAGTTCTAAGCCTGCCTGATCCAGAAATTCTCTGGTAGACTATATAACTCGCTTTGGAAGGTTTTTTGCTGTGTTGTTTACTAGGCATGTACTAGAGTAGCTCTCTTGATTTCATCAGAAGTAAATATCTTCTGAACAGAGTATGGATAATATATTTCATAAATAATTCATTCTCATTCTTTGCAGGATTTGGAAAGTAGCGTGTTATTGTTACACATTCCATGATGGAGAAAAAAACCACTTCTATTATTTTCCCATTACATTCAAGCAGGGCATGGAAAATTTTCTTTATTGAGTACAGCTGGAGTTTGGGAGCTGTAGTCTTTAAAAAAGGACCTTTTCCATTCTTTCCTTCCCATTCCATTTGGAGGCAGAGAAATCCCTCAAAGTGTAAGAAAGGCAAATAAATATTGAAAAGCGTGTGTCAAAATGCCTTATAAATAACTTTTGGGAAATTACTCATTATGCCAACAAGTGGATTCATTTCTGCTCGTTTCATTACTGTCCATATGTAACGTGGTTACACTATAAATAATTACTGTTACTTAGCAAAAATTTGTATAGTCAAAGCAATGGTATTCCCTGTGGCAATGTATGGTTGTGAGAGCTGGACCATTAGGAAAGCTGAGCGCAGAAGAATAGATGCCTTTGAGATGTGGTGTTGGAGGAGAGTTTTGAGAGTCCCCTGGACAGCGAGGAGAACAAATAGGTCAATCTTAGAAGAAATCAACCCTGACTGCTCCTTAGAAGGTCAAATTGTAAAGATGAAGCTAAAGTACTTTGGACATCAAATGAGAAGAGAAGATTCACTTGAGAAAGCCTTGATGCTGGGAAAGGTGGAGGGCAAAAGAAAAAGGGGGCGGCCAAAAATGAGATGGCTAGATGGTATTGTAGAGACAATGGGCACAGAGCTGAGCGAGTTGAGGAGGATGGTGGAGGACAGGGGTGCCTGGAGGACAGTGGTCCATAGGGTCACAAAGGGTCAGAATCAACTGTGCGACTGAACAACAAAACAATCTCTGCTTCTGACAGGCCAGTGGTGGAGTCAGTCTCTTGTCCCAGGGATGGGGCTCAAAGTTGAAGCAGCTTTCCGTCCTTCCGAGTGAAATGGCAAGTGAAATTGCCATTGCTGTCCCTATTGTGCCCTGTTCCTCTCCCCTATCAGACAGTCTGTAGCTGCCTTATAGTGAATTGACCCTTTGCCCCTCCTTGCCCAACCCTCTATACCAAGCCACCAGCAGTTGTCTAGGGCAGTGATGGCTAACCTTGGCACTCCAGATATTCTTGGAACTTCAGTTCCCAGAAGCCCTGGTTAGCAGGAGTGTTGACTTGGGCTTCTGGGAATTGAAGTCCAAAAATGCCTGGCATGCCAAGGTTCGCCATCACTGGTCTAGGGTCTTTTCAAGCACAAAGTATTTCCCAGCCTTGGTGCATGAGAGCCTTTAAATTATGGGAGGGAACCTTCTGGCTCTCAAACTGTGAACTTCTACCTTGTCTAGATCAGACATGAAACTGACAGAATGAAGCCCCCTTTATTATTTATTTATTATTTATTTATTTATTAGTTCAAATTTATATTGCCACCCACTCGCCATGGCGACTCAGGGCGGCTTACAGACAATACATTACTTTACATTACCATACAATATGTTGGGGTGGGCACGGGTAGGGGCGGCAAGGTCCTCATCCTGCCCTGGCTTCTTCTTCCCCTGGCAGTTGGTGTAGCCATAGGGGTAGGGGTGGCAAGGTCCTCATCCTGCCCTGGCTTCTTCTTCCCCTGGCAGTTGGTGTAGCCACAGGTGTAGGGGTGGCAAGGTCCACATCCTGCCCTGGCTTCTTCTTCCCCTGGCAGTTGGTGTAGGCACAGGGGTAGGGGTGGCAAGGTCCTCATCCTGCCCTGGCTTCTTCTTCCCCTGGCAGTTGGTGTAGGCACAGGGATAGGGGTGGCAAGGTCCTCATCCTGCCCTGGCTTCTTCTTCCCCTGGCAGTTGGTATAGGCACAGGGGGAGGGGCGGCAAGGTCCTCATCCTGCCCTGGCTTATTTTTCCCCTGGCAGTTGGTGAAGTTTGGAGAAGTTATCCTGTAGTTCCTTTTGCCTGAAGGAGTGTAAGAAAGATTAGCTGGCACAAAGTTGCTGTCGCCCAGAGTATGCACGATTGTGGTTCAAAAATACCACAGTCTTCAAAGAGGCTCTCTGTGTACCCCATGTCGTGAACTACAACTTATCCAGCCTTGTATTGATGACCATGCCAGGTGGGACTGACAGGAATTCTAGGCCGACATACCTGGAAGAATATCCAGGTCCTTTATTGTCATATGTGGCGGTGTGGGGCATTGAATCCAACTTTCTGCAGGAAACATTGATTCTCTGGCCTTGAACTGCACCCTTATTCCTTATTGGAACTGAAAGTGGCATTCTTTAAGTGTGATGAGAATGCTTCCTAATGTAGGAAACATGTTGGGTTTAAGTAGTTTTGACTGGGATGGGTGGAGGTGGAGTGGTTGAATGAATGATTGATCTTCCCACCACCCCCTAATGGTGGGCACTGTTAGTCTAACTCACATGCTCCTGTCTCTCTCTCTCTCTCTTTCTCCCTTTTCCTTCTTCTCTTCCCCCTTATATTTTTGGAACTCTCCATGTTCACCTTCTGCTCCCCTCCTTTTCCAATCACTTGGGCTGCCCTATGTTTGCTTTATTTCTTTGCTTCCTCCTTTGTCTTCTTCCCACTTCTACTCCTCTCCAGTCCAAGGAGCTGCAAATTAAAAAGCAGTTCCAGGACACCTGCAAGATCCAGACGAGACAATACAAGGCCCTTCGCAACCATCTCTTGGAGACCACACCGAAGAGCGAGCACAAAGGGATCCTCAAGCGGCTGAAGGACGAGCAGACTCGCAAGCTGGCCATCCTAGCCGAACAGTATGACCACAGCATCAATGAAATGCTCTCCACCCAGGCCGTAGGTACCCCACCCTGCCTTCCCCCCATGATGGCGGTGGTTTTTTTCAGCCTCTGCTTCAGAGTCCAGGTTGTGAGATCATTACTGTGTTGGGGGGGGGGGGGAGGTTTCCACCTTCCTTTTCCCTTTGTTCAGTCATGCTTAATTCATGGTTCTTTTTTTAAAAAAAAATTAAGAATGTTTCATCCGTTTCTTTCTTCAGAGGGCACAGAAGGTGAGCTTTTGTGCAGAATTGACACAGCTCTTGTAAAAATTAGTATGAAGGTTTACCATATCTGCACTGCAAAGTTGTATTCAGTTCCTCTCGCATGTAGCTATTATGCTTCCCTTCACTCCTGAAAGAATCAAGGGAAAGGATGGTTTGGGTAAGAATATTGTTAAGGAAATGTCCCTCCCCCCCCCCTTATCATCTCCTTATGAAATTATCATTCCGGGGGATCCCTTGGAAAGAAGAGCTAAATCAGGGGTTCCCAACCTTTTCAAGCCGGGGGGGGCGGGGGCGGCAGGTCACGCTTTCTCAGTCAGCTTCGAGGGCCAGATGGCCATTTTGCCCTGCTTGTATGGTGGGGGTGGCCATTTTGTCCCAGAAGCTTCCAAGGGGCCGCCATTTTGTTTCTTGAATACCCTTGGAGGGGTGGGGGCACATGAAATGGTGTTGTGGGCCAGATCCAGCCCACTGGCCTTAGGGTGGAAACCCCCTGAGCTAAATATTAAACCACTGACTGTAATGTGGCTGTTCCTTGGGCCAGGTAAGCATGGGAAAGTTACTTTACTGAGTCATAACTCTAGCAATTTCAAAATCTCGTTCTGAAATAATTAATACTAAAAAAAATTACCATGAGGCGGGCTCTTTGGCCTATGAATACCAAGGACAGGCTTCCTCAACCTGCTGTCTGGGGATGATGGGTGTTATATTCCAATACATCTGCAGGTAGCAAGTGAGAAAAGCTGCCCAGTGGCTAAGATTTGGTTTGGTCTCTTTACTCTTAGGTCTAAGACTCATTTTGTCTTCTGTATTTTGTTCTATATTCACAACCCTGCTCCCATTCTCTTTTATATGTCTCTCCCAGCAGGCAAATTTGAATGTGTAGTTTACTCTTCTGTCAGATTCTCCTGTTGAACTTCTTTCTATCCTGCAATGGTTACTAAGCAAGACCCTGCAGGGCAGGGGTGTTGGCGACGAAATCAAAGGTGTCTGAACGTAGCTCTATAAAGAGCAGCCAAACCCCACTCTCTGAAGTAGTGGCTTGGTGTTACCCCCTTTCCTAATTTCTTCCTGTTTGTCCCCTCTCAGCTGCGGCTGGATGAGACACAGGAGGCAGAGTATCAAGTGCTACGGATGCAACTGCAGCAAGAGTTGGAGCTGCTGAATGCCTATCAGAGCAAAATCAAGATCCACACTGAAGCGCAGCATGAGCGTGAGATAAAAGAGCTTGAACAGCGGGTCTCTATCCGTCGGGCACTGCTAGAGCAAAGGGTAGGTAACCTCTTGCCCCTGCCCTGCCCCACCTCTCCTGGGAAATCTATACGTTTTGTTTCCTTAACATGCAAAGTACATATCTGCTGAAGGACTAGACACAGTGATGGTGAACCTTTTAGAGACTGAGTGCCAAAACTGTAACCCAAAACCCACTTATTTGTCGCAAAGTGCCAACACACCAGGGAGAACTCTGCTGGGAGGTGGGAGGAAGAGCTCCCATTGGGCTGTTAGGCGGGCTGGACTCTGTGCTGGGGCAACACTACATGTTCCCACACAGAAGGCTCTGAGTGCCCCTTCTGGCAAGCGTACCATAGGTTTGCCACCACTGGACTAGAGTCTGAACAGTAAAAAAAATATCTTTTCCAAACTCTGCCCTTTCTGAGGACTCAACTGTACAAAAATCAATGACCTCTGTCTCAGTTTAAATTTAGATTTAAGTAGGTAATTCAGAGTAGCCATTGAAACCTACATAAACATTGATTTACCAACCTCTCTTTGATTTGATGTATTCTATTCTAGTTGGTGCTAACAGCTGGAGTTAGACTAGAGGGATTTTCTTCTAAGTAAGCTGGCATGGCTAGAAACAGATGGTAGTACAGTTGTACCTCGCTTAAAGAGCATAATGCGTTCCACAGGATTGTTCTTTAAGCAAGTTTGCTCTTTAAGTGAAACACCATTGAAAGTGACCAATTGTGGGGGGGATGGTGAACCCCGATTTATTTGTTAAGCGAGTTTTTGGTTGGTTTTATTTGTTAAGCAAAGCGAACATTCAGAGAAAATTCTGCTCTTTAAGCGAGTTACTCTTTAAGTGAGGCGTTCTTTATGCGAGGTTTGACTGTATATGCTTGATTGTTTACTTCGTGGTTCCTCCTTCAGCTATAATACAATCTTCATTATTCCAATAATATGTTGAAAAAAGACCTGCAACCAAATGGATCTTTTTGCTCTAAAGCTTTTAAAACAAGAGCCTGTGTCACAACTTTTGTCAAAGAAAGAATATTTCCCTTTTTTACTTTCTATGTATCTTTTCGGGGGGTTTTTCCCATTCTAGCACGATAGACATGGTCATGGTCAGACAAAAGGCAGATTAGAGACTAAGGATTCCTCATGTGCTAGCGGGAAGGTGGGGGGCTTTCTCTAGGAAATTCAGGCTTGCTGCTTGGGTATATTCATAGATTCAGCCTTGCACCTAGACACCCAGTGGCCAAGAGCAACTTTGCACAAGTGAGGCTAGTGCCAGAGGTGTCTAATGGACTATGGCAGTGATGGTGAACCTTGGCACTCCAGGTGTTCTTGAACTTCAAATCCCAGAAGCCCTGATCAGCAGGCTTACTGACCTGGGCTTCTGGGAATTGAAGTCCAAGAACACCTGAAGTACCATGGTTGGCTATCACTGGACTATGGTGATCCATATTTTAGTCAGATACATTTGGATTACTGTAATGTATTGTATCTGAGGAAGCATTTGAAGATTCTTCATTTAGTCCAGTGGTTCCCAACACAAAAGCCCACACCCCACAGGGGGACTTCAATTCCCAGAAGCCTAAGTCAATTCCCCAAAGCACTGATCAGCCATTGTACTGGCTTAGGCTTCTGGGAATTAAAATCCCCCTGTGAGGCGTGGGGATCACTGACCAGTGCTTTGGGGAATTGACTTAGGCTTCTGGGAATTGAAGTCCAAAAACCAAAGGTTGGGAAACACTGATGTTAGTTCAAAGTGCTACAGCCAAAGGGTGGACTAGAGGCAGTTCATCTAGCATAGAACTGCCTTGCTACTGGTTTCTCTGGCTTCTTGGAAATGAGGTTCAGCCCTGATGAGGTTGAATTCTCTCCTTTGGATGTCATCTCTTTCTTTGTCTTTGTCCCCTAGATTGAAGAGGAGATGTTGGCCTTGCAGAACGAGCGCTCTGACCGCATCCGGAGCCTCTTGGAGCGCCAGGCCCGGGAGATCGAGGCTTTTGACTCTGAGAGCATGCGCCTCGGCTTCAGCAACATGGCACTTACAGGCATTCCGGCCGAAGCCTTCAACCAAGGCTACACTGCTCCTCCTCAGCCCTGGCCCTCCCGCCCTGTCCCACGCAGTGGCTCCCACTGGAGCCATGGGGTCCAGAATACAGCTGGTGCCCCACACGCTTGGAGACAGCCCCCCATGCTCGCCCCACCCCCTTCAGCTTGGCTCCACCCTCCTTCTTCCTCTCCCTCCTCTTCTTCCTCCTCCTCCTCCTCAGCCCCCGGGGGCCGCTCCAACGTAGTCATGCTGAGGAACAGCCCCCAGCCCCTGCGGCGCACGGCCTCCGGTGGCCAGTCGGACCAGGGCATCAGCCGCTCAGCTAGCGTCACCTCTCACATCCTCAACGGGTCGCACTTTTCCTACTCGTGAGGTGAATGGGAGAGAAACAGGGAGACTCTGCCAGAGGGAGACGGAAGGGGGGGAATTGGCCGGTGGAACGGGGTGGGAGGCGGGGCATGTTTTGCCAGGGCTCGACAAGCTTAAATAGTGGGAGAGGCTGTGAGACTGAACCACAGCGGAAGGAAGGCTCCCCAGTTGTCATCATCGTTGGTAGCCGATGCGATTCCACCATCTTGCAAGCAGCAGCAAAGACACAGAAGATTGGATGGTGAGATGGAAAGGTGGTCTTCTTGCCCTCCAAAGCACGGCTGGTGCCTCCTCAGATTGTGGTTTCCTATCCCCATCCGATGGATAGAAACACCAAAGCTGCGGACATGACGTCGGCAATCAGTCCCTTGCACCCCCTGATTGTTGTTGATTGCTCACCCAGCGTTGCCACAATCTGTTGATGGAGAGAGGCAGAAAAATGGATCTCTTCAGGGTGAGGCAGAATATTCCTGATCCCACTCTGAGAAGAGAAGAAAAAATAACAATGTCCCACATAGCAATGATTCCAGAATTCTTTATTGTGCACCCCTGGCTTGTCTGTGGTGCTGCGAACAGAGCTGCTATGGCCACCAAGCCTCTTCTGGTGTGTTCCCCCCCCCCCCAGGTTCCTTAAACCAGTCCAAGCAGGGAGAAGAGTTAAAATAACGGGCCTGGATTGCCATTGGTGGCGGCGGCAGTGGCCAGTCAGTGCATGCATAGTAGAACTGTTGGACTGAGAGGGGTGAACGTTGGCTTCTGACCATGCCCAATCCCACAGGCAACAGAATTTAGTCTGCTTCTGGACTGTCCTCTTGCTTCCAGAACCTTCCTTACCTCACTCGTAGTCTGTGGATGGCAAGAGAAGTGTCCTTTGCAGGATGCTGTGGGCTTATGACCACATTGTCGCATTTTCCAGAGAGGTGGGCCCTTTCCCCAGCTCTTGAGACTAGTGTCTTGACATCAGGCTAGTCCCACATGACCACGGTGGAACTGGGGAGAAGAAGGACTCCAGTCGATTCCTCACATTCCTGACATGAGCCAGAATGTAGGCATTAAACAGTGCCCACCACCCACTTTGCCCCCATGCGTCTATTTTGAAATGTGGTTCTAGCTCCATGCCAGCCCAGGGATCTTTTCTCTCCATAGTCCATGTAGATTTCATCTCACAATCGCCTCCCTAGGAAAAACCATCTTGTGGTGTTCCTTCCCCTGTGCTAAGCTTTGACAATAGTGTCTCAGCCACAACTTAACTCTCTGTAAGGGCAGGCAGGAAATGTTGCTGGTGAGATGCTTTGTGCGCACCTTCCTCTATTGTACTTGGGTTGCTCTGTTGCACCTCTTCTGCCTAAAACGGGTGGCCAACCTTGGTGCCCAGGTGTTCATGGACTTCCAATTCCCAAAAGCCCTGATCCCCAGGTGTGCTTACTCGAGCTTCTGGAAACAGAAGTCTTAAGAATACTTGGAGCACCAATGTCGTCCACCCCGGTCCTGAAGCTCCTTCCACTCTCCATGTTTGCCCCACCCACCCCATTTGCCCCTGGTCTTTTCTTTGTAAGGCCATTGTGCAGTCTACACACCCTATCTCTGTGATGGCAAACCTTGGCACTCCAGCTGTTCTTGGACTTCAAGTCCCAGAAGCCCAAATCCCTGTGAATCCACGCAAATGGGTTTACTGCGTACGCAGGGACTTGGGCTTCCATGAATTGAGGTTCAAGAACGGGCTGGAGTGCCAAGGATCGCCATCACTGCCCTATCTCATCACTTCTGCCTCTCTAAGTTTATATTCACTTGCATGGGCTTTAGTTGCAGAATGAAGAGAACCCAGCAGAGTTGAGAATATCCCATGGCTAAAAATTCACGTCGAGAGCACCTTCTTCACTTCTCTGTGGTTTTCTTTTTCCTGTACAATCTCCCCTTCTTCTCCCTCCCCGTTTGTGTGCTTGTGGAGGAAGAACTAATGCCCAATATGATCAAACCCCAAGGCTGGCTACCCAGGGTTTGGGATCAGGGTCAGCTTGTTATGGAACACTTTCAAGGCCCAGTTGTTCTTCTCTATTCTTTTTATTGAAATAACTTTCCACAATTATAAAAGATCAAATGGCTTTTCTGGTGGGAGCCAGTTCCTTGTCCTGTCTCCCTCAGAACCTGCGTGGATCACACCAAAATGGCCCCATCAAACTCAACCAAAAAGCATTCATAAATTTGATGTGATCTTTACCCAGTGAATAGAGGATTTCTGAAGTCAAGCTTTTCATACGGGCATGTTTTACTTCCGCTTCCAGGAGCGACGAGGGCTTTGCGGGCAGGATGAATTGGCGTCGGGGGCCGCACCTGGCCCCCAGGCCTTAGTGACTGGCTCCTTGAACCACATGATTGGCCCACGACCCAAAAAGTTTGGGCACCCCTGGTTAATAGGAACCTACAGGTCACAGATATAGGGCTCCCTTCAAGGAAAGAGCATTGAGAAAAATTGGCATGCTAAAAATATCAGTAAAAAGCCTTGTGAACTATCATTTATTTTCCTCTCCAGTTATTGCAGATGAACACATCTCTAGCAGCTTCTATGTTCATCCCTAATAGCAGATGAGGTGGAGGATTGTATGGCTGAACCCTTAAATAATGTTCTCTGTATAGGGATTCCCTCTTTGCTACATAGGCTATGTGTATATGGAGATGTCCCTCACCACCACCCCTCATCCCCAGACAAGCATTTAACCATTTTGACTGAATTGTCACTCTGAGTAGCACAGCATAGGGCCTTGATGGCAAACCTTGGCACTCCAGCTGTTCTTGGACTTCAATTCCCAGAAGCTCAAGTCTGAATCCACACAAATGGGCTTGCTACCACATACATGCAGTAAACCCATTCATGTGGATTCAGAGACTCGGGCTTCTGGGAATTGAAGTCCAAGAACACCTGGAGTGCCAAGGTTCGCCATGACGGGCATAGGGGCACTTCAACCAATTCTGTCTGCTTTGTGTGTGTGTGAATTAAAGCCTGTTCTCAATGCAGAAGGAAACAATAAGGTCTCGTGTGTAAAAGAAACCACAAACATCTAGGGCCGTGATGGCGAACCTCGGCACTCCAGATGTTCTTGGATTTCAGTTCCCAGAAGCCCAAGCCCCCATGAATCCACACAAATGGGTTTACTGCGATTCATCCGGCCCGCACTGCCCTTGTTGCTCCCGGAAGCGGAAGTAAAACGTGCTTGTCTGGGCACATTTTACTTCCCCTTTCCGGGAGCAACAAGGGCACTGTGGGCAGGATGAATCGGAGTAAACCCATCCGTGTGGATTCACAGGGGGGCTTGGGCTTCTAGGAATTGAAGCCCAAGAACATCTGGAGTGCCGAGGTTCGCCATCACGGATCTAGGGGATAGGGGAGGAAATCTATGCTTCTCTTTCTGTTGTAACAGGAAGAGGATAAATAATTTTTGCTTTCCTGAGGTGACGTAGGAAATGTGAAAGAAAAATCCCCCAATTTTTTCCCCCAGAGCTCTTCTAGTGAGTAGGAAAGGAGTGGTCTGCCTGTGCAGAAAATGTAGAACTGTTTCCTCGCCCATGTGGAACTCCACAAAGACTATGAAAACAGCCTATTCCTTTTGTAAAGCAAGGAAAGCTTTTCTGGCAGCTTCTCACAAGTAGGCGTGATGGAAAGCTAGGAAACAAACAGCTTTTGCAGAGAGAGGCTATATTTAATCAAATCTGTTTTGATCCATAGGAAATGGTTGATGCGTAGTGGAGTTTTCCATCTTGGGTTATAGAAAACTATAAAACAATTGCTTCTTCATGAAACAGCTCAAGAAGTTTTCCATGCCCCCCCTCCCCCAGCTCACATAACCTCACAAATCCTGCTGTCTGTACTTGGTTTCCCCCCACCACAGGCACTGTTTAGGCCCAAACCCTACATCTTCCCTGTTTTGTGAGATTTCTGGGAAGTGAGATGTTGCCCAGAACCTTCTTCTGAGATTTCAAGTTAATTTTCTAATTGAATAAGGCCGCCATTAGGAGGGAGGTGGGGAGGGGGAGAGATAATGGTTTTTGGGTTTTTTTCTAATTTCAAGATGTCCAGTTAAGTGGTTTTTTCTGCCTGCCTGGGATTGGGAAACGGGTTATGGGGAGGGATGGGTCTGTGGGGGGAGGGGTTTGATGTATTATAATAATTAATCCTTACATTTCTAAAAAAAAATATTTTCCCCTTTTTTCTTTTCCTTTTTTCTCTTTTTCTTTTCTTTTTGTGTGCCATAACTATCCCCATGTACAGTTTACCTCTTCTGTCTTTTTTATTTTACGCTTCCGTTCTTTTCTCCTGTCCCATTTTTTCCCTGTCTCCCTCTGTATGGGTGATTAAAAACTAATGTGAGTGTGTGTATGTATGTGTGTATGTCTTTTTTTATATATGAAGAAAAATGTTGGGGGAACTTAGACATATGTGTCCTATGGAATGTATTAGAAAATAAAACACTTTTTTTTAAAGCAACAACATTAATGGGATGGGGAAGCTTGAATCTTACTTGGCAGAAGCAAAAAACAATGTAAAGAAAACAGATGGAATGGGTTGTGCTCTCTCTCTCTCTCTCTCGAGGGCTATCAGTGGGAGAGAAATCTTTTAATAAAATGTTGAATATTTAACAACAAAAAGTATTCTGGTTTTTTTTTAATTGGAGAGAGAAGTGATCTGTGTTTCACCAGGATGGGATCCTAAAGTTCATCTCAGAACTACTCCCTACAACCCATTAATCGTCCCACTTCCACTTCCAGAAGTGACGAGGGCTTCGCAGACTAGATGAGTTGGCGTTGGGGGCTGCACCCGGCCCCTGGGCCTTAGTGACCGGCTCCCTGAACCACATGATCAGCCCACGGCCCAAAAGGTTTGGGTACCTCTGCTCTATACTGAATTAGTCTGGAATAACAATCAGATAAAGGTATGGGTTCTATTGTGTTGAATTAGGATGCCTGTACTTCCATTCTTTCATCTAGTTTCTGGATACTTGGAGGGATTCTTGGTCTGGTAAACATTGGGTTTCCAGTAGCAAATAGAGGCAAGAGTAAATTCATTGAGTCAATGGAATTTACAGAGGCGTTGACTCAAATCCCCACTGATTCAATGGGACGACGACTACTACAGTCCTGGGTTTCAGCCATTGGATTGTGCCATTATTCATAGCTTAATCTGTATTTTCAGTTGGCAGATATAGTAAATTAAAAATATATTCTGGGTCGAGCTCGTATTTACTTTCCTCTTTCTTAAAATACAGCCCTTTGTCTGCTGTTGTAGCTCTGTATTCTGCAGCCTGCAAACATTCGATCCTCTTTCATTAGAAGGAATTCCATTGCCTAGCAACTGAGCTCTGGAAGAATTCCCATGGCAACTGCATCCGTGGCAGTTGGCTACCAAATTGAGCATCTTCGTTGCATTTTGTTTCCTGCACCAGGGGTGGCAAAGCAGGGAATGGGGTAATGGTTTGTATCCAAGGTAGCCAACAATGGTTGTCTGTTTCTCTAAATAGGACCGGGTGGATGGGGAGATCATCATTTTTCTAGGAATATTTCCTAGCAAGCCACGTGGATGTTCTAATGGTGGCATTTCAGGATGATTATCTTTTCTATGTGGGGTCAAACTCCCTTTAAAGTTGGAGGGTGAGAGATGAGCTGACAGCCAAATTGTGTTCTACCTATTTCAACTCGAGTGTTGGTTTAATGTGTCTGTTAGAGCAAATGCCCAACTGGTGTTGAAATATAGCCTTCCCCATCCTTGTGTGGCAGAGATGTGGTACCATCTGACATGAGTTGGCAGAGATGTGGAGACCCTCAAATGGAGTCTCTGCCATGCTGTTATTCTTCCTACCATTTTTAAGACTTTCTTTTATTCGTGTCAGATGCACATATAATAACATACAAAGATAAAATTAACACATCTTTTAAAAATTATAGAATTAAAAAGGGTGAGACAATGTCCACCCAATATTGGGCCACATCAACAGCATTTCCTCTTGCCAACATAAGGTCCTCCTCAGTGCATATTAAGACTGGGATGGAGTAACATTCATTTTAAGAGTAAAGGGTGTTGGCCAATTAAGAAAAGTTACCTTTTTTTCTATCCAAAGCTTAATAATGTTATCTTCTTGGATGTAATAAAAATCTATGAATATTAATTTTTTGTCATAGCCTAGAAAAGTAACTTCCCTGTAACTCTGGCCTAAACCACAATCTTCTTGTCCCTCCTGCTGACCATAGAGACCTACTTCTGCATGGAATTGATAACAAATTACTGTACAGTACTTGAATGCCCAAAAGTCACAGACACATGAATTAAACTGCATAATGTTTGGGGCAATGACTCCTACAGTTTCTTACTATCAGGTTTGCAGAGTAAGGTTCATGGAAGCTGTGGGTGAATTGTCTGAGAGAGCTAGATTTCTCCTTCTTTGCCATGGTTCATTTTGAGGTTTTTGCCAAGTTTGCAGTAGAAAAAAGGCAATTACTCTTTTATGTTACGTTAGGCCTCAACTTGAATGCTGTGTCTGGTTCTGGACACTGGACTTTAAGAAAGACACAGACAACCTGGAATAGGGTGAGGAGAGGACAACATGAATGATTTCAGAACTGGAAACCAAGCTGTAAGAGGAAAAAGTGAAAGAACTGAGCATGTCTAGCTTTGAGGAAAAGAGGTTGAGAACGGATATGATAGCACTCTTCAAATGCTTGAAAGGTCATACAGTAATACCTCGGATAACATTAGTATCGGATAACACTAAAATCGCCTAACATTAAGCAATCGGGGGGGGGGGGGAGAATTGCATCGGATAACATTAAGATCCTATGGGATGCATCGGATAACAACCGCTAAAGCCAGTGTGGTTACAATGTATCTCTATGGATCCCATAGGATTTTAACATGCATCGGATAACACTAAAAATAAGATAACACCAAGACTTGTGGAACCAGGTTTTAACGTTATCCGAGGTATTACTGTATAGAGAAAGGGCAGAATCTGTTCTCAATCATTCCAGAATATGACACACATAATAATGTACTCCAGTCACAGGAAGACAGATTTCATCTGAGTATCAGGAAAAAGGTCCTGACGCCACACAGACAGACAGACACACACACACACACACCAAAATGCTAGAGGCATTAAAGAGAAAGACAGCAAGCTATCCAATATACTTTATTTTGGATTTCTTCATTGAGCTGGGGATGAGGTTGGATTAATGGCCTTTTAAGGCCCCTTCCAACTCCATTATTTTATGATTCTAGGAAAGAATGTAGGCAAATTCCCTTGTACAGCTTCTGCACTTTCAGGTTTTTGTTTTGTACAAAGATGCAGCCAGCAGGTAATACTGCAGCTTGTTGCTGATGATGGCATATACAGTATTAGACACCCATCACGTGTGGAGCATGAATGGTTTTCTGCATACCTTACACCTAGAGACGACTTGTGAGTACTAAGTGTTTTATAATAACTGTATGAAGAGAGTCAGCCTCTGCAAACTAGGTGCATGTTAAACATAATTTGTTTTTGCTGGCCACAGGGGAAAATGAAAGGGCTTAAAGCCTTTTCCAGTGGAAAGATGTTTTCACTGTGGCTGTCTCGCCTAACCTTTTCCTAGGTTTTCTTTTGCATCACACATATACTTCCAAGCTCTCCTTTGGAATTATGAGGACTATCAACTTGTTTCAGGCCTAGAAGCCCTAATTGCCTCTGGTTTGCACTTTTGTATAATACAGGTGAGAGCTTAAAATGAAAATATATGTTTGGTTCCCCTTAAGTTGTTACATATATCAAATATATTTGTTTTGTCTTTGCTTGTTTCTTTTTAAGCAAGGCAGCATTCAATTGTAAATAAAAAGATACGACAAAAAAAACCCCGCAGTATGTGACAACATCAGGCTGATAAAAATATTTTAAATATCATTAAATGCTGCGGGAGGGAAAATAAGAATTTTTTTCTCTGGTGTTTGAATGTCAACAAATTTGGCACCAGGAAAACAGAAAGGGTTTTCTTCTATGTATAGCCCAGACATGAAACTGCCAAAATTAAGGCATCTTTCAGTGAATGCATTTTCCCTTTGCCTGACCTAGTGTGAGAAAGATTAGCTGGCAACATAAGGTTACCATTACCAAGATACACCCAATTGTGGTTCAAAAATAACACAATCTTTGAAGAGGCTCTTTCTGTGTAACCCAACAGAAAGGTTGAGGGAGTTTCATAAATTGAAGTGCCACCACTAAAAAGAGAAAGATGCCTCTGGTAGTCTCAGAAGGTGCAGCATACCTGGCGTTGTGCCACTGCAGGTGGTAATCTTGCTGGGAAAAGCTGAAGGCTGCAGGAAAAGAGGACAACTAATTATGGGAAGGATTGACTCAAGAAAGGAACCACAGCCTTGCATTTGTAAGTCATGAATGTTGCTGTTAAAAATAAGACCTTGCTGTTGAGGGCGGAGTCACTACTGCATAGGGCCCTGGATGGCACACAGCCACCATTAATGAACCTTGTAAGCAAGAAAATTTAAATTTTGGGAAAACATTGATCCAGCCTTACAGAATTAACCATGTGAGTTATAATATGTCCCATTTCTTTCTGAGTCTGAAAATGTATGTCCCTAGAGGTAGGAAACACTGTGCATGGCCACACACTTTCTGTATTCTTATTCTTCTTCAAGTGCCATATGCTATCAAGATTGTCGTGGGAACAATATAATGCATTGGCCTTCAATCTGCCTTCCATATCGCAGCGTGACACCTGTGCCACTGACCTTGTTCAATGAGCCACTTTCTGCTCCTGAGCCCTTTTGGCACACAAAGTCCTCATCAGCCCCAAGCCAGTATTGATGGGTGGGTTTAGATTGTGGGATTGTATAATTGGTATGTTTTATTTGTTGTCAGCCACCCTGAGCCATTCGTGAGGAGGGTGGCATAGAAGTATGATGATAAATGAATAAAAATAAATGAAGCTATTGCCCACCACCAAGATTGATTCAAATGCTATTTAATCCCACTTGGGGACCATCACGCTTCACCATGGACTTCACCACCTAAGCCCATTAGTCCTCAGAGTTGCCAGGTTAGTTAATTGCCACCTGACGGTCAGCAGTGAGTCACTGGGATTAGGGTCTACCTTATTATCATAGCAGAATAACCTGGCCAGACTTTAATTTTCTGCATTAGCCAGCTGAAACAATGGATAGCTCCAGTTTGTGGTTTCCAAGAATGAAGCAAGACCCACTTCAAACAACTTCTGAAACAAAACTGAGACTGCAGTCACATGATCTTTGTCTCTGATTCGTGATGTTGCCTTTTGACTTAAAGATCTTCTAGCAGTGAAGGCAAACCTTGGCATTCCAGGTGTTCTTAAACTTCAATTCCCAGAAACTTTGATCAGCAGGAGTGCTGACTTGGGCTTCTGGCAATTGAAGTCCAAGAACACTTGGAGTGCCAAAGTTCACCATCACACCATCTAGCTACTCTTCCTCTTGCTACCAAATGCAACGTACTTGTCTTACTTCAGTCAGAGATCA
Source organism: Furcifer pardalis (assembly GCA_030440675.1). Lineage (NCBI taxonomy): Eukaryota > Metazoa > Chordata > Lepidosauria > Squamata > Chamaeleonidae > Furcifer > Furcifer pardalis. Next base: position 10,484,704 of record CP126897.1, read on the forward strand.
GTGGAATCCCATATTTCTGGCTGGATGGCACCAGGCAGGCTCTCTATTACCTTTTTGCATTCAGTAGCAACCCACCTTTCAATTTCTGTTTCTTGCTTAGGTCCAGGATGGAAGAGAGCTCTCAGCCTGCCAAGGACTCTACTTTTCAAGCTGGCAAAGCAGCCCCGGCAAATCTTGAACCCCAACTATCAGAAGCCATGGCTGAATTCTTAGTAAACACTGTTGCTGGCACTGCCAAAATGGTCCAACTGTCTGTAGAAGCCCAAAAGTCTGCTCAGGTATCCACCTCTCAGCTGAATGTAAACCAAGACCAAGGGATCAGTGTAGTTGGAGAGAGTGTGTGTATAGGAACAAAGAACAGGGGTCAAGGGTGACAGGAGCTATAGTCAACCAATAACTGGGGCAGAGCCTGGAAATGTATGCTTAAGAAGAATTACAGCTATGAGAGAATCATACTACCTGTTCAGTTATGGATACTGTTAACATTTATTTGTTGAGTTTGGTTTGATTTGGTTTTGCTTGTATTGTAGCTCTTCAACAAAGTCATTGTATTTCTCGTTCCGTTTAATTCTTACAGTCATCTTGAAAAGTAGGGCAAGCAGAGAAATGCAATTGACTCAAAGTCATCCAGTGAGATAAATGGCTGAGTGGAGATTTTAACTCAGGTCTCCTGAAACCTGATCAAATTCTGTAAACATGGTGCCATTTTTGTTCTACATCACTTTCCAGATGCTGATCTGGGGACTCCCAACTTGGGTCCTACTGATGAAGGGTGCAAAGATGGTGGTTTTTATAGCAGGCTGACATAGGAATGTTGTCTATTTATTTATTTATTTATTTATTTATTTATTTATTTATTTATTTTAGGATTTGTATTGCTGCTCAATTCCAAAGACTCTGGGAAGCGTACAGATATCAAAACCATTACAATTTTAAAATCACAATTAAAACCCCATTAAAAACTACCACAAAACCTCCCCTACCCTCCCATCAGTTTAAAAAGAGGGAGAGACAATTCTTAAACCAGCCAGCAGGCTGGGGCTACAGCACTGCCAGTTCTTGGGGTGGCATGGTCTCTTAAGTATCCTGGCCCACTACCATGTAGGGCTTTAAAGGTGATAACCAGCACCTTGAATTGCAACTGGAGGCATACCAGCAACCAGTGCAGCTCCTGAAGCAGTGGTGAGGTATGGACATACCGCCTGCCCTGCACCCCATCACCACCCAGGCAGCCGCATTCTGGCCCAGTTGCAGCCTCCAAATGGTCATCAAGGGCAGCCCCATGTAGAGCGGATTGCAGTAGTCAAGTCTGGAGGTGACTAGAACATGTATGACCATAAGCAAGGAGTCCCGATCTAGGAATGGGCATAACTGGCGTATGACACGAAGTTGTGAAAAAGTCCTCCTAGCCATGGCTGCCACCTGCTCTTTGAGCAGTAGATGTGAGTCTAGAAGGACCCCCAGATTATGCACCGAATCTATTTGGGGCAAAGTAGCCCCATCCAGAACCAAAGATGGTAGCTCCCAAGATAATGTGGGGGCCCTAACCCATAGCCACTCAGTCTTGCCCCCATCCAGCCCCCAACAGCCTCCAGGCACCACAGGCTGAGATGTATAGTTGAGTATCATCAGCATACCTCACCCCATGGGAATGGATGATCTCCCCTAGCAGCTTCATGTAAATGTTAAATAGAAGAGGGGAGAGAGCCCAGCCCTGATGCACCCCATACTGGAGAGGCCTAGGGCTGGACAACTCATTTTCTAAACACACCGACTGGGTACAGGTGCCCTCAGAAATGAGGCAAACCAGGACAAAACAATGCCCTGGATCCCTAATCCTCGGAGCCGTCCCAGAAGGATACCATGGTCGATGGTATTGAAGGCTGCTGAGAGGTCAAGAAGAGCAAGGACGGACGAATGACCTCCGTCTGCTCCTGCCAGAGATCATACAGCAGCACAACCAATGCAGACTCGGTACCATATCTGGGCCTGAATCCTGACTGAAAGGGATCCAGATAATCTGCTTCATTCAGAACACCCTGCAACTATAGCGCCACTGCCTTCTCCAGGACCCTCCCTAAAAAGGGGAGGTTGGAGACAGGCCAGTAGTTGGCCAATATCGTTGGGTCGAGGACTGGCTTCTTCAGGAGGGGGCACACCAAAGCATGTTTTAATGGTGCAGGAAACACCTATCTAGAGATTAGTAAATTCTCAGAGGCTAATGCAGGATTCAAAGCCTGTCTTACTATGATATTTCCTCTGCCATCTCTTCAGCTAGCCTGTTTCCATGCGGAGGAATCACTGAGCCAAGCCCGTGCGGCCTACGTAGCAGCACGAGGGTTAGCTGAGCGACTTTTGGGTTTCCTGAGCCCCCCTGACTACCAGAGTCTCTTCCACATCCTGTCACAGCCTCCCATCCCATATCCTGAGTTCTGTAACATCATCCGGCGTACAGAAAATGGTAAGTGAGTGGCATTCCCTGTTATCTCTGCTTGTCTGGTTTCATGACCTTGTCCAGATGTGGAGGATGGGTTGTCTTCCAAATATTGGCAGACTTCATCTCCAATCAGCATTAGCCGGCATAGCAAATCGTGAGGATGCATGGAAGTTGCAGTCCAGCAAGATTTGGAAGGTGATACTGTTTTCTTCCTTGCCTCAAATACTGGCCCAGCCTACATCCACTGAACTCTTGGGTTCAATTAAAGCCAGATGTTACATCCCTTATTTTCTCATACATTGCAGCTCTCATGCACCCTGTCCTTAAGTGCCAGCCAGGATTCTCACCCAAACGGGAGCCCAGCCCAGGCTCTGAATGCAGATGCTCGTAAGTGACTTTGTGGAAGGAGCAAGTTTGGAAAGTGGTTGAGGCCTGAGAGGCAAATTCATTTGCTCTGTTTCTAGCCTTTTACATACATATTGCTCCTATTTCTAGGGCAGACATTCTGGATGATAACCATCAAGGTGGGATTAATGATCTCCGGTTCCTTAGATCCCCTTGTAGTCATGCAACGGTAAGTGAAACATATCCTGGTGATCCTGAGACTGCCTTAGAAGTAGAGTGACCATTGACCCAAAAAAGAATAGCATCCATTGCCAAAAGAGAAAGAGAGGATAACAATCTGGACCAAATTCTATATACTACTTGATATGTTCAGATGTGAAACTAGAATGTACTTCCTGGCAGTGAAAGCTGTTTGACAATCTAAAAATGGGGTGAACTCTCTTTTGTTGGAAGCTTTTAAAAGAAGATTGGTGGTTCATCTGCTTTAGTTGTGGATTTTGTGTATTATCAGAGGGTAGATTAGGTTATCCTTAGGATTCCATCCAGTTGTACATTTTTATGAAGCTGGAAATGATTTTTATAGTTTAAGCAGCATTACACTATATCTGTTTCAGACACCTCAGAAAACAAAATAAGTGATTCTGTTACCTAAAAATTGCTATTCCTTTTTAATGTGGAGATGCGTTTTAAAATTAAAAGGTTCGTCTACTGGCAGAGCCCTCCAAGAACTACAGAGATTTAAATTTCAGACAAAAACAAGACTGGTTTATTGATAAAGCATTTAAACAACAGAGGGCCCCCACTGCTGGATAAAGTCCCATCGCACCCGTTTTTGTCTGCTAGAAAAGCCTACATATGAGCTTCCCTAAAAATTTGTTCAGCGAGAGAGCTAAACTTCAAAGACACAAGAGCCTTTATACATTTCTATTAATCTTTAACATCTAATCCTATTATCTATATGCTACAATAAAGTTTATACAATAAACAAAAGTCCAGCAGTGGGGTTTCCTTTCATAAGTAAATAATTCAACTTTTAGTTACAATGATTTGTTGTCACATTAACTTCAAGATACAATGACAAGTTTTTATGCAAATAATGACATTAGCGAAAGATTACAAAATCCGGAAAATAATAAAGGGGATGGAGCGGGGTTACTTGTTAATGGCAGTGACGTGGTTTTTTGGGCTTCTCCAATGAGCACATTTAATTTAATGCCAAGAACCAGTCAGAAACAAGACACGTCTGAAACGAGGAATCTTTTTCACCAATCAATATTGGGTATGCAGTCTGGGACTCACTCACTCACTAAGATCTTTTGCATACCCACCCACCTAAATTCATCCTGTCTGGCAGGCACAACTAATTATCACAGTGTACATATGTTCCTCAAGGCAATCAGGTGTGACTTCTTGCTATTGTCTCAGGAAGTTTCACTTTAGGTGAGAGGTCACCTGCAGATTGATGTTAATTGTTTCTGGGTAGGAACGAGAAAATTCCTTCTGGGAGCGTTGCGGCAGAGTTGAGATTTGAAGAAGAAAAACACTTTTAAACATTTTTCCTACTTCAGAAATACAAACAGAACATGTTAGAATATAACAGTTTATAAGGAAGAATCATGTTGTATTCTAAACAGAGCAAGGGAAGTATTAAAAAGAACCTTCATAACCCTTTATTAAAGTATGTAAAAGGGGAATTTAACAGCCCCATTCAGCCTCAGTCAGCATTGCAAGAAAGCAGGAGTTTCAGTAAAGTTGCCCCACCCAGCTCCATGTAATCTCTCACTGACTCCTAAAATAAAAGAACATAGGCCTCAAGGCAAGCAGGATTCCAGGACAGTTTGAGAGTGATTAATAGAGCTTTCTGCTTGCCCAAATATGGTATGAAGAGGAAATCAAGAGATTCTGGTTTGAATTGAACAGTTTATAATACAGGAAACCATTTGTATTAATTTATTTAACTGCTAATGAAATAGAAATAATCAGGCTGCAGTTCCCAGATACTCATCACTGCTGAGGCCCAGACAGAGAGAAGGGGGGGGGGCTCAACTTGTTAACTGGAAGGCCAGCAAGTCAGCAGTTCGAGACCTGGGTACTGCATGATGGAATGAGTACCTGTCTCTGTCCCAGATCCTGCCAACCTAGCAGATCGAAAGCAAGAAATTGCAAATAGATAAATAGGGACCACTTTGGTGGGAAAAGATCTTGGAGACATGAAAGGAGCCTCATTCAGGCATCCAATGGTGGGCTTTAGCAGGTTCGCACCAGTTTGCCAGAAATTCTGGCTGGCCCCGCCCATCCAAGTTTTGAAATAAAGTAGTCCTAATTTGGGTGCAACACGCCCACCATACCACGCTCACAGTGTGGTAGTAAAAATGTTTGGAGCCCACCACTGCAGGCATCTCCTGAGCAGAGTTTCTCCAGCAAAAATCCTTTCAATTCAGAATAATTTCTGACATGAAATTATTATAGTGAGAGAGAAAATGCTAATAAACAAGCAGAAACAAACCCTTCTGTCATTCATTTTCTATTTCTACCACCCTATACAGGATGACGATGGGACTGATGAGGAAGAGGATCGACCTTTGCCAATTCGGGGAAGAAATCCTTCACGACACAAACAAGTATGATTCTCTCTCTCCCTTCCCTCCCCCCCCCCTCAAACTGCTGTTTCATTTTTAACTTACATGACACTGGCAATGGGCTGACATGGATGCCTTTTCTCCAAGCACCCCTACGTGAAGGGGCATTTAGACAGCTGTCACCTTTAAGTCACTGTCTGTACATGAGAGAGACAGAGAAAGAAGTCCTGGCTAGCTCAATGGGTTTTGTACTTGGCTGGTAGCTTAGTGGTGAAGATGCTAAACTTGAAGACTGGAAGGTCAGGGTTCGATACCTGAGTGGTGCACGACAGATCTTGGGGACACGAAAGGAGCCTTACTTTCTCCCCAAAGTAATTTCTGACACAAAATTTATTTATTTACCTGGCTGTGGATCCAAAGGTTAGGAGATTAATACCTCACTGCACCTCCTTGATAGAGGCTGAATTTGATGATCCATACAATCCTTTGCAATTCTAAGATTGTTATTATTTTGCTTATTCTCACTATTATGACTAAAGCAACAAAAAGCCTTCTGGCGCCTTGAGAGACTTTGTGATGAGGAATCACCTTCCAATGTATAATGTTTATCTGGGGCAAATATGATGCTCTTCCTTTTGCACAATGTTTGCTTCTTTCTATGTTTATTTGATATGACAATGGACACTGGACCATATCCCTCATCCCCGAAGTAGAGGGATGTGATCTCTCCATCTAATCTACCAACTGGGAATAGCACATCCTGCATCCAATGGAATGGGTTCTTGTCCATGAAGGTGATTTCATGAAAATTTGGAAGTCCTTCAGACTAAGGTGGAGAACGTCTTGTCCCTCCAGCTTGGTAATGTTATTGTGGGTTTGTGAAACACATGCACTCATGCACGCATGCATGCACACACATGCACACACAAATGTGTGTATATATATTCTGCAACTTGTATTCTGGGGAAGAATTTTCCCAACTCTGGTCCCAACCACCATGGCCAATGGCTAGGGTTGAGCAATATCTGTAGGGCTACTGCTTCCCTGCCATCTGTCTTAAAATAGCACAAGAACCTTTTCCCTGCAACCCTAAGCTCCCCTTTGGGTGTGTATGTGTGGCCTCAGATCTCCCCCCGATCTCATTCTCTTTCCTTCCATTCCAGGTGGAAACAGTGCTTCTGGAGGATCAGATGAGGGGCACCTACGTTACCCACCGCCGCCGCTCGCCTCGGCGGTCTCCATCAGCTGGGGTGGATGGACTTTCTCCTCTGGTATCTGAGCAAGACCTCAACACTATTCAGGTATTGATCCATCAAGGATAAAGCATCATAGGACATTGAAGAAGAGAGAGTGGGTTTTCCCAGGTCACATTCACAACTCTATGGATACTGTTTCTTCAGGTTTGAAATGTGATGGCTGAAAAATCTTCACCAGTTTTGTATTATGGATAAACGGCCACAGAAAATTAGACAGGAGAGTAAGGGGGAGTGAGAAAAGAAGGCAGGTAGCATCCTAGACTAGTGTAGCACAACTCCTAACAAGGAGAATAAGAACAGGCGATGGACCCTTCCGGTTCAAATCAAGGGCCTGTTTAGTGCAGCTTTCTGTGCCCATAGTGGCCAAGAAAATGCTTCTGGGAAGCCTAAAGTAGGATTTGACTATTAGCACCCTCCTACCCTCCTTATTTATTAGTTCAAATTTATATTGCCGCCCACTCACCGTGGCGACTCAGGGCGGCTTACAAAAAATACATTACATTACAATATGCTATGTTGGTGTGGGAAATGCCCCAGGATTGAGGAGATCAGATTTGCTGTAAATGCCATCTGTTTTCCATGCAAGTCAATACAAACCAACCTGGAGTTTGCCTCCAAATCTGTACCACCACTACCACTCCAATTCAATGTCTGCTGCACTTTCTCTTCCTACACAAATGATAAAGTTATCTATCATCTATGAAGCAAGGACAAGAGAGAAGGAAGGGCCTTCTGAGTCAGTGCTTCTCAACTCTTGGTGTGCCAGATGTTTTGGACTACAACTCCCAGAAACCCTGACCTCTGGCCACAGTTGGTTGGGCTTATGGAAGATGGCACCCAAAATATAAGTTAGGAAGCACTCTTTCAAGGTATACATTTCAAGGACCTCTTTTCCTCCACCAGGGAATGAAAGAATTATGCTCTTCCCTAATCAGCCCCCGCAACATGTTATAATATAGTTTCCATCATCCTCAGCAAAGATGGGGCAATCTATCTAGGACAGGGGTGCCCAAACTTTTTGGGCCATGGGCCGATCATGTGATTCAGGGAGCCAGTCACTAAGGCCTGGGGGCCGGGTGCGGCCCCTGATGCCAATTCACCCTGCCCGCGAAGCCCTCGTCGCTCCTGGAAGCGGAAGCAAAACGCACCCGTACAGGCCCTAGTTTGGGCACCACTGATCTAGGGATGATGAAAGATATAGCAGACTAAGGAAGGGATGCTGTATCTCAGCTGCTTTAAAATGTTCACATTCTTTAGGGTTGCCACCTTGCCACTGGTTTTCTACTCTCCTGCAGTGAGGTTTGTCATACTCTTTTGTGAGAGTCGACAAGTGGGATGTTGGAAAGGAAAGAGACAAACTGTTTTCAATTTGGATATATTTCAAGCAAAAAGCAAAAACAATCACACTTATATACCACCCCATAGTGTGCTTAGTGCACTCTCTGGGTAGTTCACAAGTTTATTAGCATTTTGCCTCCAATATGCTGGGTACTCATTTTACTGACCTCGGAAGGATGGAAGGCTGAATCAATCTGGACCCCCACTGGTTGCTGCACAGCATTTTAACCAGGGCTCATTTAAGTGAATTAACACATGTAAAAGAGCAATAATCATTTCTCTAACCCCACCTAGAGCTGGGACAAGTTGATTCCTGGGATCTTTATTCTCAGAATGCCCCAGTCAGCAAAGTAATTTCCCCCAACCCTAGTTTTTCCACAGGGCCCGAAGGAGAGGTGGCAACCCTAATACTATACTTGTGTCTGATCCTGTACTTAGTCTTGACCCAAACCACCTCATGACGCTAAACCTTAGGACGTTTCTCCTAATTCCAAGAGACTGTCGCTAGATGCTGTGCCATTCAGAATTGTGTAGTGTTTCTTACACACTCTCCTCCCTTACGCTACAGCCCTTGATCTGCTGCCCGTCACGTCAGGGTGGATCAGGCAAGTTTCTGAGCAAAGTGACTCGGCGCAAGGATCAGCCTCAGCAGGACAATTCGGACAGCGACACTGAGCAAGCAACTACCTCGGTTAAAGATACTGGATAAAGCTAACCTTGAACTTGCTCTATCCAGAGAGAGGGTGATAAATACCAATACCTTGAACTTTCTTCTTCCCTAAAACCTGGAGGAGGGAGGAACTGTGCACCTGTCAGCCATTAAATAGTTAGTGGAATAACAGAGAGTACTGGGGGTGAGCAAGGAAATAGGTGCAAAGCTATAAACTTCATCCTGGGTAAGCCTTGATCCTGGGAATGGGCTGGAAGAAGTGTTCAGGGACAAAGGATGCTGACTCTTCCATGCACAGAAATATATAAATAAAATAAAAATAAAAATACACTAATAAATAAGCAACTTCGCTATTGCTCTTTTACATATAAGATTGAATTCACCTGTGGTCTGCAATGGGATGAAAAACCTGTGGTTCTCCAGATACTGGTGGCCTACAACTCCCATCACACCTGTCTAAGGTTATGTCAGCTGTCAAGTGTTGATGTGTATTGGGATCCAATAATAGTTAGAGGGGAAATGGTTCCAGAGCCTAGTTTACAGCTTAGCTGGCAATGATGTCAACAACAAAAAATGGCAATACATTTAGTAGCTAGGGCAGGCTGGGACACTTACACTGTACAAAACAAAGTCATTAACCATTTCCCCTTTGACAGGCAAAGTGGAGGAATGCCTTTTTAAGGCTTTCCCAGAAGGGAAAATGCAGCCTAATGCTCTTTCTTCCACTAGAGCAGAGCTGGCCAAAGTTTGGTCCATCAGACCTTGTTTGGATTCAGTTCACCCCTGACCCAGTGGTGGGCAGCAACAGGTTCGCACCCCCCGGGAGGGGGTGTATCAAAATTGGGTGACCTCTGGGCAGGCGGGTGGAGAAACTGGGTGGCCTTCGGGTCAGTGGGGTAGAGAAATTGGGTGGCCATGCCCACCTCCCTGCCCTGCCCCATCAGGTTTTGTCCCTGCAAGTGGTTCAAGGTCTCCCTTGCTCAAAAGCCAGTCATATCCGACTCTAGGGTGCAGTACTCATCTCCATTTACAGCCAAAGAGCCAGTGCTGCCTGTGTTTGCAGATGTATATATGACCATATGGCAGGCATGACTAGATCGCCCACGATGTAGGCTCCGCCCATGATGTAGGCTCCACCCACAGTGTGGTATCGATTTTTCCCCTGCCCACCACTGCCCTGACCTCCCTGTCCTGCACCCTAAGCTGATCATGGGGGTACTCAGAAAGAGCCTCCTCAATGAATGTGGCATTTTTGAACCACAATTGGGCATATGCTGGTAACAGCAACCTTGTGTTACCGTCTAATCTTTTTCACACTAGGTCAGGTGAAGGGAACTGCAGAATGAACTCACCAAAAGGTGCCTTTATTTTGGCAGTTTCACGTCTGGCCTAGACACGGAAAAAGAAGCTGCCACCCAACTGCACTAATTCCATTCACAAATGATACCTCATATATATTTGCAAAGCAAATATATCCAGTGTAATGTGTAATCTATTCAGTGCAATGTGTGTGGTCAAATGTTCCATGCTAAGATCGGTTTATTGAGTCACCAGAGACACATCCATCAACTAAGAAAATGACTTGCAGGAAAAATGTTTGCTCAGATATGAGTAGCAGCCAACGATGATTTGCAAAGCAGAAGAATATTAATAACTCTTGAACATGAAATTTTGTGCTCCATCGCAACATTCTATAAACGGCAATGTCTTGTAAGATGAATTTTAAAAATATTAAGAAATTTGTCAGATTTATCATAGTTACATTTGTCTCAGACCAACCAGATGGATTGGACTACTGTTTCCATTATACAGCTTTGTTGGCTAGGAGCAATGGAAGAATATCAAGATGTGGAAGGCTGCCCTAAACTTTGCCATAGGCATTATGAGTCGGTCCTACCGAGCAGGGCGGTATAGAAATCGAAATATAATAATAATAATAATAATAATAATAATAATAATAATAATAATAATAATAATAATAATAATAATAATAATAATAATAATAATAATAATAATAATAATCACCATCATCACCATCATCACCATCATCACCATCACCATCATATCACTAAGGGCTAAGGCTATTATAATTATAATAATAATTTCGTGTCAGAAAATATTCTGGGTTATTAAAAATTATTCTGCTTTCATTAAAGGAGGCTATGATCCTCCTTTAATGAAAGAAACAGTCGCCATCCACCTCTCATCTATTGCCCTCCTACACGAGAATTACTCTAGCCTTAGTCCTCCGAGGACTCTATCAACAGTATATCCCTAGGAAAGAAAGGGAGAAGCGACTTTCTAGCCTCTCGTCGTATTCTATGGTTCGGGTTAAACCAAACAGAAGCCGGGGGGGGCAGGAGGAAACTTATTTCCGGAAATTTGCCTTGTGTAGGAACGGGGTATGAGAAACAGGGTATTTTCTCTCTCTCTCAAAATGCGACGCCCTTCCTTCGCCCCAGTCCGTTTCCTCCCTCCGTTTACAAAAGTGCTGCTTGAAAGAGAAAAGGTGGTCCCGCCCTGTAGTCCGTCAGGTGCAGCGCTGACCCTGTCAGGAGCCGCGAGTCCCCAGGTTTTTTTTTTAAAGGGACCGCAGGGCATCCCTCGCTTTCCCCGCTTGCGGGGGGGGGGGGAACAGCCCGAGGTTACACGCACCGGGAAAGGGGTGGAATTGGAGCAGGAGGAGACACAAAGAGCGAAGGGTGGCTGCGAGGGAGGCTCGTAACTACTTGTGTACACACCGCCCAGAGTCCATTGGATAAGGCGGTATATAAATCTATTAATTAAATTCACAGAGGCGGAGGCGGGATTCGAGCTCGCGGTCCTTGGGGAGGAGCGGGGCGGGGTGCCCTGGCGGGTCTTGCACGGTTTCAGTTTTGCCTTGGGCATTTCGGGCCGGGCAGGACAGGCAGAGAAGCTCCGCAGTCCGACACCTGGGAGGAGGAGGATGACGGAAGAAAACGTGTTCCTCTTCGTCCCCAACCTCATCGGTACGTGTTGGGGGGTGTGAGGAGGGGGTTTCTGATGGGGGGGTGGGGAGGAGGAGGAGGGGGCTGCGACGATGCAAGCTATCCTAAGTTAATTGCAAAGGGATCCTTCCTGTGGAGCAGGGGTGCCCAAACTACGTCCTGGGGGCCTGACGCTAATTTATCTGGCCCGCACTGCCCTTGTCGCTCCCGGAAGTGGAAGTAATACGAGCCATAGTTTGGGCAGCCCTGGTTTAACCAGAGAAAGATGGCAGCCTAAAAATTCTATCTCTTCCTGTTGGGTTTACCAGAGTTGGGTTTACCTAATTGGGGCAGGATAACAAATTGGGACAAAATCAATAAAAATAAATAAATAAAACATATCTGTTGCAAAACATTGCAGGGCACGTTTTACTTCCGCTTCTGGTGGGAGGAACCACGTGACCGGCCCGCTGAACGACGTGACTGGCCCACGGCCCCAAATGTTTGGTCATCCCTGCCGTAGAGCATCATAGAGGCTTAATTCGGGAGTACGAATGCCTGGTGATGCAAAGATTCCTGGAATCTCATTGTGGGCGATGCTTTCGTGGGATGGTCCTTAGGGATGAGAGGCTACAGTGCATTTCTACAAACAGATTCTGAGGGGGAAAGAGAAGGATGGAGACACTGGCGTAGCGTGGGAGGGGGTGTGGCACGCCCTGGGTGGCACTTTGCGGGTGGTGGCGGTAACATTTCACAGGAAATGGGCTGCCACCGCCCCGGACTTCCTGGCAGCTGGGGCAAGGAGTCCGCCACGGGGATGGACACCGGGACCCTCCGCCACTTCAGGCACCCTGGGCTGGAGGGCGTGGGCCCGACAGCATGGTGGGGACCAGGGGGCGCTTTTTCCTCTTCCTCTGCCTTCATCATCCTCTTCTTCAGGCTTCCTCTTCCTCACAGCCAGCTCGTAGCACCAGGTGGTGCTGTGCAGTGCCCGGGGCCGCCCTTGGTCCCAGGTCGAGACCCAGAGGCTGAGGTGGTGCGGCGCAAAGGCAGAAAACAGCCCACTGTCAGCGTCCCAGGCACACAGCTCCCCCCAACTCTGAGTCCGGGGGTGACAGCTCATTCACCTTCAGCGGTGGCAGTGTTCAGGAGGGCAGAAAGTGAGGCCAGTGGTCATTGTGGACCAGCACCCGCACCCGGAGCAGCGCCAATCAGGCCGAGGACCACCCCCCGCAAGGCCTGGCCAGCGCTGCTCTGGGTGCGGGTGCTGGGCCACAACGACCACCAGCCTCACTTCCTGCCCTCCTGGGCACTGCTGCCGCTGAAGGTGGACAAGCTGCCACCACTGGGTTTGGAGGTGGGGCAGCTGTGTGCCTGGAACACCAACAGTGGGCTTTTTGCTGGGCTTGCGCCACACCGCCTCAGCCTCTGGGCCCTGTGCAGCACTGCCTAGCATCACAAGCTGGCCGTGAGGAAGAGGAGGACGAAGGCGGAGGTGGAGGAAAAAGCGCCCCCTGGTCCCCACCGAGGTAACATTTTCGTCTCGATTTGAGTGCCTAGATTATGTCCCAGGCGGCTGAAACCCGCCCCACTCTACTGGGTGGAGAGTAATACCAACCCCACTTATATACTTAGTACACTCCCTGGGAGGACCACAAATTAATTAGCATCTTGCTCTCAACATGCTGGCTACTCATTTTACCGGCCGCAGCTTCAAAGGGGTAGCCATTTTGTCTCTTGAATGCCCTTAGAAGGGGTGGGGGCAGGGCCACATGAAATGGCGCCACAGGCCAGACCTGGCTTGCAGGGCTTAGGTTGAGAATCCCTAGATTAAAGTGTGGTCTTCGGTGTGATCTTCAACCTAGGCCACTCTTTTATTTTTTACTCTATAGTACTCTTCACTCTTTCTACATCCATTATTTTGCAGTATTCTTCCATCCTGTCCGTTTTCTCCTGTTCTGCTGCCTTTGTAAATGAAAATGCTGCAGCAAAAGTTAGCGAAACCAAAACTAGAAATGCTCCTTTCAGAGCTGACGGCTAGTCCTGGACCTTTAGTTACCTAAATAACCTCAGTCCCTACATCCCACACTGTCAACATGCACAGAATCTCAAATCAGGTGATTGGTTTTGGCAACTGAAGAAAAAGAAGGTTCCACCAATACACCTCTTCTTCCTTGGCAAAAAAAAGTACACGAATACCAAAGCAGATAAGGAACAATCTGCTATTCTGTTCTGCTGGATTTGGATCACTTTGCTTTATGGCACGCCCTAGACATATCTTGTTGCAGGACCCGCCATTTGCTTTTTTTGCGGGAGTTTTATATATCAGGGAACAAGAGGCTGTCTCTAAAATCTGGGAATTTGCTACTTCTCTTTAGCATCCTTGTAGCAGAAGGAAGTGTCATAGCCATGATGGCGAACCTTGGCATTCCAGGCGTTCTTGGAGTTCAATTCCCAGAAGCCCAAGTCTCTGTGAATCCACATGAATGGGTTTACTGTGCATACACATAGTTTACTGCACATACACCTGGAGTACTAAGGTATGCCATCACTGTGTTATAGATATCTAGCATAGATACACTTGCTGAGAGAACTGGAGAGTTAAAGTTGTGAACGCTATATTGAAAATCATTGTTAAGGGGGACTAGAGCTCCCAGAACTATCCAGGAAATATAGCAAGCAACTCTTTCATCTGAGGAGTTCTGGGATTTGTAGTTCTAAAGTTCCTATTCCAACCTCTAGCCTTGAGCAACTTTGGAGGGGAATGATTCAAGGATAATACCATTTTTCTTTCCTTCACAGGTTATGCCCGCATAATCTTTGCTTTTATTGCTTTCTATTTTATGCCAACCTCCCATGTGGTGGCATCATTTTTTTACCTACTTAGCGGTTTCCTTGATGCCTTTGATGGTTATGCAGCCCGGGCTCTTAACCAGGGTAAGCTCCTTCCATTTTGCATTGCCAGGGGGAAGGCCGGGCCAGGCAGGGGGGATCTCTTTCCCTTGTGTTGAATGTGTCTTCCCAAAATAGTTATGATAGGCTAGCCCCTCTGTAACTATCATGGCTTTTCTCCCTGGTATCCTGAGATTTGTAGTTTGATTAAGTTAGCTCCATCCATCCAAAAGGTTTTCTCTACTTGGGACCAACAGTGGGATTTATGCTACTGAGGTTTCTAAATTCCTTGTCAAGGATTAATGTCCCAAACTCTTTCTGTTTTTCTATTTTGAGGATGATTGAACAAAATATGTCTCGTTTCTTCAACATACCTGGATAGCACATCTTGGAAAAGTTCCTTTTTTTGTGCTGTGATTCCCAGAATCATATGTTGGGTAGGGAATTTTGAACATCACCATACAAAAAATTACTTTTAAGCTGTGATCTCGGGACCCACCACCAGACAGACTTTATGTCTGAAGAACCTGAGAGACTGGTGTGGAATCTCCTTGGAAGAACTGTTCCAAGAAGTTAAGAACAGGAAAACTATCACCATGATGATAGCCAATATCTGGAACGGATACGGCATCCGAAGAAGAAGTTTGGAAGGGGCTGGTGCTCCTGTGATTTTTTCACTAGAACATCCCTTGAAGAATCATTTCTTCCCCATCCAATTATGTACCTCCCACTCCCTATATTTTTACACTTGCTTTAAAACATGCACTTACCATCCCATTCTCTTCCTGATGTATGATTTCTGTCCTAGGCACTCGCTTTGGCGCCATGCTGGACATGTTGACCGACCGTTGTGCTACTATGTGCCTGTTGGTAAACCTAGCTATGCTGTATCCTGAATATGCCCTCTTGTTCCAACTCAGCATGACCCTTGATGTGGCTTCCCATTGGCTTCATCTACACAGGTATCAGCTGGGGTAAAGGAGGAGATGGATAGAAGCTGTGTTAGATTCAATACGGTTATCTTCTGGATAGAGCTACATAGGGTTCTACTATAGAAATGAGCTATGAATTGGTAATTTCCTGGAATTTTATCTCATCCAAACCAAAATATCAGACAGCATTAGGCAAACTTCTCTGTCTTAGCCTCAGTCAACCCATCTGCAGTATGGAGATAAAAACATTGCTCTACCTTAGGACATTATAAAAGTTAAAATGAGTTGATATAGTGTATATGACATGCCTTAAGGTGTTAAAAGTGTTTAAAAATTTATTTTAATATTGCTTTTGTCTCTTGTTATGAAAACGTGGTTGTCAAGAAGAAAAGCTGTAAATTTTATTTTTCTTTTGAAAAGTTAATGTTTTTGAAAGCAGGCACTATTTTTATGTGTGTATGGTGTGAGAAACCTGTTAAAGACAGCATAATGTTTCACTCTTCATTGGAAGATAGGAGGGAAACTGGTGAATGTTCTAAACTCCTCATTTGAATGTTCTCCTTCTGCTTTTGCCAGCACCACAGTGAAAGGTGGTGAGAGCCACAAGAGCATTGACTTATCAGGGAACAGGATTCTGCGAATGTATTACAGCTCCCGGGTGAGTAATGTGTGTTTAAAGTCCTTCTCTGAATTCTTTCTATTGTGGTTTTCCAATCTTCCAGCATCCTAACCTTAGACATAATCCCTTACTCTTTCCTTTGTAGCAAGGTGCTGTCTTGCTCATTCTTACACCACCATGATAGCCTACAAACACTGCCCTGTCTGATTTCCTCTGGGCTTTTTCTCCCACTTCTCCAAATCAGATGCAATTAGAGTGTAATCCCCACTTCCCAGTTTTCATTAAGAAATATGCAGCAATGCTCATGAGTGTATGAATCACTTTTAAAATGTTCATGGCAAAGGGGAGGCCCTTAGCCACTCCCGCCCTGCACCAGACCAGCGGAGGAAACAGGACTCAGCTGAGGAGTCCGGGACTGATAAAGGAGGACTTCAGCCGGGAGCGCCTGGACTGTTCCACCTGTCAGCAGTCCCGAACCCTGCCCCCCACGCCGGGCTTCAAAGGGCTGTTGTGGCGGGATGCACCGCTGCCTTTGAACTCTGGCCCACCCGGGCGAAGAGGGCTTCAGCCAGGAGTGCCTGGATTGTTCCACCTGCCAGCACTCCCGAGCCCCGCCCCCATGTCAGGCTGCAGAAGGCCGTTGTGGTGGGATGTGTCCCCACCGCCTTTGGACTTCGGCCCGGCAGAGTGAGGAAGACTATGGCCAGGAGTGCCTGGACTGTCCCGTCTGCCCGTGCTCCCAAGCCCCGTCCCCATGCCAGGTTTCAAAGGGCCGTTACGGCGAGAGGCTGCCACGGCTTTTTGGAGCCTGCTTGTGGCCTGGGTGAGAGGCCTGATATTGTTGGATCATGTATTGTTATATTGTATTATTATATATTGAGATTATACTGTGTATATGTAATGGTAATTGTACTTTTTGTAACTGTTTTGTGGTGTAGTTTTTGTTCTATTGCATTACTGTATTATATTGTTATATTATTGTATTATACTGTATTACTTTTGATTATGTTATATGTATGGATTCTGTGAACTGCCCTGAGTCAGTTTCACCGAGTAGGGCGGTATTTAAATCGAATAAATAATAATAAATAATTATTATTATTCTATCAATTTTCATTTAATCCCCCTCTTCCCAAATTGGACCGGATGGACAGACTGTTTTGGATTTCTGATTCACAGTATAATAATAATTTTGTGTCAGAAATTATTCTGGGTTGAAAAGATTTTTGCTGGAGAATCTCTGCTCAGGATGCCCAAATGAGGTTCCTTTTATGTCCCCAAGATCTTTTCCCACCCAAGTGGTCTCAATTTATCTGCTTGCAATTTCTTGCTTTTGAACTGCTAGGTTGACAGGTGCTGGGACAGAGACAGGCACTCAAACTGTTATGCAGTACCCGGGTCTCAAACTGCTGACTTGCCAACCTTGCAGCTGACAAGGTGATCTTCTTAACCATTGAGCCACCACAGCATCAGATTGACAGAAATACTGTTCTTTTCCGGTTAGAATTGAGCACCAGTTTGGTGTTGACATTATAGGGACTGCAGTGGCTTAGTGGTTAAGACTCTGAACTTGACAACTGGAAGGTTAGCAAGTCAGCAGTTCAAGACCCGAGTGCTGCATAATGGAGTGAGCGCTGCCATCTGTCCCAGTTCCTGTCAACCTAGCAATTTGAAAGCAAGAAATTGCAAGTAGATAAATAGGTACTGTTTCAGTGGAAAGGTAACAGTGTTCTGTGTGGTCCGGTGTCTAGTCATGCCTGCCATATGACCATGGAAATGTCTGCTAATGCAGACAGCACTGGCTCTTTGGCTCTAAATAGAGCTGAGCACCACCACCTAGAGTTGGATACAACTGGCTTTCGAGCAAGGGAGACCTTTACCTTTAGTGTTGGTATTAGCCTTTAAAGGTCTTAATGATCTGCGCTGAGGATAATTTAAGGGTTGTTTCATCTCGTATGAATGTTGCTGCATGCTTTGTATAACGAAATTTCCTATGGGGAAAGTTGTATAATGAAAATCTCCATAAGAATGCATTGAAAATCACCCGGACCTCAGGGGAAAAAACCCTGGGAGAAATGTTGCTTCGTATAACGAAAATTTTCACCATACGAAGCAACCGTTTCCTTCAAATTCCTTTAGTTATATGAGTTTTTTGTTCTAAGAGCCCTTTGTTATATAGGGTTTTACTGTACTCTTTTTCCATAACTAGTGAGGGAAGACTGGCTTTTCATACAACAGCACCAGAAGCCCACAACCAGTTTGGCTACCAGCCACATTTCCCATCTCTGGGAGTAACTGAATGCTGCTTTTATTAACTTTTTCTTTTAACATGATGTTACAATTCTGTACAGTATGCTTGTTTTAATCAACCAACAATAAAACGTAACTGAGAGAATGAATATGTACATACTGGGGCTGAGTCTATTACCCTGAAAAGTTTCTTTCTGCTGTCTTTTCCTCAGCTTGTATTGCCTGACGTTATTTGTCTTCTTTCCTTCTCTCCATTCAGGTTATACTGTTCACAATGTGTGCTGGCAACGAACTCTTCTACTGTATTCTGTACTTGCAATGTTTTGGTGAAGGACCACAAAGTGAGTATGTAGATCTAGAACAGTGGTGGCGAACCTATGGCACACATGCTAGAGAGACAGCATTCAAAGCCATTTCTGTAGGCACGCACACTGTTGCCCTAGCACAGAGTTTGCTCTGCCTAGTAGCCCAATGGGAGTGCTTCCTTCCTCCCCCAGCACAGAGTTTGCCCCACCCCTCTGCCCAGCAGGCCAACTGGAGCACTTCCTCCTGCCCACAGCATAGAGGTCACTTGGCCCAGCAGCCCAATGGGAGTGCTTCCTCCCTTCCCCAAATCAGAGTTTACCACGCCCCTCTGTTTGAGTACTTGGTCTCTAAAAGGTTTGCCATCACTCATCAAGAACAATTATGGGTAGGTAGTTTGGAAATGCAGGGGCACAGTTGATTACCCCCTCCATCCCACCCTCTTTCTCTGTGTTTCCTTTTTTACCTTCCAGTCCTTCCAGGATCCATCAGCCTCTACCACCTGATTCTGTGGGTTTCCACTCCCATTGCTATCCTCAAGAGTCTCATCAGCCTAATCCACTTGGTGTCTGCTGCATACAATATGGCCGCTTTGGATACTGCTGAACGTGCCAAAAGGAAGTAGTACAATGGTACCTCGGTTAACGTAATTAATGCATTTTCCAGGAGATTTCTTACAGCAAAACTTACTGTAACCAAAATGCGGTTTCCCATAGGAATGCATTGGAAACCAATTAATCAATTCCAGAGCTCAGAAATAAGTGGGGGGTAAATCTTTTTTTCTGTTCAAAACTCTTTGGAAAGCACTTTGGAATTTTTTGCCACTTTATAGAGAGATTTGAAGAGATAAAAGACCCCCCCCCCTTATTTCTAAACTCTGGAATTGGTTTTCAATGCATTTCCAGCATTTCCAACCGCAGTCTCTAGTGGCCAGCTCTGGTAACTCATCACCAACAATCAGCTGTTAGTTTCCCCACCACCCTGGAAGTGCTGAACACTGCTCTTCAGCTGCCAAAACGCAACAAAGAAGTAGCAAAAAATTCCAGAAGCAGAGCAGAAATGCTCCAAATCCCCTCCTGTCACCATGGAAAGTGGTGGAAGCTTCATTGTGTGAAATAAATCCTTAAACCAAGCCACTATTTTCTCTGGATTTCATTTCGCACACTGATTGTTACGTTAACTGAGACACTCCAAGGTTCCAATGTATTTCAAGGCTGTATGGAATAACTCGGGGCATCACTTCCTTTGCTCTCCTGGTGGAACTAGTTATCTGTTCTCTGCATGATGGAATGGGGTAGCGCTTCCAATTAGCCACTCCAGTTGTGCAGTTCTTGCTTGATGTGATGCCTCTGCCTTCCCATGATAAGTTTGTGGTGTGTGGGAGATGATGAACTGCATCTTGTTCTTCGAGTCTTCCTCCTTCACTCCCAAATAATGGTTAACACTGTACAGGAAAGAATGGGCTAATGAGGAGGAATTTGCCTCAGATTGGATTGGGGGAAAAAGGGGGGATGGGGGTTTGAGGCCTGCCATTTTGAAAAACAACTTAATAGGATGCCACTGGGTTTTGTTGAAGTCTCTACATCATCCTGCTGGTATTATTTTTGGGGAAACAGATTCAGGTCCGAGAGGAGTCTTGTTTAGTCCTGTCCTGGCTCTCTCTGCCCCCAAATATCACAGTCATTATCAGAATGGCATGTATATATCTGGGCCTGGGCAGGGAGTGGATTAGTCATTTACTTTTGTCCACACTAGTACATGTTTTAAATATTGAATATCTGACATTCTTATGAAGTAGCCTTATAAGGGCCTGAGATCCCAATACCCACTACCCAGTGTGTACATTATTCCTCTGGAATTCTCTCTGGTTGTTCAATTTAACCTTTGTGTCTCTAGTTGTCCTGGCAGAAGTGCTTGAGATGTATAGATTGGCCATACAGAAACAGGTGCAGATATTTAGGAATTCTGTTTGTCAGATGTCCTTTTCTGCAAGAGCACCATGCTTTCAGCATGTCTATATTATTTCCTCTTCAGCCACCAAATGTTTTTCCAGTGCAGAAAACTGTAGCAATGGGCTTTATTCCTGTGGAGTGTCTTCTTACATAGCATTCGTATAAATCTGCACACAATTCCAGCTTGACCATAGTTGCAATCTACTTTTCTCAATCATGCATTTATAACAGGGGTTCTCAACCTATGGCCGGTGGGCATGATCTGGCCTGTAGTGCCAAATAATCCAGCCCTCGCCCTTGCTCCAGCCACCGCCACCACCACCAGAATCAGCTGCGGACTCATTTACGGCCATTGTAGACACATTTACAATGGCCGTAAATGAGTCCTTCGCCTTCATAAATGTGTTTACTACAGCTGTAAATGGCGTGGGAGACAACCAGTCCAGCCCCCTCAACTATTTGAGGGAGCATGACCCGGGCCCTGACTTGAAAAGGTTGAGAACCCCTGATTTATACCTTTGGAGTTCAATAGAACCCCAATGGGAGATAAATGGCAACCAGCTTCAGCATCCATCCTGTCTATCTTCCTTTAAGTAGAAAGTTTGCCTTCTATGAAACTCACTGGAGGGCAGAAATAGATTTTCCTACCAGACCTTGAGCACTGAGTACCTTGAGATAATTGAGAACCCTGTCTTCCACACCATCCACAATCATTGGCACATGTACACAATTTGCCACATTGCTGCATTGTTCTGCCTTCTTCACACAACCCTTTGTCAATAATGGCTAAGCTTACAGTGTCATAGATTTGCCTGTTCTGTAGGGTTAGACTTGCCTATTCTTTAGGGTTTCAGCTTCTCACCTGCCCACAAAAGCCAGCTCCTCACGTCCAGGATACAGCTTGAGGTTGTTAGGGTAGAAGAGACAGAAGAAGAAGACGATGGTAGAGCCTCATGGGATCTGGCAGCCATATTAGAAAGACTGGTGAAGTGGCATTTCTAACTTGGTGGCTGTACTGAATTGAAGGGACCAGTTCTAAATAACAGGTGTTACTCCTTTTGTCTTTATATGATAAGCTAAATCAGGGGTTCCCAACCTTTTCAAGCCAGGGACCAGGTCACGCTCTCTCAGTCAGCTTCAAGGGCTGGATGGCCATTTTGACCTGCCTGCATGATGGGGGTGATGGGGTGGTGGTGGTGGCCATTTTATCCCAACAGCTTCAAAGGGGTGGCCATTTTGTTTCTCAAATGCCGCTGGAGGGGTGGGGGGCCACATGAAATTGTGCCATGGGCTGGATCAGGCCCACGGACCTTAGGTTGGGAACCCTTGAGCTAAACTATATTACCTTGCTTTGTACTGTGCTGAAAAGGGTGGGGAGACCTACGCTGAGGAAATAATGATTCCTGTTTGCTTCTTTGGGTTCTCCCTCCCTGTCTTTTGCACAAAGGGGACTGACTGACCATAGCTTGCCAGGCCTTCCCACTATTATTGCCACACCTTGAAACCTTCCCCATCCCTGCAACCCACTGTATGTAATTTTTACATATGCTTTTACAGGCTATGTTTTGGGTGCAACATGAGCTCTGTCTCCCTCCCTCAATAGAGTGAGTGAGGGTTGCTTTAATAAAGACCATCTGTGTGACCATCTGATCCTGTGTCTTAATTTGGCTGCCTCTGAGGTAATGGTTTATATAAGGAACTTGAAGAAAACCTAAGTTGCGGGTGGATGTTGTTCAACCACAATTCTCCGCTCAGAATTTAACTGTATTCTGGAAATAGTCAAGGCTGACAATATGATAAAGGGTGGGGGAGGCATCTTGGTTCTCTATCTCATAGAAGAGCAGAATCTAAGCTTGTGATATCTGACAAGGGGAGGTGTTTCTGATTTTCTTTTGTTGCATGTTTGAAAGATATACAGTAAAACCTCATATAACACTAAAGCCTGGTTCCACAAGTCTTCGTGTTATATGATTTTTCGTGTTATCTGATCCTCTATGGGATCCATAGAGATACATTGTAACTACACAGGCTTTCGCGGTTGTTATCTGAAGCATCCCATAGGATCTTAATGTTATCTGATGCAATTCTTCCCCCCAGATTCCTTGATGTTATGCGATTTTCGTGTTATTCGATACTAATGTTATATGAGGTATTACTGTACTTTGAATCAAAGAATTTTGAGTCCAGGAATGTACTGTTGGTCTGCAGTATAACCCAACTACTGTATTGGCTATTTTAAATCTCTTTCCTCCCCCCCCCCCCAAAAAAAAAAAAAGAAACAAAAAAACCACACCACACATTCTCATTATTTTTTGTAATTGTCACTGAACACTAGAAATCCTTGTTAGTTTAGTTCATATCATTGAGAAGTATATTAATGGCCCCTAATATTCATTCTACCCACCATCTGATTTACTCATTGGAAGAAGGATGGAGAATTAATGACTTATAAGAGATTACCATCCAGCCACTAACTTCTCTTTCTGAAAACATTTTACTTCTTATCAGAGATAGAAGATAAAACAGGTTGTCTTCTCCCTTATTACCATGACCCTTTAAAAGCCACTGTATTTAAAAATTCACCTTCCTTCACCGCCACTCGTGAAAGATTTTGAAAACCCTGCTTTCTGGGGAGAAGTTCTGTATGAGAGAAGGAATTAAAAGAAGCGGTTCTGGTCAGGCTTGTTCACTGCTAGTATACAAAAATACTCCTGAATTAATTTCCCTGAATAAATTTGTCCATAAGGTCAAAAAGAGATTCTCAAACCCTGCAGAAGAAAGATTTAGGCCTAGTTGCTTTCCCCGTGGCAGTCTGTGATTCTGTAATCCAGGGGTTCTCAACCTATGGCTCATAGACCGGCCCCAGCCCACAGTACCATTTCATGTGGCCCAGGCCGCCAATGCCGGAAGTGGAACTGGATGCGGTTTACAGTGGGGGAAACTACCAGTCTGCCCCACTCAGCTGTCAGAGGGGGTGTGGTCCAGGCCACTACTTAAAAAGGTTAAGAACCCCTAATCAGTTTCTCATAGTTGAAAACTGGATGTGAAAACTCCTTGCCATATAATTTGCATATAATTTGAAGAGTGTTTCTGGGCCATGCTTCTTCAGAATACGGGCAATAAATTAGTAACTACTAACTAAACAGCTAGATGATAATGAGTTGAATTCAAATTTAACCACCTTGCTACTAAAAATGCAGAAAGGGGTTTTAGTCACCTCCACTGTGTTCTCCTTGATCTACCTCTAAT
The DNA here is from genome assembly GCA_030440675.1 of Furcifer pardalis. NCBI lineage: Eukaryota > Metazoa > Chordata > Lepidosauria > Squamata > Chamaeleonidae > Furcifer > Furcifer pardalis. The sequence continues at coordinate 10,508,474 of CP126897.1, forward strand.
GAGCATAGACCCTAGAGTTCTTTTTACCTCATTGTTAGCAATCTGTTTAAACCAGTGGTGCCCAAACTAAGGCCTGGGGGCCGGGTGCGGCCCCTGATGCCAATTCATCTGGCCCACAAAGCCCTCATCGCTCCTGGAAGTGGAAGTAAAACGTGCCCGTCACGACGCGTTTTACTTCCGCTTCCAGGAGCGACAAGGCCTTCGTGAGCCAGATGAATTGGCATCGGGGGACACACCCGGGCCTTAGTGACCGGCTCCCTGAACCACATGATCGGCCCGCTGCCCAAAAAGTTTGGGCACCCCTGGTTTAAACAGTTAAGAGCAAAAGTTAGCTTTCTTTTGTAGGTAATCTTTTGGGCTGCTTGTTGGTTGTCCATGAGACCAGAGCCAAGGATAGGGGAGATCAGGACAGTGAGCTGGATTTTACCTATTCGTCTGCTGTTAAGCAGTTTTCTGAACTCTTGGGTAGCAATGTTATACTGAAATTAAACACATTCACACCTCCATATTATTTTGTAAGGGAACTTGATAAGGATTTTTGTAGATTTTTAAAAGAAGTGGATTAAGCAGTAGGGAGCAGTCCACCTCTGAAACAGATCTCGGATAAAATGAGATACGCTGTCCTCATGCACCTGAGTTTATTTACTCAATCCATGCATCAATACAAAAAAATTGTTGCAGTTTATAATTTCACCACATCCCATTTCCCTCCCACCCCACCATTTCTTTGTACAAATGGTTATCAAGATTTGTAACAGTTTGCAGCAATACCCACCCCCTCAAAATAAAACAATTCTGAATTCCACAAAAGAGTTTGATTGGTCCGTGTCTCAGAAAGACCCCCGCACTCTTCCATGTATCCTACAAAAATCATTTCAGTTGGCAAGAATAAATAATTATGGAAGAAACTGAAAAGAAAAATGCAAGAAAATAAAACAACAAATGGCATACAGTAAATAAATATGTGAATAAAAGCATTGACCAGTTTTGGCTTAATAGTGAGTATGTAATGAGCACCAGATAAGCAATAATGGACTATGCTTTGTTTTTGGAATAATGGCATGATTTAAATTTGTTTTCATAGCAACAAAATCCTTGTGCCTGCATTATTCTTGTAAGTAAGATGTGAAAAATTCTATTTCTAATAATAGAGGGACAAGAAGCCTAAGGCATTGATGATACTTCCTGGTTACTCCTCAACACTGTTGTATGTGAAGCCACAAACTAATGCTTAATAAAGTGAGAAACTAAGCTATATGTATCTCAGAAGTAGGGGTACAGGAAATAAAAAATAAAATCTCCCTCCTGTTTCCCCCTTAAAAGTATAACTCCCTTTAAAACTAAATAATAAAGCAAACGTTCTTCAGAATCCAAAATTTTACCCACCCCACATATGAAAACATCTATCAAGCATCATGACAAAGGTATAGCTTACATTGTTTATATCCATTAGCTGATACAGTAAGTGTAAATGTAAAACCCCTCTTCCATCGCAGCAAACCAGCTTCCAAACTGGCAACTGTACTCTATTAGGTCATTCTGTAGCTCTCCTTCCAAATTCTCATTTCCTCTTCTATCCACTCTCTCCCATTCCCCCAGTTCTGGTTGTTGTTTTTTAAAGCACATTTATTATGAGGCTAAAATTGAAGGCAACTTGTTCGGTTTTTAGAACTGGAGGAATGGGGCAAGTACAAAGTAGCTTTCAGACAGCCTCTCCCTCTGAAATGCATGGTGGATCACATTGGATCTTAAAATGCAAACCAACAGGTCATTTTTCCTAAGAGGATATGGGTTGGGGGATTGTACCCTCTCCTCCAAGGGAGCAAATGGTAAATTCATTTATTTAGAGGTCTACGTCCTTTAGCAATACCCGTATATACTTACTGTCTACTGATAACTCCAAAAGGATTCCTTACCTCTAAACTCCCTTTATAGTTGTATGTGAGATTTCAGATATCTCTCGATTCTCTTGGGACCATCTCACCATTTGTCTCCTTCATAGTAGTTCCTTGCCACTCTATCCCACTAGATTGAAACCCGATTCCCCTCCTGCAAGTTACTCTTCCAAACATCTCTTCCCTAAACCCATTTTAAGCCCATTTAAGCATCTCCACATTGAATCCCACACCATAATATACTCTCAATGTTCTGTCCCATTTCTTTCCCTCCCATCCCGCCATTTCCCCTCCCCAATTATGAGCATATAAAAACATGCAGATAGAATACTTGCATTTCAACATCAAAGTACATCAACCTGTCTCCACCATTCCTTTTTTTTCCAACCCCCAGAGATTAACTGTCTCCAGAAGGCAGGGGAGGGAGAGGGGGAAAACCCCTCTAAAATTGCCCTGTCTTCTACACTGGCTTTCCCTAGATTGGGCCCTCCCAGAGGTATTAGACTACAACTCCATATCACACAACATTATGGGAGTTGTAGTTCAATGTACCTGGGGGGCCCTATGATAAGGGAGGCTGTTTTATGTCTTGCAAGGGAAGTCAATTTCTTTTTTCTTTTTAAAAAAAATCCCCTTTGGAGGAATGGTCGAGAGAGGTTGTTAGAGGTTAATAATTCGTGCAGAAGGGATTAAGAAGGAAAGGGGTTAAAGGTCACCTCTCCCCCCAAATAAAGTTCTGTGTCCTCATCCCGAGCAGGGTTTTAGGTGAAGACAACAGATCGACCCCCATTCCTGTATCCCCACCCTATCTTTCCCCCCCACCTCCCCGCCCCTTTGTGTAACAGTCTGCGAAACAAAACAAAAATTAAAGTCACATTGTGCCGGGTGTAAATTCATGTCTGACACACGTAAGTATCTGCTGGTGCCCTTTCCCTGCCCCACCCCAATTGTTTCTGTCCATTAACCCACACGATAGTCCATGAGGCCCTTTAAAAATATTTGTTGTTGTTTGCCATGTTGTGTATGCTTGTGAGGAATATTCATCCATCAGTGAAGTTTCCTTCAACACTTCTGTACCAGCACATTTTTCTGCCTTTTAAAAAAAATCTGGTTACAATTTTTTTTCCATAACTTCGTGCTGTCGTCCTTTATTTCATTGAAAAAGATAATGCATTTCCAATGTATGTGTTCATCCCAGTTGAATAGTTTTCTGTTTCATTCTGGAGAAGATAATTCTTCTGATTTTTATCTAAGCATTGTGTGTCCATCCATCCATCCATCTCTTTCTCCACTCACTTTAATGGGCTGCTGTAGCCTTTGGTGTTTTCTTCAGCCAGTCATTCTGACTCTCTTTAAACCTGGCTTTCAACCTTCTGATTGCCTTGACTTACATTTATACCCAGCCATTAAGAGCAAGGCTTCATTCCTCTTATGTTCCATAATCCAGCACTTTCTCATTCTGTTCTCACCACTGAGTATATATTTTAACATCTTGGAAAAGCTGTGTGTTTGTAGGTGGTTTTTTTTTTTTTTTTTGAGACTACAGCTCGCAGAATCTCTTAGCCAACATGAAAAATCCTGAAGCTGTAGTCTCAAAATTCGTTTTTCCATGTAGATATGGTGACAACACACCATTTTTTATTTCACACCTTTTCCTCTTTGACACGCTCTTCTCATCATATATTTTGAGACTGGCTTTCTGACTCATGTGTCTTGGCACATGTTCATTGCCACATCTTGCTTCTTTGGACCCTGCTTTATTTCTGAGGCTTTAGTTTAGGGATGGGCAACATCTGGCCATACAGATGTGGGGCTACTTGTCCCTGTAATTGTCAATAGATATTAGCCTCCATCAATCCACACTATTCATTACATAGGCTGTGATGGCTCAGTGGTTAAGAAGCTCGCCTTGTTAGCTGGAAGGCTGATAAGTTGGCAGTTAATGACCCAGGTACTGCATGACAGAGTCAGCACCCATCTCTATCCCAGCTCTTGGGGAGATGAAAGGAGCCTCATTTGGGCGTTCCCTGACCGGAGTTTCTCCAGCAAAAATCCTTTCAACCCAGAATAATTTCTGACATGAAATTATTATTATTATTATTATTATTATTATTATTATTATTATTATTATTATTATTATTATTATTATTATTATTATTATTATTATTATTATTATTATTATTACTACTACTACTACTACATAGGCTAGGGCTGATAGGTCTTATGGTTGCACAACATTTGTACAGCCATACGTTGTTATATGGCATCAAGTCAGAATTGATTTACAGTAACCCTGATAGGATTTTCAAACTAAATGAAGCATTAAAGGAGTGGTTTTACCATTTCCACCCCACAGTGAGTCTCCATGGCTAGGCGGGGGTTTGAACCCAGCCCCCTGAGTCTTAGTCTGTCACTCTATCCATTACACCACATTGGTGTAGCTGTACAGTCATTCGTTACCCACCTCTAAATTATACCCTCAGAAATAAAGCAGAGGCCAAGAAAAGATCATGTGGTTATACATAGAACAAACCCATTGAAATCCATGGGGTCCATATGTATTTAATGGGATATATTAAAGGTCCATTGACTTTCAATCAATCTGTTCTAATTCTGGATTCAGCACTTTGTACAAAATTTTGTTGCTTAATGCAATCAATTACACTAGATTAGATCCATCGGACCAATAGAATTTGGTAAGTCAACATCTCCATGAATTCCACTGATTCTAATGGGCTTATTTTTTTATCTACTGTGCTAAAGTAAGCTGCAATTAGATTAGACCCATTTGAATTAATGGAACCTATGAAGGATATGTATCACCAAATCCCAATTGATTCAATGGGCCTACTTTAGTACAATTTACTAAACTAAGTAAAAGGATTTTGGTTGTAGCTTCCACAAAACAGCTTTTGTTCTATGTATCTTTATTATCTCCCCAAGTGCCTGTTCTACTTTCTATGGACACATCAGTGCTAAAACCAGGACTTGGGCAAATTTTCTTAATTGGATAATAGCTCCCAGAATTCTCCTAGCCAACATAGCTAGCGGCTGTGCTGGTCAAGGTATTATGGGGGTTGTCACCCAAAAAAGTTATTTTCAAAGTTTTGGCCAAATCTTAAAAATTAGGCCCATGACTCATAAATTGACACGAAGGAAGAACTGACATCAACAACATTCTAACAACCACCAGCACAATCTCTCTTCCTGGTATACTCTCTAGCTTCCTCTATTAGCTACCCTGCATTTTGTTCATGTGTCAGTATTTCAGCTACTACTTAATCCCTGCCTGGTATTTCCATTTTCTCTCAACTATGGTCAACCAAGATTCATATCAGCCAATAGCCAAGCTGACATTTTAGAGCTAGTATTTAGATTGACTTCAGTTTTTCTTCCTGTTGAAAACTTTGCTTTTCCTTCATCTGCAAAAGAATTCTGTCCTGGACAAAAGCTTCCAGCCACAATCTTATGACCATTTCTGGTCCCTTGGAAACAAAGGAAACATTTTGAACGATGTCTTCTTTACGTGTTTCCCCTCTTTGAACTGGATCCTGATGCTGTTCTGTTATCCTCTATTATCACTCCACTTTTCTCATATACAGCACAAGGTAGCAGTACCTCTTCCTGTGTGGCCATTTTTAATTCTGTGAGCATGATGTTTTGTTCTTCTGCCATTCTATTCACTTCACCTGTCTTTTCGCTTCCTCCTTTTTTGGTGGTTGTTCCCATATGTTAATATCATCTTTTGAAAAACAAAACAAAATCCTCTTCACCATTCTACTGGCCCATCCCCTTCTTTTCAGGGAATCGGGACTCTTTGGTCATTATTGTATTTTCTTCTTCATTGCATCTTCCATATTACCTACTTTCATGCTTCACATTCCACCAGTCCCATTTGCTATATTATTTTGTTCATTGCTCAAGTCTCTTGGTGTCAATTTTATCCCTTCCTTTGCCTAATAACATAACATTCCATTGTCATTCCTTTTCCAATTGACTGGGTGGAGGATAGATTTGGTTCTCTTGTCCTCCTTTCACAGCGCTGAGATGTATGCAAACAAGTCTAAGTTGGCTACTCTACTGTACCATCTGATTTCCTGATGCATAGCAATTCAATACAAACTCCCAACCCACCAGCTTCTAAACCAATCAATGGCACAAGTCCCCAATCCATCTCATCCTTGTTTGTTGTTGTTGTTTTGTAAACATGACAGATAAGAGCAAGAGATCTAAGAAGTGTTTTTCTCTCTTCCTGTGCTGGTTCTGTTCCTTTCTTTCCAGCAAACATGTAAACATGCTCTCCACCTTCTCCATAGAAGATGATGGAAAGAGCTTTTCCTCTGGTCGCTTCTTGTAAACATGGAGTATCGAAAGAGTTTTATTTGCTGTTGAAATTTGGCAGTGGATGGAAGATGGACTTGATGGGTCATTGATTGAATAGATGACTGGATGGAAAGAAAAGGAGAGAGAGAGAGAGAGAAAGGCAGGGAGGGAGTGGGTGCTTATTTTCTGCCCTCCATCTGCTCTTCTGATTATTCGGATGACTAATATTTCAGGAAGGGCAAGACAAAATTTTGTATCTCTCAGTTTCACACACTTGTGCGCCCTCTCTACTATTCTTGGTTTCTGTCTCTCACTCTCTCTCTGCTGTCTCCATCTTTGTGCTCCTGTTTTGCATGGTTTTGGGGCTGATGGGGAGGTGTGGGATGGGATGGAAAGAAGATATTGTAGTCATGCTGGCTCCCAGCTCCCAAGGTGGACATTTCGGTGCTAGGGAGGAAATGGCAGCCAAGTGCTGTCCTCACTGGAACGCTGGGGAAGGAGAGAAATGGAGGGGCAGAGGAAGAAGGGCAAAGAGGTTGACAGGAGAAGGAACGTGAACATAGGGAGCAAAAGGGAAGGAGAAGAAGAACATTTTACTCTCTGGAAAATAAAAAGATGAGGAGGAATTTTTCACACATGCCCCAATTCAACCTCCCCACAGTTGACATCCACTGGAATCTGGAGCATGTGGGACCAGGTCATTAAAGAAAGACAAGATGGAGGCTGATGACACAACATGAGGAAAGGGAAGGTAAAGTTCTCTTCCCCATTTTGCCTACTTCAGCCTAAAATTAATGATGGCGGTAGGAAGAAGGAAGGAGAAAACTACTCTGGGGAGATGTTGCTCATTGTGGAGACAGCCTATTATACAGAACTAGGTTCACATTTATTAAGACTGAAAGTTGTAACCAACCTAATTACAAAAAGCATATTTGCATTGTAAGTGGCAACTATGGTGAGGGTGAAGGTACCCATTAGCTATTGGGGGGGGGAGGGGGGATGAAAATGAAATATTTAGCAAAAGAAATAAAATTTAACTAGTCCACGTGGGCTGTATCTTGCCCAGAGGGTCAATAGGAAGAAAATGAAGGAGTTTTGGATATAAAGCTGGTTTATTTAAAGAAGGAAAGGCTCTTGTCTCACAGTTCAAATTACAGCATTTTTCAGAGAGAGTGAAGTAGCTGTGTAAGTAAGTCTCGGCATGCTGGCAAAAAGAGGAGAAAGGAAGAAAAAAGATGAGAGAACAAAAAGACAAAATATTGTGGCATGTTTAAGATTAATGGATGTATTTCACCATGAGCTTCTACTGATCAAAATCCACTTCTTTAGACGTTGTTCCTTTGAAGAAGTGGATTTTAAGCTACTAAAGCTTACACTGAAATAAATCCATTAGTCTTTGAAGTGCCATAATATTTTGACTTCTCTTGTTTCCTTTTGTTTTTATTTCTCCCTTTGATTTTTCTCAACTTCAGTTTCTAGTCATTCTGATTTGATAGTCTGAACGTCTAAAAAGGCACCAAATAATTTTCTTCAGCTATATAGTGGTACAGTACTTCTAAGTGATAACAGAGATGGTTTTAGGATTTAAAGAATCTTGTGATTCCTTAAAGATTAACAGGTTTTGTAAACTGGTAGAATGCAGCCCATTCTCATGAGATGCATCTGATCTTAAATGACAACTGATTTTCTTTATGAGGGCATAAGATTTTTTTTCTTGTTTTCACTTTTTTGCAACCATTGTCTCACAGTCCTCAGCTCATTATCAAAACTATGGAGTGGTCAGTCATAAATCCAGATAAATCGGTTGACTCCTGTATTTGTTCCATGCCCTGATGCAGATACCTGTACTGTACCTGAAGCAACAGATAACAGTGAATCCTATTATTTTACATTGCAAACAGTGTCCCCTAATGACCAGCTCTAGTAATGCACTACTGAAATATGTATTTCAAGGTTTTTAAAACTGAATATTTTTGGACCTGCGAATAGCTGAAGCTGTGGCTACAGAACCCACAGCTATTTTATTTTATTTTAATTATTGTATTTTATTTTAATAATTTAATTTAATATTTACATTTATATGGCGGTGGTCTGTATAATCAGATTGAATGTATGCAAATGAGCTATAGCAATTTATTTTTCCTCAACATAACTATGTTTACCTCTCAGAGCTGTACACCCCATCATATTTTGTACTGATGTATAGGCTTTCCTCTGACTGCACAAATTTAATTGTTAATTTTACCATTCTAAAGGAAAAAGAGTGGGAAATATTCCAGATTGACAGTAAAAAAATGCAGTAATAAATAAATAACCTAAAAACAACTCCCCAAGATTCAGTTCTTCCTGTATCCTGAGTAAGGAGCATGGGACAAAAATATTTAAGAGAAAAGAAGAATTTGATAGTCTCATCCAGTTCTGGTTACATGGATACTCACCTCCAAAGTGGATGGCAAAAGAAGCCACAATTATGAGCATGCCGCCAACCAATGCGACGACACTCAGCATTTTCGCTACCTGTCCCAGACGCCGTGCTCCATCAATGTCTCCTTGCTGGAAGCTATTACGGGACTAACAAGGAGGCAAAACGAAAAAGGATTAGGTAGCATCAGGAAAACTGTCCAATAAATGATTTTATTTGTCACTTTTGTTCATCATTTTATACCTCAACTTGTTACCTTTTTCGAATTACTGTCTACAGCAAGGGTTCCCAACCTATGACGTCCATGACACCATTCCAATCATCCCATCACTATCTCCCCCACACCCGGAAGTAGAAGCGGGCCCATTTCCACTAGACGTAAACACACCCTCGCATGCACAAACGCACCCGTGGATGACATAAATGCACCCGCTTCCACTTCCAGGGATGTGGTCCAGCCCATTCAGCTGTTCCAGGGGGGCATGGTCAGGCCCGTGGCACAAAAAGGTTGGTCACTCCCAGGTACAATGGTAGATGGATTATTGACCAGGCCTAGTTTAAGACAGCTGTATTTGTTCAAATGATTGAAATGTGTATGATTTCCAAAATTGCTTAAATTGCTTTCTTTTGGTTACTGGGCTTTTTAATAGATGTTTTATCTATCTATCTATCTATCTATCTATCCAGGAATAAGCCCACACATTCCATGGCTAAATCTTAGCTTTTATGTGATATGCTGGTAGTAAAGATCTCCCTTGCTAGAAAGCCATTTGTGTCCAACTGTAGGGGGTGGTGCTCATTTCAATTTATAGCCAAAGAGCCAGTGCTGTCTGCATCTGCAGATGTTTCTCATGGTCATGTAGCAGGCATGACTAGATGCCGTAGCACATGGAATGCTGTTACCTTTCCTGTCAAAGCGGTACCTAATTATCTACTTGCAATTTCTTGCTTTTGAATAACTGGCTTGGCAATAGCTGGAACAAACAATGGGTGCTCAGTCTGACATGCAGCAATCAGGTATCAAACTGCTGATCTGCTGACCTTTTGGTCATCAAGCTCAGCATCTTAACCACTACTAATCCACCCAAGATATGCTGGTAGAGTGTCCTAATTTGAAGAAAGTTGGTCTTTATTTGAAGGGCAATCCACGTCTGGTGTTATACTTTCCAGAATGAGGACATTTTACATTTTTTGAATGAAAACTTGCAGAATCCCCCAGCTAGCATGGATTCTGGCTTGTATGATCCCCAAAAGTAGTTTTCCCAAGCTGTAGCTAATCTGCACTTACCATGACAGAGTAAACAAAGGCGACAATGTTGATGGGCCAGATTGGACAGAAGCAAGAAAGGGCAGCAATGAATATATAGTCCCTGGGTTTTGCCCCAGCCTCCCCACCTGCCGACCCTGTTGCTGAGGCCTGCCGGCTTAGGCTGGCCCGTGGAGAGCCAACAGACCCTGCTAGGTGCACCTGAGACCCAGACAAACTGCTCTTCCCAACAGATCGTGGGCCGCCATTGATGCTGTTATGGGGTTTCAGGTCACTCAGCGATGCGGATTTGGAGTGGGTGGGCGGGCTTGTGGTTGGTGCTGGAGTGGTCCCTAGTTCTTCTGCTGAGCCAGCCCTCAGCCCTGGGGCGTCTCCGTTCTCCTGTGGGCCTTCCACAATCTCCTCCTCAATGGTCACTGTCACCATTACAGGTGATGCTGGAGCTTCAGAGGACGGGGGACTCTGAGGGGGTGATTGTGATGGCAACTTCTCCTGTGGCTTCTCGTCTTCTGGTTTTTGTTTGGGTTCATGTTCTGTTTCTAGATCTGGTTTGGATTCTGCCTCTGGCTCCGGATCTGACGTCAGCTTCGGCTCCATTTCTGACTCCTCTGCCTTTCTTTGCTCTTGTTCTTTCTTTTCTTCCTGCTCTGGTTCCTTAGCTGCACCTGGGGGAGCCTCATTCTTCTCAACATCATCCGACATGATCGGCAAATACCTGGATTAGAGGAGGATTGGGGGAAGGATGTATTGAAAAATAGGAAACTTCCAAGATTCCCCCCTTCCAAATATTACAGCTTAGATCAGGGGTTCCCAACCTACGGCCTGTGGGCTGGCCCTGGCCCACGGTGCCATTTCATGTGGCCTATGTCGTCGCTGCTGCAACACCGAAGTAGAAGCAGATGCATTTATGACAGCCGTAAATGTGGCTGCTTCCAGGGGTATGGTTTGGCCTGCTCAGCTGTCCAGGGTGTGTGATCCATTCCACAGTGTAAAAAGATTGGGAACCCCTGTCTTCAGTAACGTTGCATGGATTTCATGCCACAAAGGTGTTGGCTAGTGGTCCAGAATGGTTGTCCGTTCTAGAACTGCAGGTCAGCTAAGTGGGGTTGAGTACTTTAGCAATGCATCTGGCCAGTGCATTGCTCTAACATGGCCAACTTCACATGAGCACAGCCAGCTGTGTTGTTGTATTAAAATGGCTAAAGGAGCATCAGAACCATGGGGCTCAGTTCCCTGCTGCCATCAGATCCTGCTATGGTAGCAGTAGGACCTCCCAATAGCAAGTAAGTACAGTATATTGGAATTTTGTGAATGTGTATACCTATACAGTATAGCAATGCGTATGTTATAAAACTGGTAAGGTTCCAAATTGGCTGGATTGCTGAGTGACTTAGACATTTGACTGTGGAGACATAGTTTGGGAGTCCAGTCTCCAACTGGGCATCCCAGAATGAGTCTACCTATGTGGCCTTGGGCAAGCTGCACAGTCTCAGGATGATCCCAGAAAAAGGGAATGGCAAACCACTTCTGAGTACTCATTACCTAAAAAACCCTAAAAAGGGTTGCCACAAGTCAGAATTGACTTAAACAGCACATGACGATGCTGATTAGTAATGATTCACATGCTTATGAATTTGTGCAAATCTGTTTTTTAAATCCTTGTCACTAAGTCGCTACAACAGTCTGGCCAGGTTATCCTGCTATGGTAATAGAGTAGACTAGTGATGGTGAACCTTTTAGTGATCCGAGTGCCCAAACTGCAACCCCAAGCACACTTATTTATCACAAAGTGGCAACACAGCAACAGGGGAGGAAGGAAACGCTCCCATTGGACTGCTGGGCAGAGCAGCGGGGGAAACACTGTGCTGGGGGAGGGAGGAAGTGCTCCCATTAGGCTACTGGGTAGAGGGGTGGGATAAATTGTGCTGGGGATGAAGAAAGCACTCCCATTGGGCTGCTGGGTAGAGGGGTGTGGCAAATTGTGCTGGGGTGACTGTACAGGTGCCCACAGAGAGAGCTCCGAGTGCCAGCACTGGCACACATGCCATAGATTCACCACCACTGGAGTAGAAGACCATACTGCCAGCGACTCAACACTGAGTGTCAGGCAGCGGCTAACTAACCTGACCATCTGAGGACTAATGGCCTTGGGTGCCAAAGTCCACAGGAAAGGATGATGGTCCCTAAGTAGATTGAATCCATCCTGCTGGAGGGCAGCAGCCTCATCCATCCTGGCCCGGGACCGATGAAGACTTTGTGTGCTGAAGGGGCTCTGAACCAGAAAGTGATTCATGGAACTGGGCAGTGGTGGGCTCCAAAAAAATTTTTACTAACACACTGTGGGCATAGTATGTGGGCATGGCCAGGGGGAAAGCCCTGCGTTGCACCTGAATTAGGACTACTTTATTTCAAAACTTGGATGGGCGGGGCAAGCCAGAATTTCTGCTACTAGTTCTGGCGAACTGGTGCCAACCTGCTGATGCCCATCACTAGAACTAGTTCAGAGACACTGTGGTCACGCTGTGGTGCAAAAGGCAGATGAAAGGCCACAGTATGATATTCTCATGACAGTCTTCATGGCTGAACATCATGATGATCGCCAGTATTCAGATTCAGATATGGCAGAAGAAGTAGCAGCTACAGGTCACCTTTCCCTAGCTTAAGATTTCACTTGCAGGTCTTTAATTTTTTTTTAATGACCTCTAAATTGCAGATTTAGAGCACCCATGCCCTTCTTCTATTCAGCCATTTTTAGCTGATACTCTGCCAGTCAATGCAAGCTGATATTCCCACACTGCGGTCTGTCTGGGAAGATGCATGTGCCTCTTCAGTGGCTGTTTGAAAGAATAACCACCTTCCAATCTATCTCTAGAGAGACCCCATGAAACCTTACTCGTTTGCTTCATCACTATCTTTAAGGCTAGCTAAGGCCCGGGGGGGGGGGGGTGCTCACACATTAAATTAAACATTGTTCAAATTTGAATCAGGACCAAATTTTAGATTCAAATTGTATGCTATTGAAAGCAGAATCTGATGGATACTTAACAAAGAACATAACACCATGCTCTGAACTTTATGGAAATATATAATGTAAATCTGTTTCCGATTTCAGTAAATGAGATTTTAGTGGGGCAAGGATTTAATAGCATTCAGGAGACAAGGCTTAGTAGCTGCTGGAAATATTATAAATTAATAAACAGACAAAGCACCTCATGTGGGTGTTCAAGACATTTAAAAGAGAAAAACTGGATTAAAAAAACAATTCTGATTTATTTAATCTTTTTAAAATATCCATAGCAACCTCCATCAATCTAGTACTGTACTCTGAATGGTTTGACTACAATTCCCATTGCCCACAGCCAGCTGCTTCTAGATAATGGGATGTGAGGTACAGCATAATTTACGAGCACTAAATTGAAAATTTCTGCTTCACAGCAACTATGGCCATAGCTATCTCTGGTAGACAATGAATCACACACCACCCCATCCCTTCACTTTTTGCATACAGCAGGATTTGTCCCATAGCTGTACATAACTGTTTACTTGTTTAACAATACAGTAGTTAATGTACAGGATTGGTAACTGGGTCAGGCAACTGCAAAACAGCGTGTCACGTGAGTTATTTATTTATTTATTTAAAATGTTTTAAATTGCTTTCCTGTTCATCAGGACTTCCTTCTGAGCTCTTGTACAATGAAACCATCTACATTACAACAAGCAAAACAGATAAAATATCATTTTTAAACATTTTAAAAAACCAATTTTAAAAACAAAAACTGCATGGTTTCACCAATTTTCATCTCCATCAACAGCAGGTCTCTTGTCAACCTTACAGCCAGTATCTTGCTACTAATCATTAAATAAAACAAATAAATTATTATATGGTAGATAATGAAATAATCTGTTTACATGATCATCCCTCAACACCCAATGGGGTAAAAAAGGAAGCAAAAAGGAAGTCATGGTAGATCAGTACTTTTGTAAATTCCACTGAGTCAATAAACTTTCCCCTAGATACTCGACAATAAGTCGTCCTGAATATAAGTCAAGGTACCTAATTTGGAACTCTAAAACTAGGAAAATAGATTGGCCCGAGTATAAGTTGGAGGTGGAAAATGCAGCAGCTGCTAGTGAGTTTAAATAATTAAAATACTACAGTAAAATTAATTAATTTAGATATTTGTGTGGATATGGTTTTGAGTTTTTATGCTAATGTTGGTGCTTTTTTTAACTGTATGTTCGAATTTGCACCACTGTGGTTTTCGGACCCTCAGGGTAGTTGACTCGAGTATAAGTCGAGTCCCCTTTTTGGAGCTCATTTGGGGGAGCTAAAAAACTAGACTTATACTCGAGTATATACTCTTAGGATACCAAAAATCTTAGTTGCTAAGCCTAAATATTCTGCATAAGAACAAGAAGGGGAAAAATATTGTTCCTGGGTAGATCATCCCACAGATACAGTGAACGTTGCCACAAAGGTAATTGTGTGTGTGTGTGTGTGTGTGTGTGTGTGTGTGTGTGTGTGTGTGTGTGTGTGTGTGTGTGTGTGTGTGTGTGTGTGTGTGTGTGTGTGTGTGTGTGTAAGCCTAAATATTCTGCATAAGAACAAGAAGGGGAAAAATATTGTTCCTGGGTAGATCATCCCACAGATACAGTGAACATTGCCACAAAGGTAATTTTGTGTGTGTGTGTGTGTGTGTGTGTGTGTGTGTGTGTGTGTGTGTGTGTGTGTGTGTGTGTGTGTGTGTGTGTGTGTGTGTGTGTGTGCTAAATGAAATTTATGGGCTTTCGGTCCTCTTTCTAACCCTAGCTCTGCTGTGACATGAAAGAAGAGAAAAGCTTCTTACTGAGAACTCCTTTGTTCTGGAACTCTTCCAAGAAGACTAGATGGCCTCTCCTATTGAAGAGCTGTAACTGAGAGCCTTAAAAAAGAGTCTCCCTCCCTATTATTCTTTCCCTTGGAACCCAGCAAGTGAAACTGAAGGAGCATCAGCATCAACAGCAGCTCACTATGGGACCACATGCTTTCCAGCTTTTCCTAGCCAAAGCTTAGAAGGAATGGGTTACAACAAGCAACACGCTCAACCATAACAATTTATTTTTTCTAATTGTTTCCCTGTAAAGAAGGTATTTTGGTCGAAAGCCAGTTATATCCGATTCTAGGGTGCAGTGCTCATCTTTGTTTACAGCCAAAGAGCCAGTGCTGTCTGCATCTGCAGATGTTTCCATGGTCATGTGGCATTCATGACTAGATGCCGGAGCACACGGAACACAGTTACCTTTCCCGCTGAAGCGGTACCTATTTACCTACTTGCAATTTCTTGATTTCAAACTGCTAAGCTGGCTGGAGCAGGGGCAGGAACTAGAGCTCACTCCGTTCGTGAAGGCATGATGAAATTACATTTCAGAGATAAGATAATGAGTAGGAACACCATTGCCTTTACTGGTTCAATAAGTAACCTCTTGTTATTTTTTAAACCTTACTTTTCCAGGACATTTCATTTTAACAGGAATTTTTCAAGCTCCGTATGTTTCCCTAAAAGTAGGTTGTTTTAAAAGCAAAGGAAAAACAGCAAGCATTTGCAACAAATAAAGTGAAAACAATACAAAACAACCCTGTCAGGTTATAGAAATGAATTGCTTTCAAATCCTATTATGAGTAATACAAAATGAATAAATTATGTTCAAAAAAGAATTTTCCATGCTCTGTTCTTGGCACACACTTCACTCATTTCCTGCATGCTTCTTTCCCCCTCTTTCTGACATTACAGTCAGTATCTGAAGTCAGATTTTTCTTTACAGAACCTCTCTGCCCCTCTCTCTTGACTTCTGCCCCATTCAAGGGGAGAACTAAAAAAAATCCAAAGCTACTGGGACATCCTCCTCAGAGTCATAGGACTGTAGCTTTAATTTCCGGAAACTTGTAAAAAAGCAATTTCCCATGGCTCTGCTTTCAACACCTGCTACACTCCTACTTGTTTTACTGTTTTTATTCTCATTTAAGCTTAGCTTTTATTAATGATGCCTAGATTTTTGTAAGAATGTGAACTCTATAGTACTTCAGTGCTTCCAGCTGTGCAATGCTAAAGCAGGCTCTTCTCATGAACAGACATGTTAACCGCAAGGCATTATCAGGGAGCCACAAAATCCCTAATGAACATGTTAAAGTATAACTTACATATATTATTAATCACATTTCTCTCTTGCTTTTATTCTGTCAGCCAGCTTAAGCTGGTGCTCTTGTCTAGATCCATCCTTGTTCAGCTTCAGTGTGATTGCTGCATTGTGTGCCTTCAGAAATTATCCTATTATTAATAGAGTCAGGTGGGACCAAGTCAAACGGAAAAGGCAATTTGCTCTAAATGTTAGCGCTAGATTTCATTGGGGAGAAGGACAGTGTTTCATGAAGGTCAGGGCCAGATATTGCCCTATTATCTGGACAGATGGGGCCCTGACCACCTAACCCCCCAGAACCTTCCACACCATCAATAAGGTACTTATAATGTGCTGTGGAGAAACTTGGCTAGCAAGTAGGTATTGATCATTCCATCTCTAGAGACTATGCCCTATACTCCACCAGGTTAAGTAGGAATCTGCCACCACTGGGCAACTTTAAGGGTTACCCTTTCATTCCTCAGCCTATGTGATAGACAGTTTTAAAAGTCTAAATGTAAATGAAGAACTGCATATAAGATCAGGTGCAAAACAACCATCATTGTTAATTGAGTTGGCATGGCATAGGTGGGCCGAGCATGTGTGCTGCTTCAATGATGGCAGATGGACAAAAGCTATCAGAGAGTAGATACCACTTGACATAAAGTGACCACTAGGGAGGTCAGCAACGAGATGGGAAGACCACTTCAGGGCAAAGCTCCTGAGGCCCTGGATGAATCTGGCATGAGATCAGAAAAAGTGGGAGACGATGCTTAAAACTAGACGCATGCAGTATGGATCAACCAAGTAAGTAAATGCAAATGGGAGAGGGGAAATTAGTGTATGCAGAAAAGAAATTTTCAGGTCTGTGTGCATCCAAAAGAGATTTGGGATTGTTGAATAGATGGAGACATCCCATGGTCTTCTCTGGTCTGGGGGCTTGTAAACCTCCATTCATGCTTTAAAATATGCCATATAACCATCATATTACAAGGTATTGGAAAGGACAAGGGAAATTGCTCTAAGGATAGAGTTTTCAGAAAAGCATCCTTTTACAAGATACCTTGAAAATCCACAGATCTCAACTACATCTTGCAGAACAATGAGATGAGTAAAAAAACAAGCAGATGCTCATTAAATACAGGGACCACAAACTCCATCCTGCAAGTTAATTGCAGGTTGATATTAGGTGATAGGTGGGACAGAACTCTGTAATAAATAATACCAAACCCCATTGGTATTGTGAAAGAGAGATTAAAATATAGGCTCTGTTTTTCCATCAGCCTCCTTTAGTCTTGTTTTGTCTAGACATCACTAGTCAGCTGTCTTCCTCCTAAAAATCTCTTTCTGCCTTGTTAGCTATGAATAATACCTGTGAATCATTCGCTCTCAGTAATACTTTCTGTGCTATCATTACTGGCCAGCCTCTTGGGGGAAATGAAGCACTTTCCCCCAACTATAAAAACAAACAAACACAGAGAGAGAGAGAGAAGAGTGCATGTAGAGACAACACAGTTCTGGACATGTGTGGTTAGCATGGTGGTGGTAGTAGTCATAGTAACTTTGTTACTCGAGTAAGATAGAGCTGGTACAGATCTTGTCGGAAGGAGAATATCATGGATGAGAATAGAATTTAGATGATATGACGAGCACCAGATAATCTACACCAGTGGAAGAGAGTGGGCAACCATCCAAATGTGAATGGATTCTAAGTTATATCATCCCTCTTCTTATCATTGGCTATGCAAGGCCAGCCCTACCATTAGAGCTGCCATAGACAACAAATTTTAAATGTGTTATGAAAGGGCAGCAAGTTGTTATTTCATGTTGAATTTTCCCTGCCAGAAGTAGGAGAAGCACGTCAATATTTCCTGCCTTCTCTGCCGATATAGCTTGGCTGGCCTAGGAAGCATGTACCTTGATGTGAATGGGGTGACATTATGCTCTGTTTCAGGCAGCAAAACATTTTGGAATGGCCCTGCAAGCTAAAACTAATAGGAGGCACAATCCAGTAATGTCCAGAGGGTTACCAGTCCTCATCCATCCCTTATCTAGAGAGACTGAGGTAAACATGTGATCATAGCCAAAAAGCAATGTATGAAATTATGCCATTCCTAATCATAGTAACCCAGAAGTAAAGACTTCTGGTCAATATGGATAACTTTCTATTTAAAATTTTGACCTGATTATGGACGAAGAGATTAACATATGGTACAGTAAGGCAAACCAAATATTGGGACAGTTAGCTCTGCTCTTACAACATAAGGCAATATCAACCAGGACAAAGAAACATCTCATACAAAGCACATTCACTCCCACCTTATGTTACCAAACATGGACACTTACAACAAAACATAAATAAAAGTTGGCCACCACAGAAATAAAATCTCTGCAGAAGGCTGCTGGTGTGACTTGAAAGGATAAAATCAAGAATGAGTTTATAAGGGAAAGAATTGGAAAAGAACCAATCTTAAATTACTGTACATACAGAAACAACAAATAAAGTGGTTAGCTCATCTGGAGAAAATTTCTTGTAATGCCATACTGTACGAGGTGTCTGCAATACTCTAAAAGTGTTTAGTATTTTATGATTCCCATCTACAATTGCACTTACAAAGGGAGCAGTGGGTCTTAGAAAGTGAATACGTACTGCAATAATTGGCATTATATACAAGTTCCAGCTAATATATTTCTGTTTCCTGGCTGATACACTGTATAATTGATACACAGACTCTGCATCTATAATGAATGCCATAAAAAGTATTGGGCTGACACAACAATTCAAAATCTATCAGATCCCACAGACAGTAAACTCCTCCACTCAAGTAGCATGGATAGAACGGACATGTTGACTGCATTATATATAATATCGACACATTCAGTGTGTATATGACAATTTAGTGTTTCATTTTAATTCAGTAATGAACACACAAGATCTATAGTCACATGGCAGCATGGCTATCACTTTGTATGATTTAAACACATGTACACATTGTTTTAAATTCAAGACACATTTTATTGTCCACCAAAAGGAATTTGGAATCACAGGAATAAATCTTCAGCTTTGACATGGTGCACAAACACCTCCAATTCTAATATGATCTATCTCTCTGACATTCCCATACAATGTCTCTTTAACTGGTCCTGCCAATCTACAGAATGGTTTGAGCTGATGACTGAAGAAGACTGGGTTTTCCCATTATCTGAATTAATTCACCATGAGCATCATGCTGAGAGGCAGGATGGCCAAAATGTACCCATCCCACTTCTATGGTATGCTCCCTTTCTCTCTTCCCACACACCTTCATGGGATGCCATTACATCATATACTCGAGTCAGTGTTTTTTCTCATAAAAAGAATACTACACACCCATTCACAAAGCTCACACATCCCATGGGTGCTGCTTCAAATTCCCCATTTTGGACATTTTCTCTGCTTATGTCTCCCACCAGTCTAATTTTCACCAGCATTTATGTATTATCTCTTCAAATATATTCTTGCCAAAAGAGAAATGCTTGCCTCTCAGCAAAGTTAAGAATAGTTGATGGTATTAAAACACAGTGGAGTTAGTTATTCATTAACAGTATCATCCTGTATTCTCTACATGTATCCATCGTCACTGTGTCTCCACGCCCACGGTTATTTGTGTATCAAGCTGTGGCTAAATATTTTGTTCCATGTATCTGAGGAAGGGGACAGTAATCCAAGAAAGTTCATTGTGAAATAAATCTGTAATGATTTTCAATAGGGCTTGTTTGTTTTTTGTTATAGATCTTGAACATGTCTATACAGAATCAAGAACCAATCAATTTGAATGGGGCTTACTCTCAAGCAAGGGAATGTATAGGATTACAGCCTAAACCAGGGGCCATTCACATGCCACATACCAATCACATGGTTCCACCAGAAGTATAAGTAAAACATGCATGTGCATAATGCTGCCGTAAATGATCCATAGCTGTTGTAAATGCATTTACGGCAGCCGTGGGTCATTTACAGCAGCATTATGTATGTGTACAAGTGTGTTATGCGCGTGCACATCCACATTTTACTTCTGCTTCCAGAAGCAGCACGGGCAGATGATTTGGCACCATTTGCCAAATCTGGCTCATGGGCCGTAGTTTGGGCACCCCTGGCCTAAACAGTGAAAATTTTATAATAGTGTTAAGTTCCTTACAATAGAAATCATGTTTGAATTAATATGACAATTCCTCTTCTTAGAAAAAGTACATGGGAATGCAATAGCAAACCCTTGGCCCTCTAGATATAGTGCAACAGCTGTCAAACACCCTGAACACTTACCACTGATTAAGAGAACTGGGCCTGACAGAGATCACAGTCCATCAATATCCAGCTTACTGTATATATCAACATTAATGTAGACAAGTGAAGTTCATCATATGATAAATATTCATAAAATTATAGGCTTCCCACCCCTGTGGTATAGGACCAAGGATGTCGTCTCTAGAGCACATACAAATATATGTCTATTTTGTCCCAGTGATCAAAGCTTTCTATATCTAAAACCATGCCAGTAGGATTAATTGTCTTTTTAACCATCACTTCCTACCACTCTTACAATGGGAGTCCTTTCACAGTCACTCATAACCATTATCTTAGGACTGTTCCCACCTCCTTCACGTCCTGCGCAGTTTCTTTTTTTAATCCCCTTCTCACATCCCACTTTGGTTGACAGTTTCCCACCAATCCACCCCAGGCAGTATCCTGACACATTCTGTACTGCCAGAGCAGCAACCATAAATTTATGTCCACTGTCTTTTCATGCGAAGGCGCACAGAACTCTGAGCCAAGGATGGTTACTTTGGCACAAGATGAAGAAAATGTCACAAGCCTCCTCTCCCCATCGTTTTACAAAGGAAAACAACAACAAAAAAGCGGTAGTCAAGAACCCTTTGCTGCCTCGAGTTTCTGACCGCCTCAAACGGGCTACCTGTGGAGGTGGCCTCACTTTGTCTGATGGTAGGACCGGTCTAGGCCACGCCTACTGGAACCTCCCCCTTTCTTACAATCAGAGGCTGGTGCCAACTTTGCTCCTCATCTGTTGCCCTCCATCCAGTGGGCTTCCTTCAGAGGCCACTTCTGCCACTCTCACCTCCTCCTCTTTCTCTTCCATTCGCCTCAGCAACACCCCCCCCCCCTTTTCTTCTTCTTCTTCTTTTTTTGCTACCATGGCCAGCTCCTTGGGCTCGCTGCCTCCCTGGCTAGCCTTGCCTTGCCTCTCTCGCCACCCCGAGTCTTCCTCGCAGCTGTTCCTACACACAGGATTCTTTTCAGCGCCTGCCTTGGATTTTCCTTGGGTTTATTCATGGCTCGCCCGACCTGCTCCCCAGCCTTTCGTCCCCTTTCAGCTGAGCTTGCCTTGGATCATCCACGACCCTTCTGTCCCCCCCCCCCCCAATACATTTCCCCATCCTGATTTCTTCTCCCCATTATCCAGTCCATTTGTTTTCCGGTATCCCTGGCACGCCTTTCTCCTTTCCTCGCAACCGATGAGCTTCTCCGGTTCGAATCCCCCTCCCGCCCCGGGAACCACCCTCGCCCGTGGCTTCGCTCCCCTGCCAGAAGCACCACACAGCCCCTTCCCAGCGTTGGAAGCCCCATTTTCTGTTCCCAGCACGCGCTCGCTGTCTCTCGCACACTCACGTACGCACAGATCTCCCCCTCCCTGGGTATCCAAGCTTTTTTTTTTTTCCCCCGGGACTCCCTCCCCCTCCCCGATCTCCTCCTACCCACCCGCTACTTTCCTCTTTCATCCCCCTCCTCCCACGCACACCTACCCGCTTTTCCTACTCGCTGCACATTTTCCTTCCCTGCTACTTGCTGTCCCCCCCCAGCTCAGCTTCCATAAGCAAGAGCAAGGCGGGCGGGATGCCCTAAATATTCCCTCCCACTCCTCCCGTCCTTTCCACGACTCTTTCTCCCCCATCCTCCCAGGTCCCCATATTTCCACGGCCAGATGCCCCTATGCCTCCGGCTACCTGCCCGCTGGCACCCTCCACCCCTCGCGATCCTCTTTCCCGTTCACACCCAGCTCTGCATGCTCACTTGGGTCCCTTTGGTCTTCTTCCCCCGCCCGCTTGCCGCAGCACCGATCCCCGCCTGGGCAAAATAGGGAGAAGGGAACTGGACAGAGAGGGACGGTGGATCTCGAACCAGAGGTAGAGTCCCTCCTTCTCCTACCTGGGCTTTTGGCTGTGTCCGATTGGCAGAAAGGGGCGGATGGGCAAAACACCGGCAGGATGGGCGCCCCCCTTTACTCGCACATCACACCCCTCCCTCCTTCTGCCGTATCCCTCCTTTCCCCCCTCCCCTCCCCAAGAGGGAGGATTAGGAATAGATGGCAAGATGCAGCCTCCGCCCCTCTCTTTCGTTTGCTTCCACCCACCGAAACCCACCCCTCTTACTTGCTCACTGGGCAGCTTTGTCTGCAAAGTCACCCCCTCCCTTCCCTTTGCACTGGTGCACGTCAGATGGTCTCATGGACCCCGTTTCTCCAATACAGACGGGGTGGGGGTGTTGGGATTTTGATTTAATGAAGAATCTGGAGGGGGAAAGCGTTAGCAGAATCGATGCTGGTACCAAAAGAATTCCACATAGTCTACACTCCCTTTTCTAGAATTAAGGAAAACTTGACATCCGCAAGCCACAAGTGCATGGAACACCAAAGGACTGAGGAATGGAGCCCTGCCACTGTCCCTCCTCTGGGACTGCTTGGCGGCTCAAACGTGTGCAGGATAAAAATGACGAGCTTGAAGGGGACTAGAGAAAACCCTGAGGATGGAGAGACGGGAATTCCAGGCTGGACAAGGAAGGCAGCGTATTATTTTTGCCAACAGCCAGGCTCACAGAGCTCAGAAAGCTGATGCAGGAGAAGAGCACAAAAAAAACTGTTTTGAGGGAATCCTAGTTTGTCTTCTCTCCCGGTCTGGGAGAAAATTATATAAAATCTCTCACTTCCAGTTTCTTATCAATTATTTATATCACACTCTGGCTGCTGCAAAAGGAAGGAAAAACTGAGCGCACAGATTAACCCTGCTTGCACCATGGCAGAGTTCTAGTTAGCATTTGCTGCTGTCTTTGCCAAAGTACAGTACAGGCAACATCCCTACTCGCTACTATCCAAAGCCCAACCATAAAGCAGCATTTGCTCCTTCTTCTGTAAAAGGGAGTTATAAACACAGCAAGAAGGGGTAGATTTATTCTCATGCATAAACAGTGGAAATAAGTCAGTGTATTGGGAAACCCAAGGATGTCAGTGGCTTAATGATTATGACACTGAATTTGACTGGAAGGTCGGCAGGTCAGCAGTTCAAGATCCAAGTGCTGCAAGATAGAGTGAGCTCCCATCTCTGTCCCAGTTCCTGCCAACATAGCAGTTCAAAATAGGTACTTCATTGGGAAGCCAAACAGCATGTCTAATCATACCTGCCACATGACAGATGCAGCTAGTGTTGGCTCTTTGGCTATTAACAGAGATGAGCACTGCACCCTAGAGTCGGATGCAACTAGCTGTCGAGCAAACACAACCTTTACTTATAGGGAAACTCACAAGATTTGTGACCTACCATGAGCTTCATTAACCATTTGAAATAAACATCAGATCTGGATGGGGTACAGAGGTAGAAAGGACAAGAGGCCACAAAGCTCAATTATTTTTCTTTATACTCTTGAGTGACACAGAAACAATCAGACAATAAAGGGACACAAGTATGGATTTCTTTTCCTTCAATGTTTTTACTAAAATCGTTTGCTTTTGAGACACAGATCCAGAAAGGGTGCACAGAAGAAGGAAGAAATGGGGCTAAAGGGAGGGTCAAGGCGAGAGGATAGATGGACATCTTCATTACAGTTTTTGTTAACAAAAACAAAAAACACAAAGGGGGTTATTTTAAATGTCAGGGGATTTTTTAATATATAATACAAAAAAGCGAGAGACTCTAACCCCAAATTGTGGGGGGTTGCATGCAACAAGGAAGGAAATTCAGCAGGTGGGGGTATCAATGCTTGGTGTCGAGGGCTGATGCGTTTAGGGCACGAATCACAAGAGAAGCTGAGGGAATGGAGCATTAAAACAGACACCACAGAAGAATGAGGTGCTGGGGCGAGAAGGGAAATTCAGAACATCTCCTCATCAGGGGAATGGAGGGCACTCCACAGTGAACCCATGGAGAAATACAGCCTCCTCCTCCACCACATCTCACTGCAGCCCTCCCACTGCCCCAAGCTTGAGCTCCAAGTGCCCTTGATGCCCCTGAATCCCAATTTGTATCCCTCTTCTAACCTGTCTGTGGGCTCATCAAACTCTTGTCTATCCCTTAACCAAAACCCTATTATTCCCAATTTAGGGGCCCCTCAAGCTGCAATGTCACCCTATCATTCTGTTCTACAGCTATCCCAGCTTTAAACCTTCCTCTTCCTGAGTGAACGTGAAAAGTCTTTCTCTCCCAATTATTTTTGGGTAGCTGACCTGGGACAAAGAGGGCACTACTGAAATGAGTGCGAGATTGACAGTGATGAAGACTGTAGCTAGGGAGAAGAGGGGAGCAAGGGTTTTGTGGGACTTTTCAGGGAACCTAGGAGTTGATTCTTGAGCAGGGGAGTCAATAAAACAAGGGTGCTTTCTGAATGCACACAAAGCCCTTCCATGGTTTTCAGAACAAAAGTTGTCTTGGCTGGGCAGGTGCTTTCCCAGCCCCATCTTTTTTACGAGCATTGGTGGGGGAGAGAATGCAAGAAACCACCATTAAATGAGAAGCCCAAATATGGCCACTGCATATCCATTGGGGCTTGGGGGCTCCAGCTGCCAGTGAGGGAGAGGGATAGGACTGGGGAGATGGGCTTCTGCCTCCTCACTCCCAAAATCACCAGGGTTGTGTGGGGAGGGCTTGGCTCACAACCGAAGCTCCCTCCATGGGCAGCACCGTGACGGCAGCGGGAGGTTGGGCCGAGACGGCTGCCGCGAGGGGGCAGACCTCACCCGTACCTGTGGAGGAACAGAGAGATGGAGAAAGTCAAAGCAGATTCTCACCTTCATGATGTTTATTGTAAAAAGCAATTGTCAATACTGTTTTGGAAATGCTGCCCAATCTACTGCCTTAAAATTGAATGCTTGGGTACAGACAGAGCTGATTTCATGTGGTAAAAATAAGATGGATGCAGCTGCCCCTTTCTCCTAAACACCAGATTTAGCCACATCCTGAAGAAAATCTCCTTTCTCTAAAAGTGGGGGGGGGGGGGGGGCGAGGATTACGGAATGATTTTTCTAGGTCCACGTGTATTGAAGTTTATTGCTTACACCAGGGGTGCCCATGTGGTTCAAGAAGCCAGTCACTATGGCCTGGATCCGGCCCCCACTGCCAATTCATCCAGCCCACGAAGCCCTCATTGCTCCTGGAAGTAGAAGTAAAAATGCACCTGTAAGAGATCCAGCCCCCGGGCAATAGTTTGGGCACCCCTGGTTTGCACATTATGAAAGTTAAAATTATAAAGCAGTGGACTGTGAAACTGCTGTTACAGGGTACAGTAAAAGATTAAAATTTCTCAAGTTAACTCCCATGGTGATAATCCATCTGACATAGTATTCAAGGAAGGGTAATGCAGCCTATCACTGAATGCATCTCCAGCATCTTGCCTCAGATTTTAGGGAAATTTGTGTACAGAACCACTATGATCAGTGTTATTTCACAAACAACAGTAACATATAGTTTGGTGTTTTGTAAGAAAGAGGCAAAAAAGAACCACTGATAGATGCCCATTGATTCTGTTCCTAACATTAAGATACAACATATGGCTCCCATTCTTAACTGAGTTAAAAATTATTATTATTATTATTATTATTTTATTATTATTATTATTATTATTATTATTATTATTATTATTATTATTATTATTATTATTATTATTATTATTATTGTTGTTGTTGTTGTTGTTGTTGCTGCACCCCACCCTTTCCCGAGGACTCTATTGCTCTCTGAAAAAAAAAAAATATTCACCTGGAACAGCATTCAGATAAATACATTCAAAAGAATGTATGTCTTTGGATTTGTTTTCAATAAATACTTAAATCCTGGTTCTATCCTTAGTAAGATGGACAGGAAAATTCCCAAGTAAGACATGAAGGCTAAATGCAGCATGTAAGCAAGTGAATGTCGACAGAGGGGTTCTAATTTAAGATGCAGCCGCCCCAGGGGTGTTGGGGTTCTTCCTTTTCTCCACTAATAATATAAGGATACCTGGAAACCCTATGGGGCATATTTGGGCACCCTCCCTGCCCCAGGACAGAAATAAGTGGCTCTTGCCTGGTGGCCCGGCCAGCGTTTCACCGCAGCGGGTGGCCCTCAGTGGCCGCAGCCCCTTCTCCCGCGTGCGTCTGCAGATGCCCGTTGAGCTGAGCCGGGGTCTTGCAGTGCACGCCACACAGCTTGCAAAGGAAACGCTCCAGCCGCGGGGCGGCCAGTCCGTGGTCCTTGACCGCGTGGACCCTGAGGTAGGCCGCTGTGGTGAACCCTACGGGAGGGGGAGAAGGACAAAAACCAGCCAGGTCAGTGTCCGGCCTAATGAAAGCGTTCCCCAGTGTCCTGCAATGGTTGGTTGTGTTTCACCCTAGAGGCGGCTGCGTCTTGACATCTAGTGACAGATCTAGTGCCTCAACCATCTTGATTAAGAGGCAGCTTCTCCACCCTATAGATGGCTCAATTCTGACACCAGACCATCTCATAAAAACAGCAAAACCCACCCTAGGGGCAGCTGCATCTGTGTACCAAGGAAATCAACTTGAGGGATGAAAAGACATTCCGAGACCAAAAATATTGGGATGAGAGAAATTCTGCAGCCCGCTCTCCCAGATTTCCCTCCACCCCTACATCCACACAAATCTAACCTATGTTATCTATATGCTCTGCAAAATATTCAAAACCACAAAAGAATTTTAGGAAATGATTAACAGCATAGTACTGCCATATGTTTTTGAAAATCCAGAGACTTAAAATATGTTAATAACACTATTTCTAATCTGTAGGTAAAGCACACAGGATTAGGAACATTATCCACAAAGATAATACAAGATTTGGAAAAGAAAAAAGTATAACACTTTTTTAAGAAAACCATTGTGTCCCGTAGCTTTTTCTAGTTAATCTGTGCATCATCCAAAGAGTTCTGATTAATATTTTAAGGATATATATTCTTTTGGAGAAATCAGACTAGACACTAGGCATATCAGATAGATAAATTTGGAAAAAACAGCTGCACCCTGGCCTCATAAGACTACGTTGATGAAGAAGCAATGAGAAGGCTCATTGCTCGATATGCTGTAATGATGAACACAAGCACCACACAACATGAGACGGAACAACTACTACACACATCTACCTACTCACTGGAGTAAATCTATGGTCAGAATGCTAGCGATGTCTGCCAGAATTTCACATGATCTATAGTTTGCAGTTGTACAATTGGAGGTTATCCAGTTATGGGGAAAATGGTTTCTACTTGCACGTGCAGAAGAAGCCATTTTTACTTAGGAAATGTCAAAACATCCAGTGAACTACTGCGTGGACAGTTTCATCACACAGTATCCTGACCTAAATGGAACGTGATTAAACTTAAGAATATACAGTAAATCAGGTCATCTTTCATTCAAAGTGATGCAATTTCATATTGTAAGAAACAAAACTAAGATTGGATATGGAAATGGGAAATGAACATCAGAGGTCCACTGTCCTGCAAAACAATTTATTTTATGCTTTCTTGAGAGAAATAGACATTTTGAGCATCAGTTACATGCCAAATATAAATACTATTCTTCAACATTGTTTATTTAATGAGACAACAGCAATACAAAGTCATGTTTTCTTTGCAACCTTGCAACCAGCAAATTTAATTCAGTGTATAGAAATTACACTTTCCTTCAAACCTAGCCTACTTCTTAAGTAGGTCTATCCAATTTCTTTTTTTTTTTTTTTATAATATTTTTATTGGGTATATAAAACAATACAAAACAAAACACTACATAAAACAAAATGAATTACATAACTAAAGAATACAGTCAGAGAATCCAAAAAGAAAAAGAAAATCTCTCATACATAACAGTATTATATTGTTAACATCCATCAAGAATTATTACCTCATCGTAAAACACTTTTTACTACATCAAACTCTAAACTATATTTCCATCTATCACCTCTTAACCAATCTGTATTATTCTCTGTCTCGGTTTTTCTTCTTGTCTTTAAGACCACCCTTGTGATATATACAATGTCCGGGGATTTATGTTTTCTTATATTTTCCAAAAATCATTTTGCTCAGATGCAGGGGGTATGCCCTGATTCTTTACTGTTACATATTCTATAAAAGGCTTCCAGGTCCTCCAGAAGTTATTACCAGATACTTTACCCTTTTTAAAATTTATCTCCCAAGTGAGCTTTTCGTTGAGTGCCAAATCCCACATTTCATTATACCAATTCCTTCTTTGTAAGTTTTCATTATTTTTCCAGTTTCTGGCTATACATTGTCTGGCCGCTGATAACATTATCGCCATCAATTCCTTTTTATCCTCACTCATTTTATATTTATCCATCTCAGTTAACAAAATTGTATTTGGGCCCAGTTCAACCTGCACATCCAATATATTTTTAATTTCAACCTCTATTTTTCCCCAAAAATCCTTCAAAGCCTCACAAGACCACCACATGTGTTCATATGTGCCTCTATCTTTTTTACATCTCCAACATTTCTCACTCACATCTTTATACATTAAATGCAGTTTTACTGGGGTTCTATACCATCTCCAAATTAGTTTATAATTATGTTCCTTCACTCTTACCGACATAGATCTCATAATATGTCTTCTCCACATTTTCCCCCAAGTCATCTCACTAATTGTTATGTTCAGTTCTTGTTCCCAACTATCTTTCAATACTTGTTGGGCCTTCCCTCCTTTATTTAAAATTTTATATATTTGACTAACTATCCCTTTTAAACCTATGTCTCCTTTTCTTAATTTGACCAGCAATGTTTCAAATTCTGTAAGCTCCCTGTCAGATCCCATTTCAAATAGAAATTTCTTATTCCAATTATTTATCTGGAGGACTTTGAACCAATCCAACTCCAGTTGCAGATAGAGCTCCTTTCTCCTCTCCAAATCTCTACAAATTTTGATCCAATCCTTCAACAGAGAGACCCCATTTTTTGATAAGATATCCTTAATCCTACCTTCTATTTTTATCGGAAAGTTATTAAAATCTTCTAATTCTGTAACCATTGAGATCCCTGGAATAAGTTCCTTTCTTACTTTGTTCCATTCTTCTATTGTTGCTCTTATCATCTTACCCTGAATCCTCATTTTTTTATCCTTATCGCCACATAAAAAAAATGCTTTCCCTTTCCTAGAAAACTCTTTTGATTCTAATTTTCCCCATATCGGTTCTTCTCTGTTTAGTAATTTAATTACACTTCTTAATTGAAAAGCTCTATAATACTTGCTAATATTCGGAATACCCAATCCCCCTTCTTTTTGCGGTATATACCATAAAATCTTGGGTATCCTCGCTTTTCTTTTCCCATTGCAAAATCTATTTATAGTATTTTGATATTTTTCCAATTCTTTTTCTGTGTGTTTTATTGGCAGAGCATCAAATAAGAAATTTAATTTAGGTAACAACATCATCTTACACATTGCCACCCTGCCAAACCACGATAAATTCAATTTATTGTACTGTAATATCTTTTTATCTATTTCTTTCATTTGTTTTCCATAATTCAATTCCTTAAGTTCCCCAGTTTTTCTGGCAAGTATTACCCCTAAATATCTCACTTTATCCGGAATTTGAATATTGAATTTTTGCTTTATTTCTTCTTCATCCTTCTTACTCCCATTGACTAGAATCATCTCGGACTTATCCCAGTTCACCCTTAAACCTGTCATTTCCTCAAAAGTTTTCAGGTGTTTATTAATCCTTAATATTCCTTGTATTGGTTGTTTAGTTGTGATTAGTGTGTCATCGGCATACAAACTTATTTTATTTCCTTCAATTCCAATTATTTCTTTATCTTGCCGTATTAAATTCGCCAATAGTTCCATAGCCAAAACAAATAATGTGGGCGACAATGGGCAACCCTGCCTAGTTCCAGCCTCCAGTTTTATTTCTCCTGTATAGTTATCATTAAATTTCACTATTGCTGTTCCCTGTTTATATAAGTTCTTGATAACTTTTTGGAATTTGTCCCCAAATCCATATTGTTTAATTACCTCATGTATTGTTGCCCATTGTAGAGAATCAAATGCTTTAAAAATATCCAGGGCTAAAAAGCCTACCCTATCCTTTTGTCTTTCAGCTATATCCAATAAATCCACTACCCTCCTTGTAAGATCTGACATATACCTACCCTTTATAAACCCTGCTTGATCGTCTTTTATGTATTTGGCTATGAAGCTATTTAGCCTGGTCACCATTATTGTGGAAAAAATTTTGGCATCTTGGTTAATTAAGGATATCGGCCTATATGATGATACATGTCATCCTATGTAGCTGTTTGGTTGTGTTCACATTGGTGGGAATCATTCAGGACAAAGGCTTGTGAAGAATTATTATATTTGATCAAACTGGTGAGCAAAAGAGTGAACAAGAGTTGTATAGGTAGGAAGTAAAGATGGCCCAAATTTGTCACTGCACATATTCATCAAACAAGATTTTTTGTTACAACTAAAATAAGCTGAGTGAAAAACATGTTAGAGGCAGCAAGTAAATCTATCAAATAAATGTGCAATCCTATGCAACCTCTCCCTTGAAGTAAGATCTACAACATATTAGGACTTATATCTG
Source organism: Furcifer pardalis (assembly GCA_030440675.1). Taxonomy (NCBI): domain Eukaryota; kingdom Metazoa; phylum Chordata; class Lepidosauria; order Squamata; family Chamaeleonidae; genus Furcifer; species Furcifer pardalis. The sequence goes on from CP126897.1 coordinate 10,539,375, forward strand.
AGTAAATCTGCATAGGATGGCACTGTGGGCATTCTAATGTTCCTTAAAGAAAGCCGACAGCTTCATTCGTCATGCCTCATTTTCTGACACTTTCACATAACCTTGTTCACCTACCTTTGTTGCACAGTTCACAGACATGATTAGGCCCTTGGCTGTGTACTTTCATGTGGTCCGTGATGTAGGCAGCACTCAGCATCTTCCCACAGACATGACATGGCACCTTCTCCTCATGACGGACTGTGTGAGCACGCAGTCGGTCCTTGGTGGCAAAGGCTGCTTCACATGTCTACAAAAACAGAGGTAAAAGAATCACAAGGGGGAAAAACCTTTTGGCCACAATCCTATTGTGAAATACAACATAAGGACAAGTGTGAAAGCAGTTTTCACAGCTTTCTGACTGCACAACTTAGCTATATCAAGAATGCAACATACAGTTAAAACAACTGCACATACCATTTTGTATAATTTCCAGTTTTATGCTATGTCAATGCAACAGGATCCTATCCTTTTGTCTTCTATGGCCCACTTTCCAAAGCAACCCAAGGTTAAAGGATTAAACAAAATATAAGGTTTCATTTAAGTACATGGCACTAAAAATATTTTCCTACTTGCGCCAGGAAATGGCAGAATTGGTAATAACAATCTGAGGTGTGAGTATGAATCAATGCAGCTGTACTCTCCAGGCAAAGGTACCTCACATTTGAAGGGCCTCTCTGTTGAGTGGACTTGTCGCACATGGCTATTTAGATGATCCGGTCTGTGGAAGGAAAGAAAGATCCAAGTAAGGCAAGTGGCCTTTAAACCCCAAATCTAAAGCCCCACATTTTCCTCAGTATTATACTCACTTTCTAAATAGGGGCCTTAGTAAATTAATTTTATTCCTTATATCAATTTTTCGTAGAATCTGACATTGTTTTTAAAAGGTGTTAACTACGTTGCAACATTTCAATAGGAGCTGACACTGCAAGTTTTTATTTTTTCCCCACTTGCAAGCCTCCTATGTCTTTAAGAGTTTCAGGAGATAGTTATCTCTAGTCTTTCAAAGAATAGTACTCCAGAATGCCTATACCTTTCAGATGTTGTAAGGGACAGGATCCTGTCATTAAAAATGTACAATCTATCTTTCTTACAGACACTATAGTCTGAAATTCAAACAGGCACAAGGCAATATGAAATATTCTGTAATACTTAATTCTGTTGATGGTGTTAGGGAACCTACAATAGTGCCTGATGAATGAACTATCCCCTTGCTGATTAGCCATTGAACAGTTGCAGGTGGGTACTAAGTGTTAAAAGCTTGAATGGAGGAACAACTCTGGAGGTACTACTGGTATTTACAAATCAGGAAGTAAGGTGGTGTCAGACACAATGAAACTGAAATAACTTTTAATGTTTTTTTGAAGATGATGTGCTTAAAATGTAGCTTTTATTATACAGAACTAGCCTATCCAGCACTAACTTCTCAGAAAGTTTAATCTATCTTATTTTAGGATATACTGCTAGTAATCAGAGTACTGAGAACAAATTGTTATGTATTCCTTGTGCCTCCATTTTGTTCTAAGTTTTTTAAAAAAAACAAATCTAATCAAAGCCTATAAATTCTCAGGTTGTATTTTAATTTTTTGACTTCATTATTGTATAAGCTAACAGCTAGAAACAATCATGATATTTTGTATGTTTGTGATCAAGAGCAAAACTCTATTTAAAAAAAAAGACCACAGCCCAGAAAACACAAGGACATTAGTGCTTTCTCTTAGAGTTCATAGGAAACTCTAAATGTCATGGTACATATTATTTGAGAAATGTGTTTCTTTGGTGCTTGTTTATATTGAAAAACTATGGTGGGACTATTCTGGTATTTTATGCATCTACACAGAAATTTGAGCTTGAAATAAACACTGGGATAAGTCAAGCAAGTAGCCTTTCATAGTTAAATAGAAAAGTAGACAAACTTAAGTACAGCACCTAGTGAAAACTTGAGAGAAAAGTGATATAGAACATTTTAATGAAGGTGGGATAATGCAGTACTGCAATTCCAGGTTTCTCTTGCTCCTCTTTCCAGATCTGCATCTTTAATTTTTATTGTTGACTATGAATCCCATCATTCTTCAAAAGCTAAACTAGGGCAGCAAACCATAGAAATGTATTACCCATTCTGTTTTACATTGGGTAAAATGAAACTGTCAAGTTGTGGGTTTTACCTTTTTAAAAATTGGGGAAATACTTTTAGACCTTGAGTGTTAAATCAAGATAAGAGGTGTGACTGCCAATTAGTGAAGGGTATAAACTTTTTAACCCCTATACAAGTTGCTCCCTACACCTGCAGGTTTAATAATTGCAGTTTCTGTATCTGTGGATCTAGAAATATTTTTAAAATCCCTGAAATACATAAATTGTGTATTTCTATGGTATTACCAGAAATAGCCATTAGAGGGCACTGTCTGCACCGTATAGTGTTCAGTTATCAGTGGTTTCAGGTATCTGCAGTAGGCCCATGAATAAGGGGGGCACAACCTATAATAATGTCATTGCTACCAAAATCCTTGGGGGTGGGTATCTTTTGAAACAAAAAAACCCTCATAATATATAAATATGTTCATATTGAATCTATTACTAGTACTGAACATATACTCTCTTTTGCACTTGCTCATAGAACAAATTATTGCTCTAAGACTGTTCTCTAATCTTGTGCCTGCCTGCTTTCTGTGATTCCTTCCTTGTCTGACGATCTACATTTAAGTATGAGGTTTTACGTTGATATTGTAGGTTCTTGATAGTTGTTTTGCAGTTTTCTCACTTTTGCTCTGTCAATGTATTATTTTGGGAATGGACAATATTTTGCAATTGAAACTTTTTGATACTAGCATATGGGTTGGCTGCCAGCCTTGCATTACCATGCTATTACTGGCTTTAGTTTTGAAAGTGTAATATTTCCCCCCAACAAGCTGGCCATGTTGACTGTAGCTTGATCCAAGAATTTACTGAAATATGTAGAAATTGCATATGATCACATACGTTTTCAGAAATATATTAAATCAAAGTGCAGGCAAGGGATTCCATGCTTGTGTGCAACTCTCAATTAAACAAACAAACAAAAACCCTATATATTAGAGATTAGCACACTGAGATTTTAAATTGGCTCTTCCTTTTGACACGCTAGATCTGTATACAGGGTATTTGTTTTACAAAGAATACTAAGTCATGCTGAACCTCACTTGCTATATGAAGTGATGTCATTCATTACCTTATACTTTTTCTCACTGTTTGAACCTGCTAGATTAAAAAGTGGTATATCTTGAAACTAGAATTATATCTAAATTGTCTTGTCACTTTCACAGTAAAATCCACCTGTTCTGTGACACAAGTTTCTTAGGTTATAAGGTTGTCTCCTAAGATCTGCCAATATATCTCAATTCTAGCAAGGAATCTTGTCAAGAGGTGCAACATAATGTAACAAAAAACTCTGGTATTATGATCTAAAAAACCCACTAGTGGCCAGCACGAAGAGGCTGTCTAGTTCAGGTTATGTGTTATTCAAAATATGTTATCAATTTAAAATTATTGGCATATACCCAAGGAAATATGACTTTACTCGTTCAGTCTTTTTCTTTCTCACACACATAATCATGCTTGATCAGCTGTAATTTGTGCAGAACTCCAAGGAGGATGCTGATATCAGAAGAAATAGTGAGGACAGTAGGGTAGATCTCCTACATGCTTTCCTGTTCCTGAGACTTTTTATGGAAGCAAAGTCTGCTGATGTTCTGAGAAAACCCAAGTGTGACCAAGTTAAGTCAAGAAATGGAGCCAGGAGGTACTACGTGTAAATCAGGCAAGTTAGAAAGAGCTGGGGTCCTGACTTGACTCACAGATATCCCTAAACCTATTTATATTCTAATACTTTTCTAACTTGGAATGGTCATTTTTCTTTACAACAGTTTTAGGCATGAAAGGCGAAGTATTTTATCCAGATGTCAATCTCCTTAAGCCCTGAATCAACTCCCATTTAAACTGTCTCTTCCCTGTACCCTTGACTTCATCGTACCGGGAGAAACTCTTCCCACAGTGGCTGCAGATGTACGGCTTGTGCACAGCACCATCATGCGAACGGACGTGATAGCTCATGCGGTCCTTCCGCTTGAACCGCTGCTGGCAAACTGGACACTGGTAGGGCTTCTCATCTGAATGTGACAACTTATGCCGATTAAGATGGTAGACGTCCCGGAAAGCTTTCCCACACATCTCACATGCGTGATTCTTCCGGATGCGTTTGCCTGATGCTGTAGTGGTTACCAACCCTGCCCCTGACGTGTTTCCTGAACCCTCAGAAGGGGCAGGTGTTGCAGGAGCTGTACCACCAATGGCAGAAACACTAAGCAAGCTGAGGGGAACCATGGTTGGCATCTTCATGGTTGTGGGCCCCGACCGAGAAGCTTTGGCCCCCGTGTGAATGGCTTCATGACGCCGCAGGTTGTAGCCATTTTTGAATTCTTTTGTGCACAGGGAACAGATATATGGCCCTTTGCTCTTCTGCTTCTTCTGGGCGTCACCTGCCTGTTGTGTGGCAGGAGCTGCCTGAGAAGTGGGAGCTTGGGTGTTCTGAGCAGATGGTGCTACCTGCCCACCACCAGCCTCAGAGGCAGAAGGCTGCTGCTGTTTCAAGGCAGCGGTGTCTACTGTGGAAGCAGTTGGTGCAGAACCAGTGGCAGCAGCAACTACAGCAGCAGCAGCCGCTGTTTCCTGGGCTGCAGCCAAGACAGGCAGGAGGTCCACTTGAAGGGACTCAGCAGAGGTGGCTGTCTGTTGGGGAGGGGCTGTGGCAGTAGCAGTCTGGAGAGAAAAGAGATCACAAATTGAGTACAAGTGTGATAAGACAGCCAATCCTGAAAGCCTGCATTATTCTAGTAGTAAAAAGACAGAGGAAAAATAATAATACGTTTACACTACAAAACTATCACTTATTTAAGGTTGAAATCAGCCTAGGGGGGAAAATCCAAAGAGAGATAGGTTAGTCATTCTGCAGCATGATACTGAATAGGATTCAAACAAAGACTCTCAGTACATTATCTAAGAATGCCTGTATGGATTATCTTCACCCAAAACAAGCCTCTTTAAGAATTTCTCCACAGTTCAAGACTATAGTGATTGTTTATCAGATAATGACTCTCAGCATATTTCACAACTAATTACCTAGGTTGCATGAACAGTAAGTGCTGCATGTATGCAACCCCCATAAAATACCTGTATTTTTGCTATGACAATGCTGAGAAGCAAGAGGTTACAGGGCCAAAAGGGATAATGCCACAACGTGTTCAGGACACCATATCACAGCTTTTCAGAGAATGTATGTCAATATGATGAAGTTCTTCTCATTTGGTAAAAATGTATCAGTGCTCAAACCTTGATAGTTTCCAAACATGCAGTAAAGAAAATACTGAATTGGCCTGCCAAGGGGTGAGCTTAAGATGCAATTTTATGCCTACTAGCACTGAACATGGCTAGACTTACAAATAAATCTATAGGATCATGCTGCATCTCAGTGTACATATACCTATAAAATGTTATGCTTTAAACTCTTAATTTCCCAAGTTCTCAGTGCAGGGGTTTGCTTAGGGGAAAAAATTAATTAATAAACCAAAGTTCAGCCAAGTGAAAACAGCAGACCTGGCAAATGTCTTCATAGATAAGTAAAGCCTTTTAAAAAGTAGATGTATATCAGATCAACTTTCAAAACATGATAAATGAAACTTGAATGGGAGAAAGCCATTTGCAACAATGTTATATGTCATCAAGCCATTTCCAATTTTAAAAACCCTATGAATTAATGACATAATTGCTCAGTTCTTGCATATGAAAGGCCATAGAATTTCTTTACTGAGTCAATACATCATGTTAGATCTTCCTCTTTCCCTATTACCTAAAACCAAGGATTCTCAACTTGCGGCCTATGGGCTGGATGCAGTCTGTGGCACCATTTCATGTGGCCCCCGGACCACCTCCACACCAAAAAGTGCCATGTGGTGGAGGAAGGGCAAAATGGCCGTCTGGACCCCGAAGCTGTCTGAGGGAGTGTGACCCACCCCCCTGCTTAAAAAGCTTGAGAACACCTGCCTTAAACTCTGTCAGGTCATTTCTGAAGAGACCCAATCCAATCATTCTAACAATGCATAATTGACTTCAAATTAATTATAAGGATAGCTAAACATCTGTAAAACAATATAGTATCTGCAGAAATTAATTTTTAATCCAAGCCTTTGAATAGTGATCAACCCCTCTGAAACAGAAGCAGCTCATTAACAACTTGGTCACTGCAAGAATAGGTAGCTGTCTCAAAAATTAGATAATTTCAAAGAGGTCTAACTTGTTCCAAACAAAGCTCACCTGGAAGGGGCTCTGACTGCAGCCCTGAGCAGCAAAAAACCTGGACTGGAGTTCACTCCCAACCTGCAGAGGGTTCTGAGTATGACTCTGCTAAAGAGATAAAAAGTAAAATTAGAGAACCTTGTAAAATCAGAGAACTTTGTAAGAAAACAAACCTCCCTCTCCCCCAACCCTTCAGGTAGAGAAGGTGTCAATTGGTATGTAAAGATTTGAATTCAACAATAAGTGAGAATTTGGGTGACAACAGTTGAAAGCAAAGTTTGGATAACTCTACAGTGAGTTTGAGCATCTCATTTAAACAAAGTGGGAAAAGAGCTTAATATTGGGGATAAAATATGCTGGTAATGGTAACATGAATTTGGGCAGTATGTTGCTGATAGTACGGTAGTTTGTTCTTAAACTTTAGGAGAAACTGCAAATACAGCATATGTGTACAGCAAATACAGCACACGTGTACCTAAGAAATATAGCCTGTTAGACTAAGACACCAAGAACACCAGTGATATGGAATCCAGTATGAATTAAAAGTAAACCAAATCAAAGAGGTTGAGATGAAGTACTGTATAGCATATGAGAAAGTAAAACTTCCTTCTGGAAAGGGGGGGGGGGAGGGCAAGGGAATAGGTAATGAATTCCAAACAGCAGATATAGGGAACCACTCTGTTATGTTTTGTTGGGATATGCTGAATGTAAAAGGAATGGCGCTATGATAACAGAAACTACTTTTGGAGATAAGAGCTATGTATGAGATTGAAGAATTAGAATTTAGAACAACAATGTTTGGAGCTTCACAATAAATATATATTACAATAAGGGGGGTGTTGAACAACAAATGGCTTTGCGACTGAAAAACAGGAAGGTTCTAACCATGCACTGCTATGAGGAAACCCTGGGCAGCAGGAAGAAGCACTAGTAGGAGGATCATTACAGGAAGGACTGGAGATGCAACACTGACTTGCAACAGAAAACTAGAGGGAGGACACCAGGAAGAAAGTTATTCCTTGGATAAACTCTTAGAAAGGGCAAGAGAAGAGGTAAGGTTGTGGGCTGAAAAAAAGAAATGGCAGGGGATTGCTTGGAAGTCAGGAAGGGCAGGGAATGGAGAGATAATATAAGGCTGGTGAGAAGCATGATATGGGATGAGCCCTATAAAGTTCTAGACACCATCAAGTCATCCCTACCCATTTGCAATGAGTGTAAATTAGAGGTGTTACCATAGGACATGAGGTGACTCTACAACTAATGTTGGTATCATAATTAGCTGAAGCGACATGGGACTTTCCCACCACAAGTCTACCAGACATGAGACAGGTGGACAATTCACAATACACCTGTTGGCACCAGAAGATATGGTGTAGCTAACTTCTATTAATGTGTAACTAGACTTTTAAAGGTAAAGAAGTCCCCAGGGCCAGAAAACAAGCAATTGTCAACTAGGGGCAAGTCCAAAGGGGGTGGGGTGAGGAGATGGACGTCAAAACTCACCCACCCACCCCAAGGTATGGGTATGAAAAGGGGAAAAAACCAACATGGCAGGGGACATTTTACGGGGTGCTGGCAGGGCATTATGGCATGAGGAGATCATCAACGTGTGTGGGGGGAGAACAGCCTTGTAGGGTGGAGACGGAGATGATATGTGAGGATTTTTTCTTATTTTGGGGGGTGGGTGGGTGGGAGAGGGATCACTACTAGGACCGAGAAGGCACGACTAGCAGCAGAGAAGGTGGGAGTGGGGAGAAGCGCGTGAGGGGCTGGGAAGAGCGAGCGCGAGAGGGAGGTGACCGTTGGTGGTGGTGGTGATGGGGGGGGGGGTGAGAGAAGAAGCGCGAGGCGCAGGGAGGGGCTGCTGGGCGCAGCTAGCGTAGAGAGCGCGGGGGTAGAGGGGAGCGCGAAGCAGCGCGCTGGGCGGAGGGAGGTGACCGTTGGGGCAGCGCGAGGCGGAGGGGAGGGAGGGGGGGCAGCGCGTGCTGAGTGCGCCCTGCTGGCCCGCGCGCGCAAGGGCCCCCCGCCCGCTGGGATTCCCGAGGGGAGGGGCGGGGCAGGGAGGGTGTGAGCGGGGAGCCTAGAGCTCTCGCTTGCGCTCTCTTGTCCTTCCCCGCTCGCGCGCTTCCCCACCCCCCCTTTTTTTTTTTGGCGGAGAAGGGAGGGGGAAGGTGGAGGGAAAAGGAAGGAGGGGGGGTTACCTGGAAGATGAAGCTGCTCCAGTTGCTCGGGTCCATGGCGGCGGCAACGAGCGGGGGAGGGGGGGTCGGCTCGGCGAGAGGGGGGGTTGGGAAGGGAGGGGGAGTGAGTGGGGAGCAGCAACAACGTCGCGCGGGCGGGGGGAGTGAGGTGGGAGGGGGGATAGAGCAAGGAGGCAGAGGCGCGAGGAAACCTCGGCGCGCAAGCTGATTGGCCCCTTTTCGCTCGCGCGCGCGCGCGCGGCAGCCCCCCCACCTCAGCGCCACTGTGTTTCTGGGCGGGAGGGGGGGAAAGAGGGGGATGTGTGGAGAAGGCGGCAGGTAGCGATTGGGTGGGGCTGCCGCGCTCGCCTCCGACGTGCGCGGGATCGTAGAAACGACCCCGTGTGTCGCGCTTGCCGATTGGGCGGCGTGACGAGCGTTGTGACCGTGAAGCTCTTTCTTTTGAACAAGAAAGTTGATTGGCCGGTGCCGACGCGGCCACGCGCGAGTAACGGTTGTCTCCTTCCCCTCCCGTTAGTTTTCTATGGAGTGTCACTGTTCCTTCTCACAAAATGGCCGCCAGGTTTCTTCTTAATTCGCCTACTTACAACAGCTGGCGGCTGATTATCCTTTGCCCCTCCCTCCCTCAGTATTATTCAGTCTTTATATCAGAAGAGTCTCACTCTTATGTTTGAAGTGGACTTGATCCACAAAAACTAACATTAAAATACAGCAGTTAGTCTTTAAGGTGCCACAACGCTTTTTGTCTTGTTTACTCTCTGATATCTTTATATCAGGAGTCTTATTTGCCTAATGTTACAGAGAAGTAGAACGAGGTTCACGGTGGATTTGAGCTTAAACATTTTCATGATAATAAATATGTATAGAAGGATAAATTACAGCTGGGTGCATTGTGTTCTGGAGTTCATACAGGAAAAATGAAGCTGAAATACTTTATTGTGCTACTAGAATTAACTGTCTTAAGTAGAAAGCAATCAAGTGAATTGCTTAGAGATGTTTGAAGTGATAGCCGTGTTAGTCTGGGCGAATATATCAGAGATGAGGTGGATTTGGTTCACGAAAGCTTACGTTTAAAATACAGGAGTTAGTCTTAAGGTGGCACAACATTTTTGTGTTTTTTACTGTTTTGTTTACTCTGATATGCTTCATAGAGAGTGGGCTCTTTATCTTTCTTGTAAATTTGTTTGTAGTATTTCCTTTGGTTCAAAAGTTATCATGAAACTACAGTAATTGTCTTGTCATTGTTCAATTAAAGAGTGCTTTACTGTTTTGGCACAATAGGCTTGAGAGCACCTCCAGGGTCAATTGGTAAATGAAAGTGCATAGTGTTATTGCTCTCAAAGTGTTATTGCTCTCAACTGTTTTAAAAACACCTGTGACCTGGTGCTTCCATTTGTTTTTTAATTGAGAGTAGGCCAGTATCTTACACCTGTGACTTTTGCAACATAAAATGTATTGAAACTCCAAAAAAGTAGTCAAGTTAGCTTGTCACAGCACTTGGGGAAAAGAAAACAGCAAAATAAGCAAAGACTATTACAGTAGTTTTATTTCTGAATTTTGTCTTGAAGTAACAGTAGCAGCAGCTTTTTTTAGAGATGAGCAATAAAAGTTTTTTTATTTGTAGAGAACAAGTATAATTTGCAAATGTGTCAATTTCAAAATAGAAACTATGGTAGGGATGAAAGTATCTCAGAATATAGCCTCCCTTAAATAGTTTTATCAGAAAGTACAGAACAATGTACAAAGAGATTATTTCACATGAACATTCAAAACATAATCTGAGTACAGTGTAGCAACACTAAACAGATTCACCTTTGTTCAGTAAGTTCTAAGGTTTGTAGCAAACTGCTACAGCAACCTCTTGGAACAGCATTATGGTCTCAGGGTGTGCTACTGCTACAGTGCCAGTCCTGGCACTACTGTACTTCACAGTCTCTCCACAGAGTAAGCTTTCATAGATCAAAATCTAGTTCATCAAACATAATATTTGCCAGGCACACATTTATTTTTAACTTATTTTTGTTTCAGGTTTTCGTGAACTGCCTGCACAAGCGATGCCTCTAAAGAAGCTATACAAGTATTTTTAATAAAAATAAATTCACACAAGCAAGCAGTTTCAGTGTCATCCTTGATGGAGATTACTGTGTGATTGTTTTCCTCTGATTCCTGTTGTACCCATATTACTTGTACTACTGTAAAATAATAAAGAAGAAATAAAGTAAATGCCAGACTTTATTTTATTTCAGTAGTTTTTAAAGTTTCAACTGTTTTTAATATTAAACTGATTAAATTATGTTTCAATATTTGCAGTGGTTTTTAATTTTGTTTGGTTTAAAAATACTGTAAGCTGCCTTGAGTCTTTGTTTTTAGAATAAAGGTAAGATGGATATAATACAGTTACTTCAACTCCCCTTTTTCATTATATAAGATTGTCTCTCGAAAGCCAGTTGTATCTGACTCTAGGGTTCATTGCTCACCTGTTTCAAAGCCGAAGAGCCAGCGATGTCTGTTTCTGCATGTGCCAGGCATGACTAGATACCAGAGTGCATATTGAAGTGGTCCCTGTTTATTTACGTGTAATTTCTTGCTTTCAAACTGCTAGGTTGGCAGGAGCTGGAACAAAGATGAGAGCTCATTCCATCCTGGAGTACTGGGGAATCGAACTGCTGACCTCCTGCCTTCCAGTCAGATTGTCTATTTTTCTTCTATCTCGGTGTATGTGACTTCCTTTCTTCCAAGTAAGGAACTCCATGAACTATATTATAGCTGAGAGTAACTAGCCCAAAATCATCAAGACTTTGGTAACCCCTCTCCATCATTCAGCTTCAGGGCTGGATGGATGTTTAAAGCCAAATTGTCTTTGACCTAGTCTGAGAATAGTATACTGTACTATACTATAGTACGTTTAGTGCACTGGATGTCTGGGCTGAACTACACATTGTAACTCCTGCCAACCTAGCAATTCAAAAGCAAGAAATTTGCAAGTAGATAAATGGGGATCATTTCGGTGGGAAGGGAAACAGGGTTTCGTACGCTCCGGTGTCTAGTCATGCCTGCCACATGACCAGGGAAACGTCTGCAGACACAGACAGCGCTGGCTCTTCGGCTTTGAAACAGATGAGCACTGAACCCTAGAGTCAGATGTGACTGGCTTTCGAGCAAGGGAAACCTTTATCTTTACACATTGTAAAGCAACAAAACCTGCTCTTATGCAAATGCTCTAAGCAGCCCTTCTTTCTTGTTTAGTTGGGCTCCGATTCTGGGTTCCCCTCAAATTTATCAATTTTCCACGAAACTTGAATTTTTTCAAGTGACTGATGTTTCAGAAGAGTGAACTTGAAGGCAGTCAGTACATATTTGTATCTATGTAGTAAAAGTTAAGTAAAGTTCCAAGTACCTTTGAGTAATTGCAGTACGGTACATAGTTTAGATGGAAGACTGTTGCCTGAATTACCAGATCATTGTCATGGGGTTGCAGCTGAGTTTTCAGAATTGAAAGTCGGAAGGAAAATGAAATCCAAATATCCAGACTGACAACAATTGTGTGCTGTCAAATCAATTTCAATTTATGGGAAACTATTTTCTGGTAGAAAATGCACCTTCTACTGAGGGTATCTTCAGCTATACAGGCTGGCTTTTCTCCTTGATACAATGGGAAATCAAATTCTGTGCAATCCAATTAGGAAACTAAATTTTGTTGAAACAAATAGGAATTTAGTAAAATGCTTTTGGGGAACAGGTCCAAGTAAGGAACAGGATGGTAGAATGCAGCACCATCCAATCTGTATTCAGGTTAATATCTCCAGTGTTAGTGACTATAGAATGGGAGCTACACAGCCCATTCTTATACTTTTTTTTGGATCACAATTTTTTGGATCACAATTGTCTTCTTTGGATCACAATTTCCAAGTACTGTACAGTAATGTAGGACTGGAGGCTGGCCTGCTACGAAACTGACGTTTTGCCAGATAATGTATGCTGCATTCTAAATCTTATATTAAATAAGCCTTAAAACTTCCAGGTGCCAAAAATATAGTTGCTTTAATCTTGGCAATAAATTATATTTTGTTCAGCGGGTTCCCCTCAAAAATCAGTAGTGATAAATGGAAATCCGGGTTACACAGCGCATATCCAATCGGCAATAAAGGTAAGCTTATGTAGCCTGTCTGATAACAAGGGAGGGATAATAAAGCAGAGAAAATGGCTGACATTAGCAACAGGAAAATATTACAACTCGGATGATGCTTTCCCCGGTTTGAGTCATCGAACCGTCCCTTTAATTCTGAAGACTCCATTGGACATCGAAAATCGCTTTGAACTTTTGCGCAGTCGAGGACAATAATGAACTACAAAAAACTTAAACTTGCGTAGTTTTTAAAAAGCTGATTTCCTCAATGAGCATGCGCGAAAATGTTCGGCTTCATAGTCGAGAAGGAAACAGCGCATGCGGCACCAGATGGAAGGTAGCGGCGCGTAGCTGCACGATGCGGGCGCTTGGCGAAAACAATGCGCTCGTGCGCTAGTCCACCTTCAGAGTTAGCTGTGTCGCGCGCCCCGTTAGCGGATAGTGTAAACAAGCGAAGGCGCATGCGCTTTACCTAGTTTGCTTTTCCAGCTGGCACCATATTTACCGTGCATTGGCGGTGGGATGTCGGGAATTAGAAAAGGTAATATCGGACGCATGCGCTGTCCAAGAGAGTCAAGAAGAATGTGGGATAATTTTCGCCCAGGCATTATCTGAACATCTGGTGGCTGACTACTACACTTCCATTATTTTCTGTTTGATTCATTATCTCCATTTCCTGCTCATATACGGGAGTGATGAAGGGTTTTGCCTGTATGGAAGAAAGTAAAAACCGGATCAATGAAATAAAAAGGATCCTCCTGTGTCTTTATAATTATAAAATGGGGCCATTCCCCCCAAACACTATTAACTCATAGATTCCATTCTTGCCCATACAATAGACTATACTATAACATTCATGGATCCTTTGTTGCACTCCACTGTATTAGCATAAAAACACAGATCCAAGGCATGGTCTTATGAATCAACACAATTTTTACATCGGAATCCCTCCAAGCCACTGTCAAATCATAGATAACATCTCTGACCATACATTCAACTAGAGCAGGGATTCTCAACCTGTGGCCTGGATATGGCCTATTATGGGCCATGGCACCATATCATGTGGGCCTCCTCTACTGCCTCCACACTAGGAAGTGCCACATGGTGGAGGAAGGGCAAAATGGTTGTCTTGCTCCTGAAGCTGTCTGTGGGAGCATGGAGCCCCTGGCTTTAAAAGGTTGAGAACTCATGAACTAGAGAAACAATAGATCCATTAGTGCACAATGCCAATATGTTGCAGAAACAAAGATGTAAGGTGTAGATACTGAAGGATCCACATTTTAAAATACAAGATAAGACCACTGATGGTCTCATTGTTACCCAAATAATCATAAAGCTCAGATCCTTCACTGCATGATATTGCCTTTGACAACAACATGAATCCAAGTTACTGAAAGATTGACATGATTGTTAAATTAGATCCTCCCTATATCAGTGCTAAACCACACCATGGTGCAAAAATATGGATCTAGGATACATATTCTAATTGATCCATATGGTATTTGCTCAAGATCATCTGAAAACCAGGATTGTCGTCTGTGCCATCTGTAGATGTCCTCAAGTATCCCCATGAGGATCCATAATTTGTATCATGTTTTTTCATAACATGTTTTTTCAACATGGCAGTGTCATACATCAGTGAGACATAATTTTATGCTTTAATCCAGGGGTTCTCAGCCTTTTAAAGCCTTGGGCTGGACCACACCCTCTCAGACTGCCACTGCCTGCAGGACCAACCTGAGCCCTCACCATCCCCCCCCCCCACTGCTTCCCTGCTTACCAGCCTGGAGGAGCTGCATGGAGGAGTCCAGGCTGTCCTTCTTGCCCACGCTTGGCTAGAGTGGCCCACAGGAAAGATGCATGCAGCCTCCGATTCCGCCACCATCTCATCCTTTTCCCCTCCACTTGGCTTGACGTGTCCTTAACAGCAATCCATAGCAGGGCAGATGTTATAAGGCATGGGTGGTCAAAGCTTTCACGGCATGGGCCAGACCCACCCCCAGCACACAGCTGTGTGTGCCAGAGGCATGGTTCCTCCTGCTGCTTCAGGTGCTTCTGGTTTCCACGGTGGTAGCTGGTGCGATTGCAGTTTCTTTTTCTTCTTTGGCTGCTTTTGGAGCCTTCACCACTTCCCATGGTGGCTGGGGGGAAGGTGGAACATTTTAACTGCCTTTTTATAATTTTTTGCCGTGTTTCCAGCACTTCTGGTGGTGGTGGTGAGCTTCCGGCGGTGCCTGGGTCCTCACCCTGGGCCTGATCAATTGGCAGCGAAGGCTGGATTAGTCCCATGGGCCATGGGTTGGATACTCATGTTGTAACGTTTACAACATCTACCCTGCTATGGAGTGCCATTAGGGATACACTAAGCCAAGCAGAGAGGGAAAGGATCGAGGAGGCAGAAGCAGAAGCAGCAACTGCAGCAAGGGTGCAGCCCACATGAAATGGTGCCATGGGCTGGGCTGATTTAAATGGGCTGTAAGCTGAGAACCCGGCTTTAATCAATGAGTGCAGATAAGATCTATGATTTGATAATGTCTTTTAGAAAATTCCTATAAAATTATGAGGACCCATGCCTTAGGTCTGTCTGTGCCATGGTGGTGTTGTGTTGTGAGATATCTATGATCTTTTGAGATTCATGAACAAGTATAGATGGAGGTGAATTGACAGTGATTTTGTGGATCAGAAGCAAAGATCATGTGGATCCAAGAGGATCTCTGCATTGTGAATCGCCCTGAGTCGCTTCAGGGTGGAGGGTGATGAACAAGTGTGAACAAGTAAATAAATAAATAACATTGGGATCTATATTATTGTGGTATGGCAATGTCATGCATTGAGAAATCCATGATTTCTATGGTTCGGTTCTTGAGCATGGATGAGATATATGAATTGATGATTTCTAGAGAAACCTTTATAAGATCATATAGATGTTTGAGGATCTGTGCCTCAGATGTATATTTTTGCTCCATAGTGATCAGTAGTGACAGATTTGTCATTTTATGGTTTAGACTTCTTACACATGAGATCTATGATTTGACAGTAATGTAGGGAGAATCCCATGTAAAAATAATGTGGTCGATGAGGATCTATGCTTCTATTTTTATGCCATTGCAATGTCATATAGCAACAGATCTGTGCTTTTTAGATGGTTTTAATCTGTGAGCATAGACAAGGATCTATTATTTCATCTGTAAAAATTCAGATGAAACCATGAGAATCCATTTTGATTTTTTGTCTGTTGCTTTTACCTGTCTTCCATCTCCCACCCCACCCCAGTTGTAATGAAAATTCACTTGTGACCTCAACCCCACTGAAACCTACTATGTTGGGAGGATCGTCTTTTAAGATGCTGGTGAGAATGGGATAGCTCTATTAGTAAATACAGTAAAAATTAGCAAACTTTACTTGCACACACTTTTCTGGAGTTCAGCTCGGTTTATCACATGACTACATTATTACTTAAAATAAGCATGCTTAAGAAGAAGTAGAATAATAACTGTATGGTAGTTTCCCTTTAGGGGACAGAGGTGTCTTAGTAGTTAAGATTCTGAACTTGATGACTGGAAGGTTGGCAAATCAACATTTTGAGACCCAAGTGCTGCACTGTGGAATGAGCTACCATCTCTGTCCCAGCTCCTGCCAACCTAGCAGTTTGAAAGCAAGACATTGCAAGTAGATAAACAGGGACCACTTTGTTGGGAAGGTAACAGCGTTCTGTGCACTTTGGTGTTTAGTCATTCCTGCCACCTGTCCATGGAAACGTCTGCAGACGCAAACAGCGCTTGCTCTTTGGAGATGAGGACTGAATCATAGAGTCTGTTATGACTGGCTTTCGAGCAAGGGCAACCTTTACCTTGTTTCCCTTTATATAATCTGGCTAGGTTATCATCCTATGGTTATCAGTATGTACTCTATTACCATAGCACCGTGATGGTGAACTTTGGCACTCCAGATGTTCTTGGACTTCAATTCCCAGGAGCCCAAGCCCCCATGAATCTGCGCACGAATGGGTTTACTGCAATTCATCCGGCCTGTGTTGCCCTCATCGCTCCTGAAAGCGGATGTAAAACGTGCCCCATTTGTGCGGATTCATAGGGGCTTGGGCTTCTGGGAATTGAAGTCCAAGAACATCTGGAGTGGCAAGGTTCGCCATCATGGTGCTATGGTAATAGAGACCATACTGCCAGTGAGGCAGCTCGTGAGGCAGCGGTTAACTAACTTAACAACCCTAAGGACTGAATGCCTTGGATGGCTAATTCCATAGGGAAAGGTGATGGCCCTAAGTGGATTAGATCCCACCTGAATCCATCTTGATGGATGTCAGCAACTTCATCAATAGTGGCCTGGGGTTGAGGAAGACTTTGTGTGCCAAAAAGGGCTCAGGACCAGAAATTGACTTGCAGAAATAGATGGGTGGTATGGGTGTCATACTGCAATGCAGAATATTATATTATGCATTATATTATTCCCAGGACAATCTTCATGGTTAAGCACCATGACGAGAGGCAATACTGTATTCGGAATCGGATATGGCACTTTAAGAAGACGACGAGGTTTCCCTTTAAGAGGCAACACTAGACGGTGCTCCTCCTCTGCCAGGAAATTCCGACCCCTCCTTTCCCAACATTGCGTGTGGCGAGGGGGGAAGCAAAGTCTCTCTACTGTACGGTAAGTAAGTGTTCTCCTCTGGTATTCAGAGATTCCCCCCTATCGCCTACTGCTCCGTGGACACAGGCTTTTTCATAGATAACAGGATTTGCCCCTTCCGATTTATTTTGGAGACTGTGTATCTATTAGATTTCGTGGGTGTGGCAGCTGCAGCTGCAAACTCCTCCTTAGTTGTTTGAGTTTTTAGTTTTATTATTTTATTATTATTAAACAGGAACTTTGTGGTAATTATTAAAGACAAAACCAATATCCCTCCACTGTTGAAAATTCCTGAAGAGTGTGAGAATCACCCCTCACCTAAGAGACTGATGACAACAGTTTCTTATGGGGAAGAAAATAAAACAGAAGAGCAAAGAAGAAAGATATAACCCTAGTTCCAGTTCATATTCAGCCACTTGGATTGACGATATACTCGTTCCAGAGGAGCTGGTAAGTTATTACTCCATTCTCTTAGCCCCAGTAAATTTACAACTTTGAACTCTGACTCTTAAATCAGCTAACTAACTATTTTCAGACTGATTCTAAAGTGGCTGTAGATTCCCCTTCTTCTCTTCAGCAAAACAGAAAAATAAACATCTCATCAATGTCCCAGGAATCAGAAAAACTCCATAATAAGTAAAGGGATTATTTGCCAAAACTCCAAAAGAAATCAGCTGTGGGTACTTATAGAGAGAGCTTCTTTTTCTTTTTTACAGGTGAGATAGTTATGCTGTTTTTCTCCAGTATGTCTCTAATAATAATAATAATAATTTCATGTCAGAAATTCTGGGGTGAAAGGATTTTTGCTGGAGAAACTCCGCTCAGGAGATGCCCAAATGAGGCTCTTTTCATGTCCCCAAGATCTTTTCCCACTAAAGTGGTCCCTATTTTATCTACTTGCAATTTCTTGCTTTTGAACTGCTAGGTTAGCAGGAGCTGGAATAGAGATGGAAGCTCACTCCGCCATGCAGTACCCAGGTCTTGACGTGCGGGCCTTCCAGCTAACAAGGAAAGTTTCTGAACCTCCATATCACTACTGGTAATAGAGTGACTTGAATAGGATTTAAAGGTTTCCAGCCAGCTAGCTCAAATCATTCCACTTAGGCACAACAAACAAAAAAGTGTGTTCTCTGAACAGTTCTCAGGTGGTCTGTTAACTCATGGACAGTGAAGACTCGTTGAAACAGCTGTGCATTGTGGAAAGGGGGTGGGGTGGGGGACAGCTGGGAGAAATTACCATGGAATGAGCCTAATCCAGTACTAAAGCATTTAACATATACCAAAAGAGAAGGTTACAGTAAAATAGGAAGGACCTCACTGAAGAAACAAGCCAATGTCAATTTAGAGGGCTGAGAGCTCAAGGCACACTTTAATATCATCAGAATCTGCACATCTCTCTTATGGTTAAGTTGAATCCCAAACATAGAAACAATTGTGATAATTATAACCATTGCCTTTCGTATTTAAAACAAAAATGGCCCTATGCAGTGGTAGGATTTAAATAAATTTTACTACCTACTCTGTGGGCGTGGTATGGTGAGCGTTGCCAGGGGGAAAGCCCTGTGTTGCACCCAAATTACGACTGCTGTACTTTATTTCAAAACTTGGATGGGTGGGTCTAGCCAGAACTTCTGTTACCGGTTCTGGTGAACTGGGAGGAACCTGCTGAATCCCACCACTGGCCCTATGAATAATATAATTTAACATACAGTACAGTATATGGTTTGAGTAATCCTATTCTTCTTTTGTGACTGCCAAAATGAAGCCACTTTCTTCACTTTGTCATTGCCCAAATCCAAGTCCTCATACAGGTGCATGTCTCTGGCAGCAATCAGCAGACCTATTAAAAATGAAGAATAAAGAGAATAATAGAAGAAGACCCTGATATTTTGCTTTTGTAAGAGATACATATTAAAGGAGACCCACCAGCTGAGCTTGGATATATGTAAAGATCCCAAAGGGTGTTTAATTTCTCTAAAGGTATCACAGAAAGAGGAATAAAATAACTAGTGGATCCATCTATAACTCAAACACCAAACAAAGTACCTTCTAGAAGGATACTCTAGCCCTATTGGAACCTTTTAAGGAGGTAGAAATAATTATTGGAGGAAATTTAAACTGCCCTATAGACAAAATGAATTTCAGTAACCAAAGAATACAGTAGTTCATAAACCTTTATTATCAATGGGAAATTGGCTTACGGTGCCCATAAAGGCCAGAATGCTAAAATTTGTGCTGTAATAATTATATGATAGCATAAAGGGTCTCAAAGAAGTCTTGAGGAAAAGACTGAATTTACAATTGGAGATGAAGACTAGGAAACGGTGTGGAGTTTTTTTTAAAAAAAAACACGTTTTGAATCAATTTCAGCACCTGTAGGAGAGCATTTGTTAAAAGTGAAACACCAGTGATATTACACTTCATGCAAATTGAATTGACTTAAACAAACATCTAGATCCAAATTGTTGGAGAGGCTGAAAAGCTATTGTTACATATTTGCATCCCTGGTGCCACTACCCTAGAATATTCACTTTCCAGAGAAATGTGTTTTATATGATTGGAAAGATAACACCACATAGGATTAACATTTCCCCAACATCAAAATTAATGAATTTACCTTTTGGATTTCACTGCATTATTACACTATAAGTTAATAACTTTTTTTGCAGTAGAGAGCAGTAAAAATATCAATGAATATTTGGGAATCTAGAGTAGGGGTTCCCAACCTAAGGCCCATGGGCTGGATTTGGCCCATGCCACCATTTCATGTGCCCCACCCCTCCAAGGGCATTCAGGAAACAAAATAGCTGCCCCCTTTGAAACTGTTGGGACAGAATGGTCACCCCCATTGTTCAGGCAGGCCAAAATGGCCATCTGCCCCTGGAAACTGACTGAGCGAGCATGACCCAGACCCCAGCTTGAAAAGGTTGGGAACCCCTGCTCTAAGCCTTCCAGATAGCTAATGCATTAAAAAAAATCTTAATATGCTTTATTTCTAAGCTCAGGTACCCTTAAATGTGTCCATGTGTCCAGAACCTCAAGTCTATCTGTGGTTTATAGTTTCAACAGGATCTAGGCCTGATTATTTTTTCTCTTGATTTTCTCACGGTAGTCTTTATATGCTTGGCAGCTAATTAGTCCCCCTGTTATTGCTAGAGGACTTTGATTCTGTTGAGTGGAAGGGTGTGTATCATAGTAACAGCACCTCCAGGGTGCAGATGACTGCATAATAGCTTCTACTCCCAGGATGAACTGGTTCAGGTTTGCTGAA
Organism: Furcifer pardalis; assembly: GCA_030440675.1. Lineage (NCBI taxonomy): Eukaryota > Metazoa > Chordata > Lepidosauria > Squamata > Chamaeleonidae > Furcifer > Furcifer pardalis. The sequence continues at coordinate 10,559,980 of CP126897.1, forward strand.
GGATTAAATACAGTGAATACATTGCTGAATGATAAGTCAATAGTTTGAAAGCATATCCCAGGCATCCTCAAAGCCCTGCCTTTTGTGGTCAAAGGGTGGAGGGATGAGTCAGGAGCAATGGCATTTCTATGGCACATTCTTATTCCTACCCAGAGACCTCTGTCTATGGTTGGACTGCAACACTCATCATCCTCGGCCTGCAAGCTGCTTGGAGATGTGTCCCACACATACCTGGAATGATTTGGGTTGACAGAAGGCTGCTGTAGCATCTCCTATCAGACATTTTCTATCAAAGTTCTCATCTAATGATTTGAACTCTCTTTGCAGCCCACATCAGCAGACAAGATGGCTGCCGAATCAATCATCCGGATCCCACCATACCATTATACCCATGTCTTGGACCAGAACTCAAATGTGACTCGGGTGGAAGTGGGACCAAAGACCTACATCCGTCAGGATAATGAGAGGTTAGCCGGGGGTGGAAATGGGGTGGAAATGAAAATCTGCTTTGCTTATTAACTTCTGCTGGTCTATCCCACCAATTCTACCTCCAGCCTGTGATGAAAGAAAGGTTCTCTCCAAGCTTTCTGTGACTCCTAGAGAGTGTAAGGGAGAGGAAGAGGGTTTTCTGGCTTGCAGAGAGGCAGATTCTGCTGTTTTCTGTGCAATTCTGCTGTTTTCTGCAAATCAAAAGACTACTTGTCTCTCTCTTCATCCCTCCAGCAAGCTCAGAGATGTAAGGGAGAGACACATGGGGGTTACTTCCTCAGAGATCTCATTAAGGATAGAGGCTGGGAAGTTCCTTGTAGCTTCAGTTCTTAGTGAAATTCCTGCTCTGGTATGGACATCTTGCCCAGAGAGCAAGAGACAGCTAGCTGTCCATGCCATGCGCAACACTGTTGATGCCTGGATGAATGTTTGACAGGGAAGCCGCTTAAAGCAGAGATTCTCAGTCTGCAGCCTGTTGGCCGGATGCAGCCCTCGGCACCATTTAATGTGCCCCCCCGCCCGCCTCCACCACACCACGAAGTGCCATATGGTGGAGGAAGGGCAAAATGGCCATCTTGTCCCCGAAGCTGTCTGAGGGAGCGTGACCTGGCCCCAGCTTAAAAAGGTTGAGAACTCCTGGCTTAAAGGAAGTGAAAGATCATTTGGATCCAGTATCGGTTCCCACTCCCTTTATTTTGTGTTATTGTGAATTATTGGAGAGCACTGCTTCTGTTGGTGGGTTTCCTTCTCTCTTCCACAACATGCACCCTTATCTGCTGCTTACATGTGATTATGTGACTGTTTTCTGGTGACTATAGCTGAGGGTTCTGATAAAAAGGTCTACTGACCTGAACTTGCAAAGTTGGACCATTTTGTGAGACAAAAGTAAGCTTTGCAAGATTGTGGGTCAAGTAGACAACTAGGCTGAGCCTTACTTGCTAAGGATTCCAGACTGCCTTCCAGCTATGGAGACCCTAACAGGTAAAAATCCTAGCTGCCTGTCTAAATTCTTCCTACCAAATCTCTCTCCCGTTCTAGGATCATCTTCCCCCCAGTGAAAATGGTGATGATCCCCCCACGTCATTACTGCATCATCCTCAATCCTGTGGTTCGGGGAACTGATGGTGCAGTTCAGCTCGATGACATGGGGCAGGTGCGGCTCAGACATGCCGACCAAGACATCCGACTGGCTCGGGACCCGTTCCCTTTGTACCCAGGAGAGGAGCTACATCAAGTAAGGATGAGTGAACACCTGTATTTTACAGAGGGGCTGGAAGTCAGGACATAAGACCTCCCTCTTGGCAGTGCCATTAAGTCTTGAGCATATGTCCACTGCCAGCTGGGAGATTCTTGGAGATGTAGTCCAAAATCCAAATCCAACAGGTTGTCCTACAGTAGACCTATTGAATTAATGGCATTTACATAAGTGTTGATTAAGCTTTTGCTAATCAAGTTAATAGCTTTATGTTAACTAGAACCACCAGTCAGACTTGGAAGCCCCAATATTGACTTTTTCGAGTGCTGCTCTGTTTATTTTGCTGCTTGTAATTCTCCTTGTTCATTGCGATTTCCACTTCTCTTTACAGGACGTCACACCTCTGCAGGTCGTCTTAGCTAACACTGCCCTACACCTCAAAGCCCTCTTGGATTTTGAGGATGATCAAGGGGGCAAGTACGTTGCTGGAGATGAATGGTTATTTGAAGGGCCTGGTAAGTGATAGTGGTCACAGAAGGAAGCTTCTTTTTTTTCCCTTTTTGGGGCAGGGCTGGGTTGCACAGATTAACATGGCTATCACTTCAAAAATTCTAACAGAAGGAAATGTTAATTCTGTAGTCAAACATGTGCTTTGGACACAGAAAGTCTCACCTTTAATCTGTTTAATCTATTTTGGAATGTTGAAATTCCTGTTGGTTAGCAAAGTATGAGATAGGGGAAAAACAACACAATTTAAAAAAAGAGAGATCAGCTCAGTCTCAGTAAACACCACACCTTTGATTTCCCCTCACAAACTAGCCCTTTGTGTGATAAAGTTACTCTAGAAGCATTTAAAGTAGAAAAAAGTGTCTTTACTTACAGTTACCATTTGCAGTTACAGTCAGGAAGGAAATTATTAGTAGTTGAAGACTACAGCAGGCTTGTGCTAAGACTGGAACTATTGAGGAGATTGGTCTTAAATAAAACAGCAACATCATAAGCCCTAAACCTGTTTGTTTTTATAGGGAACCATAATCTTAAGCAAAATCAAAGCAATCACACTTCTATATCTCCTGATAGTGCTTAGTGCACTCTCTGGGTGGTTCACAAATTAATTAGCAGGGGAAATGGAGTCTCCAGCACATGGAAAGAACCTCCATACTTGTTGCTTGGTCAGAGAAAGAAAGAAGGGACTATCAATAAAACAAAGAAAACAAACAGGATTATTGGGGGGGGGGGCTTGTTTCAAATGCCGGAGAAGAAGTTTACTAATTGAGTTAGTGGCAAAGGGCCATTACACTAGGATTACAGCCATCTCTTGTCGATACCCAGTACCTGTATTAGTACATGCAAGGTTGTTATCCTAGTGGAATCAAATAGCAGGGAATTGTGGAGATATCTTCCTGAGATCCTGGAAAACTGTTGTCAGCCAGAACTGATGAACCCTTCATCAGTCTGCTGACCTTTAGTGTATTACACCATAACTCCCATCACTATGCATCGGATCCATGGGCTACTGGGAATCACTACAGGTGTAGTGCAACATCACTACAAAATAGCCACAGCAACTGTGAAGTGGTCTGTACATCTTCCTTGTTGTATACAAAACAGTAGCAGATTACACAACTATAGACTGAATGCACCTTATTTTTAAAAATCTATGCAACTTTTGCTTATCTCTTCTATCACATGCTGTTTGGCTTGTGAACCGCCCAGAGAGTGCACTGACTAGGAGCTGTGTGGCGGTATATAAGTGTGATTGTTATTATTATTGTTATTATTCCCAGAGGTTGCCAAGTTGAGGAACACTAGAGTAAATAGTCCTGGTTAGAAAGGCAGGGAGGTCAGCCAGTCCAAGATGGTGTCTTCTCTTCCAACAATGTTGTGTAACAAGTCACTGTTATTGTTGAGTTTTTGTTGTGTTTTTGCAGGCACTTACATCCCACGCAAGGAGGTGGAGGTAGTGGAGACGATCCAAGCCTCCACTATCCGGCCCAACCAAGCCCTAAGAATTCAGGCGCGGAAGGAATTCAAGGACCGAGAGGGGATTAAACGTGTCACAGGTATGTTGGCTATCTTGCCTGTAGTCCTCTGAGGGGCTCCTCTTTCTGCCACCTCACCATCATGACAGGGCATATGTCACATCTCCTTTTCCTTTGCAGGTGAGGAATGGCTTGTGAAGCGAGTTGGGGCTTACCTGCCTGGTGTATTTGAAGAAGTCATTGATATTGTGAATGCCTATGTTCTGACTGAGAAGGTGAGTAAGGTTTCCCCTGACGATGAGTGGAAGAAGTTTAAGTGTGTCTATGTGTACGCTTTTAGGGTTATTAGTAGTTGAAGACAACCGCAGCCTTGTGCTAAGACTGGAACTGTTGAGGAGATTTGTCTTAAATAAAACAGCAGCATCATAAGCCCTAAAACTGATTGTTTTTATAGGGAACCACAATCTTAAGCAAAAGTAAAACAATCACACTTCTATTCCACCCCATAGCGCTTAGTGCACTCTCTGAGTGGTTCACAAGTTAATTAGCATTTTGCCCTCAACATGCTGGGTACTCATTTTACCAACTTCAGAAAGATTCAAGGCTGAGTTTAACCTTGATCCTTGGCAAGGATCGAACTCACAACCTTTTGGTTGCAGTACAGCAGTTTAACTACTGTGCCACTAGGAGTTACGTGTAACCATCTTTTGAGGGGTACAACTACTTTTACCACCTGTAGCCCAATTTTTTAAAAAAATTAGAAGTATTTTCCTCTTTTTACGCCCCCACTGGGCACCCCCTCCCCCCGTTTTTTTTAAAGGATGGTGAATGTCACTCAAAATGTGGGTAAATTGTTTCCTGAGAAAGCACAAGGATATTTTTGAGGCAAACTATTTTTTTTTTAAATTTAAAGTGTTTGGTAAGAACTCCATGTGTGCTGGTTTCTTACCTCAGAAATCCATCCAGACAGTTAGGAAATTCTGAACTAAGTAACAGAAACCTCTAGAGATAAGTTTAAGTGTGTGGGATTTGGCGGCATGCAAAATGGGCCAAAATCCTGTTGCACAGATACACCAAAGCAGTAACCTTTAGAGGTAAATTGCTGCAATTTATGAAATCTCATAACATAAATTTTCCATGGAGATTTCTAAACATACAGCCTTTTAATCTCTAAATGTTATGGCTTTTGCCTAACTGTGCAACAGGATTTTGACTTCTATTTCAGAAAAGAAAATGACTTTTGACAGGAAGGAAGAAAACCTAGGAATACCACTTTACATGTAGGTCCAGCTTCTATGAGGGATAGCAGATAATGTCCTAAACCAGGGGTTTCCAACCTTTTCAAGCTGGGGGCCAGGTCATGCTCTCTCAGTCAGCTTTGAGGGTCGGATGGCCATTTTGCCCTGCCTGCACAATGGGAGTGGCCATGTTGTTTCTTAAATGGCCTTGGAGGGGTGGGGGGCCACATGAAATGGCACCACAGGCCAGATCCAGCCCATGGGCCTTAGGATAGGAACCCCTGCCCTAAATCCTGCTACTCAGAATGTCCTTGGACTCCATTATACCACTGAATCCCAGGATTAGTTGTTTCACATAGATCTGTGATTGCAAACTTTGGCATCCGTGATGGCGAACCTTGGCACTCCAGATGTTCTTGAACTTCAATTCCTAGAAGTGCAAGTCAGCACTCCTGTTGATTGGGGCTTCTGGGAATTGAAGTTCAAGAACGGCTGGCGTGCCAAGGTTCACCATCACTGACATAGAAGTTCTAGAGCAGTGTTTCCCAACCTTTGGTTTTTTTGATCTTCAATTCCCAGAAGCCTAAGTCAATTCCCCAAAGCAATGTTTGGCCAATGTACTGCCTTAGGCTTCTGGGAATTGAAGTCCAAAAAACAAAGGTTGAGAAACACTGATTTAGAGGAACAGAGCAACGGCTCTGAAATGGCAAGGGCTTTTCATCAGTTCATTCAGCTAATTATTGATAGTATAAAATTACAGAAGAGGTTTGTTTGTTTGTCAAGTACTATAGTTGTGTAGCAACTGTGGCTTTACAGCTTGACCTTTGCCTGCTTACTCAGAAGGACCACACCTTCTGAGATCAACAAAGTTTGCAGTTGCGAAATGTGCAGAAGTAGTCTAGCTACAGTAATCTTGCCTTAAAAATTTATGCACAAGAAAAAGTCTGCAGTTTATATAACCCCCAGCCACAACATGTGTTGTTTTTAAGATTCTCAGAAAATTTATTGGGAAACTTCTCATTTGTTCTTCACATTTGTAATACAAGAATTGGAGAAAGAGATCTAAATATATTACTGGTTGCATTCCATGTTACAGAGTAGAAGTTATAAATGTTACATACCTGGCCATTTAGCAAGCATGCTTAGTTTATTTACTACATTGTTAAAGGTAAAGGTTTCCCTTGCTCAAAAGCCAGTCGTATCTGACTCTAGGGGTCAGTGCTCATCTCTGTTTCTAAGCCAAAGAACCAGCGCTGTCTGCATCTGCAGACGTTTCCATGGTCATGTGGCAGGCATGACTAGACACCAGAGTGCATGGAACACTGTTACCTTCCCACCAAAGTGGTCCCTATTTATCTACTTGCAATTTCTTGCTTTCAAACTGCTAGGTTGGCAGGAGTTGGGACAGAGATTGGAGCTCATTCCATCCTGCAGTACTCGGGAATCGAACTGCTGACCTTCCGCCTCCCAGTCAGCGTCTTAGTGACTTGAGCCAGTGTTTTCTGATGAACACAATATTAGCAATCTAGGACTAAATCCAATGTTAAGTCTTGCCCAGAGTAGACCCACTGAAATAATGGGATTTAAAGTACTGTACTGTAAGTGTGATTAACAAAGCACATTCATCTCAGTGGATCTTCTGTAGAAAAGACCAGGAGTTCTCAACCTTTTAAAGCTTGGGGCCGGGTCATGCTCCCTCAGACAGCTTCGGGGCCCAGATGGCCATTTTGCCCTTCCTCCACCACATGGCACTTCCTGATGTGGCGGAGGCAGTGGGCCCCCCCACATGAAATCGTCCTGCAGGCCACAGGTTGAGAATCCCTGGGTAAGACCTAGCAGATGAAAAACCCCAGTACAATGATAATTCCAGTATAATGTAAAATAAACAAACAGGAGCAAAGATTAAAAAGACTGCAGCATATAAAGCCAAATGAGAGGCAAAACTAGCAACAAAATAAAGAGAGAGCTTTGATCTAAAGGCACTTGAAAGAGTTTCTGGAAATGAAAGAGTGACTAAAAATAGATTTTGATCTGACACATTAGTACACTCACATTTCCTGTCCTAGATCATCTTTTTAAAAAGGGCAGGGAGTGTTCAAAAGCTGTGAAATGATTTGCAGATTAAGCTGGCAATCAAATCAATCAAACTGGATCAATCCATCATTTGTTAACCTAGATAAAGCCTGAGTTGTTGCATAAAGCATTCAGTCTGCAGCTGATGTCTGCTTCAGAAATTGTGCCTACTTAAAATTATAACTGTAGTCACCGTTGGCAGCAAAACATAACTGCTAGTTACCCAGCCAGGCCAGAGTAACTGAAGTTCTGTATGGATTGCAAGGACCCTAGTTGAGAAACTTGTGAGAAGAGTCTGAAAAGCAAGAAGGTGTCTCTTGGCCTACACAAAAGTTACAAAAAATACTTTTGGGGGCTACATGTTGTAGCAACTTTAAAAGTCTTATTTGACATCAGCCTTTGTTTGCCAAAGTCAGCCTAGTTGTGGTGATGTCCAGGAGAGGAACAAAAAGCAGAGTAACCATTCAAGGCAGAGATGGGGAACTCTGGCACTCCAGGTGTTTTTGGACTTCAGTTTCCAGAAGCCCAAGTCAACGCTCCTGCTGATCAGGGCTTCTGGGAATTGAAAGTTCAAGAACACCTGGAGTGTCAAAGTTGGCCATCACTGAATAACAGGAGTTTTCAGCCTTTTTAAGCCTGGAGGGGGGTGTTATGCTCCCTCAGACAGCTTTGGGGGCCGGATGGCCATTTTGCCCTTCCTCCACCACAAGGCACTTCCTGGTGTGGTGGTGGGTCACATGAAGTAGTGCTGTGGGCCACATCCAGGCCGCAGGTTGAGAATCCCTGATATAATATGATAGGTTTGTTCAGGACTACAGCTCCCAGAATCCCCAGCCAGCATTTTGGGAGCTTAAGTCCACAAAGGCAAGTTTGCCAAGACCAGGGCTTTCATACCTCTCTCTTTCCCTCTTGAAGAAAGCACTGCTCCTTCGGGCCATCAAGACATGCCAAGACTTCAAGGGCATCGTAAGAAAGACTGGGGAAGAGTGGTTGGTCACCCTGGCTGATACTGACAACCACATCCCAGATGTTTATGAGGAAGTAGTGGGTGTAGTTGACATTACTACCCTCAACAGTTGCCAATACTGTGTGGTTTGTGACCCCGTGGGAGAAGATGGCAAACCTCAGCTTGGGCAGAAGAAGGTGATTAAGGTATGTACCTCTGTCTAAGTAATGCGGAAGATTTGAGTTGGCCAAGCTCTTTGACAGCAGATAGCATCATAGTCATTTTGTATTAGTAATTATGGGAGATTACAGCCATCTTGTTCAGCCCTCCTTCCTCAGTCAATGCAGGAAATCCACCCTGAAAGCATCCCTGACAGATGGGCATTGAATCTATGCTGAATCTACCCTCCAGTGAAGGAGCATCAACCCCATTCCAAGATATGCCCACTCCATTGCTGGGTGTGTGTTTTTTTAATTGTCAGGAAGTTCATCTTGATTGTTGATCAAGGTTGCCTTTCTTGTCAGTCAAATCCACTGGTTGATATGCTTCCTGCTGAGCTGCAGAAAATATATGGTTCTTCTGTAGTCCATGTGACAGATGTTCAAGCATCTGACAACCTGTAACTAGTGGGTGTAAGTGGTAAGGAAGCAGATTTCAGTTCATTATTAAAAGGAACTATACTTCCCAGCACTGTGAGTAGCTCTGCGACATGCCTCCTCCTTCTGGACATGTTTGAGCTGAATCTGGACAGCCTTTTGATAGCCAGACCCTGCCTTGCAGGTTTGCAGTGAGTTGCGGGTTGGACTCCAAGAGTCTTCCCAGATTATTCAACCAGTGTGTCATATGCAGGAGTTTTATGGCATGTACAGGATTCTGTGGCATGTACAGTACTTTGGTGACCAGTTCATTCATACAAGAGGGTCTACTCCAGCATTTGACTCCCAGAAGCCTTCAGCCAATATGGCTGCTATCTGTGCAGTCTGGAGGAGCCTGGGAGCATTTGGTTGGGTTTTTTAAAAAAAGTAATTTCTCCAGTTTTGCATTGGCAGGCTGTGTGACCCTGGATGTTTCCTTGCCCATTGATTTGCTCAGTACTCTTCTGTATCTGTGAGTTACTGAATGAAACTGGTAATGGTTGGCAGGAGTCTTCTAAATCTAAAGTCTTTGGCTGCCCTTCCAACATATTATTTGTACATCTCATAATTCACAAAACTCTGAACATCCTGTTAAATCTATTTCCTTGGTCTGTAGATTTTAGGTAGTTGGCTTACTAAAACTAAAGAACAGGTACCCTACCTCTTGAGGTACACCTGCGTGCTACATAAAGAGTGCTTCTGAAGATGTTAACTGGCTGGGGACACATGATATTTCTCAAGCTGGTGTTGACCCTCACTCCTCATTCTCCCCACCTCCTTGCTCTTCCACAGGGGGAGATGTCCTTCTTCCTGCAGCCTGGAGAGTGGCTAGAGAAAGGCATTGAGAACATCTACATCCTTTCAGAAGAAGATGGCCTCCTGCTACGTGCAATCCGTCCCTTTGAAGACATTAATGAGGTAGGGGGACTTCAGTCAATAAGTGGACACAGCAAAGCTCAAATAAAGTAAAGGTCATCTTTGCATGAAAACCAGTCGTATCCGACTCTATGGTTCAGTGCTCATCTCTGTTTATGGCCAAAGAGCCAGCGCTGTCTGCATCTGCAGACGTTTCTGTGGTCATGTGGCAGGCTTGCTTGTACTGAACACTGCTGAGCATCCCACCAAAGTGGTACCTATTTATCTACTTGCAGTTTCTTGCTTTCAAACTGCTAGGTTGGTAGGAGCTGGGACAGAAACTACTTGCTATAGATGACTGTTTAATTGCAATTATTTTCTCCACTAAAAAAAATCATTCAATTGCTTCACAACTGGGTCTTTTGGAGAAATAACTTCATTCTTTATATGCAGAGGAGGAATGTCATAGGGCAGTGATGGTGAACCTTGGTGTTCCAGGTGTTCTTGGACTTCAATTACCAGAAGCTCAAGTCAGCACTCCTTCTGATCAGGACTTCTTGGAAGTGAAGTTCAAGAACAGCTGGAGTGCCAAGGTTCACCATCACTGTCATAGGGTTTCAGAGCTAGATCTTGGTGCTACCTGATGCTCTTGTCAGTGCAGAAATCATGAAGTGGACAGAAATAAATTGTTTTGTATAGAGGTTGGAAACATTACTTTTGGGGTCTATGACTCCCAAACCTCCCTAGCCAGCCTGACCATTGGCTTGCTAGAGGGTTTTGGTAGTTATAATGCCAAGAGGTTTCCAAACCAGTTTTGCCCCAGAGGCCAGTGGCTTGTAAATGTAACTGAGAAGCAACTTAATTAACACATTTTTGTAAAACAGGAACATAAAGTTACAGTCCTTTACATCGGGGTGGCCAACCTTTTTGAGCCATGGGCCTGACCACGTCCCTGAAACAGCTGAACGTGCTGGACCACACACCCCAAAAGTGGAAGCAGGCGCATTTACGGCTGTCATAAATGTGCCCACTTCCACAATTCCATCAGCTACAGGCACGTCTGCACATGCACGGGCACAATTTACAGCTGACGTAAATGCGCCTGCTTCCACCTCCAGGTGTGGGGGAGACAGCAAAGGGCTGGATGGTATGGTGTTGTGGGCTGGGGCCAGCCCGCAGGTCGTTAGTTAGGACCCCCTGCTTTAAATAATTAAAACTGTATTGGTAGCCAACTACTTCAGGGGGCTTAAAGCTACAATTGTAACTAATTGCTTTTTTAGTGTAACTGCCCAGGTTCTGGATGGGGAAAGGAAAAAAAGGTCACCAGATATGAATGAACACCAGAGTTTCTCCCCCTTCTGTCTCTCATCCAGGATGAGGAAAAAATTATGCGCAAACCAGGTGACCGTTGGCTGATCCAGGGCCCCTTGGAGTATGTGCCACCTGTGGAGGTGGAGGTACTGGAACAGCGCCACTCCATTCCACTGGCTGAGAGTGAGGGCATTTATGTGCGGGATATCAAGACGGGAAAGGTAAGCAAGAACAGATGGAACAGCAGTTACTGGATATAGTGATAGCAGTTACACTTATATACTACCCCATTTTCACTTAATGCATTCTCTGGGTGGTTCACAAGTTAATTAGCAATTTGTCCCCAAGATGACCTTCCGAGATCATTTTGCTGACTTCAGAAAGAGGGAAGGCTGGGTCAACATTGATTCCCTTCAGGATCAAACTCACAACATTGTGGCTGCAGTACAGCAGTTTAACCACTGTGCCACCAGGGCTGTTTCTGCTGCTTCTATCTGCTGAAGAAGATCTTACCCTGTGCAGGCTTAATGCACCAATTAGCAGCACCCTTGGGATCCCTTCCTTTAAGGGTAATCACTGACAAAAGCATCACAGCCCTCTGTCACAGTGTGCATGCATTATTTATTAACGGCTGTCCATCCAAAGCTCTCAGAAAAGGCGTGCAAAAGACTCCACAGTTGTGGGATAAAGGACGTAAAGTGTGTGTGGTTTTTCCCCCCTGGAGCATTTCTGTGTTAACACCATTGGGTGTATAAAGAGGCCTGTAAGTAAGCCACTCAGCCTTCCTTTTCTCAGGCCTCAACAACTACCAGAGTGACAGAGCTCATTTGTGCATAATGTGCAAAAATTACCTCAGAACTACTGAAACTTAAAGAGGAAGCCACATGCAGAATCAGAAGCCTTGTGGTACCTTAGGACTACATGCTGTTATTAGTCTGAACAATACCTGACCAGCTGAATCAATGGGACTTAAAGAAGAGTTGATTTAACAAAGTCCCACTTATTCATAACCTTTCATAGACTGTAGGCTGCTTCATCACTTACATGGAAGGGGGTCACCCTTGCTTGAAGGCCAGTAGTATCTGACTCTAGGGTTCAGTGCTCATCCTTTTTTATTGCCAAAGAGCCAGTGCTGTGTGGTATTCGCAGATGTTTCCATGGACATGTGGCAGGCATGACATGACACTGGAGTGCATGGAATGCTGTTTACCTTCCCACTGAAGTGGTACCTGTTTATCTACTTGCAATTTCTTGCTTTCGAATTGCTAGGTAGGCAGGAGCTGGAACAGAGACAGTTGCTCACTCCATTGTGCAGTACTTGGGTACTTAACCACTTGAGCCACTGCAGTCCCTTAAGAGACTTGCATGAAATACTATCCAGAATTTCATGTGTGCGTGTATCTGTGAGTGCATGCATGTGTATATACATATACAGTGGAACCTCATACAACAATCGACCCGTATAGCAACAAAATCGCATAAGAATTTGGTTTTGGGGGGGAAATGGCATCCTACATAACAATTTTCCGTATGGAAAAAATCATACAATTTTTCAGTGGGAAAAAAACCATTTAGCAAAAAATAAATAAATCATTGTACGATGCATCCCATAGGGAAAATCGCTATACAATGCATGTATCGTATAGCAATTGTTTCGTACAACAAGGAGTACCATGGAACAGATTAAAATCGTTGTAAGAGGTACCACTGTACATACAAGTCCACATTGTTGGAGTGGAGCTAGTACACCAAGAGGTGAGAAGGGAAATTACATCTAGAAACTATGATCTTCTTTGCTTCCTCTTTCACCCAGTTGGGTCTCATTGCTGTCACAAAGGGCTATTCGGTAAACTTGCTGAGAACATAAACACCCTGGTGTTTGTGATCATGGATAACACTCCACACATCCAATGAAACAGGCTGTAGTGCACACAAATAATAAAATGTATTCGATTTTGAGTTTACCCCACCGGTTCTTTGCTGTTTCTGGTGGAGATCCCCCTTCTCCTGCTTGCAATCTAGGCTTTCAGCCTAAACTGCCAATGGGAAACTTAAATTTTTTTTGGAAAGGAGCTTTATTGAATCAATTTGCATATAGGTTAAGACTGAAGAATGTTGGTTATGAGTAAGGATGTTGTTAGATAGTACTGTATTATAAATGGAGATGTGGAATCTTGATCATAATTCCATTTCTGTTTTGTTCAGGGTGGGCAGCTGTGGCCCTCCACAGTTTTTTGGACTACAATTCCCGTCATCCATTACCCCTGGCGGCTTCTTCTTTCATGTCCTGATCAAACAGTGGACTGCCAAAATGGAGCTACTTTCTTGGCTTTGTCATTGGCCAAACTTAAGTTCACATCAGTGCATGTTTCTGGCAGCAATTGGCAGACCAGTAAATGAGCCAGTTTCTGTGCCTCTTCACATTTATACCATGTGTTGTTGTCTGTCTGTAGCCCCCACTTGAGCCTGTTGGTCTTGCATTTAGGCCCTGCAACCCTCAGCCTATTCAGGGTCCTCCAAGTGACATTGTGGGAGGTTGAGTTATTCAGCCATATCCTTTAATGATGTACCTTGTCCAGTGAGCTCCTTCCTCCATCTTCTAATTTGGTTTTGCTCTGGCTTCTGCTGGTGAAGGCTAAGGAATTATAGGCAGAAGGCACAGGGAGAGCCGCAGTTGGCCACCTGCATCATCTTTACTGCGGAAAACTCTCACTGCTGGGATCTTCACAGGTGTGGAGCAACCAATATCAGGTTCAGGGGAAATCTTACCATGTATAATCTATTCAGGGAGTCTCAACCTGTGGCGCCATTTCATGTGGCCCCTCACTGTCTCCACCACATCCAGAATTGCCATATGGTAGAAGGGCAAAATGGCGGTCTGGCCCCCCAAAGCTGTCTGAGGCAGTGTGACCCAGCCCCTGATTAAAAAGGTTGAGAACTCCTGATCTATATGCGCCATTAATACTAGAGCTCTGTACGCACATGTTTACCCATAGGTCCGAGCTGTCATCGGCCACACTTACATGCTATCTCAGGATGAGGAGCTGTGGGAGAAGGTTCTGCCCCCTCATGTGGAGGCTTTATTGAGTGCTGAGAGGGACCCTCTTGTCGATCGATCCAGAGAGTCAAAGGAAGGTGATGCTCAGCTTGTCCGCGATAAGACTCGTGTCGTGTCTTACCGTGTCCCTCACAATGCAGCGGTACAGGTGTATGACTACAAGGAGCGCAAGTCCAGGTAAGAGCGCCAGGTAATGTGGGGGGCTGGAAGAGAGACTCAGGAAAAGCCAATTTTTTTTAATAGTCTGTGTTACAAGCACATCAGAGACAAAAAATTGTTGTTGCGCTTTAAAGACTAACAGCAGCAAGTCTTTAAAATGCCACAACGTTTTCTTGTTTTGTCTCTGATCTTGATATTCAGGAAAAGCCAGTTTGTCCTGAACGGAAAGGGTTGAGCAGAAGGTGAATGACCCCCAACAGAAAGGATTGTGAGTGAAGCAAAACTTTGTAATTGTAAAGACAGTTTAGCTGAAGGGCAAAAGGAGTGGTGAAACAGGAAAAGAGATTTGGTTTAGGACCAGTGATTTCGAAGCACAAAAGTCATGGTCCCTAACGTACTTTAACCTGTATTTTTCTCTTTCTGTTAAAATAGGGGCACTTTCCTCTAAAAAGGAAGAAAAGTGGGGGGGAAAACACATTGATAGAACAGGAGACAGCTTTTTAAAAGGGCAATTAATTAATTAATGATTATGGTAGCTTAGTGGTTAAGACTGTGTAGTAGATGATTGAAGGTCAGCAGTTTGCTGACACAATGGAGTGAGCTCCCAGCTCCTGCCAACCTAGCAGTTCGAAAGCAAGCAATTGCAAGTAGATAAATAGGAACCACTTTGGTAGAAAGGTAAACAGCGTTCTGTGCACTCGGGCGTCTAGTTATGTCTGCCACATGTCCACGGAAATGTCTGCAGACACAGACAATGCTGGCTCTTCAGCTATGAAACAGATGAGCACTGAACCCTAGAGTTGGATACAACTGACTTTTGAGCAAAGGTGACCTTTATTTAATTGCTAATCCTGCTAATATTTAGAATAGGAAGAAACAGAACAGGGTGTATATGCAGGGAGAAAACTTGTAGTGAATTTTGCAGGGGACCTTAGCCAAATAAGACTATCTTTTGAGTAAATGTTACAGAAGGAAAATACTGGTTAATGGTACTCTCTGTTTGGCGCATGAGGGGAACCTCAGTCATCTCAATTGAATCCCTCCTTCCTCTCAGGGTGGTCTTTGGGCCAGAACTGGTGCTTCTGGGCCCAGATGAGCAGTTCACGGTGCTGAGTCTGTCTGGAGGCCGACCCAAGCGCCCTCACACCCGTCGTGCGCTCTGCCTCCTCTTGGGGCCCGACTTCTGCACCGATGTTATTACGATTGAAACGGCCGATCACGCCCGCCTGCAGCTTCAGCTGGCCTATAACTGGTGAGTCAGAGGTAGACTTTTCTCCTGGGCTGCTTTCAGAGCTGAACCTCTTCATACCTGAAGTTTTATTTATTTATTTATTTAGATTTATATCACCGCCTACTCACTGTGGCGACTCAGGGCGGTTCACAATCAGGAAAAAAACAAAAACAACAACAACAACACACACAACACAAACAGCTAACAGCTAAGTTTTTGGGATAGTCGCCCTGTTAGTCTGTGGTTCAGGCATCTCAGAAAACAAAACCAAAAGGTAATAAACCAAAATGAAAACGCTGTACCACTTTAAAGACTAACTGCTATATTTTTATTGTTAGCTTTCGTGGTCTGAAGAAGTGGACTTGATCCACAAAAGCTAACAATATAAACATAGCACATAGTCTTTAAAGCTCTTCAGACCAACCCTTTAAAGGTTTGGAGGTTTTTTTGGTGCTGCATTTATGAAAGGGACAATGGCTGCTTAGTGGTTACGATGCTGAACCTGATGACTGGAAAGTCGGCAGGTCAGCAGTTTGGGACCTGAGTGCTGCATGATAGAGTGTGCTCCTGTCTCTCTCCCAGCTCCTGCCAATCTAGCCATTCAAAAGCAAGAAATTGCAAGTAGATAAATAGGTATAACTTTAGTGAGAAGGTAAACAGTGTTCCGTGCGCTCCAGTGTATAGACATGCTATGTGTTCACGGAAATGTCTCCAGACACAGTCAGGCTATAAACAGAGATGAGCACTGAACCCTAGAGTCGGATATGACTAGCTTTCGAACAAGGGTGACCTTTACCTTTATGGAAGAAATCTATTCCAGTCTTTCTCTTCTAAATGAATAGGAAGATCCCTGGCCAACATTTCTTGCCACCTCTCATTTGACCTGGAATAATTTGAACTTTCATGCTGGCTAATCTTTCTCACACTAGGTCAGGCAAAAGGAACTACCAAAAGGTGGCTTCATTTGAGCAGTTTCACGTCTGGCCTAAGAAGAATGAACAGGTTGCATTGTTGTTACCAGCCAGCCAGAAAAATACAGGGAAATGTTCTCTGGTTCTCTCTTATGGCCAAGTCTGATATTGCAACCTTGGAGATTTTTTTTTGTGTGTGTAAAAATCTGGAAGACAAAACTGAATACTGTACAGTGGTACCTTGGTTAAAGAGCATAATGCGTTCTTTAAGCAAAACACCATTGTAAGTGACCAATTGTGATTTCTTAGGGGGGGCAGCGGCGGGGGCGGCGATTACGAACCCTGATATAGTTGTGAAGTGAGTTTTTGGTTGGTTTTAGTTGTTAAGTGAGGTGACCATTCAGAAAAAAATCTGCTCTTTAAGCAAGTTAGTCTCTAAGCAAGGCGCTCAGACTTGAATTCCTGAAAATTCTGTTTGAAAGTAACTAGCTAGAATCCTGTTGGTGTTCAAAGCTAGGCGTATGTTCAGTTATGTACCTGATTGCACAACTAAGATGTGTCCCATTAGCTTCTCAATTACTCAATGTTAGCCACCACAGGTTATGTAAACGTTATGTTTCCAGTGCTACTTGCCACATGGGCATTACTTGTTACACCTAAAAAGTAACTATCAGTTTCAGTACTTGTCATTCAAACTAGTTGCAGACAACATGTTACTTACCACTAAATGCATCCAAGCTCTACTCTGGGACTATAGACTGGAAGATGGGCAATTAATTTGAACAACAGATATATAGATAGGGAAAAAAATTCAATAGGAAGGATTGCAATGTGATTATGGGTACAGTATTTGGCCCTTTTGGGCTCATGAAGTTTGGGATGTAGCTCTCAACATTTGTCAGAAAAACAACAATGAGGATTTAGGACTTTTTTAAAAGCCATATTTTATGTACTGGAATAAAGCAAAGCAAAAGCAATCACACTTCTATTCCACCCCGTAGCGCTTAGTGCACTCTCTGGGTGGTTCACTAGTTAATTAACATTTTGCCCTCAACATGCTTGGTACTCATTTTACAGACCTTGGAAGGATGGAAGGCTGAGTCAACCTTAATTCCTGGTCAGGATTGAACTCACAACCTTTTGGTTGCAGTGTGGCAGTTTAACCATTGCATCCCCAGGGCAAAAGTGTATTGACAACTGGCGAGCAGGCTTTCTAAATGTTGACCAAACACAACTGCCATATCCTTAGCAGAGCTCAAAAGGGATGGCTTTTGAGAGACTGCAACTCCCATCATTTCATGACCCATATTAGTTGTGGATGATGGGGATTGTTATCCAAAGAAGGCATTCCTATGTTCTATTATGCTACTGTGTAAAGTGTATGCTCTTCCTGTCTCTTTCTCCAGGCACTTTGAGATCCCCAAAGACGATGAAACTTCCTGCCTGTTTAGTGTTCCAGATTTTGTAGGTGACGCCTGCAAGACTTTGGCCTCACGCATCCGGGGGGCTGTGGCTGCTGTCACTTTTGATGACTTCCATAAGGTGAGTTGGGTTTCCTGTGAACCCTCTTTGGCGGCTCCGGCCTTCTATGTCTAAGGGATTAGACTACAGATGCACATGAATACCTCTCTTTTCCCCTTTCCTTCCTTTGAATCACATTCACCCATGTTTAGGTGGAAAGCAAAGCAATCCCACTTATAAACTGCCCCAGAGCACTTAGGGCACTCTCTGGGCAGTTCACAAGTTAATTAGCATTTTGCCCCGAACATGCTAGGACTCATTATACTGACCTTGGAAATGGTTGTAGTGTAGCAGTTTAACCACTCTGCCATCACAGTTAGCTCTGGCAGTTATTTTGAACTTGGAGCCCAATTTGATTGTACTATCCAGCGTTCTGCACCACTGGCTGTGCTGGCTTGAGTGCATGGCATTGTAGTACCCACCTAGGAAGGAGAGGAAACCTTGATCCCCTCAGGATCAAACTCACAACATTTTGGCTGCAGTACAGCAGTTTAACCACAGCTCCACCAGGGCTCTTCAAAGACTTCATGCTTGGAGAGGCAAGCGGTTTTGCAGTCTTCTCTCCCAATGTAGGGAACTAATACACAGCACTCTGTGCGTCCCTATAGCAAGCAGAACCCCTGCTGCCTTTTCATCTATACCACATTAAACATCCGCAGAATTCAAACCGCCTGATCTGTGCAGCGGTGTTTGGGTTTGATGGGGAAGGGGCACTACGGAACTCCCTGCGCTTTTCCCCCAACGGCCTCGTCATCAGCAGCATTGACATCCAGAGTGTGGAGCCTGTGGATCAGAGGACCCGTGACTCCCTCCAACGCAGCGTCCAGCTTGCCATTGAGATCACCACCAACTCTCAAGAGGCAGCAGCCCGGTAATGGATGGCTTGGGGTGGTGCAGAAGGATTGGGGTGGGGTGCTTACGGAGCAGCCATATTCTCAGCTTGCTTTTATTTTATTTTTCAATCTTCCACAGCAGTCAAGACAGATCTGTAGCCTGAAGAACCCAAGTTAGGTCAATAATAATATTAATTTCATGTCAGAAATTATTCTGGCTTGAAAGGATTTTTGCTGGAGAACTCCACTCAGGGGATGCCTGAATGAGTCTCCTTTCATGTCCCCAAGATCTTTCCCCACCGAATTGGTTCCTATTTGCAATTTCTTGCTTTTAACCTGCCAGGTTGGCAGGAGCTGGGACAGAGATGGGCACTCAAACCATCATGCAGTATTCGGGTCTCAAAGTGCTGACTTGCTGCCGTCCTTCCAGTTAACAAGGCAAGCTTCTTAACCACTGAGTCACTGCAGCCCCTGATTTCCAAAGAAATTAAAAGACCATAAAAGAATAAAACTGACATTAACATCTTGAAAAAGAGATGTTTAGCCTAGGCAACTCTGATGATCCCTAGAGCAGGCATTCTCAACTACAGCCTGTGGGCCAAACCCGGCGCCCAAATCCTTTTCATCTGGGCCCTGACGTCCTCATTGGCACCGCCACTACCTGGAAGCACCAAAAGCCAGCAAAATGTGTGTTTTGGATGAGTTGTTGTGTGAAATCTTGTGAGATCTCACTGGAAACTCGCGAGATCTTGCCAAAAATGTGCATTTTTGCACAAGAACTCACATGGAAACATGTGACTGGCCCGCACAGCCATTCTGAGAAGAGTGATCCGCCCCCTGCCTCAAAAAGGTTGAGAAAGCCTGCCATAGAGGTTGAATTTCCCACATCAGGGTCTGTTGTAGGCAGTACTAGCTCCAGGGTATTTTTGGGAAGGTCCCTTGTTTGCCTTCTCCCGTCACTGTTTGCCACCATAGTTGATGATGGAGGATCACAGAAGCAACAGTCCAACAACATCTGGAATAAACCTTCTTGGCCACACCTATTCCAAACAGAGGCCTCTCTGCTTTGTTCCTCTCTCCTTCTGTTTCCCCCTTTTCTGATCTTCTCTTCTTCTTCTTGCCCTGCCCCAGGCATGAAGCAGAAAGACTGGAACAGGAGG
Source organism: Furcifer pardalis (assembly GCA_030440675.1). Taxonomy (NCBI): domain Eukaryota; kingdom Metazoa; phylum Chordata; class Lepidosauria; order Squamata; family Chamaeleonidae; genus Furcifer; species Furcifer pardalis. The sequence goes on from CP126897.1 coordinate 10,579,577, forward strand.
CCCGAGGACGCCTGGAGAGGCAGAAAATCCTGGACCAGGCTGAGGCTGAAAAGGCCCGTAGGGAGCTACTAGAACTGGAAGCGCTGAGGTGACATTGCAGGATTCAGGCTGAAGAAACCATTAAGAGGATGGATGGGTCAGCTTGCTGACGGGGAGACTCTATTTTCCTCATTCTTCTCTTTCTACAGCACTGCAGTGGAGAGCACAGGGGTGGCAAAGGCTGAAGCCCAGTCGCGTGCAGAAGCCAGTCGGATTGAAGGGGAAGGGGCAGTTCAGCTGGCCAAGCTGAAGGCAGAAGCTGCTGCTATAAATACTGTGAGTTAATTCTTCCTCTCATGAGCTTTTGACAACCTGGCTTTCCTCTTAGCATGAAGAATATGTCTGACGTATAATTATAGCAGTTTGAGAATACTTCAGTTATAATGATGCTTTCTTCTTGTGACCTCAGGGCCATAGCCAGGATTCTAGATGTAGGCGGGTGAATATTTTTTTCAGGGTGGGCAAAAAAGGTCTTTTTAATGCTTTTCTATGGGAAACTGCGCTTTGCCAGGGTGGGCAAACTGATAACTCAGGGTGGCCAAGCCCATCCTGGCCACCCCTGGCTGTGACCCTGTATGCTGTATCCGATTCCAAATACTGTATTGGCTATTGTCATGGCAATCAGCTATGAAGATTGTCCTGTGAGCAATATAATGCAGTGGCCTTTCCTTTGCCTTCCGCATTGCAGCTTGACACCCATACCACTGATCCAGTTCTGCAAGTCACTTTCTGGTCCTGAGCCCTTTTGGCACACAAGGTCCTCCTCAGCCCCAGGCCAGTGTTGATGAAGCTGCTGCCCTTCATCAAGATGGATTCAAGTGGTATCTGATCCACTTGAGGACCATCACTCTTCCCACCCAAAGCCAGCAGTCCTCAGGGTTGTCAGGCTAGCTAACCGCCGCCTTGAGTTTGCATTGAGTTGCTGGCAGTATGGTTATTCTATTGCCATAGCAGGATAGCCTGGCTAGACTGGAATAATTGCTCCATCCTATGAAATCTTGGGCTGTGGATCAAATGATTCCCTTCCGCACATGGGGTGATTGGAAGGGTTCCTTTTTTGGCCTGTAACTCAGAGAAAGATCAGACCGCATGTCTCCTGGCCACATTGGTTGGGTGAATCCTGGAAACTTTGATTCAAGGGTTAATTTTTCCAAGATCTATCATGGAAGCGTTTCGTGCTGTAGCTTGAGGTGAGAAAATAAAATCCAGCACCACATTTCAGCTTGCAAAAGATCACCTTCAGGAACCAGAAGTATGTGAATCTGCTGAATTGCAGACTGTTAGGATGATGTTTAAATAGCAACACTAGTGTTCAGTGTATCTCTTCCATTCACAGATCTTTAGATCTAGTCTACTGTCTTAGTATCGATATTCTTGGAAGTGTAATTTTTCCCTGCAGTGATTTTTCCCAGTCAAACCATCAAGTCTCATGATTATGCTGAGCATGTTGTCTTCCCTACTCCATAATATTTTGCAGGAATCAGAATTGCAGTGTCTGGCACAAGCACAGGAACAGGAGCTGCGCTTTACCAAGAATCAAGCTGATCTGAATATAGCCCGTGCAGAGGCTCTTGCTGCTGTCGAAGTGAAGAAATTTGAGGCAGTGATTAAGTCCCTGGGGGCCAACACCATCCGTGACATTGCTGTGGCTGGGCCTGAGATGCAGGTATGAAGCAACCAAGTCTGGGAGAAGCTGGGGGTAGATACTCCAGACAAATTACATAAGCAGGAGGAAGGAGCTCACTGGACAAGGAATAAAATGAAAGGAGGATTTAGCTGAGGAACTCAACCTTCCCTCTGTCACTTGGAGGGCCCTGAATAGGCTGTGGGTTGGAGTCCCTAGATGCAAGGCCAACATGCTCAAGTGGGACTGCTGGTAGATAACAACATGCTGTGTGAACGTGGTGAGATACAGAATCCGGCTCATTTACTACCAGAAACGTGCCATTGAAGATTTAATTTTGGCCAATGACAAAGCCAAGAAATTGGCTTCATTTTGGCAGCCCAAAGTTTGATCTGGACATGAAAGAAGAAGACAACTTAGGCAGGAAGGGGCCTAAGTAGCTCAGTGTGGCAAAGGAGAGAGTTTGCATGCAGAAGGTCCCAAGTTGTATACTTGGCTGGGAGGTCACCATGAAGGCACTGATCTCATGTGTTGTCACGGGTCACACCTCGTTCACACTTGGATGAAAGAGCCCCAGGGTGTAAGAGCTGCCTCTAGGTAGGGCAGACTTGACTCATGTCTGAAAGTCCGAACAGCCAGTGCTACCAGTCAGAGTTGCTGTGGTTGGGCAGGAGGGGCTGACAGTCTAACTCAGTGTTAAAACAGTTTCTGATATTCCTGCCTCCAGTTGGGATTGGCATAGTTAATAGGTGCTTAGAAAGACCTTTGCTTGAGACTACTGATAAATCAGAGTAGATAATCCTGAGACAGATGAACGAGTAGGTTGATCCATCGATAGATGGTTCCTGACCTTCATAACAAGAACTTAGAAAAGTTAGCTGCTCTTGACAAGTCCCCAAAAATCTTTGCAGTCTAAGAATCTAACCTTTCAAAGTTATTTAAGAAGAAAAGGATTTTGAATGTGTTAGCAATCTTAGATTGAAGCTCATGTTACCAAAGGGCAAAGAGGTGACAAAGAGGATTTCCAGACCAATGTTAACAGAAGGATGTTGGAAGTCTCACTAAATTCCCATTTTTCTTCCTCTCCCACAGGCAAAACTGCTTCAAGGCCTGGGCATCCAGTCCACACTAATCACAGATGGCTCCTCTCCTGTCAACCTCTTTACAACTGCAGGGGGGCTGCTGGGGATCCTGCCTAAACCTGCCAAGGATTAGTGGCAGGAGATGTATCACCTTCCTACCTTTTGAGCCTTCGTTGAGTGCCTTAGAGATGACACAGTCTTGGCTGAGGCTTCTTTTCCCTCTAGACTTCCTCTGAGTGATATGCCTTTTACATTTATTAAAAGGAATGCACACGTTTATTGCAAGCAAGAAGCATTATTGCAAACAGAGACAGTTTGGGGGGGGGGCAACAATTGTCTCTGGGTTGAGAAAAGCCTGAAAGTGGGAGGGACACACATCCTGTGAGGTCACAGAAGGTGGGTGTGGCCAGGGGAGTAGCAATGTGGACCTTGGAGGGATCTCTGCCACTCCAGTTCTCATGGGTTTTAGCTATTCTCATTCAGGTGATTCTGGCTGCCCCTCAGCTTGTGACAGGTGAGCTCAGGTGATCCAGCACCTTTAGCTCGACAGCCCAACCTTTTCACTTGGGAATAGGGAATAGACAAGAAGCCATTGCCTCTGTGTTCAACCCTAGTAAGCAACAAGGTTAGCTATAAAGCCATTGACTCGCTGGGTTGGAAGGGGCCTTTTAGGCTAATCTGACATCTAGTTGTCCAAGTCTCTCTTGGATGCTTCCACTGTTGTAGTGCTGCTCACCACCTCTCGAGGTACAAGTAAAACCTCATATAACACTAAAACCTGGTTCCACAAGTCTTGGTGTTATATGATTTTAAGTGTTATCTGATGCATGTTAAAATCCTATGGGATCCATAGAGATACATTGTAACCACACAGGCTTTAGCGGTTGTTATCTGAAGCATCCCATAGGATCTTAATGTTATCTGATGCAATTCTTCCCCCCAGATTCCTTAATGTTATGCGATTTTAGTGTTATTCGATACTAATGTTATATGAGGTATTACTGTACTTGGCTCCACTACCGCACTAAGGCAGGGCCCCCCAAACGTTTCAAGCCAAGGGCTGGGTCATGCTCTCTCAGTCAGCTTTGAGGGCTAGATGGCCATTTTGCGCTGCCTGCACAATGGGGGAGGCCATTTTGTCCCAACAGCTTCAAAGGGGTGTTTATTTTGTTTCTTAAATGCCCTTGGAGGGGTGGGGGGGCACATGAGATGGTGCCATGGGCCAGGTCCGGCCCTTGGGCCTTAGGTTGGGAACCCCTGCACTATGGTGTTTTTTTCCTGATATTCAGCCAATACAGTATCTGGCTTCCTTTAGCTTGAGCCCATTATTGGGTGTCCTGAACTCTGGGATGACTGAGAACAGATCCCGCCCCTCTTTTTAATGACCATCTTTCAGGTGTTTGAAGAGTGCTATCATATTCCCTCTCAGCCTCCTTTGCTCAAGGCTAAACATGTCCAGTTCCTTCAGTCTTTCTTCAGAGACAGCCTTCCATAACTCATTCAGATTACCTGTGGGAAGCCTGGTTTTTTTAAATAGGACTTACATTCACAGTTGTGATCTTTAAGTGCTTTGCTCTGGTTTCTGACCTAAAGTGTTCTTGGAACATTCTTGGCATCACACTCTGGCAGCCCTCTTGCAGAATTAACAGACATCGTTAAGTTTGGTCCTAGCCCTGCACTCGCCATGAGAAAGCAGCCTGAAACCAGTTTCAACATTCTGCTGCACCAATGTCTTTCTCAACCCAGTGGCTTCTGCCAGAGGTGTTTGGTATAACCTTTTTGCCAGTCATGGCCAGCATAGTGACCATGACATGTGGATGATAGAGGCTGTAGTCCCAACATATCTAGAGAGGGAAAAGACTGAAGGAGGAGTACAGCGAATTAATCCTTGTTAACTGAGCTAGTTACTCTCACCCATCTTACAGCAGCACCCATGTTTCACATCAAAAAGTATTGTTGCACTCTGGCTTGTCTTACATCTAATTATGGAGCAGGAGTTTCTTCTTCACATCTCTCTTGTGTGTAGATTGTGAAAGAAACCCGTTTGATTTTCCCACCCATGCAAAGGAACATGGGAGAGCTGTTCATGGATATGAAAGATAAAAAGGGAAGGTAAAGGTCGCCCTTGCTCGAAAGCCAGTCATACCAGACTAGGGTTCAGTGCTCATCTCTGCTTATAGCCAAAGAGCCAGTGCTGTTTGTGTTTGCAGACATTTCTGTGGACATGTGGCTTGGCATGACTAAACACAGGCGTGCACATAATGCTGTTTACCTTCCCACCAAAGTGGTACCTATTTGCTTGCAATTTCTTGCTTTTGGAGCTGGGACAGAGACAGGAACTCACACCATCATGCTGCACTCAGGTCTTGAACTGCTGGCCTGCCAACCTTCCAGTCATCAAGCTCAGCATCTTAACCGCTAAGCCACCACTGTCCTTTTTAAGGAGAGACAAAAAATGCCTAAGTCAGGATTTCAGTAGAGCACACACAAGTAGATGGTGGGAGGCAGAATCAAAGGCCAAAATGGGTATTCCTACATGACACATACACGCCCAGATACTGGCTGACAGACAAGCAAGCAATGAGTCCCACACAGCAGGAAGGCAGCTTTCCCCAAAGGAACTAGTGACTACTACTCATTGCTGGGCTGGAGCCACGCTGTACAAAACCCAATTCATAGGGAATTCTCATTCTCTAAAGAAAATGAAAGAAAGGTGTACATACAATGATAGCATACAGAAGCTGTGGCTCTCCAGATATTGCTGAAGAAATTTGCCCCTCATTCTTCACAGGTGAGTTGTTTGGAAGGGGGGCCGGGTATTTCAAAACTCTGATTTCCAATTTGCCCCACACCTTTCCACTGACAGGTATTTCTGGCACAGCATCTGCAGAAAATCTGGGGGAGACCCCTGAGACAACGGACTCCCTGCCACGTCAGCCCCTCTGGTTTGATTATCCTGACTCTGATAAAAAGAAGATCTTGGCTGTTTATAAGCTTATTGGAGAAGAGCATGTCTTTGTTCGCCCAAGTAAGACCTTCAACCGACCTTCAGGTCTTGCAGCCCCTCCAACTCTCACTTCCAAACATTTCCCCCGAGAACTTCCTGGCCCTGATTTCCAAGCTTGCCATTGCCAAGCAGAATTGAGAAAAGAGGCTTCCTTGGTATCTCAAAGTTGCTGCCGGTCAGCAATGGATGACACCAGGCTTAATGGGACAAACTGCTTGGGTTGGACACAGCAGCTTCCTGTGCCAGTTTGAGAATGCATTGGCCCCTGGTATGCTGGAGAGGTGCTTCTAGGGCTGCTAATTCCCCCATTTATTTCCTGACCTCTGACCCACTTGGCTCTTTCTGACTGCAAAAGCTGCCACACAGCAGTCTCCAGTGGGTTCCTTTCCCTTATGTCCTCTGCAGGTTCCTTTCCCCACATCCTGCGCAATATCCTTGTGGGATCCGTCGTCCTTACTGTGCTCTTCTTCCTCTATCAAATCCTCTCCAAAGTGTATGTGTTGTACTGGCCGGGGGGCGGCGGGTATCTTGGGGCAAATAGATCCCTGCCCTTTCTCCTTTGGTCAAAGGGAGAAGGACCATGGGTACAATGAGGCCATTTTAGATTTAAAACTCAACCACTTTTATGGTGGTGAAGATCTTCTATGGGTTGTTACATGTACAGTAAAACCCTGCTTTACAGAAGCCTCATTTTACAGAAAGTTTTTTTATCTTTGAAAATGTGTCCTATTTTACGGGGGGGGGGGGGGGACATTTTACAGAATGCAATTTCCTAGAGCACATCGCACCTGGCGGGCTATAAAAGACCACCTGGAGCCATTCTGGGCCTTGTGGGTGGTGGTAGAGTGTTTTGGAGAGAAGTTAGTTTTTTAAATGGGCGAAAATGTTTTTCCCTCCCTTCAATGTGTTCTTATGGGGATATCTCATATTATGGGGGGAAATGAGTTAACGAAAAAGCTACAGAACAGACTTTTTCAGTAAAATGGGGTTTTACTATGTTGCAAAACGTTGGAACTCCTCTGCGAACCCTGAGGCACTTTTTTTTTTGGGGGGGGGGGGGGGAAGAGGGAGAGGTATTTGAACTTGTGCCCAAACAACACTCTCAATTGACTCCCAGCCTGATAAAATCTTCCTGGCTTTCTTTTAGGATAGCCAAGAGGCCACGTGTCTGATTAACTGTTGGAAGATGAAATTATACCACCACCACCCAGCTGCCTTCTGCCTCTTTTGGGCTCAATAAAAGACTTTCCTTTTGTCAACATGTCTTGTCCTTGTGTGTATGTCTAGGGCCATGATGGTGAACCTTGGCACTCCAGGTGTTCTTGGGCTTCAATTCCCAGGCGCTCAAGTTCATGTGAATCCACACGAATGGGTTTACTGCATTGTACATGCAGTAAACCCATTCATGTGGATTCACAGGGACTTCAGCTTCTGAGAATTGAAGTCCAAGAACACCTGGAGTGCCAAGGTTCACCATCACAGCACTAGGGTTTAACCCAGAGATGGTGGTGGGTGGATCACAGTTTCCAGGAAGGACCATTCAACCAGCATGTCTAAGTATAGTTCAAAGGAAGCAACTTATCCGAGCTCTGGGTTAGCCAGATGATGACCTCGAGAAAGGCAAACCAAAGGGTAAGAGATGGGAAGTGAGTCATGTGGCTATGAAATACTCCACCATTCTACCAAGAGGTAGCTCTAAATTCAGGAGTGCAGGATGTGTGCATGGCTTACCAGGGAGAAAGCAGCAAAAACACACCATGGCCTTCAGATGGCATTGGATAACGGCTCCTTTTAATACTTTGCAGACCTTGAGTTATAAATACACCCTTCCCATCCCCTATTTACAATTGTGTCCCCCTAGAGTGGGGATTTCTAGGGAGGAGGAGAGTGAAAGGATTATGTGCTGACTGGGGGAGGAAGTGGCAAACGAGGAGGAAGTCCTCCCCTGCTTGGGTTATTGCTAGTTGGGGGCCATACATAAGATAAGAAGCACCCTCTGGTTACCTTTGCAATACATCTCTTAGGGTATAAAAGCATAATACTGAGAATCTTGGTGATGCAGCAGCACCCAAAAATACAGGATGCTAAATTGCCCTCTGGGGGCAATGCTACAGCGATGACTAATTCTGCTGCTAGAACCCTAATAATTGTGGTGTGGGGAAATCCAAGCCTCTGACCATTTCCCCAGCAGCTTTTAAGAATAGTCCTGTGGCTGTAGATAATAGCACAGAATGGATTTTTTTAAAAAAAATGTATATTTTTCACACCATTACTATCTGCATCACTAGCATCTGTCTCTGTTTTCAAGTAGTGGAATATCTCTCACACACACAAACCCCAAAATGGTAAGGGATGACTGCTTAGCAAATGATCAGGTAATTGCAGGGTTTGTTATCTTCAATTGAATGGTGAGAACATTTGCATCAAGATACTCTTCTTCTTCTTCTTGCATTTGGAAGCCTCCCCCCCCCCCATTACAAGCCCCCCCCTACTGAAATTCCATCACATCCCATTCTTGAGTTTTGGCTTTTCTGCACTCAAACCAGACTGAACGTTTACCCAGAAAAGTATACCTTCCACACTCTTCCTTGGCTTGGGATGTAGCCCCGAGAAATGATTATTTAAAATACTGACAGCATTGCCTTTGGCAGAAGAACTCCACATCGTCAAACGCAGGAATCTGGAATTTTGTGCCCTCCCAAATACTTGTGCTGGAGACCCCTCCCTTTCCAGCCCCTCCCCAACTCCTTTTTGGCCTTAAGGAGCCCCCTTCCCCCTACATCCATCCGATTCCCTCCGATCTCCCAATAAATAAATAAATAAATAAATAAGTTAAGGAGGGGGGGTGGAGGGAGAGAATAAAGTTGGTCTGTCCATTTGTGAAGGAGGGAGTGCCAGGGGTCAGTCCAGGGCCTGGTTCTCTGGTCTGTGGCCATTTCGTAGCGCCTGCTCCTTGGAGGCCGAGCCCCGGCCACGAAACACACGGAAAGCTCCTCGACAGATGAGGCCAAACCAGTAAATCTGGGGCGCCATGAGGATGGCCGATCCCAAGTTGTACTCCGCAGGGATGGCGAAGGGTACGCGGTATAAGGGCATGCCAGCATATCGCCCATAGACCCAGTACATGTAGGGAAACAGCAGGATCCGGCAGCAGAAGAACGTAATCAACATGAACAAACCGTTCACCTTATGAAGAAGGGTATGTTGCTGCTTGTACTGTAAGAGGAAAAAGAAAGGTGGAGAGGGCCCATCAGACAGCTTGTTTTAAAAAACAAACTTCTCCCCCTCAGTTCTGTTTAAGAGGCAAAGTGGCCTAGTGGCTAGATTAGTGAGCTAGGACTCAGGAGAACTGGCTTCACAACACAGCTGTCTGTGAAATTTCCTGGGTGATTTGGAGCCAGTTCCTCTCACTTAGCCTGATCATTGTGGAGATACAGTAGAAGAAAATCTCAGATTTGATTTATGGGAGGAAAGGCGGGGTATAAATGTAGTGTTCCATCCTTGTGTCAATCATCTTATCTCTCGCTCTCTCTGGGCTACCTAACAGGAGTGTTAAAAAGAGAAAAGGGAGAGCCACACATTTCATCTTCAGCTCACTGGAGGTGAAGCAAAAGATAGGCCCGAATTCCAAGTATTAAATAAATAATTTTTAATTTGAGCAGCCCTTATTTCAAGTCTTTTTGTAAAGGTAAAGTTCTCCTTTGCTCAAAAGCCAGTCATGTCTGACTCTGAAGACATTTCCATGGTCATGTGGCAGGCATGACTAGACACAGGAGCACACGGAACACTGTTACCTTTCCTGCCCAAGCGGTACCTATTTATCTACTTTCAAAATCTTGCTTTCAAACTGCTAGGTTGGCAGGAGCTGGGACAGATGATGGGAGCTCACTCTGTCATGCAGCACTCAGATCTCAATGTGCTGACCTTTCAGTCATCAAGCTCATTGCCTGAACCACTGAGCCACTATGGGCCTCTTTCAAGTCATTAGGGACCTACTCTTCTTATCCAAGGAAGGACAACTTTGTCCCATTGAACTGGGTTTTTTCTCTCCAGACAACCCCTTGGCATCTGGTCATACTCACCAAAATGAGCACCTTCCCGAGGCAGACGAAGGGGGTGCTAAGTTCAGCCATCAGCATGCAACCGAGGAAGAAGTCGCCTTTGCCCTGGCGCCACACCTGAAGCAGGGAAATTTGAGAAAGGGGTGTGTGTAACTCTTACGGGGGGGGGGTGTCTGTCATGGCACAGTGCTCCCCTGGGTCCATCCCTGGGAAGCCATGTGCTCTGCGGATTGGCATGCTTATCCTCCAAGATGGCAGAAGTCCCTATTTTGTGGCTTGCAACTTCCAAAATTTCCCAGTCAGCACCCCAAAATGAAGGTTTTCCATTTGCCCATCCCTTCCGTAACTCTTGATATGTCCAGAATTTGGACTAGTTCACTTTTATTTTATTTATTTATTTTGGATTAATGTTCCCAGAACTCCCAGCCAGTGTTATCATTATTGACTGGGGTTTTATGGGAAGCCCAGAAAAGGAAGGTTTCCCCGCAGGGCATGCTAAGGTTCCCCCGGCCCTCACCCCCCACCCCACTCACCACAGACACGGGGAAGCAAACCAGCACCATGAACAGATGGTGGACAACCATGAGGAATTCCTTGCGCAGATAGGACCGGATGACGGTGCGGAGCGTCTGCCTCCCCACTGAGCTTGACTCGTGCCCTTTGACTCGGTACTTGTGCCAGTGACACATGAACATGGCGTAGATGTCATAGATGAAGTAGGGGACGGCAAACTGGGTGTAGGCAGAGGTGAGCCAGTGCCTGGAGCGAGCAGAAAAGGGATGGGGATCATGAACTGCTGCTGTTCCAGATTATAACTCCCACAATCTCTCAAACCAGTATGGGAGTGATAGTAAAGCTGCTTTTTATTTTTTATTATTTTTTTGGCCTAAGCCAGTGGTGGTGAACCTATGACATGCATGCCAGAGGGGAATACTTACAGCCCTCTCTATTGGCACGTGCGCTGTTGCCTCAGCACAGAGTTCGCCCCGTACCTCTGCCCAGCAGCCCAATGGGAGCACTTCCTCCTTCCCCCAACACAGAGTTTACCCCACCCCTCTGACCAGCAGCCCAATGGGAGTGCTTCCTCCCTCCCCTCAGCACAGACTTCATGCCCCCCCTTTTGTTTGGGCACTTGGTCTCTAAAATGTTCCCCATCACTGGCCTAAGATGTAGCTGGGAGTGTTGAACATCCGCAGCACTCTCAGTAAGCGACTGAACCCTGCAGAACAAGAGGATTGCAAAAGAAAGGAAGCCGGGAAGGAGACACCCTGTCCGCTTGGATCAGGCTCAAGGACACAATCAATAAGTATTGATGCCCAACTAATGCACCCCACTCACAAGGGCAATGAGCACACAGAGTCTGCCTAGGCCAGACTTGATGCCTGGGTTGTCCTCTGGTTCACAATCACCTGCTACTAGAGCACTGGGCTCTCTATGGTTCAGGTGCTGACCCATAATACCCCATTTCCAGGCTACTCCAGTCATTGCTACCTCTCTTTCTTTCCACTTTCAAATCCCAGCATGACTGCTTCCCTCCCTGCCCCCCGCCCCGCCAACACACAACTAAAACCACTGCTCCCTCTGTCCCCTTATGCTTTGGATCTTTGGGGCAGTTTACCAACTCCATGCTGTGTCACTGTTGACCTTCTAGCTGTTTGCTAGCTTGTGTGTCCTATAAAAAGGCAATAGGATTAATTGCAATAAGTTCAGGAGTTGGGCTTAATCCCTTTCCCCTGGAGGTGACAGGAGGTGAATGCCAAGACCTTTAAAAGGTGTTTTTGGTCCTGATTCGGCTCTAGAAGAATTGGTAATGGGCTGAGATGGAAGCAAATAACACCCTGTTTCTTTAAGTAAAGGCTGTGACTTAACTGTCAGCCACTTCCTCGCTCAGTTCTCTCCAAATCTTCACCCGCTCTCCTTCCCTTCCCAGGCTGGCGTTTTGTGCTGACAACACATCCCGCTCTTTGCAAGGTGATTAGGCCAAAAGCCAAACAAACCACCCGGGTGCTGCAGTGCTACATGGAATTGAGGGCCCATTGGAAAGTGGGATGCTATGCGGGACTTCAGCAGACTTTTGACTGGGTGGGCGTGGTGATAGGCAGATATGATTTCCCACATCAGAATTGGGGGGAGCTCCTTTTTTAGACTGCAGTTCCCAGAATCCTCCCCGGTGTAGCCATCCTAAATATATTGTGGGACATCTGGGCACTGGGACCCTTCAAGGAGACTTTTCAGAAGAGTTGAAAAGTGGCCAAGGAAATAACAGCATTACTCCCCAGCAAAAGACATTCCCAATGCATAGAGCATAACAATCTCTTTGGAAGAATCAGTTTTTTAAAAGCCTCTTTAAGCTTAGCCTTGCAATTCTTCATACAGTCCAAGCATCTCACATAAGTCTTCCCTCTCGTCTTCTCTGCATGAAAGAAGAGAGTTTCGCAACCCATACAGAACCCAGAATCCTACATCTGTATGATTTAACCCAGGGGTGCCCAAACCTTCCAGGCTGTGGGCCAGTCACGTGGTTCAGTGGGCCAGTCATGTGTTTCCTCCCACCAGAAGCAGAAGTAAAACATGCCTTGCAATCTGTTTTGCAACAGGATGAGATAGATTTTAGGCTGCCATTTTCTCTGTTTAAATCAGGGATGCCCAAACTATGGCCAACGGCCCTGATAATTAGCTTTATTGGGTAACCACTGATTATGAGTTAAATCAGGGGTGCCCAAACTATGGCCTGTGGGCTGGATCCAGGGCCTGATGTCAATTCATCCAGCCTACACCGCCCTCATCATTCCTGGAAGTGGAAGTAAAAAAATCCATATGGGTGCATTTTACTTCCACTTCCAGGAATGATGAAGGACATGTAGGCTGGATGAATTGTCATTGGGGCCTGGATCCAGCCCACAGGCCATAGTTTGGGAACCCCTGATTTAACTCATAATCAGTGGCTACCCAATAAACCTAATTATGAGCCCAAAGAATGCAAATCAGCAACAGAAACAGGTTTTGCTTTGATTTAATCCCCTCAGATGCTCCCTGATGATAGGGGAGTTAGTCCTTGGCCCCACCTAGCAACTCCTGGAAGTAGGGGGAGGGGAAAAACTAATCCCAGCTAAATTAATTAGTGTGAAACAAAACCATCTCGATAACGTAGAAGGCAGGAGGAGCATGGAAAGCGGTTGTGGAAAGAACATTTCCTTTATTGCTCTTTATCCCTCTTGTCTCTCTGGTCTTCCATTTCCCTCAAGAGCCATCAGGGACTTTCTCAGTGTTTCTAGTCCTGCATGTCCTGCAGACTTGCCCTCTTGCCAAAGCAGATTCTGCAGAGGCCAAGGTCTGGCAGCCTTCCCAGAATCTAAAAGATTTATGTCAAGTTATTCATATTTTTTTTTTGGGGGGGGGAGTTAAAGAAATGGTAATTCCTGCTCTAAGGTCTTTCCAACACCCACTTGGGGAATCCCCCTCCCTTGCAAACTGGATGAGACTTGGAGACTCCTGAATCAAGGAAGCTGTCCATGGTGCTGAAAGAGAAGGCAAATAGTAATATGTTTCCAGTGCCTGCAGCACCACGGACAGTGCTCTGGTTCCAACAGGCCAATTGGCCTCAGTCATTGCCCTTCCTTTGGTACAGTACTCTCCTCTTCAGTGCACCCTTTGGGGTTGCAGAAGTGGAAATGGTTTTTCCAAACCCAAGTTCTAGTAAAGGTCTCCTTTGCTCAAAAGCCAGTCGTGTCCAACTCAAGGGTGCGGTGCTCATCTTCATTTACAGCCAAAGAGCCAGCACTGTATCTATCTGCAGAGGTTTCCATGGTCATGTGTCAGGCATGAGTAGATACCAGAGTGCTTGAAATACTGTTACCTTCCCACTGAAGCTGAACCTATTTATCTACTTGCAATTTCTTGCTTTTGAACTGGTAGGTTGGAAGGAGCTGGAACAAAGACAGGAGCTCACTCCATTGTACAGCACTCAAATCTCGAACTGCTGACCTGCCAACACTCCAGTCATCTCAGCATCTTAACCTCTAAGCCAGGGGTGGCCAAACTATGGCCTGTGAACTGTACCATTCTACAGCACCATTTCATATGGCCCACATCTGCCCTTGCCGCTCCAAGAAGCGGAAGTGGTTATGTGGTTGAGTGGGCCAGTCATGTGGTTCCTCCTGCCGTAAAACATGCCCATGCATGCATAAATGTGCCCACACCTGCTGTAAATGCATTTTACAACAGCCACAGGCACGTTTTACAGCAGAAGGAACCATGTGACTGGCCCACTCAACCACATGACCAGCTTGTGGTGCAAAAAGTTAGGGAACCCCTGTTCTAAGTTGCCTTATACAAATATATCCTTATGAGGCAGGACCTGAAATGCTCTTCTCTGTTCCCACAAGCTACTGACCGCAACTGCCCTCCTGCACCACCTCCTACTGGTGAGACCCACTGACTGCAGCATAGCTTCCTGTTCCTGCTATTGAATGGGCCTATCCTTTGCCGCCCACCTGCCTGTAACGTGTTACTGTCATCCTGTTCTAAATTTGGTGCCCCCTCTCCTGGTGCTGGTGTCAGGTTTCTCCTGAGTGTGACCTTGCCAAGCATGCTGGCAGAACAGCACACAGAAAAGTGAGATTTGGAAGGGGATGGAGGAAAGGTTTGTTACTGCACTGCAGCACTGCTGGGGCCCCAGGGATGGTCCATGCAGACTTACTGGTCGTTGATAACATGCTTGCAGGATGTGGAGATGATGTAGCCAACGGTGGAAGCCATGATGGCCTGCATCGAAGAGACGAGTCTGTTGTGGGTAGGTGGGAAACAAGGGGCAAGATTAAGTAATTTAGTCACATTTTCCTCCCTGATATAAAAACTACTTTGTTATTATGTTTCTGAACCCTTGCTATCCAGATCACGAGGCCTCAGATCATGCAAAGTTTCCTGAGATCCAACCCAAGTTCCTTGCATGGGTCCAGTCCACCACCAATTTAGCCAGACTCCTTCCATTCTACCTTTGCCACCCCTTATCAGCTACTATTTCCAGAGTCTCTGAGAAGATCAGCAATGGTTGCTAAGAATTCCACTTACTCCTTGTCTGTCCCTCCCAAGTGCAACACTTTAGGAGAGTCAAGAGAAGTGGCCAGTACAGAAAAAACAATGTCCAAGCACCAAAAGAGATCTTCCATGTGCCATCAGCCAAGCATCTTGTACCACCTGAAAGACTATTTAACATAAGCTTTTGTAGAGCACAGCCTGCTTGCACCTGATTGTAGTTAGGTGATTGGAGGCTTCATAAGCTTATACTAATAGAACTGTTTAGTCTTGAAGGTAGCATAAGCCTTTTTAATTGTTTTGCTGGAACTGAGTAAGACAAGCATCCCTTGGGAAATTATCGTTGATAATAGCCAATCAGCAGTTCACCCCATTTGATCCCAGTTTACACCACTGGAATCCTTGACAGTATTCCAGGATACTATCATGTAGGCTCCCATGCAAAATGACCCTGATTTTCTGGATCAATTCAACTCCTAATCCTGAAGAATCTCATCTGTGGACTGTCAGGCCATTGTCACCTGCCTCAGAAGTTCCAGACCTCGTCAAACCTTAATTGTCACCCTGAGCTAATTGACACCTCTAGGCTAGGCTCCAAAACAGCTTACTAAGTAAAAAGGGAACCTTAGTTTTATGGGCCATTGATACTCTTGATCAACACTCCAGAGTTGTGAGACTGAGTTCCCTTCTTGGCTCTTAATTCATTGGCTCCACTCTTTCTTTTTGGGATGCAGGAATTCTATCTCATGCAATGCTAGATGATCTATTCTTCCAGGACTCTCTTTATTATGGACAACCCTACAGATCCTATATGAGGATGGCAAATATATAAATAGAAACACAGTTGTAGGGTTCAAGAACAAACCCCAAAGTCAGACATTGAGTATTCTGGGTCTGATATAGGAACAGGCTGTTTGCAACTCTATCCACTCTGGTTTCAATGGATCCTTGGACCCTTTGGTTCCTAGTCAGCTGTCCACTTGATTTTTGGGGTTCATGGAAATAGCTAGGGAAAGAAATGGTCTACAACAGTGATGGCCAACCTTGGCACTCCAGATGTTCTTAGACTTCAATTCCCAGAAGCCCTGCTCTGGGAATTGAAGTCCAAAAACATTTGGAGTGTCAAGGTTGGCAATCACTGGTCTACACCATCCATCTTCTTTAGACCTACCACTCCTCTTTCAGGAAGAGCTTCTTCAGCCTTCTCCTCCAGACTCCTAGGGACCCAATTTCTCCTACTCTACTCCAGCCAGTCAACCAATCCATCCACCCACTCTTGTCCCTGGTCTCTCACACCTGAGGCCTTCTGTTGAGCACCCACCGTCTGATACTGAGAACTACCCACCCACCAGGGCTAGAGATCTTGAGGAAGGCATGCAGGGTGCCTGTCTGTTCAGTCTCACAGTCTCTCCATCTCTCTTTCCCTGCATCCTTGGTTACCTGGCGGAGACGATGACCGCGTCGGCCTCCTCCCATCGCAGCCCCGGCAGCCACTTGAGGCCGTGCTTGGACAACAAGAAGAGGCCGGGGAAGACAATGCCCCCCGCTACCAAGGCGTGAAACATCTCGCTCGGACTGCAGGGTTGGGGCGGGGCGGGGCGGGGGTCGGGCGGGTGTGGAGGAGGAGGATCGAGAGGAGGAGGAAGGCCGGGGAGCGTGGCGGGGAACCACAGCAGCACAGGCGGGGAGGGTCACCGCGGCTGGGCTCCCTCCGGGAGGTCCCCTGGAGGCAGGCTCATGGTCCCAGAGGAGGGCCAGAGGGGTGGGGTGGGGGATGGATGGTTGGAGAGATAGATGGAGAGAGGGAAGGGGGATGGGGGCGGCGGCGATGCGCCCGGGCTGGTCCCAGGCAGAGCTGCTGTGACAGACCAGACCGACAGAGAGGGAGACGAAGCCCGGGGAGGGAGAGATGGATGGAGGAGGGGAGGAAGGGGGGAGCAGCTGTTAGCACAGCGCGGGAGGAACTTAAAGAGACAGCGGCCTGCCGAGAGGGGGAAGGGGGGGGGTGCCGCTGTCCCTGCTGCTTGGCCGGCCGAAAGGAGCGGATCAGGATCAACGAAGCAGCAGGAGCTCAGCATGCAGGGCGGGGGCGGGTTGGTAATGCGGAGGGACCGGGGAGGGGAGGGAGAGGCGATCGCAAGAGAATGAGGGGTCTGATCTCCAAGATGAATGGGAAGCTTAGGAGGAAGGGTGGGGCGGGATGGGTCCGGGACCCCTGGGGAGTGCCAGTCCGAGGAGGGGGCTTGGGACAGCCAGGGAGGGAGGTGGGCGCGGTCTGCGCCCGTGCATGGCCTCCAGAGTCCCCCGCCCCCCTTCTAAGCCTTTGTCCCCTTCGGACTGCGGTCAAGGGCAGCACGCAGGTATGTCAGGGGCAGGTGAGGGGCATCAGAGTTAACCCGTGAGCTGCCAGCTGAGAACTTCCTGGGGGGGGGGCTCTCGATCTCTTTCCCTCCTGCTCAGCAAGGAACCAGGCTCGCGGGATGATTTGGACTAATCCTATAATCCCCTGCCTGGTTTGCGAGCCTCCGGGCTGGCCGAGGCTGCGTGGAGCGCAAAGTGGTCCAGTGGCTCGGAGAAAGGATGGGAGTTAACTCTTTCCTTTCCAGGGCACTCAAAAGCTAATCCCGCTCACCTGCTGAGCAGGTGACCTTTGGGAAGCGCCTGGTAGGTGCCTGCTTGGAAGGGACTAAGCGCAACAGCGGCATCTGCAGGCTCATTTTCGGTACTGCACCGCCGCTCGCTGCTCCCTAATTTTAAAACGCGGGATTAAAACTCAATCGTATAAACAAAAGGTAGTGGAAATGTGTTGGCATAAAACAATCGCCAAAATCCAATCTTGCTTTTATTAGGTGAACAAAAATTGTGCACTTTTTTTTTAAGAACAGTCTATTCATCAGATAAAATCTAAAAAGTAAGAGAAAGGGAAGGGGCTTGAGAAGGGTGGGTCTTTAATCCCTTTTGTTTGTATATTACAGGAAGAACACTACAGACCAAGAAGAGGGTGTCTCAACAAGTAACAATGATGTTAAAGTCTACTTGGTCTAATCAAGTTTTATGAAAATCCTAAACTCTATCCTAGACAGAGCACATCTCTTTTTCTCTCCCCCCCCCCACCCATTTTTTTAATTTTTTGAGTACCCACATGTCCTGGAGAACTCTCACCTGGAAGATACAAAGACCGCATTGGGAACCTCCATCTGCCCAAAATGAAGAAAGCACCAACGAAATGTAAAATAAAGGGCAGGGTAGGTGACTAAACCCAGCATGAAGATGTGCGGAAACTGCAAAAGCAGAGGAGTTTCAAAGATTAATCAGCATTTTAAAAAATATTTAAAAGATTGACCTTGTTACCTTTCTACAAAAAATCTTGCTTTCTAAAGCAGGTCTAGGTTTCTGAGGCCTTACAAACATTGTATGCTTTCCAAATATTGTTAGAATGCACCCACCATAAAAGGTAATAGAAATTATGGTCTAAATCAGTGGTTCTCAGTCCACAGACCATGGGTCAAACCCAGGCCCCCGACACCAATTCATTTGGCCCCCGATGCTCTCACCAATCTGATCCCCAAAGTGGAATTAAAACACATTCTGCGCATGCGCGACATACATTTTACTTCAACTTCCAGGTGGGAGGAACCACATGACCAGCCCGATCAGCAGTCCAGGAGCCATGGTCAGGCCTGCAACCTGGAAACCTGAGAAAGCCTGGTCTTAATCAAGAGTACTACATGTTCACTGCAGAATTTGTGGCCATCAACAGATCCTTGTCCATCGTGACAGGGGGTTCTAGGAGTTATATTTCAAGAAAGAAGTCAAGCTGTGCCTCTGACTCAAATATGTTAGAAGGAACAAGCAAGAGGGTTACTGTTAGCATGCTCCAAATCTGACTTGTTGATTTTATGAAGCTGGGAAAAAATGTGAGTCTAGATCAGGGTTCCTCAAACTTGACTCTCCAGGTGTCCTTGGACTTCAATTATCAGAAGCCCAAGTCAAGCACACCTGTTGATCAGGTCTTCTGGGAATTGAAATCCAAGAACACCTGGAGAGCCAAGTTTGAGGAACCCTGGACAAGCCCTTTGCTTGAGACATCATGGCAGTTTGTTTATCAGCCAATTACTTGTAAGTAACTATTGATTTTGATTCAATTGTTTAAAGATTTTGAACATGCATCAAAGCATTATTTCTTACAAAGGACTAGTTGATTAAATGAGCTGCCTTTTTGGGTCAGATCAGAGATTCTGTTTAGAATCCTTTAACTTCTGAACTACTTTCTCCTTTTCTGGAAGTGTTTCTCAGAAGCATGTCTTAGGAGAAAAAAATTAAAGAAGCCTGTTCACTGTTAAGAGAATATGATTAGAAGTGAAATGACAACCTTCTGCAAATATGTGATGGGGCCTTATATAGTTGATGAGGAAAATTTTATTATCTACTGCTCTGAACCAGTGGGACCAAATTATATAAAAAGGAGAGGTTTCCATTAAATGATAGGAAGAATTCCTTAACATACTGTTTTGGAAAATGGTGGATTCTACTTTTTAAAAAAGGGTTTTAAACAGAAACTAGATATTTTTCAGGGATACCATAGCTAGTTAGGTCATGGATCAGCAGGGTTGGACTAAATGATATTTGAGGTAACTTCTAACACTTCTTCTTTTCTGAATCCTGTCCTGCTCCACCTGTTGAAGAAAATAGACATTTCCTATGCTTCATTTCATACAACTTCACTTGTTTGTTTGTACTGAAATTACTTACAAATACATTTGCACCCATAAGAGTTCAACTAGTTGACTTACTTGTTTTTCTATCATCCTTGCCAATACTGGAACAGCAATAACTCGCAGTAGGAACATCGTGTGTCCTTTTCTATGGAGGGTATCTCATACTGGCAAGAGATATCTCCTTAAGGGGCTAATTAAGACATGTGAAATCATATAACTTCCAAGAAATCTATTTTAATAATATGTAATCCCAGCATGCAAGTAATTCAGCAGAAGAAATTACTAGGACAATAAACTAGGAAATTTCTAACAATAGACATAGTGAGCAAGTGGCTGGAGTTTCAGATTTAGATCAGTAGGTTCAAATCCCTCCCTTTTTGATAAGGATCACTTACGTCAACTCAAGATATCCTTCTGGTTCATTGTGGTGATAAATTGATATTGTGTGTAAATGTAAATAATGGACATGTCACAGAACACACTACAACCAAAACAGTGGACTTTTAAATACAGTACCAGTGATTTCAGCAGGACTGGTACAGTCTATACTCAAAAATAATTCCCACTGACTTCAATGTTACTTCCAAGTAAGCATGCATAGAATTACAGTTCAACAACTTCATGTTAATCCCCTTTACTGAAAGTAACAGGAATTAAATATGCCTTTTTAATCTAAGAATCATATATATAGTAACATTTTAAAAATCAGCATTCAGCTAAATTTGGTCTATTTTTCTTGAATATATTCTATCTTTCCACAGATGTATTTTAGATCACGTATCAAGGTATGGTTACCAAACTACCATCAACATTATTATTAACAATGTGCAAGCACATTGCCATGACAAAACGCGGAGTAACTTCTGGCCTGAACTTCTGATAGTAATCAGGAAACCTAGTACAGTGATGACAATCCTATACTAAGACTATGTGTGTATTCAGCTTTGCACAGCCAGCAAAGAGTTGGGCTTGTGTTTCTTGAGTCTCAGTCCCACCAGTATTACGAAAGATGCTTGAATAATTATCTAGGTGGTGGTGTTCTATCTGCTTTAGACTTGAGCCCTTAACATGGTTCACAACACTTAAAGAAAGGGGAGGTAATATTGGGGGGAACATCAATTCAATACATCACTATGCAGTGAAAATGAACAGGTTGGATAATTTAATATTCTAATAGTTTTCATATCTTTAGTAAACCTAACTGAGAATTTGTTGTTGGTTTTTTTAACTAAAAAAAAAAATCTGTATTTTGTTAAATCAAACTATTTGTTGTTGCGATAATGGTTTAGCATGCTAACTTCTGCCTGCACTTAAGTTAAATTAATAGGTTGTTAGAGAGATGCTGGACTGCAGAGGCTCAAGTGGTTATGATGCTGACGGGAAGGCACTGGTGGGCTCAAAAAAAATTCTACCACACTGTGGGCGTGGTTTGGTGGGAGTGGCCTGGGGAAAAGCCCTGCATTGCACCCAAATTAGGACTACAGTACTTTATTTCAAAACTCGCCAGAATTTCTGCTACTGGTTCTGACGAACTGGTGCGAACCTGCTGATCCCCACCACTGGTGGAAGGTCAGCAGTTAAAAACCAAAATACAGTACTGCATGATGGAATGAGTGCCTGTCTCTGTCCCAGCTCTTGCCAACCTAGCAGTTCAAAAGCAAGACATTGCAAGTACTGTAGATAAATAGGGACCACTTTGGTGGGAAGGTAAACAGTGTTCCATGCACTTTGATGTCTATGCATGCCTGCCAAATGTCCACGGAAACGTCTGCAAATGCAGACAGCCCTGGCTCTTAGGCTATAAACAGAGATGAGCACTGAACCTTAGAGTCGGATACAACTGGCTTTTGAGCAAGGGTGACCTTTACCTAGGGAAATAATGATGATGAAAAGGTTGCACTAGCAAGTGTTCTGATAGTGCATCTGAAGCACTTTATTCTCATCTTTCATACCAGGTGCATAGCTAGTCTTGCTGGCATGGAACTTTTGCTATTGATCAGCCTGGAGTACACAGAAAGAGCCTCTTTGAAGATTGTGTTCTTTTTGAACCACAGTTGGGGGTAACTCCAGATAACGATAACCTTGTGCCAGCTAATCTTTCTCACACTAAGTCAGGTGAAAGGAATTACGGAATGAATTCACCAAAATGTGTCTTCATTTTGGCAGCTTCATGTCTGGTCTGGCCTAGACATGGAAGTTGAAGAGGAATTGACCAGCCTTCCTTAATTGCATGCTTCCTTCACCTGCAGGGCTACAAGTCCAAACCTGGAGACAAAAAGTTGGAGGAATGCTCCTACAGCTTGTCAACCAGTATAACTAAAATACATAATGTTAGAAGACATACTTGAAGACTAAGGTTGAAATCTGATACATCTGCTTAGCTGGAAGTAACTTCAATTCATTGGAACTTTAGTTCTCAGTAGGCAGGGATGGATTGTGCTTTTTTTTAGTTCAGTCACATAGTTGATTCCGACCCTTTACAATGTGGACCATTGTCCTCCAGGCACTTCTGTCCTCCACCATCTTCCTCAGCCCACCCAGATCTGTGCCCATTGCATGTACAATACCGATCTAGCCATCTCATTTTTGGCCGTCCCCTTCTATAAATGTAAAATAAATTGATTTGTTTGCTTATCTATATGGTGGTTTTATTTTGCTTATGTGACTAGCAGTTCACAATAATGAGTAAAGGAAAGGTTTAGAACATTTTTGATGCATGCGCATATAACCCAAAATGCAAGAAAATCAGTAATTTAACATACACTAAATTCCAGAAGCCAATCTGAAGGAGGAGGAAGAATATTTGGTAGTAAACATGAAACAATCATCTAAATTGACTGGCATATTAATCCACAGTACAGTTGCATATATGCAGATTCCTGTTTTAATTGGTACATTTGTGTGTGTCTTATTTAAATCTGAATGCCCTGCTCGCAGCAATGGGATTAATTAATAGGTGATGGCTAACTTATTTAAAAGGAGTAAGACAAGGCTGCATTTTGTCACCATGTTTATTCAATTTATACACAGAACACATAATGCGCAATGCAGGGATGGAGGAATCACAATTTGGGATCAAAATTGCTGGAAGAAATATCAACAATTTGAGATATGCAGATGATATCACCCTAATGGCAGAAAGTGAGGAGGACCTAAAGAAGCTCCTGATTAGGTTGAAAGAAGAAAGTGAAAAAGCTGGCTTGAGACTCAATATCAAAAAAACCAAGATAATGGCAACAGGCCCTATCAGTCCCTGGAAAATAGATGGGGAAGAAGTAGAAGCAGTGACAGACTTTACTTTCTTAGGATCTAAGCTCACTGCAGATGGTGACTGCAGCCATGAAATAAAAAGGCGACTGATTCTTGGGAGGCAAGCGATGAGAAACCTGGGGAACACAGTGAAAAGTAGAGACATCACATTGAAAACAAAAATTCACATAGTCAAAGCAATGGTATTCCCTGTGGCAATGTATGGTTGTGAGAGCTGGACCATTAGGAAAGCTGAACGCAGAAGAATAGACGCCTTTGAGATGTGGTGTTGGAGGAGAGTTTTGAGAGTCCCCTGGACAGCGAGGAGAACAAATAGGTCAATCTTAGAAGAAATCAACCCTGACTGCTCCTTAGAAGGTCAAATAATAAAGATGAAGCTAAAGTACTTTGGACATCAAATGAGAAGAGAAGACTCACTTGAGAAAGCCTTGATGCTTGGAAGGGTCGAGGGCAAAAGAGGAAGGGGAAGGCCCAGGATGAGATGGCTAGATGGTGTTGTGGAGACGGTGGGTGCAGAGCAGAGCGAGTTGAGGGGGATGGTGGAGGACAGGAGTGCCTGGCGGACGGTGCTCCATGGGGTCGCAGAGGGTCGGAATCGACTGTGCGACTGAACAACAAAAACTTATTTAAATTATGGCAGAGAATATGTGCACATTTTTAAACCAGGCTTGCCCTTCCTTCTTTTTCCGCCTGCCTAGTGTCACCTGGGCCTGGCGCGGGGGTGGGGGTGGTATTCTAAAACTACCTCTGTCTTTGCCCCAATACATTTTTGTCGCCGCCTCGAGCTTGTGGTTTCCATAGTAACGAAACGCTATCCGCGGTAACGCCCGAGATGGCCGCGATGACACTGTGCGCATGCGCAAAATAGTGTCTTGACTTCTCAATCAAGATCTAGGAAAGATTAGAGTAGCCCCGATACAATTTTCGGAAGAGGAAACATTTAAATCCCTTAGCCCGGGTGCCTTAGGCTACGATTTCGTCACCTCAGACAGATGTTATAGTAGATACTAAAATGGCCCGACAAATTTTTATTTTTTTTAAACTTGTTTAGTTTAAATCTTTTAGAATTTTGATTCATATCGATGATGATGTCTTATGAGATGTTAACCGCCCTGAGTTGCCCTGGCAAGGAGGGTGGTATACAAATTTAAATAAATAAATAATATACAGTACAGGTTATCCTTTATCAGAGAGTAAATAAAACAAAACAAAATGACAAAACGTTGTTGCACTTCAAAAACTAACTTATATTTTAATGTTCGCTTTCGTGGATCACGTGTATTTTTAATTAAGGAATATCAGAAAGCAAAAACAAAAAAAACGCGGCAGCACTTTAAAGACTAACTGCTATATTTTTTTGATTTGAGCTTTCGTGGATCAAGTCCACTTCATCAGACATAGGAGTGAAACTGCAAGGCATGAGCTTATATACACCAGATACAGAGGCATCTGTTTGCACCTGTATTAACAATACACAAAATTATCCCGGAAGTATGAGAAATGAGAAGAGAGGATTCACTTGAGAAAGCCTTGATGCTTGGAAGGGTCGAGGGCAGAAGAAGAAGGGGACGGCCCAAGATGAGATGGCTGGATGGTGTTGTAGAGGCAATGGGCGCGGAGCTGGGCGAGTTGAGGGGGATGGTGGAGGACAGGAGTGTCTGGAGGACGGCGGTCCATGGGGTCGCAGAGGGTCGGAATCGACTGTGCGACTGAACAACAAAATTCTGTTTGTGCGTGTCTTCTATTTATACGTTTCTGGTGTGCAGTCTTCATGCTGTATGACGTTAAACGCATGCGCTGTGCTTTAAGAAAACCGAGCTGAGAAAGAATTTAGGACGCCTGCAAGTGAAGCGCGCAGGTGGCATAACGGCTATTTACGCTCCACCCCTTATTCGTACAACTCGGACCGTGATTGGTTCTTACATGGCTGGCTCGTTGCTGGGTGGATTTACTTCCCAAATGTGTTCCTTTATTGTCAGAAGGAAGGGTCAAAGGAAAAGACAGAGATTATGTAATGTTTATACCAGGAAAAAAAACTCAAGGGTGCTTTTTGTCCTCAGATGAAGACAATTCACGGCAAGTTAGTCGTTACTTATTGTGAAATGGCAGTGACGAAAATACTTTTAAAAACCCCGCGCCAGTTTACGAATGGAAGAGTCCATTCTATATTACTCTCTTTGTGACGTCACTATTGGCGCAAGCGCCGCATTTCCGCCAGCAAGCCAATAGGAAGACCTAAGTAGGGCGTGTTCCATTGTGCCGAGAAGACCTGCGGTGACAGGAGAAGCACTTCCGGTAGTGAGCGGGGCGGCTCCTCTACGTCATTTCCGCACGAGATACAAAGGCTTGTTGGATTCTGGCCGCAGTGTGATGGCAACTGCAGAGGCCACTGCGCGTGCGCCAGTTTCCCAGGCAACAGAGGCGCGTTATTTATTTCTATCCCGGGTTCTCCTCCATGGAGCTTAAGAAGGCGGATAACATAACATGTTTCTTCCTTTATCCCTTAGTTTTTTGGGCCCGTTCACCAGCAACCTTGTGAGGTTAGGCCGAGAGCGAATGAGCGGTCAAAGAGGAACTGAAAAACGTCCTTAGTGGGTGTTAGTTTTAGGCCGCCGTATAAGGGGGGCGCCTTAGTGGTTAAGACGCTGAACTTGATGGCTGTCAAACCTAGCAGTTTGAAAGCAAGAAATTACAAATCGATAAATAGGTACCACTTCAGCAGGAAAGGTTACGTCCCATACGCTTCAGGGTCATGCCTGCCTTATGACTATGCAAACATCTGCAGATGCAGACAGCGGTGGGTACTTGGCTGTAAATAGACATGAGCACCACACCCTAAAGTTGGTCACGACTGGGTTTCGAGCAAAGAAGGCCTTTACCTTTATAAGGGGCAAAGAGCTTGTGAACTGTATGGATATTAATTGGATATGCAGCAGGGAGGTTCTGCTAGCTTTCAAATTTGAATGCAGGTTCTTTTTCATCAATATTAATAAAACTACACAGTGATTAATGATAGGAATTCATGAAAGTGAAAAGAAATTGGTTGCATCCTGTTTCCAGTATGTTGTTCCCTCTGGTTAAAGAAGGAGAGAACTTCTGGGAGAAAGATTGAGGTCTTATTTATTAGTATTGCTAAACAGAATGGAAAAGTCTCAAGAAGGGGATTGTGTGGAACAGAAATACATACAGATCTTTATTTCCTAATTTGAAAATCAAATTATAATTAGTTCTAAAATATTTGATATTATTTAATAATATAAATAAAAGAGGCACACACTGAAATGTTATTGACTATGTGTATCTAAGAACTTTGAAACTTTGTTTAAAGTTTCAGTATGATAGGAAAAAATTGAATTCTGTTCCAAGTTAGTGCATATGGTGATTTATTGAAACTCAGCTGTGTTGCTAAATCCTGACCACATTTTTATCTAGCAGATTACAATGTTTTTTTAACTGTGTTGATTATGAGAGATGTTGCCATGGTAGTCTGAAAAGAGTTCTTTCTGCCTACAGACATGTTGAGATCCATGGAGCCTCCAGGGGTTGAACCATAGTTCCTCACCAGCTGAGGAATGGCAGTAAGTAGAGCATGTGATATTTCCTTAGCCTGATGCTATATCTGAAATTTAGAACATAACTTTAGGCTTATTGCAGCACTTAACATGGATTTGGTGTGAGTGCTGGTAAATTAAGGAAGTAATTCAACTTTCACATGTTTCAAGTATCAGAGAAGCAACCCAATTAGTAAATGTGCTTCCAATCAATGATGAAACACTATGTCAGATCTCTTATATTTATCTCTTTTTAGTACAAAGTAAAAAGCTGGACATTAGTGCTCTTTCAAGTAATGCCTTTTATAGCCCCCTTCCTGTACCTCATAAACTCTGTACTGTCGGATTCCGTTCTCCTTTCACTTTCTTCACCTTACAGACTCCGTCGCTGAACCCTCCACCAGACCTCCCTTTTGCTGCCACCTTGTTCCTGCCCCTCCCTGCCATCGTTTTTTTGGTTGTTGGTTCCTACCTGCTACTCCTCATCCTGGTCCTGGTTCTCCGTCAGTGCCTTCTGGTAACGGAGGGGTGGGAAGGGGACAGTTGAAACAACAAAGTCCTGTGGGGTTTTAAAGGTGAAGCAATAAATGAGAGTAGCTCAGTCTTTTCCATAATATTACACAAGAGTTGAAAATTTTGAAGTGGTAGCCGTGTTGGTCTGTGTAAGCATATCAGAGAGTAAACAATATCACTCTCGTGATATTACACAAAGTGTTTCCTCAGACATAGCAGTACATTCTGAGATGATTTCCCATTAAGGAGAAAGCAAAAAGGAGTGTCAATGTGCAGTGCTATTAGGTATTCAGGATTAGGCTGTCCTTGGCTCTAACTGGCCATGTTAATTGATACTGTCCTGATAAGTCTGGATTATTTCTAGTATACAAAGTGTAGCAGTCTAATGCAGTGGGATACAGTAGAGACACACTTGTTCCTTTACAGAACCACGTTTGGTGTTCTTTTCTTCTTGCTTCCCAGGCCCGAGGCTTTTGTGCCAATTGCTGTTCCTGTGAAAAGAAGTCTTGGCCAAGCATGTGTGAGTGCTGCATGGCTTGTGCAGAGTCATGTGACTGTGTCCTTCCTTCTCCATCCCGTTGTTTGGATCACTGCTGTTCCTGTACTAGTGTGAGTTTTCCCCATCTTTTGCTTCCCCCAAAGTGTAACTGAGTGTGTTATATCATTGATTGGTGTTCCATGAGGTCAACAAATTATATTAAAGTCTCAAATGGAAAGAAGCTGCAGGCCTTATCAGAGAAATATGTAGGAAGTGGTCAAAAATGAGAATTTCTTCCATCAATAAAACCTCAGATTTTTTTTTTTAATAAAATGATTGAAAAAGTCCAGCACTAGCATCCTTTAATCAGAACTTCGAAGAGCAAGAGAGAGATTTTGTGCTGGACAGCACCTTTACTTTCTAGAGTTTTTGTGGTTCACAAGAAACTTAGCAATTGATCATATGACCACAGGATTTTAATCTTAAACTAGTAACATTTCCCCTTCTTTCTTATGACTCAGTAGGATTTTTGTCCTCTTTGCAAAGTAATATTCATTTTGTCTTGATTTGTCCTGGAGGATGGGTTTTTGCACTGTTTTGCAAATGGTGCTTTCCACTTGATTTCTACAGCCTGAGGAGCCCCACATTGTGATACTGTGCGAAAGGAGTTATGGGTGATAGCATTATTTAGTCTAAAATATCTAGGGCAAGTGCTTTTTGATAGTTACAAAAACAAAAGTAGTTCTGATTATTCAGAAAGTTTTACAGGTACTGTAATTTGTTTCCCACAAAAGAAGCTGTACCATAAAAAATAGACTTCTAACATTATTTGCACTTTTGACTGGTACCTTGATTAGGACTGTTCTTATTCAAGACAAAACAGCACAGTTACAAATTGGGACAGATTTTTCTAATAGGAGTGCTTAGAAAAGCACAAGTAGAAATTCTCATTCCACAAGAAGTATGTTTCATTGTTCTCTCAGAGTGAATGTCTCTTCTAAGATCTTGTGTGATGTAATACATTTCTGTATTGTCTGTACAATGTGGGCAAAATGCAGTGCCCCAGGGCTGTTTTTACAGCCTCATCATACTCCCTGCCCCTCCATAAAATAAAATGTTTTCCCCAGCAAAACAGGTGGGTTGTTGATAGTGGCAAGATCCAGAAGTAGTACATTTCCTTTTACTAGGCTGTAGGATCCATCCTCCAGCAGTGTTTAACACCAAAAGTAACAATTTTTAATAAGCAGAAATTGACTTTTGTCTTCTTCTCTTTTTTAAAAAAAATCTCGAGTGATTTATTTGGCCTTGAAAGAACCTTGGGGTTGGAAAATTAGCCCTAGAGCCAATATTGTGGCTCATCCTGTTTTGTATTCAAAGACTTTCCCCCCTCAGAGTCTTGCTTTCGTTCTGAGAAAATTTATGTTTTTAATCAGTTTACTAATAGGTCAATTCCATTTGGCTGATAGATCAGCTGAGGTTGTAATGCTATATACCCGCTCCAAATATAAGCCACAGTTGAGCAAAATAACTTCCTGAGTAACAGTGCATCGTTAAAAAGGGAAAAAGAAGGAAGAGAAAGAATATAAATAAGAGTGGCTTACAAAAATTGTTCAAGGATGATTAAGGGAAACTTTTCCAAATCCCCAAATACACTGAAATCATGAAAGGAAATTGGGAAAAGTGTTCAGACCTACTGTCTGCTGATATCTTTTTTTCAAACACTGCATGTTTATCAATTGTTTATTTAAAATGTTTGCCTAAGAGTATTACTAGTAGTCTTGGATTAATCTTTCTGTTCTTCAAAATGACAGTTCTCTATACACTTGGATGCAGATGAGTCTGTAGGTTAAGAGTATTTGATTTCTTTCTTCCCAACAGGGCTGGGAGCCAGGGACATGTTCCTTACCTCGCTTTTGTCCGCTGTGCGATTGTGCCTGCACCTACCAACCACCAGACTGTCAAAACATAAACTGCATTTGCTTCGAAATCAAATTACGTTAAGGGACCCCAAGTCTTAAAATAACAGGGAATTGTGGCTGTATTGCAGGAGTGTATCATGACATGGGAATCTCTTCATTACAAGTGGTGGACAAGTAAAATAGGCAATTGTTTATGTTGGCTAAATTAGTTATTCTGACTCAAGGAGACTTGAAACTTTGCTTTTCTTGTTCCTGTTGATTTTTCAAATGCGTTTTAATACTATGTATTTGATACTGCTTTTATTTAAAAGTGCAGAATTTTATAATAAAGCTAGTTATGCTTCCTGACTTTGTCTTTAAAGGGAATTCAAAGAAGAAGACATTTGCTACAATGTTGAATTAAGTTGTCAATTTTTTTTGAAAAAGTTAGATAGTCATATATATTTTTGCTGGACAATGTTTAGTATTGGTGGGAGGTTTGGCTAAAACGATGCTTAGGATACCCACAGATCCTATTAATAAAAAAGCAAAGCACACGGAAGGAAACCACCTCTTTTCCAGTGAAGAAATTTATTTTTCCTAGTTGAAGATTTTTTACTGGCACAGTAAATCATACTAGTGGCAATCTGTGAAAATTATATCAGTGGTAAAGAAAGCGAAATAGTTTGTAATTCAAATGATTACTATATACAGTACTCTTGAAAGGACCTACTTTTAAGGAACAGAGCTGAATCTCTGTACAGTATTTAGAAGCCAATTTGCAAACATCTGTTGGATATACTTATGTGTACAGTTAGAGAAAAATGGTAGATTCTAGTTAGTCAACACTTTTTTAAAAAGCCCTAATTAATTATACCATAAGCATTCTGACTTTCTTCTTCCAGGCTTTTCAAGGTAGCCTCTATGTTTTTTTCTCCTTGTGAGAGACCTTGGGCATGAACCCAAAATGACCTCATGAGCTGCATAGCGGCTTTGAACCAAGTTACTTTTGGACTACAGCTCTGAGTTACACAGCCAACATGGCTAGTGTAAGCCTCCTCGGTTTCTTGTGTGATATTTGACAACACTTTTTGTCTAGCAATAAAACTCTATCTGGATTTGTGAGACATTTTCCTGCAAAACTGAGGAAGAGGATTGGTGTCCTTGTGCATACAAACCTTTTGGCATAAGAGCTTATGCTGTAGCTTTCCCTTCTGTGAAGGCCACATCTACCGGTAATTGGAAATGCAACAGTGCTATTCAATGAACTAGAGACCTTGTTGCTGCAAAGGGTCTGGATATCACAGCTTGTATGTCCACAGTTGCATGATGCAGTTTGTTTAATTTGGGTGGACAGTTGAAGGTCCATATTATTGTCACAATAATATGAGCATTGCCAGAAATTGTTCGTGAACAAGCAGCAGTAGGAATACATGTGTCTATAAAGTTTGCATCTATGTACTATATCTCTGCTTCTGTTGAGGTTTTTGGTTTTAACAGACCTTAGGTGTTTGTTTGTTTTTTAGTTTTTCAAATAAACCTATTTTAAATTCTATGCATTTCTTGAAACTGCTCCCATTAACTAATAGATCTTAAGGAATGTTTTACATGCTTTTGAAATGGACTTTTTTTTATGTGCACAGAATTCTAATTGTACATTTCTTGCTAAGATGGTACACATCTGTCAGAGTGAAGATTCTGTTGGATAAACTATGTCTGCTTCATAGGCATTCCACAAAATGTGGATTGAGGCAAGGCAGCTGAACTATGAGCTGTAATAAGATTTTTTTTTCCATATTGCTAATCAAAAAGCTGCTTTTCAGAAACCTGGCATGCAAAAGTAAATGTGCCGTCTTAAATTAATAGCATTCTTTAGGCCACTAGCATAAATTAAACAAATACTCAACATATATGTATATGTGGATATGGAAAAAGAAAATCTGCATCACAGATGACACATGACTGCAAACATGGAGAATAAAGGACCAAACCATGCAGAGGTGGGGTGTGTGTGTGTGCGCACACAAGGTAATCATGCTGCAAGCTGGATTACAGGATTGCAGTTGGAATGTACTTTCTGGGATGCTGATCTAATTGTCTAAATGCTTGTGATCAGATCATGCTTTTGAATGGCTTATCCTATAAGAAAAGCAGGTTAATCCATTTTCATGGCACTCCCTACAATAGCTGACACCAGTTTCCCACATCTAGTATCATGATAGGTAAAAGCTGCTTGATGTCAACAGAGGGGGAATTGACACAAAATTTCTTCACTTTTATTTAGATATCCTAAGTACAGTATTTTTAATGTTTTTCCTCCCAATTTGCTGTCCACGCTAATGAAGCATTTTGCAGAAACAGCTTTAAGCAATCGTAGAAGTGTGTGAGATTTAATGTAATAGCTCCTTGACTCATACTTTGGCAAGTCTGAATCTGCAAAACAACCACAAAACTAGCTTCATTTAAAAATACTGTACTGTATGTATATAGCAAAATTGATTTGCCAACTAATACAGATTTCCCTTTTGCTCAGCATCTGAAATTCTCAGGGTAAGAAATTCTGTTTAACCAAAGATTTCTGTTGCGATAGTGTGTAAAATGAGATTAATTATAAATTGTTTCATGGTTTGCACTTTTTGCACTTATATTACTGCCAACATGCAATAAGATTGGGCTGGATGTAGAACATAAGATGCTTCTTAAACTAGGGGTGCCCAAACTTTTCAGGACATGGGCCGGTCACGTGGTTCAAGGAGCCGGTCACTATGGTCTGGGGCTCGGATATGGCCCCGATGCCAATTTATCGGGCCCATGAAGCCCTAGTTGCTCCTGGATGCGGAAGTAAAACACACCTGTAGAGTGTGTTTACTTCCACTTCCAGGAGCAACGAGGGCTATGCAGGCATTGGGGGTCACATCTGGCTCCTTGGCCATATTTTGAGAAACCCCTGCCTTAAACAACCACAACTCTTGCGGAGATGGCAACAGTAGCTTTGTGGTTTTGAGACCTGTCATCAGGCTAGAAATGAACTTGGAATTCTACAAGGTATCCACAATTTAAAAAAGGCTACAGTATTTGCCAAAAGCAAAATTACAACTTCTTTTTGGCTAGCAGCCATAATTTGTGTGTATGGGTATGTCTGGATTTTAGCTCAACCAGCCCCTTTACCAGGGTGAGCAATTAGTAGGCAAACAATGTAAATAAGATGTATGCATAGGTGTGTCTTATGAATGAACTTTAGTAAGCATAGGTAAAGATAAAGGTCTCCCTTGCTCGAAAGCCAGACGTGTCTGACTCAAGCGTGCGGTGCTCATCTCTGTTTACAGCCAAAGAGCCAGCACTGTCTGTAGACATTTCTGCAGTCACATGGCAGACATGACTAAATGCCAGAGCACATGGAACACTGTTATCTTTCCCACAAAAGCGGTACCTATCTAACTACTTGCAATTTCTTGCTTCTTAACTGCTAGGTTGGCAGGAGTTGGGACAGATGATGGGAGTTTATTCCGTCGTGGAGAACTCGAGTCTCGAAACTGCTGACCTGCATCAAGTCAACTCGGTCCTCCTGACAAGTATTATTTGGTATAATGGAGGGCATGGAATACATGTCCATCTGGATACTAATCGCTACATTTAACAGTTGCTAATCAATTAATTATTAAATTATTCTCGTATCAAATATTGATGCCAATGAAATGAAGAGTCGACGGCGGTTGGTGGGGTTGCATTTTGTTGTTCAGTCGCACAGTCGACTCCGACCCTCTGCGACCCCATGGACCGCTGTCCGCCAGGCACTCCTGTCCTCCACCATCCCCCTCAACTCGCCTAGGTCTGTGCCCATTGCCTCCACAATACCATCTAGCCATCTCATCTTGGGCCGTCCCCTTCTTCTTTTGTCCTTGACCCTTCCAAGCATCAAGGCTTTCTCAAGTGAGTCTTCTCTTCTCATTTGATGTCCAAAGTACTTTAGCTTCATCTTTATTATTTGACCTTCTAAGGAGCAGTCAGGGTTGATTTCTTCTAAGATTGACCTATTTGTTCTCCTCGCTGTCCAGGGGACTTTCAAAACTCTCCTCCAAGAGTCCAACACCACATCTCAAAGGCGTCTATTCTTCTGTGCGCTCAGCCTTCCTAATGGTCCAGCTCTCACAACCATACATTGCCACAGGGAATACCATTGCTTTGACTATGCGAATTTTTGTTTTCAATGTGATGTCTCTACTTTTCACTATGTTCCCCAGGTTTCTCATCGCTTGCCTCCCAAGAATCAGTCGCCTTTTTATTTCATGGCTGCAGTCAGTCACCATCTGCAGTGAGCTTAGATCCTAAGAAAGTAAAATCTGTCACTGCTTCTACTTCTTCCCCATCTATGTTGCATAGCTCAGTCAAATTAGCCATCACGAGAGTAAACTGGCCATTTGGCACCCAGCTGAGAAGACGAGTCCATCTTGGAAATTGGGGCGCATCCCCACACTCAAGATGGTCGCACTGCCATCACTGTAACTTCGCCGGCGGCTCTGCCCGGCGTCAAAATGGCTGCCCGCCCACCTACCCACCTACCGTGGCGGTTTAAAAAGAGGAGGGGGGCGCGTCATTTTCCCAGCAACCCTTCCTAGAGCTGCAATTTGGATTGCAGGCAACGCTGGGAGGCGGGGCGGGGGGGGGAAGGCTGCGAGCCGGGGGCTCGGATGGGCAGCAAGAGCCGGAGAAGGGGGACTCGGGTGCCCATGCTCCCCGGCAAAAGGCGTGGGGTTTCTATAGGTTGCACTACGGATCTGGGAACCAGGCATCGGGGGTTCCCTGGGAGAGGAGCCGAATGGGCAGGGAAGACATGGGCAGCGTAGTAGGGCGAAGAAGGGGCTTTATTGCGGGGCCGTTGCCGCGTGACATGCTGGAGAGTCCTTGCAGGGTGCACGGTTGATTTGGGAAATCTTTTTGGGGGTGGGTGGGTGGTAACAGGCTTTGAAGAGTGGAGAGAGGCTGCGATGCAGCACTGGCGTGTTCTCCCGAAAAATCCGGGGGAATAGGAAAAGGGTGTACGTGAAAACGGGATGGGGACGAAGGATTGCATTATTGTAGGGCTGTGCTAGCCCAGATCACCCGGTGGGTTCGTGGAGAGGAATATTTTGGGGGGCTAGCTGTAACAATCTGGGGAGATCTGCTACTTCTGGTGTGTGTTTACTATTACTCTGCAGCACTGAGGCCATTTGGAGGGGAATGCTAGTCAATTTATTCTATACCCCGGGTTTTGAGGGAGTGGTCTTCTTAACTAGTTTTGTGGACGCTTTAAATAAGGTGCTGTAATTGTTCGTGACTAGTTAGTTGGGAATAGACCTAGTGACTGAGTGGAGAATTCCCTTTAGTTATTTTTCAGATTTCGTTTGACATTGGAATGGAAATACTTTCCTATGAAAGGATTGCAATACTGTAGAATATTTCATTTTCATTTGGTGGTTAGGCATTCTCCCTTCTTTGTCTAGGAAATACTGAGCCTTTGAAAATGCTAGTACTGTACCTCCAAACTTGATTTTAAAACAAAAACATCCTGTTATAGTTCTGTGGTGCTTATGACTGGTGGGCTATTCAAGCTTTGGTGATATCATACAGGTTAAACTGTGAGATTTACTTTGCCACATATATCCCATTGAATTTTGTAGGAGTTTTTTAGCACCCGAGGACATGAATGGCTGTAAATGTTCCTCTGTAGCTACAGTATACCACTGCCTTGGTTGTATTGTTTATTGGTAGATATTTGGTAGACTCTGTCTTGGATTCTGTATTTAATTTCTAGTAACATAGTTTATTAAGTGAAAGGTGCACTCTCATTCTTGAAAGTGTGCCCCTATTAGACTGGTGCTCTATAAGTCTTGATGGTACCCCATTGACATTAATAATTTAAAGTTTTATTTGCATTCCTGAGAAACTTGTTTCTTAAAAAAAAAATACCTGTGGGGTATATTTAATGAATATCAAATCTGGGGCTGTAACAGAATTTGTAGTGGAAGGACACACACACACACACACAAACCCCAAACTTATTCAGTTGTTGAGCAGGGTTTATTCCAAGGTCACACAAACTTGAAGAAGCAAGAGCTGCTAAATGAGATTACAGTTTAGTTATTTGATAGGATAAACTTTCCTGCAACCAGAGTTCTCAAGCTGTCAGCAACTGCATCAGTTATCTGAAATAATATTCAGTAAGAGGAGAGTGGGGTCCTCCACCCTCTGATGCTACCCCAAGCCATGTCTGCATTTGGGGATGCCCATGAGTGGTACATGGGAGCTCTCAGCCGGCAAGAAGCAGCTGCCTGTCTCCAGGGCCACCGACATGGGACCTTTCTGGTACGGGACAGCACCACCTGTCCCGGTGACTACGTGCTTTCCGTCAGCGAGAACTCCAAGGTACAGTTCCCAAAACCTCTTAATGTCTTGATGAGAAAAGTAGAGAAAGAAGGGCTGTGTTGGGGGAGTTGAAATGGCTTAATTGCAGATCAAATATTGTGGACAGGTCTACTCCCGAGTCATGCATAGCTGGTCACCTATTCATTTCCTTCTCCAGGTCTCTCATTACATCATCAACAGCCTCCCTGGGCGCTTACGGATCGGGGAGCATGAGTTTGATGGCTTCCCTGCTCTACTAGACTTCTACCGCCTCCACTACCTGGACACCACCACCCTGGTTGCCCCTGTGGGTCGGGTGGTGGCCCCTGCTTCTGCCCAGCCACCTCCAGCAGGTGAATGGGTCCGTGCCCTCTACGACTTTGTTGGCCGGGATCAGGAAGACCTCCCTTTCAGTAAAGGGGAACCCTTGAGGGTGTTGGCAAAACCCGAAGAGCAATGGTGGACAGCGCAGCGTGCGGATGGGCGTGTGGGTATGATACCTGTGCCCTATGTCCAACCCTGTCCCTATGCTCACCCCAGCAGCCACGGTACCCCCCGGCATGCTCCAGTAATAGCAAGAGCAGTACAGCGAAGAGTGCCTGGAGCAAGTGACAAGACGGCACTGGCCTTTGAGGCAAGTCATAGGATCATGTTATTATGGAATTATGCAGAAAAGGAGTGCATGTCCAGTTAGAGCAGAACTTTTGAAGATTTGGTTTCTCTTTGGGCTATGCTTCCCAGAATCACTCAGCCAACAGTGACCACAGTTGGAATTCTGAGAGTTGTAATCCAAACAAGAGATTCCCATGTGGTGGATAAAGTGATGGAGATCTTGGTTAAAGTCTTGACTCAGCTATGGGAAATCATTTGGCAGTAGCATTGGTAAATATATCAAATACTGTGGAAAATTTATTAGGTTAATATTAGTTGGGTGTGATTTGATGGCACATGACAATAGTCCAGAATTAGCTTTTCAGATCTTTGGCATAGCATGAGGTCATATTTGATGGTCATTAGTCTGTAGATTTCAATTGGACATTGTCTTACATGGAGTTCCAGAATGCCATGCCTCTACCCCACCCCAAAAAATCCCTGTGATCAGAATAGTTTCCAAATGTAAAGTTTGAGGTCTCTGTGATGCTAGAAAGCCCTGTTCATGCTCTCATTGGACTCTGCTTCCATTATCAAGCTATTCTCTATAATCACAAAGGCAAAGAACTTTTCCTAAAGGGAAAATACATCTCCAAATACTTGACATAAACAACAAACATTAGGTTGAGAAGCTAAGTGGAGAGGGTTTTGCCTGAGAAAGAAAATAACTCTCCTGTTTTTGTTTCCTGAACTCTCCTTGTATCTCCTGATGCTTTACAGGTGGGCGATCTCATTGCAGTCACCAAGATGAACGTCAATGGCCAGTGGGAGGGCGAGTTGAATGGGCGTCGTGGCCATTTTCCCTTCACTCATGTCAAGGTCCTGGATCCTGAGGAAGCTAGCTGAGCATCTAATGTAACCCTTGGGCTTGGACTTTCCCCAAAGGGGTCATGACCCCTAAACTCTTCTGACCTGTGACTATCTGCCTGTCTTGCACACTGTATTTTCCTACACGAACCTTGAATTTTGACCTACCTGGCAGGTCTTCTTGGTCATCCAACTCACTGCTATTCACTTCTTTGGATATGGACCTTTTCTGCCACCTTGAACTCTCTTGAACAATGAACACTGTTCCTTGACATGCTGTTCTTATATGCTGTGATAGTCGGCCCTCATCAACTTTAACCATTTGTGGGCTCTGTTCTTACTGGCTTCCCGAAAACAATATTCCTTACAGCCTTATGGTCTTCAAATTCCGAGTATGTGCCCCTGAACCTTGCTACTCTGCATCCTGTGATCTGTGAACCCAAGAATCTCTTAAGGATTGATTGACCTCCTTTAATCTGTGTGTGTTTTTCATTTGACCCTGCTTTCATTGGGGATGGGGGGGGGGCAGTGTTTTACTATAAATGGGTAACAGGAATCTGACCACCCCATAACAGAAATCCCAGCCCACTTCTTGTCTATTCCAAACCAATTTGTTAATTAAAGTTTCTTGCTGATTATTCCTTCCTGACATTTTCTCCTTTTGGGGAGGAAGGGGCCTCCAGAGAAGATGAGGATGGGGAAAGTGGCAGTGTTGCTGTGGTAAACAGCATCACAAACCCAGGCCTTGAAAGTTTCCATGGTGATATGGTACATAGCCTTTTGCTATGAGCAGGAAGAGACTGTAGCAAATAAGACTCGTGCCGGTGGAGGGCAGCTTAGTTTCCACCTTTTGCCATCTCGCTTAGCTTGCCATTTTGTATGAGGATCAATACTAAGTCTCCATGCTTACCAACTGTCCCTGCTGAGTAGGTATTGGCTCTGTTTTTTTAACTCAATTTATATACCTCTTTTGTAGTGTGTCTGTACCAATGTGTACCTCCTAAGATTCCCCAAACTTCTGTTTTGATCGCTTTGCTAATAATAATTTCATGTTAGAAATTATTCTGGGACAGAGATGGGCACTCAAACCGTCATATAGTACCCAGGTCTCGAACTGCTGACTTGCCGGCTAAGACTTGAGTGCTGCAAGACAGAGTGAGCTCTGGGGAGTGTACGCGCCACCGCCTATGAGTTAGACCCATGTCTGGTCTGGCTTGTGAAAGCGGGCAGGACCATGACGGGCGGTTGCATTCAAACAGTGGTCAATGCTTCGCTGAGGGAGGGGGTGTTCCCACCACAACTCAAACATGCACTGGTGCGCCCCCTCCTAAAAAATTCATCACTCGATCCAAATATACCATCTAATTTCTGCCCTGTCTTGAACCTCCCCTTTTTGAGGAAGGTTGTTGAGAAAGCGGTGGTGCAGCAGCTCTAGGGGGTCCTGGAGGAAGCAGATTATCTTGACCCTTTCCAGGCAAGCTACAGGCCGGGTCATGGTATGGCGACTGCATTGGTTGCGCTGTTCAATGATCTGTGGTTAGAGTAAGATGGAGGGTACCCTTCCATTCTCGCTCTTCTTGACCTCTCAGCGGTTTTCAATACTGTCGACCATGGTATCTTCCTGGACCGGCTCCAGGGGTTGGGGACACCATCTGTTGGGAAGGCTCGCCTTTGCAGCACAAGGAAAAGGGCCTTCTTGGTCATAACCCCTACATTATAGAACCTCCTCCCAATAGAACTATGCCTTTGGACCCAGTTGCTACCATCTAGGAAAGAGTTGAAGATGTGGTTGGCAAAATTGGTCTGGGGGCCGGGATTGTCAACAAGCTCCTATTTCTGGTTCGTCTGAGGCTCGCCCTCCTGTAATTAATTTTTTAATGTTAAGGTTTTGTAGATGTTATATTTGTTTTTAGATAGTAAATAGCACGGCAGGAGCAGGGGTTAATACTGCTTTGTTTTTAAGGGTTTTTTAAATTGTTTTATATTGGTTTTAACTTGTGTATGCCGCCCAGAGTCCTTTGGATAGGGCGGTATATAAATCTATTAAATTAAATGTATTTTAGTGGCAAGGAGCTTGTGGTCCACCAGATACCTTTTTGCTCTGGCCACCCAAGTCAAAGATCAAACAGGATGGGAGTGCAGTTCCCCCCCGCCCCAAAAAAAGCTGCCATATCTCCCCCTTAATCTTTTCCCTAAACACGCAAAGCTCTTTTTTCCAGCGAGGATGTGCCTGTGGTTCCTAATATTGTGTAGTAGTCTATCCTGTCTACTTTCAAGGAAGTATTTTCTTCAGGTTGACGCTTTCTGCCTCACCCAGGGGCTCTGATTTTATAGCATAAAATGAGAATACATGTTTAAAAATCTGGCAGACATTGGAGGAAGTCAGTCAGCCAGTCTCATTGTTGTAAGGCAGTGGTGCCCAAACTAAGGCCCGGGGCCGGGTTGCGGCCCCCAGGCCTTAGTGACCAGCTCCCTAAGCCACATGATTGGTCAACAGCCCAAAAAGTTTGGGCACCCTTGTTGTAAGGTGTCTTCTAGAACCCTCTTCTTCCATTTCCACCGGTGAAGCCGTTTCTGCCACACTGCTAATAATAATATTATCAGAGAATGTTGTACTTGATTTCCAGGTCTAATCAGTGTTAAGTATGATTAATGGACTAGGTGAAAATAAGATCCTGCATTTTACAGTAGCACTGTAGTCTTCAAAATCTCCCCTTCCTCTCCACATCCCAAATAGCATGAACATAAATATGTGGCAATTTTGTAAAACTAAAGAACTTTCCTCACTTTTGATCTATCATCTTCTTCTCCTGGAGTCCTGTTGGAGAAGGGAAACCTGCTCTTACCTAAAGGCAGGGGCTTCTTGGCTGTCAAATGGAATGGCTCTAGTGTCTTCTTCTTTACTTCCTCTTTTACCCCTTCTGGTGCTTACTTAAAATCATGTCACATTCTTATATCCAGCTATGGTAATGGAGTAGACTGTACAGCTAGCGACTCAATGCTGCATGTTGGCCAGCAGTAAATAACCTGACTCCCTAAAGGGGCCAAAGGCTGCGGGCAGATGAGCCCCTTTAGGTGGGGTGATTATCCCCTCAGTGGAGGAAATGCTCCTGAAAACCATTACTGTATATTGGGCCCAATGGCAAAATGAGGGGCCAGGGGAGAAACTCTGATTCCCAATGGCATGGAGACGGAAGAGGCCATGCCAGGTGGACTGGTTGTGAAGGCGCACCTTGATAATATCCTCAAGGCTGTGGCAGTCCATTGCAGTCCTGGTGTTAAATCCTGCACGTCTCATTTCATATGTGCCACAGGAGATGGCCCCATGATCATAGTGTGTGGGTCGCTTCATGGCAAGCTGGGATCCACCTTAAACAAATTCATGCCAACGGCATTTTTCCTGCTTCAGGGAAAAATGTATTCTCGGATACGAGTCGCACCCCCGCCGATTCTTTTGGGGAAACTCTTTTGGCGTTGGTCTGCAGTTCCTCCTTGGTGACAGCAGGTGGCGTTGGGAGACCAAAGCTGTTTTCTGGGCAGCGGCATTTATAATACATTACAGTATAGTACAGTACGTATATACAGTATATTTAAAGGAACTAGTATGGAAATCTTTACGCTGCCAACGAATACCCGGGAAAATTCGGGGTCCTCCGACAAGATGGGGGGACGAGAATGGAAATCACCCCATTAAGACGTTTTGTTGGATCTGGAGTTTTGGGGTGGGGTGGGAGGACAAAAGAGAGAGCTTACATAAGGCATGCATCACCTCCAAAGCACTGGTGTGATCAGCATTTCAACTAATGTGCTAAAACAAATTTGAGGTCAATAAAACCCCAAATAAGAGATTGGCATAGGAAGGGCAAGTGCATGTTGAGATGGAGCCATATGATGGGGGATGGGGAGGGCAGGGCTGCCCTACAGGCCTTTCAGCCTTCTGCCCCGTGACCACCTCTCAGGCTGGCTTGCAGTTCCTTGCTCCGCGGGGAATGTCAAGGGCCTCATCTTTCACATTCCAAGAACCCCACAGTCCTATATTTAATCCACTTTGCTAAAGGGCAGGGGTCGGGGAGAAGGTTAGTGCTGCCCCTCCCACCTACCAGATCCCCCCCTTTTTATTGCCTGGCTCCAGGCTTTGCCTCTTCCAGTCACCCAGCACCCTCCGGAGTCGCCGTGTCCTGCTAGAGTCCCCTGCTGTACCCACGGTATGGGGGAATATGGTGGAGCCCACCGGGTGGGAGAGGGTTTATCTGCAAAGGGAGAGACTGACAAGGAAGGGTATTGTTTTGTTGGGAAAGTATTGTCATCGTGGTAGGAATGGAAAGAGGGGGAACTGGAGCCCACAAGGGATGGTCTTGAGAAAATAAGATGGAGTGCACAATGATTGCAGTAAGGGTTGGGTTGCCGATGAGGTAAAGTACAGGATAGGGGGAAACTACAGTTCTGTGGATAGGGCATGCTACGGAAAAGCATGCTTTCAATACCTAAAGAAAGAATGGAACTCAAAATCCAGTTGCTGGTCCTAAGTAGAATAGACTCACTGAATGAAATAGGGCATGGTTTGTCAACCCTAATGTTGGTCCCAAGGTCAACTTTGGCAATTGTGATTACACCTCTCATTCTTCCCCTTTCTTGATAAAGTAAAGGTATATTTTTAGCCATTCAAAAAATGAGCAATGGTTTCCCCCTTTTACATTTGAAAGTCTGAACTTTCTCTTTAAAAAAAAAAGTCTGTTGGTCCCTCTCTGAGATTAAGGTTTTAGATATCAGATTTATTGGGATTGCCTTACCTTATTTTGGAACTCCAGTACTATCTGTTCAATAGGGCTTAACTTGACCTGTGCATCATCTTGGTTTTGCCTCCCTTCTTTCAAGAGCAAAAAGAAGCTGTTGACCATCACCTCTCCCATACTATCAAGTTCAGCTGTTTCCTTTTTTGACCAGTCTAATGACTTGCAAAAAAAAAAAAAAAAAACCCTTGCTCAATCCATAATTGTTTGAGGAAGCAGAAGTCCTTTTTGCTTAATGTCCTAATCTCTGGGACATAGCAACATAAAACAGGTCCCAGTCTCTTTCCCTTGCTGCCACTGGTTGTCCACTCTTTGCTTCCCTGATTTAGGTGTGTGCTGCCTAAATATCATATAGCAATCATCATTAAGACTATAGTCCCACCTTGCGTATGGGATTCCATTGCTATTTAACTCATTTTGAAAAGTCTCCCAAACCTCCTTCCATTTTGGTCTTGCCTTTTTACATATGATTTTTTTTAAAAAAATACAATTCCTGTACCATTAACCCAAATGTAACCTCTACATGTAATGTAATTTTAAAAAAAATCTTACCTGCTGCTTTTCATCATATATTTTCCCCAATGTATTTTAGACAAAAGATATTCCTTCCCTCTAAAAACACCTCTAATATCTTAGTTAGAACCTCTAGAGTGGTGGTTCCCAACACAGGGAACATGCCCCCATAGGGGTGCAATTTGATTTTTAAGGGGGCAATTCAAGGAGTTATTAATAGTGAATGGCCTTTTAGCCTTCCTCTACTGAATAGTTCATTTTTTGAATAATTAGAATATGTCACCCGTTGTGTGTGTGTGTGTGTGTTTTGTATGTGTGGGTTTGTGATGGGAGTCCTTCTCTGCCTTTAGTTGTTGATTAATGTGCAGGCATTTTGATAACATTTTATTTAGCATAAAGATGGCAATTCTGGGGAAAGAATTCTAGTTCCTAAATTTCTGCTTGGTAGGCAACAGAGACATAGGAGCCTTGCAAGAAAAAGGGTGGTATTCTGGAATCTTGGCTATTCCCCAAATTCTTTTTAATCAGGAACCTAGTCATTTTATTTACTGTATCCTTAAAGCATTAAGGAAGAGCAGCTGCTTGAGTGCATTATTCAAACTTGCTGAGGAACTGGGATAGGGAGATAAAATTGCCCTGTTTAGAAGGGGGGGGGGGAAAAATAGGATAGCTAATGTAGGTATGTCTGTCCCTCCCCGTCTCTGTATTTTTTTTAAAATGCTGAAATCCAAAATGGCGATTGAGTCTATCTGGGAGGGGCTTAACCTGTTGAATGGTTGCCTGTCCTGCCAACAGTAAAGAGAAAAGGGGAGGAGAAACAGCAGCCTTAAAAAGTAGGAAATTTTAGGGATGAAGGAGAAAAGGGTAACGTGGCAAAAACCAGGAGGGACACTGAAGATGAAGAATAAAGAGGAAAAAATTGAGTTTATTGCCTGCAAGAGGAGAGTCAGTCAGATGGTGACCTTTCCCGCCTTTAAGCAGCAGTGAGTTATACTTGGTTCTGGCAGGACAGCCCCTAGGCAGCTTCAACCCACTGATAATTGGGTTGGGGCAGGAGACAAACAGAAAGAGGGCTTCCCTCTGGTACCCTCCCGCTGCCTTTTGCTACGTGCTTTCCTGCACAAAGCCCAGTGACTCAGCTGTTACCGTAATCATTGCAAGAGAAGCCCGTGTTGAATTTGGGCTTAGGCTGGGCTCTCAAGAAGACTCCAGAAGGGGTCCAGTCAAGAGAGGAGACATTGTATTCCTTTGTTATATGGACCCTGCAGGTGTCTAGTCTTTTCTCTCCTGCTATAAATCAAGCAGCAGCTGTTTTCTCACTTTCCAGGCATTGAGGTGTTATATAACCCAGTGAGGTTCCCTGGCAGCACCCCTTAAGACTCTAAAACCTTTCTGCTCCATTTGCTGCCTCATCAAATAGCCTACTTTGACAGATCAGGTTTCTTTCAGTAGTAATGCCCACCCCACATAGTGTTGTTTTGTGAGCTAAACAGAATTATTTATTTATTTTCTTAGATTTATATCACCGCCTCATTTGCCAGGGCGACTCTGGGTGGCTTTCAACACATATTACAAACTAGGACAAGTCCCTTTTTTTAAAAAATGCAACTACTAGAATCCTTCACCTGCCATATTTCAATTGACTGAGGATTCTGGAAGCTTTAGTTCAACAAGATAATTCTTCAAATGGAGGGGAGTACTGTAAATCATTATTTCAACCTGGTTTTCAA
The DNA here is from genome assembly GCA_030440675.1 of Furcifer pardalis. Lineage (NCBI taxonomy): Eukaryota > Metazoa > Chordata > Lepidosauria > Squamata > Chamaeleonidae > Furcifer > Furcifer pardalis. The sequence continues at coordinate 10,623,724 of CP126897.1, forward strand.
CTTACTCCTTATCTTGTTATAAAGAAATAATGGAAAAGTATGCCCTTTTAGGAACTATCACCCTATTGTAAATGTATCACTGTTGACTAAAGCATGTATATCTTGCTTCTGTAATTACTCTTTTCCTCTTTTTGCAAAAGGCATTTGGTTTTAGAGAAAAATCAGACAGAATAACATCTTGTAAAATGAGTATGCCTGGGGCATGAGTGAGTTTGGTCTTTCATCCCAGTAAACAAAAGGCATTTTGCCCATAGGAAATGCTCTTTTAGAAATGTATTGTAATATGGATCACAGCAAAGTGAAGATAAATTCTGGAAAGAAATTATGACTCCAGGCTCTGAACAGAAGTCAAAAAAGTTCAAATTATGCCTCCTCTAAAAAAAAAAAAGATAGCCATGTGGGTTAAGTGTCTGGGTTGTAAGGTTCAAGAACACGGGTGCATGCAAAAATATTTAAGTTTGCTTTTTTTAAAAAAGCAATAAACTGGCATCCGATGTCAAGAAATCTTTGTCTGTTTCTGGTCCTGCAATTTTTTACGGCAATTCCCTGCCAGCCTTGTTCCTGATTACTTGGACCTCTGACCCATTAGAAGAATGTGAGAAAAACAGTACCAGATCAGACCAAAAGTTCCTCTATTCCAGCATTCTGTTCTCACCCAATGACCAACTGCATACTTAGAGGAAAGTTTGTACAATCACCAGTTGCCACCAGGTTTCCTAGCAGCTAATTTATGGAAACAAATGTCCTGGTAGTGGTGAAGATCATGCAGGATCATGCAAGAATCATGATGGCCTTTTCCTCTATCGTTTTACGTAACCCCTTCTGAAGCTGGCCAAATTGGCAACCAGCAACATGCATGATGGTAAATGCCACTGCTCAGACATGCAATGGTTTCAAATGCACACTCCTTCCCTAGGGTGCTAGCCTGGCTGCCTGGGGGATTTTTCTATTGCTTCTCTGGTTGTCTGTTTCCCCTTCCACCCTAAATCTTATTTCCCCCTTTTTCTTTTCCCCCATTTCTCTTGTCATCCTGCTGCTGATTCTTTGTCATTTCTCTCACACCCATCACTTCTCCCTCAGTGAGTACCTCTCTTTTCATAGCTAAAGCCGTCCACATTCATGGGATGGGGACATCCAGAAATAGCAACATGTCCTTCAGGAAAGAGCAGGGGAGCCAGAGGAAGGGGGATCAGGTGTCCCCTTGAAAGGTCAACACTGAAACTGGACTCGGAGAGAGGATGCAAAGAGGAAAGATCCGTGGAGCCACTGATTTCGCTTAATTTCCCACAACACACACACCGTGGAGGAAATACTATTTATTTTTTTAAAAAGAGATTTTGATTGCGTTTAAGCCTAATAGTAACAAGCCAAGGTGTTAAAAACTGGATTTCAATACCTCCTCTGAGTACGCATTTAGATAAATGAAGTTCTTAATTCCTCTCCAGTATTTTAAGCGTGAAACCAGGTCTTAAGATTCGAATTTTCACTCCTAGGTAATCAAGCACACGGCGAAGTTCGGGCCTTGGGCCAAGCCGCATTAATCATCATTTCGTGCTTTGTAGGCTAGATTCAAACGGAAAAAAAGGGACCAATTCGGTCTCCTCGCTGCACCGCCTTTTTCCTTATATTTAAATAAATACCTCTCCCCGCAACTTGAGGGAGGACTTGGGCCCTTTAAAAGTCTCCTCCCTCCGCCCCAATGAGTCAACTGCACACCCTTTTCCGCCGGGCTGAGTTACATCTCGTTCGATTGTGGAACGCTGAGGTTCTCTACGTTCCATTCGCCTTCCCTTTCCCCTCGCGCGCCTCTCTTAGAGCTCGGTAGCAGCGGCTGTTGCTGGTTTTCCCTCCGCACGAATACCTGCAAGGAAAAGAAAGCGGTGAGCCATTCATCTCGATTGAGAGATTAGAAGGGATTGGGGGGGAGATACGACACGAAGAGCATCCCCCCTCCCCCACGGGGCGACCGTGTCATTTTGTAGACACTTTCCCCCTCATTTCCATTTCGGGTTTATCAAAATGTAGAAATCTGATTTCCGAAGAAAAAGAATACACGCCACAAGGAAGTGTGAAGAAAATCCTACGGGTGGGGTTGGGGAACGCCGGATTAAGTCACGTGGCGAGGCTTTTTATGTGTGCAACTGTTGCGCGGGGAGAGGGGGGCCCACACTCCCCCCGCCTTAATAGGAAGAGAACGGTTTGTATTTCTCGATCATTTTTTTTTTAAATTAAAAATCGGGTTCCCGTTTCTCTTTTTTAGCCCACGTTTTCTAGCTTCTGGCTATGGTGCTTAGTGGTTCTTTCCACGACAGTGAGAACTCGCATTGCGATTCTGAAGATTGATATCCGGGAAATTAGGGTTTACAGCAGGGGACTTTGCGGTTTGAGACCAAAAACCATTTTCGTCCTTGAAATGACCTTGACTTGGTTTCATCTGCTGTAGATTTTCTTTTTGAAATGCCTCCACCTTGCGTTAATTCGGAAATCCTCTTTGCCCCTCCTAGTGGGAATCCCTTGATCCTTGTGCAAACAAGATGAGCAGAATTGTTGATTTCTTCTGCCTCTCTTCCCCTCCCCTTGTTTTCTTCTGCATAGCCATGAAGGTCAATGCGGAAGACTGCAGTCAGAAACAAGGAAGCAAGTAAGGAGCCCACATGGTGAGGATATTAATGTTTTCTTTCCTCTTTTAGTTTAATCAGTCAAGATGCCTCACGAATATCCAAACTTGAGTCCTGAGCAGAAGAAGGAGCTGGCAGATATTGCCCGCCGCATCGTAGCACCTGGCAAAGGCATCCTCGCTGCTGACGAATCCACTGGTAAGAAGTGGGGAGAGGGAGGATGGACAGAAGCAAATCACATGAGAATTGAACATCTTGATTTATTAGCTCAATGCTCCTCTACTTTGTCCTTTTCTCTACTTCCTAGGCAGCATTGCAAAGCGCCTAGAGTCTGTAGGTGCTGAGAACACAGAAGAGAACCGCCGCTTCTACAGGCAGCTGCTCTTCACCGCAGATGACCGTGTCAACCCTTGCATTGGGGGGGTTATCCTCTTCCATGAGACTATGTACCAGAAGGCCCAAGATGGCCGCCAGTTTACCACGGTCATTAGGGACAAAGGTGGTGTTATAGGCATCAAGGTAAGTGATGGATGCAATGAATTTTGGTATTGGTGACATTAAAATCTGTAATCTCTCATATCAGGAGAGTAGGATGGTTCTTTTGTTCTGGCAATGCGCTTACATCATCTGTTGGAAGGCCTTCATAGCAGAGACAAATGGTCCTCCAGTTGGGTTGCAATTCCCATTGGCTCCCCCTGTTGGCTGTGCTGGGTGCAACTGGTGGGATTTGGAGTCCAACATTAGGTGTAGACTTTCATGTTGTCCATCATTCTAGAAGATGACACAAGGCAAGAGGAAGGGGGCTTTAATATGTGAGAAGGTGAAATCTTGAAAGTGCTTCCTTTTCACAAATTTGTATTGTAGACTAATTGTGTTGCTCAGTGGGATAAAATATGTTTGGTTGCAAGTCAGCCATTGTTGGTTTCACAGACTTCTTTCTTATTCCCCAATAGGTGGACAAAGGTGTTGTACCCCTTGCTGGAACTAATGGAGAGACCACCACCCAGGGTGAGTGAATGAGAGACAAATTCTGAGTGGAAGGGAAAGTATAAAGGAAACATGGAATTAAGTTGTAGTCAAGGATTACAGCAAGGCATAGGGATTGTTCTTAGCCTTCTCTCTCCTGTGCAGGTCTGGATGGCTTGGCTGAACGCTGTGCTCAGTATAAGAAAGATGGAGCGGACTTTGCCAAGTGGCGCTGTGTCCTGAAGATCACTGCAACCACTCCTTCCCAACTGGCCATCATGGAGAATGCCAATGTCCTGGCCCGTTATGCCAGCATTTGCCAGCAGGTGGGTGCCAAGCCATTATGTTGCAGTGATTTCTTGCCTGCGGTTCTGCATTGTGATGAAGGTGCCGTCTATAATGGCTGGAGTGGGTGGGATACCTCTCCCTATGATTGTGGAGACCAACCCCCTAACCAGGGATGGGAGCCAATGTTCTCTTGCTGTATAAGGCAATTCCTTGAGCGTGTATCACAGTTAGGCTGCAGAAAGTCTGTCTCCAAGTGGAAGTGTTGAAATTGCCATTTCACGATCCTCACCAAAGGCAGTTCTGGGAAATCTCCCAAGGACATTTAGTGTCACTGCTTTTGCCAGTGGGTGGAGGCTTTCTCCCACAGCTGCAATACGTGGGTGTTGCAGGAAGAGGGCACTAAATAATTTATCATGTCAGACATGAGGTTGCAGAATTTCCCCACCCAATGGAATATCTATCTATAGAATATACAGTATTATGATGTATATTTTTAATAGTATGCCGCTCTGAGTGGTGCTCACATTAAAAGGGTGGGATTTAAATGTGAATAAATAAAATGAATATACGGTTACCTTAATGGCTACCTAAAATACATTATATTTTCAAGATGTGAAACTCATTGTTTTGTCTAGTAAATTTGATTTTTTTTATTTATTGGCTTGTTGTTTCCTCCATTATGTATCTGACATTCTAACTGTTCTCTTTGTACCTCTGAACTATAGAATGGAATTGTTCCTATTGTGGAACCTGAAATCCTTCCTGACGGTGACCATGATCTCAAGCGCTGCCAGTATGTGACAGAGAAGGTAAGAAAGGTTGTATTAAAAGGGGAGGACTTATTTTTTTTTTTTTAAAAAAAATTATTGATAATATCAACAGGAACATTTTTTTTACATATAAACATAAATACAACACTAAAATTAATAAAAAATAGTATTACAGTCAAACCTTTTCATACAAATTTAATTCATTCCTCTCGAGGTTGGTTGTACAGTGGTGCCTCGCTTAAAGAGCATAATGCATTCCATGGGATTGCTCTTTAAGCGAGTTTGCTCTTTAAGCGAAACGCCATTGTAAATGACCAACTGTGTGTGGGGGGGGGATTGTGAACCCTGATTTATTTGTTAAACGAGTTTTTGGTTGGTTTTATTTGTTAAGCGAAACGAACATTCAGAGAAAATGCTGCTCTTTAAGCGAAACACTCTTTATGCGAGGTTTGACTGTATCTCAAAACATGCTTATCTTGAATTTCCCATAGGAATCATTGAATGCAATTTCCCATAAGAATCCTGGTAACATGTATTTTGAAAAAATCCTATTAAAAAACCTGATTTTTTTTCCCCTTGAGATTTCAGGATATATCTCAAGTTTTTCTTAAGTTGAGCTGTTCTTATATCAAGGTTTAACTGTACATCGACACAGGTGTGCACCCACCACCACTGGGACATTATAGGGGAGGACTTATTTACGTTACTGAGGTTTCTATCAGGCTGATGGGGTTTTTTTATCAATGTGAGCCAAAAGTTAGGGGACACATTTCTTAAGGCTGACCTTTTCTCTCTTCTGCTATGGGTAGGTTCTGGCTGCTGTGTACAAGGCCTTGAGTGACCACCACATCTACCTGGAGGGGACTCTGCTGAAGCCAAACATGGTGACTGGAGGCCATAGCTGTGGCCAGAGATACACTCCTGAGGAGATTGCCATGGCAACAGTTACCGCTTTGCGCCGCACTGTACCTCCAGCTGTGCCTGGTAAGGAAAGGGGACTCTTAAGTGCCTCTTCTGCTGCTCATTTGGTGTAGAGCAGTGGTGCCCAAACTAAGGTCCAGGGGCCGGGTGCAGCCCCTGACACCAATTCATCCGGCCTGTGAAGCCCTCGTATGATAGGACACATTTTACTTCCGCTTCCAGGAGCGACGAGGGCTTCTCAGGGCAGATAAATTGGCGTCGGGGGGCACACCTGGCCCCCGGGCCTTAGTGACCAGCTCCTTGAACCACATGATCAGCCCATGGCCCAAAAAGTTTGGGCACCCCTGGTGTAGAGTAAGACTTGTGAGGCCTGGGTTCAAATCTTCACTCCCCTTGAAACTCATTGGTATTCACATAGGGTTTGCATCTTTTCCTGTGGATAATTGCTACCAACTTATGAGGTGCTGGTGGTGTATGTTCATTGTCCATTAGCTCACATGCCTGATCACAAAAAATAACACAGATGCTGTCTAGCATTATTTATTTATCTGTTTGTTTGTATTTATATTGCCGCCCACTCGCCGAGGCAACTCAGGGCGGCTTACAGTCAAAACAGCAACAGTACAGTAAAAATCATAAAATGCAACCTCACAAAACAACCAAAGCAGAACACAGACTAACTTCCCTCTGGCCTTTGTTGTGGGTCCAGAGGAAGGGGCGATGTTTTCATGGCAACTTCTTTCACAACTGCTGCAGTGCCAAAATTGTGCAATTACTGCCACTGAAAATGTAATCAGTGAGAGCAACCATGCCTCCGCCCCCCACAGCTGAATGTTAGGGCAGGTCTGGACCATGGTGGGAAAACGTTGGGAACCCCTGATATAAGTAGTATAAATAACTTCTTCTGTGCCAAGGCCAGATGTGAAGCTGCCAAAATGAAGGCACTTTTTTATGCCTTCATTATGCAGTTACTTTTGCTTGACCTAGTGTGAGAAAGATTAGCTGGCAACACAAGGTTGCAGTTACCAGAGTATGCCAGATTGTGGTTCAAAAATACCACAATCTTCAAGGAGGCTTTTCCTGTGCACCCCTTATAAATAGCTGATCTTATAGGTCTGTGATGGCAAACCTTGGCACTTCAGGTGTTCTTGGACTTCAATTACCAGAAGCCCAAGTCAGCACCCCTGCTGATCTGGGCTTCTGGGAATTGAAGTTCAAGAACAGCTAGAGTGTCAAGGTTCACCATCACAGATCTAGTCCAACCTTACATTTTTTCTCTCTCCTAGCACTACCTACTTTCAGAATATTTTATCCAGGTTGCATTCCATCCGCTTACAGAAACTACTTTCTCAAATTATTGGGTGGTCATTCATGAGGTGGAAGGAGGGCAGGGATACTTTGGCATCTCCTCATGTTTTCCGCCATTGAACTTGGCCAGTGGAAGCTCTTCCTTCTCTTCTCCTTTATTTTGCCTTCTTTAATCTTCAAGCCTGTCTTCCTACAAGATTAACTTCGTTGTCTTCCTATCACAGGAATCACCTTCCTGTCTGGTGGCCAGAGTGAAGAAGAGGCTACCATCAACTTAAATGCTATCAACAAATGCCCTCTCCATAAGCCGTGGGCCTTGACCTTCTCCTTTGGCCGTGCTCTGCAAGCTTCTGCTCTCAAGGCCTGGGCTGGCAAGACTGAAAACCTCAAGCATGCCCAGGAGGAATACATCAAACGTGCTTTGGTACGTGTTGCCAAGTCTTATCCTTGGGAATCTGGACCATAGGAACATGCTAAAGGTCTCCTGGGTGTTTTCTTGCAGCAGCAAGAAGTGGAGAGAAGAGTGTCTTCTAAAAGTCAGTCGTCATAGGGAGTTTTCAGAGCTGTACTAGCCCAGGGGTGCTCAAACTATGGCTTGTGGGCCGGATCCAGCCCCCGATGCCTGTTCATCCAGCCTGCGCAGCCTGTGCCACTCCCACAGTGGCACAGAAGTAAAATGGACATGTGCAGAATGCTGCCGTAAATGCACCTGCAGCTGTCGTAAATGTGTCTATGACAGCTGCAGATGCATTTATGGCAGTTTTCTGCACATGTGCGGGTGTATTTTACTTCTGCTTCTGGTGGGAGGAACCACATGACCAGCCCATGGCCCACAAAGTTTTGGGCACCCCTGCACTAGCCTGTTTCAGCAGCAACAAAAGCAAAACATACAGAAATATTGTGGTGCCTGTAAAATGACTACATTAATTTATTTACAAGGAGTGAGCTTTTGTGGGTTACAATCTACTTCTTTAAACACTTTGAATACATTATTATTATTATTATTATTATTATTATTATTATTATTATTATTATTATTATTATTATTATTATTATTATTATTATTATTATTATTATTATTTCATGGGAAGAATGAGTTTAAAATGGTGTGCAAAGTTTGGAGATAGGAGTGGGACTGAGTGCACAGATAGGAACAAGCCTGGAGAGATATTCATTGGCTTCAAACCCTTTATTTTCAGTAAAAGGAGTAGAAAAAAACAGTTCTAGCAGATTAGAAAAATATCACCCTAGGAACCAAATGCATTTGGGTTCTGTTCATCCAGCCATTGAAGACAGGAAGATAAATGAGCCCTGGTGGTGCAGTGGTTAAATTGCTGTACTGCAGCCAGAACGTTGTGAGTTCATCCTGATGGGGATCAGGATTGTCTCAACCTTCCATCCTTCTCAGATTGGTAAAATTGAATGTCCAGCATGTTGGGGGGGGGGAGGAATGCTAATTAACTTGTGAACTGTCTAGAGAGTACACTAAGAGTGATGGGGCAGCATAGAAGTGTAATTTCTATTGCTACGTGGCAAAACCGTTTTTTGCTTTTGTATTCTTTGGCTTTCTTTTTCTGTGTCTCAAGGCAAAGAATGGAGAATCAGTGTTTGTGGGTTAGAGAGGTGGTGATATAAATTGCTGTTTTCAATGGTGGCTTTCTCTGGATCTAAAAAGAAGCAGAGGGTATAGTGATGCTTGGAATGAGATGTCACTTTTCTCCTGTTGAGATAACAATTTTTATTTCTTTTATAGGCCAACCACCTTGCCAGCCAAGGCAAATATGTTCCATCTGCCCAATCTGGAACTGCTGCCGGCGAGTCTCTCTTTGTCAAAGACCATGCTTATTAAAATCAAAAGCTTGGTTGTACTGTTTGCGCTCTCTTGTTGTTACATTGTGCCTAAGCTACTGTAGTGTCTGTTACTTGTTCTTCACCTCTTCCACTCTTTTTCCCATCTGCCAGCTTCTCTAGTCAGAGAAAGGTGGAAATCTTTGCCTTGAAAGAACCTGGACATCTTGGCGTATTCCTTTTATCTAATGCCTTTTCTCTAACTCACCAATGCACCCAATGTATGCCTTTGTGTGTGTGTGGTGTCCAGCTTCTTGTGGTGACCGACGACACTCCTGGTCCGTGTATAAAACACCAAAATATCTCCGGAGCTGGAATACCTGACTCACGGACCTCTAGAAATAAAGATAATCTATTTAAACATTGTCAGGTGCCTCTGTTTTCTTCCTCTGAAGGCAGGGATTGGCAGAAGGTAGATCCTGAATGATATGCAGTTTATTAGCTAAGATTTCTGATGCTCTGTTATTGAATAAGACCAGAAGCAAAATTATCCCATTCTCTGGTCTGGTCTGGTCTGCAGTGGCTCAAGTAGCTAAGATGCTGAACTTGATGACTGGAAGGTTGGCAGATCAGCAGTTCAAGACCCGAGTACTGCACGATGGAATGAGTTCCCGTCTCTGTCCCAGCTTCTGCCAACCTAGCAGTTCGAAAGCAAGAAATTGCAAGTAGATAAATAGGTACCACTTCGGTGAGAAGGTAAACAGTGTTCCATGCATGTCGGTGTCAAGGCAAACCTGTCGGATGTCCATGGAAACGACTGCAGATGCAGACAGCACTCTTTGGCTGTAAACAGAGATGAGTACTGAACCCTAGAGTCAGATACAACTGGCTTTCGAGCAAGGGTGACCTTTACCTTTACTGATCGTTAAAGAATACTGCTGTACTGAATAAACATTGAAGTAATCAGGAATTGTTTTGGTCAGTTCTGCTACTCAGAACAAATTTCTGGATGCAGAAGGCCTTCATTCTAAGTCAGTGATGGCGAACCTTTTAGAGACCGAGTGCCGAAACTGCAACTCAAAAAACATTTATCGCAAAGTGTCAACACAGCAACAGGGGAGGAAGAAAATGCTCCTATTGGGCTACTGGGCAGAGGGGTGGGGCGAACTCTGTGGTGGGGCAACTGCACGGGTGCCCACAGAGATGGCTCTGAGTGTCACCTCTGGGACGCGTGCCATAGGTTCACCACCACTGTTTTAGGTATACTTCAAGCTTCTGTTAGTATGTTTGTGGGTTCTAACCAAAAGAAAGATTCTGTGAGCCTGAAGTCTACTTTCCCCTGATCTAGTGCACTAAACTTCTGACTACATGATTTTACTTGTTTCTGCCCTACAAAGTTAGGAGTCAGGTTTAGTTCTCATATTAACCTCTTAAGTGTCAAATCCTATCCAACAGTGGGCAAAAATCCTGTTGCATAAAAGTTATTCTAGTATAAACTGGATATGGATGTAAACTGAAGTTAAACTGAATGCTTTTGATTCTCACCACCACCACCACCACCACCACCACCACCTTCAGGTTTAAGGTCTGTTAAAGGTTTGTATTTGTTTTTTTGCCCTGGAAAAAAATTAGGAAATGTGGGCAGAGGAGCCTTCCAATAGTCAAAAATTGCCATCGCCTCCAGATACTGTAGATTAATTTGGAGAAGGACCTAGGATTTACAAGCATGCAAAAACACCTATACCTGAATTATTGTACCAGAACAATTAGTACGAATTTTTGGAGAGTATGAGCTGTCAAAACATTTTGGCTTGATTGCCTACTGTACTTGCTGTGTAAAAATGCTGCATCAAGAAACACAAAATAGTATCTTCCCACATGAAAGTATTTAACCAGGGGACAGTATAATGTAAATATCACATGCCATAGGAATTTACCTTGCAGTACACATTTAAGACTGTACTGCACCGGACAAGCTCTTGCTTAGATAAATAGGAAAAGTAAGCCAAAATCACTACTAGAATACAGTATTTTGAAATTGAAAATATGAAATGTTTCGATAGTTCCAAAATGATTTTTCAGATAGCTTTATAGGGGTTAATCAAACTTTGCATGACCCAAACTCTCAGAAGTGACAATGACTATAGCTGATTGTATAGGAAGTTGTTTTAATTTTTCTTCTACAGCCTTCTCCCTTTGAATTGAAGCAATTCTGATGTGGTAAAGTTGATAAAGTCCTGGTAAAGAGAGCTTTATGGGAGGTGTGTAACCTCTCATTAACTTGGAAAATACTTGATTGGGCTGAAGAACATATTTTGCCAAGTAATGAGAGGCTGTGAGAAAATGCGTAACTGGATCAGAATTCCATGTCAACAAGAATGTAAGAAACTGCTATAGGATTATGACCCCTTGTTCAATTTATTCCACTATTGCCTCAGATGGCTGACAATAGTTCCTCCTAGTTTCAAATGTACCCTCCTCACTGACTCTGGGGTCTTCTACCTTTGAAGCACACATTTCACCTACTTATCTAGGACCTTTCCCATTTTGCTATCATTTGCAAGTAAGAGAGCTCTAGTGCAGGGGTTCCCACCCTATGGCCCACGGGCTTAATCCGGCCCATGGTGCCAATTAATCTGGCCTGCGGTGGGAACCTAGGCACTGCTGGATGCTCTCCCCACTCCTGGAAGTGCCAAAATGCTGCATTTTTGCTGCCAAAATGTGGTGGAAAATTGCAAAAATGGAGCAGAAATGCTCCGCACACCCTCCTGCTGTCATGGAAAGCAGTGGATACTACCAAAGCAGCCAAAAGAATGGCACAACTGTGTTAGCTGCCACTGCTGGGGAAAATGGAAGCACCAGGAGAAACCACACCTCCAGCCTGCACATCTGTATGTCCGGGGCGGGTCCAACCCATGGCGGGAAAACATTGACCACCCCTGTTCTAGTGGCACAGTGGGTAAACTGCTGCACTGCAGCCATAATGTGAGTTCAACCTGACAGGAATCAAAGTTGACTCAGCCTTCCATCCTTCCGAGGTCAGTCAAATGAGTATCCAGCATGTTGGGGACAAAAATACTAATTACCTGTAAACCCCCCAGAGAGTGCACTAAGGGCTATGGAACGGTGTAGAACTGTAATTGTTATTCTGTATTTTTCTCAGCAAAACCCAAGTGCAGCACCTCTCAATACATACACCACACAACCACCTCCATAAGAATGTCACATAGGTACCATTATGCTTGGAAAGCAAGGACAGGTTATACTTTTCTTAGAAGAGTAATTTAAAAAAAAATAATGCTAGTACAGTGGTACCTTGCTAAACGAGCATAATGTGTTCCATGGGATTGCTCTTTAAGTGAAACACCATTGTAAGTGACCAATTGTGACGGGGTGGGGGGGATTGCGAACCCTGATTTAGTTGTTAAGCAAATTTTTGGTTGGTTTTAGTTGTTAAACGAGGTGACCATTCAGAGAAAATTCTGCTCTTTAAGCAAGTTAGTTTCTAAGCGAGGCGCTCTTCATGCGAGGTTTTACTGTATTTGACCCACACAAGTTTTCTTCAGCTGAAGCACAGGTTTACAACCTCCACCGTAGAACTCACTTTTGAGAAGCAGACCTTGACTTGTGAAAATTTTGTTTTTTTCCTGAAGCATCCATACCACATGGGTGCCCAGCCTGTTGAAGACCTGTAGGAGTGGAAAGCTCGCTTTGGGAGAAGATAACATAAAAGTATCATCTGCCTGTGCTTTTGTATTGTGTAAGGACCACATGGCTTCCTACTTCTGGGATACTGTAGGCACGCTCCTTAATTACCAACCTTTGGAAGCACTCAACATACCCTTAACATCATGGATACTCGTGCCCTCATTGAGCACCCATGTCTGGCAACCCTTCAGCAACCAACCCACTTCAGGACCAGAGAGAGGAGGAACCATCCCAATTTGCCCACACCTGTAGTTTCCTCTTCTACTTCCGCCCATGCTTATGAAAGTCTGTGCCAACACCCTGCTGCCCCTGTTTCTTTGCTCTGTGCTGGCATCCATAAAGTAAATGACTTTATATAAGACACCATGGGACACAGTAATATGAAAACTAGTGACGTTTTACATAAACCCAATTAAAATGTGAAAAAATGCAGGAGGAAGCTTTTATGGTGGGGTCACTTAAAAATTACACATTGTTGCACGCTTTCGTAATTAAAAGATTACTTCATCAGGCAAAAGAAACTATCATGGCTGTATAGGTCAGGTACAATTGCCTAGGTGTTCCATGGGGACAGAAGCAACAGATTACATCATTCTGTAAACAAGAAGGCCAGATTTCTGCTTATTGAACTGCCAATTAAAATGTGTTAATTCAAAATGTATCAAAAGATTTGATTATTATAATAGTTATGAGATGGTTGTTAAAAAATAGAAAATATTTTGTGAATCAGATTTGGAGGATTGTTGTAAAGAATTATGGAATATGATATGGCAATGAATGATAGATTGACGTGTGAATAAAAATTAAAGGAATATCTCCCAAAAATGATTTTAAAGAGATTTGGGGAGTTTATTGTGTATTAGTTAATTTAAAAGAAATGGGGCTGGTACAAGAATATGTGGCTTTTCGAAAATAGGGGACAAATATATATGTATAGGTAAATATATATTATATACTTTATAATATATATTTTATCATATTACAATAGAAGATGGTTAATCGTTTTTAAAGGGGGAATACTGTATATTACAATACATACTAAAATTATTATAAAATATTTATTTGTTCAGACGTATGTAAATATATTTTATTATAAATATATAGTATACTGTATATTCATAATAATGGTTGAAATCCATACTGTCCCACATGGATGCACTTATTAGTTATGTAACTTTGTTATAAAATGTTTAAAAGTTGTTTAGATTATATGTGTTGTTGATGTTAGATGTATAAATAATATGTTACATTTTGTAATTTTGTTTTTAGATTTAATAACAAAATAAATTTTACAAAAATCATGTATCTCTTCCTTCCGCCCTCTCAGTTCTGCCCTTTGACTCCCCCCCTCCCCGAATGACGTCGTTCTTCATCAGCGCGTATTGCGCGTCACTTCCTTCTCGTCAGAGTGGCATCGAAAGGAAGTCCCGCCTACGCCCGGTCTTCCTTCCAAAAGGAAGTGGAAGTGACGTCTTGCGTTCTCTAGTTAGTGGGGAGCCGGAAAGAGAGGAAGGGAGGGAGAGAGAGAGAGGGAGGGAGGAGGGGGGAAGGGCCGGGCCCGGGAGCCGGAGGGAGCCGCGGAGCAGCCGCCACCGTTGCCGCCGCCGCCGCCGCCGCCGGGTCCGCAGGTAGAAGGCCGGGTTTCGCGTGCGCGTGCGCAAGACAGCCTTTTCACTGGGTGACTTCTTGCCTCGTGCGAGGGTCTGGGGTGCCGGGGAAAGTTGGTTGCTATAGAGACAGGAGTGCCGCGGGGTCGGGAAAGGGAAGAGGAAGGTTGTCATTGAGGGTCGGAGGCAGGAGGGCCTTGGTTGGGGCACCCTCCGGGCAAGGCCAGGGAGTGGAAAGAGGGCTGGGAGAAGCCTTGGGTGCAAGAGGGAAGAGAAATTACAGTCACTGGTGGGTTGCCCGGTAATTTCCAAGGAAAAGGGCTAGGATCAGGGATCAGCAAACTTGGCTCTCCAGATGTTCTTGGACTTCAATTCCCAGAAGTCCTGATCAGCAGGCATACTGACTTGGGCTTCTGGTAATTGAAGTCCAAGAACACCTGGAGAGCCAAGTTTGCAGATCCCTGGGCTAGGTTGACCCTGGCACAAGGTCTTCTTAACCTTACGGGGGTGGCTTACCACAAAGGAGGGCTTAGCAATGGTCGTGGCCTTTTCCTGTGACCCAAAACAAGCCCCTTGCCATTTATAGATATTCTCTTATATACTGTATATTGATTTTTCCTGGGTTGGGGGGTGGGTGGGGTTCAGAGGATGTGGTGGACTCCTTAAGCATCATATTTATTTTCTGGGTACCTGGAGTTCAAAAGATGTGGTGGACTCCCTTTCTCCAGTAGGTAGGTGGTGATACCACAAAAATCACTATGGTGTCTAGTGGATGGAATGAATGGGACCTAGTGAAGATCCTGTGAGAGAAGAGACTCAGCAAGTTGGTTAGGTTGCATTTTTTGGCTAGACCTTGTTTTTCTTCTTCTATGCCACTCCTAATTTCTTTATCACTGGTGTCCAGGTGATGTCAGATAAACGTGATCAGCTTGTAACTTAGAGACTTGGATTCTTAAGAATTATGAGATGAATGCTGTTGGGTAAGCAAGGGAAAGAAGAGGAGGTGCTTATGTAAACAATGGTCTGTTTTCTTTGCTACTGCTGAAAATTGGATTTATGACACAATATTGGTGTTTTATTCTTTTCCCATATATTTTCTTGCCTTGAATACTAAGACTAATATAAATTGTCTTTTTCAGAAGTTGGTCTCTCACTATAGGCATATATATCTCAGTCATCAGTGTACATATCTAGAGAGAGAGAGCTTTCTCAATGGTAGCCATTTTCTTCTGGAATAATCTTCCTATTGAGATCCCTCCACGCCTTCTAAAAACAACAGAAAACAATTTTTGTAGAAAGGTGTTTGCACATATCCTACCCAGTAGGGATGTTTTACTTTAGGTCTTTCCTTGTTTGCTTTGAGCTCTCTTTTTTGTAATGTATTTAGTTTATGCTGCCAGTTTGTTAACTTTTTATTGCATCTTATTTTTATTATAGGATTTTACACATATGTATGTACCTTAAGATGTAGGAATGGCCCTCGAATAGTATTCATGCTAAGTCAGGCAGTATGCATATGTAGACTTCTTTTCCAAACATTCATCCCATCTTGATTCAGCCTTCCTCAGTCTGTTGCCCTCTAAAAGTGTTGGGCTACAGCACCCATCAGCCCTTCTTAACTTGAAATGTGCTCCTTTTGTGTGAGATATTTCCCAATATTGCAGAGAGGGGCTTAAAAATCTCAAACTTTTTTAAGCAGATGTATGGAACATGTAGTCTTCCAGCTATTATTAAACTGCAGCTTCTATCAGTCTGAGCATGCATCAATTATGATAAAGAAGATAGAGAGTGCATGATATCTTGAGGCTAACATGTTTTTAGTCATCAGGGTAAATAGACCGTATCCTCTTTATTGATAGTCTTCTTGTTTCTTTGTAATGGTTCAGTTGTCAGTCTTGAGCAGAGGATTGGACTCTCTTTTCATGTGACTTTTATCTACATCTTTTCTGAGAGGGAGATTTTTGACAAGTTCATTCTTGCTTTGTCTTGTTTACTGTTAAAATTGCATGTCTTTACTTTGTTTTAAATTGACTTGACCTCAATTTGCACTTCTGTGCTCTAATAATAATCTAGTATCAGAAATTATTCTGGGTTGAAATGATTTTTTGTGGAAGAAACTCTGCTCAGGGAGTGCCCAAATGAGGCTGTTTTCATGTCCCCAAGAGCTGGAACAGAGACAGGTGCTCAATCCGTCATGCAGTACCCTGGTCTCAAACTGCCGACTTGCCAGTCTTCCAGATAACGAGGCAAGCTTCTGAACCACTGCAGCCCCTATTTTTGTGCTGTTCCTTGGAATTCTTTCAATAAAAGGTACATAAGATTTTTTTTTAATAATTAAAATTTATTTTTCAGGGGCAAAGATGGCTGAAATCAGTGACCTGGACCGTCAAATTGAACAGCTGCGGCGCTGTGAACTTATTAAAGAAAGTGAGGTCAAAGCCCTCTGTGCTAAGGCCAGGTATGTGTTGGCAGACTCTTCTAAGAATAGCAGTTGTGAAACTGTGAAATGTAGATGATTTGAAGGAAGACCAGTTGAATGTATCACATCTCTTTTTCCTCTCTTTAACAGAGAGATTTTGGTGGAAGAAAGCAATGTCCAGAGAGTAGATTCCCCAGTAACAGTGAGTTGGATTGTGGAGAACAGTATCTTGGGAATAGGATAATGGTAGCAACACTTACATGAATGTTACTTCCCCAACCCTGTTGCATCTCTTTTTCTCTAGGTTTGTGGAGATATCCATGGCCAATTCTATGACCTTAAGGAACTGTTCAGGGTAAGTACAGTCACCCGTACAGTTCCACACTACCCTTGTGAATTTTCAAGTTTTCATAAGCAATTGCCTTGATTCCTTTATCTTTTTGCTGTAGGTGGGAGGTGATGTGCCAGAGACCAACTATCTGTTCATGGGAGACTTTGTTGACCGTGGCTTCTACAGTGTTGAAACATTCTTGCTACTGCTAGCGCTCAAGGTTAGGATTCTTCCTCCACAATTTATAAGTCACAAATTTTAACTTCAGGTGTGCTTGGCTCTGCTAATTCAGGCTCTACATATTTCTCAGCAAGACCGTAGATCAGTGGCCTGACCTGGTTTGATTGGTTTCTTCTCATAGGTCCGCTACCCTGATCGAATCACCTTGATCCGTGGCAACCATGAAAGCAGGCAGATCACCCAAGTATATGGATTTTATGATGAATGTCTAAGGAAATATGGCTCTGTCACTGTGTGGCGCTACTGTACTGAGATCTTTGACTACCTCAGCCTCTCTGCCATTATTGATGGAAAGGTGAGCATACTTAGTACACACAGTGCTTTATGGAGTTAGAGTGGGGACTTTCTTTGGTTTGAATTAACTGTAACTGCAGTAGTTGGAATTTCATGCTAAATTCATGAAAGCGAGGGAGTAGGACATCAAATGGGAAGAGAGGATTCACTTGAGAAAGCCTTGATGCTGAGAAAGGGCAAAATAAGAAGGGGGCGGCAGAAAATGAGATGGTTAGATGGTATTATGGATGCAGTGGGCACAGAGTTGAGCAGGCTGAGGAGGTTGGTGGAGGATTGGGGTGCCGATAGTCCATGGAGTCACAGGGGGTTGGAATCAACTGTGCAAGTGAACAACAACAAAAGTGGAGACCTAAGAGTGCTGTTTAGCCCTAGACTTTTGAAGTCCAGCTTTCCAAGTGCACCAATATTCTTTTTTTGTAGATTTTCTGTGTCCATGGCGGTTTATCTCCATCCATCCAGACACTGGACCAGATACGAACGATAGATCGCAAACAAGAGGTTCCTCATGATGGTCCCATGTGTGATCTTCTCTGGTCTGATCCTGAAGGTATAAATGAGGATAAGAGTGGGCTTGGTGCATTTGTATATTTGTGCATCACTTCATTTCATTTATTTGATTTATATGCTGCCCTACTCAGTGAAACCAACTCAGGGCGGCTCACAGAACCCCCCAATATAACATTCCACGAAACAACAATATTACAGTATAAAATATAAATATAACAAAGCATGTACACATTACAACAGAATAAGATGCAATGGGGTAACAACAAATAAATCACCATATATCATCATAACACATTACAAAAAGAAAAAAATGATTCATTTAAAAGTCCCGCCCCGCCACTCAGCTGTTCCTGCTTCCTCTCAGCCAGGCTGGCTAGAGGAATGTCCCATGGCAGCGGTAATGTCAACGGCCTGTCAGCTGTTCCTGCTCCCCCTCAGCCGGGCTGGCTAGGGGAGCGTCTGGCAGTGACGGCGGTAACAGCAATGGCCGTCCAGCTTTTAAAGCCCCGCACCACTGCTCAGCTGTTCCTGCTCACCCTCAGCCAGGCTGGCTAGGGGGCGTCTGGCATCCAATCATTCCACTATATCAGTGGTTCCCAACAAGGGGTACACAGCGCACAGGGGGACTTCAATTCCCAGAAGCCTAAGTGGCTGATCAGTGCTTTGGGGAAATGATTTAGGCATCTGGGAATTGAAGTCCAAAAACCAGCATTTGGGAAACACTGCACTATATGATATGTTGCTTATAGCTGTTCTATAAATAGTATAATGTGAGGATGTATTAAGGGAAGGTCATAGTATTATGGATATAAAAATACTATCTTTAATTCTAATTTAGAATTGTAGCAGAACGTGAAGAGACAATGATGGGTAATTAAACATATCTATCTGTTAATCTGATCTTGTGCATCATTAATTCAGAAGAAGGAATGCAAGAATTTAATAAAGTTCTAACTGTGTTGCAGTGTTGATTTGATAAATTTTGCTTTGTGCTACAATTACTTAGTCTGAAAGAGAAATGGATGGAGGTTTTGTTAGAGGAAGTTAGAGAGCCTTTTTTTTTTTTGCAAGTCTGATATTCAACCAGTGACACAATGGCTGAAATCCTATTGTGCCACGTTACGCTGTGTAAGACTGATGACAATGGCTGTGATAGATCCCTTGTGAAGATTCAGAGGCTCCTGTGACATCCCTTTTGTTATGGGGAAGCATTTTTATTGGGGTGAGGAATTAATCCGGGATGTCTTCAATTTCCAAATATTGACCCACCTGATGACAATTTTAGCTTTGTGTAGCACAAAATTGCACAAAAGGGTTTCTGCCAATGAGTGAAATAAGTACAGTAATACCTCATATAACATTAGTATCGAATAACACTAAAATCACATAACATTAAGGAATCTGGGGGGAAGAATTGCATCAGATAACATTAAGATCCTATGGGATGCTTCAGATAACAACCGCTAAAGCCTGTGTGGTTACAATGTATCTCTATGGATCCCATAGGATTTTAACATGCATCAGATAACACTAAAAATCATATAACACCAAGACTTGTGGAACCAGGTTTTAGTGTTATATGAGGTTTTACTGTACTAGAATTCTATTTTTTTTAAAATTAATTTTATTTTTTGTTAAAGGAGATCAGATATTTTGTTTCCATTCTCATTCCCCTCCCCAAGTTATCTCTTAAAAGGAATAGTTAGAAGAGGAAATGCAATAGTTGTTTTTGGAAAGCCATTGGAGAAGAAAGCTTTTTACTAACTCATATTGGTATAATTTGTATTATGTACAACCTTTCACTGCTGTCTGGGTTTATCTTGTAAGCTGCTCAGATATGCATATTATCTTGGCTTGTGCCTGATAACTGTTTTCCTGTGTCACATATTCTGCTGTTCCGCCTTTGCAGACACTACAGGCTGGGGAGTAAGCCCTCGAGGTGCTGGCTACTTATTCGGCAGTGATGTGGTAGCCCAGTTCAATGCAGCAAATGACATTGACATGATTTGTCGAGCACATCAGCTGGTTATGGAAGGGTACAAGTGGCACTTCAACGAGACAGTTCTTACTGTATGGTCGGCTCCCAACTATTGCTACCGGTGAGGAGATAGAAAGGTTATGTGCAGGGACAGGTACTGCTAGACCTGGGCTGTTCCAGTTCAAGCTGTGTTTAGTACCAAAGGAATGCTAGATGTCTGGGCAGCTTTTGGGGTGGTAGGTTGCAAGAACAATAGTGGGGCAGACATGCTTTTTCATCCTTTTATTTCTTCCATGTGCAGCTGTGGGAATGTGGCAGCCATCTTGGAACTGGATGAACATCTTCAAAAGGAATTTATCATCTTTGAAGCAGCCCCCCAAGAAACTCGGGGCATCCCATCTAAGAAACCTGTTGCGGACTACTTCCTGTGAATGCATCTGGCATCTCCCCCTGTGCGGCTTCTGTTTTCTATCTTGGCTAGGGTGGGCAGTCTCTCAAGTTTTGGCAAGGTTCAGGTCTCTTCTCCCCACTCCCACCCTGTTCTCCCTTCCCCTCCTGCCCAATAAATCTTCAGTTTTGGACTCCTTAGGCTGAATTGGGCATCTTCTTCTACACTACTGAATCCTAGCCAATCCCTCCATGGTTTTTTCATGGCTGCCCTATGTGTTCTCCACTTAAAAAGCTGCTTGGGACTTCTGGTCATTGGAGAAACATGAAATAAATTTCTCCCAAATCATCCCATGGATAAGAAAATCAAAGCAGAAAGGGACACTAGAGCTATAGATCTTCAGGATTCTCTGGCTTTGTAGCAGAATGGTGGAAAACTTCCTTGCCCAGCTCTCTGACTCACCTTCAGCATTTTTCTGCTGTTAGAAGGACTGCAAATTCTCAGTGGAGAATTAATCTGATAGAACTGGACTTGGAAGTAAGGAGAAATCAGTGGCCAAAGAATGTCTGAAGCTATTAGGAGGACTAAATCTCAGGATTAGGTCTCTGTTTCTGTGTCACTTGCGTGCTTTCTGGCTAAACTCTTTTCTGTTCAGCTGATCTTGGAATTCTGTCATTTTGGTGCCATTATATAACTGAAGCAACAAACAGGAAGTGGTATAAATTTTGCTGTCTGTGGTCGCTGGAAGATCTGAAATGCTAGTTTCTTAGCACTTCATGTTTTGTCTGCTAAAACTGTATGTAATAGAGGAGCTTAGTTTAGGAAATGAGTTTCTTTGCGTTTCACCAGTTTTTGATTTTTTTACCTCTTTGAAAATATTGGCCAATGAAAAACTAGACTGTGTCCAATTCACTGTACTAGGAAGTTCCAATCTTTCAAAAAAAGTTGTAGGTTCAATCTACAGATTCATATGTGCTACAGAATCCATTTAAATTTGATGAATTTATTAACTATTTTATTGGTAATTCTGTATCTTGGTTCTTCCTGCCCCTTTTCTCTTTGAGTGGGGAGACTGGGACCACATCACACTAGTTAATTTGACCAATGGGGCATATACTCTGTCTTATCTCCCTCTTGATATCCTAACCCCTGTGGGGATGGTATATCCAAATTCCAGCTAGCTCAAAATTCCTGTCCCCTTCTGTTTATTTCTGTGAAAGGTATTCAGTCCAAATATCTATTTATAATTGAAAGGGGAGGGGAGACTTCCTGCCACTTTTCTTGTCTTGGAGAGGCTTTTCTCTCCTATCACCCATTATCTAGCTTGCTCTAATTTTATTTTGTTTTCCTTTTGATTTTTTCCTATTTACAACTTTTAGATAAAAAATTCTAATAAAACTAAGAAAAAATTGACACTTTGTGAATGTACATTTCTGTTTTCACATGGTGGGTGAGCAGTATGTGTATGGAGTGCTGCAGAAAGGTCTGGTCTAATTTGCATAAATGTGGTTTCATTTATTTACCTGTTTCATCCATGACCAATCTGGTTCTTGCAGGTGAAGGGACAATGAGTACTATACATTTCTTGCAGCAGAGGTTTCAGTGAAAAAGATTAATAGATCAGTTATGGGAATATTCATAGCCTTCAGTGATGCCTCACTCTCTTGTGTAACATGGTATCTGGATTATTAATCATAACACAGTACAGGTAATTGCATAAGACTTGAAAGTAAAGGTTTCCCTTGCTTGAAAGCCAGATGTGTCTGACTCAAGGAGGTGGTGCTCATCGCCATGTACAGCCAAAGAGCCAGTGTTGTCTGCATCTGCAGACATTTCCATGGTCGTGTGATAGGCATGACTAGACACCAGAGCACATGGAATGCTTTTACCTTTCCCTCCAAAACAATACCTATTTATCTACTTGCAATTTCTTAATGCTTTTAGTCCCGTATTGCTTGAAACTGTCTAGAAAGATGAGATGTCTTAAAATAATTTTTGAAACCACCTCAATTGTACCTAAAAATAACCAGTTTGTCTTATTTGTGTTTCGCTTAAAGAAAAATGAGGCAAAAAACTAGGGTGGAGCTTAAGTGCTTTAGCTTACAACCATCATGAAAGCAGACAATGTACAATAAAAGAGAAGCCTTTAAAAGGATTTAATTATAAGATAAGTAGGATACAAACATGTGTATGGCTGCCCTTCCAGAAGTCGACATGACTCAAAAAGAGAAAACATGAAAGATTGTAAGCAAAATAGAGAAGAAAATGTTACCTGGAGGAGAGACTTCCAAGTTTTGTGGGAGGAACAGGAGTTTAGAGCATTGGTGGCTGTGAGCTGGGGTAGCCAGAGGAAGGCCCATACATATGAGGGGGAGGTGGGTAGGGTGTGAAGCTGAATTTGAAAGGAGGAAAAGAAGAGGCATCTGGTGGTTCTGTACTTCCAAGGAAAGGAATAATATCCAGGCCATTCCAGCTTGTGGGTAGCATTGCTCTGTAATCTGCTTGATCAGGCAGTGACTTGATAGTAGGAGAAGATGGAGGAGCTGCTGTTTCTTGGCCTGGGCTGCAAAGATACATGTAGGTAAGTCTAATATTGTTTTTAAAAAGAGACGGTCTCCTTAATTTTGCATGGGTACCGAGGTGTTCCTCCTTTGCATTTGTGAATCTGTACAATTGTCATCCTAGAGAAAGCTTTTTTCTGTTTGCTACTTTAGTTTTCTATCTGCTGCTCCCTGTGTGTCTTTTTGAGAATGTGTGAAATTACCTCCCTCCCATCTGTCATGTCTTCTGCATTATTCTTGATCCCTTTCTTGACAAACACCAAATGTATTGTCTCCCTGCTTGAGAGTAAATGACAGGATTATTTGAGCAGTACAAGTTTGTTGTGGCAAAGGCATTTGAAAACATCCTTGCCCTTTTTAAATTGAAATTTAGGCACATGAGTGAGATGGAAATTGTTTATATTTATATACATCAGGTAAAGAGTGATTGGTTAGCATAACAGCGAAAGTTCATAACATCCAAATAACCAGAGATCTGCTATTAGGTAAAAGTAATGGTTGCCCTTGCTCAAAAGCCAGTCATATCCAACTCTAGAGTTCAGTGCTTACCTCTGTCTGTTTGTTTATTAGATTTATATCGCCGCCTGCCACAGTGACTCAGGGCAGCTTACAATCAACATAAAATACAGCTTAATTAAAAACAACTTGGGCAGACCTCAATCAGTCCGCAGATGACGGGTTATTTTAGAGAGGTCATATGAGCCAGGGATGGGGAGGGGCAGCTCCCGGCATAGCACCCCATACCTGCTGAGCCAGCCAGGTTTTCAGGTTTATAGCCAAAAAGCCAGTCGGCAACTGCAGATGTTTCTGTCAATATGTGGCAGGCATGGCTAGACACGAGTACATGGAATGCTGTTTACCTTCCCACCAAAGTGGTACCTATTTATCTAATTGCAATTTCTTGCTTTCAAACTGCTCAGTTGGCAGGAGCTGGGGCAGAGACAGACGTTCACTCTGTCATGCAACACTTAGGTCTTGAACTACTGACCTGCTAAACTTCCAGTCATCAAGTTCAGTGTCTTAACCACTGAGCTACCATTGCCAGTTGTAAAAAGCCATATTGATTTGCTTGTGATTTTAAATTCATGTTGTAGGCCGCCCAGAGTCGGGTTTGCCCGATTGGGGCGGGGTAGTAAATGTGAGTTAATAATAAATAATAATAATAAATAATACATATCTGTTATACTAACACAGTAGTTCTCAACCTTTTAAAGCCCAGGGCTGGGTCACACTCCCTCAGCTTTGGGGGCCAGATGGCCATTTTGCCCTTCCTCCACCACATGGCACTTCTGGGTGTGGTGGAGGTGGTGGTGGGGCCACATGAAATGGTGCCAGTAGCCGCATCTGGCCCACAGGCCGCAGGTTGAGAGTCCCTGTTGTAACCAATCACTCTGTACCTGATGTATATAAATTGATGCCATGAAGCCTCCTATGTCTGATGAAGTGGACTTGATCTACTAAAGCTAACATTAAAATACATACAGCAGTTAGTCTTTAAAGTGCTGCAACATTTTTGTTTTGTTTATCTGATAGATTTTAGTGTCACTCACCTAGTGTAGGGGGACGGTGCCCCTCGTAAACCATGGAATGCTGCTGGATGCTGCATATAAGCTTCAGCACCAGTGGGATTGGTTCCTGCTGGGGAATAGAAGGAGCAAGAAGGTTGTGGGATCCCAGATGGCTGTTGAGACTCCAGAGGTGTTTCTTCTGTCAGAGTTGAATCACAGGGCCCTTTCTTGCTGTCTAGGGGGGAAATGAAAGAACAGACAGCTATGAATGGAAGGGAATAATAAAATAAGAATTGCACGTGGCGATTGTATGGATCCAGTGAGTCAGCATTCTTAGGCAAAATGTGGCATACACAGGTGGGACTTTTGGGTAAAAATACAAAGTTTGTAACAATCTCAGACAACAGTTTCTTTAGAATATATTTTAAATAATAGATCATTATGTGACCTCAGATTAAGTGCCCTTTTAGCAAGATTATGGTATGAAGGTGAATGGGGTTGTATTTGTGAAAAGTGTCAGTTATAAGAGATATCTGAGTTTGGGGGGAAAAAACCCCATGAAATGAGGACTAGTTTTAATGGGTTACATAGGACTGTAGTGGCTCAAGTGGCTAAGATGCTGACTGGAAGGTAGGAGGCCAGCAGTTCAATTACCGAGTACTGCAGGACAGAACGAGCTCCAGTCTTTGTCCCAGCTCCTCCCAACCTAGGAGTTTGAAAGCAAGAAATTGCAAGTAGATAAATAGGGACCACATCGGTGAGAAGGTAAACAGTGCTCCGTGCGCTCCAGTGTCTAGTCTTGCCTGCCACATGACCATGGAAACGTCTGCAGAAGCAGACAGCATTGGCTCTTTGGTTTTGAAACAGAGATGACCACTGAACCATAGAGTTAGATACGACTGGCTTTCAAACAAGGGAAACTTTTACTATAGGACTTTGGGAAGAATAATGGAATTATGTGGAAAGGATAGGAAACATCAAGGAGTGAGCTGGGGTTTTATAAGGAGGAAGAGATAAATACGTATGGTGTGAGTATTGTAGTTACTTAAGGGTTAACAACAGGAATATGAATTTACACTATGAATGCAATATAAATCTACAGTATTCCTGTAGATAATATTTACTTTGTTTAATTACATCTGCAAATATTTTTTTCATGTAAGAGAAATTAAGAGGCATAGGCGCTAAAGCAGCAGAAAAAGGCAAGAGCAGGGCAACCGTACGTTTTATCCTGAAGGCTTGTAAATTTCAGATAAATTACTGGGGAATGTATTCCAGTGGTGTGTGCAGGGCAAAATGTAAACAGTGTTTGACAACAAATACCAGCCTATTTCAGCTTGTAGCTATTGTTGCCAGTAATAGAACATAGCAGAGGCATTTCATACCCTGAGAATCGGATGGTGTGAAACAATAGAAAGCTGGGGACACAGCAAATACAAGTGAGAGGAAGTTTTTCAGTGTTTTTAGGAATTGTAAGGGTTTCTATATTTTAAACATTGGGGATTTTATGTACGCCGCCCAGAGCCGCATGTCAATTGGGGTGGCTATACAAATTGAATAAATGAATAAATACAAGAACTGTACTATAGAGAAGGGGGTGGTATGGCCATCTGGTGAGCCTCAGGGTGAGATTAGATTTGGAAAGCTATCCATTTGTGGAATATGAAGAGTGTGATTCTCTTACCATTTTCTCCCGCAGTGGCCTCGCATTCATTCACCTTCATCTTCCTCTTGATTCTTGCCTCACGCTCCCTATATTATTTTAGCAAGGACTGTTGTAAAACATGGTAAAAACACAGTAGTGCCTCATTCTGCTTTCTATTGGCTGTCCCACATAATTTTCCAGGTTCTTTGAGATCAGTGCCATCTGCTCCTTTTATAACACTACCACCCCCTTAATGAGCAGTTATTCTGGTTAGCCAGTTAATTGGGCAGGAGGTATTGGATACCCTACTGTCAGGACTACAGCTAATTTTGTTATAGCATTGATGTTTTTCCTCACCTTTTGCTATTCATGCCGTTCTCTCGGAAGCCCTTTGCAAAAGGGTTGCTCTCTATCTTCATTTGGGTAATCTGAGGGAGAAACATGTTAGAAGTCAAAAGATATTACACACATTCTCTCTTTCTAATTTTTTAATGGCCTTAATCCATAATTTAGGGAACATGGTGCTCCATTTAAAGAACTGTCCATCTTTTTGTAGTGGCCACCCTCCCCACAGGTGAATTTCCCTGACTGAGCAGGGAAAGTAAAGGCTCTGAGTGGTAAATTTGCCTAATCATCTTTCTCTCCTTTAAAAAAAATTAATGGTTTGGGATGAGGGTCAGTTGGTACAAAAAGACACAAACCACATACACACACTCTGATATAACTACAGATGCATGGCAGGAAACATATGGCATGACATGTCACTTTTGTATGAGCTTCTGATATGAGGCCAGTCCAAGGAGTAAACATCCTTCAAGGAGCATTTAGAGTTTAGACAATTTATCTGAAATAACTGATTGTTACCTAGCTATATATTTCGGCAAAACTACATTGCTACAGTGACCTCTGTTAATTTTCTTTTCCTGTATAAGTTCAATAAGCTACAGAAAAATATAAGGTACAGGGCATCTCAGAAAACCTTTAAACCTTATGCCTTACTGTATTTGTTTTCCCCCCAATTTATATCCTATTTTTATCTCAATGCTGTATCCCAAGATGGTTGCCTAGTTACAATATTGTGCGCTATGCTGAGCAATAGAACATTTCCACTTAAATTATAGCAATAATGTCTAATTGTAATTATATTTGCATATATTAATTTACTTTTGTGTTATGTACCATCAAGTCAGAATCAATTTATAATGACTAAAAGGCCTTTCAAGTAAAGAAAATGTTTAAAGAGTGTTTTTATTGATTCCATATTACCAACACATTTCCATGCCATGGCTGACTACAGATTCAGACCCAATCCCCCTGAGTCCTAGTCCACCAGTCCATCCACTATACCACACTGGGGTATCTTCACCTTAAACTAGTATATAACATTGATTTACTACAAAAATATTCTTGTTCTCTGTTTTCATGACAGCTGTTCTCCTTTTTGTTGACCAAACATTGGCCACACTATTGTCTCCTTTCTGTCATTAAGCTACTACAACCAATTTATCCACAAGGGAGTGGAACTATCTTAGAGATAATTAAAAATAAATTCCATTCTTCCTGAAATATAGGCATGGTAGTTGTTCTATGTACCTAGAATACTCTGAAGGTTAGTCTGCAAGAACGTATCATATCTGCTTTCCATTTCAAATGCACTGAATTGAAAGAATAGCAAAGTAGGCCTCATATATCGTTTGAAAGACTATTATGGTTGTGAGGGATTTTAAAATAGAAACTGCAGTGCAGAAGGAGGGAGTTTAAAAGCAGGAATAGATACCTAGTTCAATGGTGGTTGTAGACCTGTATGAGGGCAGAGTCATTATATTGCACAATAAATTGTTGTAGATAATATCAAAGAGACATATTAAACAGCAGAGTTATAGAAGGATATGTTTGGGACCAAAATGTGTGAAAGATGATGGGGAAATGAGACATAAAATACTTCCATGACAGATGTATAGTAACGGGGAATATGACCGAGTGCTGAAAAACTTAAACAGGGTCAGAGTAACGAATTAAGAATGTACAAAAAGGAATATTAATAAATAATTAACGGAAAGATGAGAGCCATGTAGTAGCAGGAGGATTTTGTTAAAGCAGGGGTGCCCAAACTTTTTGGGCCGTGGGTCGATCATGTGGTTCAGAAAGCTAGTCACTAAGGCCCGGGGGCCGGGTGCGGCCCCTGATGGCAATTCATCTGGCCCACAAATTCCTCGTCGCTCCTGGAAGCGGAAGTAAAATGCGCCCGTATGGGCGCATTTTACTTCCGCTTCCAGGAGCGACGAGGGCTTTGTGGGCCAGATGAATTGCCGTCAGGGGCCGCACCCGGCCCCCGGGCCTTAGTTTGGGCACCACTGTGTTAAAGCATGATGTGAAAGAACATGGAAACCAGTAATATAGCCAGAGAAAGGAAGCTAATGCTAGAGATGTTAAGAGTACTGAGGGAAAGGGAAATGGGTGCACAATATATGGCACATACATAAATGTGTGTTTTCTGTGAGAACTAGAGAATATAAATGTTACTGTTTTGAAGAGTGAAACTTCCAGAATCCCAGAACAAGCTGGTTTGGGAGCAGGGGTTTCTGGGAATGTTTACCTCAACAAAGTAACATTTCCATGCTCTGGTAAAAATGGAGGTAAAAGCCAAGGTAAAGGTTTCCCTTGCTCGAAAGCCAGTCGTATCCGACTCTAGGGGTCAGTGCTCATCTCTGTTTCTAAGCCGAAGAGCCAGCGCTGTCTGCTTCTGCAGACCTTTCCATGGTCATGTGGCAGGCATTACCAAGGAAGTCCTCTGGATTTATGTGAGGAACTGGTTTGTGTGATGGGGTGTGTGTAAAAAAATGAGAGTTATAAGAAGATGGAGGTGTTAGTGAGGTATGACTTGACAGAGTAGGTTTCATGGGGTGATATTTGATTAGCTTTTAAAGGTTTAGTAGATCATTTACTCAGCATTGCTCCTCAATGGGGCAGTTGCCCAAACTTAAAGCCATGATAGTCTTTTACTCCTGGAAGCAGGGTCAGACATGAGAAAACAAAGGGACAGAGTCAGAGGAGTGGAAAAATGAGGGGGGAAGCAGCAGTGTTATTTTTAAACCAGTGGTTTCCAATCTTTTTTTGGCCATGCCCCACCAAAGGATCTCTAAAATCCTGATGCCCCACCCCACCCCATGTCATATAATTCTTATTATTCAAAAAGTGAACTCCTATTTACATGGAAGAAGCCTGAAAGGCAATTCACTGTTAATAACTCATTCTCAAATTGCCCCCCTTAAAAATCAAATTGCCCCCTTGTGGGGCATGTGCCTCACATTGGGAACCATGGTTTTAAACTGGGATGATAGAGGAGGAAAAAGGGATTTTTCTTCAGTTCTCTTTCTTGTAGTTTTTTCATATCGTAGCTTTCATTTGAAATAGTGGAATTTGTTCTAAGGAATATATTGAAGATTCAACACTTGCGCTAGTTCTGTAGAATCTCTAGGAAAGAATCCATCTTTTCTGATATTAGGTGGGTTGTGAGAGCACCAGGATTAATCTGTCTGCCCAGTAAAAACATTTTCTAGCTGGGGTGGGCTATACCTAACGTAATGCTGTACTTCTCTTATTTGGACAAAATACTCATTCCAAATACTGTATACTTTATTTGAGGAAAGCTCTAAGCATCTTTGAAAGTAAACTTCAGGAATAAAGCATATATAGGAAAAACAGCCTTCAATATTTTTATTTCTGATTTCAGTTATAGTATACTTGTAAATTGTATTTCCTTTGAATTACGGGGAGAGGGTGGAGGAATTGTTCAGACCTCTTGTTCTGGTCGAGCAGGGGTTCCCAACCTAAGGCCCATGGGCTGGATCCGGCCCTCTGTGCCATTTCATGTGCCCCCCACCCCTCCAAGAGCATTCAAGAAACAAAATACCCCCCCTTTGAAGCTGTTGGGACAAAATGGCCATCCCCATCATGCAGGTAGTGCAAAATGACAGTCTAGCCCTCAAAGCTGACTAAAAGAGCATGACCTGGTCCCCAGCTTGAAAAGACTGGGAACCCCTGTGGTAGAGTTTCCCTCCTCTCTGCCCTATGAGAATAGATAAGGTTTTGTAAAAAAGAAAATTTGAAATATATAACAGTTTCTCTCTCACTTGTGGATTCTGGTAGGCTGTGACAGTCAGAAACTGGGTCTCTGGGAATGTGAAGGAGGCACAACCACCCCCTGCTCCACGGCGCCCTCCAGCTCCAACGACATGTATCCGTGGCTGGTATCGGTGCATGGAGTGAACGATTAGCTGAAAAGTACATTTAAAAAATTAAAGGTGAGTTAAATCAGTGATGACTTTTTCTCTGCACATATACTTCTTCCTGTTGCATTCTACTCCTCTCCTAAACTGATGGTTTTCTCTCTGTGTAGAGCTAGGGCTTGTATGTGCTGTGATTCTTCAGAATTTGTAGATTTTTTTCTTTGCTTTACTGGATTCACCATTCTAAAAGTTACGTGTTGAAAGAGGCAAGTTTCTAATCCTTACAGTTGTAAAATTAGGTTCAGCTTCCCACACTAGGTGAAGTGGACTGAGTAGGCTAGGAAACCAAATGTGGGGGTTCCATAAACTGTAAGGCTTCCTTGCCCTTGCTTGTGAAAGATAGAATGGAGGTAAATTACATTTAATAAGCAGTAAGTGTAAATGTGCTTATATTGCATTGGTTCCATAATATTTTTACCTTTATATATTTATATTTATATTTAGCCACTCTGAGTTGGTTGCTACCAAGGAGAGTGGGATACAAATCTAAAAAATAAAATAAATATTTTTACCTTGGACAATTTTCAGGTTTTATTTTAAGTACAGTAAATACTAGTATAAAGAGCGCCTCGCTTAGAGAGTAACTCGCTTAAAGAGCATAATTTTCTCTGAATGGTCACCTTGCTTAACAAATAAAACCAACCAAAAACTTGCTTAACAACTAAATCGGAGTTCGCAAACCCCCCCCCCCCACACACACACACAGAAGTTACAATTGGTCACTTACAATGGTGTTTCACTTAAAGAACAAACTTGCTTAAAGAGCAATCCCGTGGAATGCATTATGCTCTTTAAGCAAGGTACCACTGTATAATACTGTATATATGAAGCCCTAGGAAGGGGAGGAACAGGAAAGGGGGAGGAGAAAGACAGTGTTGTAAGGAACAATACTGTATAGGGACATGGAATGTAAGATCTATGAATCAAGGAAAACTGGAAGTGGTAAAAAAGGAAATGGAAAGAATAAGCGTTGACTTCTTGGGAATCAGCGAGTTAAAATGGACAGGGATGGGCAAATTCAGCTCTGGAAATTCAGCTCTACTACTGTGGACAAGAAAACCACAGAAAAAACGGAGTAGCTATAATTGTTAATGAAAGAGTAAGAAAAGCAGTAATGGCATATAATCTCAAAAATGATAGAATGATGTCAGTCAGAATACAAAGCAAACCTTTCAATATCACTGTAATCCAAATATACGCACCAACCACTAGTGCAGATGAAACTACAGTTGACCAGTTCTATGAGGACCTAGAACACCTCATAGAACAGACACCAAGAAATGATGTACACATTATCATAGGAGACTGGAATGCAAAAGTAGGAAATCAAAAAGTAAATGGAATAACAGGCAAGTTTGGTCTTGGAACACAGAATGAAGCAGGCCAAAGACTGATAGAGTTCTGCCAAGATGACGCACTGGTCATAGCAAACATTCTCTTCCAGCAACACAAGAGGAGACTTTACACATGGACATCACCAGATGGCCAACATAGAAACCAGATTGATTACATACTCTGCAGCCAAAGATGGAGAACCTCCATACAGTCAGCAAAAACAAGACCAGGAACAGATTGTGGTTCAGATCACAACCTACTGGTCGCAAAATTCAGACTTAGACTAAAGAAAATAGGGAAAACAATTGGGCCAGACAGATATGACCTAGACAACATCCCTAAGGAATACACAGTGGAGGTGTGGAACAGATTCAATTGCTTGGACCAGATAGACAGAGTGCCAGAAGAATTATGGACAGAGATGCGGGACATCATGCAGGAGGCAGCAAGGAAAACCATCCCAAAAGAAAAGAAGCGCAAGAAAGCTAAGTGGTTGTCTGATGAGGCTCTTTAAAAAGGAGAGGAAAGAAGGGACGCAAAAGGCAAAGGAGAAAGGAAAAAAAATACAATCACTTGAATACAGAATTTCAAAGAAAAGCAAATAGAGATAAGAAAACCTACCTGAATGAACAGTGCAAAGTAATAGAAGAAAACAACACAAGAGGCAGGACTAGAGATCTTTTTTAAAAAATTGGGGAAATAAAGGGAACGTTTAAAGCAAAAATGACCATAAGGGACAAAGACGGCAAGGAGATAGCTGCTGCAGAAGAGATTAAGAAAAGATGGAAAGACTACACAGAGGAACTCTACAAAAAGGGCCTCAACACTCCTGATAATAACAATGATGAGGAAATTGAACTTGAGCCAGACATCCTAGAGAGTGAAGTCAGAAAGGCCCTAAAAAGCACTGCAAACAACAAAGCCAGTGGAGATGATGGTATCCAAGTCGAACTTTTCAAAGCCCTAAAAGATGATGGAATCAAATTATTGCATTCTATATGCCAGCAGATTTGGAAAACACAACAATGGCCACAGGATTGGAAAAGATCAGTATACGTTCCAATCCCCAAAAAGGGTAATGCCAAAGAATGTTCAAATTATCGAACAATTGTGCTCATCCCACACGCTAGCAAGGTGATGCTCAAGATAATACAGGATAGACTGCAGCAGCACGTGGAGAGAGAATTACCAGAAGTGTAGGCGGGGTTCAGAAGAGGCAGGAGGACTAGAGACCACATTGCCAACATACGTTGGATCATGGAAAAAACAACGGAATATCAGAAACAAGTCTACTTATGTTTCATTAACTACACTAAGGCCTTTGACTGTGTGGATCACAACAAAATGTGGCAAGTAATTAAAGAGATGGGAATACCAGAACACCTTATATGCCTCATGAGAAACCTGTACATGAATCAAGAAGCAACAGTTAGGACAGAATACGGAATGACAGAGTGGTTTGGAATAGGAAAAGGAGTAAGACAAGGCTGCATTTTGCCACCCTGCTTATTCAACCTATACACAGAGCACATAATGCGCAATGCAGGGATGGAGAAATCAGAATTTGGGATCAAAATTGGTGGGAGAAACATTAACAATTTGAGATATGCAGATGATACCACCCTAATGGCAGAAACTGAGGAGGACTTTAAAAAGTTCCTGATTAAGTTGAAAGAAGAAAGTGCAAAAGCTGGCTTGAGACTCAATATAAACAAAACCAAGATAATGGCAACAGGCCCTATCAGTTCCTGGAAAATAGATGGGGAAGAAGTAGAAGCAGTGACAGATTTTACTTTCTTAGGATCAAAGCTCACTGCAGATGGTGATTGCAGCCATGAAATCAAAAGGCAAGCTATGAGAAACCTGGGGAATATAGTGAAAAGTAGAGACGTTAAATTGCAAACAAAAATTCGTATAGTCAAAGCAATGGTATTCCCGGTGGCAATGTATGGTTGTGAGAGCTGGACCATTAGGAAAGCTGAGTGCAGAAGAATAGATGCCTTTGAGATGTGGTGTTGGAGGAGAGTTTTGAGAGTCCCCTGGACAGCGAGGAGAACAAATTGGTCAATCTTAGAAGAAATTAACCCTGACTGCTCCTAAGAAGGTCAAATAGTAAAGATGAAGCTAAGGTACTTTGGACATCAAATGAGAAGAGAGGATTCGCTTGAGAAAGCCTTGATGCTGAGAAGGGTGGAGGGCAAAAGAAGAAGGGGGCAGCCAAAAATGAGATGGCTAGATGGTATTGTAGACACAATGGGCACAAAGCTGAGCGAATTGAAGAGGATGGTGGAGGACAGAGGTGCCTGGCAGACAGTGGTCCATGGGGTCGCAAAGGGTTGGAATCGACTGTGCAACTGAACAACAAAAAAGGAACATACATTCTCTTTTTAATACACACTATATCCACCCCATTATCCCTCAGAATTATTTTACTTAAAGGATTGTCCTGCTGACTGGATAGCTCAGTGGTTTAGGCATCTGGCTGAGTAGCCAGAGTTTGGGAGTTTAGTTCCCCACCTGCACCTCCAGGGAGATCAGCCAGCCTATGTAGTCATGGGCAAGCTACACAGTGCCAGAGCCCCCCTAGAAAAGTGAAATGGTAAACTATTCCTGTGTATTCTCCGCCTTGGACACCCTGAAAAGGTTGTCATAAATTAGGATTGGCTTGACAGCACACAATTTTTTAAAAGATTTTCCTATATACAGTATATATCAGTGTCCTCTTACTTATGGCTATACATGGAGCTCTTGAAGCTTTCCTTTTGCCAGTCCTTCTTTAATTTCTTAGTGTATGGTTCTGTTTGCTCTCCCACCCCCCAAACCCCTTCTTGCCCACTCCATCCCCTCCACCCATGCCATACATGTCCATGAGGATCCAACGTGTTGTTTGTGAGCTTGAGCCGGTGGAAGGATACAGGTTGACGCATCCAGTGGGCACCTGA
This sequence comes from Furcifer pardalis, assembly GCA_030440675.1. NCBI lineage: Eukaryota > Metazoa > Chordata > Lepidosauria > Squamata > Chamaeleonidae > Furcifer > Furcifer pardalis. The sequence goes on from CP126897.1 coordinate 10,658,135, forward strand.
TGCAGGTGAGTCAGGGTGAATGTAGACCCGGTCTGGAGGTGGTAATTCAGCCTTCCCACTGGCCTCCCAGCGTTTCCCATGCCACTTGTAACGGGAGCCACCTACTGGGACTACATCCACTAGCAGCAGATATTTGGCTTCAGGATCCAGTCCTGTTACTGAAACTTTCAGCTGTGGAAACATCCTCCTGAAACGTAGATGAGAAATAGGTTAGAAACTCCTAATCAAGGGGGAAAGAGTCTCAGTAAACTTAAATGCATTTAAAACTGATCAGTGACAGGATGGATCTCTGAGACTTAAAGCATCATGATACCATTGGTCAGTTATGTATGCTCTCGGTATGTAAATTCTAGGGGGGAAATCCAGATTCTGGAAGCTCAACTACACTTTAATTCCAGGCAACAGCCATTTTTATGGTTTTTAAAAAGTTTGAGTTTATAAGTTTTAGAAAATAAAACAGTATTATAGATGAACTATTCCTTGAGGAGGATGGTGAAGGACAGGAGTGCCTGGAGGGCAATGGTCCATGCGGTTGCAAAGGGTTGGAATCGACTGTGCCACTGAACAACAACAAAAATCCAAATTCAAGGAAAACAAAATCAGTTTGCCTTCTTGTCATGCAAATCCCATCTGCCACAACTGGGCAGGTTTTCTACTCTGAGGTGATAGAGGAATGTCACAGCCCCTTACATAGTGCTGTGTCTATAAAATATTCCATGGGAAGTTGAAAGAATGCAAAATGTTCAGATTAGCCTTAAATTCTTTGTTGATTTTCCTGCTCCTCTCCCATTTTCATGTGTGCTGCTTGTTCCAGACATGGATGTTGAATGATGGCTCCCATTGTCTGCAATAGTGGCAAATGATGGGTTATTGTGCTTCTTTGGTGGAAGGCATAGCAGCTAATGGTGGGCAGAAGCAAGAGAAGAAGAGTACAGTATGTGCATAAGATCAGGCACTGGCAAGTCTCCTCTAGTAAGAAGGCATGCAAGAATAAACTGGCTGGGTTTAGCTTGACTCTGAAGAGGAACAAACCCTATTTGCCCTAATGGGTTCAGTTTGGTTTTGTGGATAAGTTGTTTGTCCTCTGGCTATTGCCAATTATTCCTTTGTATGCCCACCACCAGCTCTTAAGGAGAGAAGAAAAGAAAATATAATCAACAACCAACAGTTGGTCTTGGGTGCTAAAATTCCTTCCCCCATGTTTTTATATGCTATCAAGTTGTTTCAGATTTGTGGTGAACCTGTGAATTAGCGACCTCCCAAAGGTTCCCTCATTAGCCTTGTTCTAGTCTAGTCTATCTACTTGCAAATTCTTGCTTTTGAACTGCTAGGTTGACAGGTAATGGAATAGAGACAGGCACTCAAACTGTTGTGCAGTACTATGGTCGTGCAGTACCCAGGTCTCGAACTACTGACTTGCAGGCCTTCTAGCTAACAAGGCGAGCTAGGCGAGCTTCTTATCCACTGAGCCACTGCAGCCCTGCTGTGGTAATAAGATGTTGACTTTGTTCTTTCAATGCTGAAGGGGAAATTGACTTTGTACAAAGTCTGAAGTGCTGCCTTAAAATATTCTAGGGCTGATAGTGACATTGGGAGAGGTTTTGGGGTCTAGTTTAAAGGAATTTATTCTCCCTCATTTCCTTGTCTAAGGTAATGTAGCTTGGTAACTCACCTGCCTGCCTTTGTGATGATCATCTCTGTGCCGATGCTGCTGAACTGTTTCCAAAGCTCACCATTTTCTAGGCTTATCCGTACTCCAGGGGGTAGGCATGTAGCTGATGGGGGACCGGATGGGAGAGTCTGACCTGACCCATAAGGGATTCCAGGAGCTGGGGGTAAGAGGCGTCCTGGGGGTTCCAGACCAGGAAAGAAGCTATCCAATTTGGGGGTAGCATCAAGATCTGAGTAAGAGAAAAGAGCAAGTTGGAAAATAGGCTTATTGGAGTTAGGGGGAAATTGACAAAACAGTGTGGGATGTGGAAGGGTGGGGGTTGCAGACAAGATTGAGGAGTATCAGGTAGGAATTTGTCACCCTCCTGCTGGTTTCCGCCTGTTTTCAACCCCCTACCCAATTTCCCTGACCAGTTGGTCTTGGGTGCTAAAAATCCATCTGATGGGATGTAAGTAGCTGTAGGAAGCAAGCAACAGAATGTATGTGAATTGTAGATTTTTGTTCCCCTTCTGCTTTTCCAGACCTCATGGCCTGTCTAAACTGGTTGCAATCCTTGCCTATTCTGGATAAACCTTTCTTTTTGTCTGCCTGCAGTTGACTTTCCTCTTGCTTTTTCAATTTTAAATTTCACTTTTCTCCAGGCAGACTCACCTCTTAGACCCATTCTACTCTAACTCACTATCCTCAAGACAAACCCAGAAGCTGGAATTTGCATCCCATTCTCTCTTATTAAACTACAAAGCACAATTTCCCCCTTTATGAATCCTGACTTACATTCCACCTCTACATGGATGTGCATATGAAAGATCTCTCAAATCCATTACAGCCACTCCTATATCCTGGTTGTTGCTCTTAACCTTCTCTGTTCCCATTATGTAGGAATCTTAGATCTTGCCCTTTTGATCTAACATAACATGTAACATATTTTGGTCCCACCTTTTAGGAATGCACACATGATATTTCTCCCACCCCATTTATCTTCAGAACAACCTTGTGAGGTAGTTAAGATAAGTGTTAGCTGTCCCAGAACCTTTCAACTTAACAGTTGAGTGGCGGTGTCCTTGAAACCAGTTACTTGTGAAAATTCCCAATATTCTTGGCTTCATTCTTCTTGACCCTCTCTCTTGCTTTAGTTTTTCCATATACAGTACCTCCCACTCTCTTCCCCACCCCCACCCCAATTTCCCAATTTCTCACCTGAGTATCTGAAGGCTTCATACTGGGGTGCCTGACTTTGGGGATACCCAGTCCCAGGAGGTGGAGCAGGGCGCAGAGGATAGGAACCCCCATACTGTGAGAACATCTCTGAGGGGTGGTACATGGGTTGCAGAAGGAAACCTGGGAGCCACGACTCTTGAATTCTGTGGTAAGGGACTGGGGATCTAATAGATTAGGCCAGGTGAAGTTGGAAGCCAGGGTTCCTGACTTTTGTGGGTTGGGGGGGAGGTTAGAGGGTTAGAAAGATGGTGCAGGATGGTAGGATCTGTGAAAGAGAATGGGGGTACAGTTTGTTGGAGTAGGAGCCGGGAAGGAAGGGAAGGGAGACTTGCAAAGGATGAAGGGCTGGGAGCAAGGTTTCCTTGGTTCTGTCTGGGATGCATCCACTTCCAGATCGTCTCTCTTCCTGAGGAGCCCCTGGCTGGGGCTGTATTTATGATTCCGCCAAAGCTCTTTGAAGTGAGCCCCCAAATGGCACATTCACACCTCACAAGGGGAGGGGTTTGGGGCAGAAGGCAGGGGAGCTGGAGGAGAGAAGCCACAAGGACATACATTCTCAGTCCCAGGATGTCCTATCTTTACACACCTTCTAGCTATTTCTATCATTGTCCCTCTATTTTACTCTACTTCCACCTCCCATTCTGTTTCAGTCCTAGTTTGTGTGCCCTTGTGCAAGATTTTGTCTTCGTGCCAGGTATCTTACCCATTTCTATGTAACTGTCACCCCAGTTCTAAGGGTGTCCCCCCAATCAAAGCCCCCTTCCCTATAATAGGCTTCCCAACTTCATCTCAGACTTCATTAAGAGCATTGGCTGAGTCCCTTTTCTGTGCCATCACTCGTATCCCCCCTAATTGCCTAATTAACACCCTGACTCAAAAGTTTCCTGATTGATCCTGACCTATGAGTTCCTTGGTTTACAAGTGGGTGAGGGGGGAGGTGCCATGGTCATTTGTCATCCAGATGTTTTCACAGCTGGGCAGAGCAGCTGCAAGAGACTGGCAGATCTTGGGAGCAGAATTTGGGGTCCTAGTGAGTTTAGTTACAGCCGCGTTTGGGGAGCCAAGAAAATAGCTGGCTTTCTGAAGCTTAATAAAATAACAGTTTTTAAACTGTAATTTTAGGTGGTCTATGAGGGTTTCACTCTTAGGATTAGTTATTTGGAACTGGATATTACTGATGTACTGTGATACCTAGAATGTTACATCACTGATGGTAGGAACATAAGGCCTATATTTAACACGTATTGAAAATTTCCACTTCAACTATTAACTCTATAAGGTTGAGTGTTCATAATTAATAGGACTATGTGTAAAATGACCAAAAAGGCTTGTATCAGGGTAGCCATACTTACTGATTTATTTCTGTGTTCACTCCTTCCAGGGAGCACAGGCCAACATATATAGTATGGTTCTTCCATGTGGAATACCTCTGTGAAATAGTTTATAGACTGGAGATAGAAGATGTTCTAATGTCTCCCAGTTGGCTTTATGACTGTGGGTGGAGGTAGGTCACTCTTGCTCGAAAGCCATTCATATCAGAAGTGGTATCTGTTTATCTACTTGCAATTTCTTGCTTTCAAACTGCTAGGTTGGCAGTAGCTGGGACAGAGATGGGAGCTCACTCCATTGTGAGGTATTTCGGTATTGAATTCCGATCTTCCAGTCTTCAAGTTGTGTCTTAACCACTTGAGCCACTGTTGTCCTTAAATACAGACATCAGCACAAAATGCTGAATTCTGTGCCTGTTCTAGTTTCTGCACTTGTCCATGGTTGTGAAATTCTCAGCTTTGTCAACCAATATCTCTTGTTAGGGTTCTGCCAAGCAATACTAACGGAGGATGGGAAGAAATATCGCCTATGTTGTTTCTTTGTTATTGGCAGTAGTATGTATGTTAATCTCTCTGGGGAGGAGCATGGAAGCTTGAGGAGAGGCAAATACAACTCCCATCCCATTGGTAGGATTTTTGATCTTCAGGAGGGTTTATATATACCAGTGATGGTGAATCTTGGCACTCCAGGTGTTCTTGAACTTTAATTCCCAGAAACCCTGTTCAGCAGGAGTGCTGATCAGGGCTTTATATTGAATGCAGTGCTTTTCTATTTACCCTGCACGACTCTGAGGGTCAACTGCTCTTGAGTTCATATCGTAGATTAATGCTTATTTTCAATAGTTATTTTTAGCTACTGGTTCCCAGTTTATATTGAATGCAATGCTTTTCCACAGGAGCCTACCCAAACATTTAGAGAAGGAGCAAATGACACATTATAGTTTTATCTATTGCCTCCTGTTCAAAAATACAATTTCTGCACACAGTTCTAAATGATGCACATCTTTCACTTCCAGGTTCTAGAGGAAGTAAAAGAGGAATAATTGTCTTTGCCTAATAGACAGGTGCAAGATATCTTTTTAATAGAATCAACATTTTGTTGAGGAGAACTACATGATGGTCTAAGTGTCATAATGGAAAGCAGACAAAATGGATGTGTACCTTTTACAATAGGTTTGTTTTTCTTTTCCTTTCCTAGCAGCCTCACTTAAAGATGAGCTTGCTTGGTATGCCACTCGGCAAGCTTCTGAGTTTTTCCAAATGAAGTCGGTTAAATAAAAAGCAGCATGCCCTTGGTGTGGGCAGCAAAGCACTGCTACGCTATGCTTACCACGTTCCTAGACAATCTTGGCTGTGGGACTTGACCACCCCCTTGTGCTATTTCAGAGAAATGCACAATAAAAGAGAATTTCCTTCTTCAGTCTCTGGTATTCTTTGAATAGCTATACAGTACTGTATATCTTATAGATACTGTATAGATATAGATATATACTGTATAGGTATAGAGATACAGTACTGTAGAGATAGAGAGATACTGGGGGGAAACACACACTATCATGCTCACATACACTCTTTAGAAGTGATTGTAGTAGAATATAGAGTTTATTATCCTGAAAGCTTAATAGCTTACATATTACACCGTACACATATCCATTGCTTCCTCCTCACAGAATTAGGTCAATAACTTGCAATGTTTCTTTTGCAGTGGTAGATAAAATTAAAAGCTTATACAGTATTTCATATCTGGCTCCAACAGCATAGTTTAATATGAAAACAGCCACATTTATTCTAAAAACAAAGAGTTTTAGGTCAAAATAACCTGTACCCTCACAAATGATTGAAATCCATTTGTAGGTTCTCACATTCAATTTACAGTATCTAGCTTATAAAAAAGTTTGCCCTTGCTTGAAAGCTAGTCCTATCCAACTACTATAGGGTTTGGTGCTCATCTCAATTGACAGCCAAAGAGCCACACTGTCTGGGTCTGCAGACATTTCTGTGGACATGTAGCAGGCATGCCTAGATATGGAACGTTTTTTCCTCCCCACTGAAATTTCTTGCTTTTGAATTGCTAAGTTGGCAGGAGCTGGGACAGAGATGGGAGCTCATTCTGTTGTGTAGCACTCAGGTCTCAAACTGCTGCCCTGCCGACCTTCCAGTTATCAAGTTTAGTGTCTTAACCAATAAGTCACCAGAGTCTTTATCTAGCTTGCTTGGTAAATACAGCTGTGAGTAGTTAATATGGGAGGGGAGAATTTTGAAGATTAGTGTTACCATTATTCTTGCTAAAGCCCACGGCTCCCGGTTAGGTAGTCAGGAATAGAAACATGTTTTTCCCCAGTGGATGAAACTAGTCTATTTACAGAACCAGATATAAACAGCTTTCCAGATGTGAATTTAAGTAGATGATATGATGGATTTTCCCCGATGGAATATGAAAGATGGATCCATTCTATTATTGTCTTCAACTTCTTTAAAAATATTTGTTGCTTCTGTTTGTGTTTGCCTCTGTCTTAGAATAGCACTCAGGGTTGCCCCAAATAAAAACCAGATATGGGAGCAGACACTTTTTTTTTTGCATTTGTGGAAAAAAGTGGGAACTACTATGAAATGGAACCTGCAACATTGGGGAGTGTAGTCTGATGGAAAGGTGCTAGGAGCAAATTGGGCCATAACTGGGAAACTATACACTGGTCACCATTCAGCAAGTTTCTATGGCCAAGTAGGAATTCTAGTTTAGTTCTCTTGGGTCAGGGGTCAGCAAACTTGGCTCTTGAGATGTTATTGGACTTCAATTCCCAGAAGCCTTGATCAGCAGAAATGCTGACTTGGGCTTTTGGTAATTAAAGTCCAAGAACACTTGGAGAGCCAAGATTGCTGACCTCAGTCTTGGGTCTTGGTCTGGCACGCTATCCATTAAACCATTGGCTCTCAACAGTAATAGTTTGGATCATATATGCCAGAGGTGCCCAAACTTTTCAGGCCATCAGCCGGTCATGTGATTCAGTGAATTGGTTACCCCACCGGAAGAGGAAGTAAAACGTGCCTTGCAATCTGTTTTGCAACAGGATGAGATAGATTTTAAGCTGCCATTTTCTCTGCTTATGGTAATCCATGTTATTGATTATATAAGAACTCTGCCAACAAGAGTAACAGATTACCTTATCTGGGATAATCATAAGTGGAACTCTAATTCTGTTACTTGACAGAAGGAACTCTTGAACATTGTAAATTGGAATGTGTCACAGAGCACTGTTGGGATACATATTCAGTAGGGGTGTGCTGGCTAAGCTAAAAGGGTGCTGGACAGGGAGTGATGAGGGCATCTAACCCTAGCAAAATATATACATTCCCACTCACCTTCTAATTTCAACTCCCTTCTGGGGATTCGAACCAACAATCTTCTGCTTACAAGGCAAAATTGCAATCTCTAAGACATTGTGGCTCTGCTATCAATGGAGCTGCTTTTGTAATCTTATCTTTGGCAGCACAGGAGGAGGAAGGCAAGCAGAGGAACACAGAGCCCCGCTCCTTTGCTCAATCATTCCAGGCATCTCAGCTTGGCTCTTTGGATTGGCACCCAAGGGGGGGGGGCTGAGTCCCGGTTGCCCAATGGGCAGCCCACCACTGATGCTCAGGACATAATGGGAACAAGTCTGGTTCTGGAGCCCCACAAAAGAAAAACCTTTAGTAGCATAAAATGCATCTTCTTCTCCCTACCCTACTTCTCCACCTCCTGAATTCTTCAGCTATTAAACCATTAGGAACTTAGAAGTTCCACATCCTTTGAGATAATTGCTTGTTGGTGTTGGACATGGAATGAATACCATATAGCACAAGGAGAAATCAAGAAAATGTAGAGAAATCTGAAAAACGACTCAATCTCTTTTGTACATTTGATAAGACTATATTTGGTGGTATTATAGTCCATCAAATGTTTTCAGCTATAATTCTTATTATTCCTGATCTTCAGCCATGCTCCATGGAGATGATTGGACTTAATAGTTCAACAATACCTAGAGAGGCCTCAATTAGTAAGGCTACTTTTCAGTCTCTAAAATGAATTTTGTGTTTGGGCAGGTTCAGGAATCTTAATTTTAGAGGCTGTTTTCTACTATCAGGTTCTATACACAAAGATGTGGCTCATAGTATAGCCACTAATGCTTGCCTTTGACTTAAACTGATTTCCTGCTTCTCTTACTGTCACTTGTAAGTTTCCTTGAATCTCTGTTTTAGAATGGTGGGGGTAGAAATGCAATATATAAGTAGAATATTCAAGATTAAGGCTCCACCAACTGGTTTCTGATAGAAAGCTGTTTTTTTCTCCAGTTTACAGGGAAAAGCTCTATCACTTCAAAACATTTATTTATATAATACATACAATCACGCAAAGTCACAAATACTGTACAACCCAACCCTTCTCTTTCCCTCCCTGTTCCGCTGTACATTTGCCCCCTTTATCTTTTTAATAAAAGTCCCCTCTGTACAACAAACCCAATACTCTTCCCACCCTCCCCCAGCTCTGCTTGTACCCTGTCTGTGGCCTTGGTGCCTTCTTATGCGCTGCTGCCTTTTGCCACGTGGTGGTGACATATCAGAGCCATGGGTATGGTCTCTTAGCAGAAGCTCTGCCTTGCCCTTCCTAGCTCAAACAAGCCTCTGGAGATTATTTAGATGGCAGCCCATTGGTTGGGAAGTCAGAGGCAGGTTTGGGGAAAATTGTCACTTCATTTTTTTATGCTCCACCCTTGCACACAGTTGTCCAAAGGTGAGAAGGGGATTCTTTTGGTGCAGGCTTGTTTCAATCCCAGCCATTGTCCTTGATCATGTGGTTGAGTTCAATGATGTACTTCCCCTCCTTGTACTTCTGACTGGTTTCAAAAGCTTGTTCCTGCCAAGCGAGGGGGAAAATGAAGTCAGTGGATGAGGAACCATTGTGAACTTTCGTAATGCTTCAAAGAATTTGCTTTAAGGAGGCCTAGAGAGACTCACATATTTCCATCCAAGTGTGGTCTTGCAGTTCTCACAGTATATATCAGCCACAGCATGCAGACCAGTCAGCAACACACGCTCTTCAGCTGGGCCGCAGCCAACATTCACTCTGAGTAGAGAAAGCAGAATAGAAGAGCAACATGTCAGTCCTAAACCACCATACTCATTGGTATTTTTAATGTAAGTGCCCCCTTTCCCTTTAATCAGCAGTGGTGAGATAGAGCCTGCATTCCTGGTTGATGTTAAAACTGTCCTGCTCTTTCTGGTGAGTGTGACAAAGTCCATCATTCCTTCTGACCAGCATTTCTCAAAATTACTTTTTAAAGTACCAACACTTTCAGAATTTCTCAGCCTGCAAGGCTGGGAATTGTACCAGCTTGGTGAATCTAGAAATAGTCCCCAAACAAACAAGCAAAAATTCCCCTAGCTCCCAAAAGGAGACATGGGAAAGGCTCTTATAATCTTTCCAAGTTCTGCTCCTGGCATTATCTGGGGAAGGACTAAAGCAGGGGTTCCCAACCTAAGGCCCATGGGCTGGATCCAGCCCCTGGCACCATTTCATGTGCCCCCACCCCTCCAAGAGAATTTAAGAAACAAAATGGCTGCCTGCCCCTTTGAAACTGTTGGGACAAAATGGCCACCCCATCATGCAGGCAGAGCAAAATGGCCATCTGGCCCCTGAAGCTGACTGAGGGAGTGTGCCGTGGTCCCCAGCTTGAAAAGGTTGGGAACCCCTGGACTAAAGTATCTTATTCATAGTTGTACTTCTAAGGCACTGCAAATGCCTTGAAAACACATTGCAACAAAAGCCCTTCTTCCAAGCTGAAGGAGTCATTCTAGCAGTTGGGCTGAACTTCTGAAACACAATGCCACAGCTTAGGAGGAGGGCTGGGGCTCTTGAATTTCTGTGCTGAGTTTTGAAGCACTCTTAGCACATTGTTCAAGAGAGACTAACTGGAAAGGAGAAGAAGGCTGACCTTGACTTCACATGGTACAAATGTTAGAAACAGGGCTTCATCCCTGAGGACAAGGATCTGGCCAATTTCTCTTTTGACAAAGGATTATCTATGATAAAAGTCAAGTCCCTCTAGATGGTGATAAACTATTATTCCTAAAGCTGTGGCTGATGGGGAATAAAGAGAAACACCCAATCTTGTTGTTTTATCTATTTTAGGAATTATTCTCCTATCTCCTGCCATAGATTACATGTTCGATTTCTCCCTATATTTCACTAAATAAAGTTTCCACTTGTTTCTGATGAAGTAAACAATAAATGTTTGGAAGATTGGTAGCTAACTAGTGTTTGGACTTATACCATGTCAAAGTACAGGTGTTAGCTCATTTAATAAACTGCAATAGAACTAAAATACACCATTGTCTCCCAGTATTTTTACCCATGGAGGGCAATGGAAACATGTGATGCAGGTCTTCCCCTCCATAAATGACTTCCCCATGCTTCCTTGGAAGGTGTGAAGGAAAGATGTGATTGGGTACTCTGCCCTAAATGGACATTGTAAATAAATTTAACAGGGTTAACTCAAACACAGCTATAGTTCTCCTTTGGACTTCCCAGTAATTATTGAGTAGTGGATCTCTGGCACAAGGCCCTGTTATTTTTGTGTACGTAAGTATCACATACCTGAACAACATTATAGGAAACTAACCCATCTGAGAGAAAGTGAAGTGAATATCGTTCTGACATCTAGATTTGTTTTTCCTTTGTTTTTTTTAAAGAACTAACACTTCCTCATATGAATCTATACCTTCCAGTACAAGGTGGCACAACCCTGACATCCAGAGGTCACACCAGGATTAGAAAAGTGTTTAAGTGTTACTGATCTATTCTTTGATTCTGATCCCATCTTCTGATACTCACACAGAGTTGAATAAATATGCCCGTCCTTGACTTCCTTGAAAAGACTGTAATGACAAGGGGAAAAGGAACATATTCTGGTTTTAAAAAATGTTTTCTACAGTGTTAGCCACATTAGTTTTTTGCTTCAACCACAAAATAGTATTGTTTCAGTTTACAGGTTAGGCAAACAGGTACAGTAGAACCCCGCATAACGAAAAAACTCAGTTCCACGGAGCTCTTCATTATGCGGATTTTTTTGTCATGCGAAGCACTATTGGCAGTACCCCACATAACGAAAAAAACTTAGTTAGCCGGGGTTCCCATTGAGTGGGTATACCCTGGCTACCGAAAACCCCGCATAATGAATGTTTTTTCCCCCGTTATGTGGGGTATTGCCCCTGCATAGTGAACGTGTTATGCTAATTTTTCGCTATGCGAAACATTCGTTATGCAGGGTTCAACTGTATTTGGCACTACCCATGAAGTATTACCCATACTTAACCTCAGCGGTTAAGAAGCTTGCCTTGTTAGTTGGAAGGCTGGCAAGTCCGCAGTTCACGACCCGGGTACTGTATGATAAACAGAGCACCCATCTCTGTCTCAGCTCTCAGGGACATGAAAGGAGCCTCATTTGGACATTCCCCGAGCAGAGTTTCTCCCGCAAAAATCCTTTCAACCCAGAATAATTTATGACACAAAATTATTATTCCCATAATTCCTGAATGCCTTCTCTACCACCATCACCACCACCCCAACTCTACATCTCAAGTTTAGTATCAAGTCACAGCATCCTGACAAGTAGAATTCAGTCTTATCACAGCTGTCTATCCCCCCCCCCCCCCCCGTACTGAGGATCCTTAGTCCCAGCCTTTGCATTTCCTTGTTTGTCCTCTGGCTCACTTTCTGACACACCCCATTTATGCACACTAAATGATGTTTAATGATTAACCAGTTAGCAACTTGAACCTGTTGACCTTGCAGTATCTCCAGTATAAGGGTGGGGATAGCAAAGCAAGAATTAACAGGCCCCTTGGAAATAAATATTAGGCCTGGAGAAGCCGGTACCCCATCCCTTCCCCACTCTTACTCCAGTTTTTTCGCCTTGATTCTTTTGCTTCCAGACAGCTCATCATTGGGAAAGTCTATCAATACTGTACTGTAGTTACTTTCTGTCAGATAATATCTTCACTTACAAAGCAAGGAACTGGCAGATAGTTTAACCCTTCTTTTTTTTTTTTTTGCTGAGCTTTTCACTGAGATGATTACTAAATTAAGCTTCCATGACTACATTCTCTGGCCTGTTTGGGAGGTGAATCATGATGCTTTCCTTAGTATATTCTACTGCATGTCATAGGTAGTGGCAAAAATGGAATCTTGAACTATATGTTAAGACTGAGGTCTGCTATACTGGGATAACAACAGTGGATAATATATTTAATTAAAAGATCACAATTCAGATCTTATGCTTGCTCAAAGTTTGTACTCAGCCTTCGGAAATCCAAATACTCTCACTCATTTTTCTTTGTAAAACATTAATATTAAAGTGCTTGTGTTCAAAATATTTTAACCCAGATTTTTTATTTCATTGTTAAGGCAAAATAATCATTTGGCCTACCTTGTAGGGTTACTATGAGAACAAGCAAAGATAAATTTTGTAAATACACATGGAAAATGCTACCTTTAAAATAATAAATTTATTACTGAGGTACAGTAAAATTCTGCAGAATAGAGAACTTCCCTTTGTTTCTTGCCTCTCTATTTTAAAAACTAGATTTGCTCTTTCCCCTTTTAAAACTAGGTGACGGAATTAAAGCACAGCCCCTTCTCTCAGATACGGCAAGGTCCTCTACAGCAGTGTATCAGGGATACACCTCTTTTTACCTTGGAGATGAGATCGTCGTGGTTGGCCAGGTGTGCTCGGCAATGCACACAACTGTAGCGTCGGTGACAGTTGTCCAGATAAGCTTGGAAGGTTTTTGGTTTGGATAGCCTCACCATTGTGGTGGGGTCACACAACAGGAGAAGCCACGGGAAAGTTGTAAAGAACAAGACAGTTCCTAGAGGTTATGATGTGAAGAGTTCTCTCAAAGTCCTAAAAAAGGCAAGTCATGAGAAGAGGGTTACTAAAGTGTGGGCAAGCTAGGAAAAGTATCTGACAACATTGCAGGCATTGTGATGCCTGGGTTTTGTTTCTTAGCTCTGGGATCTGGCCAAGTTCTGTCTAACCGGTCTGGTATCTAAACAAAAACAGTACCACGTGCTTCTCCTCCCTAGGCAGCTTCTTGGAGGCTTAGCCTGTAATTAACCCCTAGATGTAGGTCAGCACTGATCGTCTCATGACAAAACATTATCAGGAATAGAAGCCAAGTATCCAAGCTCTTCTAAACTGTACCTTCCAAAGAACCTTCCGTTCATGGCAGCTTTCCCTTTGTAATATACAGTATCTGGAACTCTATATGTGACCTACCACAAACACTTGACTTTCCTTACTGAAGAACCCAGGAATTCTTGGTTTTCCATCATCTTCATTATTCTACCTCCAATAATTTAACAAACCTTCCCTTACTGACCAACTTTCCCTTCTGCATATCTATCATCCTTACTGGAAATATCTATCACTCACCTTGGCTGTCTGAGCTCTTCCAAGGAAACAGGACTTGGAGTGCTATGGATTTGGCCCCAGAAGGTCTTTGGGAGACAGGCCAAGGAAAGGAAGATATAATAGAAGGGGGAAAATATGTAGAAGGAATAATTAGTGGTTAGGGAAAGAAACAGCTGATCAGAAAAAGGTGGATGATGTGCAGAAATGTGAAAAGATGGTGGGAGTGGTGAGAATAATGACTCAATGCAATGTAATGCATGTAAAAGATTCTAGAGGAATGGCCATTAAATGATGCAAAATTAATTTGAGGACATGCAGGAGAAGAGAGACAAAAAGACTGAAGAGATGGGTAGCAAGGATGGTTGAGGCTAAGTGTGAAAGAGAGAGCTATGCAGAAGAAGAGGCATATGAAAGCAGATTGGGGGACAGAGGAAATTGTAAATTCCAGCTGGATATGGCAGAAGGAGAGAAACACAAAGCAGCCTGCTGATGAGAGGAGGAGGAGACAGAGAGGGAGAGTAGTAGTACAGCCAGTGGCAGGCAGCCGCAGGGAAATACAGTGGCTTCAACAAATGCAGTGTAGTAAGGGATGAATTGGGGATGGAGGTTGGAACCCTTGGCAGGAGAGATGAAAGCTTCCTTGCAAAACGAAGCGTGTGGATGAGGGAAGGCAAAGAGGTGGTTCCTTACAAAGGAAGCAAACCAGCCAGACATGTGGGAAGAAGAGTAAAAGGAGATTGAGGCTTAGTATTAAAAACAACAACAAAAACAAAACAAATTGAATTGGACTAGGAACGGGTGGTGGTAGTTAGCATTTGATGCATTCTCATGAAAAAGACACAGCTCCTTACAAATTCTCTCTCTCCTCATTGCAAGCTTTGGCTCTGTTCTCCTAAGCCTGTGATGGTGAACCTTGGCACTCCAGGTATTCTTGGACTTCAATTCCCAGAAACCCAAGTCTCTGTGAATCCACACAAATGGGTTTACTTGTGCATATGCGCAGTAAAACACATTTGTGTGGACTCACAGAGACTTGGGCTTCTGGGAATTGAATTGAAGACCAAGAATACTTAAGAGTGCCAAGGTTCTCTATCACGGCCCTAAGCACAAATGATTGTGAGTAGCAGTAGTAAATTTAGTCTCCACCTCTGAATACTTACAATGTAGTCCTCTATTTTTCTTACCCTTAGGTAAGAGGTCATTAGTTATAGAGTGAGAGGAACAGAGGGTGGTGGAAAAGAACATTAAAGCCAAAGATGAAGTAAAAGGTAAGATAAGAAAAAATGATTGGATGGAGATAAAGAAAATATTTCATTTCTAACTCCTCCAACTTTGAGTAAAAACTACATGAAAAATGCCACAAAAATGTAAATTCTATATCCAAACCTTACTAACTGATCTCCTTATTAAACAACATAATCACAGTCTGTGTCAGTGGTAATTCAGATCTGCTTCTATTCATAGTACAAAAAGGCCTGATTGGCAGTAGAAACCTAGTAGCTATTAGGCTAGCTGATATGGGGGTACTTTGTAATTAGAGAAATCATAAAATTATTGTTACTGATTTCCTGAATAATAACCAGAAGAAAGAATGTTCCAGCCAAACACCAAATATTTAAAGATACAAATGCCTCATATCTTATATATAATGTGAATTGAATATTAATTCCATCAGACAATACCTCTCTGTAATATGATAGGAAATATACCATGTTTGCATGCAATAATCCATAATTTATAGAATATATGGCTCCCCCCACTTTGTTAAATACTGTAAATTGAATGTGAGAACCTACAAATGGATTTCAATCTTTTGTGAGGGTACAGGTTATTTTGAGACTCTTTGTTTTTAGAATAAATGTGGCTGTTTTCATATTAAACTATGCTGTTGGAGCCAGATATGAAATATAGGCTTTTAGTTTTATCTAGCACTGCAAAAGAAAACATTGCAAGTTATTGACCTAATTCTGTGAGGAGGAAGCAATGGATATGCGTACGGTGTAATATTTAAGCTATTAAGCTTTCAGAATAATAAACTATATTATACAACCACTTCTGAAAAGTGTATGTGAGCATGATAATGTGTGTGTGTGTATCTATATACAGTATCTATATCTATCTATCTATGGCCCCAGACCCAAAATGGGTTTGGGGGCTGGGATTGTCAACAAGCTTCCCTTTCTGGCTCGTCTGAGGCTCTCCCCCCCTGTAATTAATTTTTTAATGTTAATGTTTTGTAGAATTTATATTTGATTTTAGATAGTGAATGGCACAGCAGGTGGTGGTGGTAATATTGTTATGTTTTAAGGGTATTTAAATTGTTTTATATTGGTATTAACTGTATGCACCGCCCAGAGTCCTTTGGATAGGGTGGTATATAAATTTATTAAATGAAATTAATTAAATTAATCTATCTCTATATAGCTCTCTCTCTCTGTGTGTGTATGTTAATAGACTACTGGGAGGAGCCTGTAATGTGAGACTGGAATGTGTCATTAATAGGAAGGTAAGGCCAAGGGACTAGCATAAAGCATTTCCATTTTCTTTTAGTGCAAAAGTTACTAGGCATATTTGTTAGTCTCTGATTCTTGCCCATTAAATAGGAAGCCTGTAATATAAAGAAGCAAACAGAAGGAAGGAAGAAACAGGATACTGTATGCGGTTCACACAGTTTTAAAATAAAATATGGACATTGTTGCAAAAAATATTCTAAGTTTGCCCTTTCCAGCTAAATACTGGATCTATTAAGGGAATTTTTAAAAAGTAGTTTTAGAGAACTATTGAAAGTATGAGGGAAAGCTGGAGGAGGAAGTAATTTTTTAAACTAATTGCTAGCAAGAACCAAAATGCTGAGCTGGAAAACCCAGAATTTCCTAAATTGACCTTAAGATCATAACCCGGGTCACAGGACTCTAGGTAATATGGTGGTTTTATTTCCCCCTGTTTTTAGCTGCAAAGATATGGTTTAAGTTTCCTACTCTGTCATAACAATGTCCAAGCTTATGATGTGTGTGTTTGGGCTCAGTGCTGCCAATCAATACTGTGCTTACAGTGTACTCTAGAAGCAGAGGGTGCTATAGTACACTGAATTAGCCACAGCCTTTGTCTGTTTCTGCCCTTCCTTTCTGGTGGAGGATATAAGGACCACTTGGAAGGGAGATATTAGCCCTTTGAAATGCATAAAAATGGGAATATGTAACATTTGGAGAAATGTTAACTTTTAATGTTAATATAGTAATGGTGTGCTGTTAAGCCACTTTTGAGTTATGGTGTCCTTTTCCAGGGTTGTCTAGGCAGAGAATACATAGAAGTGGTTTGCCAGTCCCTTCTTCTGGAGGCTATCTGGCACTGTGCAGCTTGCTCATGACTACATAGGCTGCTCTTCTGCCTAGCCCTAGAGGCACAATGGTTAACAAAACTCTGGTCGCCTAGTAGCTCAGTGGTTTAGATATCTGGCTCTCTATGTAGTGGGCCATAGGTACTGTATATGAATGCATCTTAAAAGAGGGCAAGAAACGTGTGAACAATGTCTGCTGTCAGGTTCAATAAAATTAGAGCCCAGGACGTGTTTCGCTCTTTGTTATTGTCTTAAGCGATCTATCCCCTGGTTAACAAATTAGATCAAAGAGAGGTTTCTGCCAAACGGGCCCCGCCACTGAATTCACCTACCTTCAGACCTAATTCGCAACCGCTTTCCACTTTGTGGCATACACACGTTCCCATAAACATGATGAGCCCATTTTCAAAGCCCACCACTATAATCTCACCTGGTAGACGAGAAATACAGGAGGGTTTGTGCCGGGGATATATAAGCCTCTCGCTTCTCCTGCAACGGAGGCTAGGGACGGTAAGGTGGTGGGTAGTCCAGCCCTGGGCAGGGGAAGCGCCCCGAGGAGAGACCCACGAGCCCCCCAAAAAATCTCCAGCTGGAAGTCTAGACTTCCTCTTGTTTACAAACCAAAGCTGAGAAACAAAGGTGTCTCCTCCCCTTTTTTCGCCTTCCCTCCTCCTCTCTGCGGGCTTTCCCCTTTGTCCCTTCCTCTTTTTCCCCAGCCAATGAGGAGGACTTATGCAAATATACTGCAGAATTTTCAAAACTGGGACCAAGCGTGTGCAGGAAGTACAGACTCTGGCACGTTCGTGTGAATGGGGTGGGGTGGAGAGACTGCGAGTCACACTGTAGCCTCATCCACCCAAGGCAAGGCTTGTACCGAGACCCAGGAACTAAATGCGTGCCACTGGACCTGCGCAGAGTGCTTTGCCTCTGCTGGGAGAAATAAAATACTGTAAGACAGTTCTGGATTAGTGGAGGTAGTTGTCAATCAGCTGCGTATTCCTCTTTTCCTTACAGTTAATTGTCTTGTTGCAGATAAAGCATAGGGTGTGAACCACAAAATTTCGTATGGCAAAACAAAAATAGATTCTCAATGTAGGTGGTCTCTCTGCCGAAAATCTGAAGGTTTGAGCAAACACAGTAGTTGCCATAAGCCATGCTGACAACCGCCTTGCACAACCGTCTGTCAGATTAACTTTGGTTTGGATTTTTGCATTCAGCAGAGCGTTGGACTGGATGCCTCATAGTCTACTTCCAACTTTATTATTCTATTCTATAAAGCACTGCACATGATCTCTCTCCTCTCCTCTTACTCCCAAGGATGAAACATACAGTTTTGCATGTTATTTTTAATGGGAGAGCATTTGCTTTTGATGTTGGGTATCTGAGATTCAGTCACTAGCATCTCAGTGTTTTTTTTTTTAAAACAACAACAACACAGATAGCAATTTATGGTAGACTTTTCCATGCTGGAGACCCTGGGTTAGACAGCTCCATGATCTCTCTCTGACTATAAGGTTGGGTCATAACAGTCCTGAGAAATTGATTTGGTTTAGCCTTAAGAGTTGGGCCAATATAATGCCGTAACATTGGTGATCAAGCATGGCTTCAGTCTATGTCAGGGGTGCCCAAACTTTTCAGGCCGTGGGCCGGTCACGTGGTTCAGTGGGCCGGTCATGTGGTTCCTCCCACCAACAGCAGAAGTAAAATACACCTTGCAATCTGTTTTGCAACAGTATGAGATAGATTTTAGGCTACCATTTACTGTGCTTAAACCAGGGGTGCCAAAACTACGGCCCATGGGCTGGATCCAGCCTCTGATGCCAATTCATCTGACCCACACCGCCCTCGTCACTTCTGGAAGTGGAAGTAAAATGCGTCCATATGGGCCGTAGTTTGGGCGACCCTGGTCTATGTGATCTAACAATCAGTATGCCACTTGTTTGTAAATGGATAGAAGTATTGTACAGTATACTATACCTAATGGCTAGCAATGTGAAGGGTGCTGCAGCAAATAAATGGTCTTGTAGCATTTTAATAGATGATACATTTATTGTGCCATACCCTCTCATGAACTGCAGTGGCTCAAGTGGTTAAGATGCTGAACTCGCTGACTGGAAGGTCGGAGTTTAATTCCCGGGTACTGCATGACAGAGTGAGCTCCCATCGCTGTCCCAACTCCTGCCAACCTAGCAGTTTGAAAGCAAGAAATTGCAAGTAGATAAATAAGGATCACTTCGGTCGGAAGGTAAGCAGCGTTCTGTGCACTCCGGTTTTGAGGCATGTCTGCCACATGTCCATGGAAATGTCTGCAGATGCAGACAGTGCTGGCTCTTTGGCTATAAAGAGAGATGAGCACTGAGCCCTAGAGTCGGATATGACTGGCTTTTAAGCAAGGATGGCCTCTAACCTCTCATTAGCCAAAGCCCATGAGGTGTGTATGCTCTGAACATAGATATTTCTACTTTAATAGCTAGTGCTAAAAAAACCCC
Source organism: Furcifer pardalis (assembly GCA_030440675.1). Classification (NCBI taxonomy): domain Eukaryota; kingdom Metazoa; phylum Chordata; class Lepidosauria; order Squamata; family Chamaeleonidae; genus Furcifer; species Furcifer pardalis. Next base: position 10,677,628 of record CP126897.1, read on the forward strand.
AGTAAATGCAAAGAGATCAATCAGTGTACCATAATGCAAAGCAAACTATTGTAAAAATGAATATGTAGTCCACTCCAGTGAGTGCAAGATCCAACCTTCTTAGAAGCAATTCAGTCCCAATGTGTAGCTTCAAGTGATTATATAAGCATTACAAGGTTGATATTGTATACTAAGTGCTTCAAGGTGTTTTGTTATGAACTTGTAATTCTTTGTTTTCTTTAACATTGCAGCAAGAGAATGCTGATTTCTTGTGGCAATAGCTTTAACGAGTGACTAAGTAAGATGTTGCTTTGTGAAATGGTGGTGGGTATATCATATTTATGTGGGTTCAGAGGTTAGAAATTTGCTTTTTAGAAGATGTTTGCATTACTTGTTCATACATATTTTATTTTTTTAATTATTTTTTATTCCACGTGTACCCCGCCCATCTGGGAGTTTTCCCCACTCTGGGTGGCTATATATGCATATAGTTAGTTACACTATGCATTATTGATGTTCTGTATTATCACCTCTGCTAGGTCAGGAACATTCAAGAAAATACTTTCTACTTTCTTCTGATGACTATTATATTACACCTTGCAAATATTTACCAAAAGACAAAAAATAATCTCTTTGCCATTTGGGATTGATAAAAGCATTGCAGAAAAGCTGAAAAATTCATCTCAAATGCCTCTAAAATGTTTTAAAATGCTTTCTCAGAAATAACTTTTGAATATAACTAGAAAATGTTAGTTACACCTTATCAGAAAAAAAACTATCACTACTTCTTACATTAGTTTAATTGTAACAGATTGTTACTTTGAAGTAGCTAGTTGCAGGTAACTATGTTATTGTAACTTTGCTTGGGCAAGATATACTAGTGAGTAAACACTTTGCTACTAAGTTAACTATAGTTTTGATGGTTTCAGGAATTCAATGCACAGCTAAATTCTTGAACATATGAAGTTGCTTTATACTCCAATCATTTATCTGTCAACCCAAGTACAGTATTGCCTATACTGTATGGGCAGCAGTTTGCTAGTATTCTTGAAGTTTGTGAAAAATTGAGAAACCGAAGTGGGCACAGAACACACACAAAATTGTTAGAAACTCTAGAGGCTTCTATATATGTGACAGAGAGTTGGCCAGAAAATGTGGAAGCCAAAATCCCACCTGTTTCCCTAACAAAAGTATAATTAACACCGTCAATTGACAGCTTGCAAAATAAATAAATAAAAGGCTTTCAAAAAAGGTCTGAGACTTCCTTTGGTTATCCTTTGATTTCATAGTCAGTCTGCTTCCTTGCTCAGAGACATGCAAATGGAACAGGAGATTACTATTCTGTGAAAGGAAGAAGACAAAACAATTTTGTCTGCATAAACTACTAATGCATATTCAGTGTGTTAAATTGAACGATCTATTTAAAGTACTGTATACAGCGCCGAATTTACATGAAAAGAGGCCCTAGGCTATTCCACTTATGTGGCCCTTTCACCTTCCATTTTTAAGTTTGTAAATTACATGAGAGATAATAAAATACATCATTACTGTGATATATATCAATATGTAGGCGACCTTGGGGGCTGAAGTCCACAGGGAAGGAATGGGATGGTCCTCAAATGGATTAAATCCCACTTGAACCCATCTTGATAGGCCCCTCTTGATCTTGAGCACTGTGTTTTGAACTACTGTACCTTCTTCTTTCTCATAATCTTCAAGGCTTCACAGGCTGCAATTACTGATTACAGAAACTGGAAGCTAGCATTTTGTCACTTGTGTTGCACTGAGATGTGTAAACTTCAGTTCTTTCTTTGAGCTACTTTTGAATTGATGTTGAATAAGGACCTAGTCACCAACTTGCATCTCCTGGAAATCTTGTTCCTTATTCTGTGAAAGAGTTCAGTTTAAGTGCAAACAAATGGAAACTACTGTACAGTATATTTATAAACTTATCTTGTTGCTTACTGATTCCTGTTAATGCCACAAATGTGCCAGGGAAGGACTGGGTTGTTGATTTCACTGCTGCGTGAGAGAAACAATAGTCAGGACCCTTAAATACCTCTAAGGGAGTACAGTAATTTGATTTTTAAGGGGAGCAATTCAAGAATGAGTTATTAACAGTAAATTGCCTTTTAGGCTTCCTCCATGTGGTGTTGCTAGTCAGTAGAAAGTCAGATTCAAGACTGGGATTTATTTTGTTTTGGAAGAGATTATGCTTCCAATGATAGATCAAATTTGCTGTCTGGGAATATTCACTGATTCTGCACTGTTCTTGAACTCCCAGATGGCAGCAATGACAAAGAATTCCTTTGCATGGCTCTGCTTATTGTGCCAGGTGCTGTACAGCCTTTTCTGTTAAGGTTCACCTAAGGGTGTGACTGCAATGGCAAGATGAACCAAAGTGCTTTGGATTAACATCACCTTAATTTGTAGTCCCTGGGCCTTGGGTGAATGCATTCAGTTTAGGTGACCATACAAAGACCCCAGGTTTGATCTATACCCACAGCTCCCCTTCGTGTGATACCAACCTTCTGCCAATCCACTGCTCTCCTTTCCTGGTCTGCAGTCAAGCTGTTGGGACTGTTTAAAGCAAGGGTTCCCAAACTTTTCGGGCTGTGGGCTGGTCACATGGTTCAGCGGGCCAGTCACATGATTCCTCCCACCAGAAGTGGAAATAAAATAGGCATGCTCATGTATAAAATGCTGCCATAAATGCACCTGTGGCTATTGTAAATACATTTATGACAGCTGCGGGTGTATTTATGGCAGCATTTTGTGCATACGTGGGCACTTTTAAATTCTGCTTCCAGGAGTGATGCAGGCGCCACAGACCAAATCTGGCCCAGATTTGGCCACGCCTAGTTTAAAGAGTTGTACTGCAGTAAGGGAAAAAAGGGACAGTTTTCCAAAGTTCCAATATACATACAAACATACCATGGAAATATTATAGTCTACTAGAGTTTGTCAGAGTTGTTTCAATTTTATACAAATTTTAATCTCTTTTTTGGTCTATGCAGAAGCAATCTAATGTGAAACTAATGTAGCAATTGAGTGATCTAGCACTATAAAGTTATCTAATGCTAGGCTTAATGGTTTTTTAAAAAGATAAAATACTTTAGGATGACTATGGAGAAAGAGCAAAGAGTGGGTGTTCCCACTGTCCCAAAACATAAGCCTCAACTTATTACATTATCAGATAACCAACTAAAGTTATGTCTCCCCAGCCCTTTTGTAGAATGAAAGGTATGATCATACACGTTAAACATAGCTTGGATCATTGGGGTTAGGGACGGGAAATAGATGTTTCCAGCTGCAGAGAGGAAAAGTCCAGAATGGAGAGGAAATGGGGTTGGGGGGGGGGGGAATAGATGTTTCCAGCCGCAGAGAGGAAAAGTCCAGAATGGAAAGGAAAAAGAATGGTCTGATTTCCATTGACCTTTATTTTGTGTGATCATTAAAAATACTTCAAATTCACTTGTGCCAATTCTGGAGTAAAAATTGAGAAGTATTTTTTAAATGTAATTGTATGCTCACAGACACATAGGAAACAGCTTTGTCCTTTGTGGATCCAAGTGTGAAAAAACTCCCTTTGAAATTGTGATCAGTTTCAACTCTTGTTGCTTTTAAGAAGGATTTTGAAATACTGTACGTCTATTGTAACTGGCATACAGTGTTTAATCTGTTGTGTTGTTTTTAGTTGGGCATTTGGTTGATCTTAATGGTTTCAATGGTGGGCAAGGTTTTACTTTATTTTAATGATTAAATTTGGTTTTACTGTACTTGTTTTTATTGTTCTTTAAAGGATAGGGGTGTCTGACATGCAATGTCCATGAGGTCATAAAGGGTCAGACTCGACTATGTTACTGAACAACAACTGAAGTTTGTACGCTGCCTTGAGCACTCTTTGCAGTGGAAAGGTAGGGTATACAGGCAAGAAATAATACAAATACCTACTGCTAGTAACTATAATGTTTAATATTTAAAAACCCATCTTTACACCCAGCACAACCCCCCACCCCCCCAGATTTATTTCATTGCCTTCTGACTCTGGAACAGTATATTGCAGTATATGTCTGTATATATACAGTATATGCAATGGGCGTATTGCTGAGCTGGCTGCGGAGGATGGTGGAGGATAGGGGTGCCTGGCATGCAGAGGTCCATGGGGTTGCAAAGGGTTGGACTCGACTATGCGACTGAACAACAACAATACCATTTTCTGGATTATTACTTGTAAAGAGGTGGATGAGTGTCTAGATACTTTCGAAGGCGGGTGGGATAATCGGTCATGACTCCAGAGATCCCAAAATTAAAGGCTTCTTCAAAATCTTTATCTTCATTCAGGACCCAAAAAAGTACCTGTATTGGGGAAGTGGAGAAAAGAAAAATGTGTCTTTAAAGCCTTCATAGCCATGCTGGAAATAAAATTTCCTTCAAAGTTGCTTCATTGTTTGTGCATATGTTGTGTCTGGAGGAAGAGTGCCACAACTGCTACTTTGCAAGCAGCAGAATGTTGTTGGAGGGGTGCATGTCCCTTTCTGATAAGGAGAGTCACCATGAACATGTTAATGATGGGCTGTAGTAAGAATCGGCCATCTGGAAACAAATATTGTATCAGTAGATTGTCAGGTTTTAGGTAGAAAGCTGCTGGTTTAGGTTTCATCTTAGCTATGAACTGAAGACTGCAATTCTTTGGGTGCTTACTAAGGATACAATACAAACTGACATTTCCAAGTTTTAGCTCTGCATTTGTGATAGGAATGTGGATGTTTTATAGGGTTGTGGAGATAGTTGCAGTAATATAGGTAAGGTCGCCCTTGCTCGAAAGCCAGTCATATTCGACTCTAGGGTTCATTGCTCATCTCTGTTTATAGCCAAAGACCCAGCACTGTCCGCATTTGCAGATGTTTCTGTGGACATGTGGCAGGCATGTCTAAACACCGGAGTACATGGAATGTTATTTATCTTCCCACTGAAGTGGTTCCTATTTATCTACTTGCAATCTCTTGCTGTCAAACTGTAAGGTTGGCAGAAGCTGGAACAGACGGGAGCTCACTCCATCATGCAGTACCCGGGAATCGAACTCCGACCTTCCAGTCAGCAAGTTCAGCATCTCAACCACTTGAACCACCACAATCCCTCAGTAATATAGGTACAGCACCATAATTGGAGAGCAGGGGAGAAGAGCTGAATAATGTATTAAAGCAAAAATAGTTGTTTTTGCATTTGAGAGGCTAAAAACTATATTGTGGCAAGCTTTTGTGGTCCAGATAAAATTAGCTTCTAGACTTTTTGCTTTAAAAAATATTTATTTGTTAAAGAGCAACAAGACAATGTTGTTGCTTCTTTGTTGTGTTTTGGTATTTTCTTAGTTGTTCTCCCTACCTTTAAAAAAAAAATACTGTATAGCTGTTTGTCATACACTTAGGAAAATTGTGTTATTATATGTGGACTGCAGTGGCTCAAGTGGCTAAGATGCTGACTGGAAGGCGGGAAGTCAGCTGTTCGATTCTTGAGTACTACACAACAGAATGAGCTCCTGTCTTTGTCCCAGCTCCTGCCAACCTAGCAGTTTGAAAGCAAGAAATTGCAAGTAGATAAATAGGGACCACTTCAGTGGGAACGTAAACAGTGTTCCGTGCACTCTGGTTTCTAGTCATGCCTATCACATGACCACAGAGATGTCTGCAGAAGCAGACAGCGCTGGCTCTTCAGCTTTGAAAAAGAGATGAGTCAGATATGACTGGCTTTCGACCTTTACCTTTACCTATATGTTGCCAAAATATTTCTTATGTATGATAACCCCAATGTGGGTCTTGAATTATGTGAGACATTCTAAGAGTAATTTACCATTAATTTTACCACATCCCCTCTGTGAGTTTTCATGGTAGATTGGGATTTGAACCCAGTACTTCTGGCTCCTAGTCTGAACCAATGCTGGCTTATTTATGAATTCAGTTCTTCTTCATATTTCTGTCCTTATTGAGGGAAAGGTAGGCACTGATATATAAATGTAACTAATAATTTTTTTCCTCCTTTGCTTCCCTAATCCACAGCCCAAATTCTCCAAAAGGGCAGCTAAAATCTGTTTGACAGATTCTGTTTTCTCTGTTACAAAAAATTGGGTAATTAAAAACATTTTTGCAACATTACCAGCTCAGGCTGAACCTTTGTATTTCACTGGAAATAGAGACTGTAGCCCCCATTTTATTGCATCCTGATTTATCAGCTCCTCTAACTTACCTGTATTCCTCTATCTTCCAAATGCTTTAAAAGTTTTTTTCTCATTGTCACCCTATTTGAAAAGGAATGAACACGATATGAAATATTTACAAGATGGAAATGCAAGCATAGTCCTACCTTTTCTGCTTGTAATATCACTACCACTCACCATGAAAGAAAGAAAGGGGGGAAGGGGGAGAAGTGGGTGAAACATTTAGTGATATTTTAGCTACTGTTTTTTAAGGCTACAATGTGAGCTCATGATTTGAAGAAATCATTGAAAGAAATCAATAGATACGGCTTGTGGATGTAATTAACGATCCTGATCCACACATATATACTTGCATACACACCTATAAGTAAATTAACTTGATTTATTAAATCTCACTTTAAAATACAGTAGCTAGTCTTTAAGGTGCCACAATATTTTTCTCTTATTTATTTGTTTTGTATCTTGTCTGATATGCTTGCACAGACTAACATGGCTACCACTTTAAAAACATACTGGGTAATGTCCCAAAAATAAAAGGAGAGATAAAGAATGTAATATACCCTGAGCTTTGATAGTGGATTGGGATTCTTCATGAAAACTGAGCAAGTTAAGCTTTGTTTGCTTTCACTTACTTGTAGGTAAGTTTTTCCAATAGTGCTCCAAAAATGCCTTTGCTCACTGGAAAGTAGGTCCTATGATTGAACAAAATTACAAAGTGGTAAAGGTATTTTCATGCCAATAAGAAATCTCCACCTCCTCTAATTCCTCCTCTGAGGTAATTGATCTACTTTTCTTATAGACAACCCCCCATATTCTTTTCTTCAGTGCACCAAACATTTTCATTACTTAATTTTTACTCCCTTGTCATACCAGAAGATGTTTGTTTTTGTTTTTGTTTTTTGCTGAGGAAACTAACAGGCACAAGTTGGGTGCGCACAACCACACACATTAAGAACCTCTGCGCTACCTTTATGTTACTTTGTTGGAGAGTATGCTAGTCCAGTGTGGTACAGATCAAAACCTGCAAAACAGGTGGATGTGGCTTTAAATGAAACAGTGTGACTAGTCGCAGGATGTTTAAAACCAACTCCAATACAAAAAGTGCATTACTTAGCTGGAATCCCTCCACCAAAATTTTACTGAGAAAGTGCTGCTCAGAAAGAGTGGGTCAAAGCAAGTTCCTCGGAAACACAACTGCTATTTGATCACCAACCACCAAAGCAGAGACTGAAACCACAGCTTCTCCCCCTCCAAACAACCAGCCTCCATAGATCACCTTAGAACTATGGAAGGCAAGCAAGAAGCTACCAGATAAATGGGCAGAATCACATAATTCTCTACCGCTTGGCCAGGAACAACCATGGCCTGTGTGGAAAGCTTTAAATAGACTGCATGCAGGGGTAGGAAGACAAGGGCTAATCTGAGAAAGAGGGGTTTCCCTGTAGATGACAGCCTGTGTGAATGCAGAGAAGAACAAACTATCTCCCATATGATACAAATGCACATGATGCCCCTAAAGAGGACCTTATGTTGGCAAGAGGAAATGCTGTTGATGTGGCCTGATATTTCTATTTGTTTTTAGATATGCTAATTTTAGCTTTATATGCTGGTGGTGCATCTGACATGAATAAAGAAAATATAGAAAACAATAAAATTTACCACCTCTGTTCTTGGGGTCAGCATCCTCTTTCTGTTTACCTGGGATATAATTTGCAATTCAAACCACTTGTTAGGCTTCTATGTTAAGGGAGGAATGGTGAGACTGGGTTAAGTTTATCACACTTCTGTGGGGTTTTTCTGCCTTGTGCTTTGCTATGAAAAGGAGGAACTAATGAATTCCTAGTATGTATAAATCTTTTCCCCAAAATTCCTAACACCCACATCCAAAAAGGAGGCTTGGCAGAAATATGAATTTGTTTTTTTAAAAAATCTAGTAAAAAAACTTAAAGAGGATGTGAAGCAACCCAAGGAAGACTGAATGTCATCAGTTGTTGCTAAACGACGCCTAATTTTTGAGAGGACTCTGTGTTGCAATATTTGATTAGGCTTCCACTTGTCAAGCCTAATAAGCATAGTAGACACTTCCTTCATGAGCTCTCATTCTTAGTACAGGTACTGTATTAGAATTTCATCTCAATGCTCTGGCACTCCAATCAGCAGTCGTTTTCAGACAAGGATGACTGTGAGATAGACAGGGCTGGATTTTCCTATAAGCTAACTAGGCTTCAGCCTAGGGCCTCAAGATCAAGAGGGGCCTATCAAGATGGGTTCAAGTGGGATTTAATCCATTTGAGGACCATCCCATTCCTTCCCTGTGGACTTCAGCCCCCAAGGCCGTCTATATATTGATATATATCACAGTAATGATGTATTTTATTATCTCTCATGTAATTTACAAACTTAAAAATAGGAGGTGGAAGGGCCACATAAGTGAAATAGCCTAGGGCCTCTTTTCATGTAAATCCAGTCCTGGAGATAGACAAGGAGGGTGTCTGACAATGTTACACATCTGCTTCCCAAAGTGGACAGCCAGCAAGTCTTGTAGATCTGGTGACCACAAAAATCACATTGCCCTTTTCATGATAATAGGGTATACAGTATTTGGTCAGGCTTCCAGGTGCTGATCTCTACTCTAGGAATACTGTACCTCTCTTTCCACCCCATTGCTAATCACCTGTTTATGAGGGAAGGCAGGACAAATTCAAGGAAGGATTCTTTCAGTGGCAAGAAGGGCAGGAGTCCCACATAGTACAAAAAGACGACTAAAAAACCACGCCTCAGAGTAAAGATATACGGCATCTCTGTGTTCTGCAGAATGAGAGAAAAGAAGAGAAAATTATTTTCTGTTACATAGGATGAGGCATGTATTATTATTATTATTATTATTATTATTATTATTATTATTATTATTATTATTATTATTATTATTATTATTATTATTATTATTATTATTATTATTATTATTATACTTATATGCCGCCCTACTCAGCAAAAACCGACTCAGGGCGGGTCACAACACAATCAAAAACAATGCAACAATTCAATAGAACAATAAAATGTCTAGATCAGGGGTTCCCAACCCATGGTGCCATTTCATGTGCCCCTTTCTAGGGCATTTGAGAAACAAAATGGCTACCCCTTTGAAGCTGTTGGAACAAAATGGCCACCCTGAACATGCAGGCAGGGCAAAATGGCCATCCGGCCCTCGAAACTGACTGAGAGATCGTGACCCAGTCACTGGCTTGAAAAGGTTAGGAACCCTTGATCTAGACATAAGAGTTATGAACACATCTGAAATTGTCCTGGTCACCCAGCAGCCCTTTGAAGGTTATTATTTTTTTAACTGTCTGTCTGTCCGTCCGTCCCCCCAATATAACCTTGTCATGGGGAAAAATGTAGAAAATAGCAATTATTTCTTACATCATGCTTAGAGCACTCTCTAGCATTTTTGCCCCAATACACTGGCTACTCACTTTACTGACCTCAGAAGGATGGAAGGCTGAATCAACCTTGAGCCAAGCTGGGATTGAACTTGCAACATGAGCAGTTTGGGCTGCAGTGCTACAAGTTAACCACTGTGCCCACAAGGACTATTTTCTAGGGAGAACCCTGTTCAGATTGAAAATCCCTGTCTCTTTCACAAAGGTACAGTTCCCAAAATTTCTCAGGTGGAAAACATCACAGCTTAACTGGTCTTAAATCATGAAGTATGCAGTACAAAGAACATTTTAAAGTTTTAAAAAAGATAATTGATACATACAGCCGCACAACATTTCTTCAGTACGTTTCCGTCAAAAGAGGCCCAGATGCTTATATGAGAACGATCATATTGCCGGACAAGATCTGCTACCTGTGTGCATGAGAAGAAGACAAGGCAGTACAACAGTGTTTATTTTTTAAAGGAAGATTGATTTTCCATAATAAGAAATGGAGATAAGTTTGTGATCTGAAAGGGTTCAGAAGACTATCTCTAAGATTACTGCTGATTTGACACAAGCTACAAAGGAGCCTTTTAGACATTCAGGAGCCTTTTAGACATTCCATACAAAGGAGCCTTTTAGACATCCAGCTCAATTTTCAGTAAGCAATGATTTCTGAAAATGTTAATTAACTTGTGAACCACCCAAAGAGTACAATAAGTGCCATGGGGCGGTAAGTGTGATTACTTTGCTTTTGCTTTGCATTTCAAAGATCAGTGTTGCCAGGCATGGGCTGGGCCTCTGGCACCCTGGTGCGCAAATAATAATATTATTATTTTATCCACCCAACATGCTGCACTTTAGATTAAGCCATTGCTCCAAACTTGGAGCAATGGCTTATTCTAAAGTGCCTAGCACTGGGTGGAGCAAGCGAGGGGTGGCGACCAAGTGGTTCCCAGGGGCAGCCTTCTCCCCCGTCCCTTGGTTGTCGCCACCCCTTGCACCTGTCCAGCACCCTCTCATGGTGCCCAGCATATCCCTGAGTGTTGCTTGGAAAATATTTTTTGGAATCCTACAGAGCATAGCCAAGATAACCTGTGCTAGCAAGAACCACAAAGTGTTGTAATATCTTAAATCTTAATGCCTTTTATATGAGCTTAGAATCTTAAGAATAGAATGATTCTATGGCAAATAATGCATGGACTTTTTTGAAATAATATGCCCCATCTTCCAAAAAGATTTGAGAAGCCTAGAAAGACTATGGACTACAATGAAAGCTGTCTTCTGCCTAATCTTCTGCAACCCATGTATGTGACAGAATTATATGAAAGGGAGAACAGTTCAAGTAGAGTAGTGATGTCCATATTAGCTTCGTCCCTGAATACCAAAGAGGAAGCCTAGAGCACCTTACAGATTAATAGGTTTATTGTGGCATAATTTTTTTACATATTTGAGTCCATCCTTCCTCAAGATTTCATTTATTAAAGGGTTAATTTTCAGTATTTCCTGCATTATTAGATGAATTTGCTTCTAGATTTTATTTTATTTTTATTTTATTTTTTTGTTATTTTACATGTTTGCCACATATGATTAAAAAGATCCTTTTTTCTCTTGGCACTCCCAGCATGTATTAGTGACTCTCTTATATATTTAGGATAGCTTTCCTGGCATCATATACCATCTATACAGTACATCATTTTGTAAAACTCATTGTAAATTAAATTTCAATCTAGACTTCCACATACGTTCTCAATATTCCATTGGAATATAACCAGTTCTTTTGAGTATGCATTTTTTAACCTGTTCCTCCTCTATCACATTTCAGGAGCATTCTGTATATTTTAAAGAGGAAATGTTCTTCATTTAAACATAGTTCTTTTTTTAAAAAAATACTATTTCTTTTCTCAAAATGAAATACTATACTTTTTTGTCTTTAAATCTTTCTGATAATTGTACATAAGCAAACCAAGAGCAGTCCTAAACTTCTTTTAGCATATTTTCTCTTGGTCTCATTTTATACTGCTGTTGTAATTTTAGAATATCATTATACTGTGTATACTCAAGTATAAGTCTAATTTTTTAGTCTCCAAAATGAGATCCAGAAAAGGGACTCGACTTATACTTGGGTCAACATATATATATTTAAAACATTAACACTACTGTAAAAAATTGAGAACATACCCACACAAATGTCTGAATAAATTAATTGTACTGCATTTTCATGTATTTTAATTGCTGAAACTAAGTAGCAGCTGCTGCATTTTCCACCCCTGACTTATACTCGGGTCAATCTATTCTCCTAGTTTTAGAGGTCTAAATTAGGTACCTTGACTTATACTCGGGATGATTTATAGTCGAGTATATACAATAAATTAACAATTAGCATTTAATCATCAATTTCCTTCTAAATAAAGCCATAATGGTATTTTTGGTGAGAATCTTTACTTAAAACTATGCCAAGTCTTTAAGATACTTTGCTGCATATAATGGCTATTAAAGTCAACATTTATTTTCATTTTGTCACGCTAGAGGTATATGTAATGTCCAAATCTCAGATCATGACCTTTCAAGTAGAATAATCTTTTATTTTTCAACATAAACCATTCTTTCGACCAGACTAGACAGTTAGTTGCATATTACTGTACAATTTTAGACTCTTACCTTATGTATGAGTTCATCACTATCCTGTTTAATTTCAATATTGATAGGTATCCCAGGGAATTTCTGGAAAACTTCCTCCAGCTTTGGAATCCGATGGTCTTTGCCATGGGAAAATGAACCTATTGGGAAAGATAGATGGGATAACTGAAGAGGACTTGAGCATCTTTAGCTGAAAAAGAATTCCTCTGAATCCTGTGCCTTTCCTTTGCAGCACTCTTCATTATGAAGCAACTCTTACTGCTACTCACCTGGTGAAAAGGTCACCTCCAGAGAATCCTTGTAGGGTGGCAGATCCTATGGGATGCAATGAGGGCAAAGTCTAAGCAGTCGGAACAACTGTAGTCTCTCTTGGTGAGATGAAGAATTAAGCAGCTTAAATGGTTATCTGTGTATAAATGGAATGGGCCAGAATTCTAGTATTTTTGGGGTGTAGTTGCCAAGATAGAGGCATGATACCAGAGATATGATCTACAGCTATGCAATACAGTACCTCGTATAACCTATACATTACAGGAGCAGACTGAATTGGAAGCTAGAATCTCAGAATCCTCACCACATAATCTGTCTTGCTGACCTCGATGTTGTGCCCTGTCTGACGTTCAAGGTTATTGTCGTGGGACACAACCACAACACCATCTCTTGTCATAAGACAGTCAAGTTCGAGCAGGTTTGTCCCTAGGGTCAACGCACTAGGAAGGAGGAAAGTGAGGTCAATGTAAGAAGCTGGATGGAAACATCAGCACAAGGTGGGCCAAGGGAAAGAAGGGTGGCATCACTTACTGATTAAAGGCTTCTATTGTGTTCTCAATCCGTTCTCCACATCCTGGGAAAGAAACAGAGCTATTGAGAAGGCAAGCACTGAAGCTTCCAAAGCTTGATCATACCTACTCTCCTTTCTCACCAAGTCCCTGCACTTTGGGCTCTAGGAATGCAGCACTGCAAGTCTAGAGAAGTAGAACAGAAAGAATTATAAACATCCCACCTACTCAATGGAGATATGAGGGAGATAAGGGACCATTGGCTGATTTCTCCTCTTGGCTTTGCTATTTTGCTTTTACTCTCCTGGTGAAAAGGTCTCCTCCAGAGAATCCTTGTAGGGTGGCAGATCCCATGAGGCACAATGAACTACAGCATATCCCTCCTCCTTTACAGGCTCCACAAAGGCTCCTCCAGCCAAATTCCCAAATAATGCAATAGAAACTCACCACCTCTGTGGGAAACGTGCTGACATCGGACAGGAAACTTCTTTGGTTTGTGGAGCAAATGTGGTTTCTTTAGCAGGTAATGAGAGGCTGCCATATAGATCCCAAGAGCAGGAAGCCCAAAGAGGAAAATAGGGTAGCCCATCGCGTTATTGGAGAACACAGTTCTCTGGAAGTTCCAGGTTTGTGAGTTAAGGCAAGAAAAATAGACCTGAAGCCTGGACACCACCTTGGTTTTCTGAAAACTGTGTGATGCTCATGGATTGGGAGCAGAGAAGAAGAAGAAAAGAAGCGTTAGTGACAAGGTCTTCAGATCCTCTAGAAAGAGACTGGGATCTGTGAAGGAAATCTGCTAGACCTGGTTTCCTGAATCCTTGATCAAGTGCAAAGAGTGATAAGTATAGAGAGAAATGCCATCCTCTCCAGGAACAGCTGGATCAGCAGGTTCATGTAGCTTTTGAAGTAAAAGAGCAGGAAGAAAGGTGTGTGAAAGGGTGTAGAGGACATAGAAACCTATCCCTCCCCTTTGCCTGCCAGAACCTCCCCAATCTTCATGTTGCACCTGTTCTTAGGTATGAGTGGCAGTATTTGCCACAAGCAGATACAATAAAGTTGTGTTTTTGCTGCCACCACCCCCTTCCTGGCAAGCTGCCCAGCTTAAAGTCTTGCCACTCCCAGAGGATAAAGAGCAATTTTCTTGGCAGCAAGAAGTTGGTGCTCTTGGTCTTTCCTGCTTGAAACCACTTGACCTCATTCTTTTATAGAGAGTCCTGGAAACTGGCCTTCTTGAACAGGACACATTTCCAGAGCACTCCTAAATCTTGCTAAGCCGGTAGATCTCAGAACTCATTTTCCAGGCCAAACAAGGCAACTGACCAATGGGGAATTTGCTTCCAATCTTAGTAAGAGCTTCAGAAAAGTGATTTTTCTCATGAGTGTGATGGAGCTAGAAACAGTTAAATTCCATCAAATTATGTTACTTATCAGTGAACCCTTCTCCACCTGATGCAATTTCCATTTTAAAACACTTACCGACAGCCAAGTGTCGTTTGGGTTTAAGAGAGGGAAGGATTAGCATTACCTCGATCCTCTGTTATTGTGCCACCTTTTCTGGCAGCTACCTAAGAAATGTTTGAATCCAACTGAGGAAAATTAATTTTCATCACCTGTTGATGAATAAAGAGGATCTATATTTCTGTCCAATGGCCCAGGTTTTTCTGAAGGCTTTATTGCATTTTCTTCTGTCCGTTCACTGCTGTGAACTGGATGTGCTGCTTGTGCACATGTGCAGTTCAGTGATCAATGCATCACTTTCAGAACACGCACTTCCCTTCTTAAAGGAGGCAATGGATACAGCCCTCTTAAAGAAATCAATAGACTCTGACGATTATAATAACTGTATGCTAATCTCTAGAGTATGTCTGTTATGGTGAACCTTGGCACTCCAAGTGTTCTTGAACTTCAATTCCTAGAAGCCCTGATCGGCAGAAGTGGTGGCACGGGCTTCTGGTAATTGAAGTCCAAGAACACTTGGAGTGCCAAGGTTCACCATCACTGCCATATGCAGCACATGGCACCATTTCATGTGGCCCTTCACCACACCAGGAAGTGCCATGTGGTGGAGGAAGGGCAAAATGACTGTCTAGCTCCTGAAACTGTCTGAGGGAGTGTGACCCGGCCCCCGGCTTTAAAAGGTTGAGAACTCCTGTTCTATACAGTACTCATTTTTGGCTTTATTTAATAGACTGTTGTATGGGGCTAGGAGGAAGAGTATTACAGTACTTTCTACTACTTCTCATGGGAAATGTCCTATAAAGATACTCAGGAATAAGCCTTTATAAATTAGTATAAAACATGGAGAATATAGCAATTTCTCTTTGAGCTCGTATTTCAGGGTCTTACCAGCTAAGAAAGGGAAGCTCTTTTTCCTGGACTGTCACTTGTGATAAAAAATATTTTAAAAGGCCCAAATTTTGCCCATTTCCAAAGCTCTTTTTTCATTCTGCATCTTCCCTCATATCTATTTGAGAAGCATTTGTTTTCTTCCTACCTATGCTAGTTTATATCTGCACAGTGATTCAGTTCCTTCGTTATCACCATCTGCTCTACTACTTCCCCATCTGGTTTTTGCCTTCCTATTGTCCTTCACTGATGCTGTTTTAGGCAATTTGTACCCTTAACAAACCTCTGGCGATAAAAAGCTAACTCCTTTAGTTGCCAGGGGAACTCAGTACAGAAGCGTTTCCCAGTGACAGTTACCTAGCAACCGTGGAGCACATGGTTACCAGAAGTAGAGTGATAAGGATGATGTCTAGTCTCACTGGAGGAAGGCACGAAACAGAAGTCTCCCAAAACAATGGTCCAGTTGCCTAATAGCTATCCATCTTTCAATAGCTGCCAATATAATGAGACAGAAAGAGTTGCTTGCTTGCTTGAGGCAAAATAATTAAAGAGTGAAGAGTAACAATTATTAGATGTTTTGTATCTGTGATGCTTTGCACCTGTTGCTTGGCTACAGTCTCTTTGTTTTAATAGGCTGAGATTTGTAACCTTGGAGTGCTAGTGTAGAGAATACTGGTTTTAAAAGTGTTATTGTTCCCTAATGTTTTCTCTCAGATTTGTGAATTCAGAAAATAATATTTTAAGAGTTATGAACTACAGTAAAACCCCGACTTACATATGCTTCGAGTTATATAAAATTCGACTTACATAATGATTTTGTGCTAAAACCATTTCCCAAGTTACACGATTTCCTATCTTTGCTTCGAGTTACATAAAGATTTTTTTTCCTATGGGTTTGCTTTGAGTTACATAAAAGACTGATTTAAGCAAAAGCCTACGGAACAGACTTTTTTCGTAAGTAGGGGTTTTATTGTGTGTTGCTTAATCACACAAGAGTCTGCATAGTTTCCTAACAATAGCCAGATACCCTTGAGAACCTCAGAAGCAGCAATTTATGGAGAAATAGCCAAACAATATTGTTTTTCCTAGTAGCCAATATTTACAGGGAAACTGCCTCTGACATGGAGATTTCATTATTATCTAATGTAGCTGTCAAGGGGCTGAATGAACCAACAAAGAGTGTCCAGTTTGGCCTCCCCGCTTCATGGCTTCCTACACCCGGATTAGCTCTTGGGCTGCTGGCCTACCTTGGCCATGGTATTCTCTATCCTCTCTGCTTGTACCGTCACTTCTTCGCTGGAGTGTGGTCGGCAAGAATGAATGCACTCTCAGGCAAGGTTTTGCGTATAACTGCCCCTCCTTCTCATTAGTTGACCCGAACAGTAAATTGCTTCCAAACATTCTGGCTAAGATCAGGAGCCAGGATTGAATTTAGTTACTTCAAAGTGTCCAATGAACCTGCCATTGAGAAAAAAAACGACTGAGGTATCACGAAACCAGCCAGCCCCCTCTGCTCTGGCCCTCCTTTAACCAAAGCTCCCAGAGGGTGAGCTGGCCGGCAATGCAGCTATACAGCCCTTAGCTGCTTTTCTTCTGTCAGGAGGTTTAATAGGTAGCGTATTCAGAGGCTTGTATGCACTTTAACTCTTACCCAAAAAAGAGACTTTAAAAAACAACAACATTGATTTATTGTATCATAACATAGTAAAAAAAAACGTAAAGTAATTCCAACAGAGAAAACATATTTAAGTAGTCCTTTAGTTCTGTCAAGATCCCCTTCTTATTCTTGAAGATTCTGTAATCTTTTACCTCAGAACTGTTCCCTCAAAACTATCTTTTCCTTAGAGCTCTCTTTACCTCGGAACCCTCAGAACTCTTTTTTCCTCAGAAAAACTCTGAACTCTCTTAGACTTCTCTTTTTATCACAGAAATCTCTCAGACCTCTTTTCCTCAGTCCTCCTTTTACCACAGAACCCTCTCTGAACTGTGTTCCCTCATTCTTCCCATAGAACTGCTCAAAACCCTCCAGCCATGTTCCTTTTTATACCAAGAGGGGCCTCTCCTCACTAGCCAAATTGCATACAACCAATCAGACACCCTCACTGTTCTCCTCACAACCTTAGAGTTGCAACACACCAGGCCTACTTCATCTTGCACACATTAGTGAAAGGGGTGTTCCCATGACATGAGGCTTTGAACTTAATGGCTATATATTATAGGGATAACCAACTAAAGCCAAATGGTCTAAAAATTCAACTCTGTGCTTTTCATCTCAAAAAACCAAAAGGCATTAAGAAAGTTGCAGGTGAACTGGAATGGCATCAGGTTCAAACACTGCAACACCCCAAAATACCTGGGAGTTATCCTGGATTAAACTCTCACCTTCAAGATCACTGCCTAAATACCAAACAGAAGGTTTTTTGCCAAGAACGATATTTTGAGAAAAATAACAGGCACAAGTTGGGGTGCTCAACCATGCACATTAAGAACTTCTGCACTAGCTTTATGTTACTCTGTAAGAGAGTATGCTAGTCCAGTGTGGTACAGATCAACACATCCAAAGCAGATGGATGTGGCCCTAAATGAAACAGCAAGATTGCCTAAAACCAACCCCAGTACAAAAAATGCATTTCTTTGCTGGCATCCCTCCACTAAAATTTTGCTGAGAAAGTGCTGCTGAGAAAGAGTGAGTCAAAGCAAGATTGTCGGAAACACACCTGCTATTAGATCACCAAGTACCAAAGCAGAAACTGAAATCAAGGTACAGTTTCTTCATAACTTCTGCCCACCCCCGAACAACTAGCCCCCACAGACCAACTTAGAACTTTGGAAGGCAAGCAAGGAGTAACCAGACAACTGGATAGAACCACATGATTCTCTACTGCCTAGTCAAGAACAACGAACTGTGTGACGGGGTAGGAAGATCAAGGGATAATCTGAGAAAGTGGGGTTTCCCTGTATATGGTAGCCTGTGTGAATGCAGAGAACACACTCCCTCAGACAGCTTCAGGAGCTGGACAGCCATTTTGCCCTTCCTCCACCACATGGTACTTCCTGGTGTGGTGGAGGTGGGCCACATGAAATGGTGCTGTGGGTTGCAGGTTGAGAATCCCTGGTATAGAACAAACTCCAACAAAATTTGCCATTGAAAACAAGGCAGTGAAAGGGTAAAACCTCCATGCATCAATGACTGATTGTCCACTAGAACAAAGTACCAGCCTTGCCCCACTAAACAAACCTACCCTACCCTAAGCTCCACAGGTGCTAGACGTGCGTGAAGCCCCTTGGAGGGAAAAGACCAGTCAGCCAGACCTGGTCACATTGCATTCTGCTTGGGGTAGCCAGAAAACTCATCATCATGCCTTATTCTGACAACCATTCTTATAGCCATCGTCCCCTCACCTGATCTCAATTGGCCAACCAAGGCTAGGGCACCACAGCTGAAGGGAAATTCTCCTCCTCAACTTTGAGGAGGCAGGCATAGCTCTTTAATGATCATCTGGGCTTTGCTGTCGTGAGATTTTGCCTTGGAGCAGGAAGAGATAAGGAGAGTGGTGGCAATACCCTAACTCTTTTGTCTAGTACAGGGATTCTCAACCTGCAGCCGGTAGGCTGGATGTGGCCCACAGCATCTTTTCATGTGGTCCCCCACCGCCTCCATGTGGTGGAGAAAGGGCTCCTGAAGCTGTCTGAGGGAGTGTAACCCGGCTCCTGGCTTTAAAAGATTGAGGACTCCTGGTCTAATATTTAACACCTGCAGTGTTTCCCAACTTTTGGTTTTTTGTACTTCAATTCCCAGAAGCCTAAGTCAATTTCCTAAAGCACTGATCAGCCAATGTACTGACTTAGGCTTCTGGGAATTTAAGTCCCCCTGTGGGGGATAGGTCCCAAGTTGGGAACCACTGATAGAGCCCCATTTTGCTGCTTCTCAGTGATGCTTAACCCTTGCAGGATCAGTTTATTCTCAGTAGCTGATAGGTTCTGTATTCTTTTTTAATAGCCCCAAATTAAGCTGACATTCCATTGTCTTTGTCTTCTTTTTAGGTGTTGTGACATAATACAAAGAGCTTACTGAAATACAGTACTGTATCTTAAATTCTAGATGCTGACTTACCATATAGGTTGCTTGTAAGAATTACAACAAAAGATATGGAAGTTATATTCCATTAAAAATAAGTTTAACTTAAGCATCCAAAGCATTAATGTAATTTTTCTAGGCAAGTGAGTATTATTATACCCATATTGTAGATGGTGAAGCTGAGAAAGGCTGTTACAATTTGCTTAAGGTCACTTCATGCATCTGCTAAAAAAGAAGGTTTGAACTAAAACCCTTTTGATATAACGTTAAGCTCCTATTCTAACTTACTAACACTTTAGTATAGTAATGAATTTTCTAAGGTGCAGGATGAGATATGAAGAGTTACAAGCTTGGGCTTGAACAGATGTGACACAGGGGAGGAAGAAGCCAAGGCAGGTTGAGGACCTTGCCACCCCTCCCCTTGTGCCTACACCAACTGCCAGGGGAGGAAGAAGCCAGGGCAGGTTGCCGCCCCTTCCCCATGCCTACACCAACTGCCAGGGGAAGAAGTTGTCGGGGCAGGTTGAGAACTTCACCGCCCCTTCCCCCTGTGCCCATACCAACAACGGCCTAAGGAAGAAGATGCCAAGGTCTAGCAGTGGCTGAAAACATAGCCCCCTTCTCTGCGCCCACAACAACAGCCTGAGGAAGAAGATGCCAAGGCCTAGCAGTGGCTGGGGACCTTGCCCACTCCTCTGGGCCCACAACAATGGCCTGACGGGAGTTAGTTTGTGTTCTGGTTTGGTTGTTTTATGTGGTTGCATTTTATAATTTTTATTGTACTGTTGTTGTTTTGATTGTAAGCCGCCCTGAGTTGCCTCGGCGAGTGGGTGACAATATAAATCTAAATAAATAAATAAATAAATAAAAATTGCAACTAGATTTTCAGAAACTCATGGTTGATGTCAGAAGTATGATCAGTCAGTAATAATTCATAAATAGAGAAATGAGAACAGCAATATTCTGGGAAGTATATATTTTTCCTGTACCCGTTTGTCTGCTTTTATGAACTTTTACCTGACCAAAAGTTTATAAGCAGCTAGATATAATCTCAAACAAGCATACACAAGATTTTATTGATTTTAATTGTGCTGCCTTTCAATTGTCTTTTGCCATTCTTCCTCTTCACGCCCCTTAGGTTTCAAACAAATAAATTCCAATTCATTGCTTCCTGTTCATTGGTAAATTTGATTTATTTTGGATAAGGTCAGATGTATGATTGTGGAAGGGACCAGATATGGGCAGATCTGAGAAACTCAACATTTTTGTGCTCTTCAGTTCAAAAAGTAAAGCTTGTATATTGAGAGATGTGAACAGGATGACTCAGTATGTAGTGTTCCATTTGGCCTCTGTATCCATCATTGAAATCAAAGGCCTGAAAGATGAGGATTTCTTTTCTCTGTTTCCAACCTGAAAATACAGCAACCTGCTGGTGAAAGAATGCAGCTCATGTCTTCTCTGCCAGCCCCAGCAGACTACGATGAGGTAACTTTTTGGCTATTAGCTTTTGTGTTTTTTTTTTAAATGAAACCATTCTAAATATTTCACATAAAAACAAAAGACATTCTGAAGCAACTCTTCCTGTATACAGTGGTACTTCGCTTAAAGAGCATAATGCGTTCCACAGGATTGCTCTTAAAGCGGGTTTGCTCTTTAAGTGAAACACCATTGTAAGTGACCAGTTGTGACTTCCGGGGGGGGGGGGGGATTGCGAACCCTGATTTATTTGTTAAGCGAGTTTTTGGTTGCTTTTATTTGTTAAGCGAAGCGAACATTCAGAGAAAATTCTGCTCTTTAAGCGAGTTACTCTCTAAGCGAAGTGCTTTTTATGTGAGGTTTTCCTGTACATATGTATTCATACACAGACTTGTAGAAGCATGTGAGGTCAATTTCAATCGATCCTGAGGGAGCTCAAGGTTAACCTCATCCTTCCATCCAGAACCCTGGAAGTTATCATCCAGAATGGCCTCACAATATGTGTGAGTGGTTTTATTTGGTAGTTGTAGGTGAGCCGTGGTGGTGCAGTGGTTAAAACTGCTGACATTATGAGTTCAATCCTGACAGGGATCAAGGTTGACCTCAGTCTTCCATCCTTCACTGTCAGTAAAATGAGTACCTAGGATGCTGGGGGCAAAATGCTAATGCCCTTGTGAACTGTCCAGTCCTCTAAGCACTATGGGGTGGTATATACAGTTGTACCTCGCTTAAAGTGCATTTATTTATTTATTTATTTATTTAACCAAACTTTTATGCCGCCCTCCTCACAAAGACCCAGGGTGGCTAACAAACTTTAAAAACACTTAAAACACAGTAAAACATGGTATAAAAACAGGATTAAGCAGGATTAAGAATTTACAAAAATTGAAAGAAATTAAAACAAGTCACACAGAGAGAGGGAGGGGTTAGATGAGCCAACAAACTGAGGCAACTGTCTGGCCCATACCCCATAATGTGTTCCACAGGATTGCTCTTTAAGCGAGTTTGCTCTTTAAGTGAAACACCATTGTAAGTGACCAATTGTGACTTCTGGTGGTGGTGGTGGTGGTGGTGGGGGATGCGAAGCCTGATTTATTTGTTAAGCGAGTTTTTGGTTGGTTTTTGTTGTTAAGCGAAGTGACCATTCAGAGAAAATTCTGATCTTTAAGCAAGTTAGTCTCTAAGCGAGGCACTCTTTATGTGAGGTTTGACTGTAAGTGTAATTGCTACTGCTAATTGCTACTACTAACAGTGGTGTTCTTTCATTTTCTCTTTTGGGTCTTTTAGCAGATTGCTTCTGGATACCATTCTTGCCTTATCATTTTCCAGCTTAATGAGCGAGTGTTGTATAGCCCTGGAAACTTTGATGACAGAGGGGCATTATGTATATCACAATGAGGTAGAAGAGGTCTAAGTTCTAAGATAATAAAATAGGCTAGATAACCTCAAACAGGAGGTTTGAATGTTACTTTTAAAGACAATGTCTTCATATGAGCAGAAGACCAGCACACAGAGAGCAGACTGGGACAATTTCCTTCCTGCTGTTTAGTTGTGGGGCTATTTTTTTAAAAAATGTTTTAAATGCTCAAAATAGTAAACAGTCTGCAGTTTAAATTCTATTCTGTTCCCTCATTTTCCTATGCCAGTGATGGCGAACCTTAACACTCCAGCTGTTGTCAAACTTCAAATCCCAGACGCCCTGATCAGATGCGCTGCCCTGGGCTTCTGGTAATTGAAGTCCAAAAACACCTGGAGTGCCAAGGTTTGCCATTATGGTCCTATGCGCATATACAAAGTATCAAACAAACTCTTGTCAGTAAGGCAGTTACTTCAGGCGCTGGCTATCACCCGCCCTATGTAGCAAGCATTGTACAGTATTACTCTCCTGCTCCCAGTGAACCAGGTGAAATATAGCATATGAAGTCCTCTACATCAAGTCCTCTGGCCCAAACATGGAAGGTTGTCACCAAAGCTGGAAATTGAGATGCTAGGTTTGGCGTCAACACACCCATGATTAAGCATAGGTGAATAAATCACTTTTTTAAATAGATTATGTACTAGCTTGTTATATAAACACAAGCGTTTGGTAAGAAAATCAAGAAGGATAAAACACTATCAAAAGGGTAATCTAGCTGCTTTCCCAATCAAATAGCATCCTGGCAGCTGAAGTGATGGCTGGCTGGTTTTTCTCACCCAGATCAAGATCTAAATACAAACAAGTGCGTAACAGTAGGCAAAGAGGTCAAGAATATATTGCACAAAATAGGTGCTAACAATTAAAGTGCAGGCAGAAGACTCTAAAGTGTTGACACAGTCTTCCTTAAGTATGCATGAGTTCTTCAGTAACACTCTGCCAAGTTTCTCTGCATTTTCCATTTCATACTCACTCATGCAGTCAGTCAATTAAATAATAGCTCACTCTTGTCTGCGCATGTATCTTTCCATGGCATGTGGAGCACTTGTTTGATCATAACATTGCAAGAGAGGGAAGCCTGATTGTCCATGTGCTATTTTATTTCTACATAAACTTGCCCACATACACTTTGGTCTTCAGAGGAGCCCTGCTGTGTATCTTGCAAACCATGTCTGAAAGAGGATGAGGTACAGGGCCCTCTCGGTAGTGGTACTGATACCACTCATAGATACCTGGATGGCCCTTTATCTGTTCCTAGGCATCAAGTGAAAACTTTGTATAGACCACAAGTTCCATGGTACATACATTATACATACAAGAGATGCTAAGTTAAATCCTCAAATAGGGCTGAAAATAACTTGTTTAAAAACACAAGAGTATTTATTGCCGATAGCCACATTGAGGTCTCCACTTCTTCTTCCGTGTCAAGGCCAGATGTGAAACTGTCAACATGAAGACAACCTTTGGAGAGTTCATTCTGCAGTTCCCTTTGCCTGATCTAGTGTGTGAAAGTTGTCGGCAACACAAGGTTGCCATTACCAGGGTATGCCTGGTTGTGGTTCAATAATACCACAATTTTCAAGGAGGCTCTGTGTATACCAGGTCTCCATTGAGATAGGATTATAAACAAGTTATTGAAATAATAAAAAGAATGTTCATAGCTTCTTTTAACCTAGTGTATGTAGCACCTAAATAGACTCTGGGTGCAGACAGATTACTTGTGTACACTATATTCTTTTATGGGGAAAACAATCTCCATTCTCTCCATCTCCTTGGTTTGAAGCTCCCTATTGTTAGAATTCTAAAATTATACTGGTCATGTTTTACGATCAAATCTTGCTATTCAAGGTAATCCTAGGAAAGGAATATAGGTTGACAACAGATTTTCGTTAATTACGTTATTACAGCAATATATAAGAATTTATGAATTAGAGATTATTCTAACAGAGTGGACTGCTTTTCCTCAGTCCGTCCAACAGGTTCTTGCCACTACTCACTAATTTTTGCACCTCTGTCATCCACAATTGTTGTAGGAAGAAATGGTGCCACTTGCCAAGTTCTGCTTGTACAAGTTTGGTATCCTATGGATTCCACATGGGAGCAGCCACCGCCACCAGCTATAAAGGACAAAAAAGGAGTGTGCTAGTTTCAGCCAAATTTTTATTTCCTGGTGTTTGGGAATGCTACCACCTCCTAGTTTTCTTTGATGTGATTGTCAAGTACAAAGTGACTAGCAAATAATCATCCTTTGTGGCTGAATCCAAAAGAACGACTTTTAGAATATCACTTGAAAACAAAGGGTGTATGACAGAGGTTCCCAACCTTTTCAAGCTGGGGCCCGGGTCATGCTCTGTCAGCTTCAAGGGCCGGACAACAATTTTGCCTTGCCTGCATGATGAGGTGGCCATTTTGTTCCAATAGCTTCAAAGGAGCAGCCATTTTTCTCAAATGTCCTTGGTGGGAGCCACATGAAATGGCACCAAAGGTCAGATCCGGCCCACTGGCCTTAGGTTGGAAACCCCTGGAGTATGAGAACAGTTTTAGGCATGTAACAAAATGATTCTGACTTGTGTAATAATGGAACATTGATTGATGCTTTCATGAACTGTTGGATAACTCAAGTGGCTTCAATATATGCCTGCAGAGCCAGAGGATGGGGATCTGATTCTCTGTTGGGCCTCCTTGATAACAATTTGACTTAATAATCCATAGAGTTCCTTTCAGCTATTAAGTTCTAAAATATAATTCTGAGAATATTTAATTTCTGAAGTATGAATATTTTTAGATCTCACAATTACATCCGAAGCACCAGTTTGTTGACATTTTGTGGCCTCCAGAGTCAGGAAAAATAACAGCAATGTTACCAATATCTACTTGTAATCATATTGCCTGACAGCACACAAATTCCTAACACCCTTTGTTGTACTTTAAACATGCCATACAACTTTTTTTGAGAGTTTTGATAGTCCCCTGGACAGCGAGGAGAACAAATAGGTCAATCTTAGAAGAAATCAACCCTGACTGCTCCTTAGAAGGCCAAATAGTAAAGATGAAACTAAACAAATTTAAATAAATAAATAAAGTACTTTGGACATCAAATGAGAAGAGAGGATTCGCTTGAGAAAGCCTTGATGCTGGGAAGGGTGGAGGGCTAAAGAAGAAGGTGCCAGCCAAAAATGAGATGGCTAGATGGTATTGTAAACGCAATGGGCACAAAGCTGAGTGAGTTGTGAATGGTGGAGGACAAAAGTGCCTGGCGGACAGTGGTCCATGGGGTCGCAAAGGGTCGGAATCGACTGTGCGTCTGAACAACAAAAACTTCTTTTCTTTTAGAGTCGTTTTGTAATGGCCAACAATCTGTTAAGCTACAGAACCACCACTATCATTTCTTAAGTAGTTGCAACACCAACAGATTTGTAGGTGTCCACAATTAATCCTGATCACAGAAGGTTGAGATAGTGTGAACTGTGCCTTAACAGATAAACCAATTTCCAAACATTCAAAATCATCTTCCTTCAGCTCCAAGTTTCTTTCTGCTTTTGTAGAAGAGAGATGAGTACATTAAAAACCTCTCCTTCAAACGTTCATTTCCTATGAAATAGTAGCAAGCTGTTCAACAATGGAATAGACTGACAAGTTGTAACAAAATATTTCCTGCAATGCTAGGAGTTGGACATTGTGAAGGTACAGTACTTTCAAACATGACGGTTTTTAAATTGTCCCTCGCCCTCTCCAAAAGAAAACATGACATTAGGCACTGAAGGAATAAAGGAATGATTTATTTCAGGGTCTTTATACAATTCAAAGCAAGAGGGATGGGGGAGGCATTTATTCCCTTCAATCCATGTTCCCTCAAAACATTACACACTAAACAAAGGAAGCCCATCCCACATCATCATACCCAACTTCAGGAGCATCCTTTCCCAGCTTAGGCCCCTCCACATCTGTCAGACTAAAACTTCAAGCTCTGCCATGAAGCCTATTGACTATGGCTTGTGGGACTTGTAGTACAACGTATCTGGAGGTTGTGGTTGGGTAATGGCTGGTCTAAACAAATGAGCAATGGTATCTGAACATGCTGAGACTTCCTCGTTATCCAGCAGGAGAGCTAAGGAAACCCAAAAGACCTCCCACAGTCCTTTCCCCCCCTCTCCATACAGGATTTTCAACTTTGGGAAATCAGCGATTCTGGCAGTTTCATTTCCAACTTTGGGAAATCAAAGGTTCTGGCAGTCTTACTCTTCCAAATTGGTACCTCGTAATGGCATACATGTAGATGGAAGGACTTAGGAGATTAATCCATATGAATGGCAACACCCTTGAGGGCTCACTTTCAAAATCAGGTGGTTTAACTCCTACTACATACAGTGGTTGCAAAAATGAATCACACACTCTTTTTAGTGCTCATGTATCTGATGTATCTCCTCCACCCTCAAAGTTTAGCTGTTAACAGGGTAGGCTGGGCTATCTCCTCAGGACACACAGATGTGATCATCCGTCATCTCCCCAGCCTCTCCCTCCCTTTCAAAATCCACGTCTGCTGATCTGTGCAGGTTCCACTTCTTTCCCATTCTGCTTTGCTTGACAGAGACTGGGAGTTTAAAAATATGCAGTTATTTAAAAATATCACCGAACAAGGAAAAATTAGAGGGCAGCCATGTTAGCTTGTAGCAGCAAGAAGACAAAGTGCCGTGCTGTTGCAGAGGCCAGTTGGTTTCTTGGTGTATGCAAGAGTTTACATACCCAGCTGCCCAATTTATCAGATGCAAATAAGGTTGGTGGTAAAGGAAGGTGGAGAGGGAGACATCCATAAATTCTGCTTTCCCCAACTGGAGGAAGCAGATGAGCTTAGAAACCTTCCTTTCCATCTGCGGCAGCTTTTCAAATAAAACAGTTAAAGCAAAAAGGAGGAAAGACATTTCCCCCTCTTCAAGCCATGCATACTTTACAGCATCTGATGGCTCTTATCTTGCACTGCATACCAGATGTCATCCACAGTGATGAGTAAGGTCAGATGTGCATTACAAACATTTCAGAATGGCACTAACCTATGGACAAAGGTTAGCACAAACATGCCCCTCCTTTTGTGAAGGGAAGATTCGGGACTCCTGGGTTCTTGAGGAGTCTTGTGCAAAGCTGGGGGATAGAACTTTTGTATCCTGTTCCCATTTATAAAGGGGTGGGGTGGGGGTGGGGGCTCAGATGTATATAGGAGGGAGACTCCAGGAGTCGGCTCCCCTGCCAATAATGCCCAAGGGATGAGAGAATGGCCCTGCTAAAATCAGCATTAGTTTATTAACTCATTAACAAAGACAATAAAATGCCAAAAAAAGGAGATGACACTTCCCCTTCATTTTCTTTGAAGAGGTATAAAGAGTAAGGGGAACCAAATTCCCTTCCCTCCTGTAAGGGGGAGGAGTAGCCCCTCCCCTGCCCCAACCTGGGCACCAGGGTGTCACCCTGACACATCACATTAAGGGGGTCCAGAGATGGGTTACCAGGGTTCACAGCCACGTAGCAAAGCGCAGTTGTACAGCAAGTCGACAGGGGCATCCCCTAATTGGTACCCCCTGAATCCTGTACTCCCCTCAGATCCAATAGGGGAGCCGGGTACAGTCCCAAATCAGCTCCTGGTAAAGCAGAGACCTGTAAGCAAAGAGACGCTGATGAGAATTCGTTATTTACAGTCCTTGCAGTCAATTGCTATGATGCAGCAATTTTTAATAACTTGGTTTCAGGATTGGTTGGGGAAGCCAAAACCAAGACAACCCAAATCCATATAAGTGTGTGTGTGTTTCTGAACTCTGTAGCAGAAAAACATCCACAAGTCCAGATAATGCCTGAAGAGCACTAGGGAACGCCAAGATGATTCTTCTTCCATTCCTCTAAATCTTTGCACCCAGTAGGGTAGATGTACAGTATTTTCAGGCAATGATAAGATAGCTAAAAAAAAAAAAGAAGCTATACTACACTCACAAATAATTATGTAGCTGAATTTCTGCCAAGGCCCTTTCATGTGTTATGCTTAACACAGCACACCACGTATTCCACATATATTTCATAACTGATGTTATGCAAGCATACTATACGAATCAGCTCCATCATGTGGCAATTCCCCAACATGACAATATCTCCATGGGTTTGCTGGAAATGGGAGGAGACTGCTTGACTGACTTGTTTAACAGGATGAAACAGAGTTTATTTCTCCGAGGTAAATGGTTGTAGGAATCCCTTTTGGTTCAGAAACAAAATGCCACACAATTATCATTATCTACTTATATGTATCCTGCTTTTCCACTAATAATGCCAAAACAGATGTTTTGGTTCCTATCCTATGAATATGGTTTGAGACATCCTTCGGTCAAAACAACCATCACATCATCCTGGAACGTGCTCAAACTGATATGAATCTGGAAGCAAAAAAGTCAGGCCTAGTTAATACTTGGGATAAATAACTTCTAGGAAACGCCACGTGCTGTATTTGGAAAAGGGCACTGTCCAATCCTTTATAGGCAGAAGACTAGGTTCAAACCTCAGGTTGCCCCTGCTCGAAAGCCAGTTGTATCTGACTCTAGGGTTCGGTGCTCATCTCTGTTTATAGCCAGAGAGCCAGTTTGCAGACATTTCCATGGACATGTGACAGGCATGACTAGACACGGAATGCTGTTTACCTTCCCATGGAAGTGGTACCTATTTATCTACTTGCAGTTTCTTGCTTTCAAACCATTAGGTTGGCAGGAGCTGGGACAGAGACGGGAGCTCACTCCACTGTGCAGCACTCAGGTCTTGAACTGCTGACCTGCCAACCTTCCAGTCATCAAGTTCAGCATCTTAACCACTAAGCCACCGCAGTTAAACCTCAGCACATCACCAAACAAGGGGAGTACAAGGAAGAATCATGTCCAAAGCTTTCGACAGCCTTACCGCTCAGAGTTGGCAACATGGGGCTGGATGGACTAACACCAAATAAGGAAACCTTTTCTGTTCCTAAAGGCCATAGTAAGGCCAGTAACATACTCACCAGTGGTCCAAACAGCCCTTCAGGGCCCTTGGTAGCCAGGCTGGAATCGTGCTGTTTCCTCAAATATCAGCTCTTTCAGCTTCTCTTTGGGCAGGTCATCCAGTTCCATGTCAAAAGTGAATGGCTCCTCTGCAACCGGCTAGTGGGGGGCCAAACAAGGAAAGAGAGCGAAAGATTAAACCCCAACATTCTGGATTCCAAAATGCCTTTCTATTTTTTCCCCCACCACCACCCCTGCACTATCAGAAAAGTATTCGGTTCCAAGGAACCAAAGCACCTCATCCGAAGGATCATAGTACTGCTCTAGGTAAGGATGAGCCAAGGACTCCTCAACAGTGATGCGCCTATTGGGGTTAAAGGTCAACATTTTGTCCAGCAGGTCCAGAGCTGAAAAAGAGGGGGAAACAAAAGAGAATGCACTGTCAGCAACCACACTGCTGGTGGCAAGAAGATGATGCTAATACATGGAGAAATGAGTATTATAGGGACAGAATGGAGCCACAAGTGTTTATTCAAATGACAATGCTGAAAGCTATTCAGGATGGCAATACTGAAAATTTTATTTGCTAATATCTTCCAAATAATTTCAATCATCTGAAGACCTTTTTTCATTGCCAAACCAGTTTTATGCTTTCATTGAGCTGTCCACCATATTGTATATTGATGGAGATCTCTTAAAATGCTTTTTGAAATCACTCTCTATTTTTATAGCTATAGTGCCTAACTTGGGAGGTTGAAACTAAAGATCAGATTGTTTAGTACCTGATACCATATAGGGCAGGGGTGCCCAAACTATGAATGGATCTGTCCCCTGACTCCCAATTCATCTGGCCCACGTCACCCCCAGAAGCAGAAGTAAAATGCGACTGTACAGGCACGTTTTACTTCTGCATCCGGGAACGATGAGGATGGTGAGGGCCGGATGAAATGGCAATGGGACGGATCTGGCCTGTGGGCCATAGTTTGGGCATGCCTGGTATAAGCAGAGAAAGTGGCAGCTTAAAATCTACCTCATCCTGTTGCAAAATAGATTGCAAGGCACATTTTACTTCTGCTTCCTGTGAGAGGAACCACATGAACGGCCCACTGAACCACATGATGGATGGGGAATACTAGCATTCTCCTCCTATCAATCCAAATAATTACAGAATAGACTGCAGTTTTAAGGGCATCATTCTGCAGTCTGGAAGCAATACAAGAGAAAGCCTGTCAAGCTGTCTCTGGAAGTGTTGGGTGTTGTCAAGAGGGCATCATCTGATAATTTTAACATCTGGGGAGGTCCATAATGAGCAGGTAGGTAAAGGTCACCCTTGCTCGAAAGCCAGTCGTATCCGACTCTAGGGTTTGTTGCTCATCTCTGTTTATAGTCAAAGAGCCAGCACCGTCTGTGTTTTCAGGAGTTTCCATGAATGTGTAGCAAGCATGCCTAGACTCCGGAGTACACGAAATGCTGTTTACCATGTATTGCTTTTGAACTGCTAGGTTGACAGGAGCTGGTACAGAAACAGAAGCTCACTCTGTTGTGCAGTACTCAGGTATCAAACTCTGACCTTCCAGTCTCCAAGTTTAGTGTCTTAATCACTTGAGCCACTGCAGTCCCTAATTTTTATTTATTTATTTATTTATTTATTTATTTATTACACTTGATACCCCGCCCCAATCGGGAGAACCCGACTCTGAGCGGCTTACAAAACACTAAAAATAAAAGTAAAAGCATAAGAAACAGTTTACTCCAATAAAAAATCAGTTAAAAGGTCATCAAAATATTACCAGAAAAATTAAAAACAAAAATTAATGAGCTAGACCATCCTTTAAATTCAGTCTAATTTTCAAGACTCAGTCTTGTCGGGTGCAGAGCCATTTATTTTGCCGCTCAACTCCAAGGACAATTAAAAATCCCAATTAACCCCCCCCCCCCATTAAAAACTGCTACCGGCCATTACTCCAACCTCTACCGCTTAAAAAGAGGGAGAGAGAATTATTAATATTTAAATCAGCCAGGAGGCAGGGGCCATGCCATCATTGAGGCCCCACACCTGCTTTGCTAGTCAGGTTTTTAGACCGTTCCTGAAGGGCAGCAACTCCGTCTGTAGATGCAGCTCAGTTGGCAGGAGGTTCCATAGGGCTGGAGTGGACACTGAAAAAGCCCTCTTTCTGGTGCTAGAGAGACGTGCCTCTCTAGCAGATGGAACAATTAGAGAGCCTCTCCGGTCTGCTCTGGTGGGGTGGTCAGATGTTCTTGGGGTTAAGCTGTCTCTTAGGTATCCAGGCCCACTACCACATAGGGCTTTAAAGGTAAAAAACAGCACCTTGAATTGCACCCGGAGGCATACTGGCAACCAGTGCAGCTCTCGAAGTAGTGGCGAGACACGGGCATACCGCCCACACCCCATCACCACTTGAGCAGCCGCATTCTGGACCAGTTGCAGCCTTTGAATGGTCATCAAGGGCAGCCCCATGTAGAGCACATTGCAGTAGTCAAGTCTGGAGGTGACCAGAGCATGGGTGACCACGAGCAAGGAGTCCCAATCTAGGAGCAGGCATAACTGGCATATTTGTACTAATAACCTCTTTATAACTTAATTCTAGAGAAGAGCAGGCTGCTCCTTGCTGAGTGGTACAGGAAAACTACTCTGCATATTTTACCATGTTATTATGGCTTGCAGAAATAATTTTTTGGCTACCAAAGCAAATTAAAGCTTCATATATCATTCAATGTTGCACAAAGAAATTTTAACAGGTTCTGCATCTCTCATTCTTAACATTTAGTCAACCTACTAAGAGGACAAAAACTTTATTTAATTACTGTGGCATTTAGATCACATTTGCAACATATACTATAATACATTTCAAAGAAGTATTGTATCTTTAAACTTCCATTCAATTCACACACACAATCTTCTGTCTGCAACTAAGACCTATCTGTCCCCGGGTCTAAAGACAATTGCTTTTTTAAAAATTAATGTGAAGAAACCACACAAATAACTGGAAATAAAGCTAGGCCATTATGATGCCATGAGGTATTGGGTTTGTGAAAATCTGAAGTGAACTCACAAATTTGGATGGACGCTTTATCATCTGCACAACCTTGTGGGACCCTACTTTTTATCAACTACTGACACATAAGGAATGAAAGGAGAGACAAACAATTGTTAGAAAAGGAGTCTTTTGATTCATAGTGAAATTATGAATGGGTTCCAGAATGGAAAAGGTTGAACAATTCTGATACAAGGTGTTGGCAGGTGTTTGCCAACAATCCTATCGGATGTAGGTTATGAGCAATGCATTACTGGACAGAGGATGTGATTTTACATCTTCATTACTTCTCTCTTACCTTTAGGATCAGCCTTTGGGAACAGTTTGGACCAGGGAACTTTAGGCTTTTGGGGCAGTGACTGGAGATAGTTGCGAGCCTTCATGTTGATGATACAGTTGA
This sequence comes from Furcifer pardalis, assembly GCA_030440675.1. NCBI lineage: Eukaryota > Metazoa > Chordata > Lepidosauria > Squamata > Chamaeleonidae > Furcifer > Furcifer pardalis. The sequence goes on from CP126897.1 coordinate 10,710,430, forward strand.
GGTCATCCTGAGATGGAGACCCCAAAATACCTGTAGAAGTATATAGATAGAAAGCTAGTGACTATCTAGAAGAGGGGTCGGCAACCTTTTAAAGTCAGGGGCCAGGTCACACTCCCTCAGACAGTTGAGGCTGCCAGACTGGTTCCCCCCACCGTAAATGCTGCCACAAATGCATCCACAGCTGCTTCAGGCAGCGGTTGGAGTGAGGGCAAGGGCTAGATTATTTGGTGCCATGGCCGGATTCAGCCTGCAGGCCATAGGTTGCTGACCCCTGATCTAGAATGAAATACATCCTATTGTAGAAACAGGCATCAAACCTATAACAAATAAAATCTAAGGAACTGAAAAGAGTATGGTCACAGAGCAGGAGAGAGGCTGGTTCAACCATTCCAACAGCAAGCTGAAAAAATCTGTCTGAAGCAAACTTGCTAAAAGCTCTTACCTAGGATGTGGTTGAGCTGGTCCAGGTAGTGCTTGCCAGGAAAGATGGGTCGGTTCGATAGCATCTCTGCCAGGATGCAGCCCACAGACCATATATCAATGGACTTGGTGTAGCCCTGGGAAATAGAAGACATGGAAAGAGAACTCAAGATTTGAGACTCCTTGGTCCCTCTGTGCTGTTACCTACTGGGGTCGCATATACTAACTCTCTGAGATGAATGCTGCTCCCTCATGTCACAAGCAGCCACTTGGACCAGTTAAATCTCAAATTCTCCTTCGGATAGTCCGTGAATTCCCACTTATGGGATCTGCGCCTGTGCAGAGCCATTATTGGAGCCTTAAAGCTAATTGGATTAAAACAGTGTTTCCCAAATGCTGGTTTGTGGACTTCAATTCCCAGAAGCCTAAGTGATTTCCCCAAAGCACTGATCAGCCAATGTACTGACTTAGGCTTCTGGGAATTAGAGTCCACTTGTGGGCTGTGTACCCCCTGTTGGGAACCACTGGATTAAAAGGTCCAATGTTAGGACCGCCCATTGTACCGCCCACCCTTAGGTGCCATTTCACGCTCTTTCCTCAGTTGCCTTTTTTCCACTGCCATAGCTGGAGTCCGTTAGAGAGCTCTCTCTCAATCTTGAATTTTTTGGGGTGCTTTTAAAGCTCCTTTTTGGGTGATCTTCCCTCGGCAGAATTGCCCTCAGCTGATCTGTTTCCTCATGGAAACAGCCTTCAACTTCAACTTTTTTGCTGTCTCTCCCTTGCAGAAGAGGCATCAGCCTTCCTCAATTTTTCTTCACCGCCTTTTTCTCACAGCTTAGGAGGCATTACTTTCAACTTTTTTTATCAGTCTTCTTCAGAGGACCAGCACTCCCCTGACCGTCTACTTCGCAGCGGATGGTCGGGTTTTTTCCTTTTTCTTCATCTGATCACCATAGTTGATGGCCTTGGTCGCTGCCTTCAAGTACTGTACCGTCTGCAACAAAAAACTGCCTTCCACTGATGGTTACTGCTCGCCAGATGCAGATTCCAGGTCTTTGGTGTTTGATTATCCTCCATCATCCTCCGGCTCACCGTCAAAACCGCTAAGGCATTTCACTTTGGGGTTACCACCACCTCCGCCAGTACCGCTCCATCATTCGCCCTCTCCACCGCCTCTGCCCCCTCGAGGTAGGTCACTGTTCAGACGAGCGTTTGTTCTGTCGCTACCTCCACCACAGGTTGACTCGGTACCATCTACCGGGGTGGAGCGACCATTCTGTCCCCTGCCCTCCAGTTGGACTTCATCACTCCTCTCATCCAGTGAGTTGTTCACAAGATCAGCTGCTGGCTGCATCAACATCCTCTGTGATGGCTGGATCAGGCCATACCAGTAGTCTTCGATTGGGAACTCACCAACCTGCTGAGCTTCCCTGGGCAGGCTCCACACAAGACTCTATGGGACCGCTGCCACCGCACCAAGTGAGCGTTCCCCCACCTTGGTATCCGGTTCTGCTACAGCTGTCGTCACAGTCGTTCACTCTTCCAAAATCTCAATCTCTGCTCCACATGGAAAAGGTCAAGTACTCCACTCCAATTTCCCGAACCTACATCTCTCGGTGTAGAGGATAACCCCAGACTGGCAAGAATACTGGGAATGAGCAGAAAGTCTTCCACTAGCAAGTCATACACCTCCAAGTACAAGCGGTTCTGCACCTTCCTTGACTCCAGACGCTCAACACCAAACCATTGCAACCTCCAGGATATCTTGGAATACTTGTTACACCTTGTGGAGACGGGACTGAGCCTCGCATCCGTCAGAGTCCATTTGGTGAACATCGTGGCGCACTGCCCAACCGATTCAGTGGCATCTACTGCTTTGAGAGACCAAACTGTGAAAAGATTCCTGAGGGGCCTCTGTAACACCTTTCTGCCTGTTTGGACCCCGGCTCTGCAATGGTCTCTCTCTACTGTGCTCATTTCACTCACCAAGGCTTCATATGAGCCGTTGGCTACTGCTGACATTTACCTTCTAACTTGGAAAGCAGCCTTTCTTGTGGTGATCACATCTGCCAGGAGGGCCAGTGAGATCACAGCACTTTGTACAGATCCATTCTTCACAAAGTTTTTTCACAATAGGGTGGTTCTCCATCCGGATGTTACTTTTCTGCCCAAGGTAATTTCCAACTTTCACCTAGGGCAATGCATCTCCCTGCCAACTTTCTTTTCCAATCCAACCACTGATCAAGAAAGGACATGGCACATGCTAGATGTAAAAAGGAATTTACTGTTTTACATCAGCAGAACAAAGGAGTCCAGGAAAACACATCGACTCTTTGTGGCTTATGGGGGGGATTCCAAAGGAGAAATCATTACAGCACAAAGATTCTCTAAATGGGTCTCGTCTATAATCTATTACGCCTATGAGATTTCGTCTCTGCCTCCTCCATCGCACATCAGGGTGCATTGTACAAGAGCCATGGCTGCCTCTACTGCCTTTTTAGAGGGCACACCTCTTGAGGACATCTGTAAGGCTGCCACTTGGTCCAGACCTTCTACATTTTTCAAGCATACTGAATGGACACTAGAGCCACAGCAGACACCAGATTGGGTCATGTTGTCCTTGCTAGAGGGCTCCAGACTTTTCACCCACAATGTCCATTCCGTCCCCTGACGTGCCCATGTATGTGACCGTGGATTCATCTCATCCGGCTGCCCACCTACCAAATAAGTGTGAGCTTGTCAATCTCCCATAAGTGGAAATCCACGGACTACGCGAAGGAGAAAGTTAAGTTGCACTTACCAGTGATAACTTTTGTTCTTCGAGTATGTAGTCCGTAAATTTACACTTTCCCACCCTTCCTCCCCACTTGAGCTGCACGGATGAGATATCTTATTTTACCCTGTGAACAGCTTAAGTATCAACTGAGGAAAGAGCCGAAATGGCACCTAAGGGTAGGCAGTACAGTGGGCGGTCCTAACACTGAACCTAAATCCAATTAGCTTTGAAGCTCCAATAACGGCTCTGCACAGATCCTATAAGTGGGAATTCACAACTACATACTCAAAGAATGAAAGTTATCACTGGTAAGTGCAACTTAACTTTCTCCAACACAGAGAAGAATCTTAATGAATCCGACAAAAGACATGATAACAGGCAGGAAACAAAGACATTTGGTAATTACATTGTGGTTTTGTTTTCTCTCATTACAATGAGCTACTCAAACAACATAAGCCTTCTTCTACCAAAAGATGAGCTATACCTTAATTTTACAGGTGCCCCACATTTTTTTAAAAAGTCTTCAAGCTGTTCTTGTGTCCCAAGCTTAGACCTGGCTTTTCCTCCCAAGAAAAATGGGAAAGCTCACTCACAACTGCCTAAACCAGGGGTGCCCAAGCTGTGGCCCACTGGCTGGATCTGGTCCCCAATGCCAATTCATCTGGCCCATGCCGCCCTCGTCACTCCTGAAAGCGGAAGTAAAACACACCTGTATGGAGTCTTTTGGTTTATAATGAACCACGTATGGGCGTGTTTTATTCCCACTTCTGGGAGTGACGAAGACGGCGTGTGCCGGATGAGTTGGCATCGGGGGCTGGATCTGGCCCACGGGCCATAGTTTGGGCACCCCTGGTTTAAGCAGAGAAAATGGCAGCTTAAAATCTCCATCCTGTTGCAAAACATATACTGTATGTTGTAAAATAGATTGTAAGGCACGTTTTACTTCCACTTCTAGTGGAAGGAGCAACATGAACGGCCCGCTGAACCATGTGACCGGCCCACAGGCAATAGTTTGGGTACCTCTGCCCTAAACAGACTTGGTATCCCTGCTGTCTTTCTTAAGAATCCTGTTCTTCTAAGCTGTTGACATTCTAAACAACTTACCTTGGAATTAAGCATAATTTCTGGGGCTCGGTACCAGCGAGTGGCAACATACTCTGTCAAGAAGCCTGTATGGTCATGGTCTGGGTCAGCAATCCGTGCCAGACCAAAATCACAGATCTGTAAGGAGAAAAATAAGAAAATGAGATGCAAGAGTGGGGAAAAATTGAGCAGATTGAAGCAAAACTAGGAGAGGTTGCTTTCAGAAGAAAAAGAGGAGATTTAGCAAAAGATGTTGAAAGCAACCTTTAGGTCACATGTCGTATTAATGAGAAGATTGCTGGGCTTCAGGTCCCGATGAAGCACATTGGCAGAGTGGATGTATTTCAGCCCTCGGAGAATCTGATAGAGGAAGTAGCAGATGTGGTCATTGCTGAGTTGCTGGGTTTTCAGCAGTTTATAGAGATCTGTCTCCATCAAATCCTGAACTATGTATCTGGAGAAAAGGAAATTGCATCCCCTCCAGGAAAGGGGAAGCAAGGGGAGCAGTCAAGGAAAGTAAACTTTCTGCACAGCATACACAATCTTTGGAACAAAGTGTTAATAGTGCATGCGCAATCAGATAACCCACAACACTACCTATAAACATCTCCCAACTGAGAGAGTGGTAAACCAAGCAGAAGGGACAGCTATTCATGAATCCCTGGCCAAATGTATCTTTATCATGATAAGGCAGCTATGGCTACTGGATCTGTACATGGCTGTTATTTAAAGAAGTGCACTGGGGTGGTGCTGAGAAGGCATTCTTACCCTAAAATGAAATGCCTAAGGAAAGATAGCTACTTAAACCCAAATTATTAACAGCATAATACGGATTCCATACCCAGAAAGTAAAAGGAAGCACAAGCATCCTCAGCAACTCAATACCTATCATTGTATGTTTTGAATCAGCTAAAGCAGGGGTGCCCAAGCTATGGCCCAGGGGCTGAATATGGCCCCTGACACCAATTCATCCAACCCACAAAGCCCTTGTTGCTCCCAGAAGCGGAAGTAAAATGTGTCCGTACGGCATGTTTTATTTCCACTTCTGGGAGTGACTAGGGCTTTGCGGGCCGGATGAACTGGCATCAGGGGCCAGATCTAGCCCCCTGAATCACATGACCGGCCTGCAGCCCAAAAAGTTTGGGCATCCCCGAGCTAGTTTTCAAGATCTACATTTGGTTCAAATGTAACCTGCCGATGCTGAGCACAGATGCTAGGGTCATACTGGCTTCCTATTTCATTTACTAATCCATTTGCTTCAAGCTCAGTTTTGTTAACAAAATAGCGAAAGCCAACATTTAATTGTCAGAAAAACACAGCAGCAGAAGCAGCTCTGTAGATCACAATAAGGTGTTCACATTCTCTGCACACATAAGCATCAATTCACATAGGAATCCTTTTACACTTGGAAGGCTCAGCAGTAGTTTGCAAGGATACACATCACGCATCTGATCAATAGTGGGAGCACGCAGAATGTCATTGATACCAATGACATTCTCATGCTTGAAGCGCAGAAGGATCTTGATCTCTCGCAGTGTGCGTTGGCAGTATGTCTGGTGCTCAAAGGGACTGATCTTTTTGATAGCAGCCCGGATCTTGTTGACGTGGTCATAGGAAGAACTACAAAGAAAGTAAATTAAATTTGGATATGGAGCAAAATCCCAGGTTTTGCAAATACAGTACCTAGTTGTTTTCCTCCCTATACTATATAGGCATACCTTCTTTCTCAAAAGTTACATTTGCCATTTTCCTTCCCCCTCTGAAGATAGCAACTTCATAGCTGACAAGAACCACTAATGTGGAGAACTGCATCCAAGAAGCCAATAAGAAAACCCTAGGTCAGTGGTAGCAAACCTATGGCATGCATGCCAGATGAGGCACTCCCAGCCCCCTCTGTTGGCATGCACACCATCACTCCAGCACAGAGTTCACTCTGCCCAGCAGCCCAGGGGGAGAACACCTTCCCTCCCACAAGCACAGAATTCACTCTGCCCAACAGCACAATGGGAGAGCTTCCTCCCTCCCCTAAGGACAGAGTTCACCCCACCCCTCTGGCAAGCAGCCCAATAGGAGTGCTTCCTCCCTCCCTCAACTCAGAGTTCACCCCGCCCCTCTGTTTGGGCACTCGGTCTGTAGGGTAGTTATGGCAAACCTTTTAGAGACCGAGTATCATCTATTATCACAATATTCCAAGTCACTACTCTGTCAGATCTAACAGTGTTGTTCACCATCAATATTTCTGCCAAGTTACCATTCCCTATGCAAAACAGCTGGAACATGAGTAACTGTTAATTGTAATCTCTTTTATATATTGATACACTTACTCTTTCTTCTTTTTCTCTATACAGTACTAGTGTTTCCCACCTTATTTTCTTATCTCTGTCCTTGAATCAATCTGGTTGTTTGAAATCCAGAATTGTAACTTGGCAGAAATATTGATGGTGAACAACACTGTTAGATCTGACAGAGTAGTGACTTGGAATATTGTGATACTAGATGATTTGTAGCTCTTGAGACAAGGAGAATACCGTAAGTAAAAATACCTAGATAGATGTGCTTATTAATGTGGTAATAAATATTTATTTGTAAAAGGGATTTTAATATTGAAATGTATAAGTAATGAAGTATGAAACTAGACAGCCATCTGTCAGATATATTTTGATTCGGATTCTTGCAGTAAGCAGGGGTTTGGACTCAATAGCCTTATAGGCCCCTTCCAACTCTATGATTCTATGAGCTGTCAGATCCAAGCTGTTTACACAGAAGTATGGTGGGTAGATTTGTATACTACAAAGAACATATTGGCTTGAAGAATCAGTTGGGAATGCAACAGATGCATGTACAGCACTTCAGAAAGTTCTGGGACAGCTGCAGACTAGCATTAACACAGAAGCTGCAGGAAGAATATAGCTTTGAGTATAAAAGCAAGAAGGGATAAGTGACCAGAACCAAGGAGCAACCAAGCAATACAGAATTACTGAAACTATATGTGCTGCAGGTCTAACATGCCCAAACAGGGAAAGTGTGCAGTAGAACTGACATCTTGATGTGGCTGCAAATTATTACAAGCAAATAATAATAATAATAATAATAATAATAATAATAATAATAATAATAATAATAATAATAATAATAATAATAATAATAATAATAATAATAATAATAATAATAATAATAATAATAATAATAATGGCAGCAGGACATACTAACCAACTCTTGACTTCTGCAGTTTATACCAGTGCAAAAAGAGAAAGTTTACCAGGCCTAATATTGCAAGGATGAATAATCAAAAAAGTAGCACTAAACAAAACATATTCCCATTTCATAATTAAAAGGTGCAGGAAAACACTGCAAGAGCCGCCACCAGCCAGAGCCCAGGCACCACGAGGCATTGAGTAGCAGCCTGGTAAATATTGGTATAAGCAGATAACTCGGGTTTACAAAGGCCTGTCCCTTGGGAGGGGCTTGAGAAGGTAACCATGATTTGCTAGGGTTAGGGTGGGTTTATGTGGTTCCACGTTCATTATTCAAGTTAGAGGTAAGGTTGCCCTTGCTCAAAAGCCAGTCGTATCTGACTCTAGGGTTCGGTGCTCATTTGTTCACAGCCCAAATGCTAGTGCTGTCTGCATACGCAGACATTTTTGTAGATATGTGGCAGGCATGACTAGACGCCAGGCCACAGGAATACTGTTACCTGTTCTGCCAAAGTGGTACCTACTTATCTACTTGCAATTTTTTGCTTTTGTACATCAAACGAGAAGATTCACTTGAGAAAGCCTTGATGCTGGGAAAGGTGAAGGGCAAAAGAAGAAGGGGGCGGCCAAAAATAAGATGGCTAGATGGTGTTGTAAACGCAATGAATGGGCACAGAGCTGGGTGGGTTGAGGAGGATGGTAGACGGCAATGGTCCATGGGGTTGCAAAGGGTCGGAATTGACTGTGTGACTGAACAACAACTGCTAGGTTGGGAGGAGCTGGGAATGGGGACTTTGGGCCCTGATAGTGCAGTGCTCAAACTGCTGTCATGCAACCAAAAAGTTGTGAGCTCGATCTTGTCCAGAGCGCATGGTTAACTCAGCCTTCCATCCTTATGACATCAGTAAAATGAGTACCCAGCATGTTGGGGAAAAAAAAACCTGCTCATTAACTTGTGATCCGGCCAGAGAGTGCACTAACTAAGCGCTATGGGGCGGTATATAAGTGTGATTGCTTTGCTCTGTTAATAACTCATCCCGTCATGCAGCACTTGGGTCTCGAACTGCTGACCTGGCAGCCTTCCGGTCGTCAAGTTCAGCGTCTTAACCACTAAGCCGCCGCAGTCCCTCAAATTAAAGAGGGAGGGTAAATCTGCGGCAGGAGAGATCCTAGGCAGGGGGCAAATAGGCAGGGGGTAGGTCTCGGAGGGCAAGAAAACAAAATGCTGCGGTCCGAAAGGGAGGGACCCGCGGAGGGTAAAACACTGACAACAGCAACAGCCCTCCTTTTTAAAACAGTAACTAGGAAACAATATGGCGGAAGCCTGCCGGATGGCTGGAGTACGGAATCCGCGAGGGGCCAATCAGGCCGCCCCAGGATTGGACTCTTCTTCGCGGGCGTACGGCAACCGGGCTGGGCCATTCCGCGCGGCTCGCGCTCACTCACCAGACCATGCCGTACGCCCCCTCGCCAATATACTGCAGATCCGTGTAGCGCGGCCCCACGTCAAACACCTGCCCTTTCACCGTCTCCACTCCAAGCCGCTGCCCTCCTGGGACCGCCACGGCCCCCCCTGCCCCGCCCGGAGCTGCTGCTGCTGTCGCCGCCGCCATGGCCGGATCCGATCAAGAAGCAGCCCCCTTCTTCTCCCCCGCTCCTGCCGCCGCTTTACCCGGAACCGACACCGCCCGGCAACACTGCGCGTGCGCCAGCTTTGGGGACGGAGGGGCTGCCGCTGCGCATGCGCCCCTCCGGAGCTGCGGCGGGAGAGCCCACAGGGCGCATGCGCACAGCGTGTGTTGCAAGCCGTGGCTCGCCTGGATCAGATTGAGCCGTCATGGACTCAACCCGGAAGCGCCGCGCCCCAAAAAAAACATTCTTCTAGCCACGAAGCCGCGCCCCTTTCTAGGCCAGGGCCGGTAGGCCACGCCTCTTGGCTCAGGAACTGTCCAATCCTCAATCGTACGCCAAGCTAAAGGCCCGCCTCTGAGGGCGAGCTCCTCTTGGTAGTTGTGGGTTCGAGTCTTGCTTTCTGATCCCAAAAAAATGTGATGTAAACATTTGATTTTTTTTAAGGTGTGGGAGCACTATATTTACTTTTATTTATTATTTGCATTTATATCCTGCCTATCTAAGATATTCTCCCACTCTGGGCGGCTTACACAACACATTAAAAAAAATCTTTATAATAGCAATACAAAATTACACATAAGGAATAAACATACAGTATCTAGATTTCTCCCCGTCTCCGGTTCTCTTCCTTGACCTCCATCCTCCTTTCCCCCCTCCTTCGTGTTTCTCCTTCTGTTTTCCTTTATTTTAACGTAGATGTTATATAGAGATCATTCACGATTATACCACAGAGCTACACCGGTTAGGTAAATGACCACTGTGTTTATTATTTATTTATTTAGATTTATTATCCTGACCCAATCAGGCGAACCTGACTCTAGGCGGCTTACAGAAAATTCATAAATTAAAACCTTGAGGTTCGAAATTACTTTAAAAAATCAATTAAAAAATAATTAAACCATGAATTTACAAAGATCTAAAAGATTTAAAAAGGTTAAAAAGTTTAAAAAGATTTAAAAAGTTTAAAAGAGTGAGGGAGGGGTGGCTGTCCCATCAGATCAGCCACCCAACATGGGACCCCATATTCCTGGAGCCCCACACCTGCCCTGCCAGCCAGGTTTTTAGGCCCTTCCGAAAGGGCAGGAGCTCTGTCTGTAGACGTAACTCAGTTGGCAGGAGGTTCCAAAGGGCCGGGGCAGCCACGGAGAAGGCCCTCCTTCTGGTGCTAGAGAGATGCGCCTCTCTAACCGATGGAATGATTAGACAGCCTCTCTGATCCGCCCTGGTGGGACAGACAGATGTCCTTGGGACGATGCGGTCTCTTAAGTATCCTGCATTGAAAGGACCATTTATTAAGCTGCTTTTTAGCTATAAAGGTCCCAGCACAAATGTTTACACTGCATCAAGGAGCTGGATTGCTCAGTAGTTTTGGTATGTTTGGGAACTCTGTTCCTTCTTCTTGTGCATTCCTGGGGGGAAAAAGCCAGCCTGTGTAGCTTTGCAGAAGGAAATGGTAAGCTACCTGTGTATTCTATCCATTCTGGCCAGGTTATCCTGCTTTTTCTTTATCTTTTGTGTCCCAATCAAACCCTAGACTGCCAAAATGAAACCACTTTCTTGGCTTTGTTGTTGGCCAAACTTAAGTCCTCATTGGTGCCGGTTTCTGGCGGTAATTGGCAGACCAGTAAATGAGCCGGATTCTGTATCTCTAGAGTCAGATACGACTGGATTTCGAGCAAGGGAAACTTTTACCTTTACCACAGTCACACAGCATGTTGTCTGCTAGCAGCCCACACTTGAGGTTATTCTGCTATGGTAATAGAGTAAACCATACTGCCAGCAACTCAACACTGATTTTCAGGTGTCGGTTGAAGCAATCCTGAGGAGTGACATACCCCTGACAATCCTGAGGACTAATGGCTTTTGGTGGTTAAGTCCACAGGGAACGGTGAGGTCCCCCAAGTAGAACAAATCCCACTTGAATCCATCTTGATGAAGGGCAGCATCTTCATCAATGCTGGTCTGGGGCTGATGAGGACTTAGTGTGCCAAAAGGGCTCAGGACCAGAAAGTGACTCACAGAACTGGATAAGTGGTACAGGGGTCATGCTGTGATGCAGAAGGCAAGTGGGAGACTACTACTTTATATTGTTCCCAGGAATATCTTCATGGATATATCGACATGATGATAGCCAATATTTGGAATCGGATACAGCACTTGAAGAAGTATTCTTTGCCTATAAAACCCTGGAAAGGCCCTAGTAGGACAGAATCACCTTGATGGCACACAATTATTATTAAATAAACTAGTGGGCAAAGACTAATTGAATACTGTACTAGTGAATGCAAAACTACTGTAAAGAATTAAATCTGTTCAAGAGCAAAAGAAAAATAATGCATCACAGTCTTATGCATATTTCTACAAAACCTGAGTCCTATTGGTCTAAAGACTCTGTCCTCAAATTATAGTGTATGTTTTCAGCCCTGGCTTTGTTGTTGAAGATACAGAAGGAAAAGTAGATCCTTTTACAAAGGAGAAAAAGAGGCTAAGACTGGCTTGCTGGAGTTCTTACATAAAAGAATTGAAATTTACTGTCTCCACCAGAGTTCAGAGATAACTAGTTGCAAGGAATTTTTTGGTAAAGAAGATGGGACCATCTCAAATATTAAAAAACAGTGGAATGGTAGGGTTTCCCTCACAAAGAATAACATTTTCTTGTTCTGTTAAGTTTAAGAATTTGCAAATATTTTGACACAATTCATGTTTTTAAGCTACTTTGTCAATCTTAAGTGGCCAAGGAAGAGCTTTGTTTTAGTACATTGTGTGCTAGTGAGTAATAATTGTGTGCCATCAAGACTGAATGGTGGACTAGGACTCAAGTGGCCTGGGTTCAAATCCTGATCAGTCATGGAAATTCATTGGGGTGGGGTAATGTAAAGATAATCTTCATGGCTGATCACAATGAGGATTGCCAATACTGTATTTGGATTTGGATACAGCAGAACAACAACAAGAAGAAAGATAAATCTCTCTGGGAATGGCTCACATACCTCAAAGCCTGATTGGGGTCACCCTAAATTAGAAGCCACTTCATGGCCCAAGAGCATCAGATAATTTGCAAATGTTTTCAAGGTGCAATATCAGGATAGGTTGTTTCTCCTTGACATGACATAAAATCAGGTTGTGACTGAGCAGTTAGATATTGAAGCAGAAAAAGGATGAAGTCTGCCTGAAAGCAGTAAGTAAAGCAACCACTTCATTAAAACAAATATGCTCCAAGCTCTGATTTATGGTTGTAAAGCCCAGTGGATTGATAAATGCTCTCAGAAAATTTCCAGTTGTCCTAGAAAGTGCCCAATTTCAAGTGATGAGGGATCTGTTACAGTGCTATAATGTTCTATCAATGGTAAAATATTTGGTGTGAGGACAGATAATTCATATCTGCTCTGTTCTTGGCTCTCGTGTCATGTAGTTGCTATGGAGGCATCGACAGCAATGTTTGCTACAATTTCATGGGATTCACTTAAGATGTGGATAAAATACTTGAATATTTGGTTGAATGTTCCTGTCCTCATTCTTTGTCCAATAATGGCTAATTAAAAAGGTAGTTAAGGCTCAAAGAACATTCTTCAAAGGAATCCAGACTCTATTCAATGCCTCTATGTAATGGGGAGATGGATTTTAGTGGCAGGTTTTATTAGTCCATCCTTTTCTGCTTCCTTCAGACTAGCCCAGGTGCCTTGAGTTGGGTGGTTGCATGGATATGCCTTCAGAAACTCTCTATACTTGGAAAACATACATCAGTATCACCTAGTTGCAAGTATCTCTGTTTTAGACAAGATCGTTGGACCGTTGGCTTCCCCTTCTTGATCATTTAAATTATTTGGATCCACCAGGTCTAGGCTGAGTGTTGGCACCAAGACAATTTTAGTTGCTTTGATCTTCTTCTTTATTTATTTATTTATTTTGTAAAAGGGTGTGTTCTTTCTTTGATCTTTCAGCAAATCCCACCTCACATCTCAGTGTGGTGCAGCAGTGATCCTGGCCATCTGACAACTATGGTGTTGGGGGCGTATTCCCCTGGCAGGTTCAACCACGCCATAAAGGTGTCAACTAGCAATCTGAAACAGTTCCCCATTCTGGAACCACAGGTCAGGTCAGCTGAGTGGGGTTGGGTACTTGGGCAATGCACCCAAGTTGCTCTAACATGGCTAACTTCAACATGAACCCAGCCAGCTGTTTCATCATATTTAAAATGGCTAAAGGAGTATCGAAAACACGGGCCTCAGTCCCCCACGCACCATTGGACCCTGCTACAGTAGCAGTCAGACTTCCTGATGGCAAGAGGCCACTAAAATCTCATGAGAGATGATGCTTCGATCCACCACGTCAAACTAGATGTGTGAAGTATGGATCAACCAAGTAAGTAAGTATTAACAGACTATTGTGGAATTATTGTCTGATACTGTAGCATGTGTGTTAATGGCAGTGGTGGGATGTCAAAAATTTTACTACCCCACCGTGATGTCATCACAGTGTGGGCGGAGCTAACATCATGATGTCATGACATGGGCGGAGCCAAAGAAAAAATAATAAAATAAAAATAAATAAAAATAAGCACACACACACACACACTCACACACACACCGCTCAACCCACCCACCCACCCACAACACAAGGACAGCAAGGAGGACAACAAGGAGGCTGTGCATACGCGCCAAGCACTGTAGGCATTCATGCACACCAAGTGAAAAGGTAAGCCCCAAAGGTGGTTCCCCCCAAAAGCTGCTACCGGTTCTCTGGGACACTGGGAAAAGTTACTACCGGTTCTGGTGAACTGGTGAGAACCTGTTACATTCATCACTGGTTAATGGGTCATGTACAGTTCCATCAGATTAGCAATGGAGTAATTGTAGATTTGGAGGAATAGCTCTCAGAGATATCAGGACCTGAGAAAACCCAAAATGTTTTATTTACTCATCCTAATCTGAAGTAGATTTTAGTCCACCCCTTCCTTTCTCCCTTCAGCTCTTTTAACATGGTACCTTAATTTTTTTTTTAATGTTCAGTCATGATGACCAGAAACTTATGTGGTACACATTTTGCATCATTTTTAAAACCTAAAGTTTGAATAATATTTTTTCAAGAGCATAACATCTTAATGTTGTTATCCTAATTAACTAGGTGCCTATGGCACCTTTAACATTAACATATTTATTTCAGTGTGTGCTTTAATGGACTACACTCTTTGATGTGAGATACAGTATGCAGTATTTGGGCCACACATTTCAGTGAGTATTACAAGAATGTGGGAGAGAGATAAAATTAAAATAGTATATATAGAAGATAATGATTATTAGTAGAACTTTAAGGAACTTTCACAATACTGATTACATAAATATTTTTGCAAAATATTGCTAATGACAAACATATTACAGTACAGTTGTACCTCGCTTAAAGAGCACAATGTGTTCCACAGAATTGCTCTTAAGCGAATTTGCTCTTTAAGCAAAACACCATTGTAAGTGACCAATTGTGACTTCTGATGGGGGGAATTTTGAACCCCAATTTATTTGTTAAGCGAGTTTTTTGTTGGTTTTATTTGTTAAGCGAAGCAAACATTCAGAGAAAATCCTGCTCTTTAAGCAAGTTACTCTTATGCGAGGTTTGACTGTACAAGAGTATTTTAGGACAGGAACATTGAAACTGTAATCTGTTTTAAAATACGTGAATTTTTAAATAGAAAAAAATCCCCAATTGTATAAAAATCCAACCTTTAGAAGAAAAATTTGGCAGTTCAGAAGTTCTTCATGTATTCATTCAGTTCCTTTTTCTCCTTATCATCTGATTCACCAGAAGGCTGAGGAGGAGATGAACCACAATGACAACTCTAGGAGGAAGGCTAATAAGCCAAAACAAAATTCTGGCAAGATGAAGGTACTGTGAGTATTCTGGCAAAAGTTCTGGTGAGGTGGAGGTATTGTGGTTTGAATATCTGGCAGATGATTATTCAAGCAGGCTGAACATGTTCCCAAATCTATCTTCATCATTAAAGCTTCATTAAAGTATCTTTTACCAGATTTAATTCAGCTTTAACTCAACTTTTATTTAACGATTTTCAGAAATCCATGTTCTTTTAACTCCTTGTTTGGCTGTTACAACACATATGAGGGCCTCCCCTTGTAAATAAACTGGAACCATCAGTTCCTGCAGAATATGGCATCCAGGATTTTGATCAGTGCATCTAGCCTCTGGTATACCACTGTACATGTGCTAAGCCCAAGCTAGGTTGGTTTAACCAAAATTCATCAGTTGATTGGCCATTTCCAGGCTCAGTTCAAGGTGCTAATCCTTCCACAGCACTGTTTCCAAGCAGTAAGATCTTCTTCCTATATTAGCCAGCTGTTATGGACATCAGTTTGGCAGCTCGACTTCATCTCAAGGTAGAGATTGCAACCTGAATTAATAATGGGAAGATGTACAACTCTGTCAGCTAGGTATCTGGCTGTGGAGTTAGAGATTGGGAGTTCAATTTCCCACTGTGTCTCCTTGGAGAAGAGCCAGCCTGTGTATCCTTGAGCAAGCTGCACTATCCCAGGATGTCCTCGGAGGGAGGGAATGTTAAACCACAGTTGAGTACTCTCTGCCTAGAAAACCCTGAAAATGTTTACTATCACTCTGAATTGACTAGACAGTGCACATGCATACACATGCAAACACAATCTTTGGCCAATTAGTAATTATTTAGTGGTTGATTTCACCATCCTCGGACACTGTTGGTTATTTTTGACTATTGTTATTAGATATTTTTATATATTTAATTGTTGTATACTGCGCAGAAGGGACTGCAGTGGGTTAGTGGTTGAGACACTGAACTTGAAGACTGGAAGGTCAGCAAGTTAGCAGTTTGAGACCCGAGTGTTGCATTAGAGTGAGCTCCCTTCTCTGTCCCAGCTCAAATAAAAAGAATTGTTTATACAGTCACAGACCAGAGAATAACTCCGTCCCAGCTCCTGACAATTTAGTAGATTGAAAGCAAGAAATTGCAAGTAGATAAATAGGTACAGCTTTGGTGGTAAGGTGACAGATCGGAGAGGCACCCTTCTTATTCCATCAGCTAGAGAGGCACATCTCTCTAGCACTAGGAGGAGGGCCTTCTCCGTGTCCACCCCAGCCCTTTGGAACCTCCTACCAACGGAGTTGCATCTGCAGACAGAGCTCCTGCCCTTTCAGAAGGGCTTAAAAACCTGGCTGGCAGGGCAAGTGTGGGGACCCAGGAACATGGGACCCCAGGTGGGATGGTTGATTTAATGGACTGCCACCCCTGCGGCGTCAGCTTTTGCGCTGTTTTAATTCTGTTGTGGTTTTAAAGTTTTAAGTTTTAGTTTTAAGCATTAGTTTTAACTTTGTGATTTTAACCAATATTGTAACCCGCTCAGAGTCGGGTTTACCCGATGGGGCGGGATAGTAAATCTGAGGAAATCTGAGGAAATAAGGTAAACAGTGTTCCACATCTAGTCATTCCTGCCACATGACCATGGAAACATCTGCAGGTGCAGACAGCACTGGCTCTTTGGCTGTAAATGTAGATGAGCACCCTACCATAGAGTTGGATACCACTAGCTTTTGAGCAAGGGCAACCTTTACTTTTACCATCCACAGTAAAATATCCCATATGGGTGGCATATAAACAAACAAATCATATATCCCAGTAGGATGGCAAACTCAATTGCAGCATCAGTCTCTTAAATGCTTCTTTAATGCAGTTTGTCATGGCTTGGCTTCCCTACCCTCCATTTGATCATCACAAGATCCTTGTGATGTAGATCAGACTGAGAGTCAGGAAATGACTGGCCCCAAGGTTACTCTGAGTGTCACATTTCAGAAGGCATGAGAACTTGGATCTGTGCAAGTCCTCATCCAACGCTCTAGTCCGGAGGTTTGCAACCTATGGCCTGTGGGCCGGACACAGTGGCCCACTGCCCTTGCTCCTGCCACCACCGCTAGAAACAGTGAAAACACGCCACCCTCACTCCTGCCGCCACCACCAGAAGCGGCAGAAGTGGCAAAAACAACTGAAAACGCACTGTAAATGCACCTGCAGCTGTTGTAAACACATTTATGTTGTAAAGCAGCATTTACAGCAGGAGGAACCATGTGTCTGGGCTGATCAGGTGTCTGAGGGGCCGTGGTCTGGCCCGCAGTGCGAAAAGGTTGAGAACGCCGCTCTAATCAGTACATAACGCTGTTTCTTTTGATTTCAAACTGATGACTTCTATGCTATTTGTGTCCCTTTCTTTTGCATAGAAGGAGCTGCAGTTTCACCTAATGATACGAGTGGGGAAAGCAAATGGGGGGGGGGGATTAGATAAACGGAAAGCAGGGTGGAATATCTGAAGATCGATGCTGGTGGGGGGAAAAGAGAGAAATAGATGCTAAGCTGAGCTACCTCAATGCTGGCCCTTTAAGAGACTAACCCTCCCAGTGCTGACAGTTCCAGGGCGATGGCTCTGTTAAAAAGCTCTGAGCAGCTTCATCGCCTCCAATTCAATTGTGTTCCACATCCGCTATAGAAGCTGCAGGTAATTGCTGCTTGGGTTTGACGGTAAGAGGAGATGGGCTTCTGGATTAGACTGGGAGGGCAGGACAAGGAGGGAGCCTTTAATTACAGAGCACTGGATCACTCCTTCATTATTTTGATTGTACCACCAGCGTTTCTGAATGTGTAAAGCCACCTTCAGAATCCCATGCATGCTTGTGAGGTAGATTGTGCATGGTAATATGCCCATTTTATAGCCTGGGAAACAGAAGACTTTGCTCCTGCAGTTCAGTCTCTGTTGGGAAGGAGAAGGGTTTCTACTCTTTGGCTGTGACTCGCACTCAAATAGCTGATATCCAGTTTGATTGGGGAAGAAGATTAGTTATTTTTGCTATTTCCCTAATACAAGAGTATTAAGCTTGTGACCTGTGTTTAATTCTAGCCCCTTCAACTATAAGGCAAACAGGGTGGCTTTGAGCCAGCTAATATCCATTATCTTGATCTACCCTGCAGGATTGTTGCAGAGGTAAAAAAAGAGAACAAATTGCCTGGAACAATTTAATGGACAAATATACTTATCTTTCATCCTCACTCTAACGTATGGCTTGACGTGACAGCTTGTGTGCCATCTCAATAGTTTTGACAGCCTAAAGGATGGAGCAGCCTTACTAGAGAGTATACCCATTGGCGTCACCTTTGCACTTAACTGGTGTAAAGTTAAGCTGGGTTCTATTCATCTGAAAGACGAAAGCATCCCTAGGATAGGTTGTCTGTTCCATGCTTACGAAACTTCCTGTCACTCCTAATTTCTGTCAACGTTTTTGGATTAATTTCTTGGCCTGGGTGCCTGTGGGACAGCTCCGAATATTATGAAGCAAGTGGAGGAGTCAAAGAAGACAGAGGCAGCGTGATTGGCAGTTCTTCCTTCAATTTGCAGCCAACAGAAGGCATTGCTAAAACCAGAGCTTGGAACAGTGGGGTTGTTTTTTTTTGGACTACCACTCCTGGAATCTGGCAGTCAGCATGGCCAGGGGCTCTTCTAATTGGGGGATTTTATTTTGAGTCGTATTTGTTGGTTGTCTGTTTTGATTTGTTGTGTGGTCTGTCATGTTATTTGATATTTGCTTGTCTACCGCCCAGAGTGGGATGCCACCCAAATGGGCGGTATGGAAATGTGATAAATAAATAATTTAATAAATAAATAAATAATCCTGGGAATCCTAATCCAGGAAGCGAGCATTCTCTGAAGCCCTGCCTAAAAGGAATCCTTATAGATCTGCTGCTAAACTGCTGAGTTGGGAGTCGGAGGCAGTATGAAACGTAAGGGAATAAATTTGGGCAGATAATTTAAATGGCAGATATTTAGGCACAGGAGGAGGCATTCCGTTTGAGGCTCTCAACAGGGACCATGCACTGTTAAGATCTGTGTCTTTATCTCTTTTACAGGAACCATGAGCCGCAAAGTTGTGAGGTCCAGCAAGTTCCGCCATGTCTACGGACAACCCGTCAAGGCTGACCAGTGTTACGATGACATCCGAGTTTCCCAGATGACCTGGGATGGGAATTTTTGCTCTGTGAACCCCAAATTCCTGGCTATCGTTGTGGAGGCTAGTGGTGGTGGAGCCTTCTTGGTCTTGCCGTTGGCTAAGGTACTGGGCCACCCTCTCTTATGCCCCCCAAACCCATCCTAATCCTTCCCCAACTATCCATCCTTTAACTTAACTCTTGTCTCCTGTCTCAGCTCAGTCACCACCTACCTCCAGCTTAAACTTGTATGCACAGACCTAACCTTTGGGGTGCTTCTCCCCTTCCCCACTGTGTGTTTCCGGGGAACACGTTGACAATGGTAGGGAAGAGGCACCAGAGACTTGTGAAACTGTTGAAAAACAGATATTTTTTTTGTACAGAGCTTTTTTCTTGCCTTAAATGGCTTGAAGTTTGAACCTGCTGCGGAAATGAGGCCCTGAAAAAAAAAAGAGGAAGTGGGTTTGGGGCAGGCGGTGGGGAAAGGAAGCAAGGAGTGGTTGGTGATCATTGAAGCTCTCGCCTGTTTGTCATGTGTCTGCCCCCACTTACACGCACACCTGAACTCGCTCCCCATAACTGCATACCCCCCCCCCCCCAAAAAAAAAAAAGCCCTAGGCGTCTTGGGTTTCAGTCCCATCTGGATTCCACCCATCTAGTGAATGGAAGGGACTGCAGTGGCTCAAGTAGTTAAGACGCTGAACTTGCTGACTGGAAGGTCAGAGTTCGATTCCTGGGTACTGCATGATGGAGTGAGCTCCCATCTCTGTCCCAGCTCCTGCCAGCCTAGCAGTTCAAAAGCAAGAAATTGCAAGTAGATAAATAGGGACCACTTTGATGGGAAAGTAAACAGCGTTCCGTGCACTCTGGTGTTGAGGCATGCCTGCCACATATCCACGGAAACGTCTGCAGACACAGACAGTGGTGGCTCTTTGACTATAAAAAGAAATGAGCACTGAACCCTGGAGTTAGATACAATTGGCTTTCAAGTAAGGGTGATTTCCACCCTTTTTCTCCTGTTCTTACATTTTGTTTAAAGCTTGGAAACATTGAGTTTTCTTTGGACAAAAACTCCTAGAGTCCCCCAGCCAGGATTGCACACACACACCCAGTGACTTTTCAAGCTCAGATCCTACCCAGGTCACCCAGAAATATCCTTGGGCTGCAGTTCCTATCAGAGATGCATAGTCTCTCTCGCCCCTCAATTTTTGGAATGCTTTTTGTAGTCTTCATTTTCACTAACTTGGCAGTGACACTTTATGCTTTTGTGCTTGTTGAGCCTTGGTCCATTCTAACTTCTGGTATACAGTATTGCCCAAATATGCAAATTAAAGCTTGCATGGGTCTGAGCGGCTTCCTTCAGTTGCATTGGAAAGACAAGAGATTCATCTCTCTTTCTTCCTAGCTATTCAATTGAGCAAGTTAGGTTTACGCTGGCCCCCACTCCTCCCAATTTGATAGGTGAAGATCTTGTGCTTGCCCCTAGGAAATATCTCATGACTCCAGCGTGATAGAAGAGTTTGCATTCTTAAAGAGCAAGCACAACAAAATGAGAGGGGAGGGGGTGGAAAAGAGAGATGCCACATGAGCCTTGTCTGAGGCTGGGAAAACAGCTCTAAGCGTTCTTTCCCATTGGGGCAAATGGTGGGTGTTAATAGGTGGCTTTGTTGCCTCGTTTGAGATTCATCATGTTTTGTGGCTCTGGCCCAACCATTGGCATGAATGGATAGGAGAAGGGAAAGGGATCAACTTCAGTGCTGGCATGTATGACAGGAGGGTGGTTAGGGCGTGTGGCACCAACCCAAGGATGAGTGGCAAGACTTATTAGGTCCTAATAAGTGATGGCCAACCTTGGCACTCCAGGTGTTCTTGAACTTCAATTCCCAGAAGGCCTGATCAGCAGGAGTGCTGACCTGGGCTTCTGGAAAGTCCAAGAACACCTGGAGTGCCAAGGTTGGCCATCACTGTATTAGGACATCTTATCATGGCTTACCACCATGATGGTGAACCTTGGCACTCCAGGTGTTCTTGGACTTTGATTCCCAGAAGCACAAGTCTCTGTGAATCTACACAAATGGGTTTACTGCATGTAGCCATTCGTGTGGATTCACAGAGACTTGGGCTTCTGGAAATTGAAGTTCAAGAACACCTGAAGTGCCAAGGTTTGCCATGACTGGCTTACCACATCTCAGTGCTTCCTAGTTGCTAGTTACAACATTAGCTCTGCAAGGATGCAAAAAAATGTATCATATAGTGCATTTATGAAAGCCTGATAGCTGAACACCCGGGACTTACGGTTTAATGAATGATAAAGCAAAGCCAGCTAGGGCTGCTTTTGGGCTTTTCATATCAGCTTAATGTTGGCACTTTTTCAAAATATGGGGATAAATGTTATCTAATGTGTCTGTGGTTCCTCTTGTTAAGTGATGGATTAATGGAAGAAATAAAAAAGCACCTGATGGTAGTTATGTTTGCAAATTACCCTATTGTTAAAGGCACGGGTATAGAGGCTGGCTGAAAAGCTGGCATTTGTATGATTATTTTAGGCTGAAATTAGAATGGTGTGGGTGTTTCAGGAGAAGGTTAGGTAGAAGACAGGGGAAAGGTTGGCAGATGCCTGTGTGTGTAGAAAAATGTTAATTAGGGAAGGAGAATGGAGACTGGCTGAGAAAGAATTCTTCTTCTTCTTCCGTATCCAAATCTGAATGAAGGCAATCATCATGGCGATCAGCCATGAAGACTGTCCTGAGAATATAATGCAGTGGCCTTTCATCTGCCTTCTGATCGCAGCATGACCCCTGTACCACTGATCCAGTTTTGTTAGTTACTTTCTGGTCCTGAGCCCTTTTTGCATGCAAAGTCCTCCTCAGCCCCAGGCCAGTATTGATGAAGCTGCTGTCCTCCATTAAGATGGATTCAAGTGATTTAATCCGTTTAGGGACCATCAGCCTTCCCTGTGGACTTTGGCACCCAAGACGATAGGTCCTCAGGGTTGTCAGGTTAGTTAACTACCACCTGATACTCGATGTTGAGTTGCTAGCAGTATGGTCTACTCTATTACCATAGCAGGATAACCTGACTAGACTTGTAGAGAAGGAAGTAGGCAAGGAATAATAAATGGAAAAGAAGGCAAAGAAATCCAGGTATAGTACTGTATTCACTAGCCCTTGGTGTTCCTAGTAACTGGCACCTGGATTGCAGGATTTCTGCCAGGCTCCTAGAAGTTTAGGCTCTGACTAGCTCATTGAATTGGAATACTTGGCTGCAGAGCTAGAAGTTGGGAGTTTGATTCCACACTGTCCCTCGTGGATGCCCCCAGAAGAAGGGAACAGTAAAATATTTCTGGATATTCTCTACCTAGAATAGCTTGAGAAGAGTCACCATGAATTGGAATTGACTTATCTTTACAAAAAGAAAGACGTAGGACTGTTACTAAAGGTTAGCACAGCTGGACAACTGCCAAGATCATCCAGCCAACCCACTCACAACAATGGCACGACCCATATAAGATATACTGAAGCTCTGAGCCAAGCGAAGTCTAAGAAGCACTTGAACATTGTATGATATGTGATTAACTGTAATAATTATGTAAACCCTGAAGATTTTTTTTTTTTTTGCCATTAGAGGCCCCTTGTAACTTGAACCTTGTAACTTGGACCTTTAGTTACCTTTAGCAACTTCCATTGCTTGGGTGTTAATCTGATACTGGCAGGAAGCCCATTGTTGATCCATAGAACTGCCCAATTAGCCATCATTCAGTTGCTTCTTCACCTTCACCAATGTTTTTTCTACAAAAAGCAAATGTGGATTTGTAAGAAAGGAGGAAGCAAATGATTCCTGATGTCCATAGCCAGAGAGAGAAAGAGAAGCTGCTGACACATTGACTAAGAACTCATCAAATTCTGGAGATAGTTGTGTATAGAAGATGTCTTGGCAAGGATGCCTGATTCACTAGTGCAGTAGTGATGATTCTATGGCATGCGTGCCAAATGTGGCATGTCCAGCCCTCTCTGTTGGCACATGTGCCGTCACCCCAGCACAGAGTTCACCCCGTCCCTCTGCCCAGCAGCCAAATGGGAGTGCTTCCTCCCTCCCCCAGCACAGAGTTTGCTCCACCCCTCTGCCCAGCAGCCCAATCAGAGTGTTTCTTCCGTCCCTCCAGCACAGAGTTCACCCAACCCCTCTGCCCAGCAGCCCAATTAAAGTGCTTCCTCCCTCCCCCCCAGCACAGAGTTTGCCCCACCCCTGTATTTGGGCACTCGGGCAAAAAGGATGCTGCTTCACTGTAGGCTCAGGTCCAGCTATCCCATTCCTGGCTGCCTTACTAGATATTGGAGGCAACTATGAAAGAGAGAGGGATCAAAGTCTTAAGAAATAGAAAAATGTAGATTTAATACAATTCAAATCTTGCCTAAGTTGCAATATATCTATATTTTTATACAGTCTGAGACTTTCATCTCTCTCTCCAGTTACCAGAGTTCTAGGGCGCAACATGTGTTTCCCTTCTGCTTGTTTGCCTTCCTCTCTCTTCCTCTCTGTATTATACCAGTTTTGCCTATGCATGTGATGCCTTCCCCTGCTGCCAGTTACAATAAGCTTCAGCCACCCACACTTGTTAGGCTGAGAAGGAGTGGGAGATTGTGGTGATTTCTTCACAAAAAAATTGAGAAGTGCTGCTCATCTATCTCTATCAGGATGAGTGATGACGGAGCTTTGATTACCTCCATTTTTAAATTTCTTCTTTGGTGTCTAGGCCAGATGTGAAACTGCCAAAATGAAAGCACCTTTTGGGTGAGTTCATTCTGCAGTTCCTTTTGCCTGACCTAGTGTGAGAAAGATTAGCCGGCAACACAAGGTTACTCCTGATTGTGGTTCAAAACTATCACAACCTTTGAGGAGGCTCTTTCTGTGTACCCCATTTTAACTGTGGCTCCCTGAAAATTCTACTGGCCATGCTGGCTGAGGAAGTCTGCACTGTAGTCCAAGAAAGGAAAGTTTCCAACTTTGGGGTGGAGGAGAGAATGGGGTCATCCCCACGTATACTCTCTACAGTTGTACCTTGCTTAAAGAGCATAATGCGTTCCACAGGACTGCTCTTTAAGTGAGTTTGCTCTTTAAGCGAAACACCATGGTAAATGACCAGTTGTGTGTGTGGGGGATTGCAAACCCCAATTTATTTGTTAAGCGAGTTTTTGGTTGGTTTTATTTGTTAAGCAAAGTGAACATTAAGAGAAAATTCTGCTCTTTAAGCAAGTTACTCTTTAAGTAAGGCTCTCTTTATGCGAGGTTTGACTGTACTTTTTAAAATCTTCCTTTCCTTCCTTCCTTCCTTTCGTTCCCACAGGCTCTTTCTGGAACCATCACCCATCTACAGTGGCCCAATAAGGGGTGACCCTAACTAAGTCGCATAACATAGCCTGCAGGATGTTAATTGGAGGTGTTGCCAGTGCTGTCCTTTCAGGGGGGGGGGGGAGTTAAACAGAAAGGTGGGGTTTATCCCCTGGAAATCAAGAAATGAGCTCCCTTGCAAACTAAGGCAAAGTTTTGTGTAACAAAAAAATTTGGGGCAGTGAATAATGTAGTACAGTATCACAGTCTCTCTTCCCTCTCCATTCTGCTTTTGTAGACTGGTCGCCTGGATAAAGCCCACCCAGTAGTCTCAGGGCACACGGGCCCTGTCATGGATGTGGAATGGTGCCCTCACAATGACAATGTGATTGCCAGTGGATCTGAGGACTGTAGTGTTATGGTGAGTAGCCAGACAGATCAAAAAGAGAAGGTTGGGGGAAGGGGGAGAGGAAGGAGTTGGTCTAAAGCAGGGGTTCCCAACCTTTTCAAGCTAGGGGCCGGGTCACGCTCTCTCAGTCAGACAGATGAAGGAGAGCGAAGTTAATCAGGGATGGTTCTGCGCTTGCACTGAGCCAATGTCAGAGCTGAAAAGCTGATTGGACAAAAGTTTTGAAGTTAGGACCGCCCACCACCCCCACCCGCCTCTAGCACCATTTCGTGCTCTTTCCCTCAGTTCAATACTAAAGCTGCCCGCTAGGCCAGGAGGCATCTCAGCCCAGCAGCATCGAGGGGAGGCTGGGTGGGTCGTGTGAATTCCCAAACAACATACTTGGAGAACGACATTGGCTCAGCGCAAGCGCAGAACCCATTAGTGTGCATTCCCAAACAACACGAAGGAGAAAGACAGGTTGTACTTACCTGTAACTGTTGTTCTCCGAGTATGTTGTTTGGGAATTCACACGAGCCACCCAGCCTCCCCTCGATGCACAAGCGCAGAACCCATTAGTGTGAATTCCCAAACAACATACTCGGAGAACGTCAGTTACAGGTAAGTACAACCTGTCTTTACTAGTTTTGGCTACAATACAACAGTTTATCCACTATACTGCCAGGGCCTCATTCATGTGACTACTGAGCAGACTGTCCAGTAACAATGGGTTGTTTCTCATGAGCATTGAGTGATGTGCTCCAGAATTTTTTTGCAAGCACCCTTTTTTGTGTCTGTCTCACTTCCAGGTCTGGGCAATTCCTGAAGGTGGTCTTGCACGTACTTTGAATGAACCCCTCGTGACCCTTGAAGGCCATTCCAAGCGGGTGGGAATTGTCTCCTGGCACCCCACAGCGCAGAACCTTCTGTTGAGTGCAGGTAACAAGTAACGGAAATTGTGGTGGCTTAGTGGTTAAGATGCTGAACTTGACCATTGGAAGGTCAGGTAATCAGTTCGAGATCCGAATGCTGTGTGACAGTGAGCTCCTGTCATCTGTCCTAGCTCCTGCCAACCTAGCAGCTTGAAAGCAAGAAATTGCAAGTAGATGAATAGGTATTATTTATTTATTTATTTATTTATTTATTTATTTATTTATTTGTTCAGATTTATATTGCTGCCCCCTCGCCGAGGCGACTCAGGTACCACTTTGGTGGGAAGGTAACAGTGTTCCATATGCTCCAGTGTCTAGTTAACTGCCATATGACCACAGAAGCATCTACAGATGCAGACAAGACTGGCTCTTTGGCTGTAAATGGAGACGAACACCGAACCCTAGAGTCGGATATGACTGGTTTTTGAGCAAGGGCCACCTTGATCTTTACCTAACAAGTAACAGGCTTGGCTTCTGGCAGAATGACAGCAGTGGTAGCCTGGTACATACACCTGCCTTTCACAACTCTATTGACATTCAGGTTGTAAGTTCTTCCTACTCAGTCTGTGTCTTCTGCTTTCCGCTGCAGGCTGTGACAATGTGGTCAAGGTCTGGGACGTGAGCATCGGGCAGGCACCCCTCTCATTAGACGACCTGCACCCGGATGCCATCTACAGTGCCTCGTGGAACCAGGATGGGTCTCTGCTCTGCACAGCCTGTCGGGATAAGCGCGTCCGACTGTTTGACCCACGGGCTGGGGGAACCATTGCCAATGTAAGTACCAACCGTAAGCAAGGGAACAGTTCCTGAAAGGAGCAAATTTAGACCAGTGTGCCGATAAACAATTAGCTGCCTTATTGAATTGGACCAAAGGGGCTCCAGTCCTAGAAATCTCAGACCAAACAATACTTTAAGAGCTGCTCCCCTTGCTCAAAAGCCAGTTGTATCTGACGGTAGGGTTCGGTGCTCATCTCCATTTACAGCCAAATGCCAGCACTGTCTGCTTCTGCAGATGTTTCCATGGTCATGTGGCAAGCATGTTTAGACATAGAATGTTGTTACCCTTCCTACCGAAGTGGCACCTGATCATCTACTTGCAATTTCTTGCTTTTGAGCAGCTAGAATGGCAGGAGCTGTCCAAAATTTTGGAGTCTTTAAATGCCACAAAAGTCTTTGTTGAATCTTATTTGGGACTTTTAAAAAACTCTAATCACAACTGGATGCCTGGCCACTGAAATACAAATTGGCTGAAATCCTATAGCTTAGCAAAGTAATTGCACTAGAGTAGACCTATTTAAATCTATGGGGATTTGATGACTCAATTTCTTCGTAAATCACATTGATTTAAATAGGCTTACTTCAATTACTACGCTATGGTAAATCACCATTCGATTAGGCCCATTTAAAACAACAGAACGTATGGAAAAGTAGGACCAACAAATCCCCACTGATTTAACAGGCCTACTCTAGTGCAATTTACTTTGCTAAGCAAGAGGATCTCAGCCATTGCCTCATATTGCTTAATACTTTCAAAACCACTTCTGCTCGTGGGCTTTGCAACATCGTCTGAGTTGTTGAAGCCCAGAAAGCGACTTCCTTTTCTCCATCCTGCTGTTATTGCCAAATAGTTCCATTGTATAATCCTGAGTTTGAAATGCTTTGATCAACAGAATAAGCAAGATAAAGCTATGTTGGGAGAAGGACTTAGGAACCATTCAACATAAAGCATCTCCAGACTGGGGAATTGGGGTCCAGTGTTGCCTTTACATTGATCAGTTTTATCTCTCATTGAGGATTACTGAAGAAATCCTACCTTTCTCACTGTAGATGTTTTTTTTCCTTTGCCAAGGATCCAGACAGGATTCCAGATTTCTCCACTTTGACCCCAGTTTTCTTATTATTGGTACTCCCTCCTTCCTGATGCCTTCCTTGCCTTCCTGTAGGACATTGTGTCCCAGCCTTTGGATTTTAGACTTCAGTTGCCAGAAGCTGAAGTCAATTCCCCAAAGCACTGACCGGCCAATGAAATGACTTAGGGTTCTGGGAATTGAAGCCCCGCTGTGGGGTGCGGGCACCATGTTGGGAACCCCTGCTGTAGATAATGTATTTGGAGGTGTTATCTTCTCTGGTGGAATTCTCCATGAGGAAATCTTTTCATGCACTTCTTCCGTGTCTAGGACAGACATGAAACTGCCAAAATGAAGGCACCTTTTGGTGAGTTCATTCTGCAGTTCCTTTCACCCGAGGAAGATCAGCCGGAAACACAAGGTGGCCAATATCAGGGTACACCTGACTGTGGTTCAAAAATATCACAATCTTTGAGGAGGCTCTTTCTGTGTACAGTACCTCAAAACAAGATTTGTGTCTTTCTGAGGAGCTGAAATTAAAGTTTTGCTTATTATGTTTATGCCTTGTTCCTCTTGGATGTTTCTCTAGCTGCTCTGTGTATGTGTGTGAGTGAACTAAAGAAAGTGATTATTTCTGAGTGCCGTGTGTGAGTGTGTGTGTGTTATAAATGGGAGCCAGGAGGTTGCTCCTGCCACTTTTCAGCTTGGTGTTTTTTTCTGCAAGTAAAGTTAACCTGGTTTATTTATAAGTAAAGAAGTGGCAGTATCTGTTATTAAGCAAGCCACAAAAACTGTCTTAAAAATTAATAAAGTGAGTGACATAGCGAAACAGTGATGCATCTGACTAGCATGGTACACCTGGAATTGCGCTGCATCAGTTAGAAAACTATTAAAAATTAGATTAGACAAAACTAAAGGAAGAGCTTTCTCCATCGTTCGTTTTAATGTCGCAAACTATTGCATACATCACAGAAGTGTCACCCCTGATAACACTGCCTATGGTGCCACTTGCATGCCAAATACCCATCTGCCAGGGGCTACACAGTGAGATCAATGGGAGTGCTACAAACCCACCCTCCCCCTGAAACCCTTGCACTATGGTGGAAAATGAGCACAACAGCTTTAAGAGGGTGGTGGTGGTGAAGTGTTCCATGTAAAAACAAATGGGGACATGGTTCTTATTTCGTGTCCAGGTCAAACTTCAAACTGGCAAAATGAAACCACTTTCTTGGGTTTGTTGTTGGCCAAACTTAAATCTTCATCGGTACATGTTCCCGGCAGTAATCGGCCGACCAGCAAATGAGCCGGATTCCATATCTCTCCACGTTCACACGTGTTGTTGTCCGCCATCAGCCCCCAATGGGGCATGTTGGTCTTGTATTTAGCGACTACAACCCTCAACCTATTCAAAGTACTCCAAGTGATGTAGGGGAGGTTGAGTTCCTCAGCCATATTTTTGTTTCATTTAATATTTAATGTTGTTATTTAATATTATTCCTTCTCCAGTGAGCTCCTTCCTCCATCTTGTAATTTGACTTTGATTGAATCCAAAGAACTCTGACTGTCGAGTGTCTGGACGTGCTCATGGTTGATATTTGAGGCATTGCTGATGTCCTCTCATCTCATTTTTTTTTTTGTCTCTCCGACAGGAGCTGGCCCGTCTGCATGAGGGTTCACGTCCAGTACGGGTTGTCACGGTGAATGACGGAAAGCTCTTCACAACCGGCTTCAGCCGCATGAGTGAGCGGCAGGTGGCACTGTGGGACCCGGTGAGGAAAAGGAAAAACGTCCCCCTTTTTACAGAGCCTGTTTTATTGACATGATGAGAGACACATCCCTGTAGTACCCGAGGAGGAGGGGGACCCCACACCTCCTTTAACATTGTACCAAACAGCTTTAACTTTGGGCTGTTATTAACAATCAGCAGACAAGTTTACATCATCACTCATGTGCTTCCCCAGTTCAGTGTTCATCTTTTGCATTACAGCAGGGGTGCCCAAATGCCCCGGGTGCCGGATGTGGCCCCTGACACCAATTCATCCATCCCACGAAGCCCTCGTTGCTCCTGGGAGCAGAAGTAAAACACACCCACATTACTTCCGCTCCCGGGAGCAACAAGGGCTTTACAGGTTGGATGAATTGGTGTTGGGGGCCGAATCCAGCCCCTGGGGCGTAGTAACCACCCCCCTGAACCATGTGACTGGCCCGTGGCCCAAAAAGTTTGGGCACCCCTGCATTACAGCAACAATGATAAGCCCTGGTGGTGCAATGGTTAAAATTGCTGTTATGCAGCCAAAACAGCTGACATTGTGAGTTTGATCCTGATTGGGTTCAAGGTTGACTCAACCTTCCATCCTTCCAAGGTTCATATAATGAGTACCCAACAGGGGTGTGTGTGCGCTAATTACCTTGTGAACCAGCCATATAATGTGATATGGGGCAGTATATACATGTAATTGTGATTGCTAATTAGCAGTACTGTAATAATAAAAAGACAAGCCTTTTAAGAATACCAGTTGTACATGAGCATTGGAAGAGGAACCATTCTGGAAGCCACACTACTTGAAAAGTAACCTATCTCATCCAAGCTTTTAAATACTGTGTTGTTTATTTATTTATTTATTTATTTATATAGCAACATTAGTTGCTCAAAACACTTGGTTTTCATAATTTCAGTAAATCTTTATATGTTGTAGAAGGAGAGGGAGTGAGAAAGCTGGAAGTGTAATCTGATCTACCTAAAACCAGCCTGTTCTGCCAGAAGCAACAGTTGAATCAGAATCTCCTTTATCTTGGCTTCTTAGTGGTCTACCTCATACTCATGTGCTGCCTTGTTTATCTTGAACTACACTTCCAAACGTCCCTAGGCTTCAGTGGGAATATAGAGGCCATAGTTCAGGGGTGGTGAATCTTGGCACTCCAGATGTTCTTGGACTGAAATTCCCAGGAGCCCAAGACTTGGGGTTCTGGGAAATGAAGTCCAAGAACACCTAGAGTGCCAAGGTTTGCCATCACTGCCATAGTTCAACACTCCCTGAAATTTTATTCTTTGTTCTCCTTCTGCGACAGAGGAATCCTGAAGAACCACTGACTCTCCAAGAGCTAGACACCAGCAGCGGAGTCCTCTTGCCTTACTATGATCCAGACACCAATGTGATTTACCTGACTGGCAAGGTGAGTTCTGAAAGGATGGGAGCAGCATGTGTCTAATCTACAAGCAGGAAGAA
Organism: Furcifer pardalis; assembly: GCA_030440675.1. Classification (NCBI taxonomy): domain Eukaryota; kingdom Metazoa; phylum Chordata; class Lepidosauria; order Squamata; family Chamaeleonidae; genus Furcifer; species Furcifer pardalis. Next base: position 10,741,260 of record CP126897.1, read on the forward strand.
GAGTTGGTCAGGATACCTACAGAGAATGTTTGCCACCCGCACATGTGAATTGATAAAGCTAAAATGATTATATTATTTACTGTACTCAATTATTACGAACGTTTCATTTTTAAGTGTATAAATATCGTGTTTTAATTTGATTTTTTTTAATTTAAAAAATGGCATTTTTCCTGCTTGGAGCAATGGCTTAATCTAAAGTGCAGTGTGCCGGGTGGATAAAGTAATAATAAAATTATTATTTGTGCCCCAGGGTGCCAGAGGTGAAGGCACACCGGGATGAATCTCCTTGTCCCAGTGGCGCACCCCATGCTTGAGTATCTTCTCAGCTGTGTCACTCTCCACTTGGAAAAAACAATGAAGAGAGGGAAGGGGCCAGAGATTCCTTTCTAAGTACAGTATGCTGATAACAGATAGTAATGAGTATGTGGCATAAACTCTGAGATATGGTGATCCTCCCTGGGTGATCTAGATATAAACCTCTCAGAAGTGGTTAATCAATCCATTCTTCTGGTGGCTGTTTAGGAATCTATGGCTTGCAAGACTACACAGCTGGCAGGACCCCACCAGCCAGGTACAACCCACGCCATTTTGGCTGGCCTCTCTCCTAGAAGACACAGTAGAAAGTTGAATCCCCAGCCCCACCCTGAATATCTGTAGCAAGACATTCCTACTGACTGAGCTATAGTCTACAGATAACAACCAAATAGATCAGGGGTGCCCACACTACGACCCAGGGGCTGGATCCGGCCCTCATCGCTCCTGGAAGTGGAAGTAAAATGTGCCTGTATGGTGGTGTTTTACTTCCGCTTCCAGGAGTGACAAGGGCTTCATGGGACAGATGAATTGGTATTAGGGATTAGATCTGGTCCATGGGCCATAGTGACCGGCTCCCTGAACCACGTGACTGGCCCACAGCCCAAAAAGTTTGGACACCCCTGAAATAGAGAATGCCAGAGCTGGGTTATTCTTTTGAGGGGATTCAGTCTGTAGTAAGGAAAAAGATTCACCTGTGGGAAATCTTTGCACCTGCAGGGTGACAGCAGCATCCGCTATTTTGAGCTGACGGGCGAGGCGCCTTTCGTCCATTACCTGTCCATGTTCAGCTCCAAGGAATCGCAGCGAGGAGGGGGCTGGATGCCTAAGCGAGGCCTGGATGTCAGCAAATGTGAGATTGCCAGGTATGTTATGCAGGTCTGTCTGCTGTCCTCAGAGCAGGGTATCTAGTCCCCATCCTTTCTTGTCTTATTCTCAACAACTCTGCTAGGTAGACATTTCTGAAGAGGTGGCTGTGTTACTCTCTCTCATGTTGACAAAAATAAGGGAATCCCCGCTCTGCCCAGCCAAATGCAAAGAACAAAATGTTGTGACACCCTGCACATTAACAGATTTGTTTCAGTGTGAACTTCCATGCATTAAAATCCATTTAGGTAAAGGTCACCCTTGCTCAAAAGCCAATTGTATCCGACTCTAGGGCTCAATGCTAATCTGTTTATAGCTGTCTGCATCTGCAGACATTTCCATGGACATGTGGCAGGCATGACTAGACACCGGAGTGCACAAAATGCTATTTACCTTCCCACCAAAGTAGTACCAGTTTATCTACTTGCAATTTCTTGCTTTCACACTGCTAGGTTGGCAGGAGCTGGGACAGAGACAGAAGCTCACTCCATCATGCAGCTTTCAGATCTCGACCTGCTGACCTTCCAACCTTCCAGTTGTCAAAGTTCAGCGTGTAAGCCACAGCAGTCCTAAAATCCACCTACTCAGATGCAAAAGGAAGGGAAGGGGATATTTTTATGAAACTATTAAACTCCCCTCACCCCCCCCAAGCCCTCCCTAGTTTTTCACCTATATTAATCGTTGCCTCTTTTCTCAACTCATTTCTTGTCTTTTCCAGGTTTTACAAGCTCCATGAGAGGAAGTGTGAACCCATTGCCATGACGGTGCCTCGCAAGGTAATAGAAGATTTCTGTGTTACGTTGCTATATTCAAACTGGAGAAGGGGTGTGGGCAGAGCTCGGAAAAAAAAACCCTTCTTTTGTACTACATCTTTTATCATTCCCTACCACCACCTGTGCTGGTTTGGACAGATAGGAACAACAGGTGACCATCTTTGGCTTAGACTGTTGAGAAAGGAGAGCAAGAGAAACATACGTATAACTGCTTATTAGCTCAATGTTCAAGAACATTATTATCTACCAAATACCATTCAGTGTGGAGCAGCATTAGGAACAAGTAGCTGCCAATGTGTGAAGCAGGATGCCAACTTGGAAGAAACTTGCTATGCTCTAACAAAGTTCTTCCTATGGCAGAAGTGGAGAATATTCTTGTACCAATTTGCCAGAGTGAGTTGATGCACCTGGTTATTGCACTGGCTGTCTTTGAAATATTTCATTTTTGTGACTTCTAAAAGGCTGAGAGCATCCTCTGGAGGAAGGAGTATCTTCTTAATGTAGGTTGCTCTGTCACAGGGTTGGGGAAATTATGGCCTTCCAGATGTTCCCAGTCCTATAATCAGCACACCCAGTGGTGAGACTTGCAGACTTGTGTGGAAGAATGTATTGTGAGCCACATATCTAGATTAAGACTATGCGATGGGGGACCAAGCTAAATGTTGGCTTCCAGTGTTGAGCCTTTGCTATTTCTATACACAATCATTCTGCCTGAGCTGATGAGAGACAGAGAGCCAACTGCATCTGGAAAATCTATAGCAGTGATGGTGAACCTATGGCACATGTGCCAGAGGGGGCACTTAGCCCTCTCTATGGGCCCACACGCTGTTGTCCCAGCACAGTTTGCCCTGCCCTTCTGCCAAGCAGCCCAATGGGAGCACTTTCTATCTCCCCCCCAGCACAGAGTTCACTCTGCCCAGCAGCCTAATGGGAGTGCTTCTTTCCTCCCCGCAGCACAGAGTTTGCCCTGCCCAGCAGCCTAATGGGAGCACTTCCTCTCTCCGCCCAACACAGAGTGGGTTTTGGGTTGCAGTTTGGGCACTCATTCTCTAAAAGGTTCACCATCACTGATCTATAGGTTTGCCATCAATAGAGCTCCTTTTGCTGCTTATCTCACTTTGTATGAAAGGCTTCTCCCGTCACCATGCCTTTACTTATGGGTCTGATGCATGAATATTTATTTCCCCTAGTACAGACCTCTGTTCCACTAAAATATGGATCTAAAAAAAACTTCAAAAATTCTGGTTAATAAATCATTTAATTTCTATAAATTCCTGGATCAGTCCTAATGTCACAAATGATTATGACTGAGAAAATGAGAACAGAATCATGAGGGACTAAAATATGGAATAGTCATCAACAACCAAGTGAAAGATATTGTAATTCCTAGCAAGGATCTCCAGGATGGATCTTTCCCCCTTGATCCCTTTAATCATTGTTTTGCAGTCAGACCTGTTCCAAGAAGATCTCTATCCAGACACAGCTGGTCCGGATGCTGCACTGACATCCCAGCAGTGGCTGTCAGGGGAGAATGGCAGCCCGATCCTTATCTCCCTCAAAGATGGCTACATTCCCCAGAAGACCCGAGAGTTCAAGGTCAACCAGACTCTTCTTCAAGGTCCAAAGAGAAGCAATGAAGTCACACCATCTGGGGTAAGGAGGGGAGACTCTACAGTAGTGATGGTGAACCATGGCACTCCAGCTGTTCTTGGACTTCAATTCCCAGCTCAAGTCCCTGAGAATCCACACGAACGGGTTTACATGCAGTAAATCCATTCATGTCACTTCACAGGGACTTGGGCTTCTAGGAATTGAAGTCTAAGAACAGTTGGAGTGCCAAGGTTCGCCATCACGGCTCTAAGGCCATTCGGGTTAGAAAATATGGCCATTATATTCCAACACATTTAGGGGAGGCGGCTGCTTTAGGAAGATTGGTCTGGATCTTGGATTATCAGCCAAGGGATTGGAGATACAAAGTGGAAACAAAAGTCAGATATAGGTTGAGGGCCTTCAGGAGAGAGATCAGAGCTATAGAAGGGAGAGAAGTAAATGCTACGAGTCAAGAATGAAGGTTTTTGTATGATCTCTTTTAGGGTCCAGCTTTAGAGCAACTTTCAGAGGACTTAAAGCGGCTGCAGACTACAGTGTCAGAACAGGAGCGACGCATCTCAGAGCTGGAGAAGATTGTGAAGAAATAGCCTCCCTACCTCCGCCTCAAAACCAATCCTGCTTGCCATCAGTCACATTGGACTTTGTTTTACTGGCCTTTAAAAAAAACCTCTCAATTTCCAGCGGGTGGATCCTCAGGGCATTATTCAGCTCCACCCATTCTAAAAACTCAGGGCAAAAACTCAGCTTGCCATTTCCAGACAGGATAAAAAAATTTTGGCTACTGACCTCCCACCTGTACCTAAGGCAGAGGTGCCCAAACTATGGCTTGTGGGCTGGATCTGGCCCCCGATGCATTCATCTGGCCCACTCCACCCCTGGAAGCAGAAGTAAAATGTGCCCATACGGGCGCATTTTACTTCTGCTTCCGGGAGCAACGAGGGTGGTGCGGCCTGAATGAATTGGTGTTGGGGGCTGGATCCAGCCCACAGACGATAGTTTGGGCACCCCTGGTTTAAGCAGAGAAAAGGGCAGCCTAAAATCTGTCTCGTGTTGCAGAACACATTGCAAGGCACATTTTACTTCCGTTTCCAGTGGAACCAAGTGACCAGCCCGCTGAACGTGACTGGCCCACAGCCCAAAAAGTTTGGGAACCCCTGACCTAAGGTCTGTTTAGATGATGTTTAAATTCCCATGCAAAACCCCCGTGAGACCACAAAGAAAATGGGGCCTTTTGAGGCACAGTCTGAAGGTAACCCAATTATAGCCATGCATTTTCGTCTATTACTAGTCATTTCCCCCTCAGGATTGCTTTGGAAATTGCTGAAGGACAAGTTCCTTTCCTCTGATTTTGAAGGCAGGAGCAGAGCTTGAAAACGTTATTTTTTGGACTGTATCAGACAAAAAATATTGGAACCCCCCCACACACAATTATGTATTATCTTAAAGATTAATTTATATTGCAATGTCAGCTTTTGTGGATCAAATCTGCTTCCTTAGAAACCTTTGGACAACTTTCAAACTACAGTACTGCCTAGCCATGCTTCTTGGGAGGTTGGTAGTCCAAAAATGGAACTATTTCAAGCTCTGTGTTTTTATCTTGTTCTAATGTTTACATAATTTGGTAATACAAGATGCATTTGTCATTTACTTAAAAATAAACAAGGTACTTTTAGAAACTACAGATGGCCAGGAGCATCTTAAACAATCAGTCACTCATGTAGAAGAAAATACATGAGTGCTGCAACATGTGTTATCTAATAAAGAAGGCTTGTCTCTTGAGAAGTCTTTGTAATGCACATGTTCAGGGAAATCTTACTTCCAAATTAGTCCATCATGACTTCTTCTATTGCATGGCAATCCTATTCAGATTGACCTAATGATGGTTCGAACTGTTCTGTCCTTCTGTTAACCAACCCAAGAATTCAGTACAGGGCAGGCTAGACTCAGGAAGCACTAAAGGACTTGGGTTTTCCCTGCTGCTCAGATTGGAAGCAGGCACTGCAAGCTCTTTTCCTGGACAAAAAAGGGTAATAAACAGAAAGCCATTACCCAGTATCACCGTCATTAGTAGGCAATCAGGCTCACTAACAAGTATTTTTCTTTAGCATCAAGCCATCATCTCCCTAACTCTTCTTTATAATTATAATGGACCAGTTCTAAGGGGTTTACCAAGATCAGTGACGGCCAACCTTGGCACTCCAGGTGTTCTGGAACTTCAATTCCCAGAAGCCCTGATCAGCAGGAGTGCTGACTTGGGCTTCTGGCAATTGCAGTCCAAGAACACCTGGAGTGCCAAGGATCACCATCACAGACCTAGATATTCTGCAGCCAACCAGGCTGAAACCTCCAAACAGGACGTGAGTGAACTTCTCTTCCTCTAGTCCATGTTCATAGTTTAGAAAAGTTACTTTTTAAAAAAATGGCCATATTGCCTGGGGCATTTTTAGATTTGTAGCCAAAGGAAAAGGAGAGATTTTTGCCAGGCTCTGTCCCTGTTCCCAAGCAACCAGTATTTAGTGGCATGCTTTTACTGATAGTACTGATGGATCCCTGGTGGTGCAGTGGTTAAATTGCTTTATTGGAGCCAAAACTGCTGGCATTGTAAGTTCGATCTTGATGTGGATCAAGGTTGACTCAGCCTTTCATCCTTCTGAGGTCAGTAAAATCAGTACCCAGCATGTTGGGAGCAAAAATTCAAATTACCTTGTGAAACACCCAGAGTGCACACTTAACTCTATGGGGTGGTATATAAGTGTTATTGCTAGTACAGGAAATACAACCATGGATTGCTTTATTCTCCATGAATTTGTCTATATATAATGTAATGGACAGAAAACTCAAGAGTTATCATCATCACATCATACAGTAAGAAATCTCATGTAACCATGTGCTATCTAAAGTACATTCTCCTCTCTACTGTCTTCAATCTCCTAGTGAAGAGCTTCTCATACCATTTTTTCCTAAGAGCCATAAGAAACAATTTAATCTACCACTTTTTTGCAGGTCATGCAACATCGTATAGTTGGACATGGCTGGCTGGCAGCTGTCTCCGTTGTAGGGGAGACCTTATAGCAGTTAATTCTGCAAACTGCTGTCAGTGTTGGTCACGGTGGACAATAGAGAAGTCAAGTGAGTGCAGCATAACTCCAAAAAGGTTTTGAAATGGACAGGATGAGACAAGGCATTTCTCTCAAGCACTGTTGTTTTTTTAAACAAAATAACCACAAGAATTTCTAGTTGAGATAGGGGGAAATCCAGCTGTCCCTTTCAAATAAATTAAACAGAGTGAAAAAGGAGTGGGTGCAGCCTTCCCTCAACCCCCTATGCCAGAGTTTCCTAATCATGGGCCCCCATGTGTTCTTGGACTTCAATTCCCATAAGCCCAAGTCAGCACATCTGCTGATCAGGGCTACTGGGAACTGAAACCGAAGAACATCTGGGGGCGCAAGGTTGGGAAACCCTGCCCTATGCTATACAAGGACTGGACCACACATCATCCTGCTATGCCGGCTGGTGATGATGGGACTTGCTGTTCCACCTATATAGACAGTACCAAATTACCGTATATCCAGTTTAGTTAAGATCAAGCTTAAGAGCAGATAGTCCATAGAGAGCATTAAGAGGTGGCTTTGACACCCAAGTTCTTTCCAAAACTTTATTTTCTGCCTCATGTTGTTCAAAGTCCCGCTAGCATTGTGATGGAAGAGCCCGTGGATCCCCCCGCCCCATCTGAGACATTTAAGTTAATTCCTTGTCCTCTTCAACCAACCGATTTGGTCTCTGGGGTGATGCTTTTCTGTCCAAAACAAAATACACCAGGGAGACATCCTATCACTTAGCTTCTTGTTCTTTTTCCCACTGCTCTGGTGTCAGGGTCCTTTGCTCAAAGGCATGGATGTGTTTCAACTCTTCAGATAGTACTTCATTGACCAGCCTAAAAGGGCGAGATAGAGAAGAGGATAAAAGGGAGAGAAATTCAAGAATGTTTTGCTGTATCTACTGATTATTTTTAGGTCAATAATACAAAGATCAAGTGTTCCAAATTTGTTACTCTTCATGAATATTAAACAATTATAAAGCCAACTGATAGTAATGAAGCCATATGGGAATGTTTGTTTTTTAGACCATACCTTACAGCAGTGTTTCTCAACCTATGGTTTTTGGACTTCAATTCCCAGAAGCCTAAGTCAATTCCCCAAAGCACTGATCAGCCAAAGTAATGACTTAGGCTTCTGGGAATTGAAGTCCACCAGTATTCCGCGGAACATAGTTTGGAAAACACTGCCTTACAACATCTCACAGGCAACAGAGCGTGGTTAAAAAAGAAATGCCATCTTCTTGTGCAGCTCTGTGTACACAAAGATGATATCATCAGTAGCAAACTGTCACTGATTAACCAGTGCCTCTTTAAAAGGCAATTTTGGAGTGCATGTAGCTTGCATACAACACAGCAAATCTGTAGGCATCCCAGAATCACCAAAGGAAGCCTTTAATAACGAGTTTCTAGCCGTTGCTGTTGATATCATCACAATTGCTCCCACAGAGCAAGATTCCAGCCAATATTTTTTCATCTCTGATCATTGTTAACTACAGTGCTGAAATGTGATGCCATTGTACTATATCTGATGGCACAAAAATAATTTCTAAGAATGATGTGTTTCATTAACTTAGATCCATGATGGCAAACCTTGACACTCCAGATGTTCTTGGACTTCAACTCCCAGAAGCCCGAGCACCCTGAGAATCCACACGGATGGGTTTACTGCGATTTCTCCAGCCCGAACTGCCCTCGTCGCTCCCAGAAGCGGAAGTAAAATGCGCCTGGATGGGATTCACAGGGTGCTCGGACTTCTGGGAATTGAAGTCCAAGAACATCTGGAGTGCCAAGGTTCGCTATCACGGACTCAGATGAACCCCAGCCCCTGCAGGTCAGTTATGAGCAGAGGGAAATTTCATGAAATATCTACCGGTATATACAATACAAAGTCATTTAAGTTGTTAATGTGTTTTTTTCAGTGCCTTCATTTTTTTGTCTTAAGCAATGTTAAGAGAGGTCCATGCAACTGACTTGTGTCATGTTAAACTATTTGCAAGTATTCTGATTAAAGTAATTTCCAAATATACCATCAATCTGATCTGGATGTCATATGTTAAGCACTTCAAGTACACACAAAATATTTTTCCTCCAAACAAATGTTTTAAGTTTAAATGGCAAAAACCAGATATTTCAATAATTTTACTTCAATTAAGTGAAATCAACACAGCACATATTTTGTTTTATATATTAAACATGTGCAGCATTAACATATTACTTAACCCGGTGGCTCAGTGGCTAAGAAGCTCACCTTGTTAGCTGGAAGGCTGGCAAGTGGCAGTTCGAGACCTGAGTACTGCATGATGGATTGAGCACCCATATCTGTCTCAGCTCTTGGGGACATGAAATGTGCCTCATTTGGACGTCCCCTGAGCAGAGCTTCTTCCACAAAAATCCTTTCAACCCAGAATAATTTCTGACACAAAATTATTATTCTACCTCCAAATCTGTAAATAATTTTCCTAATTCAAAGCTTGCCACAAAATCAACATCAGTAGTCAGAATTGTTTTATTAATTACTATGGGTTGCATTATTATTGTGCTTTACTCCAGGCAGTGTAAACAACTGTCTTACTCACTTTATCCTCTCGGACCTGTGAACCGTGTCAAGGAGAGAAACTTGACTTGCATAAAGTCATTCAGTGAGTTTCATGGTTTACCATAGAAAATAATCTGTTGTTTCCGAATTCCACTCATCACTAACTTGAAAATAAGGATTATACCCACTTTTAAATATATACAGTATATACTGTACTATACTGTAATTGTTCAGTGTTTAATATTACAGGACTTGCCTACTGATTTAGTGTACTACCTGTACAATGTTGGTCTAGGTCTCTCTACAATACTAACAAAAGACAGTAAAAATAATGTAATAGCAATGTATAAATGTCTTAATATTTCTGATGCTAAATTGAATGCAGTATTTGTAATTCTGCAAATGTACATGACTGCTGCAGTAAGTAGAGATGTAGTCAAAGAAGTGTAGTAGCTACAGTATTAAAATACAGTAATACCTCAGATAACATTAGTATCGAATAACACTAAAATCGCATAACATTAAGCAATCTGAGGGGAAGAATTGCATCGGATAACATTAAGATCCTATGGGATGCATCGGATAACAACCGCTAAAGCCTGTGTGGTTACAATGTATCTCTATGGATCCCATAGGATTTTAACATGCATCAGATAACACTAAAAATCGGATAACACCAAGACTTGTGGAACCAGGTTTTAACGTTATTTGAGGTTTTACTGTACAAAGGAAGAGGCCCAGCCCAAAATCCCCAGTTAGCCATGCAGTTCACTGCTTTCAGCAACTCTCTCTGTCTTATCTAACAGGCTGCTTAAAAGAAAACAAAATAGGAGAGGAAAGAAGAAACATGCTGTATACTTATTCTTGAGCATCTTGGAGGGAAATGTAAATGAAAATATTATTAAAGACAGCAATAGATAAAGAGCAGGAATAGAACCAACAGCAATGAAGTTATGTTTTTGTAACCTTATGTTCCTTTTTGACCCTCCATCAGAGTCTGAATCTATAAAGCAATCTGTCAAGAAAACGTCAAACATTGAGGCAGAGATGGAAACTATCTCCCCCCCTCCCCATGTTCTCCTGGCTACAACTGCCATTGGTTCTATCTAGCATAGCCGATGGGGGTGGATTATGAGACCACTAGTCACAAAACATTTCAAGAAATAGACCTGACTGCCCATGCCTTAAGAAGAGAAACAGTTCATTAACTCGCACCACATACTAAGTTCCTCCGACTTACTACTACTTACCGGTGCCGCTGCAGCAGTGCTTTGCCCCGGAAATGTGGGGACACTACCAGGACCTTGAAACTTGTGGCACAGCGTCCAGGTGTTGTGTCTTCCACTTCCTTGTGCAGAATGAGGGAAAGGTTTAATATACATTACTGAGGGCAGGATAAATTATTTCCTTGCAAATTCATTTTGTGGTAAAATACCACCAAACAACAAAACTGCTTGATAGGCAAAAGTAGAAAACACACATACACAATGCATTACAAGAAACTCTTGAGCTACGGAAAAGAAATGTGTTTCCTAAAATCCTTTTCGTTAAAAGGGGGATTCTGTTCTTTTTCGGTTTGACGTGTTTTAGTCTGATTTTTGGCTCAAGTGGCTAAGACACTGACTGGAAGGCGGGAGGTCAGCAGTTCGATTCCTGAGTACTGCAGGGCAGAATGAGCTCCCGTCTTTTTCTCAGCTCCTGCCAACTTAGAAGTTCAAAAGCAAGATAAACAGCGGCAGATAAACAGCTCACCGGTGTCTAGTCATGCCTGCCACATGACCACAGAGACGTCTGCGGACGCAAACAGCGCTGGCTCTTCGGCTTTGAAACAGAGATGAGCATTGCGCCCTAGAGTCGGATACGACTGGCTTTCGAGCTAGTCCTTTTGGAGGAGAGGGATTTAATAATAATTTCGTGTCAGAAATTATTCTGGGCTGAAAGGAAGGAACTCCGCTCAGAGAACGCCCAAATGAGGCTCCTTTCATGTCCCCAACAGCTGGGACAGAGACGGGCGCTCAATCCGTCATGCAGTACCCGGGTCTCGAACTGCTGACTTGCCAGCGAACAAGGCGAGCTTCCTAACCACTGAGCCACCGCAGCCCGGGGGTGGTTAATAATAATCAATGGGGAATGGGGATCTCTCCTACCTACTTACCACATGCTCGGCCTCCAGCCCCTGGAGCAGCCGCTCCCGCAAAGACTCCGCACTGAGAGAAGGCTCCATCCTCAACAGCGCAATAACCAGCTTCCCAATATCCGCCCTGTTTACTGCGTCACTTCCGGTCTTCGCGGTACCGCTTCTTCCGCCCATACATGTTGATTTCCAAGATACATTTATGCCTGTTTGAATGTTTGATGTAACCATAGAACGAAAGTTAAGAAGTCACACATCCTCTGCCACTACTGTGACTGAAAACATCATTCTTTGTGAAGTGGTAGCCAATGTTAGTGTGTGCAAGTGCAACACAAGCATATTTGAGAGTTAAACAAATCAAAACAGATTTAAAAAAAGACCAAAAATGTGGCATTTTAAAGACTAACTCCTGTACAGTATTTAAAGGTGAGCTTTCGTGGACCAATGAAGTTGACTTGGTCCACGAAAGCTTACATTTAAATACAGGAGTTAGTCTTTAAGGTGTCACAACAATTTTTATTTTTTTGCTGTTCTATTTTGTTTTCTCTCAATTATAACTCGAGAAAGCCTTGATGCTGGGAAAGATCAGAGGCAAAAGGAGGCGGTAGAGGATGAGATGACTAGATGGGATTGTTTACGCAAAGGGCATAAGGCTGAGTGGGATGATGCGGAGGATGGTGGAGGATATAGGGGTGCCTGGCGTGCAGTGGTCCATGGGGTTGCAAAGGATGGGAGTCGACTTTGTGACTGAACAACAAGATCATTCTGTGTATATTCATGAAAGTTTGAACAGAATTGTGCTGACAAACTTAAGCGGCCGCAATACTTTTGTTTCCACTTCTGTTATACTTCTCCTCCCAGCCTTACATGGAAAAGAAACCCGCTTTTTGCAATTACCTACCATTTGCAATTCAAAAGGGCAAAGCTCCACAACTAATACGAATAACAGGTGTTACCAGGTGTAAACCCCCCCACACACACACACACAATGATTTGTATACCAGAGGACCTTAAGTTGGCAAGAGGAAATGCTGCTGATGTGGCCTGATATTGGGCAGATGTCATCTAGCCTTTAAAAATTCTATTATGTTTTAGATGTGTTAATTTTAGCTTTGTTGTTGTTGTTCAGTCGCACAGTCGATTCCGACCCTTTTAGCTGTGTATGTTATTATATGCTGGTGGTGCGTCTGGCATGAATCAAGAAGACAAAAACGGGGGGGGGGGGCGCGACAAAAATGTTGTGCTACTTTAAAGACAACTCCTTTATTTAAATGTGTGCTTTCGTGTATCCTTTTATGGTCAGGTTTCGTGACTAGCGCTTAGTGCACTCTGAGCGGTTCACAATGTAATTAGCATTTTGGCGCCCAACATCCTGGGTGCTCATTTGACCGACCTGGACGGTTAAGTCAACCTGGTTCACTCAGGATCGAACTCACAACATTGTGGCTGCAGCTTCATCACTGCGCCACCTGAGCTCATCATTCTGGTCTCCACCCCCTTATGGGTACTAATGAAGGCGGGGCATCGTTTCGTGACAGCCAATAGAATGCAAACGACGCTAAATTCAAAGAAACGGTCGGCGGGTGAGGGGAAGCGTTGCTAGGCGACAACCAACTAGAACTCATCTTTGCGAAGGCAAGGTCGAGGGGGGGGCGGGCAAGACGGGGCTGCAATGCATGATGGGAGGACAGGCAGTAGCGCCGGGAGAGGCCCTTGATAGGCTGTAGTGTAGTAGGGCGAAGGCAGTGGAAATGTCGCTAGGCACGATGGGAAATGTCAGAGTTGGTAATTGGGCGGAAGTAGCAAACCACCGGGAGAAACTTTACGTGCTCTAGCAAGAGACCATTTACTCCGTAGCAGGTAGAAATCCAACAGGTGTAGTTTTTAAAAACCACTGTGTCTGACGAGGATTGATCATCACTGAATCTTTATTATTGGATTTATACCCCGGCCATCTGGGATGGACTATGCAACTGCAGTGATATTTAGTCAATGTCTCGATTGCTGTTTGTTTGCTATGTGCTGTGAAGCCGCAGCTAAGCAAGAAATTGCAAGTAGATAAATAGGGACCACTTCGGTGGGAAGGTAACAGCGTTCCGTGCGCTCCGGTGTCTAGCCATGCCTGCCACATGACTATGGAAACGTCTGCAGAAGCAGACAGCGCTGGCTCTTCGGCTTAGAAACAGAGATGAGCACTGACCCCTAGAGTCAGATACGACTGGCTTTCGAGCAAGGGAAACCTTTACCTTTACTTACTAGGGTTGGGTTTTTTTAATTAATGGGAGGTGAGATATTTAAGGAGTGATTTTTACCGTTGCTGTCTCCCAGAGTTTCCATGGTCGAGTGGACATTCAAACCCAGGTCTCCTGAGCCCTAGTCTGTCGTTATATTGCTACACCACATTGGATGATTGCAATCCTATCTGTAAAAATCTGGACGGTGGAAAAAACTGACAAGGAAGAAATTGAGCCACTTGAAAAAGAGTGCTAAAGAAAAGGTTTGTGGACATCCTGGACTGCCTGTAAGACAGATCAAAGGGTCTAAGATCAACCAAGCTTGAACTTTTGCCTGGAAGCAAAAATGTTGAACCTGAGGCTGACATACTTTGGGTAGTTTATAAGAAAGCAAGATTCTCTGAAAAAAAATAATACTGGGACAAGCTGAGAGCAGCAGAAAAAGAGAAACACCATACAGTGTATGGGATAGATTTCATAATGTACCACAGTCTAGTTTATCAAGAAATGAGCAGCTCTGTTGAGGACAGGACATCATTGAGATTGCTCATTCATAGGATCGTGGACAACTTGACAGCACATAACAGTCTGTTCTCCAGAACAGGGTGAAAAATAGGAAAGTAAGACAGGTGTTGGGATGGGTGTACAGCCTGCACCTCTCTTGTGATTCTATCAGGCTGATAAAGAGTTGCTGTTCAGCATCAGCTGGATGGCCACAAGTGGTCCCTCCATAGAAATGAAGAGCAACCGAAGCCACAAGGGAAATCAGTAGTGCTACTAAGAGAGATTATATGTCTAATGTTTGTTTCCTCCTTGCCTTAGATCTCCCATACCTGCTCAGCACCTGGCCATAGCTATGGTGGTGGAAGTATGCAGCTTCTTTGGCGTCTATCTTCTCTACTGCACCAACCCCCGTTATCATGGCCGTATTTACGTGGGCTTCACAGTCAATCCAGAACGACGCATCAATCAGCACAATGGAGGGAAGCAGCGTGGCGGAGCTTGGAAGACGAGTGGCCGAGGGCCTTGGTAATTCTCAAGAAGGCCAACATCTTTAAATGTTTTCAGATTTTTGTTTTTGAGGCCAGCAGTTTGGAGGGGACTCCGTAGTGTGCCATAAACTGGGCTTTCAGCTATGGATACCGATTGCTCTTCCTTTCCTTGCAGGGACATGGTGCTGATTATCCATGGTTTCCCCTCAGATGTGGCTGCTTTGCGGGTAAGGCACTTCTCAAATATTGCCCATGGAATGTGCTTTCCTTTTATTAGCAGGGCCCTCAACATTCCCACTAACTTTAAACCCCTCCATTTGTTTATTCTCCCAGTTTGAGTGGGCCTGGCAGCACCCACACGTTTCCCGTCGCCTTACCCATGTTACTCGTCGCACCTCGCGGGAACGTCCGTTCGACTTCCATCTGCGCGTCTTGGCTCACATGCTCCAAGTTGCCCCTTGGTGCCGTTTGCCCCTCACAATACGTTGGCTCAAGCAGGAATACCGCCGAGATTTTCCTCCAGGTTTAGAACCCCCTTTGCACATGCCAGTGGCCTTTGGGCAGGTGCGAGCTGTCAAGCCTAAGGCGAATCCGACACCTTCACAGGAACTGATGGCTACTCCTAAACGCTGTAGTGTCTGCTTGGAAAAGTTCCAGGTAACATAAGAGTGTAGGGATTTTTGGGAAAAACAGTATCAAAGCAAGCTTGCTTCTCTTAAAGGTTGTTTTGGTCAAGACAGACAGAAGGGGGGGGGAGAAGAGAACTTGTGGGGATGACATGTATCATCTGTGGGATTCCTATCTTTGGTTTATTGGCTTAAATCCCAATACCATTTTTTTCCTGTCTGGTTATGTGAGGTGTCAGCTGGTATGAACTACCTTTCTGAAATCTTTTTCTGCAGGATGGTGATATTCCTTTGCGCTGTTTTCACCCTAACTGCCCCATGGCTGCTCATATTATTTGCCTCTCTCGGGTTTTCCTAGCAAAAGAGCCACATCACATCCTGCCCGTTGAAGGGCATTGCCCCAGGTAAGTAATTGTTCTGATGCACTGGCAGAATTAAAAAATGGCAGAGTGTAGGCAGAATGTGGACGCTGGGAAATTCCCTGTCATTATCCCAATTTTTCTTTCTTGGCCTTTTCCTTAGTTGCAAGAACCTTGTGCTTTGGGGAGATCTCATCCGCTACCATAAGGGCTGTTATGGTGACCTAGAACCTGACCTTAGCCCTTCTCAGGTAAAAAAAAAAAACCATCACACTTTTATTCCTAAATTGGTCTGCTCAGTTCATAACAATGTAAAAATATGAGATGCACATTTCATTCAACATAAACCATTTAGTGATCTGTGTAAGTCTTCTCTTATACTTCTCTAAATCACTTTTTTGCTCTAAAACAGTATATAACCTCCTACACTAATTAAACTGCCCCCTTTATTTTCACTTTTCTACCTATAGAATCCCAATTGTTTTCTTTCTGTACGTTTCCTCTAGCTGCCCCACTATTGACTATGCTCCATGTAATTATGTGCTGCAGGAACACTGGACTAATGAGCTACAGTTATGAAGGAGCCTGTATCTTTTTTCAGAAAATGGCTCTGACCATTTCAGAAGAATGCCCAGGGATCACAACACTGATGGTGGACCAGCGCTTCTGCCTTTTCTGCCAGAATCACATTCTCCTTAACTCCTTCCAGGATGGGCCGGGGATTTAAAAACTCCTACTGCCAAAATCATGCATCAAATGAAAGAATGGATTTTCTAAAATGGAACGATTAAAGAGGAAGATACCACATTGGGGAGGATGTTTACGAAATGAGAATGCTGCAGGGGAACACGACTCCTGGATTCTCTGGGAAAAGGACAGAATGAACAATGGCTAGATTGGTGGGCAACGTGATGTGCTTAAAATATTATGGACTAAAAGTAATCTTTGATCTCAAACCTAGCAATGAATCTGAAAAGCTGGATGACATTTAAGTTGCCTACTTTATCCTGAATATGTTTTTAAAACGTATTGTACTTAATAGCAAACAGATAACGTGTATGTGCTTTTACTGAACATGGAAAATACATTGTTCAGAAGGAGCATGCAGGAAAAATGGCAAATTTTTTAATTAATAATAGGCATATAATTCTTATGTGGCTGTTTTCTAAAACACTTAAAGCTCGTCCCTTAACAGTGTCTCAACTATTCTTACTCCTGCTCTTGGGTAATTGTTGCCTTTATACTGGAAATGGGAAAATTGACTGAATATTATGCAGACCCCACACCCACCCTTTACTTTACAGCTGTGTTGGATCACTGTACCTTTAATCCTGCAGCCAGTATGAATGTTAATGGGAATTTTAACCAAGCATATCTGGAAGGTATTGGATTGGCGGAAGCTAATGTATTTGTTTGCCTGATGTTTTAAAGAGAGTTTACAAATAACGTAAGCACTAAACCTTAGCAGAATTATGGAGAGTTATTATGGCTCACAAGTGGATACTTGCCATGCTGATGATCGAATTCTGTTACTTGTAATTCAAAAAAGCAGTTTTGGCTAATTTTGATCCAGAGGCTTCTCACCTCAGTGCCATTCAAATGAACATCTATGGTAGGATGTGATGCCTGGTTTCTTGTACAATTGGAATGTGGAACCTTTGGTGCTCCTCCTATTGCACTACAACTCCCATTGTGCCTCACTGTTAGTGATTAGGAATCATGGGAGCTGGAATCCAACATTTGAAGATTGCTCCCATCACCCCAGTTAACAAAACAGCTATGTTGGATTTAAGAATTAATTAACCTGAACCCAAATTAGCTGTGGTGATCATTGTGAAGCAACCTTTAGAGATGCTAATACTGTATCATGTTATGAAAATAAAAGATGGAAGACATTAGGTACTTCAAAAAAAGTTAAAATGTTCCATGTACATAAGCTGCACTTTAAAAATACAGTAAAACTTTGACTAATGAATGCCTTGACTTATGAAAAACTCGAGATACAAACAGAAATCTTGGAAAAAACTTGCTTCAAGATACAAATTTTAAATGGGAATTTTTTGAGATAAGAAAAAGTACATAGTGGCCTCTAGTGGCCACTTCTGGTAAATGCAACGTATTTTGCATTGTGTTTAGAGATGCAAATTTTTTGAGATACAAACAACCTCGAGGTACAAATTAAATTTGTATCTTGAGGTATCACTGTAATTTGTGTTCGTAAGTGAAAACAGAACTATAAGATGCTTAAGAAATAACAACTGCTGACAGGTTTTATTAAAACAGATTATGCATGTTTGAGAATTTATGCCTTCTGCAGTCAAAGCTTGTAAACAGATCATAGCCAAACTTTAGGAAAAGAGGAAAATAAATTACTACATAAATAGATGTGACATTTTTAAAAGGCAAATTTAGACAATAGCAGCCATATCAATTCAAACCCTGGAAGAGCCATGTTCCAGTCCTGTGAGCATAATGCATTCCTCCCCATCCATAACCGAGAATAGGTGGCTGGTAGTTTCCTGTTTCTTACTCAGTCCTCCCTCCCATCTCAGAGCTGCCTAATTTTCAACAAGCTACTGCACTTATGCTTTTAACAGCAGTCTAAGATCAGCAGGCGATGATACTGCCAATCCTTCTTCCCAGGTGAAGGCCTTGAGGGTTTTTTCCCCACCCTGGAGACCTGAGTACTGCACAATGGACTGAGCTCCCATCTCTGTCCCAGTTTCTGCCAACCTAGCAGTTTGAAAGCAAGAAATTGCAAGTAGATAAATAGTTACGACTTCAGTGGGAAGGTAAACAGTGTTCTGTGCACTCTGGTGTTTAGTCATGCCTGCCTAGGGTTGCCATAATTCTCTCACACCAAACCGGGACAGCCACGTGATGTCATTGCATTCTTCAAATTCTAAGACCCTGAGGAATCCCCATCCAGGGCAGGCTGCCTCTGTCAGTTTAAAATAAACTGTAGTCAAGAGGCTGTTCCTTCATTTTTGAATATTTTTGGGCCGTGGGGACCACTCTTGAAATTGCCCTTCCTCTCCCTGAGGTCACCCCCACCCTCCCCTTCACCCCCCATTGAGCTGGACTCACCCTCAAAAAAACCACGAGGATCGCTTGGAAGAATGCTCTAAAAATAGGTCTAGAACAGAAATGCAGCCCTTGGAGTCCCCTTTTCCCTCCGGAAGGAGAAAAGCAGGAGACAGGAAGGGACTTATTTTGGAAGAGGTCCTTTGTGAAAGATGACACTTCGCTTTTGGGTACTGAATCTATGACAGGTTCCATGATGAAAGGCCAACTCCTGTTCCAGCATATTGTCCTAAAATTGATAATTTGGAAGTGGACCTCACTGCCACCATTCTGGGCTGGGTATCACTGGATTCTCCTCCCTCTCAAATGCTCCTTTAGTTTCATTACCTGCTATTGAAGGACAAAGTGGCCAAAACTCTTTCCCAACAGGCTTGAAAGCTAGTTGTCTTCTGGTGTGTTTTGATCAGCAGCTACAATCACACATGCAGTGGACACCCTTAGAACCACTGATGTGCTACAGGAGCTTAACTTGCACCCTGAGCCTGGTGCCAGGAACATGCAGCAATCTCTTTTTCCTCTGAGTACAAAACTGAAATGCCGCCAGATTCCCAGTCTTTCATGTGCACCAGAAGCAGTGATTTCTTTGTCAAGACCTTCCTTGGCTGCAATCAAAACAGATATATTATTAGGGAAGGGGAGAAAACTGCAGAAAACCAAAGGTGATTCTCTTGTCACTTCTGGCTGATGCTGAAGGCCATTCCCTGACTTGTGGGAACACGGATCAAAATTTTTAGGAGAACATGTGGCACATTATGCCCAACACTATGAGAATTCTGAATACAAATAAAGGAGACTAGTTATTGAATGCCATTTATCCACACTAAAAGTTGTCTTGTCCCTTACCATGAAGTAGGAAAAGAGACTGTGGCTGCTCTCCCTTGGCTGGAACTGATCTCCATTGGACTTATGTCAGAGTAGACATTGCACTCCACTGGATTTTGCTTCTCTGCCAGGCTAAAGATGTCTCAAATAAGAAATGCTTCCTGCCTTTTCTTCTCTTCCCCCTTTGCCTGTCCCCACCTTCTTTTTCTTTTGCCTTAAGTCTTTTTAATCTGCGGTATGAGGGGCCTCAATGACTTAGTGGTTAAGACACGAAGCTTGATGACCAGAAGATTGGCAGGTCAGTACTGCATGATGAAGTGAGCACCTGTCATCTGTCCCAGCTTCTGCCAGCCTAGCAGTTCGAAAGCAAGGAACTGCAAGCAGATAAACAGGTACCGTTTCTGCGGAAAAGGTAACAGCGTTCCAGTATCTAGTCATGCCTGTCACGTTAACACAGAAATGCCTGCAGATGCAGACAGCCCTAGTTCTTTGGCTATAAACAGAGATGAGCACCGATCCCTAGAATTGGACACAACTGACTTTCAAGCAAGGGTGACCTTTACCTACACACGAATTACAAAGAAGAATGGAACGACACCTACCACGAATGCCTTCTCTGGTGGTTAATGACATGTGACCTCCTCGTGAACTTCTTCCCACAGTAGGCACATTGGTGGGGTTTCTCCCCAGAGTGAATGAGGAGGTGTTTAGTGAGGGTTGTGTTACGGTTGAAGCTGTTGCCGCATTCTGGGCACTGGTACGGTTTCTCACCCGTGTGGATCCTCTCATGCCTGATCAGGTCCCACTTTTTGCGGAAACGCCGGCCGCATTCCTTACACAGGTGCCGCTTGGATTCCAGGTCTGTCAGGATGCTGCTGAGCCCCGTATCTTGGATCACTCGCACCGATAGGCAGTTTTTTGGTTGCCTTCTTACCCTGTCTTCATTTGCATGGGATCTTTTGAGGTCAACCCTTGGGAAATCAGTTTCTCTAAATCCTCTCTCTGGTTGTCTTCTTTGCTCCTCAGTCTCCCCTTCGTGAACATCTGTGACCCCATTTCTACTTGAAAAGTTGCTTTCTGCTGGGTGGGGGGAGGAAGCAACTGTGGGTCACTGGAAGGACACACCTAAGTTGCCTATGGAAATTGCCAGATTTGATTCTATCAAAACCCCATGGCCAGACTAGCTATTCTGGATAAGGGATTCTGAGATAATTAGTGAACCCAGATTACAGCATTTAAAGAATTTAATCTTTAGCTGTGTATGATTTAAAAAAATTCCCAGCCCTTAAGATAATTTCAAACAGGATAGGTAGTTTTTACAGAAATCTCATATTTAAGCTGTCCCACATTCTCAACTCGATTATCAAGATTAAATGACTTGAAGATTCAACTGAGGTTCTGAGCCATAATTTTGCCTAAATGTGTCAATTTTTTTAAATGTAAAAGGACAACTCTGATTCTATCTCTATGAAATACTAAATGTTTGGAAACAGAAATTCTTTCTAAAGCTCTGTCTAGTTTATCACATAAATCAATTATAGGTGTTTGAATTTTGATTAATCAAATCATTGGCACCAACTCTTTTAATCTGAAGAAAATGAGGCGTTCTAGACGCGTGGCATGAATTAGCAGTGACAGAACAGTCAACCTCATGGTCCTAATTCACAGTATCAGCACTGTTTAATCATGAAGCTGAGGGTAGAATGTCGACATATATAATTCTTGGCACCTTAGGAAAGGCTAACAGTGAGGGATTCTTCTTACCCACCCTGTTGTTTCAGCAGGGAAGGCAGGGAGAATCTCTCTGCCTTTGCTTTTTGCCTTTAGGTTGGGGGCTGAACCAGAACCCATACTCCCCCACGCAACCCAAAGGCATAGACAGAGAGAATCTCCCTGCCTTCCGTGCTGAAACAATAGGGTAGGCAAGATGAATCCCTCACTGTTAGACGAATCCCACACTGAAAGGCTTGCAAACGTAATAGTGAGGGATCCTAACAGTGAGGGATTCATCTCGCCCACCCAGAAAGGGAACAGGGTTTTTTTTAACGTTGTGCAATCAATGCATTGATCGTACAACATTAAAAACAGGATAACGTTAAGATTTGTGGAACCAAGTCTTAACGTTATCTGAGATTCTAGTGTACCTGTATTGGCGAACAGGATCCCGCATTCCAGGGATCTATCTTTGCCATAACAATGCCACTGTCCCTTTTGAAAAACTGTTTTTGGTAAGAGTTACCCTGTAAACTAACAACAACAATTTCGTGTCAGAAATTATCCACTCGGGGAACACCCAAATAAGGCTCCTTTCATGTCCCCAAGAGCTGAGAGAGAGAGAGAGACGGGCGCTCAATCTGTCATGCAGTACTCAGGTCTCAAACTTCCCAGCCTTCCAGCTAACAAGATGAGCTTCTTAACCACTGATATTATTACCTTGTAAACTGTTATCCTCATTGTGATTCTGTCTGACCTCTCTGTGCTGTTGCCTCTGTATTTCCTCTGACACAGGTGGTTCTGCAAGAGGGGCATTTACAATCACCATTTCAATTGGCATGGTTACCTGAAACAACAGAAACAAAAGGATGTGAATAATAAATAAATGAATAATAAATAAATAAAAGCATGAATAATAAACGTGGTCAGGACTCTTCAAGCAAAGCGAGATGTTAGTTACTATACTCTTAAGATACAGCATCTGCTTTCCTATTGGAATCAAAACCAGAACCCGGAAATAAATTCCAAGTAACACAAACAAGCTATCTTTTTTTCACTCCAGTACTTGAGGGCACTATGAAGTTGCATATCAAAAGTAATGCCACGAGTGGAAACGAAGTTCATTTGCTCTTGTAAACATCAATATTTCCTAGTTAGCTGTAAAAGGTATATGTCATGAAGTCAATTCCAGGAGAAATGTTTCAAACTTTGAACCTGTTTGTTTCTCAATAAGGCTGCAAAACAAAGGAGACAAATAACATAATTGGTAACACAGCTATTTCTGTAGCACTGCATGAAATAATAATGATGAATTACTGCCCAAATGTCACAAAGAGTAGAAGAGGCAGGCTGCTTTTAAAAAAGTACCTTTCCAAACTCTGATCCACTCCACCACGGTACTGAGGCCTCTATGGTTTGGACTGCTTAAGAAGCTAATACTGGATGTGACATCTGGCTAATAGTGGGAAAGTCCAGTATACACATACCTAATTACTTGTAATGTCAAAAATCTCCTTAGAAAGTACTGACACTTCCCATCTGTAAATGCAAGGCTGAACTCCCTAGCTGAACATTTCCTCACCTGTTGCACCCACTTCTCGGCCTCCCGCTGCTCCAGGAATTCCTCTGCCAGCGCTACAGCCCGATCACAGGTCTCAGGGCCACGTTCCCTAACCCAGTCTTGCATTTCCCGGGGCAAGATGAAAAGGAACTGCTCCAAGACGAGCAAGTCCAAGATCTGCTCCTTGGTCTGGCTCTCAGGCTTCAACCAACGATGACAAAGTTCCTGGAGCTGCTGGTGGGTCCCACGTGGCCCCTCAGCATCCTGGTAACAGAAGTGCCGAAAACCTTGACGGTGTGCCTCGGCGGCAATGTAGTTGTCTAGCCTCAAAATGGCCACCTTCACCTTTCCGTAGTCACCCTTGTCTTTGGCCTCCAGGCTGAAACAGGCTTGCTGGGTTTGTCCGCTGAGAACAGGCATCAGCCGCGTCACCCATTCTTGTCTAGGCCTCTGAGAAGCATTGGGCATCTGCTCAAAGGTGGCCAGGTAGGCCTCAGTGCTGACCCCTTGATTCACAGGAGGCAACTGCAGAGTGTCCCAAACTTGGGTGGTCACAGAAGTTGGAACCACCTCTAACACCTTCTGCCACTGGCAATCCCAGCTCTGTGGGACTGGTGGTGGTTCTTCTACGAGTTCCTGCTTCACCTTTGGCACAGATGTCTCCGCGACTAAGGCCATCCCAGGCTGGATTATGCTGGGAAACAGCCCATCCCCTTCCCTTGTGCTGCTGTCTCCCTGGTGCTCAGCCTCCATTTTCACCCGACTTTGCACTGGGAGGCCTGGCTCTACCATTTCTCCTGGAGACGCTGCCATTTTGTTTGTGTAGAGATCTGTGGCCATATTGTTTCTCAAGGGTCAGTAAAGCAGATGCTTCCTCCTGAGTTGCTCTTTCTCTCTCACTGAAGGCGAATGCTCAGGTTCTAGCTTGTGGCCTGTGGTTTCAAAAATAATAAGTGGTAAGGCACATTTCCACCAGAAAAATGGAACACTGTCCTTTCCATCTCCTTCAATGGATGTTCTACCTCTTAAAATCACAGCTTAAGACCAAGATATATTTTACAAGGTTCCTGGCCCCTTTAATACATGTGACCTTCCAGATCAGGGGTTCTCAACCTAAGGCCCATGGGCTGAATCCAGCCGGCAGCACCATTTCATGTGGCCCCCCCACCCCTCCAAGGGCATTCAAGAAACACAATGGCCACCCCTTTGAAGCTGTTGGGACAAAAATGGCCACCCCCATTGTGCAGGCAGGAAAAAATGGCCACCCAGCCCTTGAAGCTGACTGAGAGAGTGTGACCCAGCTCCTGGCTTGAAAAGGTTGGGAACCCCTGCTCCAGATGTTTTGGGCATATAATTCCCATTAGCCCAAGTCATCAGCACTAGTGTCGAGAGACTATAAGAATTGTGGTCATGCATCTGGAAAACTACAATTTGTCTCCTCCACTCTATGACAGAGGGGGAATCCACCATTTATGGGGTGAAGACACAAGAGTGGCTGTTTAAAAAGTCCTGAAGCTCAGGGCCTAAAACTTGCCCATCTCCAACTCAGTAATTACCGCTGTCATTGGAGGGCTACAGATCTTTGGCATCTGGTACACATGCAACTGCTGACATGCTAATATGTCATTAAAATTGGCAAAGGGCGATGGGGTAAACATTTAAATGAAGCAGCAGAAAGAAGAACTAGGTCTAAAACTCAGGGAAGTCACTTTTTCTAGCTCAGTCTTTGCTGATTGATATCAATTACGAGTACTGTACATATTATATATAGCAACAGCCATGTATGAGGAGTTTTGCAAAGAATGGGAAGACTGTCCTCTGCTTTACAGGACTTATAATGGGGAAACAAACTAGAAATTACATTAAAAAGACAAAGAAGTGGAAGCAAGCGTGAAATAAGCTACACTGTGATTTCAGCTATCAATGTTTCCCAACCTTTGGTTCTATCTTGGACTTCAATTCCCAGAAGCCTAAGTCAATTCCCCAAAGCACTGATCAGCCAATGTACTGACTTAGGCTTCCGGGAATTGAAGTCCTCCTGTGGGGGCCTAGGCCCAACATTGGGAATCACTGATACTCACATTCTGGTTTTTTAGTTACAGTATGATTATTAAGAAACAAGGGGTAGTATTAAAGAAAAGAATAGATTTCAAGGCTGAAAGCAGCAGGCCAGAGATGTTACAGGGTGCAAAATTACGAACATTAGGAATAGAACAGAAGAAAGGGCACATGCATCTGGAGACCTAAAGCTATACGAAAGCAATGGCACAGGATATGCAAAAGTCACTTTATCCTCATTATGTGTCATTGGGTTACTTCAGGGCTATGGTGGCAATGAATTACAACCTCCAAAAGGCCTTTGCTCAGGTTTTGCAAACTACAGAGATCATGGCTTCCTTTCTTAAGACAAGCCCTCTCACCTTAGGTCCTCCTCTTTCCCCACCGCCCTCAAATTTCCCTAGTGCAATCTGTGCAAGCGAAACGGCCTTAAATAGAAGTTGGCTTGACTAATTACTGAAGCAAGCTCTAGTCTAGGAACTAGCCAAAACTCTGATCAACCAAAAATGCTATTTAAGAAAAAAATAATAACATTATTAAAACCATCTCTCTTCTTTCATTCGGCGGGAAAAAAAGAGGAAAGAAAACTGCTGGAGGCTCGGTCCGCAGACTTAAGAATTGAACAGGCATTGCACAAAAGAGCCCTGCACACCTCCAGACGACACTTTAAGCCCTTCCTAAATTTAATACCGTATCTAAATATTGCAATGACTAGTAGGCGGAGAAAGGGAAAGTGGAATTAGTAGTCCCAGTTCATTCCAGAAAATGGGCCTCACCGCTCCTTACTTACGAGTCACCCGCCTAGCTAGGAGGCTTGGTTCCCTTTTGCAAAGGGAGGAATCTCACAACAAGGTAAATTGCAATATCTGCCCCCCCCCCCTTTTGAGGTAATAATAGTAGGACCCTTGTTGTCTCACCTTCCTCTAACGCAGCCGGGCCTGCGATCTCCTCGTGCAGCCAAAGCCACTCCTGAACGGAATGGACTGTACCACTTCAGAGGAGGGGGGGGGAGAAAAAGGAATCCTCTCGTTCCATGCCCCTGCAAGCCTATTTTTTGACGAACAAAGGTCCAAAACAAACAGGGAGGGAGGCCTGGTGTGTCGGAGTTGTCTCGCTTTCGGCTTGCGAGGGCATGATTGCGGCATCGGGTTGGGTCCCCAGGAATGGCATCTTCCGACCGGGCCGCGTCTGGATTGATTGCACTACCCCATTCATTCCGCTGCTCCAGGCACTGTGGTGCCCGAATTTGCACCCCAAAGGAAGCGATTCGGGAGTACTATAGAGCACCAGCTATGGGGAGGGAGTGCATTTATGGGGGTAAAAATGCGAATAATAGGCCGACTTTAAAGGGCTCCCGGGAATTTGGAGACAAACCCCCCCCCCTCGTGTGGAGTAAGCAGTGAGCTGCCTAATTTAGGGGAACATTTTTAAGTGGTTAGCCTTTGTGAGTCTGTGAGAGTAAATAAAACAAAAACAGGACAGAAATGTTGTGGCACCTTTAAAGGCCAACTACTGTACAGTATTTTAATTTTAGCCTTAGTGGAACAAGAAGAGTATGAAAAGCCACACTCGTCTGTCACCTTCTGTGTTGTAATTAACCAGCCATTTCAGAGATTAAATAAAGGCAAAAAAAAGTGGAAGTTTTTTTCTTTTCTTTCCTGTTTCACACACTCGTATCACTTGACAATCTGAAGTCTTGGGTCAATTTGACAGCAGATGGAACAGATCCTATGATATCTCAAAATGTTATATACTGTACCTTACAACATTGGGGCATATCCCTGTACTGCCATGTATCCTGGGTGCCATTTAAATTTCCCCTAGTGTTGTTCTGTAGGACTGCAAAATGGCACAGTTCTAGTCAGCAGGTGCTGCTTGGAAAACACAACATGAGGTGGCAAGGGAAGCAAGCAAGGGCAAAAAAGCAAGCAAGCACTCTGTTGTGACTTCATTTTACAGAATCCTGGGTGGCTTAGTGGTTAAGATGCTGAACTTGAAGACTGGAAGGTTGGAGTTTGATACTCGAGTGTTGCACGACAAAGTGAGCTCCCATCTCTGTCCCAGCTCCTACCAACCTAGCAGTTCAAAAGCAAAAAATTGCAAGTAGATAAGTAGGTACTGCTTTGGTGGGAAGGGTAAGATGCCTGCCACATGTTCATGGAACCATCTACAGACACAGACAGCACTGGCTCTTTGGTTATAAACAGAGACGAGCACTGAACCCTAGAGTCAGATATGTCTGGCTTTTGGGTAAGGACAACCTTTACCTAAGTACATGTGGTGGGTGTTATCCTACCCCATTTTCTCTCCTTTCATTGATATATCTTCCAGATCAAGCCTAATGATACCCGTGGAGCAAATCCCATCATATCTGACAGTGTAGTCAAGTGCTAAACTGCATTACTGTCTCAACACAAGATAAACAATGACTTATAGAAGAGGCACAATGAAGACAGAAAAATCTGATTTTTTTGATGCACCAAATGTATTTTTTTTAAATCTCACATCTATGGCTTATAATTCATTTCACATACTTTTAAAAACCAATTTCCTTCTAAACTTTCAAGTTCTGAAGGAACAAATACTGATTCATAACCTTAAATGTTTCATGCTATTTATTTCATTTAAATAAAGAAACAGCTGAGGAATGACAAAAGGAAAAGACAGGCCTGAACCCCAATGACTGTTATGTGGAAGGAAAGAGGATGAATGTTTCCAAGTCTCAAAATAAAAATATTTCTAAAGGTGAAAGAACAATCTACACCTGCCTTTTGTCTCTGTCTTTACATTAAAGTCCTGCATGGGTGCTATTTATTTATTTGAAACTGCAGACCTATACACATACATACAGTACTTAGGAATAAATATAATGATCTTACTTCTGAGTAGACATGCATAGAATTGAAAAGACATGAATTGGTTCTGCATTTGTTGGAAAAGCATGCTACTGGATGCAGCCAATGATTTGTTCAAGTACAGGGTGGGGGAAACTAATAGGAAAAATAAAACTCCGGTATTTCCTCCTCTTTTTAAAACACTCACATTGCAGCCTGTGTCAGATAATCAGGTTTTTTCTTCATTACAGTAATTGCTGATCAGACTAGCATCCATGTTAGTAATAAAGTTTCATGATATTTTTCTCCAGCACTATCTCTAAATTGATTTCCTAAGAAACAAAACTATAGTCTCTTTATGGCTTTTTTCCAGTCTCCAAAGATTGTCATTCCTAATTCATACTCATAAGCTTAGAATGAAGTTGCCACATTCTGCTAGTAAATGTCAAACAATCCTAACAATATTAAATCAGGCCATTAATCTATCAAGACTTACACAGTCTGCTCTGATTGGTAGAAAGTGTCAAACTTTCAAGCACATGCATTTCCTAATTGCTATCCAAGACTCTTTTTAAGTAGATGGAAAAATAAACATAAAACTTCTACAAGCAAGGCATGGACTTTAACACCAAGGACCTACATCCAACATCCAGATGGAAGTTCAGGTACTTATTCGCAAAAGAACATGCAGATGGATTAAGCAAAGATAGTTGCCCTTTATACCTTTTATTTACAGTCTGGGCTACTTTAAGAATTCACATCCTATAGAGATACTTGAGATATACTAACTGGCTGAAATTCAACAATATGAATGGACATGCAAAGGTGTATTATTCCTATATTTCAAGAGTAGGAATCTTTGGAGGTCAAGAGTCACTTTTCACATTGGACAACTGGTCAAGATGACAAATCTGAAGAGGGCAAGAATCCTTCTCTATGTTGCCAATCTTACTACAGTATTTATTTCCTTTTTTACACTTTATCTTCTATATTATTTCTTAGCTATATTTTATTTTGCTTTATCCTCCAAGCTTCAGTATACCTTATTAAATGTATCCTCATCCTTTGATATTTTACTCGCTGCCAATCAATGCATTAAAGAACTTGAGTCTCACCATGACGGTAACAAAGGCAAACCCCCCCCCCCCAGCATATTTACATATTTACAAGCCTCATAGTTATTGTTTGCAGGTTTGCATTTTGTTGTTCATTTCTTTTCTTCTGTGGATAAATTGCAGGGTGAGGTAACAGGATTAACTGAAAAGACTTCAAAGTTACAACTCAAGATGGTTCCAAACAGGTATGTAATTCAGTGCAGCTAGGTCAGTAGGAGGTGACAAATCACACTTTCAGAAGGACACAGAGCCTGAAGGATAATGTTCTCTTAGCAATTGCTGTGAAAAGCCTGTGCCCCAGTTGTAGTACATTTGTATCCCACCATCAGTGGTATGCACTCTGGAATGATTGAGAACAGATCTTGCTCTTTTTTATGACCATCTTTCAAGTATTTGAAGAGTGCTATCATATCCCCTTATCATCCTTGTTGCCCTCCCTCAAACTTGTCTCAGTTTGCTAGTACCCTTCTTAAAGTGCAGTGTCCAGTATTCTAGATGAGGACTAACAGTGCTAAATAGGAGACTAGTTCCTCACAGGTTTTGAAGACTATACTGTACTTCAATTAAAGCAGCCTAAAATAGCATATGCTGTAACAGAATGATGTATACCCTGTGCTTTATTCTCATTCAATATGGCGATTTCAGATCAAGGGGAGGGAAAATGGAATGTAAACATCCTTGTCTCATGAGTTGCTTCATGGTCTTAGTGAAATGAAAACAAGTGTGTGAATGACATGTCTTGCTGTAAGATCACTGGTTGGAATCCCTGGGGGGGCAAAGGTGGACCCTATGGGAGGAGATATAACCCAGATGCATGCACGCACAAACATTCAAGACATTCTCATGGATGCAGTGCTTTTAAACTGCAAAAATGTAGAAGCTTGAGAAAGGAGGGGCTTTGTGGGCTATCCCTTGAACACGCAGCTTGCTTTATTTATGTTTTGAAATGCTTTATAAGCTTTTGCTGGACTGTATTCTGAATTTTGTTATACTTTCAATATACTTCTAAAATACTTGAAGAGACTTGGAGTGATTACTTGGCACATGTTACCTGAATCTACACTAGTTTCACGTGCACCCTTTGTCACCACCTGGATTTCAGTTGGGAGTGACTGGGCAAACTGATAGGAGAAGCCTGAACTGCTGGGTCCGATCTGGGCCAGGAAAGCAGGATCCCATCACCAGGAGTCCGGAGTCCGAGTCCGACCTGGGAGTAAGCGGATTGTTACACATGCCTTTTTTTTTCACAGCCTCATCCCACTATTGACTCATATCCAGCTTGTGATCTACAATACTTCTTCATTCGTGTCCTGATCAAACCCTGGACTGCCGAAATGAAGCCACTTTCTTGGCTTTATCGTTGGCCAAACTCAAGTCCTCATCAGTGCATGTTTCTGGCAGCAATCAGCAGACCAGTAGATGAGCGAGATTCTGAATCTCTCCACATTCACACCACGTGTTGTCTGCCAGCAGTCCCCACTTGAGCATATTGGTCTTGCATTTAGGGATTACAACCCTCAGCCTATTCAGGTTCCTCCAAATGATGTAGGGGAGGTTGAGATCCTCAGCTATATTCTCCTTTAATTATTTTCCTTGTCCACTGAGTTCCTTCCTCCATCTTCTAATTTGCTTTTGCTCTTGTGTACCTTCGAAAATATTTGTTCTTGCCATAAAGCTCTTTCTGGATACATAACTTTGCATGTAACCCTCTTAAATTTCATTCTGTTGTTTTCAGCCCTGTGCTCAAATTTGTCGAGATCTTTTTGAAATTTGTTCCTCTCTTCCAAGGTATACGCTATTTATGCCAAGAATGAGAGAGTTCTTCCTATCTTTTCTGATGTGGGATTCAGAAACAGCTATAGTTCTCGTATTGTTGCCAGTATTCCTTCTTCCACCAAGAGTAGTAGAGAGAAAGAACAGAGATCTTTGCCTTTCTAGCCACTAGGTGACTTTCTGCTGTGTTAATCACCAGGGATTATGGGCTCTGGAAGCAGAAAGACTGGCTTAGGGTGAAGCCTGTTCCTATGAATAAAGAGTGTAATTGCAAAATAAAGACAGTGTTGTAAGATCTGACAAGAATCAGTTGAGGGAACCTCTAGGACAGTGTCTGGCCAGGTTATCCTGCTATAGTAATAGAGTAGACCATATTGCCAGTGACTTAACACCAAGTGTCAGGTGGCAGTTAACTAATCTTACAACTCTGAAGACTAATGGCTTGGGTGCCGAAGTCCACAGGGAAGGATGATGGTCCACAAGTGGATAAATCCCACTTTGATCCATCTTGATGAAGGGCAGCAGCTTCATCAATACTGGCCTGGGGCTGATGAAGACTTTGCGTGCCAAAAGGGCTCAGGACCAGAAAGCGACTCGCGGAACTGGATCAGTGGTATGGGTGTCATGTTGCGATGTGGAAGGCAGATGAAAGGTCACTGCATTATATTCTCAGGACAGTCTTTATGGATAATCACCATGAGGATCACCAATATTCAGATTCAGATATGGC
This sequence comes from Furcifer pardalis, assembly GCA_030440675.1. Lineage (NCBI taxonomy): Eukaryota > Metazoa > Chordata > Lepidosauria > Squamata > Chamaeleonidae > Furcifer > Furcifer pardalis. The sequence continues at coordinate 10,772,491 of CP126897.1, forward strand.
AGAACAAGAAGAAGAAGAACCTCTAGGAGGCCTTTATCCTGGTAGATCTCACAATCTTGAAGGATTTGTGCACTGCCTCCATACCTGAACAGCGACAGCTTGGGAATGTTTCCCCACACCATTTGCCTATCAGATTTACTCAGAATTAAGTCAAGTGGGGCATCTTGATATGGCCAGTGAACACAAAGGATCTTGCCCTCCAACTTTACATGACTTAATCAGTTCTGAAACATTTGGTTTTGATCCCCAAATTCCTGGTTGTTGTCCTTTCTGGCCATATTTCTATAGACGTTTACTTAGAAGTAAGATCAGTAGTTTTCACTGGGGCTTAGTACAAGGTAAACAGGCAAAAGATTACAGTACTGTATCTCTCTTTTTTCTCTTCTACTTTCCTGAATTCTGATCCACACTCTTCGAGTCACTTATTTTTCTTTGTCTGTTCAGGTACTTTACATTCCTGTTGCTTCTTCAGCTTCCTCTGTGTCATGGATAATTGTGAACTTCAAATCCCACTGTCCCTAACCCTTGATCATGCTGGACAGGGGTGTGGGAATTTGTATATCTCAGGTCTGGGGAGCCGAAGCTTCCCCACCCTTTCTCTACATGGCATTTCCGGGCTGTGAACAGTTGGGGTTGGCAGGTGAAGCCCACGTTTTTGAGACTCAGGTGGGCTTCTGGTCCTGCTTGTTCAGAGCCATTATTCTGAAGGAGTCTTTCCTCTTGGACTGTGAGAAACAATTTTTGGGAGACTCAAAGAGTGAACCTCAGAGGATTTGGGGTTTGTTGGGCCTCTAGCACCTGGGTGCAATCGGCAATGTTTCGTGAGGTGAGAAATCTGGCTGAACTTCTGTTCACAGATATTGCAGGCATAGGGCTTCTCCCCTGTGTGTATGCGTTCATGTTGCACCATAGTAGACCTGTCGGCAAAGCGCTTGCCGCAGATAGAGCAAGGGTATGGGCGCTCCCCTGTGTGCATTCGTTCATGGATGGTGAGGTTGGACCGGTGGCGGAAGGTCTTGCCACAGATACAGCAGCTGAACGGTTTGGTGCCACTGTGGATCTGGCGGTGTGTCCGGAGGTTAGAGCTCTGGGAGAACATCTTCCCACAGTCTGGGCACTGGTGGGGCTTCTCACCACTGTGTGTCCGGAGGTGGCTCTGCAGGTTGCTGGGATGTCGAAAATGCTTGTTGCACACTGTGCAGGCATAGGGCTTCTCTTGGGTATGGACGTACTTGTGGTGGCGCAGGTCTCCCCTCTGCCGGAATGTCCGCCCACATTCTGGGCACGTCAGATCTGACAGGACGGTGGCACAGAATGGTGGATACCAAGTAAACACGGAGAGGACACTTTTGTGGGGTCCTGCCTTCAGAGGCAACGGCATTGTCATCGGCTGCTCCTTCCCCTGCTGGCAAGAGCTCTCATTCTGAAGAGATGCCTTCTTCTCCAACTGTGGTTCCTTATTCAATCTTGGGACTTCATCCTGAGACTCCTTTTTGTTCGTCAGCTTGGGAGACTCCCCTGTTGACACTAATTGCTTCTTCAGCTTTGAGGGCCCATCCTGGGATCCCCCTCCCTTCTTTTGCTTGAGGTTCTTGGAGACTGAGATGGTGGTGTCAGATTCCAGCCCTCCAGATGTTTTTCCTGTCAACGGTGGCTGAAGTTGCTTTCTCCCAGAATTAGGTTCACCTACTGGAGGGAGTTGCTGTTTTTTCCTTTTGCGGGCTTTACTTTTGGGGGCTGACCCTTGTTTTTTGGGGGAATGAGACTTGACTGGGGACTTCTTTGCAGTGCTGTGCTTGAGACATTGAGGAAGTTGCTTCTTTGAGCTGGGAAATGCAACATTGGTTGCTCCAACTGAGTCCAGGTGGTGCTGAGTTACCTCTGTTGCTGTGGGTTGTTCTTCCACATCCATCTCTGCTTTCTTTGAAACAATCTTCTTTTGTACAGAATGTCTGTTAAAGTGTGGAAGCTGTGCATTATCTGTGGAAGAAGAAAGAAGGAAAAGAGGATGTGAGTTTGTGTCAATGGATGGTCTCTTCCTCAATGTTGTCAAATACTGCACTGTAGGATACATAACTCCTCTGATTCACCTGCTAGAAAGGGAAGCTAAATGAATGAAGATGATTTACATCCCCCTGAAGGATCAAGGACATGACAAGATCATAATTGCCTATCAGAAATCTACATTTGACACTCCGGATGCTATAGAATTTAAGACAACAATATGCTTTTGAGATTAAAAAAAATGAAGTTTGTAACAAATGCAGATATCACTGCTAGCTTGTTGCATGATGGTGGGGCTCCTGTGCCCCCAAAAGCTGCACAGGTGGAAATTCAACAGTTGCACCTTTTCCAAGCACAGAGATGCAACAGTAAGGAATTTCTAAATATTACTTAAAGGTACACGAGCCCTGCTGAAACAAGAAGTGGCTGTTATAATCCTAGTGGATTCTAAATAAAGCATTCAGACTACAAGTATTTTATCTGTCTGACAGAGTTTTGAGGAAGTGCCAGGATTTAGACTAGGATTGAGAATCCATGGTTCTGTCTGAGATTAATTGGCCCATTTAATAAACCAATGAGCTACTATTGGAGTCTTTGTCCAGATAGGGACAAGTTTTAGTTTGTAGACCTGATCTGGCTGTTAATTTCTCTCTACAAGAATAACTGTGAATTCCTTTCCCTGATAGGTCGCATCTTGTGGCTTTCAAAGAGATGATGAAAATATGTTTAATACTTCAGCCCTGTATTAATTGTAGTGTTGAAACTCTCCTGATTTTTTATCTGTGCTGTATTTGAACTTCACTGTTTCTTATTGTATCATAATAAGTAGTACCTCACTTAAAGAACTTAATGTGTTTCATGGCGTTGCTCTTTAAGCGAGTTTGCTCTTTAAGCAAAACACCATTATTAGTGACCAATTGTGACTTCTGGTGGTGGTGGGGATTGCGAACCCCAAATTAGTTATTAAGCGAATTTTTGGTTGGTTTTAGTTGTTAAGTGAGACAACCATTCAGAGAAAATTCTGCTCTTTAAGTGAGTTAGTCTCTAAATGAGGCGCTCTTTATGCAAGGTTTTACTGTACAATGTTGTAATTCTAAATCACAAGTTGCTGTCTGTGCTTCTCAGTTGATGTATTAGCCTGCTAAAGCATTGAACACATGCACAAAATCACTGGAGCTGAGCCGGCATGTACTGACTCTAGTTTTAGCTTTTTGGTTGTTCAGCTTATAGTTACTATATGATTACTGTTTTTGCCATTATTGAAGAATTTGAGATGGTCCTATACCCAACATTTGTTTTAACCATTCATCCCACCCAAGGCAGGGTGCTTTCACTATGGGAAGAATAAGCAGATCTACTTATCAAATTAAACAGATCATAGCTAAATTCCAGGTTTTAATTCCCTTCTGTACCTCTGAATTTTGAATACAGTAATACCTCGGATAACGTTTACCTTGGATAACGCTAAAATCGCATAACGTTAAGTAATCTGGGGAGGAGAATTGGATTGAATAACGTTAAGATCCTATGGGATGTATCGGATAACAACCGCTAAAGCCTGTGCGGTTACAATGTATCTCTATGGAGCTTTAACGTTATCCGATACATCCCATAGGATTTTAACACGCATCGGATAACACTAAAAATTGGATAACACCAAGACTTGTGGAACCAAGTCTTAGCGTTATCCGAGGTATTACTGTATAGGACATTCCAAAGTTTTGTATCTGGTTAATTTCCTCAGGATTCTCCAGAGGAACTCTTGTCAAAATAGAAGGGTTGAAATTCAGAAAGGCCTTCATAGCACAGGCAAAGAATGCTTCTTAGTTCTCTAATTAGAGAGAAAAGACGTTGTCCTTGGCATGTCTGCTCTGTACATTTAAACCAGTTTGGACCACTTCGTACCTGAGAGTGGACTTTTCTGTGAATCTTCTCTTGGAGCATCATCTTGAAAACTGAGTGTTCCCTCTTTCTGTATCTGCTCAAATATCTCCAGTTTCTCCATAGAAACTCCTGTCAACAAAGAAGAGAAGAAAGAGAGAAAGGTTTACAGGCTTAGGAGACTCTTCAGCTCTCTAACCAAAGAAAAACCATTGTCCTTAGAATATCTACCTAACCCATATAAATGAGTTTTAATCTTCTGTACCTGAGAGCAGACTTTTCTGTGAATCTTCTCTTGGAGCATCATCTTGAAAAAAGAGGGTTCCCTGTTCCTGTATCTGCTCAAATATCTCCAAGTTGTCCAGTGAAACTCCTGTCAACAAAGAAGAAAAGAAAGAGAGACAAAGGTTTACAGGTTTAGAAGACTCCTCAGCTCTCTAACCAAAGAAAAACCATTGTCCTTAGAATATCTAACTAACCCATATAAACCAGTTTTAATCTTCTGTACCTGTGAATGGATTCTCTTGGGGATCTTCTCTTGGGACATCATCTTGAAAACAGGGTGTTCGCTTTTCCTCTATCTGCCTAATTACCTCCGGTTTCTCAAAAGGAATTCCTGTCGGAAGAAAAGGGAAGAAAGAAAGAATGAAAGATCTGTCAGAGCAGACACAGTCAATGTTTCCCAGGTCTCTGAGCAAAGAAAGGCTACTGTCCTTGGTATGACTGATGAATTAAATCTGTTTTAGAACCTGTTTTAACTACCACATTCTGTGACTAAGAGGCCCTAAGAAGAGTTCTATAAAACAGTTAGAAATATTTAATGGACTGTTTTCAATCACCTCACAGTTAAGGTTCTGAATGTCAGGACAAAATTCAGTGTGGCACAATTCATGCATTGAATAATTTAAAAAAAGAAAGAGTGGGTGCTAGGGTAGAGAAAGAGAGAACTAAATTATGGCATCAGATGGAATAATCTTGTATGCTAGAGTCCAGGTTGGATTAATCTGTGCAGTATAAAATCAGCATATATAGTATGGAGAACAGTAGACCAGGTTCTACCAGAGCTCGGAAGAAACTAGTAGTAACTTATACCTAGTTAGTTTTGGGGGGATGCTGAAGCTAAGCTATATGTCCAAAGGCAGAGGAATAAATACTGTATTGCATTCTCCACATCTTCTACTAGTTAACCTTACACCGGGGGAGGGGGAGAGACTTCTTGCTGGCAATAAATATTTGCAATTAGGTTCATAAGAGCTAAGGAAGGAGTCGGTCTGTCATATGCTGTGACAGAAACAGGAGAGGCACCACAGTTTATCAAGGAGACCAGTACTCACCCATGGTGCATATAGTCTGAAAATTCTCGAGCGTAACATCACGGTATAAGGCTCGTTGTTTCTCCGTTAAGAAGGTCCACTCTTCTTCAGAGAACTTCACACAGACATCTTCAAATGGCACTGGTGGCTTTTTTGATTGGGACGTGGAAATAAGTACAGGAACATAAATACAGAGGACAAGTTCTAGTAGGTCTCAAATACACAGTGGTGGGGGGAAAAGACTATTCTTTCAACCTTCCTGGTGCAGGTCCAGGTACAATATCTCTTGGCTAACTTATGGACAGAGCTTGAAAAAGTGTCATTTTGGGGCCACTCCTCCCATAATTGTTTAGACCAGACTGTTTTGGAACCAACTGAATTTCTCCATTTTCTCCATACAGATGATACTGCAGAGGTGGAGTGTTAGCATCCTTCTGCACATTAGACTGCAGTTTCCACCAGCCTTTGCCACTGCTTGCATTGATCGGATCTGATGGGAGTTATATTCCATTAACATTTGGAAACTGATATATTCTGCACCTGCCACTGGATATCTATATGCTAGGACAGAGTTTCTCAACTTTGGACCCCCAGATGTTTTTGGACTTCAATTCCCAGAAGCCCTGATGAGCAGGTGTGCTGACCTGGGCTTCTGGTAAATGAAGTCCAAGAACACCTGAAAGCCAAAGGTTGAGAAATCTTCTCCTAACAGTGATGGCCAACCTTGGCACTCCAGGTGTTCTTGGACTTCAGTTCCAAGAAGCCCAAGTCAATACACCTGCTGATCAGGGGATCTGGGAATTGAAGTTCAAGAACATCTGGAGTGCCAAGGTTGGCCATCACTGTACCTAAGACTTCCACCTTTTTTGTGAAGTTCTTTCCCCCAATATGAGTGGCTTTGGTAGGTTCAGTGGGGGCTTCAAACATAGCCTTGAGGCTACATGCAGCCCATGGGATTCCCTTTGTTTACTCCTGCTCTAGACATTCCTGCTTGTCAAATTAAATAATATGGGAGCAGATGGACAAATAGATTAGGTATAAAGCAGCCTCCAGCATTTCTCCTACATTATGTAAGAATAGGAATAGAAGTCTGATTGGCTTGTATTTCAGCACAAGCCTATATAATTCATACTGTAGAACCAAAACTGAAACACAGTCTGACATTTCTCTTTCTCCAAATGTATTGAGAAAATGAATTTTAAAAAATGCACACAAAATTGGATTTATTTGCAAAAACAACATATAGAAATGCACTGTGTAATATTAAGTTGCTTGCAAAAGATAACGGCTGTTGGGCAAACAAATTGCATTGTATATATAGAATGTGTATACAGTATATACTGTACATACTCGAGTATAAGCTGATTTTTTTAGCCCCAAAAATGAGCCCCCACAAGGAGACACGGCTTATATTATGGTCAATGACCACGAGGGTCACAAGACCACACTGGATTGAGATGCACCAACAATTTAATTAATTGTACCATATTTTCATGTATTTTGATTATTGAAACTTACTAGCACCTGGTGCTGCATTTCCCACCCTTGGCTTATACTAGGGTCAATCTATTTTCCTGGGTTTTCAGGTCAAAATTAGGTACCTTGGCTTATATTTGGGTCAGCTTATACTCAAGTATACACGGTAAGCAGTTGTCTATCAAAATTGACTCACATTTTGTGGGGTCTTTAAGAGAAGAATTCTCAAAATGACATAGGAATATGTTGACATTTACTTTACAAAAAAAGGGGGGAATCAAGAACTGGAGAACTATTCAATTGGCAGATCTTGGGGGGGGGGGGAATGGCCAAATGAAACTTCCATATGAGAAGATCTAACAATGCAATTAAACATAAGTCCTAATTGGGACCTGACTATCCCACCTCATTTGCATAAAGAGTATACAGTATTATCGATGCAAATGTGATGAGAACCAATGATGCAGTTGTCCTCAAGAGTGAACAAATCCTGCTACATAACCAATGAGCATGTGAACAACTTGTTTCTTTTGAAAACAGCCAAACAATATAAGAAAGATCAGGGGAATTTCTAATAGCCGAGTGGATTCCTAACTTTAATTTACCTTTTTATAAACCACAGATAGGCAAAGTGTAATGCTCCAGATATTTTGGGGACCACAAATCCCATAATCTTTTAACTAATGGTGATGCTTGGTAAGGCTAATGGAAGTCACGATCCACCAATATATAGAGGGGCAAAAATGCCTTTATTGGTGTAAGACATGCTTGTAGCTTAAATTCCCAGGGTTAGCAAGGTACCTGAAACAAAAAGGGACATGTTTTATGTATGAAACAGACTCCTTTCTATGTCTTGTACTCCTCTTACCTCATTTCTCAGCTGGAAACCTTCAGCAATTTCCACTGCCTGGGCGCAGGTTTGAGGATTACATTCTCTGACCCAGCTTTGCATTTCCTGTGGCAAGATGGTGAGAAACTGTTCCAGGATGAGTAGTTCTAAGATCTGCTCCTTGGTGTGCTTCTCTGGCTTTAGCCAGCGCTGTGCCAGGATCCGGAGCTTCTGGCATGCTTCTCGGGGGCCCTCAGTCTCTAGGTATTGGCACCCCCTGAAAGCCTGGCGCTGTGTCTCTGGGGTGATGCCATACTGACACAGAATGCTCTCCTTTACTGCATCATAGGTGTGAGCCATCTCATGGCAAAAGACACTGTAAGCTAGGAGGGCTTTGTGGCTCAGGTATGGCATCAGACGGGCCACCCATTCTTCCTTGGACCAGTGGTGAATGTGGGCCACCCATTCGAAGGTCTCCAGGTAGGCTTCAATATCATCATCGACCTGAAAATGCAGCATCCATGTGTTTTTTGGAGGAAGAGAGAAAGTTGACAAGATCTCAGGAGAGACACTGGTGTCTACATTTGGCTGCTCCAACCCAGCCTTGGCATTTTCTTGAGGAACATCAAGTCCTTTAAGTTGTGGTTCCTCACAGGACATGTTCTGTGGCAATGACACACTGCCCACAGCCTGCAATATCTGCTGCCAGGCATCTTCCCAACATTGAGGTTTACCAGTATGTACATGCTGGGGGGCCATGCAGTGGAGCAGATCCTCAATAGTCCCACACTGTACCATGTTCGGCAACTCATCCATTTTATTCAGAGCTGATTCTATTGGCTTCTCTCTGGTGAACTTCGATCCAGTCTCTATTTCAGCAGCCATGCTGTCAATCTTTTTGAACCCAAGGCCTTGCAAACTCCAATGTCACTCTCTCGTTAAGCCACTGGGCCAGTTCTGTGTTTGAAAGAAATGTGACTGGGATGGTAAAGACAAACTCAAAGTGGCCCGCAAAATGCTCCAAGCATGGAAACACCATTAGCATTTAAACTGCAAATGAAAACCAGATTCATGAATATTAAAATATTAAGATGAATTTGCAAAAACCTTTGCTGATGTTCATAAAATTGTAATCAATCAATCAATAATGACCCACTGCTCCACCAGATTACCCCCACAAGCAATGAATGAACATAATTTGAAATGTTAACTTGTTATTGAGGGAAAATACCATTGGTGCTTGGTGAGTACAATAAAAAAATTTAAATTGGTTGTGGAGTACAAACATCAGAGGTAACAATTTTGTTTTTAATCTATTGCGTTCAAGGTCTAGAAACACCCTGCACAACAAGACAGGGACTAGAAGGATCCAGTAAGTTTATTGTATAAGGAGTGCCCCTTCCCAAATTCCCCCAGGCAGCATGAATAGCTGCTATGCCATGGGTGTGCATTCCTGAGAGCTAACTGTTGTCCTTGCTTGAAAACCAGTCTTATCCTACTTTAGGGTTTGGTGCTCATCTCCATTTATAGCCAAAAAGCCAGTGCTGTTTGCAGACATTTCTGTGGTCATGTGGCAAGCATAACTATACACCAAAGTCTACAAAATCCTGTTACCTTTCCCTCCAAAGCGGTACCTATTAATCTACTTGCAATTTCTTGCTTTCGAACTTCTAGGTTGGCAGGAACTGGGACAGATGACAGGAGCTTACTCTATCATGCAGCACTTGGGTCTCAAACTGCACACCTGGAGACCTTCCAGTCATCAAGTCCAGCGTCTTAGCCACCACAGATCCCGAGATCTATAGTCCCCCCAAAAAAGGTTCTGCCTTCTAGTAAGAGAACAAGCCCTAAACCACATAACAGACTGTACCTCCTCTCCTACTCACAAGCCCAGTTATCACTCAGATCCTACTCACCTCAACAAGAAGCTAATCGGCAAGAGGAAAATGCATATCTAGGAGCTCTTAGTGACCTGATTGTTAAAGAGAAATCCTCCTTTAGCACTGCCATACACAAATTAAACTGCTATTTGACACCCCTCAGTTCCCCCCACATCATTAAATTACAACCCCTTGGAATCCCACTATTACTCCCTCATCAACAGAAATAATGCATGCTGTATTTGTGATACAAATACGGACAGAAAGCACTCGTGGATGCCTTAACCATATGCCATAAAGAAAATACTTCCCCCCACCTTTCGCATTATGACATGAACCATACATCCGCATTCTTGCACATGTTCAATAGATACATACCTTATGTCTCTGTCCGTCTCTTTCTCCCATCACCACTGATAGCTGTCATTTGTCTGACCTTGTTTCCTTCCAGGTCTCCTTATCCGAGCTTCCTTCTCCCCACCCCTGGGTTAATCTCACTCCTCGCACACTGCTGAACCACAAGTGGGCTTGTGAGACTTCTCCTTAACAACTCAGCAGTTTTACAAAGACCCTGCTGTATCTCCTGTGATCGGGCCCTGCATAACTCTATACATCCACAGCCCTGCTCTTCTCCCGCCTCATAGATGGTTTTTTGTGTCCATTCCTTTAGGCTTCTCCTCATATATTACCACCGGGAATGCCAATGCGCTCTATTTTCCCACAGTCCCACTTGCTAAGACAGGCAGAGCTTGTTCTGCAGTTGCCCAATCATAGACATCTAGAGGAGGAGGTGTCAAGCCTCCGCATGGCCTCTGTGATAGGCTGACAACATGCCTGTCATTTGGGAAGGTAGAAATCACCACGGCCACCTTCCCTTCTCTGCATTTCCCCACAGTTGGTGTGACTCAGAATTTCTACTGATCTTTTATTCTTCTTCCATGTCCCGATCAAACCATGGACAGCCAAAATAAAGCCATTTTCTTGGGCTTGTAGTTGGCCAAACTTAAGCCCTCATCGGTGCATAGATCATTTACTGAATGACACAAAATGACAGCCGAAGGAGAGAACGACACACATTTTGATCACGTTGTATGCCTGCTGTTGATAACTTGCCTGAAAAACGGGGCTGAAACACTCACTGCTTGTCAAAGACAGTCTCACTGCTAGTCAGATTTCACCTCATAACACAGTAACACTCAATTCTTTTTTAAATTAGTTGATTAGTCAGCTGACCATATCAAGTTAAAATGTAATATGTTGGAGTGTATAAAATACAGTTTAAAAAAACAGGATAATGATAGATTGAATATGGGGTTGTTCTTCAGACGCACAGTCGATTCTGACCCTTTGCGACCCTATGGACTATTGCCCACCAGGCACCCCTATCTTATTATTTATTTATTTGTTTGTTCAGATTTATATTGCTGCCCACTCGTTGAAGCAACTCACTGAGGCGACAGTCAAAACAGAAACAGTACAGTAAAAAACATAAAATGCCACACAAAACAATGAAAGCAGAACACAGACTAACTCCCCTCAGGCCGTTGTTGTGGGCCCAGAGGAGGGGGAAGGTCTTCAGCTGCCTGCCAGGCCCTGGAGTCTTCTCCCTCAGGCTGTTGTTGTGGGCCCACAGAAGGCCACCATCCTCCTCAGCCCACCCAGCTCTGTGCTCATTCCATCTACAATACCGTCTAGCCATCTCATTTTTGGCCGCCCCCTTCTTCTTTTGCCCTCCACCTTTCCCAGCATCAAGGCTTTCTCAAGTGAATCCTCTCTTCTCATTTGATGTCCAAAGTACTTTAGCTTCATCTTTACTATTTAACCTTCCAAGGAGCAGTCAAGGTTGATTTCTTCTAAGATTGACCTATTTGTTCTCCTCGCTGTCCAGGGTACTCTCAAAACTCTCCTCCAGCACCACGTTTCAAAAGCATCTATTCTTCTAAGCTCAGCTTTCCTTATAGACCAGCTCTCACAAACATACAATGCCATTGGGAATACCATTGCTTTGACTATGTGAATTTTTGTTTGCAAGGTGATGTCTCTACTTTTAACTATGTTCCCCAGGTTTCTCATAGCTTGTCTCCCAAGCATCAGTCTCCTTTTTATTTCATGGCTGTAATCTCCATCTGCAGTGATCTTTGATCTTAGGAAAGTAAAATCTGTCACTGCTTCTACCTCTTCACCATCTATTTTCCAGGGACTGATAGAGCCTGTTGCCATTATTTTTGTTTTCTTGATGTTGAGTCTCAAGCCAGTGTTTGTACTCTCTTCTTTCAACCTAAGTAGGAGCTTATTTAGGTCTCCCTCACTTTCTGCCATTAGGGTAATGAGTCGCCTCGGCGAGTGGGCAGCAATATAAATCTAAATAAATAAATAAATAATATCATCTGCATATCTCAAGTTGTTGATGTTTCTCCCAGCAATTTTGATTCCAGCTTGTGATTCATCCATCACTGCATTGCACATTATATGCTCTGTATACAAGTTAAATAAGTAGGGTGACAAAACACAGCCTTGTCTTACTCCTTTTCCTATTCCAAACCATTCCATTATTCTGTATTCTGTCCCAACTGTTGCTTCTTGACTCATGTACAGATTTCTCATGAGGCATATAAGGTGCTCTGGTATTCCCATCTCTTTAATTACTTGCCACATTTTGTTATGGTCCACACAATCAAATGCCTTGGTGTAGTCATCAAACAGAAGTAGATTTGTTTCTGATATTTCTTTGTTTTCTCTATGATCCACGTATGTTGGTAATGTGGTCTCTAGTTCCCCTGCCTCTTTGGAACCCAGCCTGCATCTCTGGTAGTTCTCTCTCCATGTGCTGCTGCAGTTTATCCTGTATTATCTTGAACATAACCTTGCTAGCATATGGGATGATGGCATTTGTTCAGTAATTTGAACACTCTTTGGCATTGCCTTTTTTTGGGATTAGAATGTATACTGATATTTTCCAGTCCTGTGGCCATTGTTATGTTTTCCAAATCTGCTGGCATATAGAATGCAATACATTGATTCCATCATCTTTTAGAGCTTTGAAACATTCAGCTGGGATACCATCATCTCCACTGGCTTTGTTGTTTGCAGTGCTTTTTAGGGCCTTCCTGACTTCACTCTCTGATGTCCGGCTCAAGTTAAATGTTCTCATCATTGTGATTATCAGGGGTGTTGATGTCCTTTTTGTAGAGTTCCTCTGTGTACTCTTGCCGTCTTTTCTTAATCCCTTCTGCATCAACTAATTCCTTGTCGTTTTTGTCCCTTATCATGGTCATTTTTAAATGTTCCCTTGATATCCTCAATTTTTTTGAAAAGATCTCTAGTCCTACCCCTTATGTTGTTTTCCTCTATTTCTTTGCACTGTTCATTTAAGAATGTTTCCTTAACTCTCCTTGCTTTTCTTTGAAAGTCTGTATTCAATTGATTGAAAATTTTCCTTTCTCCTTTGCCTTTTTCATCCCTTCTTTCCTCTGCTATTTTAGAGCCTCATCAGACAACCACTTTGCTTTCCTTCACTTTTCTTTTGGTATGGTTTTACTTGATGCCTCCTGTATGATGTCCTGAACCTCTGTCCATAATTCTTCTGGCACTCTGTCTATCAACTTCAAGTCTAAGCAGTTAAATCTGTTCCACACCTCCACCGTGTATTCCTTAGGAATGTTGTCCAGGTCATACCTGTCTGGCCTAATTGTTTTCTCTATTTTCTTTTGTCTAAGCCTGAAATTTGCAATCAGTAAATTATGATCTGAGCCACATTCTGCTCCAGGCCCCATCTTTGCTGACAGTATGGAGGTTCTCCATCTTTGGCTGCAATCTGGTTTCTATGTTGGCCATCTGGTGATGTCCATGTGTAAAGTCTCCTCTTGTGTTGCTGGAAGAGAGTGTTTGCTATGACCATTGTGTCATCTTGGCAGAACTCTATCAGTCTTTTGCCTGCTTCATTCTGTGTTCCAAGATCAAATTTGCCTGTTACTGTATTCCATTTACTTTTTGATGTCCTACTTTGGCATTCCAGTCTCCTATGATAATGTGTACGTCATTTCTTGGTGTCTGTTCTATGAGGTGTTCTAGGTCCTCATAGAACTGGTCAACTGTGGCTTCATCTGCACCAGTGGTTGGTGCGTATTTTTGGATTACAGTGATACAGTACTGTATTGACAGTGACAGTACAGGAGTTAGTCTACAAGGTGCTACAACATTTTTTGTCTTTTTCTGCTGTTCTGTTTTGTTTACTCTCAGATATGCTTGCACAGTGTAACACTGTTAACACATCAAACATTTCAGTTATAACAGCCTCTGTAACGTCATTTTTGCGCAGAATAAAGTCCGCTTGCCAGGCTAGCCCATCCTGGTTCGACTGATACTAAAGAGTTAACTTTAAGCACCGCCTCCACAGGGCAGAGTTATCTGCGGAAGTATTCAAGGGAAGTCTGGGATATGGTGTCAGCCACCGGTGGGTGAGTGAGGACGTTTGGATTGTGGGGCAAATGGGGGGGTGCTTTAATTCAGATATTGGACCCCGGAACTACACGTTTCTAGGGCTGCATCCTGGAATGTCATCTTACAGATTGTTTGCTTCTTAACACCTTTTATTTGCCATTGGGTTTAGGGAGGATCTTCTTTCTCCCCATATAAAAAGCGAATAGTCTGATCTGAATTAGTACATGTGACTTTGAAATTAGTGGCCAGTGATTGTTGCAATTAAAAAACTGGAATTGTCTCTCTGACTGTAATAGATTTTAGCTACACTTTTTTTTTTGCCCTGCATGAAGTCTACTCGCCACTGAGTCCAAGGTATGCTTGCTTCAGAAACAAGCCTTCCATTATTAAGAGCATACTCGTAGGCATGGATGTGTGTATAGGTAGAGGATGCACAGAAGTTTAAGGTAATGGTTGCCCTTGCTCAAAAGCCAGTCGTATCTGACTCTAGGTTGTGGTGCTCATCTCCGTTTACAGCGAAAGAGCCAGCGCTGTCTGCGTCTGCAAACGTTTCCGTGGCCATGTGGCAGGCATGACTAAACACCAGAGTGCATAGAACGCTGTTTACCTTCCCACCAAAGTGGTACTTATTTATCTACTTGCAATTTCTTGCTTTTGAACTGCTAGGTTGGCAGGAGTTTGGACAGAGACAGGAGCTCACTCCATTGTGTAGCATTCGGGCCTTGAACTGCTGCCCTTGCTGTGTCTACACAAAGTTGACTTTTCTTGCCAAAAGCATGTTTGGGGATTGAACTCCTAACCTCTGTCTCTGCAGAGTGACCCAACCAACTCTTTGGAAATTATCCTCTTAAGTAATCTGAAACAGATGATAGATAGATAGATAGATAGATGGGTGCAGATAAGGATGTTTGTAGGTGAATAAAAGGTCATAGTAGTAATTTCTTTCCTATTCGTTTTTTAAGGTTAAGTACAAAGGAGATATTTTCTGAACCATGTCAGTAGGTTCCATTCTACTACGAGCAAAAGGCCTCTTTCGCCCACATATTTTGACCTTTCTCGACCTTCCCAGTCGCACCATCCATGCCTCCTGTGCTGCTTTTGCTGGTCACAACAAGTGGTCCAAAGTTAAACACGTGAAGGGCCCAAAGGATATGATGCGCTCTCAAGCTTTCCAAAAGTTAACCATGATGATCCGAATGGCTGTAAAAGGTATGCTATTGCTGCACTATAATAATAATAATAATAATAATAATAATAATAATAATAATAATAATAATAATAATAATAATAATAATAATAATAATAATAATAATAATAATAATAATAATAGGGCCTTCAGGAGTTTTGAAGCTCACCTTCCAGAAACTCCAGGATGTATAACCAGGAACTGCAAGTTGAAACAGCTGGAAGGGAAATGTTTTGGCACTGTGGTTGTAAAAGATCTGAAGCCTGAATTTTGATGCCTGTGTGGGCTTAGAGAAGACAAACAACCAAACTCACTGCTTCTCCCTGGCTGCCCTCTGTCTCTCTCTCATTCTTAGAGCTACAGAGGGAAATGGTGATGGTCCAGGTCTCAGACATTTCATTGCATGAGGCAAGGCGCCAATGTGGTCTCCCGCTTCCATGTGCAAAAGTAATGAGAATGGAAGTTGATTCTTAATTCTGGTAATGGGATAGCACCCTTCACCTCACCCAAGGCAGAGGTGTAGCAAGGAGGTCTCAAAAAGGATGGTGGAGAGGCTCCTGGCCCTTCGTGATTGCTATCAAGAGGTTCCTTGACTTTGCCGAAGGGCAAGACTGCATCCTCTTCCTCTAAAGTATTTTTTCACCCACCTTTCTGTGTGATGACTGGAACACAGAAAAAACTATTGGGATGAATGTGTAAATGGTAAAGGTCACCCTTGCTTGAAAGCCAGTCATATCTGACTCTTTACAGCCTAAGAGCCAGCGCTGTCTGCATCTGCAGATGTTTCCGTGGTCATGTGGCAGGCATGACTAGACACCAGACTGCACAGAAATTCTCAGCAAGAAATGATAAACACTTGTTTTTACTTATTAGTACTGGTTGCTTCATCTCATCTGCTGATTCAATAGCTTCAGTACTATTTATTACTCTGGCAAACATTTGCTTCCTAAATGATTTTTTAAAAACCAGTCAACAACAAAAAACCCTCATTAACCCTCTGGTTAATGAATATGTAATACTGTACGTATATTACTACTGTATTCATATTCAAAATACCAAGAAATATCCCATAATTGCTGAGAAATATGTCTGCTTTTTTCCTATTGTGCAGTATAGTATGTATTATATTGTAAGTAAAGGTAAAGGTAAAGGTATCCCTTGTCCAAAGGCCAATTGTGTCTGACTCTAGGGGGTGGTGATCATCTCCATTTACAGCCAAAGAGCCAGTGCTGTCTGCATCTGAAGACATTTCCATGGTCATGTGGCAGACATGACTAGACACTGGAGTACACGGAATGCTGTTACCTTTCCCACCAAAGTGGTGCCTATTTATCTATTTGCAATTTCTTGCTTTCAAACTGCTAGGTTGGAGGAGCTGGGACAGAGACGGGAGCTCACTCTGCTGTGCAGCACTTGGGTCTTGAACTGCTGACCTGCCAATCATCAAGTTCAGTATCTTAACCACTGTAGCTATATGAAATACCTGTCCTTTCCTTTCTTTGCTCTTTCTCCCTTCTGTTTCCCTTCCTTTGGCTACCTTGTGTTGAATTTTAAAGTGCAGGATACTCCTGGCAGGAATTCTTTTGGGACTGTAAAGTGTGGTATGTACAGATGCAGTGCTGCTGCAGTTTACCAACATAGCAGGAAGGATACTAATTTGTTGTGTCTTCTCACATGCCCCTGGCAGAAGGAGGCCCCAACCCAGATCTGAACAGGAATTTGGCCAACATTATTGAGCAGTGCAGGAGCAAGTCCATGCCTAAAGCCTCTATTGAAGCAGCGATCACTAAAGGGGTATGTTTCCAAAATGGATATGGATTTTTTTTAGAAGCTTCCTGTGCAGAACTTATTGGGCTATTACACCTATAATGCCTTGTAACTCTCACAGAGTTTAGCCCTGCCCATCCATTTCTCCTGAGTTCTCCACAGGATAAAATGGCTTAAGAACTTGAAAATGTCTGTCAGGACTTTGACTTCTTGATTAAGCCCCCAGGAGCCTGCCTGGAGCAATTCCCTATAGGTCTGTGATTTTGGAAAGCCCTGTACCTAGTTGACCTCTTTGGCCTGCCAGATTTTATATCGTTACATCATCCTTTACTACTGGCTGTACTTACTAGGGCCAGTAGGAGTTGCCCCACCCACAACAGCTGGAAGGATACAAATTGCCCCTCTTGATATTGTTGATCCAGGGGCATTCTTAGGTAGTTCAGCTCTCCTCAGAGTGACCATGACTTAAAGGGGCAGCCGGGTGGCGATAGCTGAGAAACCTTAAGCTCTGTGGCCAAGTCCTGCCCTCTGGAGTTCCTTAAAGGGCCAAATTTTCTTCCACATGACATTATTATTTGATAGTTTCCTAGCTTTTTTGTGTTTGCCCCTTTCTCAAAGACTAAAGTAAAAGCTTTAAGTTAAAGTAGGACATGCCTGCCATGCTCTTAAATTTAAGAAATGCTCTTAAATCAAATGAAGCCCTTGCCTTATATGTATGAGATCATTAAAAAAAAAAAAGAAGCCACTTACTTCTGTTCATTGTGTTCAACTTTTTTGACAGGAGAAAATCAAATCCGTCTCCTTGTTGTTCGAAGCACGAGGCCCTGGTGGCTACACTATTCTTATCGAAATATTAACAGACAACGCAAAGCGGACGTCTAGCCAAATCCGCCACATTATGAACCAGCATGGGTTAGTGTGAACTGATTTGTATGGGGTGATGGTCCCTAGGTAATGGAGGCTTACTAAGTTATGGAAAGGGCCTAGATCCTCCGCCTTTGTACTCATGTAGGAAAGAGGACAGCACCTTCTGGTTTCCTTTTGGAATGGAAGGCATCGAAAATCCTGTTAAATAGTTTGCTTAAGTTTCCCATTTGGTTCTCTGCAGGGGCCAAATTGCTGATGGGGGTCGCTATAATTTTGAGAAGAAAGGTGTTGTTGCGGTGAGCGGTAAAGACCAGTCTGGCAGTCCTATTACTTTGGACCAGGCACTGGATTTGGCTATTGAAGTTGGAGCAGAAGATGTCCAAGAAGAAGAAGATGAGAATGAAGAATTAATGCTGAAGGTAAGGTGTAAGCCAGGCTGAAATAGGGGAAGGAAAGGGAGCAGCCATTTTACAACCTCCTTCCTCATAGAGCAGGGGTTCCCAACCGAAAGCCCATGTGCCAGATCTGGCCTGTGGTGCCACTTCAAGTGGCCCCTTACCTCTCCAATGGCATCAAGAAACAAAATGACCACCCCCTTTGAAGCTGTTGGGACAAAATGGCCACCCCATCATGCAGGCAGGGCAAAATGGCCGTCTGGCCCTCAGAGCTCACTGAGAGAGCGTGACCTGGTCCCTGGCTTGAAAAGGTTGTGAACCCTCGTCATGGAGGTTGGATACAACCTTAAAACTTTGGAGCCGTTTGTCCCAGCACATTTCCTTTTGAACTTCACCAACTCACATGCACATATTCTGTGGGCTTTTGCCACACAAAGACAGAACTTCTTCAATGTGTTTAAGATCTTGAATATCACACTAATTTTAAAAACAGGTTTTTATTCCTCCTCTAGTCATGATAGAAAGAAAAAGGAGCTCTATAGGGCAACAATGTCCTTTTGCAACCTTTCCCAACCTGGCACGCTTTAGATGTATTGGGTGACAACTTCCATCACCTTCGTCCATCATCTCCCCCTCCACAACCCCACGCTCAACACCTGGAGATCACCAGGTTGAGGATAGATTTGCTGATTTGTGGATAATGGTTATTAGGTCATGGATAACATCCATGACCTAAGCAAAAATCTGCATGGCACGCAGAATGTCTCCATCTGATTCAAGTGTACTGTGTGTGTTTTCATGTCAGAGATTACTCTGAGTTGAAAAGATTTTTGCAGGGACACCCGAATGGGGCTCCTTTCATGTCCCCTGTCATGCAGCTCTCAGGGAATTGAACCCCATCCTTTCAGTCTTCAAGCACAGTCCTTTTACCCACTGAGCCACTGGGGAGCTGCATTCAACTGTACTTAGTCAAAATTATTTTGATCCCCAAATTTTGCACCCTTTTGGTGCATATTTGTTAAAAAGTGTCACAATGTTATTTTTGTTTTGTTTACTCTGATTTGTTGAAAATTGGATCTGGAGAGAGCAAAATGCAGCCCTTCAGATGTAGCTGGATGTTGTAGAATCATCAGCCCTTGTTAACCTGGGTAGCTAATGGTGAGGAATTCCTAGCATGTTTGTTGAACATCTGGAAGTCCACTTTTTGCTCTGATGCATGCCCACCTTGGGTAAATTCCAGTTTAGAAGCAAAACAAAGAAGTCCCTTTTGCTCTAACCTACTGACTCTTTTTCTTCCATAGAATGCCAACATCTCACCCTTAGTGTAGATGCCACACGTCTCCAATAACGCATTATTCCTCCTCCTTACAAATACAGAAGTGCTCCTACTTTCCTCCAACGTCAGGAGTCTTAATTAACATCCATGTTTGAATTGAATGCTTTCTAGCCTGTGAAGGATTGCAATTTCTTTTCTCTGTTCTTCTCTTCTGCCAGTTTATCTGCACTGTGCCAACCCTGCACCAGGTCCGCGAGAAGCTCAGCTCACTTGGCCTTTCTTTGCTTTCCTCTGGTCTTGAATATCTACCAGTCACCACTGTCGAACTGTCAGATGAGGAGATGGAACGGGCAGCGCAGATGCTACAGGCCCTCCGAGACAATGAGGATGTTGTTCAGGTGTATGTCAACATTGCCTAGATTTTCAGGCCTGCCTCCATAGACTTCTAAAGGGATGTTGCTAAAGACTGGTCAGTTAATTCCTGGCTTGCTTTTCATTCGGCCTTATAGGCAGGACAACCCTAAGAGGCCTTTTTCAAAACCATTGATTTGGCAACTGAGGGTCAGAGTGGCTGTATTTTCCAAAACATCCTTTTGCTCCCACTCAGCTTCTCTCTCATGGTTAGTTTCTTATCAGAAAGCACCCTTGCCTCCAGCTGCAAAGTGGAATGGACCAGCAAAAGACATGAATACTGAGGAAGCATTTCAACAAGGACTGCCAAATCTGTATGAATGGTCAAGAGCGAGTGTTTACCATGAGAGCCTAAAACCCATCCTTTGGTTGAGGCTGCCTTGCAGACTGGTGAAATAAAACCCCTGCAGTAGAAGAATTCCCTCCTGGTTGTCTTATTGACCTGCCACCAATCTCCCTGCCAACCAAGAACTTGTCAAGTTAGTATTCCTCAGTTAGTGTTTGCTGATGTCTCATCACATTTTTAACGTGACCCAAAATGTCTTCCCCATCTCTAGGAGTGTAGGAGATTGCTTAATAGCCCTGTGACTATACAGACATTTGACAACACATATGCACTGGGCAAAGGCTTCTTGTGAAACGTGAACACCATGTAAGAAATAGCAAAATGTAAATGATTGTGGGGCAGAAGCACTCTGAGGACACGCTTCTGGCTTGCAAGGCAGTTGCTGTGTGTGAGAGTCAGTGTATGTCCAGCAAACTGTTATTTTCATGCTTAGGATTCATATGTCCTAATCCAGTGGTGGTGAACCTATAGCACGCGTGCCAGAGGTGGCACTCGGAGCCCTCTCTATGGGTACCCGTGCAGTCACATCAGCACAGTTCGCCCCATCCCTCTGCCCAGCAGCCCAATGGGAGCGCTTCCTCCCTCCCCCCACCACAGAGTTCACCCCACCCCTCTGCCCAGCAGCCCAATGGAAGTGTTTCCTTTCTCCTCTTGCTGTGTTGGCACTTTGCAATAAATAAGAGGGGTTTGGGTTGTGGTTTGGGCACTCGGTCTCTAAAAGGTTCGCCATCACTGTCCTAATCTGCTTGGTATTTGGTAAAAGGTCACCCTTACTCAAAAGCCAGTCATATCCAACTCTAGGGTACAGTGCTCATCTCCATTTACAGCCAAAGAGTTATCACTGTCAGTATATGCAGACATTTCCATGGTCATGTTGGAGGCATGAGTAGATACCAGAGCGCATTGAACATTGTTACCTTCCCACTGAAGTGGCACCTATTTATCAACCTGCAGTTTCTTGCTTTCGAACTGCTAGGCTGGCAGGAGCTTGGACAGAGACGGAAACTCACTCCATCATGTAGCACTTGGAGCTTGAACTGCTGACCTGTCAACCTTCCAGTTGTCAAGTTCAGCATCTTAACTACTAAGCCACCACAGTCCCTGCTTACTATCCAGTGTGCAAGAATTAAAGTCCATGTTTCAGAACTGCTACCAAGTTGTCTTCACTTCCGACTCTTGCTTTAAACAGAAGTAACTCTTCACTACTGACAAAACTAATAAATACGGTTCATGCATTCCCATTTTTTATTCAGAAGATAGAACCCTTTAAGGGAAGGAAGGGGAGCTAGTCAAAGGGAATGCCTGTCTGATATCTCTATGTATAATTGTTTCATTTTTTTCCTTGAAAGAGCTAACCAGCCTGTGAATGGAAGTTGTTTCCTTTCCACACCGTGAACATTGTAGTTTTTGAATTAAGTCTCTCAAAATTCCTCAACTAGAATGATTCAGGGATTCTGGTAATCCAGAGAGTAACTGTCCTGAAATTAACGAGATGTCACTTCTGCATAGATATATTCAGGTTTGTGCAAAAAAGATTCCCCAGGAGAAGCTGTCAGATTCAAACTAGTCTGGAACAGGTTTGTGGTATAGACTGGGGTGGGTTAATTTCCATCTTGCAGGATCAACTTTATTTTGCACTAGAATTCCAAGCTCTACCAACTAGAGCTTGATGCCAAAGAATGAAAGGATCCTGTGTTCAGTAAAACGGGTAGAATGATTCTAGTTTTTAATATCCTGACCTAGGAAGTTTGTTGCTCACTAGATTTCCCACAGTGGTAACATTTGAAGGCAAGAATGTGCTTAATAGTCTTATACCAAGAAAAAATTATTAGTTCATACTAAATTTACCTTGCAAACACGTCCCTGTGGGATTAGATGTCTTGACCATTGTCAAAGGGATATAAATGTATGTGAAGCCATGTAACGGCTGGTCCCAAAGCATGGCTGAGTGGTTTATGCAAGGTTAGATAGGATAGCATCTCACTCTGTCAGCCCTAAAAACTTGGGAGTTGGCCTAAAGAGGCATATTGACAAGAGAACTTTTACATGGAGTAGCAAGGCAAAAATCACTAAGACTATACAACTGACAAACTACTCACAGAAATAATCACTTCAGGAGTCTGTGTAATAACAAAAATGCAACTTGACCCTACATATAAACAAAACCTGTGAGAGATAACAGAACGTCAGCTTTTGAAAGGACAATATAGTACCATTCGATTACATTAACAAAACTTGAGCTACATGCAGAGGTGAGCAGTTTACATCCACCTAGATGTTTTGACTGCAACTTCCATCAGCTCTAGCCAGTAAGTAGAGGAATGATGTGAGTTACAATCCAATGACATCAGATAGCTACATCTTGTTTAGCGTGGAGCTATTAAAACACTCAAGGACATGAGGAGGCCACATATGGTCTCCAGTGGGAAGCTCTGTACTAGCAAACACCTGATCAAATTCAATCAGTGTCACTTTCTGGACTTTGTGGAATGGGAGATCCTCCCGAAGGAGCACATGGCAGAAAAAGTTCAGCATAACCATTGCCACTGGGAGGAGAAGGCGTGGAAGCTGGGAAATCGAGTCCCACTGGCCCTGCCAAGCCATGGTTTTGGAAAGCCTCAAAGTCTGTGCCAGGGTTTCCTGATGACAAACCCTCTGGGGGACTCCCATCTGATGGGCGGTACACCTCAAAACGGTACCAGCGGTACCCAGCACATTTGCGTGCTCCTGGGCAGCTCTGGATCAGGTGCTGGATGGCAGGATGGGAAAGGCCAAAAAACTCAGCTCCAGATGGTTCCAGCTGTGCTGCGCCCACTGCTTCAAGGAGCTGAGCATGGCAAGCATCAGAGCTGGAACCAGCAATTACACACCCAGGGTCATCCTCGGGGACAATCTCAAAGAGTGGTCCAGGGCCACCGTCCTTGATCTGGCAGGTATAGAGGCAGCGGTGAACTGGTCGACGGGTACTAGCAAAGATCCGGGTACTGCAATACCCGACAGGGTAGATGGCGCTCTCCGTGTGGAATCCAGGACGATCGGAGATTATTTCACCCAAGCTGTACACAGTCAGGGAGCCCAGTGTGATGGGAAACACTGGCCGGCCAGAAGGATCCAAGGGAAGAGGCGGCACCAACCGGCGGGCACCCAACTCTGGTCCCACCCTGCGTTTGGATGCCCGGCCATTCTCTTTGCCTTTGCGTTCTCGACGGGGCTTGCGAACAGCCGGTTCTTCTGGAGAGGGCTGTGGAATGGGATCCACAGCTGGCAGAGGCAATTCATCTTCCGCTAAGGCTTGTGCCTGCAATAGACGAGCAAGCAGGAACCGGCGTTCTTCACGCACACGGAGGTATTTGGCCTCGAGCCTGGCAATCTCGTCGCACAAAGCTGCATTTTCATAAACCAGGACCTTGGCAGCACGGCACAGGCGCCGGAACTTCAGACGGTAACGTTCACCTTGGTTTTTCCGTGGAGTTTTCTTCATTGTCAGGGATGCCAGCTGGGATAGATAGAACCAGAAGAAATCTGTGGAATGAGAAAAACATTCAAAAGGCAGTTGAGATAGTTGTTATAATTGAAACTGCCAGCTCTAGTCCTTTTTTCTCCAGCACCAGATAAACTAGAAGAGAAGACTTAAATATAAATCTGGGGATGCCTGACAAAGCTTCCTTTCAGTAAGGGAATAATCCAGAAAACTGGGAGCAAAGACATCAACAGGAAAAATAAGGATTAAAGCAGGAGTTCTCAACCTTTTAAAGCCAGGGGCCAGGTTATGCTCCCTCAAACAGCTTTGAGGGCCAGATGGCCATTTTGCCCTTCCTTCATCACATGGCACTTCATCACATGGTGGAGGCAGTCGGGGGCACATGAAATGGTGCCACAGGCTGCATCTGGCCCACGGGCCACAGGTTGAGAATCACCCCATTAAAGGAAAGCTAACTGAAGGTTTGATAGGAGGGTATAAAGCCGTGATGGCGAACCTTGTCACTCCAGATGTTCTTGGACTTCAATTCCCAGAAGCCCAAACACCCTGTGAATCCACACAAAGGAGTTTACTGCAATTCATCCGGCCTGTGCTGTCCTCGTCACTCCCGGAAGCAGAAGTAAAACTTCCACTTCCGGGAGCGACGAGGGTGGCGTAGGACAGATGAATCGCAGCAAACCCCTTCATGTGGATTCACGGGGGCTTGGGCTTCTGGGACTGAAGTCCAAGAACATCTGGAGTGCCAAGGTTCACCATCATGGGCAAGGTTTCCCTTGCTTGAAAGCCAGTTATGTCTAACGCTAGAGGCCGAATGCTCCTCTCCATTTACAGCCAAAGAGCCAGCGTTGCATACATTTATGTGGTCATTTGGCAGGCATGACTAGACGCAGGAGCGCATAGAGCACTGTTGCCTTTCCGACCAAAGTTGTACCTATTTATCTACTTGCAATTCCTTGCTTTGGAGCTGTTAGGTTGGCAGGAGCTGGGACAGACACCGGGAGCTCACGGTCTCGTAGCATAAGAGGTCTCGAACTGCTGACCTGCCTACCTTCCGATCGTCAAGCTCAGCATCTAAACCACTAAGCCACTGCGGCCCGTATGCTCTCGGACTACAACTCCCATCAATCCTAACCTCAGGTAAGAACGGATGTAGTCCAGCAACACCTGGAACCCCACCCGTGCCCCATTCAACTCTATGGGAATTGGGCCCACCCCGGCCAGCTGCGGGGATCTACAGCCATGATTAACTGCAGATGCAATGATTGAGCAACCTGCGAACCACCCCGGACCCTCCATGTGGCTGCCCCACTTTATTCGCAGGGTGCCATTATTCACTGCCCTCTCCTACCTTGCCACACCTCCCAGTCTCCTCCCGAACTCGCTGACCGGAACCGGAAGTTCCCGAAGATCCCCAGTCCTTCTTCCGGTTTGCGGTTGTAACCCTTTCCTTGCTGATTTTTTTTTAAAAGTAACCCTTTCCTCGCTGTATCCTAAGAGGCTGTGGGAGGCGAGATGGAAACTGGGGGTTTTGTGGGGAAGCAGGGTTCCTCTTTGCTTCTGGCAGAACCCCCTGGGCAATTCACAGATGAAGGACCAGAGGCGTAGCTACCGCCGTATCTGCCGTATCAATTATACGGGGCCCCCGGGTCACGGGGGCCCCCAACGTGCGTAAACAAAACAAATCTTTACCCTTCCTAAGGGCCCCCAAAAGATTTTTATACGGGGCCCCGCCAAGGCACGCTACTCTTCTGTGAAGGACAGACACGAAATAAATATCAGAGAGTAAACAAAACAAATAAGACAAAAAACTCACGTTGTGGCACCTTAAAGACTAACTACTGTACATATTTTAATTTTAGCTTTCGTGCATCAAGTCATTTTGTGGTAGTTTGCTCCAGCATTTAAAAGCAATTACTGTATTCAGGGGACTTTCATGTACTCCGTGACTGCTTCCACTCCAGAACTACACCTGAAAACATATTAATAATTTATTTATTGATATTTATTACCTTTCTATACCACCCATATGGGCGGTATCCCACTCTGGGCGGTGTAATGATTGTAAGCCTTCAAGTCAATTTGGACTTAGGTTGACCCTTTCCAGGGTTTTCTAGGTAGAAAATACTCAGAAGTGGTTTACCATGCCCTTATAGCCCATGGTACACAGACTGGCATCTTTTTTGTTGTTCAGTCGCAGTCAATTCCGACCCTTTGTGACCCTATGGACCACTGTCCACCAGGCACTTCTGTCCTCCACCATCCTCCTCAACTCGCTCAGTTCTGTGCCCAAGATCTCTACAATACCATCTAGCCATCTCATTTTTGGCCACCCCCTTTCTCTTTTGCCCTCCACCTTTCCAAGCATCAAGGCTATCTCAAGTGAATCCTCTCATTTGATGTCCAAAGTACTTTAGCTTCATCTTTACTATTTGACCTTCTAAGGAGCAGTCAGGGCTGATTTCGAACCAACCTATTTGTTCTCCTCGCTGTCCAGGGTACTCTCAACATTCTTCTCCAACACCACATCTCAAAGGCATCTATTCTGCGCTCAGCTTTCCTAATGGTCCAACTCTCACAACCATACATTGCCACTGGGAATACCATTGCTTTGACTATACGAATTTTTGTTTGTGACGTGATGTCTCTACTATTCACTGTGTTCCCCAGGTTTCTCATCAGTTGCCTCTCAAAAATCAGTCGCCTTTTTATTTCATGGCTACAATCACCATCTGCAGTGAGCTTTGATCCTAGGTCAGGAAAGTAAAATCTGTCACTGCTTCTACTTCTTCCCCATCGATTTTCCAGGGACTGATAGGGCCTGTTGCCATTACTGTATCTTGGTTTTCTTGATATTGAGTCTCAAGCCAGCTTTTGCACTTTCCTCTTTCAACCTAATCAGGAGCTTCTTTAAGCCCTCCTCACTTTCTGCCATTAGGGTGGTATCATCTGCATATCTCAAATGTGTTGATGTTTCTCCCAGGAATTTTGATCCCAAATTGTGATTCCTCCATCCCTGCATTGCGCACTATGTGCTCTGTGTATAAATTGAATAAGCAGGGTGACAAACTTCAGCCTTGTCTTACTCCTTTTCCTATTCCAAACCATTCCGTCCTTCCGTATTCTGTCCTAACTGTTGCTTTTTGATCCATGTACAGATTTCTCATGAGACATATAAGGTGTTCTGGTATTCCCATCTCTTTAATTACTTGCCACATTTTGTTGTGGTCCACACAGTTAAAGGCCTTAGTGTAATAAATGAAACAGAAGTAGACTTGTTTCTGATATTCCTTTGTTTTGTCCATGATCCAACGTATGTTGGTAATGTGATCTCTAGTCCCTCTGCCTCATCTGAACCCCGCCTGCACTTCTGGTAATTCTCTCTCTATGTGCTGCTGCAGTCTATCCTGTATTATCTTGAGCATCACCTTGCTAGCGTGTGGGATGAGCACAATTGTTCAATAATTTGAACATCCTTTGGCATCACCCTTTTTGCGGATTGGAACCTATACTGATCTTTTCCAATCCTGTGGCCATTGTTGTTTTTTCCAAATGTTCTGTCATATATAATGTAATAATTTGATTCCATCATCTTTTAGGGCTTTGAACAGTTTGACTTGGATACCATTGTCCCCACTGGATTTGTTGTTTGTAGTGCTTTTTAGGGCCTTTCTGACTTCACTCTCCAGGATGTCTGGCTCAAATTCAATTCCTCATCATTGTTATTATCAGGAGTGTTGAGTTCCTTTATGTAGAGTTCCTCTGTGTACTCTTTCCATCTTTTCTTAATCTCTTCTGCATCATCTAACTTCTTGCCGTCTTTGTCCCTTGTCATGGTCATTTTTGCTTTAAACTTTCCCTTGATTTCCCCAATTTTTTTTGAAAACCTCTCTAGTCCTGCCTCTTGTGTTGGTTTCTTCTATTTCTTTGCACTGTTCATTCAGGTAGGTTTCCTTATCTCTCCTTGCTTTTCTTTGAAATTCTGTATTCAAGTGATTGTATTTTTTCCTTTCTCCTTTGCCTTTTGCATCCCTTCTTTCCTCTGCTTGTTGCCTCCTGCATGATGTCCTGTATCTTTCTCCATAATTTTTCTGGCACCCTGTCTATCTGGTTCAAGCCGTTGAATCTGTTCCACACCTCCATCGTGTATTCCTTAGGGATGTTGCCTAGGTCATATCTGTCTGGCCTAATTGTTTTCCCTATTTTCTTTAGTCTAAGCCTGAATTTTGCAATTAGTATGTTGTGATCTGAGCCACAATCTGCTCCTGGTCTTGTTTTTGCTTCCTATATGGAGGTTCTCCATCTTTGGCTGCAGAGTATGTAATCAATCTGGTTTCGATGTTGGCCATCTGGTGATGTCCATATGTAAAGTCTCCTCTTGTATTGCTGTAAGAGAGTATTTGCTATGGCCAGTGTGTTATCTTGGCAGAACTCTATCAGTCTTTGGCCTGCTTCATTCTGTGTTCCAAGACCAAACTTGCCTGTTATTCCATTTATTTTTTGATTTCCTACTTTGGCATTCCAGTCTCCTATGATAATGTGTACTTCATTTCTTGGTGTCTGTTCTATGAGGTGTTCTAGGTCTTCATAGAACGGTCAACTGTGGTTTCATCTGAGATTATATCCCATTACTGTTTTTCTCACTCTTTTATTGACAATTATGGCTACTCCCATTTTTTCTTTCTTGGCAAGCTTCCTGATGTGGTTTGCCTGATGTGGTTTGCCTGATGAGGTAAAATCCTGTTGTCTGTGTAAGCGAGAAAAGGACAATTCCAAGGAAGTTTAGCTGTCCACACTGCTTTTTCAATGCTCCTTTTACAGACACAAACACACACACACTGTTTTTAAAGTGGTAACCGTGTTAGTCTGTGCAAGTATATTAGAGAATAAACCAAACAAAGACAGCAGTTAGTCCTTAAGGTGCTAGAATGTTTCTGTCTTGTTGTTGTTTTTGTTGTGTGTTCTGGTAAACACATACCTTTTTTAAAAAGATAACCAACAACTTTTCCTACAGGTGTAATACACAAGTCTACACCGTATCTTTGCCTCGACACAGCCATCACTTCAACCAGACTCGAGACTGAGGGTCATTGAAATGAATCACCCAAGGTTGTTTAAAGGTGTTGGGGCTGGGAGCAGCAGGATGATGCCCCAGCATCTCCGACTTCTCCTCCACAAGTCGGGGTGGGGAGCCTGCCTAGGCAAGGGATCTCTACGGACGCCTCGCCTATCTGGTGCGCGCCCTGGCCAGGCAACTCCAGGGAGGTGGAGCAGCGCTGGGTCTGATGATGTGCATGTGTGTGGAATGATCTACTGGGTTCCCACCCATCCCCGCTGCCGTAGTGCAGGCGAAGGGCAGAAGAAGGAGGCAACGAGGAGTTTGGTGGGGAGATGGTAAAGCTTGGGGGGGGGGGGGAGGCAAGGGAATCCAACAAAGGAAACGTGAAGCGCTTTCTGTGATCCAATCTGGACACGGCACCAGTTTTTGCGCAGCAACCGGGGACCTGGAGAGGACCAGGCCGTGCGCTCCGGCGGGACGGGATCCAGGGAAAGCTCCCGGGAAGGTAACTGGGGAGGAGGAGGAGGAGATACAGGTGGGGTGGGGTGATTTCCAGGCCCGGGCTTGGGTTGGAAAGGTGCGCCCTGGAGGCAGGAGGAAAAGGAGGCGGAGAAGGCTCTGCCCGCAGTTGCTTGGAGAAACCAGGTCTGGGGGTGGCGTTTGGAGAAGGGGCCGATTTTCGCTCCGGCAAGAGAGCAGCGCCCTGGCTTTTCGGAGAGAGAAGGGGTTGCAAGAGCAGGATCTTCTTGGCCGTAACAGGAGGCTACGGAGACGATCGCCAGTTTTCCAGCGATTTGGAGGTTTGAGCACAAATGGCGGTACCCCGATGTGGGGTGGAGAGAAAGTGGAAGAGGTGCCGCCCCACACACGATCCTGCCGAACAGAGAATGGAAATTACACGGATAGCGTTTAGTACACTCTCTGGGCGGTTTGCAAGTAATTACCACCACCCCCTCCATATGCTGGATGCTCATTTTACCGACCTCGGAAGGATAGAAGGCTGAGTCAACCTTGGGTCCCGTTAGGATCGAACTCTCAGCGTTCTGGCTGCAGCATAGCAGTTTAACCACAGCGCCACAAGGACTCTTTGGAACCATTTCCATAAAGCCCGGAGAGAGGGGTTCATGGAATGGCCAAGTCCGTAGGGCACACTGGTGCCAATTGAAGGGCAATGTTCTAAATACAGTACAGTAAAACCTCATATAACACTAAAACCTGGTTCCACAAGTCTTGGTGTTATATGATTTTTAGTGTTATCTGATGCATGTTAAAATCCTATGGGATCCATAGAGATACATTGTAACCACACAGGCTTTAGCGGTTGTTATCTGAAGCATCCCATAGGATCTTAATGTTATCTGATGCAATTCTTCCCCCCAGATTCCTTAATGTTATGCGATTTTAGTGTTATTCGATACTAATGTTATATGAGGTATTACTTGTACTTCACATTTTGAGTTGACATGACTTCCTTCAAGGTAGTGTGTGAATGAGCGAGTGTAAATGAGAGAGAGAGAGAGAGACTTTCCTGTAATGCATGCATTCTCAACCTACAGCCTACAAGCCAGACCCGGCCCACAAAGCCATTTCATCCGGCCCCCGCCACCCTTGTTCCTGCTGCCTAGAAGTGCTGAAAACTGGCAAAAACATGCATCTTTGTGTGAGAACTCACCAAAAACTCACAAGAACTCACTGAAAGCGCATGTTTTCACATGAGAGCTCGCAAAAAAACATGCGTTTTTGTGTGCAAACGCATGCGGAACCACGTAACCAGCCCGCTCAGCCATCTGAGGGGGAGTGATCCAGCCCACTCCTGGAAAAGGTTGAGAAAGCCAGCTCTAATGTGCCACCACTTGTTTTAACAGTCCCTTTCCAAAAATGCCAGCACTAACTTTCTGCAAGCCCAGGCAGTGTTCCCCAGCCTTTTGCTCTCTAGACAGTTTGTAAAACAACTCCCATCATGCTTGACTTGGGACTGGTGGTAGCTGTATATCCCTTCTCTTTAATGCTCATCTTTCTGTATCTATAAGGAAAGAGAGAATGAAGCAATTTGGTATTACAGCTGGGGACCTTAATGGGACTGCTTGAGTGTAAGAAGATTGTTTCATGTTTTTTCCTAGGCTTAACTTGTGAATTTTAAATATGGAAGTGATTCCCCCACTTAGAGCTCAAAGGCACAGGGTCCCTTCAAATTCTTCAATTCTATGAATTGTCATTCGACTTATTTTGTCTGTTCACTCATTCTTGTCTCCCCCCCCCCCCATGTGCAATCCTTCTATCCAGGCTTACCAATGGAAGCTGAAATTAGCAGCCTCTTTCCTCTAGCAGAAGATCCCAGCACTTCCAGGTAGAATCTTCTTTCTGTCCCTCCCCCCCCCCCATGGAGCTGCTGTCTTATGCCTGTCTATTTGAGAATGAATCCTATGCTGAACTCTCTATGTGATCAGAGATGGTTTTGGAAAATATTGCTTCATTAGTTCATCCAGCCCCTAGTGCAGGGGTTCGCAACCTACGGCCCACAGGCTGAACCTGTGAGTTGCTTCGGCAAGGAGAGCGGCATATAAATACAAATATAATAATAATAATAACCTGGCTAATGGCACCATTTCATTTGGCTTGCACCGCTGCCACCAGAAGCTGATGCAGACACGTTTACGACAACCGTGAATGGCTGTTGTAAACTCATAAACGCTGCTGTAAAACACATCTGTGGCTGTCATAAATGCATTTATGACAGCTGCGGACATGTTTTACAGCAGAGGGAACCACCAGTCTGGGCTGTTCAGCTGTGTGAGGGAGCGTGGTCTGGCCCGTGGCGTGAAAAGGTTGAGAACTCCTGCCCTAGTGTTTCAATTCAGTTCCAGCAAAAAATTAAAAATAACTCTGCTGCAGAATCCAAAAAATCTGGACCATGTTTGGCCCAGTTATAATTGCTTATAAGTCACCCAGTCACTAGAAAATAGCTTGAACCAGACTCTGCTATCTGATAACACCCTTAGTTGGGTTTTAGTTCTGTATGCAAAATGCATAAGATAGGCTTTGTAATGTTAAAGAGCTTGGTTGATTTACTGGTATCTCTATTGGAGACAAATATAACATAGGGGGGGATCTACTTGTAGATCTCTGAATCATTTGCAGTTGTAGGTTGAAAAGAAACACTTCTCAATCATTTAAGAACTATTACTGTAAACAACTAAACTGAACTCTTAGATTCTATAGTGTTTGGTACCTCAGGTATAGATACCTGCATCCCAAACAAAGCTCATTGGTCGGAAGGAACAATTGGTCCCTTCCATCCCTTAGGCCACTACAAGTCATCTGGATCCAATCATGGCGGCTGGGATGCTAGTAAAAACAAAACAGCAAATCCCATTAGCCTGAAGTCTGCTCTCCTCTTGCTTATACAGCTTAAGTAATGTCAGTGTGGCAGTTCTCTGAAGGATGTTGCTCTTTGGAAGGGCTGGAAGTGTGGGAGGCAGGAGGCAGAGCAGTTTGGGCCCTCTGTTTTCTCCACAGCCTTGCAGATGCTGATTTGAGATACAGTATATAATTCCACTCCAGTATTTGGGAAAGTTATAATAGGACAAGCTGAACCCGATATGTGGAAGGAAGCTTGGGAACGGCTTCTAGGAATCCTGTTCTCTTACATGTATGCATTCACACGTGGTATGGTAAAATTGCATTGGATAATTTATTTTCACAATGGCACATTATATCAGTCTGTCTCAATGGATTGTCATTTAGTTTCTCAAATGCTGAGCCACAATTCTGGATGGAACGAAGGGAGGAACTGGAGCAGTCAGACTCTCAGGAGAGGCAGGAGCTTACGGTCATCAATACAGGTGAGGAGCCATTTGTTGCTTCTGCAGGATAAGGGTTAGAGTACAAGACTAAGATATGGGAGACTTTCTTAGTGTGAATCTACCTCTCGAGGTTATTGTGGAGCTTGGAGGAAAGGTGAAATATAAATGTATCAAACAATAGTTGAAATCCAGTAGGAAGTAACAACTACAGAGGGTGCCAAAACACATTTTAAGCGATGTTATATATGTACAGTATCACTCTCCGAAGTTGAATTGAGTGATGGCAGCAATGTGTAGTATGATGTTCACACAAAAGAATGAATGCTAGTGTCACCATGCAACAGGCTGGACAGTCAAAGAAAATGGCAGAAACATGGTTGTCATTTGAGGAGTGCAAGACCATTTTGAAGAGTAGTACTTGAAAGTGGAGAACTTTGTGGAAGTACGACGACAATGGAGGCGT
Organism: Furcifer pardalis; assembly: GCA_030440675.1. NCBI lineage: Eukaryota > Metazoa > Chordata > Lepidosauria > Squamata > Chamaeleonidae > Furcifer > Furcifer pardalis. The sequence continues at coordinate 10,805,365 of CP126897.1, forward strand.
GAGTATGCAACAGAACCTTCAAGACACCTAACAATTGCACACATTTATGATAAGTTTAAGACATATGGTACTGTGTGTAATGTACACAAGGAAAGATCCAAGAGTCCTCGCACAACTAGTCCTGCTGCTTCTGCTATGGTGTTATTTTCTGCTCACTACAGAAGTCTACCTAACAATGTGCATGTGAGACGGGTTAGCAGAACGAGCATATGATGGATTCTTAAAACATGAAAATGCTGCATCCGCAGTGATACAAGTAGACACTTTGGTCAAAGTTGCTCGAGCAGTAATTTGCTGTAATCAAAAATGTGTGGACTTGGATGGGAATCACCTTGAGCACCTCTTGTAATTGTAGAAGTCAAACATGACTTGTGTTCATCTTTTGTTATCGGTATATATTATTACAATTTTAATACATTTTTTTCCTTTCTTAAAATATGTATACATTTTTGGCACCCTCTGTAGGATAGGCTGACTCAGTCCATGGATCTTACATGGATGTTGACTTGCCACATCTTTGATTCATTGATTCAGTGGGTCTTGTCTAGTTGTGACATACTACTAGATTTCAGAATGCTATGGGAAATGATCCAAAAGATGGTAGAGGAAGTGGAAGTCTTTCTGCCCTCACTGAAGCTGATTGGACAAAGAAGAAACATTGCTTCTGTTCTTACATTATTCGGCACCAATGCTCTGAGTATAATAAGGAACCAAGGTCTAATATGTTGGTGGATTTGAGATGGACAAAATCATGCCGTGGGTCGGTTGGTGCCTATGTTGTATTTAACATTGTTACTCTTATTTCAAAATACTTCCTGTGATTTTTAACTGCATTTGATGCATGCTATGAGTTGCTTTGAATTCTACACCAGAGAAGTGTGGGGTGTAAAGTACATAAAGCAGGAGTTCTCAACCTTTTTAACTCAGGGGCTGGGCCATGGTCCCTCAGACAGCTTTGGGGGCCAGATGGCCATTTTGCCCTTCCTCCACCACGTGGCACTTCCTGGTGTGGTGGTGGCGGCGGCACATGAAATGGTGCCATGGACCGCATCCGGCCCATGGGCCACAGGTTTTGAATCCCTGACATAAAGTAAAGGTAAAGGTTGCTCTTCCTCGAAAGCCAGTCATATCCGACTCTAGGGTTCAGTGCTCATTGCTTTTTATAGCTAAAGAGCCAGTGCTGTCTGCGTCTGCAGACATTACTGTGGACATGTGACAGGCATGACTAGACAACTGAGTGCACGGAACACTGTTTACCTTCCTACTGAAGTGGTACTATAGTACTTGCAATCTACTTGCAGTCTCTTATTTTTGAACTGCTAGGTTTGCAGGAGCTGGGACAGAGATGGAAGCTCATTCTGTCATGCAGGACTTGGGTCTCGAACTGCTGACCTGCCAACCTTCCAGTCGTCTAGTTCAGTGTCTTAACCACTAAGCCAAAATAAGTCATTAAATCTTCCAACCCCTAGGCCTGGAAAGCATTTAGGAAAAAATAAATTACGAATTCACATTTTAAGAATTAATCTGATGCTGTTTTCTCTCACTAGCCTCTGACATACCAGCTGAGTTAGACCAAGAAGAGGAGATGGGGGCTGAAACCGAGGAAGACGAGATCAAGACATGTGGAGAAAGTAGTGATTGGGCCAAAACAGATCTTGAGGAGAAGGAGGCTGATATGGCCACCTCCACAGACTCTCGTCCGTTTCATTGTTCTGAGTGTGGTAAGGGATTTTCTCAGAGTTCAAACCTGGTGAAGCACCAGCGGATCCACACAGGGGAGCGCCCATTCCGTTGTCCCGAATGCGGACGCACATTCAGCTGGAGTTCGTCGCTGGCAGATCACCTCCAGATGCACGGTGGGCGCCGCCCTCATGTATGTGGTGAGTGTGGAAAGCACTTTGCCCGTGGCTCTACCCTCGCAGAGCATCAGCGGGTGCACACGGGTGAGAAGCCCTTTCGTTGCCACCAGTGTGGAGCCCGTTTCTCACAGAACTCCACCCTGGCGCACCATTTGCGCACGCACTCGGGCGAGCGCCCCCATGCCTGCCCGGACTGCGGGAAGTGCTTCGGCCGCAAATCCACCCTTGTCACTCACTGGCGGACTCACACTGGCGAAAAGCCCTACCTCTGCAGAGAGTGTGGCCGTGGCTTTGGTGTGAGCTCTGACCTGTCTAGGCATATGCGTAGCCATCATGCCAATGGAGGTAGCTGGCGTGATAGCATGGGAGAGGGACACCTAGACCTCTCACTTACAATTTTAGACCAAAACATCCAGCAAACGGAGGGATATTCCCCAGAAGTTTCGAAAGGAGGTGAGCAGCAGATTGATCATGCAGATGGGGAGCAAGAGAGAATCTACAGATGCCCTGAATGTGGGGAGAGTTTCGACCAACATTTCTCACTGGCAACCCATCAAATGCTCCACTTGGCTAGAGCTGCAAACCACTGTGATCAAAGCATAGAAATGGTCCCTGACCAGTCAGAGCAAGACGTTCACATGAGGAGTGACAATATGGAAAAGAAGCCCTATAAATGCTCTGACTGTTTCGCTTGCTTTCCCGAAATCTCTGCACTTAAGATGCATCAGAGGACACACCTTAGAGACATGTCCACCACATGCCAGCCATATGGAGAGCACTTTCCCAATGACTCTGGCTTGGAGCAGCCCCAGTGCAGCCACAATGCAGATGAGAAGCCCTTAAATCCCCTGGAGTGTGGAACCTGCATTGATGAAGCCACTGCTCTAGCTGCGCATCAGAAGACCCACTGCTCTAGCTGTGTTTCCCCACAGTGTGGCAAAACATTTTGCGATGGTGACAAGGAGAAGGATGAGGAGAAGCCTTACCAATGCCCCACCTGTCATGCCTGCTTCCTTGTGAGTGCAGATCTCGCGGCTCATGGAACCAGCTGTAGGACAGGTGAGCTGTCCCGCACCTGCCACCAATATGGTCAAGTGTTTTCTGGCAACTCGGAGCTGGTGCTCCGCCATCTCAGCCACTCAGCAGAGGCAGCCTCGGCAAAACCCTACTCCTGCACGGTGTGTGGCAAGACCTTTGCCCTCTTTGCAACACTGGTGGCCCACGAACGTACTCACATGCCTGACGCCGATGCCTACCGCTGCCCAACATGCGGCAAACACTTTTCTGACAGCAGCAAATTGGGGAGGCATCAGCAGCGCCACTTGGGCAAAGAGAGACCTTTCCGGTGTCCGGCTTGCGGCAGGGGGTTTGTGCTGCTTTCGGGGTTCCAGCATCATCAGCGGGACCCTCCATCACCATGCCCACAGTGCGGCGAGACGTTTGTATGGCGCTGCCGACTGACCAAACACCGGCGTAGCTGCCACCCAGCTGAGCACCCCTATAAGTGCCCAGAGTGTGGGAAAGGTTTTACGCAAAGTTCCAAGCTCTTGCGGCACCAGGTAATGCATACCGGCGAAAAGCCCTTCAAGTGCCCGGAATGCGGCAAAATATTCAGCCAAAGTTCCAACCTGGCAGAGCACCGGCGCATTCACACCCCTGGCAAGGCCCACCGCTGTGCCATCTGTGGCAAGACCTTTGCCTTGGGATCCTACTTAGCCAAGCACCAGGTGACCCACACGGGCGCCCGCCCTTTCCGGTGCACCGAATGCGGCAAGGGTTTCCGGCAAAGCTCCAACCTCATCCAGCACCAGCGTACGCACACGGGCGAGAGGCCCTACATTTGTGGATCCTGTGGCAAATCCTTCACGCAGAATTCACACCTGGTCAAGCACCAGCGAGTCCACACAGCCGAGAGGCCCTACCGCTGCCCCGTCTGTGGCAAAAGCTTCCGGCAGGGCAGCAACCTTGCAGAGCACCAACACCAGCATGCTGGCACCCGGCCATACATCTGCGGGGCTTGCGGGAAATCCTTCCGCTGGAGTTCTGCTTTTTCCAAACACCAGCGTGTCCACCTTGTCACCCCGACCTCTTGACTCTGTGGGGAAGGAAAGGGGAACAGGAAGGACCTCCATCAAATGTGACCTTTTCCTGATGTTTACCTATCTTGCTTTCCCACTCCTGATTCTCTGGTGCTCAAAAATAAACCTTTATTTTGGTGTTTGGAGCTGTTTCTATTAGCAGCATGCTTAACAGTGGTTCTGTTAGATTCTGGAAGAGCCTGGCTCTTCCCTGTTGATACAGTGGTTAAAACTGCTGTATTGCTGCCAAAACTATTGACATTGAGAGTTCAATCCTGATGGCGATCAAGGTCAACTCCACCTTCCATCCTTCAAAAATGCTAATTACCTTGTGAACCGCCCAGAGAATGCACTGAGTGCTACGGGGTGGCATCTAAGTGTAATTGTGATTGTTTTATATTCAGGAGAGTGGAAAGCACTTAACTTTGATCATAAAATATATGCAGTGGTTCAAATAGTTAAGAAGCTCGCCTTGTTAACTGGAAGGTCAGCAGGTTGGCAGTTTGAGACCCGGATACTACATGATGGTTTGAGCACCCATCTCTGTCTCGGCTCCTGCCAACCTAGCAGTCGAAACTAAGAAATTGCAAGTAGATAAATAGGGACCACGTCAGTGGGGAAAGATCTTGGGGACATGAAAGGCGCCTCATTAGGGCATCCCCTGAGTGGAGTTTCTCCAGCAAAAATCCTTTCAACCCAGCATAATTTCTGACACAATTATTATCAAATACATACTGTATATAGGCTCTATGGTGTCATAACTTGTTTTGTCCTCCAGAGGGCAGTAATATGTTTGCAATTGATGGCCATTTGCCCAACCATATTCTTCATCAGAGTCTGGAGAAGTCTGGATGCTGCACCTGATGGATATCTGCCTCCCCAACAGCTAGTTAAACCACGGAACCTGTTTCCCGGGAAAGCAGAGAAAAACTATTGTGTTTATCAGGAGGTATTGTGACTTCTTTTGGAAAGCAGAGTAACCAACAATAAAGACACAGTTTTGGATGTGGTAAAATGAAACAAACTGATGGATTGAATTTTGTGTAGAAGAATAAAAATATTTATATATCCCAATTCTTCCTCAGTTTTAATCTCAATACTGTTGTGTGGAATAGGTTGGACTTAGATGGTTGTTGTTGTTCAGTCGCACAGTTGATTCTGACCCTTTGCGACCCCATGGACCACTATGCGCCAGGCACTTTTGCCCTCCACCATCCTCCTCAACTCGCTCAGTTCTGTGCGCATTGTCTCTACAATACTATCTAGCCATTTTATTTTTGGCCACCCCCTTTTTCTTTTGCCCTCCACCTTTCCCAGCATCAAGGCTTTCACAAGTGAATCCTCTCTTCTCATTTGATGTCCAAGGTACTTTAGCTTCATCTTTACTTTTTGACCTTCTAAGGAGCAGTCAGGGTTGATTTCTTCTAAGATTGACCTATTTGACTTAGATGGAGGGGCAGGTATATCAATATGTGAATTAGATGGTTGGGTGTAGATATGACACTGGATCTTTTCCTAATACACAGGTCCAGTCGGACAATAATAATAGTAAAACAAAAATGTAGTGTATTTTCTAACTCTTGATTCAATAATCAAGCAAAATGGAGACGAATCAAGAAATCAGAAGTCCAGGGCTTGGAAGGATAGCTAGTAACTAGAACATGGGTGCCCTAACTATGGCCCGTGGGCTGGATATGGCCCACAGTGCCATTCCATCTAGCCCACAGCACCCTCACTGCTCCCAGAAGTGGAAGTAAAACATGCATGCACAAAACACTGCCGTAAGTTATCTGTGGCTGTCACAAACATGTTTATGACAGCCACTGGTGGTTTTACGGCAGCATTATGAGCATGTGCAGGTGTGTTTTATTTCCGCTTTGGGTGAGAGGAACCATGTGACCAGCCCACTCGACCACGTGACAGGCCCGCAGCCCGAAAAGTTTGGACACCCCTGAACTAAGTTCATAGTTGCTTAAGTTCATACAACAGCATTCCTTTTTACATGGAAGCTGGACACTGGAGAAAAGTCTATTATGCTTCCATGGTCAAATCTCACTTAGATTATCGTGTTCAAGTCTGGGTACTGCAGCTTAAGAAAGACGGGTTGTACAACAACCTGAGCCCGTTGGTTAGTGTAAGCTCACTCTCTCTTTTAACCTCTTTTTAAACCTCTTTTTAAACCTATTTTTAAACTTCTTTTAACCTGAAGATTGAGTTTTAATTTTAATTTATTTTTAATTCTGTTTAATTCCGTTATTAATTTTTTTTAAAATTTAAACTTAAAATTGTTGTTCTATACTTTTATTGACGATTTTATATATGTTAAACTGCCCTGAATTGCCTTGGTAAGGAGGGCGGTATACAAATTTGAAAAAATAATAAATAAATAAATAGCGACATGGACAAATTGAAATGTGTTTAGAAGAGAGCAACAAAGACAGTGAACGGTGCAGAAATCAAGCTGCACGGGGAGCAGGGAAATTGGCTATTTTTAGCCTGGAGAATAGAAATAGAGGGATGACATGAGGACCATCTTTCAGTATCTTAAAGGACCTTTGTAGGACAGGAGGATCTACTTGCTTTGTGCTGCTCACGGAGGTATGGCCCAAACCATTCTATTCAAATTGAGATACAGTACAGGGATTAAGTTACTAGTACTGAAGAGTTTAGCAGAGCTTGGAGAGGTTACTTTTTTAAATTACAGTTTCCTTTGTGTGGGTCACTTCATGGCAAGCTGAGATCCACGTTAAACAAATTCATGTCAATGGCATTTTTCCTGCTTCAGGAAAAAATGCATTCTTGGATACGAGTTGCAGCTGCTGCAGCAGCTGCAGCCGTCACTGACAAGTGACCATATATAGGCGAGTTATTTTGGCATGAGGCAGGATGTTCTCACAAGCAGGCCTCTCCTATTCGATAATAAAAACACGATAATAGCAAATATAAAACATTTTTTTGTAATTTTTATAGCACCCACAAAGCTTGACCTTGGGCAGTTTCCTTGCTCTGCCTAATGCAGCTTCCTAAACTCTTTGGAAGCACCCATGTCAATTACACTGGTAAAAAACTCTGTGCATTTTTGTACAGTTAGTATTGTTGTGCTGCCAAGTAACTCTGAATTGAAAGCAACTATCATAGGGTTTTTGAGAGATGTTGTTTGAGTGGTTTACCATTGCTGCCTCCCCTTCTTCTCAGTGTTTGCATGGCTGAGCGGTAATTTTAACCCATGTCTTCTGAGTCCTAGCACAATGTTTTATCCACTACCACACTATCTGATACAGCTGGTATGCTTATTATTTAAAAGGCTTCTTTCAGTGTTTCTTTGAATAGATAGATAGCAACTGCATAGTTACCCTGTTCCTGATTTGAGGCAAGTGCTCATTTGACTCCATTAAAAAGTGTGAATGGCTGACCTAGTCTAATGGCAAATAAGCTAACAATGAATGACCTGAGCAATATTAAATCAAAAGGAGAGACTAATTGCCAGGATGTGTAAATAATAAGCTATTCCTTTAAAAATGTCCAATACATTTCAGCCATTTGTTCAATTAACTTTGGAAACAGATTGCCAGAGGGATCATTGCTTGTATTGCTAAGTTAAAGGCCCTGCAGAAGAACTTAGAATAAATTCACCAAAATGCATTGGACATTTTAGTGAACAAAATCCTTTAAAAATACCCAAACATTGTGAGATTTAGTTTCTCCTTCTTTTGGACATTCAGTAGATGTTTCTTTTGGCTTTTGATTATTACTTAGCTAGAGGCAATGCATTATTAGTGGAATGTAAATCCAACTTTTGCTGATCATCTGACCAAAATGACTCTGAGCCACGATTTCTCCATAGCTGGATCTCACACCATGTTGATGAAATTTGTTAGCTGGAATCACATGAGCCAGGGTGACTGGAAGCTACTTTCCACATACTAGTCAACTTGTAGTTGTGGGTCTGCTGTCAGGAGTTCCTTTCTATTGCCACTGATACTACTTGTCTTGGGGTGGGCTAGCCCATGAAAGGGCTAGTTGTGATGACAACGACTATAAGTCCCTCCCTGGCACTGAATCACTCCCAACGCTCTCACTCTATTCCACCTGATCAGTGCTCGGGGGAGTTCAAAATTAACAACAGCAACAAAAATCTGCAAGGATAGGCACTGGAAAACCATGCGCTAACTTTACAAGGGCATTGCTGCCACTACACCTACTAGAAAGTAACAAATTCTCCAGGAACTAGTTGACACAAGACCTGGTTTCAAGGGTGTGTGTGTCTTCTGGACAAAAAATCCAGACAGTGGCTTGAAAGGATTTTTTTGCATTTTAATTAAAAGAAGAAGAAAAGAGTTAAGAATGCAAAAGGTTCCACAGAATCAGAAAAGTTTGCAAAATAATGAAGCGAAGTACAAAGACAGAATTATGAACATTCCAGGAGGATACACCAGAAAATAGCAAAGCTTGCTAGCAGTTCTAATAATCACACCACCACACAGAGAGAGGTTATTTCTGGGACGTATACAGCATCCATTTCTTATCACAGCATCAAATAATGGTCAGATTTACAGGCGGTCTTATTTTCCTGTGTGTGAACCTCAGCAAATGTCAGTATGTTTGCTTAATTACTTTGGAACCTTATTTTAAAGTAATAGCCTCCATCAATGCCTGTCTCTGTTAGCCTCCACCCTACTGCTGTATAGGTATTGTAATCAGTAATCCACAAGGCTGTCTGGAACTGGCTTGGGGCAAAATAAGGAGTATAGGTCCAAGCTTTAGGTGTTTTCCCGGAGAGCTAGGAATGAAACCTTCATTTCAAGCCTTTTCTGTCTTATTTATATAAAAGCTATAAGGAATTTTCACTTTGCTTCCATTTGCTGTTTGCTCAGGAAGCCCATATGTATATGTCAAAATATAGCCCCTCTCATTCCTACAATTTGTGTGCACTGGCTTTTAAAAACTTCACAACCACCCATCAGCTGCTTTGCCTGGAACAGGCACCATCGCCATAACTGACCTAAGAAGTGTTTGTGTGGGTAAAAAAGAAGTTTTGTTCAATTTATTGAAAATTCAATTGTCATGGATGCTTTATTAGACATCATACATAACACCAACATTTGTCTGCATAAAGGAGGAGAGATAAGGAATGGAAGTTAACCACAGTGATGAGTGTGCATAGAATAATAAGAAAGCAGGATAAAGGTGATGGGTGTTGTAACCTTCATATACAAAGAAGTCGTCCATATTATGTTTGCAAACAGGCAAACGCTGTGACATACAAAACAAGAATGAAATGGGGTCCGTTTTTACAATACCAGACATTGCAGTTGTGCACTGGAGAATAAATAACAAAACAACGATGACACAAATAAATATACAATGAACGTCTGCATAAAACATACATCCAGTAATCTTTTTAAAGACTACATGAAGACCAAAAATGGTGCGAAAACCAAGAAATGCTTCTCATAATTTGGACAATTATTAATCTGTTTCTCAGGAAACTATGGATTTGGAAAATTCTTTCTGTGGCTGTTAATTCCCAGAATCGTTCAACCAGTATGCCCACTGTCTAAGAAATTCCTGGCCATGACAGCCGGGGAACTCATAGCATTCATTACATTTCCAAGCTATTAGACAGAAATATGCTGGCTGGAACATCTTTTCACAGTGGATAGCAGGGATTAGAGACATGTATTTTGCTATTTTTGTTGACAGACCCAATTTTCTGTTTGAAATGGATGCTTCGCATCAACCATTGGGACAGCTTCCTTTTCAAATAGGAAGTTAGGCTTGGCCAAAGCATAAAGCCTGTCATTTGGGTCTTTTCTTCAAGTAAGGATTCTGTAAGAATCTTGGTCCTACAGATTGCACCTCCGGAATGGAGAAATATGGGTTTTGTAGGAATATGTTGTGTGTGGGTCTGTGGGAGGCTGCTAAGACTGGGAAAAACACTGATGTCTGAGACACGGCGATCTTCACCTCTTGATCTTCAACTTGTTAATCCCATTCGCAGAAGTATAAAGGGGCTTCTCAGACACCAGACAATCCATGTTTAGATGAGCCTTTGACATCAGGCTCTTGACTCCATAAATCTTGCTGTTCCTATGCTTGCTTCAGAATGGAAAACCAAGTTGGAGACCGACCTAAGGACAGGGTAAAACAATTCAGAAACATAGGAAATATGTTCTGGAAATTAAAGATATCAGGGAAAAGCTTGCTTTGCCAGGAAAAGTGAAACATTAATTACTATAGAAGAAGATCATGGAAGATTGATCCTAGCCTGAAGCCAGAATCCTTTCAGACAGGGAAATTATTTTAGAGAGATATAGAGAGATTTTGTGGATGTATTAGTAAAAGGGATAAAGCCAAAACAAAATATATTATCCTTTTGAAGGTGAAGAGATAAATATGGAAATATAATACTATAGAAAATAATCATTGGATATTGTTTATAAGTTCCATCGGTTTATAAGTTCCAATTGTGTGTGTGTGTGTGTGTGAGAGAGAGAGAGAGAGAGAATTCCCCAGCTAGAATGGGCAGCAACTGAGAAAGGCAGTTTTAGAATTGTGCCCCCCCCCCCCCAAAAAAAAAAAAAAAAGCATCCCAGATTTGGTGCTTAGACAGTGATTGCTTAATAAGAATAAATAAATCATCTTTTGGTTTTATAAGAAAGGCTATACAGGTAGAGACAAAATCTAGGGTTTTCCTTGCACATGTAAGCTAAATCAATCCCTTGGTCTGTTTCTACCTATTTAAAATTCCTATTAAAACCAGTTCTCCTCCTTTCTACAAAATACCTATTGAATGCTGCTGCTGGATTTAGATATTTTAGGAAGTGGAAATGTGCTTAACAAGGGGGATTTATAATTGCCATATGGCTTTAAAATTAATCTACAAGATTTATGTTTTAATTTTTCAAACGGATTTGAAACAGTTTAGAATTGGAAAACTAGGCATTTAATCTTTGTCTCCAGCTTGAACAAAATAATTTTCAGTTGCCCTAATGCAGTGATGGTGAACCTTGGCACTCTGTGTTCTTGAACGTCAATTCCCAGAAGCCCTGAATAGCAGGAGTGCTGACTTGGGCTTCTGGTAATTGAAGTCCAAAAACACCTGGAGTGCCAAGGTTTGCCATCACTGCCCTAATGGATAATTTAACACAGTAGCTGAGTGTATCAAGCTTACATCTGGTTTATGAGTAACTTCTTTGAGAGTCGGAGTCTCATTATTTCAGCATGACAGGACAGCCCCAATATCTCCCTCTTCATCGTATAGGAACTTTAGGGTGGATACACTAAAATTAAAATAGTTTTATATTTATGGTACTTTAGCAGTAGATCATTTCTTATAGCCATTTTGCAACATGCATAAGACAGCAAAATGCTGTCATTTTCTGTTATACTTCTGATCACTTGTTTTAGTTTTAGGAATTTTATTACACTTACTGTAATATGCTTCATAAAACTTGAATTTTGTTTTGGCTTTGTTTTTGCAAACACAAGCATGCTCCATGTAAATGAGAATGCAATTCTTCAACATGAATAAATTTCATATTTCTAACAGCACGTTTTTTGTTGTATTTCAGATTGCCTTTCTAAACTTCATAGTATGAAAAAAAAATTAAGACTTTGAAATATATAGGTGGAAAACCATGGATATTTGCTCTCCTGAACTAAACAACAACAACTGGATTTTCAGTTATTTCACAAAGACCTAATGGATCAAGGAATGCCTTGTCTCTATTTGAAGTATAAAATGTATACTAATATTAATTTTAATCTTCTCTTTTGTGTTTGTTACTCCTTATTGCTGCTAACAAATATGTTCAGCTGCAGTCCTATACCTGTTTGTCTAAGGCCCTGCTAAATTTAATTGGAGTCCCTTCTGAGTAGACATTATAAGATTTCAATGCTAGGCTTGCTTAAGGAGATGGAGTAAAATCAAGAGACTTTAGTCTTCTTGATTTTTATGCTTCACTTTATTACCTACAATTACAATAGATTAAGTAGAATATCTAGTTTAAAAGAATAAAATCAGTAAAAGTCCAAGTAAAACAATAAAACTGCACATATAAATGAAAATAAATTTCTGAGCCTTTTCCACCTCTGTGGCAGATACCAATAAGATACAGTACTGATGTGTAAAAGAATAGATATGAGAGGGTTAGGTGGTATATGGCTCCATGCTAAATGTGATTAAATTCAGATCCTACCCATATCCTCTGCTTCTTATAAGTTTAAATACAATTTCTGTTGAGGTGCTCTAATTTTAAATATCCAAATGCCGTAAACTTAAGCTCAAGAGAGTAAACACCAACACACAAATTCCACCAATGTAGCATACTGCATTTCTAATATATTCCAATACAGACTATTTTTGAAATTGCACCTAAGATACTGCTAAACCCATTTGATTTTATTACTACACAGCAATTTGATTTTATTACTAAAAGGAGAATGGATATGTAAGATAGTTTACAATACAAGAGTACATGTTTACCACTGCTAGAAAACGCACACAGAATTGGAGCCTGGCCTTGTAGCAGAAGGCAGACTTTTGCCTGAAAAGTCTTTTGAAATAGACTAGTCGTTTCTTTTTCTTCTCTACCTCAGAATCCTTAATCTAATTGAAGGGAAAGGAAGTTATAGGAACAAGGTGTTGTAAAGTTTAGCTTCACAACTTGGCAGACAGTAAGTAGAGGGATGTGTGAAATCCTGGTATCAGTGAAACACGGACTCTTTCTCATCTTGATATTGCTTCCTTTTCTAGATGGTGGGGGAAGAGGAGTTTTCTAATAAGCAATTTACATTTATATAAATTAATAAATGGCTCAGCCATGTAGCACCGAAGATAAATTCCCCTGGGGAAAGAGAGCTTACAACCATTCTTGTTGAACTTTGTTTCAGGAAAGAGGACTAGCTGCTAGCAGCTTTGTTTTTGATAGAGTATGTACATATCATCCAAACACAACTGGATGTGAAGACAAGTTTAGCAACCCAATCTAGTTCATGATAAAGTCCTAGATGGTAGAAAGCTTTTAAAGCATAGTACACAACCTGGAGGATGATTTTCATATGTGAGCAGTTAAAGTCCTTCCAGCGGTCTATGTATAGCTACTCCAACATGGCTTGGAAATAATTCATTCGAAAACAATTCATTGTCCCTAATTTGTTACAGCTCTCCACAGCCATTTAAACAGTTACAATTAAGCACCAAATACATCTTTTTTTTAAGTTATCACTTTTGGTTACTTTGATTTGTTCCTGGCCATTTTCAGTTATTCAATTATAGGAATGAAACCAACTGAAAGATTAATTAAGGTGATCTCCACTCATTTTTTCATAATATTTTAATGTTCACAGTGGCTGGTTTATTAAGACTTTGTATTAGCACAGAAGTCCTTAGCCCCGTTTGTGAGTTCTTCAGCTCACTTTTTAAAAAGGGCTGACGCTGACCCAGTTCTAACACAATCTTGAAATAGAAGCTTCTGTTTAAAATGAGAGCAAGGTTTTAGGGGTTGTAAGCTAGCTGTGATAGTTTGGGATACCTGAGCTCTGCATGATGCAAAACATCACTGCACAACGCCCATCTTAGCATTCCTTACACGTCCCAGGTTCCTTACCTGAATCTGCTCAGACAACCTCTGCCCCTTTTCTCCGGAGCCTGAGTCTGTTTTGGAGACACCTCAGGGGTGGCCACAACGTCCTCCGTTGGCGAGCAGTCAGGTATTCACGGTAGTTGCGTGTCAGCAAGGTGTAGAGGAAAGGGTTGATGCAACTGTTACCATAAGTCAAGCAGGTTACCAAATGGTTGATGGAGATTTCTGTGTGGACAGGCAGGTAAGCTGCAGATGGGCAGTACAGAGGCAGGAGTTGCCAGATCCAGAAGGGTAAATAGCAAGCCCAGAAGGCCAGAACAATGACAAGGATGAGAAGGAAGACTCGGTTCTTGGGAGCATGACCTAAGCCGCCACGGGTCTGTGACAGCCAATAAGTCCTTGCCAGGCGCCAGTAGAGGGACACAATGATTATTCCAGGTGCCACAATGCTGGTGCTGAACAAGACGGTCAAATACAGCCTGTACTGCTCCTCACTCCAGGTTGGGGAGCAGAGATGTCTGACAATGGCGTCCTCTCCCACTGTGCGCTCCTCCTGATGGATCATCACCATCATGGGAAGGGCCAGAACAAAGGACAGGAGCCATATGGCGGCCGCCAGCAGTCGGCGGCATCGCCGGGCCCGGCTGGCTGCCCTGAAGGGATGCACCACAGCAGTGTAACGTTCGCAGCTCATGAGGGTGAGCAGGAAGATGCTGGCATGCATGGTGAGCAAGTCTAGGCTGAGAAGAATCCGGCAGCCCACCTCGCCAAAGGGCCAGTCCTTCACCAGCCCATTGTGGACAATGAAGGGCGCAGTCAAGAGGTATAGCAGGTCAGCCAGGGCCAGGTTGACCAGGTGGATGCGCAGTGAGGAGGTGGCAGGGGAGGCCTGCACAATGACCAGAGCGTAAAGGTTTCCGGCTACTCCTGTGGCACACATCAAGCTCAGCACGGCTCCCAGGGCTGCACCAGACTCTCCTCCCTCGGACAATGACCTGTTGCCTAAAGAAACCGACCAGGAAACATTGACCAGTAATGGCTCCATAAGGTGACAGTCCGGGAGAACTTCTCTCAGATCCCCAACACACAAGCAAAGTAAGGACTTGGGCTGTTTAGTCCACAAATCCTATCTATGCATCATTTTAGTAGACTGTCTGTCTGTCTAACCATCTGTCCATCCATCTGCCCTTCTGCTCTCTACTTGAACTTACATCTGTCTCTCTGGTAAAGTCATAATCCATGCACTTGAAGAAGTGGGATGTAGTCCTTGATAGATGAGACCAAATAAAATCTTTTACCCCTTAAGTTGCCACAAGACTTTTGGTTGTCCATTTGTCTTTCTATACACCCTCCCTGCTTATTTGGCTTCCGTGTCATCCATTTACCTTATCTGTTTGCATTTGTTCGGTCCTATTCCTCTTGTTACTCCTTCCCAGTTCTGTACTAAAAAAAAAAACCCAACCAAAGTCACAAAGGATATTTTGAGGATTGTCTACACCTCCAGCTTCTTTTGTGACCAATGCCTTTGGTCAGTTGTTCTTCATGTTGACATGAAACCCTCTTCTGTTCTGTTTCTCGTTCCTTCACTTGATGTGTTCAAAGACGCCCGTGCTGATGCAAGGTCTCCAATGTGTGTATATGGGTCTCTGTATCTGCATGTGTCTGTCTGAGCTGCAAATTCTCTTCTTTCACATTCCATACACCCTGCTAGGGTCGGTATGTTGGGGTCGGACCTTGGCTTGCCTTCCCTCCCTTGGGGCGTCCTCTCAGCTCCTTTCTGAATCGAGGAACTTATTTATCTCATCTTTGGGGTGAGATTCTGACAGCGCATCAACTAAAGGGACTACAGCATGGGTGACGGGATAGGTTCCAGGGGTCCGATTGGCCTGGAGATGGGAATACACAGAATTACCACACCTATTTCTTTCCTCCCTCCCCAAATTCCATGTGGACCAGACACTCTAAATCCAACTCCCTACTGTGATAACCATTTAGCTTTCCATTGAATGATGTCAGCCCGGAGAGAGAGAAAATAACCAAGAGACACAAAGACAGAAGGAGATTGTATGGCTCAATGGACAGAACAGACACATAAATGCAAAGACAGAGAAATACATAATGATAAAAAAGAATATTGGAGAGAAAAGCAACACATTTCTTTTTGCATCAGGCTATGGGGGAGAAGGTCAGGCTGCTTTTCTGTAGTTTTACAAGATAGTTCATTTCAATCTCTTATTATTAAGTTCCTGCAATGAAAATATTCCAGCATTTATTTTCAATTGGAATTTGTCTGTCTATTTAAAGGAGGAAAACTGTAAGAATTTAGACAGGTCTCACTTTGTCTAGAGAGGCCAAAGGCTCATTATGTGTTTATGTAAAATAAGAACAACGATGAGCATGTCCATGAGCATATTATGACTTGTTGTTTTTGGAAACTAAGTAATGCATTACTTAGTAGTTGCAAAGGAATTATTAAGATATAACAAGTAAAACTTAAATAAAAGTAAAGGTCTCACTTGCTCAAAAGCCAGTCGAGTCTGACTCTAAGGTGTTGCGGAGGGAAGAGAAGCTGAACTCTCCTCAAAAACTCTGCTCTAAATAATTTATAAGGAAGCCCTGTTGAGATGAAAGCAAAGACAACAGCAAGACTCAGAGAAAAGTCCATACGCCCTTGCACACAACATAGATTTCTAAACTCTCTGCCTTTTGACACATCCAGAAGAGCCAGTACATTACATACTATGTCATCTCCAAACCAGGAGTTGCCATGATGTTATGTTTGCTGTAAAACCTTTACAATTTTATTAACTAGATGACAACAGCAAATAATGTGCTCATCTTTTGGTTGTGCATGTAATTTTGTAACATATGGGCAACCTGACTGGTTTCCTAGTCCATCTTTGATTCAATGTGCTTCTATGTTATCCTTGTGTATTATTCCATTCTTTGTCTATTAAATACACATGTGTAGCATATTTAATAGTATTGAAAGAATTTGCACACAATACGCCATCTATTTAGCTACTCAGCTTCACCTGACAGAGGTTCTCCTAGATTTCGGCTAGGCTATTCTCCTAACCCTAACAACCCCTGCTTAGCTTCTGAAATCAGGAGCATTTATGGTGGTAAGGTGATTTAACATGTGTTTTGTGTGTGCGTGACAGAGAAAAGGAATTAACTGTTTAAAAGGGAGCATTATTCAGTGTTTATGATTTTTTTGGCACATGAAAATCAGTTTCTTTGGCCACAGCCTCCATCTTTAGCTCCACCCTTTGGGGAGCCAACAAATCTGAGGAATGGCTTCAAGAATCACTGAGATTTCTGTCTTTGCTTTATGATGAGCTGAGAAAGTTCCCCCTTTGGACTACAAGTCTAATAACCCTGCGACAGTATGGCCAGTAACTAGGCTGGTTCGGGACTCTGGAAGCTGTAGTTAAAAAGAAAAGGAAGCTCTCATGCTGTGTCATTTTGGGGTACATCTCATCTACAGATTATGCTGTTTGTTCAACAACAAGCATTATTCACACTTAAACACTCTGTCTCCCATTGTGTCCACCCTTGTGTGCCCCTCTTTAACCTTGCTATGAATGTCTGCAACTCCCCACCCTTTCATAAGCTGCTCATTGGCTCAACTTGAGAAGAAATTATTCCTGGCTTAGGTTGGGTGGACCTCACTGAGTGAGGGAGAGCCAGACAAGAGAAGGAGGGGGGGGAGCCTTTTTGC
The DNA here is from genome assembly GCA_030440675.1 of Furcifer pardalis. Taxonomy (NCBI): domain Eukaryota; kingdom Metazoa; phylum Chordata; class Lepidosauria; order Squamata; family Chamaeleonidae; genus Furcifer; species Furcifer pardalis. The sequence goes on from CP126897.1 coordinate 10,822,613, forward strand.
CAGTAAACTGGGGTCTTGGCCAAAGCAAACTGGGTCAGCGCTGCTGGGTTTGTCTAACCTTGTGGCCCTCCAGTGCAGGGTTCTCTGGAAGGGAAGAAGTGAGGGAAGAATCAAACCCAGTCATGGAGAAGCCAGAAAGAGCCTGTGTAGGAACATTTGAAGCTCAGGCTCATCTTAGATACAATAATCTGTTTTAAACTAAACATAGCAGTTTTCGAACCTAGGGAGGCAGAATTAAAGGGGAGGTTAACCATTCTCAGGGCACTGGTGGAAGTCACGGGGGAGTGGTGTGATTCTCCAAGGCTTCCAATGGAGAAACAAACCTCATGGCCAACAGGGCTGAAAAGAGGAAGAAACAGGGTTTCATGGGGCATGAAGTGGCGTTCCAGCTTACCACCTGTCTACAGACCCATTCCCAGTTGGCACCAGGGCTCACTGGTTCATCGTGAAGGTGTTTTGCATGCATGTATTATGCTGGCAGGGACTGCAGTGGCTTAATCATTAAGATGTTGAACTTGGTGACTGGAAGTTCGGCAGGTCAGCAGTTCGAGACCTGAGTCCTGCATAATGGGGTGAGCTCCTGTCATCTGTCCCAGCTCCTGCCAACCTAGCAGTTCAAAAGCAAGAAGTTGCAGGTACAGTAGATGAATAGGTACTGTTTCATTGGGAAGGTAACCACTAAGCCACTGCAGTCCCTCAGAAAGCTCTTGTTTACTGTGGAACAGAAACTGTGCAATGGGGGTGTGGTTTCCCCAAGCTCATTTCTTCACTTTGATCTGGCAACAGACGTAGGAAAAGAAATCATTTGGCCACACTTTGTAATCCAAGCTGTGCAAAAAAATGTTGGATCACAAAAACTGTGTTCCCTCTCAAAAACCAATAAAAGCCAAATTCCCGACACTCTATCATTCACTTAACAATGTGTGTCCTTGTTTTAAAGACTGAAAGTATAAGCAACAGTAACCGCACAGACTGAACCTGTGTCAGGGACTTTGTGGCTCATAATAGAAACAGTGACCTGAGTTTGTTCAGTTCTGTTTTTAAACCCCACACTCCATCTCAGAGTGTTTAAACAGGTACCACCTAAAGGCTGTGGGTATAATTCACCCTCCTCAGTTGGCTTCAATGACCAGAAATGTTTTCTCCACCCTCTTCTAGGAAGAAACCATCAAAGTCTTCTCAGATTCCAACAGCTAAATTGACACCTCTTGTAGCATGTCTGTCTACTTTTTGGAACATAAGAAGAGGTTACTGTAACAAACCATATTTTCTCCTAATTCAGAATCGTTTTCACCCCAGATGCCTCTAGTGCAGTGGTTTCCAACCTTGGGTCCCCAGATGTTCTTAGACTGCCAGAAGACTTCACCACTGGCTATGCCGGCCAAGAATTCTTGAAACCGTGGTCCAAGAACATCTGGGGACTTAGAGAGATTATGAGGCCTCCAAAGAAAATTAAACAGCTATCTGTCAGATCTCCTTTAATTTGGATTCTTCCATTGAGCAGTGGAATAGACTTCATGGCCTCATAGGATTCTTTCAACTCAATTATTCTATTATTCTGTGACCCAGGGTTGAGGAACCACTGTTTTAGTGAGTGCAACAGGAGGACTTGAAGGGAATAGCCCATCCCTGCTATTTATTCCCAGCCACTGGTTATTCAGTGGCAGACCATACCTGAACATGGAGGTTTTAAGTAGACTTCTTCTTCTTCCATTTCTAGGCCAGACATGAATCTACCAAAATGAAGCCATCTTCAGTGAATTTATTTCTACAGTTCCTTTTGCCTGACTTAGCATGAGAAAGATTAGCCAGCAATACACGGTATGCCCGATTGTGGTTCAGAAATACCACAATCTTTGAGGAGCCTCTTTCTGTGTATGTTTCTAAGTATTAACTGACATATTCACTCAATAATTTATCTAATCATACTCTTTAAGAGAAAACTCAGCTTGCCATAATTTCCTTTGACAGTGATGGAAAACCTATGGCATGCGTGTCAGAGGTGGCACTCGGAGCCCTCTCTGTGGGCACCCAGGCAGTCACCCCAGCACAGAGTTCGCTCCACCCTTCTGCCTAGCAGTGCTTCCTCCCTCCTCCCAGCACAGAGTTCACCTGCTCCTCTGACCAGCAGCCCAATGTGGGTGCTTCCTCCCTCCCCCCAGCACAGAGTTTGCCCCACCCCTCTGCCTAGCAGTGCTTCCTCCCTCCTCCCAGCACAGAGTTAACCTGTTCCCCTGACCAGCAGCCCAATGGGGGTGCTTCCTCCCTCCCCCCAGCACAGAGTTTGCCCTGCCCCTCTGCCCAGCAGCCCAATGGGAACGTTTCCTTCCTCCTCTGTTGCTATGTTGGCACTTTGTGATAAATAAGTGAGTTTTGTGTTGCAGTTTGGGCACTCGCCCTCTAAAAGGTTTGCCATCACTGACCTATGAGAGCAAACCGATACAAAATGTTCATTGCAAATACATGCTTCAAGCAACTGAACAGACAACTGTTCAGTGGTTCCCAACCATTACCGGATCACCAATATAGTAATAAAATAGACTATGTAATTGGAATCAAGAGATGGAAGAAGTGGATTCGATCCATGAAAACTTGGACTGAGTGATTGATTTTGCTTTCAGTCATCTACTGAAGCTATCAGCTTCTCATGCATTTTTATTACATAAGGACCACACAGCTTTCTTTCTCCCTCTCTCTCTCTCTCCTTGCTTCATCATCCTCATTATTTCCACCTGGTAACCAGACAATTTGGGGGTTGTGCTGTGGGGCAGAGGAGCGCATGTGCTTCCTAGGGCACAGCTCAGAATCCTCCCTTGGCTTCCACAGCCTAAACTGGAGCCTAAGGACAGCAGGGGATCTTCTGGCTGCTGGGCCCAGAGTGAACATAAGCGCCAGTATCTCTCTGGAAAAATAAACCAAGAGGGAAAAGCAGCAGCAATGCCAGATGTCAAGCTAACAAAAATTTCAACACCATTTCTTTTTTCTGGAAATATCAGAAACTCTGGACTTTAAAACTGGTCAAGTAGGAAGGTTTTTCTTCTTTCATCTTGGTCATCATTTGCTGCCATTAGTATTCATGGCTTGCCTTCAAGGCAAGTTGAATACTTGAGGAATTGTGCACTCTTTACACAATTTGGCTCCATAATAACCTTGCTGAGGGAATCAGTTTTGTTTCTACTTGACACACACTGAGGACAAAAAGGGGAGTCAATAAATTATCCCAGCAAAGTTAGAACAATGAGGATTTTGATCCCAGTTTTCTATCTCAGAGTCCAGAATTTCCCATATTAGTGTTTGGACTGGACCCCATAATATAAATATGGTTGTGCATTTGAGATGGCTCCATTAATATGAATAAAATATTGGTGAGCTTTCTTTTTGCTTTTATCTTTGTCCACCTCCAGATAATATTTTGGGTTTTCTAAATTAGGGGTACCCAAGCTTTTTGGGCCGCAGGCCAGTCATGTGCTTTAGTGGGCCGGTCACATGGTTTAGTGGGCTGTTAACATCGTTCCTCCCTCTGGAAGGATGTTTTTCAACAGGATGAGATAGATTTTTAGGCTGCCATTTTCTCTGCTTAAACCAGGGGTGTTCAAACTACAGCCTGTGGGCCAGATCTGGCCCCCAATGCCAATTCATCCACCCATGACACTCTCATTTCTCCTGGAAGTGGAAGTAAAACGTGCCTGTATGGGCACGTTTTACTTCCACTTCCAGGAGCAATGAGGGTGTCACAGGCCAGATGAATTGGCATAGGGGGGCAGATCCAACCCACAGGTCATAGTTTGGGCACCCCTGTTCTAAACCTTTCAGCAGCAGTAGCTCAAAGCTGCAGTTGTGCTAAGCAGAGAAAGTGGATTGGGCCAATAATATCTCAGCCACTTTCCCCCTCACTTCCCCCTCCCCCAACCAACACTACTGCTGTGAAAGGCTGCTTAGACTCTCTCGCCAGCGTGTGAACATGAGAGGGATCTTTGTTCATGGGCAGAGTTTGTTTTGCCATCTGTGTGTGACAAGCGCTTTGAGGTTAAAAGGGGAGGGGGACTCTGGATGGCGGCTTTGATTTCATTTTCAGGAGAAGGGTGGGGTGGGGGCAATATTTGCTGACAGGCTTGGGTGAGATGAAGGAAAACTGGGTCCAGCCAGAAGCTGGCACCCAGATGTAAACTCAGAGAAATTGTGTGTGTATATGTGTGTGTGTGTGTGTGTGTGTGAGAGAGAGAGAGAGAGAGAGAATACACACAGGTGTGTGCAAAATGAACTGCTAATGCTGCAGTCCTCTATTCTGTAATGTGGCAGAAATAGGGTGGCTTTTGCTTCTTGTAAGAAAAATATAAGAGCCAGTAAGTCTAGTGGTTAGAGCAGCCTCTCCCAAAGTCAGTGCCAGTCGACTGAATTGGATTACATCTTCTACCACTTCTATCACCTCTTCCAACACATCCCAAGTAGGGGAGGGATCTTGATAAAGGACAAAGACCCAGGAGGGAGGGAGAAACAAGTTCAAGAACTTATTCAATCCTAAAGTTGAGTGGTCAGCATTCTTCTTCTGTGTTGAGGTCAGATGTGAAACTGCCAGAATGAAGCCACCTTTGGATGAATTCACTCTATCATTCCTTTTTCCCGACCCAGTGTGAGAAAGATTAGCTGGCACAAGGTGACTGTTTCCCAGGATATGCCTGATTGTGGGGCAAAGCTACCACAATCTTTGAGGAGGCTCTTTCTCTGTAGCCCAGTAGCCAGCATTGACCAGGATTGATTCAAATTTAGAAATAAATCCTATACCATAAATAGAAATGCAGTCCATTTTTTAATACAGTAATTGGAAGACTAGGAAATGGTGACGTGGCCATTTGCTCATTCCAAGTGTAATTTTAGACTTTTTGTTCCAGAACCTGGAGAGCTGCTTTTAAAGAGGAGTCATTAATATCCTTACTATTAAGAACTATAAAAACTAAAACGAATCACCATTTCTCATAATATTTCCAGGTCCTGATTTGTACATACAGATCGACAGATGCACATTTCATCCAGCTCTAACTTTTTTTCCTGGTATTATATAAGGGATCACTGTACTTTTAAACTTTTCTTTGATTATATTTTTTCAATCAAAACACCCCTTTCAATATACTGTAGATACTCTTTGATACATAGAGGAAATTATAAAAACACCATCCTTTCTTTTCCTGATGTATTCAAGAAGTATCCTTTACCTTAGGACCTGGGACCTCTCGTTATGAAACAACTATCAAATTAAACATATAGAGTCTCTTCTTAATGATTTAATTAATATTATGACTATTTTGAAAAAGGGAAGCAGGCACCTTGCTTTTATCAGCATATTGATTTCTCTGACAAAATAGCTAATAGAAAAAGGTCACCCTTGTTTGAAAGCCAGTCATATCCAACTCTAGGGTTCGGTGCTCATCTCTGTTTCACAGCCAAAGAGCCAGCGCTGTCTGCATTTGCACACATTTCCGTGGCCATTTGGCAGGTAGGCCTAGACACCAAAGTGCATGGAACACTGTTTACCTTCCTACCAAAGTGGTACCTATTTATCTACTTGCAATTTCTTGCTTTTGAACTACTAGGTTGGCAGGAGCTGGGACAGAGATAGAAGCTCACTATCATGCAGTACTCGGGTCTCGAACTGCTGACCTGCCAACCATCTAGTCGTCAAGTTCAGTGTCTTAACCACCTGAGCCACTGCAGTCCCTCAAAAATAGCTGATGCAATCATTAAAAAGTGTACAGTATTTTTTTAAAAAAAATCTGATAAAGGATATCGAGGGAGAGGAAAAATACAGTATTGGTGAATTTCTGTTTTGATATCATAATTGGCTATGTATGATGAAGCCATCCTGCCCTCTTACTTACAAGCATCTGGGTTTAACCAAGATGGTGATTATAATGGGCAATTGCTTTATAATTGCTTTCATTATGATGATGATTCAGAACTCGCTTAAGGAGGGGATGAAAACAGAGGAGGGAGACAAAAAGCATGTGGCCTTTTGTGCCAGCAAATTCTTCACTATAAATGGGGTCGCCACGGTGCAAAGTAGAGCCTCAATTGTTCAGTGGTCATTGAAAGCCAGGACATCTTTAATGGAAGCAGGTGGCAATAGCAGCCACTTCCCCGTCGCAAATATGCACTAATTGTGAAGTTGCTGGTGGTGAACTAAAGTAAAGATTATGGAGGTAGGAAGGAGGAGGCAGCATCAACTGAAAAGGAAGAACGATGAAAGCAGAAACAATTTGGCAATTGTGCTAGAGAGTCTGACAGAAAAACAATAAGTCATAGGTTTGAACATCACTTCCAACAGAGCAAAGTTCAGCAAACCAGTGTTGGACTCATTTTGTAAAAATTCCACAGCCATCATCACCACTGGGAGCTGTCAGTTTGGTCCAAAAAACATAACTTCTTCCAAGCTGTAAAACACAACATTCACAACGAATGCATGAGCAGGAAGGTATGAAGAAGAAATTGTAAAGTTAAGATGCATAGGAAAGGTACTCTGCTGCATAGTTGCCTCTAGAATTGTCAACAATTTTTCCAGCCCTGTTCATGTGCTTTTAATAATCACTTTGCAGGGGGAAATTTAACCAGGCAATGCTCTTTTTCTGTCTCCGTTTCCAATCCCAAGCTAAAACCAGTAATTTCAAGGAAGCAAAGCAATTCTTAAATGGAAGATGAGTGGTGGTGGTGGTGTGTATGTGTGTAACAATACCTATATGGACAAAAATCACCAAAATTGTGGGGTTGAGATATCTACAAGGCAGAGTGAAAGAGTGACAAATGTGCCAGTAGTGAGTTGAGGTTTTTAAAAAAGTTTTGGTAGCAAATAAACTACTTGTGAGTATCAATAGAATTTCCCAACGTAAGCGTGAAAGCTACTGTAGCACAGAGGTAAGCTCATTGAAGCAAGACTAAAAAAACAAACCTGGGTTCAAATCAACATGCAGCTATGAATCTCTCTGTGTGATCTTGAGCCAGTGACACCTTAATCTTAGACTAAAAGTGCCTCACAATCTATGGACCATCCAAGACGAAAGCCAGCATCCTTATTATAATTATCCCAAATCACTGTCTGTAGCTTATCACCTTCCAGCATTGCCCAAGACAATTTCCCTGCCTCCTCATTTACTTTTGTAGCATTTTGTCTGCTGGTGATATAAAAATCTCTAAAAGCTTATTTGGCTGCAGAGCCAAAGGTTGGGAGTTCGATTCCTCACTCTGCCTTCCTGGGGAAAAGAGCCACCCTGGGTAGCCTTAAGCAAGCTACACAGTCCCAGAGCACCCAGATGAAGGTAAACCACTTCTGTGTATTTCTTACCAGGAAAACCCAAGTGAGGGATGCCATAAGTCAGAACCGACTGCAAAAAAATCATGTATTATTTAATAAAATATACATTTTGGAATTTATGTTGTGCTACCATGGATACACCTGCTTTTGTTAAATGTCTTTAAGATGACTATAAGAATCACAAATGTAATCTAGTTTCAGACACTAGAGGTTATCAGGTTAATCTCCACAGTAATCTGGTGCCCATTTGGATGATGCTCTGGAGAGTGTTGGAAGCAAGTTTATGTTTGTGATTTTTTTAAAAAGTGAGCTAATAAGGTCTCAACTACCCTTCAGACACTGTGCCAGGACCACACGGCCTTTTTCTCTTTTGTTGTCTTCACTGTATGAAACCTAAAAGCATATAGATCAGCCTTCAGGGTACACAGAAAGAGCCTCCTCGAAGATTGTGGTATTTTTGAACCACAATCAGGGATACACCAGGGGAGGGCAATCTTATTGTGCCAACTAATCTTTCTCATACTAGGTCAGTGATGGTGAACCTTTTAGAGATTGAGTGCTCAAACAGGGGTGAGGCAAACTCTGTGCTGGGGGAAGGACGATGCACTTCCATTGGGTTGCTGGGCAGAGGGGCGGGGTGGACTCTGTGCTGGGGCGATGGTGTGTGCGTTGACAGAGAGGGGTCTGCGTGCCCCTTCTGGCATGCACGGCATAGATTCGCCACGACTGTACTAGGTCAAGCAAAAGGAACTATGAAATGAATTCACCAAAAGGTAGCTTCCTTTTGGCAGTTTAAAGTCTGACCTAGACACAAAAGAAGAAGAGGTTTGACTATACAATGAATGGTTGCTTCTCCACACCTTAAGTTCAGGCTCTTTCACCCCACCTTTAGCCTGCCCAGTCATACTTGCATCTTTACTATGGGCAGAGGGTCAAGAGGCCTGCCTGCATTCCCCTCCTGATGTATCCATTGCCTGTTCACCAGCATAGATGTTTGAATATAATGCCCACATCTGTCCCAACTCTGCTTGTCACCCAAGTGGAGGCCAGTGACTGCTTGTGTGGATGGCAATGAATCTGGTCTGGATCTTTATCCAAATATCACAGGAACTGTCTAAGGTGCTGAGCCTGCTTTGGAGATAGGTTTCAGCACCTGTGGTAGTTCCTCTAACATTTGGACTAAACTCCACAGCAGATTCACCCTCTTTGCAAAAGTGGAATTTCACCAGTGTTTTACAGCTTCTACTCTGCTAACCACAGTGGGCAATCAGATACTGCTCCCATTAGATCCAACCAATATACAGTAGGTATTTCCAGTGGCACAGTAGCTAAATTGTCATTGGTCCTGGCCATTCCACTTCAACTTAACCATTTACTTCTCTACATTGAGCGGAAAGACCAATTAATATCATGATTCCCAACCACACACCCCACAGGAGGGCAATTTGATTTTTTTTCCCTGGGAGGGGGCAATTTGAGAATGAGTTATCAACAGGTTAATGGACTTTTAGGCTTCTTCCACATTCATAGGAGTTCATGTTTTTGAATAATAAGAATTATATGGGGGACATCAGGATTTTATAGATGCTGAGATGAAGCGTGGCCAAAAAAATGGAAACCTCCAAATTAATGTCTTAGCTAACCTCAACTCGTGGATTCTGTACACTGGAAATGCTACGCCTATTTAACTGTCCTGAGTGTGTGATTTTTCCCCCTTTTGGAGAGGGAGGGAGAAAAAATATAGGAAAGAGGAGGAGCTTATAAATCATCTTTCACACTTGTTTTACTCTGCTGGGTACCAGTTCCAGAACAGGCAGCAGAAGAGAAAGGCAGTTGAAAGGAATAGTTAAAGTTAAAAGAGTCAGGTGGAGGCAGCTGAAAGAAGGTTAGCATATAAGTTACTAGAGAGAAATGAAGACGGATACAGAAAGAAGACCCCCCAAGCAATTAAAGCTTTTGTTTTGAAACCACCTTCTTGGACCTTTGCACACTACAGGTATGTAGAATAAGAACCATATTTGGGGGTGATTTTTCTTTAATTTGGTGCAAGCCTGTCCTATGTGATCAAAAGTTATTTTGTTGATTATGTACATATCTTGTCAAAGAAGTGAAAAATCAGCATTCTAGGGATTTGGGGATGAAGGCTGAGAGAGAAGGCTCATGGTCTCTGTAGTTCTCAATGAGTTCTCTTATTTGCATACAGTATTTGACTAATTATGGTTTTAAAAATTAGGACAGATTTAAACCATCTATCATAGTTGTTTCCTAGGTGTTTTTCCCCTTCCTTGTTGTTCCTTAAAATACAAATATAGCCTGAATCCAGACTGTGATTTGAACCAAACAGCATTCCAAATAAATTCTGTACCACCCCAAATTATGGCTCCAGACTACATTTGCAGATCAGCTGCAGACATACGAGTTGTAAAGGAATGCCATACCACCCATCAGCTCAGCCTGTGAACCTTCATCACACACCTTCTCCCCAGCTTTCATTTTGGGTGTCTACCACACAAGCTGTCAGTCACCCTATCCTCACAATTTCTGGATGGGTTGTGCATGAACTGGAGGGAATGGATAGAAAGAAGTGCTTTATCTTTCTCTTGTGATGGTAGAACTTGGCATCATCTGATGAAGTTTGGTGGCCAGTGGCCATGTCAGTCAGAGGATTTTAGGAGTGGAAGCCTAGGAAGGAAGGTTAGCTGTAGTGGTCGGCATCAGCAGGTTCACACCAGTTCTCCAGAACCAGTAGCAGAAATTCTAGCTAGCCCCACCCATCTAAGTTTTGAAATAAAGTACAGTAGTCCTGATTCAGGTGCAACGTAGGGCTTTCCCCCTGGCCATACCCACCATACCACGCCCGTAGAGTAGGTAGTAAAAAAAAAATTAATCCCACAACTGGTTGGTTGGTTGGTTGGTTGGTTGGTTGGTTCCAAATTCATGGAGGGATGGCAATTGGAAGTTCTTCCTTTCAGATCTAGATATTTATTTGATTCAATCCAGGAGGTGATTCTTCCGATGTCTTTATTTTGTAGATCAGATGTGCATGTGATGCCATTTCTGTGCACTGCAAATAGAACTGAATTTTGCTTACTGCTCCTTTCAAAACAGAGAATGCCTCACAGGAACTGCCTCACCCGTCCTTTCCTAGCCTCTTCCCAGCCAGCATCAACCTATGAACATGGTCAGGATCTCTGCACCTTTGTGTCTGCAGCAGCATCCCATGTCTTCCACACTTTGCAGAGACCCTGCAGGAATCGGCCCAGCAAGCGGAAAGTTAACCACCGGCGATTCTTACAGAACCAGATATTCAGGTAAGATGATGTTTAATCTTGTTTCTCTGAATGTCTCTACACTGAATAGTTGGTATGTGTTATGTACTCCAAGCTAGCACTAACTTCTTCTAGGCCAGATGTAAAACTGGCAAAATGAAGCCACCATTTGGTGGGTTCATTCCTCAGTTCCCTTTGCCTGACCTAGTGTGAGAAAGATTAGACAGCAACACAGGGTGGCCGTTACTAGGGTACGGCTGATTGTGCTTGAAAAATATCACATATACTCTTTCTGTGTACCCCTTTACGTGGTATGAAACTGCTATAATTGTACAGCATAATATAATCCTTGCTGAATTCTAACATTGCTGTTGCAGAAAACCTCCCCTTCTTTGTTTCTCTTTTTCACCAGGAGCTTTTCAAACATTGAAGCTGCCACGCGCCATTTGGCCTCTTCCATCCTTTCCCAGAAAGCACAAACAACTCCTTCTGCATCTCATGCAAAGCATCTTTCTCTGCCCCACACAGCTTTGCCTTCTGTCGACAGTAATTTTTTGGGAACGGCTGAAGCTTTCATGGCTCCCGATCCAAGCCCTGGATGGCCTCTGTCTCTCGATTCTTTGACATCTGACCCCGATACACTTTTTGAGCCCATCACTGAAGAGATGGGGTTGACCACCAACTCCACAGGCCCCTTGAGATCAAGCTCAGTACACTGTGATATCCCATCAAATTTGCAGGTCCATGGAGGTCCTGTGGTCAGTGTGGACCCAAACATCTGCTTTCCAGTTGCAGGTGAATGTCCCAGCCCTGTCTCTGCTATAGAAGGTTTTGTGCCTCCTGCCCATGACACTTCTATGCCGTTCTGGGATCTAGAAATGTGGTGACCATATTGTTAGTATCCACATTAAATTCCCAGTCAAGAGCAAGAAGAAGAAAGCATCTTCAAATGTTCCACTTATTCTGATCCAGGGAGAAAAGCAAACCCATCCCATCTCCAGAACTAGAGAGAAACATATTTCTACCCACACTTTAAGATTAAATCCCACATTTTGGAACAACTACGATATCTGCTGGCTAGAGGATTTTTTCAGTTATCGTCTAAAAAGAAAAGTAATATTTCCAAACTGTAAAATTGTTTTCTAAATTGTAATGTTTCTCCTGCACGTAGTAGATTATTAGGATGGGAATTAACCCCTTTGAAATAAATACTGTATATAAATGAATGGATTATTCTTCCCTTCTTCCTAGGAGTGTAATGGAATCAGAGTTCACAGGGGTTAGAACATCAGGACTTTTCAATTGGTAAAGGTGATGCATCTCTCTGTTCCTTGTAATCTTAAATGCAATCCTTACCCTAGGCCAAGGATTCTCAACCTGTGGCCTGTGGGCCAGATTCAGCCGTCGGCACCATTTCATGAGCCCCCTCTGCCTCCACCACACCAGGAAGTGCCATGTGGTGGTTGAAGGGCAAAATGGCCACCCAGTCCCTGAAGCTGTCTGAGAGAGCGTGAATGGGCCCCCAGCTTTAAAAGGTTGAGCACTCCTCCTTAGACACAGAGATAATGATTCCCCCAGAAACAATACAGTGTTGCAACCTATACCTGTTACATTGTAAAGTATTTTGCTGCGGGCTCATTTTGAAACAACAAATCAAGATCCAGTTGCTTTGCAAAAGACCTGCTCCTGATGAAGATGGAAACTGCTAGAACTGGTTCATCAGTATTGACCAACACAGCAGCCTGTATTTTGGGAGTCTTCTAAGAGGCACCAAGATAGTGGGACTATGATGATGCGCACGCACACATCAGAGGTTTATCACAACCTCCCCTCTACCATCACTCTTTACTCAAGATGTCATTTCTTACAGCTATCTTGACCTGAATTCTCTTATTCCAAGCTTCTTCTGTTATGCTCTTTTTAAATTTCTTCCTTCTGATGAAATACCCCATTCAAATGTTGCTTTAATCCCATACCAAAACAATCTTACTGTCAAATATTTTGGCCTCCTCAACACTCAAAGCAGGAGGAGGAGAATTATTTCAGATAAAAAGCATTATGAATGTCTTCCCCATTTACCCCAATCAGCTATTTTCTCTGATTTGCAATATTAACTGTGAATTATACCTGTTGTCTTTGTTTCTTCCATTTCTGTAAATAAAAAGCAAAAAGTAAGTATATATTGGTCCCTAATTTAAAATAAAGGCAGATACATGACAGAGTGAACTGACTTTGTCCCAGCTCCTGCCAACCTAGCAGTTTGAAAGCAAGAAATTGAAAGTAGATTAATAGGTACTGCTGCAGCGGGAAAGGTAACATCGTTCCATGAGCTTTAGCATCTAGTCATGTCTGCCACATGTCCACGGAAACGTCTGCAGACGCAGACAGCTCTGGCTCTTTGGCTATAAACAGAGATGAGCACTGAACCCTAGCGTCGGATGCGACTGGCTTTCTGGCAAGGGCAACCTTTAGATATACTTCCAAGAATTGCCTGGTTCATTACGCTCAATGTTGACTAAGAAATGCTTGTTTCCTACTGCCACCAAGTGGTGATTGTGTAGTTATCTAGCTGTTCGTCTCCTTTCACGTCATAGCCACTTTGGACACTGCAGTTTTTAACAAGGCTATCGCATGTGAGGACGAAACAGAAGTTGAACATCTTCTTGTTGTTTACTCCATGATCTCTCAGAATCCATGATACAGCCAGGGAGACTGGAAATTCAGAGAGTACCTACACATATAATGTTTACATTTTTGGGGTGGATCTTGGGGAAATCTTCAGAAAGAAATCCCACAAGCATCTTCACATAGAAGTCTACATGATACACCACTAATAAAAGGTAAACAAAAAATGAAAAATTCCCAGAGCACAAATCTCATATCTAATTTGTCATGAAATATTAGTTTCAAGCTCAGTTAATTATTAGCAAAGTTGGGACAAATTGTTTTTCTGGAGTAATACTCCCAGAGTTCTTATGCTGCTACTTAGGAGACTGTCTAAACAATAACTTTCCCCAGTCTATGACTGAAATTCTGTTGCTTAGCATAGTAAGTCACTATTAAAATAAGGCCATTCAATTGATAGGTCAACTCCTCTTTAAACTCTATTACCGTAATTCAAGTGCACTTGCTCTGGTTTCAACTTTCTGCACTAGAAATGGCAATAAAGGATCACTTCTGATAATAAACTTCATTGAAAATGATGTCCCCTAAAGTGACCCTTTCATCCATACATTCCACCCAAAGAGTAGCCCTGCTGCAGGACCAGAAGGTTAAGATGCTGAACTTGATGACTGGAAGGTCAGCAAGTCAGCAATTTGAGATCTGAGTCCTGCATGACAGAGTGAGCTTCCATTTCTGTCCCAGTTCATCCCAATATAGTAGTCTGAAAGCAAGATATTGCAAGTAGATAAATAGGTACTGCTTTGGCAGGAAAGATAACAGCAGTCTGTGCACTTCATCATCTAGCCATGCCTGCCATATGACTATGGAAACATCTGCAGACACAGCTAGCACTAGGCTCTTTGGCTGTAAACCAGGGGTGCCCAAACTATGGCCTGGTGGCTGGATGCAGCCCCTGAGGCCAATTCATCCGGCCGATGAAGCTCTCGTCGCTCCTGGAAGCGGAAGTAAAACGAGGGCTTCATGGGCCAGATGAATTGGCCTCAGGGGCCGCATCCAGCCCCCAGACCTTACTGACTGCCTCCCTGAACCATGTGATCAGCCTGAGGCCCATAAAGTTTGGGCACCCCTGCTGTAAACGGAGATGAGCACCACACCTTAGGATACAACTGGCTTTCAAACAAGGGTGATCTTGCCCTTGAGACATGGAGCAGAGATCAGCTCATACCAGACATTGCTGCAAGCAATCCAGAATGGGAGTTACATCTCTGTCTGTTGGCATTCTAAGTTTCTACTAGAGTAGACTCATTTCAATCAATGGAACTTAAAGAGGAATTGGCTTACCAAACTCCTATTAATTCAATAGGCTTATTCTAGCATGACTTACTACACCAAGCAGCAGGATTTCAGCCTCTGATTGTTGGATCGATGAATGTTAGACTTTGACACTTTGATTTGCAGACATATTATACCAGTAACTGTTCATTCCCCTTGAGACTTTGCTTTCTGGCTCCTATGCTCTGGATTTTAGCAACTACAGAACAGCACAGTATATTGATAAAATACACTGGTATGTCCAGGAAAAAGTCCCCCTTTTTGGTACAATAGATTCATATAGCTTAGTCTCCTAACCTTCTCTGAATGGTGATGTTTCATCTTGTGTTGGAACAGCCACATGGACATTCAAGTCATCATCATTCAAGTCATCATCATCTAGACCATGTCCCCCCTAAGCATCTTTAAAATTTGGCCATGCCCCACCTAAGCATCTTTAAAATCCTGATGCCAGCCCCCCATGACATAGAATTCTTATTATTCAAAAAAGAATGTGGATGAAGCCTAAAAGGCCATTAACTTAGTCTAGCTCTAAACAATCTCAAATTGCATCCTCCTGCCACCTGACCATGGAAATGTCTGCAGATGCACACAGCACTGGCTTTTTGGATGTAAATGGAGATGAACAGCAGAAAAGAAATGGACAGTAAAAAAGATGTAAGTAAGTTCGATGGATGGATACTTTGAATATCACTTTCATACCATGGGTGAACACCAAATAACTATTCACAGCCAGGTCCACAGCGAAAATGATGAGTTAAGTTTAGAGTAAAAAATATAATAATAATTGTATGTCATCAAGTTGATTCTGACTTATGACAACCCTTTCCAGGATTTTCTAGGTGGAGAACACACACAGGTGGTTTACTATTCCTTTCTTCTGGGAACACCATGGGACTATGCAGCTTGCTAAATACACAGGTTGACTTTTCTCCCTGATGGCACAGTGAGAATCAAACTCCCAGCCTTTGGCTCCACAATCATATACTGTACTGTACTTAGCTTGCTGAGCAATCCAGCCAGCTATAGGGTTAAAATAAACAACCTGAAATTTCTAATTTACTTTAAAAGCAGGGTTTTTTTTAATCTTAAAGGTTTCCCTTGCTAGAAAGCTAGTTGTATCCAACTCTAGGATTCATTGCTCATCTCTGTTTCATTGTCGAAGACCCAGCGCTGTCTGCTTCTGCAGATGTTTTTGTGGTCATGTGGCAGGCATGACTAGACACCTGAGTGCACAGAACGCTGGTTACATTCCCACTGAGGGGTACAGGAATGCTCCAAAATTTCCTGTTACCAATCTATTATGAAGAACAATTATGGAAAAGAAGGGAAAGATTGTGCAAAACTTAAGAAACCAATTTGTCAGTTTCAGAGTTAGACAATGGGACGCAATGTAATCAATAATTCCTGAAAAAGAACGAATGGCTTCACTTAAAAGTGTTGTAGGCACGTCATGTCCTTTGAAACCAAAGGGAGACGAAAATAGTCTTTGTACAATTTCAAGTTTATTATAGGACCTAAAACTCAAGGTTTCTTCTGTGCCAGTTGCCTTCTCTCCCAGCCCAAAGAAGTCACTGAATGAATGTGTTACTTGTCACACTTCCAGCCGCTTTGGCGGGGAAACGGCCCCTGGGGAGTTCTGGCTTCCCGGGCCCCCTCGACCCAGGCACCCCCTGGACGGACCTGGGCCCCTCGGCCAGCCCCTCTCCCGCGAGGGAAGCGTTTCCTTTGGAGGGAAAAGCCCCAGATTTCCCGGACCCAGAGGCTCCAGGCGGGAAGGGGCTTCGGTTCGGCCGGCTTGCCTCCGGGCCGCCTCTTCCCTGCCGCCGGGGAGGGCCAGGCGGAGGAAGCGGAGACCCCCGGGCGCCCTTTCCCCCGCCACGGGCCCGGTTCCCAGGCGGGGTGGCCGAGATCGGGGCTCCTTCGGGGCGCCCCAGAAACACAAGGTGGGCGAGCGCCTGGCGAGGGCAGCCCAGCCTCTGCCAAGGGACCAATCAGGGCGCAGCTCCGCTCCTATAAATACCAGGCAGCGCCTCCGCTGCGCTCCAGACTTGACTTTTCGCCCAAGACTCCGCTCTGCTGTCGTTGCCGCTCCCCGCCCAGAAGCCCGCCCGCGCCACAAGAAGGAGAGGAAGGAGAGGAAGGCGACCACCAGCCCGGCCCGCGCCATGTCCGAGACGGCTCCCCAGGCCCCGGTGGCGGCGTCCCCTCCGGCCAAGGCGCCGGCCAAGAAGGCCAAGAAGCCGGCGGGCGCCTCGTCGGCCAAGCCGCGCGGCAAGAAGGCCTCGGGCCCCAGCGTGACGGAGCTGCTGACCAAGGCGGTGGCCGCCTCCAAGGAGCGCCACGGGGTCTCGCTGGCCGCCCTCAAGAAGGCGCTGGCGGCCGCCGGCTACGACGTGGAGAAGAACAACAGCCGCATCAAGCTGGGCCTCAAGAGCCTGGTGGGCAAAGGCACGCTGGTGCAGACCAAGGGCACGGGCGCCTCGGGCTCCTTCAAGCTCAACAAGAAGCAGCAGCAGCAGGAGAAGGGCAAGGACAAGGCGGGGGCCAAGAAGAAGGCGGCGGCGCCCGCCAAGAGCAAGAAGGGCGCCGCCAAGAAGGCCGCCGCCTCGGGCGCCGCCGCCAGGAAGAGCCCCAAGAAGGCCGCCGCCAAGAAGAGCCCCAAGAAGGCGCCCAAGAAGCCCGCCGCCAAGAAGGCCCCCGCCAACAAGAGCCCCAGGAAGGCCAAGCCGGCTAAGGCCAAGAAGGCCCCCGCCGCCGCCAAGAGCCCGGCCAAAGCCAAGGCGGTCAAGGCCAAGCCCAAAGCCAAGCCCAAGACGCCCAAAGCCAAGGTGGCCAAGCCCAAGAAGGCGGCGCCCAAGAAGAAGTAGTCTAGGCGCTGCCGCCGCCACACGCCCAGGGCCACACGCCAACCTCTCTCATCCCAAAGGCTCTTTTAAGAGCCACCCACCCGCTCCCGGGAAAGAGCTGGGCTCCTGCTAGCCACAACCGGCACTCTCCCAAACGGGACTCCTGACAGGCAGGGGGGGCACGAGGGTGGCAGTGGCCCCCATCGCACAGTGGCACTGATTCTTGGCCACTAGGCTACATTTCTCTTTAAAAGAGTTTATACCCCTTGCAAATGGGCACTGCCAAAACGACTTATCAGGCACACGAGTAGAGGGGACACAACCACATAAGGGAGTCCTTAGCCAGTATCTTACATTCTACCTAGAATTGCGTTAGAGCTGTAGAAGATCCTTGGGAACCTGTAAGGAAAATGCCATCTAGAAATTTAATCCGGGCCCACACATAACCTTTGGGCAGAACTTTCAACAGCTCGAACTTGAAGCAAAGTCCCATTATATGTTCAGGTGCTGGCCAACGTGCTTCGCAAGTGGGCAGCATTTTGTCCTGACACGCAAGATACAGGGCTACTGAGTAGCTTGAAACTCGGTTGACAAATATGGATGCTAAAATTGGCAACCTAGGAGTTCGAAAGCAAGAAATTGCTGACTCTTCGGCTTAGAAACAGATGACCACTGACCCCTAGAGTCGGATACGACTGACTTTCGAGCAAGGGAAATCTTTACCTTTACTTAAAATTGTCTATACCACTTTTGCTGAGGAACAAGAGTAACAGCGAACTTTTGCTGGGCAGACGATCCCAGAGCTCCCGTCCTTTTCCTACCAACAAGAGTTTCTGGGAGTTGAAGTTCCCGAAGCACATGGCCGGTCAAATATGCTTCCGTTGGGCTTTGACCCTTAGAAACTGGTGCTCTTGGCTCTTTCAGAGGAAGATGTGTTGGCCCTTAAAAGAGCCTTTGGGTTTATTAAGAGGCGAAGAGAAAGTGTCCCCTCCTCTAATCTAAGCTCTCTCTCCGCGGATGCGCCTGGCTAGCTGTATATCTTTAGGCATAATCGTGACCCTCTTGGCGTGGATGGCGCACAGGTTGGTGTCCTCGAAAAGCCCCACCAAGTAAGCCTCGCTGGCTTCCTGCAGGGCCATCACAGCCGAGCTTTGGAAGCGGAGGTCGGTTTTGAAGTCCTGGGCGATCTCGCGCACCAGGCGCTGGAAAGGCAGCTTGCGGATCAGCAGCTCCGTAGACTTCTGGTAGCGCCGGATTTCCCGCAAAGCCACAGTCCCAGGGCGGTACCGGTGAGGCTTCTTCACGCCGCCGGTCGCCGGGGCGCTTTTACGCGCCGCCTTCGTAGCCAGCTGCTTCCTGGGAGCTTTTCCACCAGTAGACTTACGGGCTGTCTGCTTGGTACGAGCCATTGCCGGTGGGCAAGGGAGTAAAGCTCAAGACCCAGAAATCAACAAAGGAGAAATGAGCGACTAAGGCGGCCCTGTGGACATTTATAGCTACCTCCTGGTTTTTGATTGGCTGGTATTGGGGGGGAAAGTTTCCCAATCTCTACCATGATTGGATAAAAGGATTAAAAAAAAAACAACCAGACCTGACCAGCAAGCGATGTTCTTGACGTTGACTCCTGAACGCCTCTTTCCCATGTTGCTACGTCCTTCTTATCTCTTAGAATCGAAAACTTTGTTTCCGAAACGAAAGAATATACAGTGTATTATAAATTAGCACTCTGGGTGGTCGTCTGGGAGGGGAGTAGATGGTGAGGCTTTCCCTGCTGGCCTGTCGTCTAGTTAGACGTGTTCCACTTTGTTCCAGACATAAACTATAACTCTGAAATAAATTCTGAAGCTAAGTATGAGGCCCAAACAGAAACCATTTGACGATTACACAAGCATGAAATAAACAATTTCATGTAGTGAGTTTTCTTTTTAATGTATGTAATTAAAAGACGTGCTGAGGAGACACACCGCTCAAAACTAACTCACTGGATGTGTGTCTTCTGTTCTTTTTAAATCTTGAGTGCTTTCAATTAAAAACTATATTCTTTTGAGTTTATTTCCCCCCTCTTTCTCAACGTCCTTTCCCTGAGGTGCTTAACTTCTTATAGCATATTAAAGTATTTGAAGTTGTAGCCATGTTAGTCTGCAAGCATATTAGAGAGTAAACAAAACAAAAAGACCAAAAAAACCCACAATGTTGTGGCACCTTACTAACTGCTGTGTTTTAATGTTAGCTTTTGTGGATAAAATCCATTTCTTCAAACATCTGGCTGGACTTAATCCACGAGAACTAACATTAAAATACAGCAGTTAGTTTTTAAGATGCCACAACGTTTCTGTCTTTTTGTTTTGTGTACTCTCTGATAAACACATTGAAGCAATTTATAAATGTGATCGGCCACATCCCAAGTACAGGCGATTAATTGGCGAGGAAGACAAATCACAAAGACGAATAAACTTTGAAAGAAGGGGCGGGGCGGAAAAAGAGAGACCGCCCAGTCTTCAGTCAGGTCCTCACCAGCGCTATATAAACCCCTGAGCTGGTTCTTTGCCTTTCAATCGTGTTTTTGTTCTTCTTGTGCTTGTTCTTTGTCCTTTCGGAGCCATGTCTGGTCGCGGGAAAGGCGGTAAGGGTCTGGGCAAAGGAGGCGCTAAGAGGCATCGCAAGGTCCTCCGCGATAACATCCAGGGCATCACCAAACCCGCCATCCGCCGTTTGGCTCGCCGTGGCGGAGTGAAACGCATTTCTGGTCTGATCTACGAGGAGACCCGAGGTGTGTTGAAGGTTTTTCTGGAGAATGTAATTCGCGATGCTGTTACCTACACCGAGCACGCTAAGAGGAAGACCGTGACTGCCATGGATGTTGTCTATGCTTTGAAACGCCAGGGTCGTACCCTTTACGGCTTTGGTGGCTAAGCTTTAACACACCTCCTAATTTAATATACTTAAACTAACCTCAAAGGCCTTTATCAAGGCCACCCACATTTTCAGAAAAAGAGCGGATTATTTCAGTATCGCAACCGGCGGTGAGTGATTGTTACAACGTTAAGTAGTAAGTTGTTACAATGTGGTAGAATAATAACTTCGGCCGATTCATAGTAGTGAAAATACTTTTCGTCCCGAAAACCCCCATCAGAATGTTTTATAACAAATTCCTTTGTAGCGCTGTTTAATCCGTGCAAAATATTTCTGCAGCCAGCCGCCATTTTCTTTTCCTAACCTGTTCTTATTGCAGATTCTCTGCCTTTTAATGCTGCTATCTAGTCGCTTTGTCTTTATATCCACCCTCCACCATTCAGTCTTAACTCATGCTTTTTTTGTATTCCTTTCCAACTGCCTCCAATCACTTTCCTCCCGGGTTTATTACTCGAAAGTAAGCAATATTTTTTCAAAAGTCCAAAATTCTAGTCAGATGTTGATACATGGAAATAGGAAGCTCCCATTTTTTTTGCTGTCTGGCATAGGGAACTTCCCTGATCTAACCATTGGGTTGTCCTGCCTTTGCCCCCTTCACTTAAAGTGCCCAAGCAGCACACTTGCCCCCTTCACACGTTTTGCACAAAGCAGCATATTCACGTGGGCAAGCATGTACTGTACGTGTTGTTGAACCTGCACAGAAAAGACGAGTCCTGCCAAACGCCACGTTTCCCGCTTTCCTCATAGACACGTATGAAACAGCTCCCCCCAGTGGTGACCGAGTGTAAGCAGAGGGTCGGCGGGGGATGCAACTCGTATCCGAGAATGCGTTTTTCCTGAAGCAGGAAAAATGCCATTGATGTGAATTTGTTTAAGCTTGCCATGAAGTGACTATGATCACAGAGCCATCTTCTGGGGCACATATGAAATGAGACATGCAGGATTTAACATTTGGACTGCCACACCCTGGGGATATTATCAAGGTGTGCCTTCATAGCCAGTCCATCTGCCATGGCCTCTTCGGCATCTATGACCATTGGGTTCCTCCTCTGCTTATTTGGCCATTGGGCCCAACATGGCGGTTTCCAGTGGCATTTCCTCCACCGAGGGAACCATCACCCCACCTAAAGAGGCTCATCTGCTCTAGCCACCTAAAGAGGCTAGCTGTTGGCCCCTTTAGGGAGTCAGGTTATTTACTGCCACCCAAGCTGGCTGTACTGTCTACTCCATTATTGTAGTGGGTGGGAAGAAGGCTTTCATTAACCAATTAATGTCAGGTATGTCTGCTATGCCATACAATCAGAGTAACAGGATGTTAGCGAAACACAGAATAATATTCAAAAATTGATAACTCTTGATAGAAAACACGCAGAAAGATGGGACTGGTCTTGTTCGATAGCTTAAATCAAGAGCTTGCTCTTCAATATGATTGCTGTATGAATATTTAATGCATAATGGTGGCATGTGTCCTAACAATTATAGATTGTGTTTTTAGTTAGGAAACAAGTGGGCGGTGCCTGCAAGACATGGAATATACTACTCTCTCAGAAACGACCAAGGCACATCAGGAATGTTTGCAGCCATTGTCTAAGATCAAGATAATCATGGACTCATCAGAACTCTGGGTTAATCCTATTGGTCCAGGATGAATTCCTGGCAAAAGACAATGGTCACTTCTGACACAGGACAATGGGTGTTATGTGGCATTCCTTGAGGCATGACCATTGGGAAATGTCATCTCTCAGGATGTGTGCAGGAGGTTCCACACCTGAGGAGGCTTTTTGATAAGTCAACATGAACCTATTATCTACTCAACTCTCAGACTTTTCGCTTTGTGTAAATAAATGCATACATTAACTGTGTCATGTAATTGTGTGAACACATTAATGGGATTGTGCTTATGTGTACTTACCTGTGTACTTAATTGTTCAAATATTGAAATGCTTTGTAATTTTTTTGTTGATTAATGAATTAATTAATTCAAATTTATATTGCCACCCACTTGTAAGCCACTCAGGGCAGCTTACAAACAATACATTACAATATGTTGATCGGGGTGCAGCGGGAGGGGCAGCAAAGTCTTCAACCAGCCCTGGCTTCTTCTTCCCCTGCCGTTGGTGTGGGCCCAGGGGAAGGGGTGGCAATAAATGATAAATGCTTGGTTGTATGGTGCAACTAAACCTCTGTATGGTTTGCCTGGCCTAGACATGTAATAAACTGCAGCTTCCCCCTTTTGCACCCCTTGTATGCTTGTGTAGAACTATAGTTGAACTTGAATGGTTTGGGATTGCAATAAAAACTTATTTTCCCCACAGGGTTCTTTTGAATATATTGATCTGATTCCATCTTGGCCAGAGGGTTTTGAACATAAATAAATTTAATGATACTGAAACATTTTATTTTAAGGTATTTTATTAACATGTGGTTCCAGGGAGTTGCATCCACTCATTGTGGGTACTCCAGACTTTGGATTTCAGGTATTTCAGGTAAGGGATGCCCCTGCAAAATGGCACCCCCAAAATTACAGGTATCAATGTGATGGCATTGGATTTTACAGTAAGCATTAGAAATAATAAATATAACCACCAGTAGTTCCTTCCATCTTTGGAAAGGGTCCCCACCACCTTCCCCTTCACCCGTCCACTGCCTTAACTGAAATCACATGAGCAGAATTCTGAGTTCCTCTAAATATTCAGTGAAGCTGGATGATAAACTGTTGAGAGGAAGGAAAGAATGTAAACAGAAATATACATACAGTATAATCAGCAAAGTAAAATCACTCTGAACAATGGATATAAAACTGTAACTTGTGCCATTGTATCTGATTGCCACAAGGTTTCTTTTCTTCTCTTCCACTTTTACCTCATTGGGTGTCGAGGGAGAAGCAAGGTTCTTGTTTTGCACCTCAAACAGCCTCCACTGGTCTCTATAAAGAAGGTTTCTTTATAGGAAAAAAATCCATGCTGAGGCTACAGACTAGGAATAGATGGATGCTGGGAAAGGTTGAGGGCAAAAAAAGAAGGGGTGGCAGAAAATGAGATGGCTAGATGGTATTATTTATTTATTTATTATTTGTTCAGATTTATATTGCTGCCCACTCGCCAAGGTCTCGATGATGCAATGGGCACAGAGTTGGGTGGGTTGAGAGGGATGGTTGAGGATAGAGATACCTGGCGTGTGATGGTCCATGGGGTCGCAAAGCGTCGGAACTGACTGCAACTGAACAACAACAAGGAATTGCATTCAAGAGATCCCATTTAAGGCAACAAATTATATAGCTAAAGATAGAGCAATGAGATAAGTGATTCTCCTAGGGATATGCACAATAGAAGTTGCTTTTCAAAATACAAATAAAGCTTATTTGCCATTTTAAAAATATACTTTTGAAAAAGCTAAAGATAGCCAAGTTTATGGAAAGAAGAGGGAAGTTAGAAGTGTTTAATATAGTCAAGTTTGAGACCTCATGGTAGAGTGATTAAACTGCTTTACTGATGCCAAAACAAGTAAACTTCTGGAACTGCTGCTAATGCTAATCTAGACACTTCCACATGTTTAAACAAATAAAATTGTTTGTGTCCATGAGCGTTGAGGGGAAGATGACACCCCATTGTCTGACTAACAAAAGCGAACCATTCATTCAGGTACAGAATAAGCGGCCAAACTGTCGTGTCTTTGAAATATCCTTGTTGGGAGCCTATTGGTTAGTTTAAAATTCTGAACTGCTCATTCATTGGCCGGAGTTCCAAGCTGGGAAACCTGTCCTGTTTTCACTCTGGTCGGACACCACGCTATATAAATGCGGTCACCGGCCGGCTCAGAATTAATTTCTTTCGGAGAAAGAGAGAGGGAAGTTCTCAGTTTTCCAGTTTGAAGATGTCTGGCCGTGGAAAGGGAGGGAAAGGTCTGGGGAAAGGCGGCGCCAAAAGGCATCGGAAGGTTCTTCGGGATAACATCCAAGGAATCACCAAGCCCGCCATCCGCCGTTTGGCTCGCCGTGGCGGAGTGAAGCGTATTTCAGGTTTGATCTACGAGGAGACCCGAGGGGTTCTGAAGGTCTTTCTGGAGAACGTGATTCGTGATGCTGTGACATACACCGAACATGCCAAGAGGAAGACAGTGACTGCCATGGATGTCGTCTATGCTTTGAAACGGCAGGGTCGTACCCTTTACGGCTTTGGAGGTTAAAAGCAACGTTTCTAAATCTACAACTAAAAGGTCCTTTTCAGGGCCACCTACTACTTCTAAGAAAGAGTTGTGCTCTACTTGGTCTCTTGCCTATTTGTATGCTTGCTTGTTAAGATTGTGGCTTACAAATAAAGCTATCAGTAAAAGGAAAATTGGTCTAATTATGGGTATAAGTATTTACTTCATTTGTTTTATTTAAAATGGGTTAAAATGAATAAATGTAGAAAGCTCAGTGAGTAGCTGGTCTCAGCACACACACCATGGTTTGCAGAAAAAATGTGAGTCGACCATGTGGTTCCAAAGATTCACGAAAAGCAGGGAAGCACCAAACAGTAAAATGCTTATGGGTACCTTGCCTACACCAAGAAAGGCTCCTCAGTTTGGTGTAATGAATAGAATGGCAGAGTAACACACAGGTGGCCTGGATCTGAGTCCCTGTTAAGCCATGAAAGCTCCCTGGGGACTGGAACTGGTAAAATCTTTCCTTAAATATGTCACTTTCCTGGGAGGCCCTGTCAGGGCTGTTATGTCAGTTACAACTTGATGACAGAAAAACAATTCAGTACCATGAAAACCATGTAAAGGGTTGTTATACATTGAAATTGACCTGAGGGTGCAGTTATTACCATGAAAGTTGCACATATAATTTAGAAGTTGGTCAATACCTCAATTGTTCTAATTCATAACAGCATTGGAGGTGGTGGCATGGAGGATACCTTGAGTTTGACATAAAACTTCAAGTCTACTAAGCTGAAGGCACAAGCAGTGGTGGGATTCCAAAAAATTTACTACCTATTCTGTGGGCATGATATGGTGGGCGTGGCCAGTGGGAAAGCCCTGTGATGCACCCCAATTAGGACTAATGTACTTTATTTCAAAACTAGGATGGGCGGGGCCAGCTGGAATTTCTGCTATTGGTTCTGGCGAACTGGGGTGAACTTGCTGAATCCCATGAATGGGCACAAGTATTCCATTATTCTACTTTCTGTTGTGGGTTGTTCCATTACGTCTTAGAAGAGATGACTGCAAGGATGAAAAACAAATTTGGGGGGGGGGGGAGCTTTCCTTTAGCCAACTGGTACACAAATATTGCATGTCTCATTTCATGTGTGTCACAGGAAATGGGTCTGAGATCATAGTGTGTGGGTCACTTCATAGCAAACTGGGATCCCCCTTAAATAAATTCACACCAGAGACATTTTTCCTGCTTCAGATACGACAGTGATGACACAAATACAATCAGTGCAACACTAGTTCAGTGCAACAGATCTGCCTTTACCAATCTAGGAACTCTTTTATATGACTCTGCTTGGCAGGGAATGATGTGACTTTTAACCAAATACATTTTAATTGCACAAAATTTGGGAAAGCAGCACTAGATTCTGCCTCTGGAAGAAATATTTCAGGCAATTTGAAGGGGGTTTGTAAAAAAACAAAGGCAAAATGAATCCTTGATGAATGGGGCATTTCAAGGATTAGAGCAGGGATTCTCAACCCATGACCTATGAGCCGTATGTGGCCCACGGTGCCATTTCATGTGACCCCCACTGCCTCTACCACACTGGGAAGTGCCATGTGGTGGAGGAAGGGCAAAACGGCTGTCTGGCAAATTATTGAAGCTTTCTTTAATGGTCTTAAACAAGCAGACAACTGAAGAATTAGGGACTGCGGTGTCTCAGTGGTTAAGAAGCTTGCCTTGTTAGCGAGTCAGCAGTTCAAGACCCAAGCAGTGGTGGGCAGCAACAGGTTCGCAACCACCACCACCCCCCTGGGAAGGGGGTAGCAAAATTGGGTGGCCTCTGGGGGGGGGGGGTGAAATTTGGTGGCCACACCCATCTTCTTGTTCTGCCCCATCAGGTTTTGTCACTACAAGTGGTTCAAGGTCTCCATTGCTCAAAGGCCAGTCATATCTGACTCTAGGGTGCAGTGCTCATCTCCATTTACAGCCAAAGAGCCAGTCCTACCTGTTTGCAGATGTATACATGGCCATATGGCAGGTATGACTAGATTGCCTGTGATGTAGGCTCCTTCCATGACATAGGCTCCACCCAAGATGTAGGCTCTGCCCATGACATAGGCTCCACCCAGTGTGGTAGCAAAAATCCCCCCCCCCTGCTCACCACTGGACCTAAGTACTGCATGACAGAATGTCCCAGCTCCTGCCAACCTAGCAGTTTGAAAGCAAGAAATTGCAAATAGATAAATAGGGACCACTTTGGTGGGAAAAGATCTTGGGGACATGAAAGGAGCCTCATTCAGACGGCTCCAGAGCCGATTTTGTCCAGCACAAATCTTTTCAACCCAGGATAATTCCTGACACGAAATTATTATTATTTGTACATATTTCTTTCAATGGCATTGTGGGGCTCAGTTGGACCCGGAATATGAGAAAAGCAGCAGAGGTACGGACGTGCATTGGGGTGTGGATAAAACCCTCCCTTGTGGCTTGAAATCACATCTTCACCTGGAGAACAAAAGAGTGGGCGTGGAAAAAAGCCACCCACAGGAAGGACTGACGTCACTGGACCAATCGTAGCTTAGCCCGGGAAATTCAAACCTTCCAAAGGACAGTTTCCGTGTTCTCAGCCAATAGAACGTGGAGAGGCCGGCTATAAATAAGCGACCCGCACAGCTGCAGACTTCATTCTTCCGGGCTATCGCAAGAGGGGAGATCGATCGAGGCACTCTTTTCCCAAGAGAAATGGCCAGAACAAAGCAGACCGCTCGCAAGTCCACCGGTGGGAAAGCTCCACGGAAGCAGCTGGCTACGAAGGCGGCGCGTAAAAGCGCCCCGGCGACCGGCGGAGTGAAGAAGCCGCATCGTTACCGCCCAGGTACCGTCGCTCTCCGGGAGATTCGGCGTTACCAGAAATCCACTGAGCTTCTGATCCGTAAGCTGCCTTTCCAGCGTTTGGTGCGCGAAATTGCTCAAGATTTCAAGACCGACCTGCGCTTCCAAAGCTCTGCCGTCATGGCTCTGCAGGAAGCTAGCGAAGCTTACCTGGTAGGCCTCTTTGAAGACACCAACCTGTGCGCCATCCACGCCAAGAGGGTCACCATCATGCCCAAGGACATCCAGCTGGCTCGCCGTATCCGTGGAGAGCGAGCCTAAACCTTCGGCTTCCCTCGGCAACCTCACAAAGACCCAAAGGCTCTTTTAAGAGCCATCAAGCCTTCACTTAAAGAGCTGGCTTTCTCTATCAACCTGGTTCTGAAGCCAACTTCCATATTCCCCCCCGTAAATTAGTTTAATCTAGCGCTCTGGGTTTTTCAAACCGGCTTTCCTCCTCGAGGAACAATTTTGGGAGTCTCACAAATCCTGGAACCGCTAAGGTGTTTATTAAATCGATGAAACGAGATATGCCCAGATTTCATTCCCAAAATCGTACACATAGATTTTTTTTCGCGCTTGTTGGCAACAAGGTATCGAGGGGAGGGGGAGAATAAACGTCGGGAACTCTAGTTCGAATCCTGGCAGGACCAAGGAAATTTATCGTGCGGGGTGAAGCAATATAACATTTCGCCTTGAAAATTGGCCTCGGTAGAAGTCTGTTTCCACGTTCTGACAGAGAAGTATGTCGCCACCAGTTTAGGGTGGCCACAATTCTCAAGATAGCTGTAAATTGACGGAAACGTGGTGGGAAGAGTTTAGGTATTAAGCGAATGAGAAACTGCACCCTAAAAAAAGGAGAGCTTTAGGGGGGGGGGGGGAATCTGTAAAATGGCCCACAAGATGTATGCATATAATACAAACTGCATCCTGAATCGCAAATCTATCCTATTTTATATTTAATTTCTATAAACTCCTGACTGGCATACTCCATCTTTGACTTCGTCAGCTACTCATTCTGCACAGGTGCAGGCCCCTTTCGGAAGTCCCAGTTAAAATATGTCCCAGTTAAAATATGACCGGTTCCTAGGCTTTGTGTGAGTTTCAGTTTGGGTTCGCTACCCACCCTTTTGTGGTTGCTTGGTCACAACGTCAACACAGTAGCAGAGGACTGCAGGCGGAACAGCAAAAGCCTGAACGTTGTCAATAAAGTTCTTTGCGATTGGCTGTTATTCTGCACCGTTGTTGTGCAATTCTACTTTACATGAAGGAAAATATTTAACAATTAATTTTAGACAGTGAAAAGTTACCAAGATCCCTCTCATGTACCTATGACGCCCATTTGGGACAGTGGCATTATGCAAGGGATATAAACTCTTTTTAAAGAGAAATGTAGCCTAGTGGCCAAGAATCAGTGCCACTGTGCGATGGGGGCCACTGCCACCCTCGTGCCCCCCCCCCCCCAATGTGCCTGACAGGAGTCCCGTTTGGGAGAGTGCCGGTTGTGGCTAGCAGGAGCCCAGCTCTTTCCCGGGAGCGGGTGGGTGGCTCTTAAAAGAGCCTTTGGGATGAGAGAGGTTGGCGTGTGGCCCTGGGCGTGTGGCGGCGGCAGCGCCTAGACTACTTCTTCTTGGGCGCCGCCTTCTTGGGCTTGGCCACCTTGGCTTTGGGCGTCTTGGGCTTGGCTTTGGGCTTGGCCTTGACCGCCTTGGCTTTGGCCGGGCTCTTGGCGGCGGCGGGGGCCTTCTTGGCCTTGGCCGGCTTGGCCTTCCTGGGGCTCTTGTTGGCGGGGGCTTTCTTGGCGGCGGGCTTCTTGGGCGCCTTCTTGGGGCTCTTCTTGGCGGCGGCCTTCTTGGGGCTCTTCCTGGCGGCGGCGCCCGAGGCGGCGGCCTTCTTGGCGGCGGCCTTCTTGCTCTTGGCGGGCGCCGCCGCCTTCTTCTTGGCCCCCGCCTTGTCCTTGCCCTTCTCCTGCTGCTGCTGCTGCTTCTTGTTGAGCTTGAAGGAGCCCGAGGCGCCCGTGCCCTTGGTCTGCACCAGCGTGCCTTTGCCCACCAGGCTCTTGAGGCCCAGCTTGATGCGGCTGTTGTTCTTCTCCACGTCGTAGCCGGCGGCCGCCAGCGCCTTCTTGAGGGCGGCCAGCGAGACCCCGTGGCGCTCCTTGGAGGCGGCCACCGCCTTGGTCAGCAGCTCCGTCACGCTGGGGCCCGAGGCCTTCTTGCCGCGCGGCTTGGCCGACGAGGCGCCCGCCGGCTTCTTGGCCTTCTTGGCCGGCGCCTTGGCCGGAGGGGACGCCGCCACCGGGGCCTGGGGAGCCGTCTCGGACATGGCGCGGGCCGGGCTGGTGGTCGCCTTCCTCTCCTTCCTCTCCTTCTTGTGGCGCGGGCGGGCTTCTGGGCCGGGAGCGGCAGCGACAGCAGAGCGGAGTCGGGGCCGAGAAGTCAAGTCTGGAGCGCAGCGGAGGCGCTGCCTGGTATTTATAGGAGCGGAGCTGCGCCCTGATTGGTCCCTTGGCAGAGGCTGGGCTGCCCTCGCCAGGCGCTCGCCCACCTTGTGTTTCTGGGGCGCCCCGAAGGAGCCCCGGTCTCGGCCACCCCGCCTGGGAACCGGGCCCGCGGCGGGGGAAAGGGCGCCCGGGCGCCTCCGCTTCCTTCGCCTGGCCCTCCCCGGCGGCAGGGAAGAGGCGGCCCGGAGGCAAACCGGCCGAACCGAAGCCCCTTCCCGCCTGGAGCCTCTGGGTCCGGGAAATCTGGGGCTTTTCCCTCCAAAGGAAACGCTTCCCTCGCGGGAGAGGGGCTGGCCGAGGGGCCCAGGTCCATCCAGGGGGTGCCTGGGTCGAGGCGGCCCGGGAAGCCAGAACTCCCCAGGGGCCGTTTCCCCGCCAAAGCGGCTGGAAGTGTGACAAGTAACACATTCATTCATTGACTTCTTTGGGCTGGGAGAGAAGGCAACTGGCACAGAAAAACCTTGAGTTTTAGGATATGTAAAATATATATATACAAGTAAAACCTCATATAACACTAAAACCTGGTTCCACAAGTCTTGGTGTTATATGATTTTTAGTGTTATCTGATGCATGTTAAAATCCTATGGGATCCATAGAGATACATTGTAACCACACAGGCTTTAGCAGTTGTTATCTGAAGCATCCCATAGGATCTTAATGTTATCTGATGCAATTCTTCCCCCCAGATTCCTTAATGTTATGCGATTTTAGTGTTATTCAATACTAATGTTATATGAGGTATTACGTATATATTTATTTTAAAAGCACACACAGAAAAAATCGTTAACGATAACCTTAGCTTAACTCAGTTGTGAAAATTATATTTACAATACTGGCTCAGAAACCTGCCTGTAGGTTCTTGGTTCTCCATCGACATGGTTTTTACAGAGTACACTTCAGAGTGAAACTGTTTTATTGTTTGCTCTTTGTCCTAACTTTACTTTTTCTGTAATATTAAGGGGATAAGAAAGCCTAATGATTGACTTATATATGTGCTGCAATGAGAAAACTTGGAATAGTACCTAGGTGAAGAATGTCTGCTAAACAAAGGGATAGAAAACCAAGTAGGGTATACTGGTACAATACAAAATGTTGTAAATCAGAACATTGTATTGAGGAATGAACTGAAATAAAGAGAAGTAATGTATTGATGAAAAAACTGAAATGGACGTATCAATTTATATATTTAATTTTATTTAAGGGCTTTTAATACTCCACACACACCCCGGCCCAATACAGGAAAACAAAGAAGAAACAAAACAAAATTTGACTATATTAAACTATATTAACTAACTATATGAACTATGTTATATTACATTGTTAATATTAATACACGTGGAAAATGGGAAATTGTAGCTCAATGTACCATTATGTACAAAATATTCATCCTAAATATTTACAAATATTATTGACATGATGGCCATCTCTTTTTACATGTAGACGGAGTCTTCTCTGCCACTCATAGCAAATACATTCCAAGATATCTGTTGTTATTCCATTT
Organism: Furcifer pardalis; assembly: GCA_030440675.1. Classification (NCBI taxonomy): domain Eukaryota; kingdom Metazoa; phylum Chordata; class Lepidosauria; order Squamata; family Chamaeleonidae; genus Furcifer; species Furcifer pardalis. The sequence goes on from CP126897.1 coordinate 10,853,920, forward strand.
TGCCTATGTATAGTGACATTTGGGACACCCTGTATTGTATTATATTAAATGAACTACATTAGCTATATTAAAGACTAGCTGCTGTCAAGGTGAAGAAGTGAACTGGATCCAAGAAAGCTCACATTAAAAGGTAGTACTGTAGTTAGTTTTTAAAGTGCCACAATGATTTTGTCTGTCCTATTTACTTAATGTTTTCTTTTGTTTCTTGTTTGAGATGCTTAGACAGGTTGCCAAGGCTGCCACTAGTAAAACTGTAGTATATCTGATGACTTTTACCTTTCATTCGTGTATATAACACTATCAGAGTTAGGGTTAACAGAGACTAGGAGTGGATAGTTCGCTCAAGAATTTGATTCTTCCTCTCCATTAACTGGCTGAAAAAGGTTGACTTGATGATGCACCATTATTATTCAGGTAATGGTTGTTACAGAATACTAGGACTTTCTTTCATTGAGGAGTAAACAATGGGGAAGTACTAGAGCGAGTGAACAAATACCAAGGAATCATAAAACACATGAAATTCATTAAAAGTACAGATTGTTATAGCTGATCAAGGAAAATAAATGGAAAGAGACAAGCAGGAGGGAGAAGAACTTATTTGACTGAAAGATATGGACTTCAGTGCAGTAAGGCATTGATTAGAGGTACCACATTCAAAGTCAGAAATGTTATAATGAGGTCCAGACTTGAAAAGGAGGTGGCAATTGCTGGTCCACTATTATTTTTATTTATTTACTTTATTACATTTATACCCTGCCCTTCTCTGAGGACTCAGGGTGGCTTACAATTTAACACAATTAAAAACACATTACTTACAATTAACGTTAAAAGATTAAAAAGTTTTAAAAAACAGTGAGAGAGGTGGGGTATTCAAAGGAGCCACTACCCACCATGATTTCCCAGTTGGCATCTGAGAAAAGACTAGATCATTTGAGATGATCTTATTTTTGGTTTTGCTCCACAAAGCAAAATAGCACAGGCTTTAACACGGAATTTGCTGTTCCAGTTGGAGAACCCTTAAGGAGGTACAGCTGTTTTACATTTACATTAAGGCATATTATCCTAGAGAGCTGGTACGATGACCATATCCATCTTGCAACATGGTGCTGCCCAGGCACTTATACTAACAGGTAAGTGATGGGGTTTTTTTTGGGGGGGGGGGGTTTGAGGTGTGTGCGTGCGTGCGTGCGTGTGCATGCTTATTTTTATTTTATATTTTTTCTTTGGCCCCACCCATGTCATGACGTCATGATGTTAGCTCCGTCCACACTGTGATGATATCACAGTGGGGTAGTAAAATTTTTGACAACCCACCACTGCCTGTTATCCCTTGCGTTATCCTAAGTACTGTGGTGGCTTAGTGGTTAAGATGCTGAACTTGATGGCTGGAAGGTCAGAAGATCAGCAGTTCAAGACCCAAGTGCTGCACCACGGAGTGAGCTCCCGTCTCTGTCCCAGCTCCTGCCAACCTAGCAGTTTGAAAGCAAGAAATTGCAAATAGATAAATAGGTACCACTTTGGTAGGAAGGTAAATAGCATTCCATGTGCTCCATTGTCTAGTTATGCCTGCCACATGACCACGGAAATGTCTGCAGAAGCAGACAGTGCTGGCTCTTTGGCTACGAAACAGAGATGAGTATTGAACCCTAGAGTCGGATATGACTGGCTTTCAAGCAAGGGTGACTTTTACCTTTGCTAGACAGGACAAGTATGGGGACCCAGGAATGTGGGCTCTCATGCTAGGTGGCTTATTTAATGGATTGCCACCCTCTTGGATCTGAATTTTATATAACTTGTGTGCAGCTTGTACACTTTTTTAACTTTTTTATGATTTTTAGAGTTAATTTTAAGTTTTAATTATAAATAGCATTAATTTAGATTATCCTATGTTTTAACCTTGATGTAAGCCGCTCAGAGTCGGGTTCACCCGATTGGGGCGGGGTAGCAAATGTAATAAATAATAATAATAATATGTTACACACCAGCTGACAAAACTAACTTCACTATACTGTATGTCACTCTTAAAATGTCACCATTACTTCTTTGGTGTGTAATGAAATTGGCTCATTAAATGGAAAAACATTAATCAAGGTAAGAGTCAAGATGATATTAGCTTCCTTATTCAAAATAGTATCTGCCTGCATTTGCTCTATGGAATTGCCATTTTGACAGTTTGGAGATAACCCCAAACTTTATACATCAGAAAACATTTAAAGAGATCGGGTAGGAAGTGATATAACCAGCATCAGATTCTGTTACAGCTGTGGAAAGCTGGAATTTGGGGGGAGAAAAATCTGCTTAGCTTCAGCTTCTTTGAGTTTTAGGTCATAGGTGTGATGCTTCTTCTTCTTATGTGTTATAAAAGTGGTCCTTAAACAAAGAAATAAGTGCAGTCACCATTTGGTGGGTGTTCTTAGTGGGTTAGGTATCCAGAGATTGTGCCTTCCAGAAGAACAAGTCTATTTAGCCTTGGGCAAGCTAACAGTCAAGCTGTGCTTTTTGGAATAGTAGCCGTGTTAGTCTGTGGTTCAGGCATATCAGAAAACAAAACAAAATAAACAAAACAAAATAAAAAACACTGTAGCACTTTAAAGACTAACTGCTATATTTTTATTGTTAGCTTTTGTGGATCAAGTCCACTTCTTCAGACAAGGAGTGAAACTTACAGGCATGGTTTTTATGCACCAAATTCAGGAGTCAAAGGAAGATGGGTGTGTTCAAGCAAAATGACAGACAAGCAAGCACAACAATACAGCTTCACACAGCCATCAGCAACAATAGATTATTCAGATTAACTCTAAATGACAAATTGTGATGGCTTAGTGAATACTAACTGGAAGGTTGGCAGTTCAGCAGTTTGCAACCCGAGTGGAGTACTGTGCAATGCAATGAGCTCCTGTTGTCTGTCCCAGCTCCTGCCATCCTAACAGTTCAAAAGCAAGAAATTGCAAGTAGATAAGCACAGGTAGCAGTGTTTCGTGCACTTCAGTGTCTAGTCATGCCTGCCACGTGACCATGGAAACATCTGCAAATGCAGACACTGCTGGCTCTTTGGTTGTAAATGGAGATGAACACTGAACCTTAGAGTCAGATATGACTGGCTTTCAAGCAAGGGTGACCTTTATTTTTCACCTAAGAAGGGGGCTGCTGTTTTCTGCTTTCCAGTTTTTATAATTTAATATCTTAAGCCATCTTGGATCCTCTTAATAAGAAATGTGGGATATGGATGTTTCTAAAAAAAATACATAAATACTCTGAATGTTTAAACACACAAATTACAGGCTAGAATGAAATACGAACTAGCAGGCTACGGCGAGGTGCACCCTTCCAACTGGTCAATCTATGAAATTCATAGCTGTCTATTTTGGGGTTTTCTGTTGTAACACCAACATTTATACCATCTTTGCCTAACAAACAGTTTGGTAAAACTCAGAAACTTACTTTGTTACCTGTTAGTGAACCAATAAAGGTATTGCCTGATCGAGAACTTTGCTTCTGTGAATCAATCCCAGGCTATGTCTGGCATTATAAATCCTGTTGATTTCAGTGTTTCTTCTTTAAGTACAGTACAGTATGTTTGAAACTGACCCAATGATTTCCCATTATGCCATAACACCAACACAAGCTCAACAGAGCTCATTTTCTAGGCAGGATTTCTCCTTATTTAATAGCAATTACACTTTATATAGTGCTCCATAGCGCTCAGTCCACTCTCTGGGCGGTTCAGAGTAATTAGCATTTGGCCCCCAACATGCTGGGTACTCGTTTTACCGACCTCAGAAGGATGGAAGGCTGAGTTAACCTTACACCGTCAGGATCGAACTCACAATGTTTTGGATGCATTACAGCACTTTTAACCACTGTGCCACTAGGACTCCTCAACATAGTATCTAGCCCAGTCTTCTCAATGCTATAGCGAGTCATTGTACTGTATCTTTCTTAAATCTTTCACTCATTTAAAGACAAAATGTTGCCATCTTGTGGCAACTACTTTTCAGTGTGAACCTCTTTTAATTCTGTAACTTTTCTACTTTCCCGCCCTGTTCTGAGGTTGTGGCGGGTAACCGAAACCACGCCTCATTCTCCTCTCGAGGTTTCTTTGTTCTCTAGCCAGCAACGGCGAGAAAAACCGATCCTTTACGCCATGTTTCTTTTATTAAATCGGAGCATACATTCAGCTTCAAGAAAAGCCTAAAACGGAAAATGAAACACATATTATCAGATTTAAACGGGTTTAACTGAAGAGCGGCCGCTTCCGATATTCTCGAATTCGATCCTACAGAACAGGTATGCCGTAAAAACCGCTAACAAGCAGTTACTTTGAAACGGTTAAGTGGCTTCAAACACGAGAAACGAAATATTTGCAATTTTGTAATAATGTAACGGATAGATTACACATGGTTTCTCTTTGTAGGTACAGTTTAACAACTGAGAACAGCTCTATTTGAGAAAAGGTGGGTGGCCCTGAAAAGGGCCTTTGGGTTTTGCTTTAACTTCAGTAACAAAGGACCAGGTTCTTTTTATCCGCCGAAACCATACAGAGTACGACCCTGGCGTTTCAAAGCATAGACAACATCCATGGCAGTCACGGTCTTCCTCTTAGCGTGCTCAGTGTAGGTAACAGCATCGCGGATTACGTTCTCTAGGAAAACCTTCAACACACCTCGGGTCTCCTCGTAGATGAGGCCAGAAATACGCTTCACTCCTCCACGGCGAGCCAAACGACGGATGGCGGGTTTGGTGATTCCTTGGATGTTATCCCGAAGAACCTTCCGATGCCTTTTGGCGCCGCCTTTCCCCAGACCCTTTCCGCCTTTTCCACGTCCAGACATCTCGACAACTTACAAACGCAACTACTGCAGCTCACTAACGCTCTCGGAAAAGAAGCAGAAGGCAAGAAACCAGGGTTTATATAGTCTGATGTCGGACCAGAGTGAAAACCGCAAGTGAATTTTGTAGCCCCGCCTTCCCCTCCCTTCTGATTGGCTGAACGCGCCACCATTCCCACCAGTCAGCTGAAAGAATATGGGAAGCGGCCGAATCAGAGCTCAGGCAGATTTAAATGAATTGTAGGACAGTGGCCCAAGTCACTAAGACGCGACTGGGAGGCGGAAGGTCAGCGGTTCGATTCCCGAGTACTGCAGGACAGAAAGAGCTCCCGTCTCTGTCCCAGCTCCTGCCAACCTAGCAGTTCGAAAGCAAGAAATTGCAAGTAGATAAATAGGGACCACTTCGATGGGAAGGTAACAGCGTTCCATGCGCTCCGGTGTCTAGTCATGCCTGCCACATGACCATGGAAATGTCTGCAGAAGCAGACAGCACTGGCTCTTCGGCTTAGAAACAGAGATGAGCACTGACCCCTAGAGTCGGATACAACTGGCTTTCGAGCAAGATAAACCTTTACCTTTACTAGGACAAATTGATGGCTGGTTTCCAAAAGGAAATCTGAGGAATTAAAAGACAGCTACGGTTCTCCATCGCTTAAACTGCTCCGTAATTTTTGGTTGAATTGGTAATCGTGTTAGACTAATGAGGATTTGGAAGTTTTCTAAATAAATGCATGCACACTTTTATTTGCAGGAGCTGTGGTGGCTCAGTGGTTAAGCTCGCCTTGTTAGCTGGAAGGCCGGAAAGTCAGCAGTTTGAGACCCAGGTACTGTATGATGATTTGAACACTGGTCCCTGTCCCAGCTCTTGGGGACGTGAAAGGAGTCTTATTCAGCAAAAAAAAAAAAAAAAAACAACCTTTCAACCCAGATTAATTTCTGACACAAAATTATTATTTGCAGGTTTAAAATCCAGGGGCCCACCCAAACATTTCCACATTTCAGGGTGTTATATGCCAAAAGAAAACCTAGTCTCTATTTGAAAAGTGTCAGAAGTCCTCCTTGTTTTAGTTTGATGAATCTTAGAAAAACATCATTAAGTTTTGTTAAAATATATATTTAATTGGCAACCGCTGCCTTAATCCCTTCAAGTGTGTGCAAATCGAGGGAGGGCAATCCAGATACTCCCAGGGGGGGACAACTTGCTTTTCTCAACCCCTAGTTTACCCAGTCTTTTGCTTGCCATCTTTATCTCCCCCCACCCCTATGGGGATAGGGACACCTGACCCCTTAAAACTACCCTCTGCCTTCCTGTTCCCAGATACTGTGGGAAGGGGAAAAGGCACTTGAGCAATGGGGTGGGCCAGGGGCACAGATCCCTGGAAACAATTCCTTCTCCCTAGTATTTTCTCTCGGTGCCCCCTTCCCCACCCAGGGGACAGAGAGGCCCAGCATGATGCCTTCATGCCTCACACTCACTTGCTTTTGCAAGAGGAGGCAAGCGGGATCACTCTGAATTCACACCTCTCCCCCTTGCAGACACAAATTAAGGTCAGCTTGCATTATTGACCCAGATTTGCCATGGGCAACGCAGACAAGATAAGGCTGCCCTTGCCTGCTCTGGGCGCCCTCCCAGTAGTTTGGGCTCCTGGGTGGGAGCCTAAACATATTTACAGGGGCTCCAGACTGCAGCAGGGGCCTTTCGGCTGGCCTGCTACCCAACCCTAGGCATCTTTTAAAGCAAACACTGTGTCCAGGGGGAGAGGCAACCATCTTAGGAAAGCAATACAGGCCTGGATCACCCCTTCTTTTGTGCCCAGGTCAAACTTTGGACTGCCAGAATGTAGCCATCCTCTTGGCTTTGTTGTTGGACAAGATTAAATCCTTGTCAGTACATGTTTCTGGTAGTAATTGGGAGACCAGCAAATGAGCTGGATTCTGTCCACATTCAGTGTGTTGTTGTCCAGCAGCAGCCTTCACTTAAGCATGTTGGTCTTGCATTTAGGGACTCCAAGCCTCAGCCTGTTCAGGGTCCTTCAAGTGATGTTGGGGAGGTTGAATTCCTCAGCCATACCTTCCTTTAATGTTGCTCCTTGTCCACTGTTTTCCTTCCTCCATCTTCTAATTTGGTTTTGCTCTTGTGTAACCCTTAAGAATGATTTTGCTACAACATTTGTTCTCGCCATAAAGCCCTTCCTGGATCTGAGTCAGTGGATGATATACCTGGAGTGCATTATTCATTTTTAGGAGCACAGAGTTCTAACGCTGAAGTCAGGTTCTTAGCCAGTGGGTGAGCATCTCTGAACCCGTCTTGTGCCACCTTTACATAGCTGATGGTTATAACACAGCCACACATGAAGGCAAACACATACTGTTGTAAGGTAATGTCCAGTCAGGAGGCTTGCATTCCACAGAAGATAAAAGAACTGGAATTTGGTCAAGAACATACTTTTATTAAGATTGCTGTCAAGGACCTACATAGGGTTTAAAGAAAACAAAAGGAGAATAAAACTCTTCTGTTTCTCAGTAAATAATTTCAGGGCAGGGAAGGAGAGAAGATCTCTTTACCAATATCTAACTTAGTATCAGAATCAAGTTGTCCAACTAGGAGGCAATCAGGATGGAAACAGCCAGCAACAGTCAATGCAGCAAGATTAACAAGACTTTCATGTGTAGAACAGAAAAACTAGCCACAACGTTACATGCCAATTCTCCTCCCCCTTAGAACAGGGGTTCTCAACCTTTTCAAGCCGCAGGCCGGACCACACCTCCTCAGACAGCTGAGCGGGCCAGACTGGTGGATCCCCCATCATAAATGCTGCTGTAAAATGTGTCCACTGCTGTTGTAAATGTGTCCACTTCCGGTGGCAGCAGTGATGTGAGCCATATGAAATGGTGCTTGGGGCCAGGTTTGGCCCATGGGCCGTAGATTGAGAACCCCTGCCTTAGAAAAACATGCACTTTTTTCCATTTTGTCCCCTGGTTGCTTATGTGACTATCCGACATTTACAGTTTCTGGGCTCCTAAGGGATTCACATCTCCCTGAGATATTACTAATTCTGCATGAACTTAGAAACCGAAACCACAAGCTTAGGCCAGTGCGAGAGTCTTTCTGACAACACCTTCTCTCAGCCCTATATAATCAGGCATGATGAAGAAAAGGATTTGATCTTTCCAATAACTGAAATACAGTAAAAAAAAACCAGGTAACGATTGGATCGGATAACGCTAAAATCGCATAACGTTAAGTAATCTGAGGAGGAGAATTGGATCGAATAACGTTAAGGTCCTATGGGATGGATCGGATAACAACCGCTAAAGCCTGTGCGATTACAATGTATCTTTATGGAGATTTAACGTTATCCTATCCATCCCATAGGATTTTAACATGCATCGGATAACACTAAAAATCGGATAACACCAAGACTTGTGGAACCAAGTTTTAGCGTTATCTGGAGTTTTACTGTACATTCTTCAGTGTTGCCTTGGGATGAATATCAAGATTATTCAAAGGTTGAATCTGAACATCCAAACAAATTCCTTTAGGATTCAATCAGTTTTTAGAAATAAATTGAAAATATGCTCAAAACATACTTTTGCTAGATAATTTTTTTAAAAAGAGAGGAACTGTGTCATACTATGAGGACAGAAGAAAGGAAATGGCAGCAAAGCAAGCATCAGGTCTAAGAAGCAACCCTCCTTCCACTATATATGAAGTGCTTGATTTCACAGTGTAAGAAAGCTAACAGAAAAAAACAATGTGAGAACTTTCTTAACCACAGATATGTATCACTGACCTGCTTGTAATACAACCTGTAGCATGTTGCCTTCAAATCAACATTGTTCTACCAAGGGATCAGCCAAACATGATTGCAGCATCTTTTAAAAAATAATACATTGCTAATTCTCATGATTCCAAAGAAAATTAATGGAAACAAAGTGGCAGCCTTTAAAACAGTGGTTCCCAATGTGGGGCTCACGCCCCACGGGGTGAATTTTAGTCCAAAACCCAAAGGCTGGGAAACATTGCATTACACCAGGGGTGGCTAACCTTTTTCCAGCATGGGCCTGACCATGCCCCGGACAGCGTCGTGGACTAGACCACGCCCTCAGAAGTGGAAGCAGGGACATTTACGGCTGATGTACATGCACCCACTTCTGCATTTACGTCAGCTATGGGCACGTTTTCACATGCATGTTTTATGGCATATATAAATGTGCCCGCTTCCACTTCCGGGTGTGGCAGAGGCAGTAACAGGACATATGGGATGGTGTCAGGGGCCGTAGGTTGGGAACCTCTGCTTTAAACCAATGCTAAGAAACAAACAAACAAAAATCTAGAAACACCTCCACTTTTGTAGTTAAATCCTGTTTTTTTAAAAAAGACTATTGTGTGTGTGTGTTTTTAAGGGGGCACTCTCTGATTTTTCTTTTAGGGGGAAAACAGGACCATAATAGAACCTGCTCTAAAACAGCTTCCCTAAATAAACTTAACATTTTTTGTGTGGCTCCATATAAATAACAGGTATAGTTATGCTATGTGTACATTAATGGTCCCAAAGAAGCCATGGGAAGCATAATTTTTCTGATATTAGTCTACCCATTCTACAGTTCCCCAAATTCTTTAGGTACAAAAAGCCCTAGCCACCACACCCATAGCTTTTTGTGACAAAGTGCCTTTTGGTTCAGAGGGGGGAAGCAGAAAGCTAAAATATCTAGTCATTCTTGTTCAGTTGTAGAAAGACTGAACAAAAAAGCATTCCCGTAAAATTCTTTTTCTATTGGCACCTAGAACTCACATAACCCCTTAAAACTGAGCATACTGAAGGCAGCCAATGGAAATCTTAGTCAAAAATATCTGAATGGCCAAACCCTTGCCCCAGCCTGGGATACCGAGTTCCGACATGCCAACAGTTGGAATACCTTGGGTTAGTAATTAATCTCCTGATTCACTGTCAACCCTAATATTGCCTTGGATTTCATATATTCATTGGAAAACCTGCCTCACACTGTAGGAATCACTGAGCATTTACAGAAAGGCTGGGAACGGTAGAGTTGGTGAGGCCATCACCCTGACACATTTTTTATTTCTTTTTTTACAAAAAGAAAAAAAAATGCCTCCATAAAACAAGGTACCCCTCTGCGTCTTGTTTTAGGACACTCCTCTAATGATTAAAACAAAGACCAATCATTTCTAGTAACAATTAAAGAGTTGATGGGGCCATTTCCTACCATGGCTGGTAAAACAAATCCTGGACTCTCCCAAGGTGTTTACTCCTAAACTACAGCTATTTGGGAAAAGGTCATTCTGGCAGTTTAGACTCATTTGAATGCAGGTATCCTCTGTATCAGGAAGTGTATTTCCTGGTACAACTCCATTCTATCATAAAATATCACGTGGCTGAAACCTGAATGGCCTACTACTGATCCAAAGACATCTACCCGGGTAGTCCCAGCCCACTGCAAGACTTTACAACTGCCAAACATGTGCAACAGACTCTATTAACAGTAGTGGGACATTAGTAAATTATCATCATAATACTTTTTTCATAAATCCATTCGTTTCGAAGTTGCCAGTTCTTGCCCAATGTGAATGGACTAAGAGGAAGACTGAGGACTAGCCAATGTCTAGCCTCATCTTCCCAACCAGATCAATCTCTGGTTGTCATTGTGGGGGTGGAGGTAGAGGAAAACAGTGCTAGGAGACAGGGGGGCCTTTATTACAGTGAGATGGGATTCCCCCCCCCCCAGCTAGTCAATTCCGCGGTGCAACTTCAGATGGCGAGAGAGGTTGCTCAATGTGATGAAGCCCTTGTGGCAGACCGTGCACTTGAAAGGGCGCTCGCCGCTATGCAGCAGCCGATGCCGTTTCAGGTAGCACTCGTGCCGGAAGAATTTGCCACACTCGGTGCACTGGTAGGGCTTTTCCCCAGTGTGCACCAAGACGTGGCGGTCTAGATCCCGGGGGCTGCGGAAGTACTTCTCACACTCGCTGCACTTGTAGAGTTTCTTTCCGGGCCGGGCCGGGAATGTCCGGAGATCCAGTGGTGGCAAAAGGTGGCGTTCCAGCTCACTGCCGGAGCTTGGCAGAGGAGAAGAAGAAATGGCATGACTCAACTGATGCTCCTCCAAGGCCTGAAGGTTCACAAAGGGTTGGCCACAGATGCCACAGGTGAAGGACGGTTCCCCTCCATGGGCGGTCAAGTGAGCAGCCAGGGTGTTGCCATTGGCAAAAAAGGTTCCGCACTCACACTGATACAGCGTCTCCGGGGGGCGAACGTCCAGCGGGTGACAAGAGGGGCAGTTCCGGCTGTGCTGCTGGACCTCTCCTTCCTGCTCCCCCTCTTTTGGTTCGTCTTCCAAGCGTGCCAATGCCAGTACCCCATCACCCTGCTGAGCTCTCCCAGAGCAAACTGGACACGGTGGAGGCCGGTCCTTGGAGTGAGTGAGCTTGTGGCGCTCCAAGAGAGATGCTGCATTAAAGTCCCTTTCACACTCTGGGCATTTGAAGGGCTTGATGTCAGTATGAGCCAGCCAATGTCGGCGCAGTTCCGATGCCAGCTGGAAGTGCCGACCGCAGGCCCCACAACCAAAGGGGGCGGCCCGCCCTCGCCCAGCACTGCAGAGGTGCCCCAGGGGGCTCTGCTCTTTGCCACAGGCGAGGCAGCGGGGGGCAGGGGTTTGAGGGGCCGAGGCAGCGGGAGCAGCCCGGTGCTGCCGCTTGAGGTGGCGGCCCAGACTGCTGCGGGAGGAGAAGCGAAGTTCGCAGACGTGGCAGCAGTAGGGTTTCTCCCCAGTGTGTACCACCTGGTGGTGGAGAAGGCCTGTTGAGTCTCGGAAGCCTTTGGGGCACATGGTACAGCGATAAGGGCGCTCCCCAGTGTGGCTCCGGATGTGATTCACTAGGTTAAAGGAATGCTTGAAGCTCTTGACACAGTGAGGACACTGGAAGGGCTTCAGCTCGGTGTGACGAGCAAAATGGCGGCGCAGGTCTGAGCGGTAGCGGAAGCTCTTGTCACACTCGGAACAGTGGAACGGGGCTCGGGCACCTGCCCCATTGTCTGTCAAGAGGGACGGATCATCTTCAGCATCTGAGTAGAGAACTGTGCACTCTTCTACAGTTTTAGTAGCAGCCCGAATATCAACCGGGGCCTCGAGGGAGCACTGGCCCTCTGGCCATTCTTCGTCACAGTTCTCCATCTACCCAGCAGTGCCTCTAGAGAGCAGAAACAGGAAAGTTTAGAGAAACAGAGAGATGAACAGGACCCCAAAATCAATGGTCCCCAAATCTTCAGGACACATAACCTCCCTCTAGGGCAGTGTTTCCCAACCTTTGGTTTTTTGGAATTCATTTCCCAGAAGCCTAAGTAAATTCCCCACAGCCAATGTACTGACTTAGACTTCTGGGAATGGAAGTCACCCTGTGGGGCCTGGGCCACACAGTGTAAACATGTCCATGGCCGCTTCCAACAGCAGTGGTTTGAGTAAGGGCAGGGGCATGATGATTTGGTGCCTCAGGCTGGATATGGCCTGCGAGCCATAGGTTGCTGCCCCCTGAACTAAACTGACAGAAATTAACTTCTTCAATCACTTTTTACCTCAGTATGAAACCTCCAGTTTCCAGCAATGTTAAAAACCTTGCTGATTGGGGTGATATATGAAGGAAAGCAGGTGTGTGTGTGTATGTGGGGAGGGGGGATTCCTTTAAAAATAGGGTAAGCTTCTATGAATAGAATCTTCCCATCCACACGAAGACATTTCCCAGACACATATAAAATCTTAAGCAACTCAGAATCTTTCAATTAAGATATGGCTTTATAAATAGTAATTATGTCAAAGTTTTTTTAAAAAAAGATTTCTCTGATGTTTGCAATCTGATAACACAATATAATATAGCAGCCTGGTATTAAGGATGGATATGGGAAATCTGCAGTTTCCTTTTTGTTCTGACCATAAAAGGCACAACTGACCTCAGGAAAGTATGGTTTGAGCTCCTATTGTAATCAGTATCTTTGGGTCTGATACTGATTGCACTGCCTTCTAAATCAAGGGTGGCCAAACTAGAGCCTGTGGGCCAAACCTGGCCCGTGGTGCCAAATCATCTGACCCATGCCACCCTCGCTGCTACCGGAAGCAGAGGTAAAACGCTCCTGTGCATGCCTATAACATGCCCGCACATGCGCATAACCCTGCTGCAAATGCACCTGCGGCTGTCTTAAACACGTTTACGACACCCAAGGATGTAGTTTACGATGGGAGGAACCACATGACCAGCATGCAGTGCAATAAGTTTGGCCACCCGTTCTAAATGAATGGGCAGGGATGATAAAACAAGCCCATCCATTATCTTTCTGCAGCCTTTGTAGGATAATAGCTTTTACACTTGGGTCTTGGGATGTTGCGGGACTGCAGTCCCCAGAAAGAGCCTCCTCAAAGACTGTGGTATTTTTGAACTCCTGTACAGTTCAGTGTACCCTGGTAACGGCAACCTTGTGTTGCCGGCTAACCTTTCTCATGCTGTCAGACGAAAGGAACTGCAACATGAACTCACCAAAAGGTGCTTTCATTTTGACAGTTTCACGTCAGGCCTAGACCCGGAAGAAGAAGGGATTCTGAGAGTTAAAGTCCAATGACATCTGGGGGATGCAAGTTTATGAACCACTATTACAAGACAATATGGTATGCTTAGAAACTTTATGGGACTCCCAACCCCTCACTGTGTACAATATAAATACTGTAGTAAAATGGAGAGAGAGAAATCAAATGGGCACATTAAGTTAAAATTATATACTGTACAGGATAAATGCTATGGCTGATTTTTTTTTAAATTTTACAATACAGTACTGTCATTTTTCTATAATACAGTACTGTACATCATAAAGCCACTTCCCTTCCATCATAGGATAACATGGCAGAGAAATATTTTGGAACAGATGGAATCTAGATAACCTGTTCTTTTGCAAATTTTTGAAGTGGTAACTGAGTTAGTCTGTGCAAGCATATCAGAGTAAACAAAACAAAAAGACAAAAACATTGTGACAACTTAAGAGACTAGATACTGTATTTAAATGTCAGTTTTATCAGATCATGTCCACTTCATATGACAAACTAATTTTAATGCTACTTTTCACAGATGAAGTCTACTTCATCAGACAGCTTGTCTGACAAAGTTGACTTGATCCACGAAAGCTAACATTAAAATACAGTCGTTAGTCTTTTTCTGTCCTTTTGTTTTGTTTATTCTCTGATCTGTTCTTTTGCACTTCGTGGGGAGGGGGAAATTCCACATTAACTCAAAAACACCTAAGCATATCCCAAACGATTTCATTCCTCACCTTCAGTAGCTAACAAGACCTCATATTTTCACAACCTACAGCCCATGGGCCAGATCTGGCTTGTGGCACCAAATAATCCAGCCCCTGACCTCACTCCAGCCACCCCCGCTGCCCCTGCCACCCCCACCGGCACCACTAGAATCATCCATTACTACAGTCATAAATGAATTTGTGTGTCCATCGTAAACATGTTTACAACAGCTGCAGACATGTTTTACGGCCTCAGTCCGGCCCGCTCAGCTATCTGCCCACTGCTGAAAAACGTTCAGGACCCCTGTCATATGTTAACCCAGAATAAAAATCGCAGCTCTGAGGCCATAGAAAGTCACGCCTAGGTTGCTACATCGCCACTAACTGTGCATTATGGAAGAAGCCCGTTCATATATATAGGCTACTAACTAAAGGTACCTGAGATTATCTGTACTGATGCAAAACAAATTCAAAACTCTCTACTGAAGTGGCACCTTTGTCTATCACCTCAGTCGGGAGTTTTAACTCGCATCAAGTGGTCCAGTGCAGAAACCCTTACAGGAACCCAAGGATCCTGGTTCCCAGAGTTTCCATATGATGACTCCAAAAACTTAAACCCCTTCTAAACTGCCCAGGGGTCCTGGGCGCCCCCCACCTCCGTGCATACACAGTTATGGCCTTTCTCTCTCGACCCGCTTGGGGCACACACAAATATCCTGGGGGTGGGGTATGTGTGGGCCTCTCTGCTCTGCCCCACTTCCAGTCTGAAGGGGATCCCTCCCAAAGTAACCCCCCTCGTGCCTCCCCTTCCCCTCCGGTACTCACAACTTCTTAGAGGTGCCGACATTTTAACGGAGGGGAGTCACTTCTTCAGAGGAAGGGGCAGCGTCGTCTCCCCACCCACCGACCCACTCCACTAGGGAGGCCGGGTGAGGAGTCGGCCACCCTCTTGCGACAGCCTCTGCCCTCCACCCCGAATTCACTCCCGGTGGAAGTTAGCAGGACACCCCACCCCCATTTCGCCCCCATCTTTACTGCGGGAAAGGAGAGGGAGGAGTCAATAGCAGACCCATTCGCGCCATCTTTACTGTGGGCACGGAAAGAAACCCGAGAAGCGCCATTTTCAGTTTGGGCACGGGGGTGTTGGTGTTGGGGGAGGACGATACGACATTTGCCGGGTATCAAATGACTTCTCATCTTCGGTGCACGAGTTTTATGTCATATCAGTAAGAGTCTTTATATTTCCCTCTGAAGAACGGTTGGGTCTTCAGAGGAAGAAAGACACACTAGTTACAGCGCCACCTTTGGTGCTGGCAAAGGAAATGCAGATGAGGCCTCTCCTTTCCAGTCAAAGGAACGGCGACGCCATTTTCGTTGTTACTAGGTTAGCCCCGAAACTATCAACATTGGCCGCCATATTTGGTGAGGGCAAGTAAGGTTGGAAAGCTCTTCTTTTTGCCCTGATGGAGGTGTCAATCTTCTTTTTTAACCCAAGCATTTTTAAAAAAAATTCACAGAAAATAAAGAGTGAGCGAGATAGGTTCTCGTGATTAGAAAAGCAAAATATTTACTATGGCCCCAAAAGAGTCGAGATGCTCGACGGGGCGCCATCATTAGTTAGGGCAAAATGTACGCATGCGCAATCCGTCCACTGTCGGACCCTTGTTTTGAAAAAGGAATAGAAAAGGCTTAATTAAATCGTAAATGAGGGGAGTGTTCAATTACTCAGATTTTTTTATAAATCTTAGCACCGGCAAGAGCAGACAGAAGTTCAATAGGTGAAGCTCTTCTTACCTGACATTGCACGACGTAAGCCCACCCAATCAAGAAAATAACGTTAGCAACTGTTAATAAAATATTAAGTAGGGTAATATTACTATACAGTACAATATTGCTTTATGCCCATTTCCCAGGTAATACATCTTCAAATGCTTTACTGAGGAAACCTGTGGGATGGTGATCAACTCAATTTTAGCTTTTGCTGGTTCCATTCTGTTTCCCTCCTTTTCCTAACGTACCACAAAGCTAGTTTTTACCATTAAATCACTATTTTTACCAACACAAAATATTCAAAAACCAGAAAATTGTTTCAAGTAGTAGAATTCCCTGGAACTCAGGCCTCCCACACAAGAATCCACTCCTGGTACCTCCGTTTTTCAAATTCCAGCAATAGAACGGTTGAAAATAACTTATTTTCCTACTAAAATTAGCTGTGTGGTTTTTACACAATGCAAATACAGGAGCAGGCAATACCTTTATTAAACCACTGCAAATTCGTAATCTATCCCCACCCCCAACTATTTGAGGTATTTATTTATTTATTCTTCAAATTTCTATTGCCGCCCAAAAACTCAAAGATGATGATGATGATGATGATTCCACTTATACCCCACCCATCTAGGAGATATTCCTACTCTGAGCGGCTAACAAGACAAACAACAAAACTGCTCCCCAGCATCACCAAATATAGGACATGGACTTTTAATATTAGCCAAGTAGGGCTATAAACTGAAGGAAAGATCTTCAGTTCACACTAGGTAGCATTAACGTGGCATTAAATTTAGCTCTTCCTAGTGTGTAGACTAAATCGTAATCTCCATTCCCTGATTGAGACCCTCCAATGATTGTGTTGCCCTGTTCCCTGCTATAAAGGAACTGTTTCAAAAGTCGGCTATACAGTATATCTATGGGGCAAACCTGCAGAATACTGTACCTTTCATTTCTTTGTTTGATGAGCTGCCAGAAGAGCAGTATTCAACCAACAGTTACTGGGGGTGTAGTTTGAAAACACTTCCACTGCATCCTGCCTTTTTTGTAACTTGTTTCTTTTAAAAAGCATGGCACAACCAACTACGGTCAAACCTTGCATAAAGAGTGCCTCACATAAAGAGTAACTCGCTTAAAGAGAATTTTCTCTGAATGTTCCTTTCGCTTAACAAATAAAACCAACCCAAAACTCGCTTAACAAATAAATCGGGGTTTGCAATTCCCCCCCCCCCGAAGTCACAATTGGTCACTTACAATGGTGTTTTGCTTAAAGAGCAAACTCGCTTAAAGAACAATCCTGTGGAACCCATTATGCTCTTTAAGTGTGGTACAACTGTACCTGAATTGAGATCTCCTGAATAATTTTTCTGTACTATCTACAAGATAGTACAGACATGGTCCAAAGAAGTGTCCTAATAACGGTATTGTTTACTCCTGCATTTGTTTTCTAGGTCAGGTCTCCAAATATGGCTTCCTTTTGGTAGTTTCACGTCTGGCCTTGACACGGAAGAACAACAACTGGAGATCTGGAGGTCTTGATCTGCTGCACATTGCTCAAAGATCTACCAGAAAATCAGTCCAATCTTCAGACAGCTTTGTTAAGACTGTCATTATCAGTACAGTATAGGACAAAACCACATGAAAGTTTCTGTGAAAAATTATTTTGGATTTGAAACACTTTCAGTTAACTATTTTTGAATGCTAGACAGCTCAGTTTGTTGAGCATTAGACAGTTTGATTTCCACTATGTTTCTTGGGAGCCAGCGTGGTATAGCACGCTGCAGTCTGAGTCCCTTCAGAAGAACATAAAGATAAACCACTTCTACGTACAGTACTCTAATCAACTTGGTGGCACATATCCTTTATAAAGTTGGATAGCCTGCAGGACATTCACCAATCCTCATCAGCATGTTAGTGAGGGATGGCGATTGTGATCCAGTACACCTGATGTGTACCAGTTGGGTGAAGGTACAAACGTGTCTCCAGCCATGGTTTTGTACCCAGTTCCGTTTGGTTGATCTCAGGGTTATAGGAAAAACAGCAGAGTAGATATCACAAACCTTACATTTTCCTCCCCTGTTGTAATGGGTGTAAAAGAGGTGTGTACCTTCTGAAAGAGTATCTCCTATGCATTTATATCAAAGTTAGCCTTCCCTTTTTGAAGTGGTACCTAATTAGCAAAGGAAGCAGCATCAGTTTAAAACAGGTTTGAATCTCAGTTAAAACATGACATTAGGGCATTAGTGTCTGGCCAGGTGATCCTGCTATGCTTAATAGAGTAGACCACACTGCCAGCAACAATGTGGAGTGTCAGGCGGTGGTTAACTAATGGACTAATGGCTTTGGGTGCCAAAATCTACAGGAAAGGACGATGGTCCCCATGTGGATTAAATCCCACTTGAATCTATCTTGGAGGGCAGCAGCTTCATCAATACTGGCCTGGGGCTGATGAGGACTTTGTGTGCCAAAAGGGCTCAAGACCAGAAAGTGACTCGCGGAACTGGTTCAGTGGTATGGGTGTCATGGTGTGATGTGGAAGGCAGATGAAAGGCATTATATTCTCAGGACAGTCTTCATGGCTGAACGCCATGAGGATTGCCAATATTCAGTCGGATAGGACAGAAGGGCATTCTATATTGAAAGCCAAGATGTAACCATTTTGGTTGTACAAATGGGTCATAAAAGCACCACTGTGTTCTCAAAGAGTGGGACTGAAGGAAGAGCAAGGATGACTTGTATAGACAGATGAACTCAGCCATGAAGTGAAGAAAGAAGAGCAAAAACTCAAGGCACAAGTTCAGTGGAGAGACACAACAGAAGCAGGTTTAGTCAGAACTGCAGTGAGCGTTATGGGTTAATAGATAGCCAATATAATCACCCAAAGTCTTGGAATTGGTTTGGTTGCAGGACTAGAATTAAATAATTTGATAAAAGAGCCAGAAGCAACAAATATTTCCTTGCTCTGTGGAGTCAAGTATTCTGGGTAAGCGGTAGTTTAGTTATATGGATGACAGAATTTCATCAGATGCTATTTCTAGCAGGCGAAATGCCAAGCTGTGTTTGCTAAAAATCACTCTTCTACACGTTTATTCCAATACAGTAGTCTCTTTTCTACAGCTTCCCAAAACTGTGATTTCTTAACTAGTTCATGTCACCCCGAGCATGAAAGAATGTTGTTGTGTATTTCAAGCAAAGATCAAATGAGAACAAGAGGCATCATTAAGTTCTGATTAAAAGTCACCTTAGAGAGCATCACCCATTAGTGGTTGGGGGAGGACTGAGAATCATAGGCAAATGGCACAGGGAAATGTATGGCCAGGCTGGAGAAACCATAATAATTATATGCTCTTAAGTCAATTTTGGCTTATGGTGAACCCCCAGAATTTTTTAGGTATAAAGTACTCAAAGGGGATTTACCAATCCCACCCTCTGTGGTGCTCTGGGATTGTGTAGTTTGCCCTGATGCACAAATAACAGAGTAATTCCATCAGCTACCCATGCTGTACTTCAGGGGTGCACAAGCTATAGCCTGTGGGCCGGATTCGGCTAATGGGCCGGAGTTTTGGCATTCCTGATTTAAGCAGAGAAAATGGCAGCCTAGAAACTATCTCATCCTGTTACAAAACTGATTGCAAGGTGCGTTTTACTTCACTTCTGGTGAGAGGAACCATGTGACCAACCCACTGAACCACGTGACTGGCCCGCAGCCTGAAAAGTTTGGGCATCCTTGCTGTACTTTATCTCAGTTAGGTTCTCTTGGGGGGGGGGGGGGCACAGTGTGTATTTGAATTCATGGCCCTTGCTCCAACCAGTGAACTGTAAGTGCTTAGGAAAAAAACACATCTTGATTAAAAACATAATCTTTTTCAGGAAATCACTGTTTACTTTTCATAAAACTAATTTCCTTTTTATCTCCCCTACCAACCAATAAACATGCAACCAGCTTCCTCTTTTCTTGGTGAAAAAAAAGTTTATTAACACAAAATATTATAAAGGAAAAAGTATCAAAGAATCCTTACTCAGAAATGGTGGTCTAGTCCCACTTTCAGATTGAAATATTTACATGTTATCTTCTAAATACTATAAGCACTGACACTAATCAGTGTGAGGGTTTTGTTCAGGAAATATCAAAATATACACTTAAGGGTTTTATTTTATATGGACCTTTCCTGGAAGAAAACACATATCTCAATGGGATAATTCTTGAACAGCTTTATTTAACAACTCCTCTCTATATAAGTGGAGCTTCTAAACTTTTTGGAGCCAAGAAACACCAGAGAGCTAGTCAGAATTCAAAGCTCACAGTGTTTGCTAGGCAAAGCTTGATTTTTAAAACATTATCTCCCAGGTCCACTAACTCCTTCCTGTTTCAAAATATCTGATCCCAGCATTTTATTACAGGCACCACTGTGGTAAATGCAAATTTGCCTCCCTAAGAGCTTGAAACAAACTTTCTTTAGAGGACAAGCCATGTCTTTATGGTGTTTAGGATCTCTTGAGCTGAGAGCAACACATCTGGCTCTTTGCATGCAGGGAAGGCTTCATTGGGAATAGTGGGTAAACTGTGGTATTTGGGATACTGGGTGATCTTGTTGTCCACACCATGCTTCCTGAGCTCAGCTATCTGGTCAGGAAGCTTCGCCAGCTCATCTCCATAGGATGCTACATTACCAGCCAACATTTCAAGAGACAAAGTCTTGTCAAAGCGTCCTCCCTTGCTGTACACAACTGCTGTCAAGGCTTTCTCAATAGCCTGGTATGTCTTGTAAAGTAGCCATTCGGTCCTGCCATTCCCTGCATCACCTGCTGCTGCCTGCAGATCACACTGTGCTTGCCGTAGCCAGCGCTTGGCTTCCTCCTTGCTCGGATCCCTTGAATAACTTGGACCATGTTGATGGAATGACCAGAAGTCATAGTTCTTGTGTCTTCTTTCTCCACCACCACCACCACCACTTCCTTGCCCCCAGCTTTGCCCGGTAAATTCCTGCCGCTTCTGACGATGCCATTGAGCTTGCCTGTCCCATTCATCCCAAAACTTAGAAAAGTTCCAGTTGCTTCTGTCGCTAGAACCTCTCCCCTGGGCTGCTCCATTAGGCCTCCCCTTATTTTCCCACTCCTTAATCTTCTCTTGAAGGTACTTAAATATTTCATTGGCTGAAGCTTCTTGGCCTATATTTTTATCTGGGTGGTAACAGAGATAAAGTCTTCTTAGGGCCTTTCTTCTTTCTTCCCCAGACAGATTCCAAATCTCAGCCAGGCACGCATCGACTTCTTTCTTCACTTCACTCAGAGGCTGCTGGTACCATTCCCCACTAGATGATGGGTTTGCAGTTCTGCTGTCACCAGGAGCATTTTCCACTAGGACCACAGATTTCTTCCAGTCAGGGACTGGGTTACTCCTCTGGAAGTGGTAAAGGTCATGAGCACTGACATTGGCTTGCTGCCCTCCTCCTAAATCAACACGGTACATTTGTATTTGACCACTGCCACTTTGTTGTGGCCCAAGGGCTTCAACAACAACAGCATAACAATAATGCTCTTTGGGCTGGAAGGAAACCAGGTAACCCACATAATCTCCTGGTTTAAAGGTACGGAGAATGCTCATGTCTAGGCTGTCATACCATTCTTCAGGGATGTCTTCTCCAGGAGGTGGCAGATCATAAGCATTTTCTTTCACAGGTGTATGCAGAGGCACCTTATTCCTCTCTAGTACTTTTGGAATTTTGTGAGGGCTCTGGCAAGCCAAAATTTGCCTGAGGACCATCATGGCATCCCTGGGAAGTCTTTTTTCCAAAAGTGTGTTTACTTCTTCAGCCAGGATTTCAGAGATCAGCACAATCACCTCACTATCCATGCTCTCCTGATGTGCAAGATAAATCCTTCGCTTGTCATCTGGCAGTGTTCCAACATGCACTGACTTGGCACACTGGGTTCCCTCCAAATGATGAGCATTGTGCACCATTATGGTAGACACCTGTTCGTAACAAACCACCTCAAGCTGCTCTGGTGAGAAGAGTCCATTGTAGAAGTGCTCCACTTTCTCCATCTTTACTTGCTTTGTTCCACTCTGCCATTTCAACAGTGCAACCAGGGCCCACTGGAACTCAGGTGAATGGAGAAGTTCTCTAAGGCAATTCTGGAGCTCGCAGTGTTCCCCGTAAAAGCATGGTTTCAGGCAGGACATCTCCAGCTGCTCCTCAGTCATGTCAGACAAGAGCTTTGGCCTCAGAGCCTCGGGCAGTAGGCTCAGAAGACTCAGCTGCTCATACGGATCATGAGGCAAGTGGCATGTTGAAAGATCCACCAGGAAGCGGAAATTGCTCTGCAGGACCTGGGATTTTCGTTGAGAGGAGTACAAACTAAACACTAAAGTGTTTGATGGATACAGCTTCCCATCAGTGCAAGGCAGGTACAGTTCTTTCAAGTCGGAGGAATCCACTGGCCCTCCTGATTCATCCAAGAGCTGGAAGAAGAACTGAGTAGCCCTGACCACTGTTTTAGTGAGGTTGGCATGAAGTTTGTTCCGCTCTACTGTCTCATCATGAATCCTGGCTAAAACACTAGCATAGTGATGGATGCTTGGCTCATCTTGCACACCCAGTTTCCCCATGAGATCCAGAAAGACAACTAGCTCTGGGGGCAGCTTGTAGAGGTACGTCCGAAAGTCATCCGAAAACTTTAAGGAGACCACCACATTTTGGGCCTCTGCTAATTCATCATCATCCACTAGAACTACAGGGAGGCCCTTCAGGCAGTCGGTTTCTGTATTTTTATCTTTAGACAAGAAACCATACATTAACTTTAGGGCCTCCTTCCTAGTGTGTTTGGCACGTGGGGTGTTACATGGCACTTGGCACACGTTGCTCAGATTTTTCAAGACCAACTGGGCTGGCAAGGTGGACAACACTCCAAGCCATTTCAGAATGTCTTCTTTGTCTCCCAAAATGCACATTGAGGGCAGAGTAACAGCTGAAGTCCAGGATAATTCAGCCCTGCGAGCAGAATATAGACAGCCTTGAGGTGCAACAGGGGCGTCATGTGGAACATAGGGCTGGTGAAGATGACACAGATCATCAGAAATTAACCGTGACACCAGAAAACGGACCTTGGACACTTTTTGCAGGAAGGCATTTGAAAGGGTTTCATTTGGTCTGGACAGCAGGTGTTCCCAAAGTCCTTTTCTTCTTTGAGGGAGATTACTGGCTCTGACGCCATCTCTCAGAGCTTCTCTTTCAACTTGGGCAGCACATGTCAGAAAGTCTTCCTCAGAGATTACATTCTGCAGACCCACACTGATTAAGAACTCTTTCACTTCCCATTTACCGAATAGGAAACTTTTCTTTGGTCCTTTGCTGACTGCAGACACAGATTCATAGAAATCATCTGGCACAAACCGAGAACTCAACCCCAGTACATCAAACAGATCATCCTCATCATAGAAGTAGGACGCCTGACGCAGAATTTTCTGCTTGTCTCGGATGAAAGCCAAGGAGCAAAACTTTGACTCCACAACTTGTTTTTTATCCTCATAGTCTGAATAATAATGCTTCTTGAGAGTGAGGAGTAACTTCACAGCCTCTAGTATACGGGCCTCGGGGAGATAGGGTAATAGAGGCAAAAGGTGTTGCACAAACTGCTGCAAATCATTAACTACATCAATCCCCAAGTGGTTTCTGAGTTTTTCGTTCACTGAACTGTCTGTCAGAAAAATGGTCCTCTGATCTACCTCATAAAGCTCCCTGAAAAACTCAGAGTCCTTTGAAATTTTTGATTGAAGAAGATAGACATTTTCATATGAAGTCAGTGGAACATACTTTCCTTGATGTGTCTCAAACAGAGGCAAGGCTTTCAACTTGTCAAGTAATTCATGATTCTTCACTAAGGCTTCTAGGTTTTTAGTCAAGAATCTCAAAAGTGTATTCAACTCAAATCCAGAAAGTGTATCCCAACACAAACTACTATGGGAAGCCAGTTGCTCCAGAACTAAAGAAGGTTCATCAATCTGCAACAAAAGTGGACAAATACAGTATCCGGTGAGTATTGGAGGCAGAAGGGAGGAATCTAGCATGGCAAACCCCAGCTTTTTAAGGATTTCAGAAACCTCACTCAAATTGTTTGGTATAATCTTGTTGAGAGAAGCCAGAGGAACCAGGAACTTACTGCTGCCACACACGGGGAGAACAGCACAGTCTTTGAAAAGGGAGATTAGCTCTGCAAATATCTTTTCCTTTGTGTCCCGATCCTCAGACTTGAAAATCTGTGTCTGAAAGAATATCCACACCTTCCTTATCCAGCTGTGGAGTGAAGGGATGTCAACCCAGTTGTCCAATGCTAGCATCTCTTTGATGTAGAACAATGAGTCAGAGAGTGTAAAATCTTTTAGGAAGCCCATATCTACTAACATTTGTGCGACTGGAAAATGGATGGAGTAGGCAAAGAAACGGTCCTGATGGTGTGGGAAAAGATTGAAAGCACTGCTGTGGTATACAGGGTCTTGCTGCCTGAAGCATCTCAGCACTTGATCCTTTGTCTCCAGTAAAGGAAGACCTTCCACATAACCTGTCTCCTCAGAAGAAAGCCCACTGATACAGAAGGTCAGAAGGGCAGAACAACTGGAAGCGTTCTTCACCGGTGTTTGGTTAACTGGGCATGGTAGGTGGAAGTTAGGCAGATTCTTCAAGAAGCAGCAGAGGGAAGGAGAATCAAGAGTTAGGATGTTAATTTCTGCTTTGACAAATTGGTCATGGAGGTCCTGCAGATGCTGGAAGGCAGGAACTAAACCCATGCCTAAATCCTGGAGAGTCTTCTCAAGGAAACCGTCTTCTATCTCCGACTTCAAGAAATAGGGATCTCTGACTGGGTGGCCAGTTCTTGGTGCTTTCCAATCTATAATCACAGTTTCTCTCTTTTTTGCATCCACATATGTAATTTGCTTCTGGTACACTGGGACCAGTGGAAGCTGCCCTTCATATGCCAGTTCATACACTCGGGTCACCAGCTTTTGCCAAAGTGGGGGGACATCCGTTGTCACAAATGGGAAATACTGCAGATAGTTTGAACCTAGTCTTTGCTGGCATACCAGTATGGAATGGAATTGCAGTGGCACATTCCCCAGTCTCTGGCGGAGTTCTTGAAGTAAGTGGCAATACAAAGGGGCCACAAGGTACCGTAGCAGTGAGCAATTCCATGCAACATTGGCATTGTCTTTCCCGTCATCCTTCCTCAAGTCCTGTCGAGCTGAATCCACTGCAAAATTCCCACTGATGTGGATGGGCAAGCCTGTGCTCACTGGCAAAGGAAGTGTGCAGAAGGCCCTGCCAGGCGGTTGCCCAGTCAGGCAAGCGGCCACACTACCATATGGCAGCAGCAAGTTCTCTGTGGTATCTGTGCTCTCCATCCCAATCTGTCTCCCGACCAGCCACTTGCTGGAAGCATTGGAGATACTGTTGATCACCTCCATTTGGTAGAACAATCTTACTGGCTTGCTGCCATCCATGCAGCCTGTTGCAGCCATCTTCTGGAGATGTTTCTGATAGTTCAGTCTTTGGGTCTCACCACCTTTCGTGTCCACCTGTAGCACCTTCTTTGGAGCCCCTCCTTCCTTGCTTATAACAGAAAAAACCACAGAATGAACATGTTTGAGGAACATCAAAAGGCAATCTGCTTCTTCCGTAAGAGCCAACTTCATCTTTTCCATGTCTCTTTCAGTCACACAGGAGTGGCAGATAGAGGAGGAGGCTGCACCAGCAGGTGTTCGTAGAGGTAACCGGAAAAGCGTGCCACATTCCAGGTCAAATACATCAGGCAAAAAGGCATCATAAACATCAGGAAAGGTATTTTTGAAATCTTTAGTGAGGCTGTACATTCCACCTGGTGAGAACTCATCAGAATCAGGGAGGTAACACATTATAGGGTCAAAGACACACAGAGCGCTGTTGCCTGTCACAAAAGCAGGGCAGTCAGTCAAGTGGAAAACTGTGTTGAATCCCAGGCCATACCTGCCGGTCGTAGCCTGTCTTCCACCTTTGCTGCCACAGCCCAAGCGCTGGATCCCTTCAATGTCACTCATCTCAAAGGTCCGGTCATTGTAGATGCAAAGTGCTGGTCCTTGAAGATCCTTCCACTTATCGCTGAAGATGCGATCAGTTGGGTGTTGACGCTGATCCCAAAGAAAGTGGACAACACTTGCACCAGCATCATCTGCATTCTGAAGCATCTCTTTTAGAACATCCAATGAAGAAGAATATTCACGGAGGATGTTGGCTAGCCGAGTACAGAGGTCTTCTTTTGCTCCAAAATCTGTGGCCCAGGGAGATAGACCACGGATCCTCCGGCTTGACAAAGCACGGTGCTTTGTGGTGGTGATACCACATCGCATGGCGATTTCCCGTGGGATCATGGGATGACAGAGTGGCGTCCCTTTCTCACGTGGCATCCATGGTGTGTCATCAAAGTGCAGCTTGTGTGCTGGATGTAAGACTTTGTCTTGATCTGGGAAAAATATGTTCTGGGCCTCATATGAATGTAGTGTCTTTCCCTCTGGCAAGACCTCAGCTAGCCCAACAGTGATCAATCTAACTACCAGGTCTAGCTGTTCTTTGGGAAGAGACTTTCCAGCTGCGTTCTTGGCCAAAGTTTGCAACACGGTGGCATAGTCTTCTGCTTTAAAATTGATGGGCAGTTCCAAACACTTCCACAGCTCCTTTTGTTGCTCGTATTCCTTGGGAAGGTGGAAGAGGTATGGATCACCATCAAAGGTCAAGTTGTAGGCCACACTCTTCACAGGCACAAAGCCAGTAGTCACCAGGACAAAGGGGAATGTTTGTGCCTTTTGGGATATCTCTACCTTACATGAAGGGTTATTATGCACCTCTTTATTCAGGAAGGCGTAGCAGTGGGCTGCTATTTTCTTGAGTTCTGTCCTGGGCAGGACATTGGAGTGATGTGATGCTGCTTCCAGTTGCCTCAGGACTGTAGCAACTTGTGGCTGGCGACTCAGTCCTAAGAACTCCTTTAGCTCACTTGAGAGCTCCAAACTTTTATTAAGAACCTCCTTGTCCAAGACAGGTTCAATCAAGCCTACCAATGGATACGACTTGTAGTCATACATTTCACTGGGGCAGCAGAGTTTGCAGCACTTCTCTGGAAGGAGTGCTGGCAAAAATCGGATGTCTTTTACTATGACTTGAATTGTATTGCTGCAACCTTCTTGGATGTGATCTTTAAGAAGGCTCAAGATATTGTGGGCTCGCTGATAGGCCTTGTGTTGGTCCTGATGCCATAAGGCTTTGACTGTTCTTGCTCGGTTTATCAGCTCCTCAATTGTTATCCTATCTTTGATCATTCCAAGACATTCCAACCGCAACAGTCTCTCTGGCTTCAGAAACATTTCTCCCATGGGGAAGCAGCCATCTGCAGGAGTATAGAGACCTGCAACACAGCCTCTAGGGTGCACAAGTCCTCTAATATGTTTCAAATGTCCATTTGGGGTGGTAGGAATGCAAGGCAGGGCAATCAAGATCCCATCCACATCAGCATGATTCATATCCAGTGCATGAAGAATCAGGGCATCACGCTCAGATACTGACAGCCGAGCAAGGTTCGGTAAAACAAGCTCCTGGAGGAATCGGGCCCAGTTGTAGGTGTTCGGCAACAGGACGTCTGTTCGGTCATATGCTTCAAAACTCATCTTCACCCAGCCTGGAAGAGACACTGCAATCTGGGGTTCCGGCAAAAGTGAAGAGAAGACCTTGGCAGCTATAGAACTCAGCCGCTTCTCCTGAATAATGTCAGCATCCAGAAAACAGGCCTGCTGGAGTGAGCACCATCTTTGTCCATCAGAGAACAGAACTGGCTGCTTTCCATCAACACCACTGACTAATACTTGGTAGAAGGCCTTGGCTGTT
Source organism: Furcifer pardalis (assembly GCA_030440675.1). NCBI lineage: Eukaryota > Metazoa > Chordata > Lepidosauria > Squamata > Chamaeleonidae > Furcifer > Furcifer pardalis. The sequence goes on from CP126897.1 coordinate 10,881,724, forward strand.
TCACTGAAAGGGTGCTTGGCTTTCAACACATCAGGCCAGAAAGTGTAGTACTCATAGTCCTCCAGCAGCCCTTCTTTGCACATGTCCCGGAGTTGGGATAACGCTCCAAGCCAGGCACGCAGCACTGAATCCTTAAGGAGTGCCTTGTTCCACTTGCCCTTCTCTGTAGCATCCCAAACTCCTTTGCGATTACTAAGCACAGCAAAAGGTGCTGTGAGATGAAGTGGGAGGCCAGATTCAATAGGGAGAGGCAGAAAACAGAAGACACGACCCTGAAAGCCATCCAGACCTGGGACCCATCGTCCAGCTGTGTTAGCACGACAGAGGGGCAAGGCCACACCAGCAAAGGGAGGTGAGAAATGGACGCCCTCTTTTTCTCCCTGTTCGTACATCTCCTGGGCTTCGCCCTTGGCAGTGCATGAATGTAATAGATAATAGTTAGTAGCTCTGTCTGTCCCACACTCTGCTGTCACTTGCACAATATTTGGGACACCCATTTCATTAAGTTCTTCCTTGATTACTCTGGCCAACGGTTCAGCAGCTTCTGGAGAAGTGGAACCAACAGGGAGTTGGGACAGTGATACCTCTCTCACCTTACGTAGGAAGATCAGCAGGTATTGGTAGACTTCTTGAAAACTGGCTTGCAGTGCTTTGATTTGACCCGGTCCAAATGACTCATGGCAGATCTGAGAGTCTTTCGCCTCCTGCTCTGTGCGGAAGGGCAGGCGGATAAGTGTGCCTTTGTACGCCTCCCCAGCTCGCCAACCGAAAATGCCCCTGACAGGTCGAAATTGCTCTGGAAAGACAGTGGCAACTTTGTGGGTCAAGTTCAAACGGACACCCGGCTGGGCTGAGCTACGGATATGCTTTCGAAGGTGGTTGACATTAGGGTCAAAGATGAGCATTGTGCCACCACTGAAAAGGGAAGGTATATCAGTCACATGATAGACCGTGCAGAAACCCAGCCCAAAGCGTCCAATCTTGTCGTCCTGGTGCTCCTTGGTGGCTGCGCCTAGCCGGATGATGTTGACAAAATCTGGCTCTGTGAACAACGCATCATTCTGGGCCCAAAGCGCTGGGCCATGGCAGACAGCCATCCCAGGGTCCAAGAGTCCTTCAGTGGTGCCATTATGCTGACGGAGATCCACTAAGAAGCGACACATCTGGGCACCAGCATCTTCCGCGTTCTGCAGTAGTTCCTGGAAAACATCCACATCCTGGCTGTACTCACGAAGGATGTTGCGGATCCTGAGCGTGATTGGTTCTGAAGGGCCCCATGCTTCAAACAGTTCCAAGCCCGATAATTGTGTACTCAACATCTCTACGCCAAGGAAGCTGGCTGTAGCAATGGAAACAGACTCATGTACCAGGGTTAGTGGGGCTCCACCCAGCTCAGCAAGCATGGCCCTATCCACGTCGCAGTACACCACTGACCGGGCATGGCGAAAAGCAAAGCCTGCCGATCCTGGAATTCTCACTGGCACAGGCATTTCCCCTTCTCCATGGTGACCGCAGGCACAAAGCCAATCCAAGGTAGCAACTGTAAGAAGTAGCTCAGCCTGTGTGCCACCTTGTGGTCGGCGATTGATTTGATCTGCCAACTTATGAACGGCCTGGTATATATCTTCCTGTTTCGGCAACCTGCGCACTCCCCATGCTGCAAAGAGCTCACTGTATTGTTGAAAATCTCGGGGAATGCGTGGCATCAGAGCCTCAAGATCCAAGCCTTCAGGGTAGGCTAGCACAATATCTGCGGGCTGTGAGAAGCCACTTCCGTTCCATATGGCAGGGGTTACAGGTGGCTTCTGGAAGTATCTCAGGTGCTGTTGCATATGCTGATAAACCCTATGCAACGTTGTGCTTAATGCCGGAGTTGTTTTGGAGTTAAAAGCTTGTACCAGGCCAGCTAGATTTTCCATCACCTTCTCCGGTGGAGGCAAACGTTCCAGACCCAACTTTTCCGCAGCTTCTCGGTGAAAAGCATTTGTCAGTCCCATGACCAGTCCCACAAGAGCTGCATAATTCTTTGAACGAACTGATTCAGGAGCCAAGAAGCCTTGAGATGACCTAAAACTGGAGGAATTGTTGATGGGCACCCAAGGCAAAGACTGCAGCGTCTTCAACTCTTTTGATGACAAGCGTGATAGTAGAGTGGTCTCGTTGCAGAGCTGGATAAGGGCCTGAGATTTGGCTCTGGCCACTGAAGCATCACGGTGTTGACTTACTTCTTTTGCAGCCTTTAACACATCTGCTGGACAGACGGTATTGAGATCAGATTTTAGTCCCAATGAACGAAGTGTTTGCAATGCTGCAGTCTCCATAAAAGAGCCTGTGGGAAAGTGGCCAGGTTTTAATAAGGCTTGCAAAGTTCGGTTCTCAGGGTCGTAGAGATCAACAGGGCAGCTCAACCTTCCCGGTCCACATTCTACAAAAGGAAGGTCACGGCACAAAAGTCTCAGTTTTGGGCTCTGGCTAAAAAGGGAGTCCCCGTTGATTAATATCCACAGCATCAGCCTTTGAGCATCCTGCGTCTGAGTGGCATATCTGTTCTCCTTTATTGCTTTTACACACAACAGACACAGATCTGGTGTCCCCACAAGCTGTCCCTGGATTTGCACCAAGAGGCGGCGTTCAGCTTCATTATGACACAACAGGATGGGTTTGGGAGTCAACAAATTGTTGGGCACTGGCGGGACCAAGTTCTTTTCTAAAGCCAAATGGCTTTGAGCTGCCACCAAACCAGGCAAGGAGGGTGGATCGAGGGATGGCATCTTGTAGAACAAGGGCAATTCCTTCAGGACATTAATCTCTTTTTGAGAAAATGACGCAGTCCTGGATAGAAAAGCAATCAGATGTTCAATCTGTTGGGTGGACATGGACTGGAGATGTCCAGCCACAGATGCTATCCTTAAATGTTCAAAAGTTCGAAGAACGTTGCCAGGTGTGGGTTCAAGAATATATTGTTTCAGCTGGCAGTGGGACCAGTTGGGCGTCCAATTCCTGATCACAGTACATCCCATTGTCTCCAGGATGCTAGCCACTTCGTTTGGCAAGCAACCTCCATCGTGGCGCTGGAACAACATGGTAGACTGAGGCAAAAGCCTTGCCAGCTGGATGTCACTAATGGATTTGTTCAGAGGAGTCAAGGGAATCAGTGGGCACCCTTCAAAGGGTGTCAAGAAGGCAGCATGGTGTTTCAGAAAGCTCCAGCAAGCAGCAAGCCACTCAAGAGGGGGATGATCTAGGTACTTCTTTGGGCACCAAACTACAGGAGCTGACCCACTGCTGACCCAGCCTTTGGGGAGAGATCTATGAAAGTGGTTTTCTATTATGGTTTGATCCAAGAAGAGCAGATTCCCAAACAATCCTAGAGATACGAAACAGACAAACAGAAAGAGGGAGAGAGAGGTTGACAACCAAAATTGGAGTGTAGTTCTGAAGGACAATGTTTGCTTTTATAAAGATTCTTTGGCTGCAACTGGGACTGCAGTGGCTCAAGTAGTTAAGATGCTGACTGGGAGGCAGAAGGTCAGTAGTTCAAAACCCGAGTACTGCATGACAGAATGAGCACCTGTCTCTGTCCCAGCTCCTGCCAACCTAACAGTTTTAAAGCAAGAAATTGCATGTGGATAAATAGGTACTACAGTAAAACCCTGTATAACAAAGAGCTTTTATAATGAAAAACATGTACAGTAATACCTCACATAACGAGCAAAATGCATTCCATGGTTACTCGTTATGTGAGTTACTTGTTCAGCAAAACACATTTACCATAGGGAAATGTGCTTCGCTTATCAACAGGGCATTTGGGAAGGGTGGGGGGGCGACCTTCCCCGTACCCTTCCCAAACAGCCTGCATGCATGCACTTGTCAGCAGGGCACTTGTGAAGGGTACTGGAAAGGTCCCCCCACTCTTCCCAAACACCCCACTGATGCATCAGTGGGGCGTTTGGGAAGAGTGGGGGGACCTTTCCATTCCCCTTCGCAAGCGCACCACTAACGTGCACCATGCATCTGCGGAGTGGTTTGGAACGCAGTGGGGGATTCCCCTGCCGTGTTCCAAAACACCCCGCAGACATGCTGCCCATCAGCTGGGCATTTTGGAACACGGACAGGTGAGTCCCCCGCCACGTTCCAAAACACCCCGCAGACACAGGCTGGGTTTTTTGGAAAGCAGCCGGGGTCCCCCACCCCACGTTCCAAAACACCCCACAAATGCGAAGCTTCTCGTTAAGCGAATTTTTGCTCGTTCAACGAAGCAGACCTTTTGGGGAAAGGTCTGTTCATTAAGTGAGTTACTCGCTATGCGAGATGTTCGCTATGCGAGATATTACTGTATAATGAAAGGAATTTGAAGGGAAATGTTGCCTTGTATAGCAAAAATTTTGGTTATTCGAAGCAACGTTTCTCCTAGGGTTTTCCCCTGAGGTTCAGGGGTTTTTCAATGCATTCCTATGGAGATTTTAATTATATGAATTTCCCCATAGGACATTTTGTTATACGAAGCATGCTTTGTATCACAAAAAAATCGCATAGCAAAAAGCCTCACAGAATGCCTTTTTTTTTCATTATACGAGGTACCACTGTACTTCAGTGGGAAGGTAAACAGCGTTCAATACACTTTGGTGTCTAGGCATGCCTGCCACATGTCTATGGAAATGTCTGCAAACACAGACAGCGCTGGCTCTTCAGCTATAAATAGAGAGGAGCACTGAACCCTAGAGTCAGATACATGTGGCTTTCAAGCAGGGATGACCTTTACCTTGGCTGCAACTATATGTTTCATAATCTGCACATACAGCAGACTTCCTCAGCCTGGCACCTTCCAATGGCCATGCAGGGGACGTGAAATTCTATATAGGTGCATTAAACGTAAAGGTCTCCCTTGCTTATAAGCCACTCGTGTCCAACTCTACGGGTTAGTGCTCATCTCCATTTACAACCCGAGCCAGTGCTGTCTACATCTGCAGATGTTTCTGTAGGCATAACTAGACAACAATATTAATTTAGGAAATCTAAATTTGATGCTCAAGCTAGTAACTTTGCATGGATTTCAGCCACCCGGGGCTTAAGCCAAATTTGCTACCCCCTGGTGGACGCTGGTGCCCGCTCCCGCTAGGGCTTCTGGGAATTGTTGTCCAAGAACACCCACAGCCCAAAATATGCCGCCCGGGGCCACCTGCCCCCTCCCCCCCCACACGACGCCACTGACTCAAGTGAAGACGAAGGAGATCAAAGTTCAAAACTCAAAGAGGTGATAAAGCTCTAATGTTGGATCTGTCTTGAGTCGCATAGAAAAAGCCATGGACTATACAGAATAACCATTTGTCTCTTCCCTCTCTAGAACTTTCCTCCCCTCTCCTTCTTTCCCTTTGCCCCAGTGTTATCACTGATTGCCACCAGCCTTTGTGATTCACCTTTTTTTGCAATTGCTTGCAGATGTTCCAGCAGCTCAGGTTTTAGGTCCTTGGGCAGAAACTGATGAGCTAGACCAGGCAATAGGATTCTGCAAAGCCAGAAGAAAGACACCACTAATAGGTTAAGAAAACCAACACAGGACAATAAGCAAATGAGACATCCTACAATCAGGGTCAATGGTCCATTTGTGATGTTAACTATTTCAGGGAGACTATTTTAACACCATTCCACAAGCATTTAGACAAGCCTCTTCCAACTCAGTGACCAAATCCCATCATCCCATCTATTAAACCCATTGGGTTTTTTAAAGGAAGGGGAGATAGGAATGTAGTTTAACATAGCTAGAGGGCTCATAGTTGGGGGAAAGTTGCTGCATGTTGATATTGCTCAAAATGTACTGTGTGCAATCCTGCCTTTAATTGTGTGCAGAACCTGCATCAGAGAGATCACTCACATGACACAAGAGAGGCAGGTTGGTCAATCTAGATCAGGAGTCATCAACCTTTTAAAGTTAGGGGCTGGGTTACACTCCCTCAGACAGTTGAGGGGGCTGGACTGATGGTCCCCCGCCATAAACATGGCCACAGCTGCTGTAAACCTGTCCACAGATGGTGTAAACATGGCCGCTTCCAGCAGCACCAGTGGTTGGAGTCAGGGTGGGGGCTGGATGATTTGGCACTGCGGGCCGGATTCTGCCCATGGGCTGTAAGTTGCAAACCCCTGAGCTAGATGATGTAGTTAGTCCTTTATCAGAGCCCTTTTAAGAAGTAGAAGTTGCCTCACTCTGGATGTTGTAAATTAGCTTGATTTTGTACTGTGGTCGACCCTTACTACTAATTGAGAAACAAATACAGACTTTAAGGGGAATTCTGTTTGCTCAGATATAGTGATTTGACATGCAGTTTACATGTTCTTTGACCCTCTCCAGTATCACTCCCATGAACTTTCCTAAAGGACTTTCTCCCACCCCCACCCCAGGCTTTGATCTACAGTGGTAGAATCCTGCTATTCATACCGAGTATAAATCTGTATTGTAAACTAAAGGCAGTATAGTGATAGAAAAACAGATATTGAAAACAATTAAAATATAAATTTTCCAATCTAACTAATGAAAGAGAATTACAGCTATTGATTTATAATGTCTTAATAAATATTTGTGAATGGCAAATATTCTGGCAAAACTGAGTTCCTAATAAAGTTTAGATTTATTTGAATGTAACATTTAAAACACACTGCAAAAATTCACTTGGGTTCTTTTCCCCATATCAGACACTTCAGATTGGGAACACAACTATCCAAGTTATTTAAGCAATATATAAAAATTACAACTTTTTTTCTCATCTTATCTCTTAAAAGGCAAGCAATCCAAACATTTAATGAGGCAGTCATTAATGTAGGGTCTTTTTAATCGGATTTTTTTTTCTGATTTGGTTGTTCTTCCCATAGAATATTCACAATACTGTTTAACACTGAATTGAGACGATAACCAAAATGACATCATTTTGGAAAACATTTCTTCAGTGGTATTGCCCTTTCTAGGTCTCATATTTGGGAGGGATATTAGAGGGAGGGCGAATGTACTGGAGAAGGAAGAATGATGAGGTTGCCTTTAGGCTAGAGCGTAGAAAAGCTGACCTATTTTGAATGGCAACACCCAGAATCCCTTAGCCTGCATCAGAGCTCCTTTAAGAAGTATAAGTTGCCTCACTCTGGATGTTTCAAGTTAGCTTGATTTTGGTACTGTGGTCGACCCTTACTGCTCATTGAGAAACAAATACAGACTTTAAGTGGAATTCTGATTGCTCATATATAGTGATTTGACATGCTAATTTTCAACACTGTCAATTGAGCATCAGTGAGTATATATGAAGTTCACATATGAGAAGGTTTCTCACCTTGGAAAGGTAGAGTTCTCCACAAAGACAGTCTTCCCAAACTCGAAGCGGGTAAAGAGCCCATCAGCTGTTGGCAACAAGGGAAGCCCTTCCAGGTCCTGGTAGCATCCATCTCCAGCTACATATTCCAACAGCATCTGTTTCTCTAAGGGGGTTAGCCCATTCCAGATGTTGGTAGCCCTTTTCAGGGTCTTTCTCACAAACACGGTTGTGGCCTCCTGCACTGCTGGCCCACCCTTGGCACCGAGTGCCAAGGCTCGGCGCACATGGAGGGGGACAGATGCTACCGACACTCCTGCCAAAGTCAAGGCTTTTCCCATCACTGGAACCAACGGTTTGGCTACCCCCTTCTCTGGCAGGATGACAGCCTCCCGAGGACTGAGCAGGTGGGGATCCCCATCTCCAGCCTGTACTAAGAGCTTCATGTCCATTAGCCTCTTGCATATTTGAGTTATTAAAGGCATGTATCGGGGTTGTTGCTGAGCCGGATCTGGCCACGCCCTGTATGGGTCACTGGTAAAGTCAGATGCCAACTGTACCACTTGGCAGTAAGCATCAGGCATCATCTCCTCGAGAAGTAAGTGGTTCCAGCGGCTACCTGCTTCACGTGCTCGGGACCCCTCTTCAGACCACTGCACGTGCCTGCGGTCATCCGTCAACTGGAAAGGGGCACAGATGTGGAGGGGCAATCCGGTTGTGTTTTCCTCTGTAGCAGGGAGTGGTAAGAAGCAACTGAGACGGCCTGTGCACTCCCCTTGCAGAGCATAGGCCAGGGACAACGCTGGCCTGGACTTCACCTTGTCAGCAAGACCCCAGAGTCCTGGGAATGCATCCTTCTTTGCTTCCACAGATAACACCAGCCAGCTGTATTTGCTGACCTCTCCTATCCCTGTGCCACGTAGAGTGAGTGTTTTGGTGTGGACAGCCATGTCCAAATTAGCACAAGTTTCACTTTCACAATCACCTGACCAGTCAAGTGGATGAATGCTAGTCTCAGCCCTTAGCAGTTCCTCAATGGTACCATCGGCCCCAACCAGGCCCAATGTCAGCTTCTGAATATTCCTGAGGAACAACAAATTCATGGAGGCATCTTTCAAGAACACAAGCAACAGTTCCTGTAGTCGTTGGGAACTGTAGACGTTTTCTGAGATCTTCGATGGACTTTGCCGTAGCGGAAAACGAAACAAGGTGCCAGGGAAGTAGCCTTCAGCTGTAGGGCAAGGCTTGGCAAGTGATGCCAGTGATGCCCAGAAGGGCTGAAATTGATCAGATACCTCTTCCCATTCATCTATATCCCAGCGCTCACCCCCTTCATCTAATGCTGTTTCTTGTGGGTCTAGCACTCCCAGACATTCACCAGAGAGTATAGATGGAAAATCTAAGGGCAAGAAAATAAGAAATTTAGGATCAAACCAGGCAGTATAGTTAACATGTCCTTGAAGTAGATTCCCTGAAGATAGAATTGTGCTGTTTATGCTAACATAAAGAAGTCTCAAACTGTATTTTCCAAATTAGTTTTAGCCTTTGTTTTGTGCCTGGACACTGGGAGGTAAACATAGGCCTTATTTGCAAGGCGGATTGCTCTCAAGCATGGAACTTTGAAGGAATTGTGTGCACTGGAGGGAAAGTGTAGTAGCAGGATACCGAATTGCTTCCTGCAAAATCTGACCCTCAGTCACAAAGATTTGGGTAGCCTTCTCTTGGTTATTTTCTATCTTGATGATCTTATTTTGATCTGCATGTCTCATTTTCCCTATCACATGGAAACAAAGCTGCAAGCAGAATCACAGAAGATCAAGTGCTGCTGCTTTGTCTGAGAACAGTTGAATGTCTGCAACAGTTACCAATGGCTAATATATTCAGTGTGCAAATCTCACCTTTAAGACTGAAGATTTCATGACCCCAACATCAGAACCAACTTGGGATTTCTCTGTTTCTCCCTATTATATCAGCTTTTTTTCTTTGACTCATATTGTCTGATGGGGATATCTGGAGATCTTATTTCATTTGTGGTATTCTGACCAGTGCTGCTAAAGCTATTGCCTGACTCTTGATTTTTAGAGAATACACTAGAAATTTGGGATTCCTTTCCTTATACCGATGAACATGGCATGTTAGGTCTGAAAAACATCAACCCATCCACTCAAAATTCTGCAAAACTGGAGATCTATTCTGCTAGATTTAATTTGAAAGCCAGAATTGCAATTTCCCAAGAGACATATTTTGTGATGGTATGCATGTGCTGGAAACATAAAAAACATTGTTTTTGGATTTTTTAAAACAAGAATAACCCTTCAGAGAAAACAAGGTGGCCAGATGTTTTCCTTTACACAGGACAGATCCCTATCTGAAGGGCTGCCAGAGAAGAATTCTCTATTGAAAGGTTGTTCAATCCTAGTCTCATTTACAGATTTTAAAAGGCATAAAAGGAGATTAGGGACTTTGAAGTTGATCATCCACATTTAGCAACACCTGAATAAGACTCAGTTTAGCATACGCATAAGCCACATGCTTGTAATCTTCTCCACTTGAATGAGATGTGTTGTAATTTTGCTCACATTATTAAAATATCATTTCTAATGTTGCATCAAGATAAATACAGTTGTACCTCGCTTAAAGAGCATAATGCGTTCCACAGGATTGTTCTTTAAGCAAGTTTGCTCTTTAAGCAAAACGCCATTGTAAATGACCGGGGTGGGTGGGAGTGCAAACCCAGATTTATTTGTTAAGTGAGTTTTTGGTTGGTTTTATTTGTTAAGCGAAGCGAACATTCAGAGAAAATTCTGCTCTTTAAGCGAGTTACTCTTTAAGTGAAGCGCTCTTTATGCAAAGTTTGACTTTACATTAGTATATGCACTTTGGTACATGTTTCAGTGACTTGTTTTGCCCTTGCCTTCTCTTTCAGAAATATGTATCTTGCCTCTTTTAGGAAAATGATCATCTGCCTAAGATGTCCTCTCTGGTTTGGAAGACTTGCCACCTTCCTGATCATGCCATGCCAGATTTCTCACCTGTGATGTGGTAGACCGAATTAAAGCCCAAGCCAAAGCGACCAACTGTGTTGGGATCCTCCTTCTTGTGGCTGATTCCTGGGCTCTGGATTCCCTCCCAGTCAGCCTCAGAGAAGACCCCGTTATTGTAAGCCAGAAGTGCAGGGCCTGATATGAGGAAGAACAAAAACAATAAGAATTGCTCAGTTTAAATGGCAATGCCACTTTCTGGTGTTTGCTTGTTTTTCCACTTAAAGCAATTTCCCTGACCCTACTGCAGTCGCAGAGACCGCTGCGGGTGGTGCTGGGGGGTTGGCTTTAAAGGACAGGAGGAAAAGAAAGGGACCCGATCGCATCTCTTTCCCTGTCTGCCTTTAAAGCGGTTTGTCCCTGAAGACAGGGGTTTTTTTCAGCGTTGTTCGATGCATGCATCAGACAATGCTAAAAATTGGATAATGTCATGACTTGTGGAACCAAGTCATAACGTTATCCGGGGTATTACTGTATAGTCTTTTATCAACAAAAATGCCTTGTGGGCATTCACTGCTACATGATTTTGCATCTCCAGTGACAACATCAGCAGGTTCCTAGTCTCAACAGCTGCTGACAATTTGACCCATTTTCTGATCCTCACTTCATCCCAGCAGGAACCCCCCACACCCCAAAAGCTACTGGATCTCCTACCTTGTGCATCCTTTAGTCCCTCAGAAAAAAGGCTCTGTGTTCCAAAACTCCGATCATCATAGAGTAGGATCACCTCTTTGGCACCTGCGTCGTCTGCATTCTGGATTAGCTCCTTTGAAAAGAAGTGGGGAATTGGTAAACAGATGAGGAAAGAAGCATCAAGGGAAAATGTCCATCTCAATCCACTTTAGTGAGCCTCCACAGTACACCTGCCAGTTGCCCTGGCTGTAGACAGACTGCCTTCCTTCCCCTGCCTTCCTTCTTAAAGAGATTCACCCTTTCCCTTCTTCATCTTGTACTGCTGTATCCAGAACTGAATATTGGTGATCAGCCATGAAGACTGCCCTGAGAATATAATGCAGTGACCTTTCATTTGCCTTTGCAGCATGACACCTGTATCACTGATCAAGTTTTGTGAGTTACTTTCTGGTCCTGAACCCTTTTGGCACGCAAAGTTCTCATCAGCCACACAGGCCAGTATTGATGAAGATGCTGCCTTCCATCAAGATGGATTCAAGTGGGATTTAAACCACTTGGGGACCCTCACCCTTCCCTGTGGACTTTGGCACCCAAGGTCGTTAGTCATCAGGGTTGTCAGGTTAGTTAACCACCACCTGACACTCAGCATTGAGTTACTGGCAGTATGGTCTACTCTATTACCACAGCAGGAAAATCTGGCCAAACACTCTTTCCCAGATAATTCATTTAATGCTCGGGGGAGGGGGCACAAGAGTCCTACTCTCTCCCTCTGTTTTAACTGGTGTGGCACAGCAGTTAAGAGTGTTAGACAAGGATTCAAGAAGCTTGGGTTCAGAGCCTCACTTGGCCATGATAAGACACTAGGCTATCCTTCAATCCCACTATCTCAGCCTGGCCTCTCCCACAAGCTTGAAATGAAAATTGCATTCCCAAAGATCTGAAGGGCAAAAAAGTTGGAGAAGGCTGCAATGTGTATAATCTTTATCTAAAACTGTAACTCTACAAAAAATTCCTAGGGATTAATTCCCACTGAAATTAAATGGATTTAGTTGCAAGTTGAAATGCATGTACTGTATGTTTAGTTTGCTGCTGGCAAACCTTTAAATCAGTTAATTATTAACTATCCATCTCTAATTCTTCAAGCAGATTTTAAAATGATTTTTTTTCTCCTGAACATGATAGTGTCTCATTAGACAATAGCTGTTAGAAAGATTAAGTACAGTATTGAAAATGTATGCTTTATCTAAATCTTGTTTCCACAACATTGTACCCAAGTTCAAATCTATGTATGTCTCATAAAACATCTAATTGGAAAAATGCATATTAACCAGTTTCTACTTCTTAAATATCAGAATGTGGAACTGTTACTTTTTCAGGCTTGTTTTAGAAATTCCCAAGGTCAAAATGTCTAATCCAATCAGCTGAAGTCTACACCTCCCTCCAAAACCACAGCATAAAAACATGCTCAACACTTAGCAACTCACCTTTAAGATCTGACCACCATCTGGGTATTTACGAAGAATACCCTGCAGATATTCAAGAACAGGTGGTGATCTCTGTCGAAAGCCTTTCCTGATAAAAGACAAGTGCATAGAAAGCATAGTGATTAGTAGATAGACCTAGGTTTTAATGCTTTGCAGTTGTGTGTAGCTGCCTCATGTAGTTAAATTGCAAATTACGTGTTACAACAACTGCTGCTTAATATTCTTAAAATTGGAACTACATTAATTATTGGATCCAAAGCCTGGAAATACAGTTCTCCCCCAATCCATAGATTTAATACCAATGGTTTCAGTTATCCATGGGTAAAGTTAGTCAATTTAAAAAAAATCTTGAAGTACAGCACAGTAAAACACCAGGTAACGATTGGATCGGATAACGCTAAAATCACATAACGTTAAGTAATCTGGGGAGGAGAATTGGATCAAATAACGTTAAGGTCCTATGGGATGGATCGGATAACAACCGCTAAAGACTGTGCGGTTACAATGTATCTCTATGGAGCTTTAACGTTATCGGATCCATCCCATAGGATTTTAACAAGCATCAGAGAACACTAAAAATCGGATAACACCAAGACTTGTGGAACCAAGTTTTAGCGTTATCCGGTGTTTTACTGTACTGTATATATGTATTTTAATGGCACACTATCAGAACTGGTCACTAGAGTGCACTATGTGTGATGTAAAATATAGGATTCATGTTATCGTTGTTTCAGACTTCCGTGGTAGCAATAGCAGCAGGTATCTGCAAGTACTGTACTGTATCTCCTGTTGATATGGGTGGCAACCAGTATTACCGTACATTTTTTGACTCTTAGCATGGCTGGTTAGGGAAGTCTGAGAGTGGGGGTCTGAAACAGTAAGATTTCAAAGTTGTAACTGGATCTTCCTAGAGGAAAGACTACCAAAGGGCATCATGTACCAGTTTAATCCCCTGTGATGGGTGTCTAACAGATGGATGTATTTGATTTCTACTGTATCCTTTTCAATCCTAGTTTTGTAATTTGTCTCTTCCAGAATTGTAACTTTCAGGTCTTGGATAGTGTCGAGTTAGATTGAAGTGGTTTGAGACAGGTTTCTCTGTGTTGCCATTCTGGATATCTGTTTTGTGTCCATTAATTCTTTTGCTTAACGATTGTCCTGTTCTACATAAAGGACAGACGGACATGTTTTGCAAGATTGTCCTGTTTGTCCTATGTAAAGCACAGACGGACATTTTTGGCCAATGTGATTTATGCCATCTCTTGCCAAAAATGTCCGTCTGTGCTTTATGTAGGACAAGCAGGTCAAAGGTTGATCAGAGACCAGAATGGACTTTCTCATACCCTTTTGAGATTTAAAGGGAGACATTTAGAGATAATCTGAATAATCTATTGTTGCTGATGGGTGTGGGAAGCTGTATTGTTGTGCTTGCTTCTTGTCTGTCATTTTGCTTGAACACACCCTGCTCCCTTTGACCCCTGAATTTGGTGTATAAAAACCATGCCTGTAAGTTTCACTCCTTGTCTGAAGAAGTGGACTTGATCCATGAAAGCTAACAATAAAAATATAGCAGTTAGTCTTTAAAGTGCTAGTGTTGTTTATTTTGTTTTATTTTCTGATTTGTCCAGAAGCTGTAATCTTTACAGAATGGACCACAGCCTCTAATAGGCTGGGCTGGGGAAGCCACTGAGATTATTTTTGTGTGTATCGGTTCATTTTAACCAGGTGGGAAAAGGAGGTAAGAAATGTATTTTCTTTTATGTCCTTTTACTATATTAATTTTATCCTTAAAAACCTAGATACAGTATTCCATGAAGTGCTTTTCAGTTTTAAATTGGGATATTTCAGAGAAGTGTTCTGCTTTTTAATATCATTTCCAAGTTTATCATACTTTTCATGTACTTAAGTTCCAGACAGCAGAACCAGTTATACTGAAAGCAATTTTGCTTTTCATGCAACTGTAATTTGATTTGCATTCTGGTTTGAGCATGTGTCTGGAGTTCAATTATTGTGAGAATTTGGACATTTCCAGTGAAATATTATTTTTATATGGAACACAGAAGCAATATAGATAAATAAGGCTTGTAATTTAATGGACAAGCTAATGTTGCCTTGAATTATTGCAACATTTACATGACTTGTACCTAGATACTCAGATAAATTAAACTGATCTTCAATTAAAAGGTACAGGGCTCCCTGGGGAATGCACTGAATTGTTAAAATAACTATGACAGCTATGAAAGAACTTTAGCTTCTGTGGTTTCCTTGGAGATAAACTTCTGTATAAGAGTTACATTGAGAATGTCATTTTTAAGAATCTAGCACCATTACAGTTTAAGATTATTTTGATTGGTCCGCTGTATCACTCATGTCTTTGTTCTTCCCTTATACACAGCTACAAGTGCTCCTCACCTCTTTTTCTGCCTCTGAGACATTTCAAAACCTGCAATACACTGAAATGAAAAATCACAATATAATCTTAACAACAGAATTAGGACATTAATTTCTCTATATATAGTGGATAGTTCAAAAAGTTTAAAGAGAAGTGACAGTGACTGATCAGTTTGCTTGACTTATATCATGTCATTCTTCCAGAGCTTAAACCAGGGGTGCCCAAACCTTTTCAGCCATGGGCCAGTCACATGGTTCAGTGGGCCGGACACAGGATTCATCCTCCCACCAGAAGCCTTGCAATCTGTTTTGCAACAGATATGTTTTGCAACAGGATGAGATAGATTTTAGGCTGCCATTTTCGCTGTTTAAACTATGGGTGCCCAAACTACAGCCTGTGGGCCAGATCCAGCCCCTGACCCCAATTCATCCAGCCGAAGCCATCCTCATCACTCCTGGAAGCAGAAGTAAAACATGCCCATCAGTAGTTTGGGCACCACTGGCTTAGACTCCAAGTGGTTCACAAAACAGGAACAAATAAAAATACACAAAAGGCTACAGTGTTAAATTACAATTAAACTATCTGTGGTTAAGAAGACCATAGCTGCTGGAATAATACAAGTGCCATAAACCTTGTAGAAAATTTGCTGTAAGTTAAGAAGCTTGTATAAGCATTTGCTGTTGTGTGCGTGACTTAGCGCATAATAAAAAATGTCTATAGCAGTGTTTCCCAATGTGGGGCACACATCGGGGGTGGGGTTGGGGTTATTTTTAAGGTAGGAAATAAGAGAATGAGTTATTAACAGCAAATGACTCCGTCCATGTGAATAAGTTTACTTTTTGAATAATAAGAATTATATGACATAGGGGTGGGATCAGAAGTTTAGAGATGCTTGGGGGGGGGCATGGCCAAAAAAGGTTGGGAACCAATGATCTACTTCTTAACTTGAAGCAATGCCAATTGTGCTATTCTGGTATTAAAACTCAATAGCATTTTAGTATGTAATATAAAAACATGACTGTATTAAAGGGCCGTTTAAGAAATACACCAGTAAAAAAACATAGCATCACCTTTTAAAATCTTTTTCTCAGTAGACAATCAACTGCTGAAAACACAAGAGAATAAAAAGCTTTTAGCTTCCTGATAAAAGGACAACAGGAAAGTAATCAGCCTGATCTTCCTTCCACAACCTGGCAGCAGTTGCTGAAAAAATATTACTTCCTACAGTGTGCAGACACATTTCTTTCTCTGGAAACAAATACAGTCAAACCTCGCGTAAAGACTGCCTCGTTTAAAGAGTAACTCACTTAAAGAGCAGAGTTTTCTCTGAATGTTCGCTTCACTTAACAAATAAAACCAACCAAAAACTCGCTTAACAAATAAATCGGGGTTCACAAACACACACACCCCAAAGTCACAATTGGCCACTTACAAAGGTGTTTCGCTTAAAGAGCAAACTCGCTTAAAGAGCAATCCTGTGGGACGCATTATGCTCTTTAAGCGAGGTACAACTTGTAGAAAACCTCAACAAACCCACTTCTCTAAGGGGAAACACTAAGTACATAATAAAGCAATAGGTCACAAATAGACCATCATTGTGAGAAAGCAGTCACCAGTTTCTAATCTTAATTACACCTGCTATAGAATCTTCTTTTTCCTCTTCAAGTGATGTATCCAATTCCGAATATTGGCTATAACCATGGAGATCAAAAATGAAGATTGTCCTGGGGAAAATATAATGCAATGGCCTTCCACATGCCTTCTGCACTGGTCCTTTGACACCCAAGGCCATTAATTCTCGGGGTTATCAGGTTAGTTCACTAATCTGGAGTGAATGATCACTCATTATTCCTGCCCACTTACCAGACAAGTAGGTAAAGGTTTCCCTTGCTCGAAAGCCAGACTCTAGGATTCAGTTTTCATCTCTGTTTCAAAGCCCGCTGTCTGCTTCTACAGATATTTCCATGGTCATGTGGCAGGCATGACTAGACACCTGACACCGTCCCTATTTATCTACAGTACTGTATGTACTTGCAATTTCTTGCTTTCAAACTGCTAGGTTGGCAGGAGCTGGGACAAAGACGGGAGCTCATTCCGTCCTGCAGTACTCAGGAATCGAACTGCTGACCTCCCGCCTTCCAGTCAGTGTCTTAACCACTTGAGCCACTGCAGTCCCTTACCAGACAAGTAGAGAATACAAAAATTGCCACTGGCAAACAATACAGGGACTCAGCAATTGAAAAATGCTTTACAGACAAAAGCACCCCAAATAAAATCAGTGCATAGCCTTCCCTCTCTTTATATCAAGCTGAAGTGGGGTAAGCATGAATATCTTTGCAGAAAGCAGGTGCAAGAGTTGGGATAATGAGATCTGCTACAAAATACATACCATAGGCTTGGTCTGTGCTTGTAACAGATATACAGTACAGTAATAATCTCATCTCTGCCACAGTACCAGACCACAGGAAGGCGCATATTTTAATGGATTTTTAATCAAGGAAGCAGCAACAGCAGCAGGGATGATAAAATGATGCTGATCTAAACTCAGCAGAGCTATTGCCATCAGACAGATACATCAATGCCCTGAATCGAACCATATATATTCCATATCAAACCCCAAGTTTTAGCATGCTTACATTCTAGTAAATATGCTAAGGTAGGAGTCTCCAGAATTCTCACATACATGTTGAACAAAGCTAAATTGTGACAAATTTCCCATCTCTATTTATTCCTATAGTCAGCATAAATCAACATATTCTTCAATGTACTGTATATGCAGAAACTTTTCATAAAGGACTCCTTTGATAATTGGGAGTCATGACTGTAGGTTCTTTATACAGTTGTACCTTGCTTAGAGCATGTGTTCCACAAAATTACTCTTTAAGTGAGTTTGCTCTTTAAGTGAAACACCATTGTAAGTGATCAATTGTTACTTCTGGTGGGGGGGGGGGATTGTGAACCCCAGTTTAGTTGTTAAGCCTGAGTTTTTGGTTGGTTTTATTTGTTAAGCGAAGTGAACATTTAGATAAAATTCTGCTCTTTAAGCAAGTTACTCTTTAAGTGAGGCGCTCTTTATACGAGGTTTGACTGTACTTTAATGAATAGGGCAGTCTTGAAGTAAGAATCTGGGGTGTGGTATTATCAGGTCCTAACCTTGAGTTAGGTAGAATCCATTGTTTATCTGTATCTGTGTAGAGCAGGGGTGCCCAAACTAATGGGGCCGTGGGCCGATCACGTGGTTCAGGGAGCCGGTCGCTAAGCCCCGAGGGCAAGATGCGGCCCCCGCTGCAATTCATCCAGCCCGTGAAGCCCTCGTCACTCCTTGACCACGTTTTACTTCCGCTTCCAGGAGCGACAAGGCCTTCAGGGGCTGCATCTGGCTCCCGGACTGTAGTTTGGGCACCCCTGGTGTAGTCTATAGAGGACAATATGTATGGAGTAGCCTGGTGACACTATTCTGTAACCTCTAACATTATATCTCAGGCTGAATTTATTATACAAAGTGCTTGTAAGATTTAGTTTTAAGGGCCAAAACTTTCATAGAACCAGAGGAAGTGGGGGGGGGGACCAATATTCTGCCTCTGGCATCTTTCAGGGTCTGTAGGTAAAGATCAGGGTCTCCCTCACTCAAAAGCCAGTCATGTCCAACTCTAGAGGGCAGTGCTCATCTGTTTATAGCCAAAGAGTCAGCACTGTGTCTGCAGATGTTTCTCTGGTCATGTGGCAGGCACGCCTACACACCAAAATGCACAGAATACTGTTACCTTTCCTGCAGTGGTGGGCAGCAAAAAAAATTGCTACCACACCATGGGTGGGGCCTATGTTGCGGGCAATCTAGTCATGCCTGCCATATGGCCATGTATACATCTGCAAACACAGGCAGCACTGGCTATGGCTGTAAATGTAGATGAGCACTGCACCCTAGAGTCGGATATGATTGGCTTTTGATCAAGGGGGGCCTTGAACCACTTGCATGGACGAAACCTGATGGGGCAGGGAGGGCAGGGAGGTGAGCATGGCCACCCAATTTCGCTTCCCACCCCCTGAAGGCCACCCAATTTTGCCACCCCCTTGCCCAGAGGCCACCTAATTTTGCTATCCTGTTCATGGGGGAGGGAGGAATAGATGTGTGTGGTCGTGGGGAGAGCACTGAGGGCTCCTTATGGCACCAGGATTGGGACTTTGCCTTTCCTGGCATATTTCCTCAACTGCCTCATGAGGAGTTCTGAGGGTCTCAAAAACTTGCCAATGACTAGTAATATATTTTGGTGGCCCAAGAAAAGTCCTTGCCAAACCTAGACTAGGTGACTACTTGCAACAAATATAAAATCTACTTCCCCCAACAAAACAATATTTTAAAGAAAAGCAACTTTCCCAAACTCCAAATTGAGGTTCAATAGCCTGAGGGCCACCGGTTCTAGCCCGGATTCCCTCAAATCTCCAAAAAAAAAACACCCAAAAAAAGAAACCTATCTGGAACTTAGCAAAAAATATTCTATCATTTTAAAGACCACCAGT
This sequence comes from Furcifer pardalis, assembly GCA_030440675.1. Classification (NCBI taxonomy): domain Eukaryota; kingdom Metazoa; phylum Chordata; class Lepidosauria; order Squamata; family Chamaeleonidae; genus Furcifer; species Furcifer pardalis. The sequence goes on from CP126897.1 coordinate 10,901,084, forward strand.
TTCATTCCAATGTGAGTTTTTGCACTCCATTATTCACTTCCGATTTTGCTGCAGGCAAGCTCACTCTGACTACAGCACTGTACTGTACTTAAAACGCCGCAGTATTTTGCTCCTTTCCTCCCCGCTTTCGCCCAAATGTTGAAGCAGACGAACCACTTCTTTGGAAACTGCCCAGAAATTGGACACGTCCCCCTGGGTTGGTTTTTATTTTTTGCACCATAACTCCCATTATTATTATTATTATTATTATTATTATTATTATTATTATTATTATTATTATTATTATTATTATTATTATTATTATTATTATTATTATTTATATGCCGCCCTACTTGGTGAAAACCAACTCAGGGCGGCTCACAACATACAGTTAAATTAATACAATATAACAGTTCAAGAATGATAACAATATAAAATACAGTGTAACAAAACAAAATAAATATAACCACAATACAATCAGGATACAGTCCATAATCAATAATCAATGATCCCCAATCCAGAGTTTCGGGGAGTTGTGGTCCAAAGACAGGAACCCCCAGGGCTACACCTACCGACCCAGTTCCCGTTACCTGCACGTTACTCACCGCCTTGCAAGGGCTGGGTCTCGGCGCCGCTCCCCGTTAGGCTGTGAGATCCGACGTGCTCTTCAGCCCAAACGACAATAGAGAGCAGTAGCTTTGCTTCGGCTTTTAAAGGTTCAGCAACTCTCCGGTAGAGAAATGGAAACCGAAAGTTATCTCAGTGCTGTTTGAAGATGGCGCCAAGAAGGGAACAGCAGTACGGTGGGATGGGAGAAGGAGCGCATCCAGTGGTGGGCAGCAACAAGTTCGCATCCCCCCGAGGGGGGTAACGAGATTGGGTGGCCACGCCCACCCCCTGCCCTCCCCCATCAGGTTTTGTCCCTGCATGTGTGGTTCATGGTCTCCCTTGATCAAAAGCCAGTCATATCCGACTCTAGGGCGCAGTGCTCATCTCCATTTACAGCCAAAGAGCCAGTGCTGGCTATGTTTGCAGATGTATACATGCCCATATGGCAGGGCATGACTAGATCCCCCATGAGGTAGGCTCCGCCCAGGGTGTGTTAGCAAAAAAAATTGTTGCCCACCACTGGGCACATTGGACCAACTCTGGCTCTGTGTTCTGGGAATGAACAATTCCCAAAGACTGTTTACCCTTTTCTTGCACTTTAACATCTTGAATAGCTTTTTTTTTTTTAAGAACAAAAACTAAGCATCACATTTGAGCTTAAAAAATAATGGCAATCACTGCACAACGATTTTGCTACTGGGAATAACACAAGTGATTTACACGATATCGAGTGTCAGAAATAGGTATACAGTATAAGGCAAGATAGACCAAGGTCTTGTCTCTAGTGCGAAACCATCTTAATAGATAGTACAGTTAGGCCATAGTGAGTCTGTCTTGAGCTAAAGATGAGTAGGCACAGCTGTGTTAGTAAACCAGACAATTTTTGCTACAGTCATGGCAAATATACCCCATGTGATCAGTGCAAGAACCTATCCAAGAGGGTAAAATTTGCTTACTTAAGATTCTGATGTCCTAGGCAGAATCAGACTTCAGATTTGGATTCAGTGCACTTGATTTAGTAAAGGACATATGATTATACCAAGAAGCAGACAATTTTTTTGCTGATGCAGTGAAATACTTGTTTGAAGAATTGTCACCTGTTTAATTTCTGCCTGTCAAACATCAACAAAAGATGGAAAGAAAGCAACCCCATTGGAGAAGGAAAATGTGATACATATAGTTAGATCCAGACTGATACTCTGAGTAGACCTATTGAACTCATTGGATCTAAAGTTACTAACCAGTCAAGCCTCATTGGTTTTAGGTAATCTACCCCAACTAATACTAAAAATTTATATTTAACTTGTAGATAGGAATGGGGTTTAAGTTCCCAATGCTAAGGCCAGGTCTAGTGTATACTCTATGCTTTGCAGCTAGTGCAAATAAGTAGCTTTTTCCTTTTTCTGTGTAGATACCACTAGCTTTTGAATAAGTATTTGACTGCAAAATCCTATCACCCCCAGAGATTGTGTGTTTTGATGTGTTATTTGATGATATTATTATTATTATTATTATTATTATTATTATTATTATTATTATTATTATTATTATTATTATTATTATTATTATTATTATATTTATATTTATATTTATATTTATATTTATATTTATATTTATATTTATATGCCGCCCTACTCGGTGAAAACCGACTCAGGGCGGCTCACAACATACACAACACTCACATGTATACCACCCAGAGTGGGTAATTTCCCAAATGTAATAAAAATCTACTGTAATATAAAAATACAGTATACAAATGTAATAAATAAATAAATAAGAGAGGTTCAGCATTCTCACCTACTTTGAGAAGGCTGCACTGTACATTTTCAGGGCCCCTTCTGCTGAGCACTTCTTTTGTTTCTAAATCAAACTTTAGACTGCCAAAATGAAGTCAATTTCTTGCCTTTGTCATTTGCCAAACTTAAGTTCTCATCAGTACATGTTTCTGGCAGTAATTGGCAGACCAGTAAATGAGATGGATTCTATATATCTCCACATTCACAGTCACATAGTGTGTTGTTGTCTACCTGCAGCTCCCACTTGAGCATGTTGACCTCACATTTAAGCTAGGGGTTCTCAACCTATAGCCCATGGGCTGGATCCAGCCCATGGCACCATTTCAACCTGTGCTGGAAAATAGAAAAATATAAAACCAAAGAGACTCCATCTTTGCCCTCCCAATAACCTACAAAGTGGCGTGACATGATTCAGTTAAAACTTGCCTGCCTGTTGTTCAGGCTGAGGCAATAAACCCTTTCCTCATTAGAATAGAGGGCTTATAAGTGTACCCAATGGTAGAGGATAGATAAGTGTGAAGTTTTGGCCACTAGCCAATGTTAGTGTGTAATTTGAATTCCTTTGTCCCTGGAACCAATACCAAGGTGTCAAGATTGTAAGACCACCGCATGGTCGAGGTGCCATGCATTTCCTGTTTACTACTGGGTATATAAACTCTTGTCTTTGAATCCTCGGGGTTCTTAGATTTTGAGTAGCTATACTCTCTGTTAACCATTGTGCAAATAAAAGACCTTTGAATCTGTATGACCTGGAATTGCTGTCCTGTCTCATCTCTGATACGACAAATCTACAACAAACCAACCCGTACCCTCAATCCTTCCGCCTTTGCTATTGCCACCGGCATCGTCCTTTTCCCCTCCATCTGGCTTGGCGTGTCCCTGTGCGTTAAGGACACACCAAGCCAAGCAGAGGGAAAAAGGATGGTGGAAGTGGAAGATGCATGCAGCCACCCACATCTTTCTCAGGATCCACTCTGGCTGAGCACAAGCAAGGACAGGCAGGGCCCCTCCTTCACCCATGGCAGGCTGGTAAGCAGAGAAGCGGTGGCGGTGGCAGCAGCGACAGCAGCATGGGGGAGTGTTGGGAGCAGTGTTGGCGGCATGGGGGAAGTGTTGGCAGGCTGAACTGGTCCCCCCCCCCCGCTGGCAGACACACCAGTCTGGCCCACAAACATTCTGAGTGGGTGTGAACTGGGCCCCAGCTCTAAAAGGTTGAGAACCCCTGATTTACACACACTAGCCTTCATCCTATTCAGGGTCCTTGAAGTGACATAGGGGAGGTTGAGTTCATCAGCCAAATCTTCCTTTAATGTTGTTCCTTGTCCTGTGAGTTCCTTCTTCCATCTTCTAATTTGGTTTTGTTCTTGTGTTCCCTCAATTGATTGATTGATTGGATTTGTATGCCACCCACTCGACATACATGACTCAGGATGGCTCACAGTATCTCAATACATCAACAGTAGAGTACAATAAAAGTAAAAATAAAATACTGTATAACAGTGCAATAGAACATCATACAGTAAAATATAACAATAAAATTTAACAGTACAATAGAGTATCATATGGCAGCGGCAACATAGTTTTTATTGCAGTTTTTATTGGCTGCTGGCCCTCCAACAGCTAAATCCTCTTCTTCCACCGGCAAGGGGGGGGGGTCCGGCAGCAGTGGGAGCGCTGGTTTTATCAGCCACCAGACTCCAAACAGCTGTGCCCTCCTCCTTCCACAGGACATGATAACAAGATGATATATTTCAACTGGTGTAGGTTTGAGACATCCTGCCACTATACCCATAGCTTCATTAACAACAATTTCATTTTGTTTTGCATGTGGATGCACTCCAAACTGGAGCAACATACTCTGCCATGGAGACACTCGGGGCCAAAGCTGATGTACAGAGAGTAAATGGTTGAGTTCCCCATTTATAGTTTGTAAGTTTCCTGATGATGTTGTTCCTTGTACTATCTGTGAGAAGTGTGAGCTCAGTCCCATCACCTGCAGATTCATTTTCTTATCTCATTGTCCCAAAATAAGGGGATCCCATCCTCTCACAGCTGTTGGAAAGTTGGATCCCATCTTTCACTAAAGTACAAAAGAGAGAGCACTGAAATGCTGATGTATTAGTTTAATCATCATGTGATTTATTTTTCAAAGATGAAAACTGCCCACCCCCGCCCCTTTCATGTCTCGAATCAGCTTCAAGAAACAGAAACTGACAGTAGCTTGGTTTGCATAGAGTGGGATGGAGAAGAGAAAGGAAACGAAACTGATCTGGCTTGTTTTTACACATTTCCTCCAGCAAGAAGTTGGATGCAATTACTGTATGTCTGTCTCAACAGACCTAAACAATGGTGTTGGGTGCATGAAAACTAATTTACAAAAAACAAATCACCCAAATAAATAAAATGTTTTCTGATGGCTATATATAGGCAGAAATTCAACAGGTTAAGATTTTGTCATCGTGGAAGAAGAAGAGGAAAAGAAAATCCCCCCTCCTTCTGAATGCTTTTACTCCTCTGGGCTCCGATCAGCCCCATGTTACAAGGTAAGGGGTTGTGTGGGGTTGCGGTCCAAATCATCTGGTGTCCCCACAAACACACTGTCTTTCCAGTGAGACAGCTGGGTCAGTGCACAACCCATGATGAGAAGAAAGACCAAGGTCTCCCTTGCTCCAAAGTCAGTCGTGTCTGACTCTAGGGGTCAGTGCTCCTCTCCTTTTACAACCAAAGAACCAGCACTGTCTGTCTTCAGATGTTTTCCGTGATCATGTTGTTACCTAAAATCCTGGGGTTCCTGTGGGTACCCATGGGGGCACCCCATCACCTTCATTACCTGAATACCCAAAGCCCTGCAGTGTCCCAAAGCAAGGGGGTGCACCGTATAAAATACATCAGAAAAGAACATTTCAATAAAAGTTGAATTTATTTAAAAAGCAGGATCTAGCTGTCAGAGGACTGAATGGAAATTTATGAAGAATAAATGAGAAATGCAAAGAGTTTCAAAGAGGAAAGACATTAAGAATACAGTATAGGGAGAAAACTATGACAGTCAGCAATACAGAGAAACATGAATGTTGTTGTTCAGTTGCACAGTTGATTCCAACCCTTTGTGACCCTTTGGACCACTGTCCGCCAGGCACTTCTGTCCTCCATCCTCCTCCTCAACTCACTCATTTCTGTGCCCATTGTCTCTACAATGCCATCTAGCCATCTCATTTTTGGCCGCCCCCTTTTTCTTTTGCCCTCCACCTTCCCCAGCATCAAGGATGAGCAAAATAAAATGATATAATAACAATATTAAAATATACGGGGTCCTGGGTCCCAGGCCACACATGGGGGGGGGGGGCATTGTGTGGAAGGAGCCAAGGGCCAGGGCTGCTGGCTGTTCCTAGCCCAAAATTAACAGCAGCCCTGAAGATTTGAAAAACCTCTTTTTATAGATGTTATTCAGTCACACAGTCGATTCCGACCCTTTGCAACCCTATGGACTGTTGCCCACCAAGCACCTCTGTCTTCCACCATCCTCCTCAGCCTGCCTATCTTTGTGCCCATTGCATCTAAATTACTGATGGACAGACCCCCTCCTCCCATGAGGACTAAGATGCCCAAAACAGCCCATACACAATGAAAAAAACCCTACTGCATAGGCCATAAATCTAACACTAAAACCTTCAACCTAAGGTTCCTCACCCAAGTTCTGCCAAGTTCTGCCAAGATAACGCACTGGTCATAGCAAACACTCTCTTCCAGCAACACAAGAGGAGACTTTACACATGGACATCACCAGATGGCCAACATTGAAACCAGATTGATTACATACTCTGCAGTCAAAGATGGAGAACTTCCATACAGTCAGCAAAAACAAGACCAGGAGCAGATTGTGGCTCAGATCACAACCTACTGATTGCAAAATTCAGGCTTAGACTAAAGAAAATAGGAAAAACAATTAGGCCAGAAAGATATGACCTAGAAAAGATTCCTTGGGAATACACAGTGGAGATGTGGAACAGATTTAATGGCTTGGACCAGATAGACAGAGTGCCAGAAGAATTATGGACAGAGATGCGGGACATCATGCAGGAGGCAGCAAGGAAAACCATACCAAAAGAAAAGAAGCATAAGAAAGCTAAGTGGTTGTCCGAGGAGGCTCTTAAAATAGCGGAGGACAGAAGGAATGCAAAATGCCAAGGAGAAAGGAAAAAATACAATCACTTGAATACAGAATTTCAAAGAAAAGCAAGGAGAGATAAGGAAACGTACCTGAACGAACAGTGCACAGAAATAGAGGAAAACAATATCAGGGGTAAGACTAGAGATCTTTTCAAAAAAATTGGGGAACACAAGGGAACATTTAAAGCGAAAATGACCATGATAAAAGACAAAGATGGCAAGGAGTTAGCAGATGCAGAAGAGATTAAGAAAAGATGGAAAGAGTACACAGAGGAACTATACAAAAAGGACCTCAACACCCCTGATAATCACAATGATGAGAACATTGAACATGAGCCAGACATTCTAGAGAGTGAAGTCAGAAAGGCCCTAAAAAACACTGCAAACAACAAAGCCAGTGGAGTTGATGGTATCCAAGTTGAACTGTTCAAAGCCCTACAAGATGATGGAATCAAATTATTGCATTCTATATGCCAGCAGATTTGGAAAACAAAACAATGGCCACAGGATTGGAAAAGATCTGTATACGTTCCACTCCCCAAAAAGGGTAATGCCAAAGAATGTTCAAATTATCGAACAATTGCGCTCATCCCTCACGCTAGCAAGGTGATGCTCAAGATAATACAGGATAGACTGCAACAGTATGTGGAGAGAGAATTACCAGAAGTGCAGGCGGGTTTCAGAAGAGGCAGGGGGACTAGAGATCACATCGCCAACATAAGATGGATCATGGAAAAAACAAAGGAATATCAGAAACAAGTCTACTTCTGTTTCATTGATTACACGAAGGCTTTTGATTGTGTCAACCACAACAAAATGTGGCAAATAATTAAGGAGATGGGAATACCAGAACACCTTATATTGGTGTGGTAACGGGCATGGGGCGTTACGTCGGGAGCCGAGGGGCGGGCCGCACTCGGAGAACACGGGTCAGATACTTGGTTGCTGTCCCGTGTTCTGGCCGCCCGGCTACACCTCTAGGCCCTGAGCAGAAGGTCAAGAGTGACCCCTCCCTTAGACTGCTGCTGGTGAATGCCAGATCAGTCTGCAACAAGGCCCCTTTGCTTGCAGATACCATTTTAGGGGAGCAGGCTGATCTGGCATGCATCACCAAAACCTGGCTGGTGCCAGAGGATGGTGTCCCTCTGTCTGAACTATGTCCAGCCGGTTTCGGTATTTGGCACCAGCCTAGGGAGAGGGGAAGGGGCGGTGGAGTCGCCGTGATAGCTAGGGAGTCCTTGGGAGTCACCAGGGCCACGGCGCCACAAATTCTGGGTTGTGAGGCCTTGTTCTTGCGTGTGGGCCCTAAGGGTCAGTTGGGAGTCTTGCTCATGTACCTGCCTCCCTGCAGAGTAGCAGATTCCCTGCCTGAACTCCTCGAGGCGGTCTCCATGCTGGCGTTGGAGACCCCCAGGCTGATGGTCCTGGGGGACTTCAATCTGGCGTCATTGGGGATCGGCTCAGAGGGGGCTCGGGAGTTCATGGCTTCCATGGCAGCCGTGGGCCTGACTCAAGTAATTCAGGGTCCTACCAGGAGCAGTGGCCACACCCCGGATTTAATCTTCTTGTCGGAGCTGTGGCAGAGTGATCTGTTTTTACAAAAATTAGATACCACCCCAGTGCCATGGTCAGATCACTATCTGGTGGCTCTAGACTTCCTAGGGGCTGGACTCCACCGCAGGGAGGCAGGGCCGATTAAGTGGGCCCGCCCCCGGCGACTAATGGATCCAGAAGGATTCCAGAGGGAACTGGGGGATTGTCCTCTTGACCTGCAACGCGATTCTTCTGAGGCCCTTGTCGCCGCGTGGGATAAGAGAGCAACGGCAGCCTTGGACGTAATCGCGCCACTACGGCCTCTCCGAGTCCGTGGAGATCGATCTGCCCCTTGGTTTTCAGAAGAGCTAAGGGAGCTGAAACGGGCTAAGAGACGCCGAGAGCGCCGCTGGGTGAAGACTCGAAGTGAGTCTGACCGATCACTGGTTAGAGCTGCTATTAAAGACTACCTAGTGGCGATAAGGGTGGTGAAGCGCCAATACTTCACCACCCTTATTGCCTCCACAGATAATCGCCCAGCGGCCTTGTTCCGGGTGACCAGATCCCTCCTCGGTAGAGGGGGGCCAGGCCCTGGGTGGCAGGGATCGGCTGAGGATTTTGCTGATTATCTGGCGGAGAAAATCGCTCAGATCCGCTCAAAGTTGAATCCCGGCGTGGAACATGTGGAGCTGGGGTTGACCGTGGCACAGTCTAGCCATGTTATCTGAGATCGGTTCGACCCTGTTGGCCCTGAGGAAGTGGACAGGCTTCTTGTATCTGTTCGCGCCACGACCTGTGCACTGGACCCTTGCCCTGCCTGGTTAATTAAAGCTTCCAAGACCATGGCAGTTGGCTGGATCGAGGCGATTATCAATGCTTCGTTAAAAGAGGGGCATTTTCCATCACCTTTCAAACACGCTTTAGTGCGCCCCCTCTTGAAGAAGCCGTCCCTCGATCCCACAGTAATTTCCAACTACCGTCCAGTGTCCAACCTACCTTTTTTAGGTAAGGTTTTGGAAAAGGCTGTGGCGCTGCAGTTACAGGAAGTCTTGGATGAAGCGGATTATCTGGACCCGTTTCAGTCAGGATTCAGGCCCGTATATGGTACCGAAACCGCACTAGTGGCTTTGGTGGATGATCTCTGGAGAGAGCGGGACAGAGGGGAGCCGTCTGTCCTTGCACTTCTCGATCTCTCAGCAGCTTTTGACACTGTCGATCATGGCATCCTTCTGGGGAGGCTCCAGGGTCTGGGGATCCAGGGCACTGTGTTGTCCTGGTTCTCCTCATTCCTGAGGGGCAGGACCCAGTCGGTGTGCCTGGAGAAGGAGAAGTCCAGCCCTAGGCCCCTGCAATATGGGGTGCCTCAGGGCTCGGTACTCTCTCCTCTCCTATTCAACATCTATATGAAGCCGCTGGGTGAGATCATCCGTTCCCACGGGGTTAGGTATCATCAATATGCTGATGATACCCAGTTATACATCTCGGCCCGTGGGGACCCAAGCGGTACGGTGGAAGTCCTTTCCAGGTGCCTGAAGGCTGTTAAGGTCTGGATGGGGGACAACGGGCTACAGCTGAATCCCGGCAAGACTGAGTGGCTGTGGGTACGGGGTCCTGTGCTAACACAGGAGTTGCCATCTTTGGTGCTGGATGGGGCAGTTCTGCCCCAAACAGACCCGGTGCGTAATCTGGGGGTCCTCCTGGACTCACGGCTACTGTTCGAGGAGCAGGTGGCAGCCGTGGCCAGGAGGGCTTTTGCACAACTTCGTGTAATACGCCAGTTACGCCCCCTCCTAGACCGGGACTCCTTGCTCATGGTCACACATGCCTTGGTCACCTCCAGACTTGATTACTGTAATGCGCTCTACATGGGGCTGCCCCTGATGACCATCCGGAGACTCCAGCTGGTCCAAAATGCGGCGGCCCGGGTAGTGGTGGGGTGTGGGCGTTATGCTCGTGCTTCGCCGCTACTCCGGGAGCTGCACTGGTTGCCAGTATGTCTCCGGGTGCAATTCAAGGTGCTGGTTATTACCTTTAAAGCCCTATATAGTAGTGGGCCAGGATACCTAAGAGACCGCGTCACCCCAAGAACATCTGTCCGGCCCACCAGGGCGGATCGGAGAGGCTCCCTTGTTGTTCCTTCGACGAGAGAGGCGCACCTCGCCTGTACGAGGAGGAGAGCCTTCTCCGTGTCCACCCCGACCCTTTGGAACCTCCTGCCCACCGAACTACGCCTGCAGACGGAGCTCTTGCCCTTCCGGAAGGGCCTGAAAACCTGGCTGGCGGGACATATCTGGGGACTAGGGAACATGGGTTCCCATACTAGGTGGCTCATTTAAGGAGTGCCGCTTTGGGGGGCTGATCCATGATCTATGGGAATACTGGCGTGCAGTTTGCACTGTTTTTAGCTTCAGATAACTTTTAAACTTTTACGATTTTATATGTTTTATCCTCTACTTTTATTTATCATGATGTAAGCCACCCAGAGTCGGGTTTTCCCGAGTGGGGCAGGGTAATAAATTCAATAAATAAATAAATAAATAAATTATATGCCTCATGAGAAATCTGTACATGAATCAAGAAGCAACAGTTAGGACAGAAAATGGAATGACGGAGTGGTTTGGAATAGGAAAAGGAGTAAGACAAGGCTGCATTTTGTCACCATGCTTATTCAATTTATACACAGAGCACATAATGCGCAATGCAGGAATGGAGGAATCACAATTTGGGATCAAAATTGCTGGAAGAAACATCAACAATTTGAGATATGCAGATGATACCACCTTAATGGCAGAAAGTGAGGAGGACCTAAAGAAGCTCCTAATTAGGTTGAAAGAAGAAAGTGAAAAAGCTGGCTTGAGACTCAATATAAAGAAAACCAAGATAATGGCAACAGGCCTGGGGAGCATAGTGAAAAGTAGAGACATCATATTGAAAACAAAAATTCGCATAGTCAAGGCAATGGTATTCCCTGTGGCAATGTATGGTTGTGAGAGTTGGACCATTAGGAAAGCTGAACACAGAAGAATAGAAGCCTTTGAGATGTGGTGTTGGAGGAGAGTTTTGAGAGTCCCATGGACAGCGAGGAGAACAAATAGGTCAATCTTAGAAGAAATCATCCCTGACTGTTCCTTAGAAGGTCAAATAATAAAGATGAGGCTAAAGTACTTTGGACATCAAATGAGAAGAGAGGATTCACTTGAGAAAGCTTTGATGCTTGGAAGGGTCGAGGGCAAAAGAAGAAGGGGACGGCCCAAGATGAGATGGCTAGATGGTATCGTGGAGACAATGGACACAGAGCTGAGCGAGTTGAGGGGGATGGTGGAGGACAGGAGTGCCTGGCGGACAGTGGTCCATGGGGTCGCAGAGGGTCAGAATCGACTGTGCGACTGAACAACAAAAAGGTCCCTCACAAGCAGCCAATCTTCTGAAGCAGATGAAACAAGTTTACAAACATCCTGAGCATCTGGTTACATACCCACCATTTGCTCTGAAATCACATCTTAACTAGAGGCCTCATTCCCTTACATATGAATGAGTTAAATACCAGTGGGAAACAACGGAATCCTGGCCTTTGATCTGCAATGGGAAAGCAATGACAAACTTCCCCACTATCTGGCAGGCAGAGTTAGCCAATGCTTGACTCCTCTCTTGAAAATATGAATATTAAAAGTTAGACCTCCAGAAGTAAGCCAACAATGTGACAGGCGTGACTATATGCCAAAGTGCAGACAGAACCCTGTTACTTTTCCCACCTAAGCAGTTCCTATTCATCTACCGCAATTTCTTGCTTTCTAACTCCTAGGCTGGCAGGAGTTGGGGCAGATGATGAGAGCTCACTCGCTGCACAGCACTTGGGTATTGAACTGCTGACCTTCCGACTTCCCAGTCATCAAGTTCAGTGTCTTACCCACTAAGCCACTGCAGTCCCCGATGAGAAGAAAACCCACCAGAAAAGAGACTTGGGGGACCTTGGAGGTTTCCATAGTTCTTGCAGTGTAAGCTTTCCTAGATCGGAGTCTCTCAGATGCATGAAGCGCCAGCGTTCAAATCAAGATGCTGGGATGTTTAAAAGGGAACGGATTGAGAAGCGAGATTTTCTTCCACTCTTCCCAAGAGCTTGTCACGAATGGCAATTTGCAGGAGGAACAGAAAAGAAAGCTGTACCCAGCGCTGGTGCTGCGGCTTCCAGCTGTTCCTTCTGCGATGGGGAAAAGCGACGCCGGGTGAAAAAAATCCATTTTGATGCCACTCTTAAAGACACAAGGGACTGCAGGGGTTCAAGTGGCTAAGATGCTGACTGGGAGGCAGAATGTCAGCAGTTCGATTCCTGAGTACTGCAGGACAGAATGAGCTTCCGTCTTTGTCCCAGCTCCTGCCAACCTAGCAGTTTGATATTGCAAGATATTGCAAGTAGATAAATAGGGACAACTTCAGTGGGAAGGTAACAGCGTTCCGTGCGCTCCGGTGTCTAGTCATGCCTGCCACATTACCACGGAAATGTCTTCAGAAACAGACAGAGCTGGCTCTTCGGCTTTGAAACAGAGATGAGCACTGAACCCTAGAGTCGGATACGACTGGCTTTCGAGCAAGGGAAACCTTTACCTTTCAAAGACACAAACCAAAGAAGATGCCCCTCTGAGCACTGCCCGGGTCACCCCTTGGTAGTTCGCCTTGTCTCTCTATGGTGCTTCCCTGGGGATGTCAGAAGTTCAACAATCCAGAACCGTCGACTACCAGGGTCCACTTATAGTGAACCCATTACTCACTTCAGAAGCCAGATTCTTTAGCTGTTTCAAGGTACATGGGACTCTTTCCAAAGCCAGAGAAATCCCTGATAAATTTACAATTACAGTACTGGTTGATGTTGAGTCTCTCTAGGTAACCCTGCTTATGGTAATAGAGCACTGCCAACGATTCAACGCTGATTGTGCTGATTGTCAGGCGGCGGTTAGCTAGCCTGACAACCCTGAGTGAGGACTAACGCCTTGGGTGCCGAAGTCCACAGGGAAGGGCGATGGTCCCCATGTGGATTAAACCCCACTTGAATTCATCTTGATGGAGGGCAGCACCTTCATCAATACTGGCCTGGGGCTGAGGAGGACTTTGTGTGCCAAACGGGCTCAGGACCAGAAAGTGACTCAGGGAACTGGATTAGTGGTACGGGGGTCATGCTGCGATGCAGAAGGCAGATGAAAAAGGCCACTGCATTATATTCGCAGGACAGTCTTCATAGCTGATCGCAACGATGATCACCAATATTCGGATTCAGAAATGGCAAAACAAGAAGAAGGTTGATTCTGCTTCAACGCCAACCAGATCAGGTAGAACAAAAAAAAAAAAAAAACGATCGCCCAATTCAAACATACTGGATATTCTCCCCCTCCCCCCAACCCATGCGTTTCAAAAATGACTGCTCTTCTTTTAAAAGTTCAAAAGATTTATTATTATTTTTTAAAAAAAGAAGTAAAAAGTCATTACAGGGGATGGGCGATATGCCGGCGCTAGGACCGAGGAGCCTCCTGGCGTGGAGGGGATCGCCCTCTCTGCTGGGTCCGAGCGCCTCCCGGATGCCCAGCGGTGGCCAGGCAAGCTCTTTTGTTCTGCAGCTGCCCGGGCGGCGAGCGAGAGGTTTCCCACCGGACGCTCAGCTCTTCTCCCCACCCACCGCCGGACCGCTGACACCTTCAGCTGCCAACGATCACAATGCAAAACAGGTAACCGCTGGCGCTGCCGATCCCTGCCAGGTTAGGTGGGTAGCATCCTGCTGCCTCCTCTCCGGTCCCCAGTGGTAGCCTGGGGGCAGAAATGGGGTGGCGGCGGCGAGGAGAGGCTAAAAAAGATCGAGACACTTGTGTGGAAGGAAGACAGCAATTGCTCTGGAGATTTTGAGATGGATGATCGGCGAATTGCATTGCGCTGTGCCCGTTGTCTTCAGGGAGAAGGCTTGTGTTTCAGGGATAATAGATAGGGATGATTTAATCAAACACACCTCTTCTAGATCAATGCTCTTTTCAAAGATGCCGGGAATCCAGTTTGTCTAGAACCCTCCCCCTTTTTTCTCCCCATTTTTTGAAAATAAAACCCGTCTGTCTTGTCTTTGCAGCGCAAAATGCCCCTGGGCTAAGCTTGTGATCCAAGCTGGAGGAGAGGGTGACATTCCACACATGCCCAGAGGTGCTTTCTTCTGGAGGACAAAACCAATCCCATGCTAAACCCATGAAAGTGGGGCATTCAAGATCTTTCTAGAACCTCTTGCTAGGTTCTGGAATATGCATGGGTTTGACACTGCCAAAGCTAAGGTCCCTCAACTCGGATTAAGGAATGGAACCTGGTGATGTTGCTAGAATTGTGACAGAGAGTTGACCCTATAAGTTTAGCTGGAAGTTCTGCATCTATTTGTTCCTCACTCATTAATTCCCCCCCTGTGTTAGAAGCTTTTAGGATTGGTAGACTGTGGAATTAAAAATTAATCTAATGGTGCTGATAGGGCAGCGTAAGGTATCATTTTCAAATTCAAATCACCTCCCAGATTTTTACTCTGCATTCATTTGTTCCTGCCCCCTCAACATTTCCAATATGAGATGCTGCCAGTTATAGTTTTGTTTTGTGTTTGTTTGAAGGAAGGGATTAAAACTATTAAAGAATTTTTATTCTCAAAGTAAAAATTTCACAGGTAAAATCTGCAAAATGTTCAAAATCCAGATGTAATCATCTGAGCATTATTGACTTTCAAATTCATGCAAAATTTAGTAGCCAGGACGTACCAGGTTCAGCTGTGGTTTAAAAAAAATTATGTAGAACTGCAATACAGTACAGTAGTTGCATTTTGAAAGGATACTTTTTAAAGCTGGGAAATAGTTAATTATGATTAGGTACCAGGAAAATATTTTGATTTTTAGCTTGATGTTTTCTATAGCTATCTGCAAATAGGTGCAAGAGCAGAACAGATTTCCAACTCCAGATTTTTGTTCTTGGCTGTTATAATCAAGAGCTATCTGCTATACTGATCCCTAAATATATGCAGATCAATTTCTAAATACAGTAATGGCAGGAGGTAATTTCTAGCAGTTAAGCAAATGAGATTGTGTAGCTGACACCTACAGCATATTTGGGTAGATGAGAACTCTGAAGATACTTTAAGAAGTAAAAAAATAATTGAGAATTATATTTGGGAACAAAATAAAATATCCTAACTTTCTTCTTTAATGTCTGTAAATGATTCTGTTTATTTGCCAAAGGCTACTAAATCCTGAACATTGTAACATTCACACATGTATCCTTATACTGGAGAACAGGAGCATTCTGACATACCCTTACTTTCCTCTTTCTTTAACCCCCATCATAGTTGTATTCTCTTATCTCAGTCAAAACCTGTTACTCACATGCATGATCAATCTTACCCTAATGGAAACCACATCTGTATGCATTCTAGTGCAGTGGGTCCCCAGATGTTCTTGGACTACAGCTCCCAGAAATTTTGACCAGCATAACTTCAGAGTTTTACTACATCTAGTGTCTGAGGGCTGAGAGCCACTGTTTTAGTGCATATCCTAGCTTTTCATACCATTGGTAGAGTTCAACCACATTTGGAGGGCTCATGTTTGTACATTCCCTGTTATAAATGTTAAAAAGGAATAGTATAGACACATGGATATTTTTTTTTGTAGATGTGGTTCAGGCTTACATATGTAACTAGCATACCTCTATGTAAAAATCACGTGTGAAACTTAACATAGTTGTTCCTAAATATACAAGGTATGCATATGCCTGTTTCTTTTCACATATTCAAACACATGTGCCTTTGGAGACAGAAATATCCTTTTACATTTATGTGTAATGATGAAATACAGTATGTGCAAGAATATCTAAGAGGAATTGGACAAAACTACTTTCAAGTTTCAGTGCATAATAAGCACATCCACATTTCAGTTTACATTTTGAAAATAATTGTATATATGGTGAGAGATTTACATGTGTGTCTGCTTGTGCACACAGGCTCTTGTTTTTCTATTTTAAATTTTAATTCACTTTGAGGCAAGTATTAATAGTTAAAATATTGAAAAACAAAATTCACTGAGAGTGTATAGGACTATCATTCTATTTTTTTTAATGAGCCCCCCAAGTTCAACAGGACTTCCTTCAAAATTAAGGTTAGAATCCTAGTGTTTGATGCCACTGTATTGTTGTTTTGCTACTAAGGTTTGGTGTAGCTACTCATCTGGAATAAATATTTTCCATGTAATCTCATGGCCTGAAATGTAAAGGTCATTGTGATTATTCTCTCAAGGTAATCAGATGCATTGCTGGGGTGGGAAATTCTTCCAAGTGGACTTTTCTGTTCTTCTCACTGTTCTCCCATCTCTGCAGCGATGTCCCTGTAGCTGACGGAGCTCTTGTCCCTGGTGCCCAATGGAGCCATCTCACAGGTGGCATGTCGAAAGGGATGATGGGCATCCAGGACAGCTACAGACGAAGTCTCAGGTGCTGGTACCAAGTGGGACTGTTTGGCCAAGAGCAGAGAACCACAGCAGCATTGGGCTTGAGAACCAGGTGATAGAAACCTGCCCCCCTGTTCCTTGGTCTCACTATATGCAGAACTCATTCCACAGTGACATCCCCCAGAACCACATGGCTATAGGAGATAGACCTTCCCACCCAGAGATCTACAGCATCGCCCTTTGGGGTCCAAAACTACATTCAGCACTGACCAAACACAGAGGGGGGAGAGCCAATGCACAGACCTCTGCATCTAATTCTAAGCGCTCAGGTCAGACGGGAGATGCAACTGATGAGGGTTCCCTAGTGCTGATTGATGCAGAAGGTGTGCCCCACACAGTTACCCAAGAGGAGGTAGAGATGGCTGGCCAAATGCAATCCTCAGAACCTGAGCTTCTGGCATCAGCCCCTGCACCACGGCAGCTCTACTTCTGTCCAATTTGCCTACGGACGTTCCTCTACCAGTCAGACCTAGAGCGCCATAGCATCACTCATTCGGAGAGCAAGCCGTATGTGTGCCGTGAATGTGGCAAGGCCTTCAAGCGCTCCTCACACCTTCAGCGGCACAAGCACATTCATACTGGTGAACGGCCCTTCAGCTGTCCAGTCTGCCACAAGGGTTTCCGTGAATCAGGCGAGTTGTTGCGCCATCAGCGAGTCCATACAGGAGAGAAACCCTACCAGTGCCAGATTTGCCGGTTACGCTTCACGGAACGCAACACCCTGCGCCGGCATGCCAAACGCAAACATGCCCGGGAGACCTACTACCAGCGCTCTGTTGAGGAGGGTGGTGGCAGCTGGACTACCACAGAGAACTGGGAATCAGAAGTAGTGTCAGGAGCTTGTGACTGGGGATCTGAGGAGCTTGAGAGTGGCTGGACCAATGAAATGGTGGAGGACTGGGGAGGGGATGGAAGCCACTGGGGGGAGACTGCAGAAGGTGGGACAGGAACCACTCCTGTAGCCATGACACACCTACAAGACAGAGAGTTTGCCCAAGACCAAGACACACCTGAGATTCAACCTACATAAATATGTAACAGAGGAAAACTGGAAAGTGAATCTTGTTTTGTAACTATTTATAGGGACTTAAACCTTTGTGATGGCTTTGAGATGTCCTTCCACGAGGGAAGAGCATGAAAAAAAGAATACCACCCAGCCCTAAAGAATATCGTAAGTCTTGAAACTTTGATGCATGGGCATCACCAAAGACTGGAGAATATCACTGGCGGACAGGAAATCACAACTGTATGCTTCTACAAACAACTGCACCGTGCTATCCAGAGCTGTTGTAAGACTGGAACAATTTCTCTTGCAATTCTACCAAACTAAATGTTAATATTTAGTGGTCTTCTGTAAGATTATTTGCCTTTTCATTTTGCAAACATTTCAGTGAATTAACATATGCAAAAGATCAGTGGTCTGTTGTTGTTGTTGTTGCTACTGCTGTCGTTGTTTCTTTTCTTTTTTCCCTCCCATGAACTACAGTTTGAAACTAGACTCTTCCTCCTGTCACATTATCCCCAGGTACCAGATCTCTTCTGCAAAACAGGATTGTGATACAGAATGAGCAGGGAATATGTGCCAGCACAACCTACCATGCAAATTTTATAGGCAAGACTTCTCCAGAAGATGGTGGAGATATATTGTTTAGGGAGGTTGTTATTAATTTTGCTAGCCTCTTCACAGAACTACACTTCCCACAGCCCCTTGCAGTGGAGGAGGGAGATATTAATCAGATTATGTTTGTGATACAGAGTTACTACTAGTTAGTGTATCTGAGTAAATTAAACAGAACAGCAAAAAAAAAAAAAGACAAAAAAGATTGTGGTACCTTAAAAACTAACTCCTGTTTTTAACTGTGAGCTTTTGTGGATCAAATCCATTTCAGTGCCACATCGCTTTTATGACCTATTTAAGGTGCCACATCCTATTTTTTTGACTTTTTTTGCTGTTCTGTTTTATTTACTCAGATATGCTTGCACAGACTAACATGGCTACTAGTTAGTGGCTTCTCAACATTTGTATCCAGACAAATAGTTTATCATTTTTCCTTTTGATGTTAACTAGCAAAGGTAGCAGTTTCTATTTTACAGAACAGGTTTACATGGACCTGTAGTAATTTTTTTTTTTAGCAATAATAGCTATTGAAAAGAACATAGCTATCTTGGATGATCACTTTTGATGACCCATTCAAGATGTGTGTGAGGTGGGGAATAAAGGAGGAACCTGAGCTTTGCCAATGCTTGCTTTCAGATCCCCGTATTATACAGTACCTCAAAGATGATATGGGCAAAAAGTTCTGACTGAACTGGTGAATAAGCAAGCAAACCTAATCCACCCCTCAAATTCCTTCTCTAGCAGTGAGAGCATGTCTCCTCAAATGCTATTCTCCAATTGTTTTTTGTCCTACTATCACCAAATTAAAATTGTGTGCTCTAGGTCTGATAGCCTGACTAGCATTGTTAATAGATGGCGCCCTGCTTCACTGAAGCTATCTTATCCACCACCCTGTCTAATGCACTTTTGCCTTCGCCTTCCCTCCCTCTGCAAATTGTAAAAGAGTGGGAGGAATGGAGCCAGGGTTTTGCCTTGAACTATCTCCAGGGCTCTCTTGTATGCCCAGGCCTCCAAGTTATCTTTGTTGCCATGGAGACCACCTTGAGAGCACAGTTGGGTTGTTACAAGCAGAGTCTTTGTTAAGACAGACCTCAAGGCCTTGGCGGCCAGCGAAGGCTGCAGAAGGATTAAATGAAAACACACAGTTGCATCTCTTTATTTCTTATTTCTTTTAGCTACAGAGGGATATGAACCTCTGAAAAAGAAGGGAGACAAGTTATGGAGGTTATATTCTAGGATTGTTTCTGTATAGTACTTCATAAGATGATGTTTGTATTAGATAGCATTCCCCACCCCACCCAAGTATGGCTTTTGGCGTAGGTCCTTTTGGGTTTCATTACAGGAAAGTCAATGGCAGTTAAAGAGATACAGTACTGTACAATTCTGCACTGTGCATTCCAGAAGAGCCAGCCTTGATAGCCTTGGGCAATCTGCACAGTCTTAGGATGCCCCCAGAAAAAGGGAATGGTGACCCACTGCTGAGTACTCATTGCCTAGGAAACCCTGAAAAGCATCACTGTCAGACATAATTGACTTGATGACATATTATTATTATTATTATTATTATTATTATTATTATTATTATTATTATTATTATTATTATTATTATTATTATTATTATTATTATTATTATTATTATTATTAAGTAATCCTGTAGTATTCCTTCTTGAAGGATCAGGTCTGAAACCACAAGGAGCATTATACGGTATCTTGAGGTTTGCCACTTGATATGGTTGGCTAGGTTGCTTCCTAGAAGAGCAAAGAGCCCAGTTGAAAACAGGATCCAGTTATGATGGAAAACTACATCTGTTAATGGCATTGGCCAAAATCCTGTTGAAGTTTACCACATATACAGGAACAGAAACGGCTGGTGTTTTGTTTTAAAGTTATCATGATGTGACAGGTCATGTGCCTGATTTTGCAAAAAGGACACAACCAGTTGAATGAAAATCAGTTTGGGAAACCACTTGCACAATTGCCCCTCCACGCTGTCTCATCAACAGGATTTCAGCCATTGTATTTGAGCTGAGGTAATTCAGAAGTTCTTTCTGTAGTATTTGGTGCTATGTTGCCGCTGTACTCCTGAAGTGATAAATATATACAGTACATGGGATTTTGGCTTTAAAGAAATAGAGAGAGAGAAGTGTCATAGAGGTGATGATGGACAAACCTACCTTTAAACCTATCTATTCACATTTTCACAAATAAGTGCCAAAGGAAACAGATTTTAAAAGATTTACTTGTTTCAGAATGAGATACAATATTTTACATTATTATAAATTTTGGGGCAAATCCAATGTTCTATTTGTTAATTCCAAATAGAATCATAATATTACATAATCCTATCCATTCAAAGGGCCTATTCTAGTTTAACAACTGGCCCTTATTGCTGCATTCCCCCCTCCCCCAGTTTTGAGGGTAAAGTTTAACAAATAAATACCCTCCCAGAATTATTGTATTTCTAAATACACAAAGACTGGTAGCAAAAAAATGTGTGTTTTAATTTCAAAAAAGGGAGGGTGCAGATTCCTGTATGTCATTCTTCTATGGTTTATAAGTAAACAGAATTTTACTGGGATACACAGATTGCATCTTTACACAAAACTAGAATTTAACTTATATGCCTCCAATTTTTACCCTACTTTAAAAAAATTTAAAACTTTATACATCACATTTCCACACAAAAATTTTGTTCAAGCTTCATGAAAGGGTAAACAAGTAAAACTGAATTTAACTATAAAATCATTGAAAATCAACACCACAAAAACCATTAAATTGTTAATTTAAGTAAAAAGGCATTTTTCATAAACTGAAAATAATTCCTCTTGCACCAGTTTTGTTAAATAATTTATCTTGTGAGCTTCCTTTCACATGCTCAGAGATATCCTGCTAGTGATACTGTATTACAATTTCTAGATGTAAAAGTTGCTATTCCAGTTACTTCCAGATGAGGGGGTACCAATGAAGTGTAGTCCTGATCTAAGGGACAGTTATTATGCATAGTAGGATGGAGGATTAGTTATACAGTACTGTATCAGTTTGTGCCACATTCTTTAATATGCACAATATCACCAGTTCAGCCCATGACATCCACCCAAGCACCTCTTCGTAGAAGGACACAGTGCATGCCTGCAACATTGTCATTCTTTTCATTGCTTTCCAGTTTGTAGCACACAATGGCAAGTATTAAAGCAACCATAAAGCAGAATGAAATATGCAGTTTTATATGACTTAATTCTGTGTCTATATCTAGGCTTCACTTTCTGTAATAGGATAGTTTGACTTTGCTGGTCCTCTATTAGTTTTTCCATGTTTGCAACCCAGTATTAACACTGTAGACAACACGAAGCTTGCCTTGTTAGCTGGAAGGCTGGCAAGTTGGCAGTTTGAGACCGAGATACTGCATGACAGTTTGAGTACCTGTCTCTGTCCCAGGTCCTGCCAACCTAGCAGTTTGAAAGCAAGAAACTGCAAGTAGATAAATAAGCACCACTTTGGTGGGAAAAGATCTTGGGGACATGAAAGGAACCTCATTCAGGTGTCTCCTTATCAGAGTTTCTCCAGCAAAAAACCTTTCAACCCAGAATAATTTCCAACACAAAATCATTATTATAGCGTAGAGCACGCATCAAATAGGCACTTGGGGAACAAATGCTCATCAAACGCAGACAACTGATATGTTGGAATTAAAAACATTCATTCATTTGCTGAGTAAAGTTAGCTGTCCAGTACATTTCTCTCTGAATACTGATCGGCCAAGGAAGAGGGGCATATTCAGGAAGTATGCTGCACCTTTATGACAGCATGATACAGTACTCTGCATCCTTACTGTATTCAGTCAATTATACTGTAGTAACATTCATTGTGCCAAGTTATGAATGAAATTAAAAATTTAGTTGAACAGGAATATGAAGGTGAGATATGGATTGTAGCATCTGAACCACAAGGCAAAGCTCAAAAGTTATTTTCGAGCCAACCATGTCCCAGTGTTCCTATAAACTTACTCTTCTGATCCCAAAGTCTCCCTTAATTTTTCATGTTATGCTCCCTGAGACTCCTGGTGCCGCCCGCATATCTTTTATCTTGATCACCCAATGCTTGTGCCTATGAACAGTTGCCAGACAGTCTGCAGCCAACAAATGTTTTGCTTCCCATGGCTTCATTTCCCTGCGAGGAAAAGCTTCACCTACTTAAACTCAAGCCATCAGGCAACCTGTTAATGACACAGAAGCCTTGAAAACATGCAAATTAGGCACTTTCAGGATGTTGTGCAAAATAAAAACGGAGCATACCCCTGTATACCCTGGTTTTTGATACTTTGAAGAAAATTGGGGTGTCAACTCCATCATAAAAAATGGCATCATATTAACTTAAATTCAATAATGGATTCATTAGGCAGCAAAGACAACTCTTAACAGTTAGAGCAGTACACAGTGGTGGAACTAACTGCCTAGAGAGGTGGTGAGCGTAGTACTGTATTGAAGAGAGAATTAGACAACCAGCTGTCATATCTACTTTGATTCGGATTCCTGCATTGAGAGAGGTGGGTGGGTTGGACTCGATGACCAAAAACGGAACTCCCCAACCTTTGGGTTTTGGACTTCAATTCCCAGAAGCCTTAGTCAGTACATTGGCTGATCAGTGCTTTGGAGAAATGACTTGGGCTTCTGGGAATTGAAGTCCAAAACCCAAAGGTTGGGGAACACTGGCCTAAAACGCCCCTTCCAACTCAGTCTATGACGTGGTCTGCAAATGTGGCTCTCCAGATGTTCTTGGACTTCAATTCCCAGAAGCCCCAATCAGCAGGAGTGCTGACTTGGGCTCCTGGTAATTCAAGTCCAAGAACATCTGGAGAGCCACATTTGTAGACCAAGGACACCTTATGGCGCAGGCACGGCTTGGCCTTGCGTTACTATAGACCCGCCCTGCATAGCAACAGGCAAACTATACAAGTGCGCAGGCGCTAGAAGAGAAGAAATCCCCGCTCCCGCAAAGGCTTATGGGTGGGCAGGGACCGGTTGAGGGAGGCAGCTAGGCCGCGCAAAGGGCTCTGGGAGGCGACGTCGTAATGGGGGCTGCGCGATGCGAAGAGATTCCGCGGTGACTTGTGGGTAGTAGAAGGGGAGGGGGCAGGAAGGGGATCGGTACTTTGGGTTGGGGAGGGAGGTTTCCGGTTCCGGCTGGGCCTGTGTGAGTTGCAGCCTGGCGGTGCCCCCCCTCCCTCACACCCACCCGAAAGGGTCCAGGAGCTGCCCTCCGAATACCGTGGGGGGTAGGAGCAGTGGTGGGGGATTTCCACCCCCGAACCCCATCTTGTTGCAGCAGGACCAGCCCCTGCCTGGGGCGCGGAGGAGGCTGGGGCAGCGCCACACACCGGTGAGTGGGACTAGCGGTGCCCCCCCTCCATTGCCCACCCCCTTCCAATGCTTTATTGCGAGGCAGAGTCGTCCCCGGTCCTGCTAACTTCCGTTCTTCTTCTCTTCCCCCCCCCCCTTATCTCACCAGTATAACTTGCGATTTCTGAGCCTCCCTCTTCTCCGTCCATATCATCGCGTCTCAGCCCCAAAGTCGAACCCGGAATGGTATCCTTGTTCCCAACCCGCGCTTTAACCTTTACGTCCTCCCGTCCTAATTGGGTTCATCACCCCCCCCCCCCCCGTGTATTGATTGCTTTTCTTTTTAACTTTCCATTTTAGGCATGCATCGCAGCAACCCGTTAGAGACTGTGAACCTTTTGCCATAGAAAGAGCCTCCTCGAAGATTGTGGTATTTTTGGAAGCACAGTCGGGCATATGCCAGGCAACGGGCAGCCTTGTTGTGCTGGCTAATCTTTCTCACACTTGGTCAGGCCAAAGGAACTACAGAATGAATCCACCAAAAGGTGGCTTCCTTTTGGCAGTTTCACGTCTGGTCTAGACACAGAAGAAGAAGCAGGATTACTTCTCTCCTTGTCATGACATTTCATCAACATTTCATTCATTGTTGTGGACTACTCCACCTCTTCTTAGAAACCTGGCTAAATTCCATACCCTTGTCTATATAATACAGTAAAATCTTGAATAACGCTAAAACTTGGTTCCACAAGTCTTAGTGTTATCCGATTTTTAATGTTATCCGATGCATGCATCAGATAACATTAAAATCCTATGGGATGCATCGGCTAACGTTTTAAAACTCCATAGAGATACATTGTAACCAGCACAGGCTTTAGCGAACGTTATCCGATGCATCCCATAGGATTTTAACATTATGTGATGCAATTTTCCCCCAGATTGCTTAACATGCGGTTTTAGCGTTATCTGATGCAAACCTTATCCGAGGTATTACTGTATCCTAAACATACTAAATTTAACCCTTTGTTTTACTTTTCAAATGTGCAACCCTGCCTCCTATTGCATGTCCCTGTTGCAACTCCTCTTCATCCTCTTACAACAGGGATTCTCGATATGCAACCCATAGGCCAGATGCGGCCCATGGCGCCATTTCATGTGGGGCCCCACTGCCTGCACCACATCAGGAAGTGCCATGTGGTGGAGGAAGGGCAAAATGGCTGTCTGGCCCCCCGAAGCTGTCTGAGGGAGCATGACCCAGCTTTAAAAGGTTGAGAACTCCTGTCTTACAGGATTTCTTTTATTATGCTTGATTTCTAGGAATGTATTTCATACTGCATCTGACCATTGGCTCTAGGCTTACTCAGCCCAGTTAAGGAGTGCCAGTCTTTGAACCTGGACTTTTCTGTTCAAAGCATATACACTTGGCACTGACCTAAGACCTTTTCGTTTCCACATTCTCCTGAAAGCCTGAATGGCTTGAGATAATGTATGCAAAGTATCATCACTCAGATCCCACGGAATACCCCTCTTCTGTGCCAGATTCAGTTCCCAACAGGTTACAGGAATGTTTCTTAACAGAACTATAAGGTACTCTTGCTATCCACTTTCCTTTGTTCATAGTCTGCATCGTCTCTCCTTCAGATCATTGATTGGGAGAGGCATGTGTTTGCCTCATCCATGGAACAGATTTGTACACATCATTCTTCTGTATGCCTCTGCCAATATGCCAAACAACTATATTTCCAGATTGCGCCTTCTTCTAACCTTTTGATATTAACTTATTAAAATCTAACATAGTATTAAGAGTGGGGGTGGTTTTGGTTGAAATGTTACATCGTTTTAGAAAGTAATATTGTGCATGAATTGTATTTCGGTTTCTATTCTGCTACTTGTAAGTAGAATGGAAAAGAAACTGAGCAAAGTATTATAGTCTTGACTACTGGAAATACTGTTCCATCTTCCCTTTTATAACTGAGTCTTCAGTTTACATTAGCCATGTACTAGGGTACAATGGGGGCTGCAGTGTCTCAATGGTTAAGAAGCTCACCTTGTTAGCTGGAAAGTTGGCAGTTTGAGACCCAGGTACTGCAGGACGGATTGAGTGCCCGTCTCTGTCCCAGCTCTTGGGGATATGAAAGGAGCCTCATTTGGGCGTACCCTGAGCAGATTTTCTCCAACAAAAAATCCTTCCAACCCAGTATAATTTCTGACATGAAATTATTATTATACAGTACTAGGGTACAATAATCATTCAGGGTAGTTTTCATCAGGAAATACCTCCAACCAAATTGCTCTTCCTTGCCTTTCCCTGTCCCCTACGACACTTTGAGATGGGATTTTCCTTACAACACATCAGTGAAGCCTAAATTATGCAGTTCCAAATTGGCCCTTAAGTAGAGAATTAGCTAGTGGAGTCTGACTTGGAGAATGCATGTGGCAAAAAATAAAGGGAAAGTGGGATATTTTTTGCTGTTAAAGTACTCTAGTGTTAATTAGAGTTAATTAGCAAGAGAGGAAGAGAGAAACCCATCTTTTTTCCCCGATAATGTTATCTATGAATGATAGATCTCCAAACTCTCCTGTCCTCAGCAACCCAACTGAGCTCTTGCAAACTCAAAGCCTGTGGCTTTCCTTATGGAGTCCATCCATCTCAAGTTTGGTCTTTTTCTTTGCCTTATGCCTTGCCTAGCATTATCATCTGGGGCATTGTGCCACAAATACAGAGGGAGAAATCAGCAGCAAAGCATATCACTCAGTTTCCACCTATCAGAGGAAGGGATTGAGGTGGAGAAAAGAATCAAGAATTCCTTTCTTTCAGCCCTCATATGTGAGTTAATATACCAGACACTAATCTTCATCTGGATGAGTAGTATTTTCCAGTCCTCCCATCCTCAATAATGTTTTCATTGATTCATTACCATTTTACTGTATCCCACTTGCACCACCACCATCCTTCAACTTCACCTCAGACTTATTAAAGCCTCTTAATCCTATTTTAGGCCACATTAGCATATACTCATGGGCACTGCCAAGGTCACCTGATTCCTTTCTCCTGCTATTCTGATGTCCCTGACCTTCTGTCTTTTTCAGGCCCACCTAATGTAGATTCTTCCAGGTAGGTCTTTTTCAGAGAACCTGATTTCCATCCCTCCATGCTGTAGCACGGGGTGGCCAAACTACAGGCCGGATCTGGTCTCCAATGCCAAATCATCTAGCCTGCCCCACTCCCGGAAGCGGAAGTAAAATGTGCATGTGCAGAACACTGCTGTAAATGCACCTGCAGATGTTGTAAATGTGTTTATGGCAGCCGTGGGTATATTTACAGCAGCATTTTGTGCATGCATGGGCGTATTTTACTTCTGCTTCTGGTGGGAGGAACCACATGACCGGCCCACAGTCTGAAATGTTTGGCCACCCCTGCTGTAGCACATTTCATGCCTCTCCTCTGAAAATACTAGAGCCTATTATCGAGTGGTTCCATGCTTAATTATAATCCAGCACATTCTCTCTCTCTGCTCAATTACACTAGTTTGTCATTTTGTTTTTAAATCTGGAGTGGCTTGGCCACTGTAGTGGTGGAAGTGGAAGTGCCTGGTGATAACATATTCAATTGTACTGCTTCCTGTCTTGATTTTGTGTAGAATGGTGAGTGTGGGTTTTTTTAAATTGAAGTAAAAAGGCTGTAACTCCTAAAGTCAGAGATGATGTAGAAGTTTTGAAAGTGACTTCAAGAGAGAGGAAATAATGGAAAGTGCTTATTTTTGAACTTCAGTTTTCACTAAACTGGAAAGTCTGCCTTGCTACATAAGATGATCCTTTTTGTAGAGACTTCTAGGCTACATCATATACAGTACTGTATTAGGGTTTTCCTGTGTGGAAAGCACTTCTGTGCTAAAGATACATGCATATTTCTGAATAGGATATCATGTGAATACAAAGTAGAAGACCATAATTAAAACACGTCTCACTGTATGTACACAGAGTGGAATATATATACAGTAAAACCTCATATAACACTAAAACCTGGTTCCACAAGTCTTGGTGTTATATGATTTTTAGTGTTATCTGATGCATGTTAAAATCCTATTGGATCCATAGAGATACATTGTAACCACACAGGCTTTAGCAGTTGTTATCTGAAGCATCCCATAGGATCTTAATGTTATCTGATGCAATTCTTCCCCCTAGATTCCTTAATGTTATGCGATTTTAGTGTTATTCGATACTAATGTTATATGAGGTATTACTTGTACAGTAATACCTCGGATAACGCTAAGACTTGGTTCCACAAGTCTTGGTGTTATCCGATTTTTAGTGTTATCTGATCCATGTTAAAATCCTATGGGATGGATCGGATAACGTTAAAGCTCCATAGAGATACATTGTAACCGCACACGCTTTAGTTGTTGTTATTCGATCCATCCCATAGGACATTAATGTTATTCGATCCAATTCTCCTCCCCAGATTACTTAACGTTTTTGCGATTTTAGCATTATCCGAGGTAAACGTTATCCGAGGTATTACTGTATATGTAATCATTATAGTGCAAACTATGATATCTACAAGTATGCATGCAAAATAGAACACAAGTAGTGTGATAGACTTCCTGCCATTGTCACCCTCAGTACTAGCAGAAAGGTGCATGGATGATAACAGCTTATCAAATACAGTACTGCTTTAAAGTGAGCATGGGTACTATTGTAATGTACAGCCATATGAGAGGGAGAACTGTATTGATCTTTGCTGGAAAATGCTAAAATGCTTTCCTGTGTGAATAAATTTTGCATATCATCAGGACACCTTTCCCCGTACACATCTATACTGTTGTAAGGTATAGATATACAGGTTTGTCTTGCCATTGCTATTAATTCAACCACTTTCTGTCAACCTGACCTCACTGATGCCCAAGATATCTAGCCAGTAGTCATCAGAAATCCATAGGAGTTGGGTAAATCATGCTCTTTGGTTCAGTGTTCACACATTCCATGTTTCAATTCTTCTAATATCCTTGGCTAAGGAGATCGTTTTGGATGTCAGACACTGGATTCTGTTGCTAGTCTGTTCCAGTGTTGTCACACAAGTTGTACAACTGGCCTAATTGACCAAAAATACATGAAATGTTCTCGCTGTTTCCGTATCAGTTTTAGGTTTCACAGGGACAGATTGTTAACCCAATGCCTAACCCTCTTCCTTTCACATGCAGGCTTGGGAATGGCAATGGCAGAGTTTCTTTTGTAAGGTACCACTTAGTAAAATGGTGGTTTATAGCCCCATCAACCCGTTCTCTGAATACGCCCAACAATGCACCAAGCTGTATCATGATGGACCTCCTTTTGACTTATCTATATGCCAGCTAGTTGATGGCCACACTTAAGCAAACACAATGTTTTGTGCAACTATCCAAATAGCCATTTGATTATATTTTTCAATAAATGCTGATGCCTGTTACATAGGTTTTGCACAGGTTAGGAAATATAAAGATGCCATGACCTAAATACATGATGCAGCACCTTTGTAGAAGCTAAGGAGATCTGGGTCTAGTCAGCTGTCTCCTATGTGTACTTTGAAGAAGAAAAAAAGATCTTCACTGTAGTAAATTGAAACAAAACCTAGCAGTTTGAACATAAGAAATTGCAAGTAGATAAATAGGGACCAATTCGGTGGGAAGATAAACAGTGTTCTGTGCACTCTGGTGTTTAGTCATGCCTGCCACATGTCCACAGAAATGTCTGCAGAGGCAGACAGCACTGGCTCTTTGGCTATAAACAGAAATGAGTACTGAACCCTAGAGTCTGATACGACTGGCTTTCAAGGAAGGGCAACCTTTACCTTTACAGTTGGTGAATCTAGTCCTCCAGCTGTTGTTGGGCTACATCTCTTATTCCCAGTGATCCACCTTACTGGTTGGGAATGTCCCAACAACAGTGGAATGGCCAACAGTTGCTTATCCCTAGCTTGAGTTGTGCAGCCCATGTTGGGGGGTTCTGGAAGCTGGAATCTCAGATATACTTTCTCCAAGCTCCACAGTGCAGCCCTAAGTGGCCATTTACCATATACGTACTCCCTTCCCGCTATGCACAGAAAACTTAGAAGAAACTCTTTGAAACAAGATTCTTATTTCAGTAGAATTTGCCCATGGCTGCTCAAGCCTCTCTGCAGGTTGCTTCTCTCCATACTCCTTGATCAGCTTCTATCTGTCCGTCCGTCCATCCTGCCCATTTGGTATTACCCATCACATTGCCATGAGTTGGAGCCAGAGAGTCTTAGGCAATATGCCTTCTGAAAAACAACCCCTTACACATGTTGTTCGTACTGATTAATATGTCAGTGCTACTGTTAGGATGTCTTGGTGTTTCTAAAGAAACAACATTTCTGAGGAGCAAAACCATTGAATCTCTCGGTGCACCGCTGGCTATCATTTAATAAGGAAAAGACATAACTATTTAAAGTTGTCCTTTTATCTCATTTTGTTCTGTTCTATAACAACAACCAGTGTGCTTTCAAATCTGTGGCTTGATTATTATATTCCAGCCATTTGAAAGAATGAGAGGGATTTGCTTTCTCAAATATGGCAGCTTTTGTGAGGAGACATTGAAAGTGTTTCCATATCTTACAAACTTCCAATGCATTTGAAAGGGTAACCCTCCTCAATATGAACAGTGAGCAATTGCCTAGCTCAGTGTTTCCCAAATGCTGGTGTTTGGACTTCAATTCCCAGAAGCCTAAGTCATTTCCCCAAAGCACTGATCAGCCAATGTACTGATTTAGGTTTCTGGGAATTGAAGTCCCCCTGTGGGCTGTGTGCCCCCTGTTGGGAACCACTGGCCTAGCTCAACAAACCAAAGTTCATTTTAGCCCAACACTTTCCTTCTATCACTAACCTCCTGGTATTTGGAAACCACATGCAAAGCATGCTAGAAGATAAGGCATTTCATCCCAGTGCCTGTGAGCAGGAGATACCTGTATACCTTCTCTGATCAAAGAAAAGAAAAATCTTTTGACACCTTGTAGGCGAATGCTTTGGCATGTAAACTTTCATAGCTTGCAGCCTGCATCCCCCTTAAGAAATGGGCCACAGTCTATAGAAGTGTGTCCAAATAAAACTTTCTAAACTGTAAAGGACATAGGAGTCTTTGTATACGTACAGTCAAACCTTGCTTAACGAGTGACTCGCTTAGCAAAAACTCACATAACAAGCAGGTTTTTCGCTAACCGGTCTGACTCGCATAACAAAAATTTTCGCTCTGTGAGTCGGACTTTCACTATGGAAAACTCGCATAACAAGTGTATGGGGAAAACTCGCATAACGAAAAAAATCGCTATGCGAGTTTCCCCCAAAAAAAGCTCGTTATGTGAGTTTTTTAATAGGAATTTTCGCTATGCGAGTTGGTTTCGCATAGCGAAAAACTTGCATAGCGAACAGCCTTGCAGAACGAATTAAATTCGTTATGCGAGGTATGACTGTATATGAAATGTTCACTGGTTCCATCATGTAGCCAATTCTATTTATTGCATAAAAAGCAAAGCTTTCCTCTCATGCACCTTGAACTACAGCACTCCCCACCCATAATCCTGGAGATGGGATGAGATTTGAAGACCATTATATCAAATGCCAGGTTGGAGGAAATTTTGTATGAGTGTTAATTTAGTAGACAAATGGAACTGTCATAGAACTCCATCCTCCACCTGATACTTTCCCGGGTATATTCAACAGGATTGTCACCAAGAATTAAAAAATTATTTGTGTTGAGTTTGGTGTCAGACTGGCAGGAAGAATTACAGAAAGTCCTCCTAAATGAAGCTTCCATTTTCAGAGGAATATACTTGGAACAACTAAAGTGAGACAGCTTTGCTTAATAATCCTGCTAATGTATTACTAGGTTACGATCTGACATAGAGTCCAGATCAGTGTTTCCCAATGTGGGGCCCATGCCCCACAGGGGGATTGCAGTTCCAAGAAGTCTTAAGTCAGTGCTTTGGGGAATTGACTTAGGCTTCTGGGAATTGAAATCCAAAAACCAAAGGTTGGGAAACACTGATCTAGAGATTGATATAACACATGTTTTATGGACTTTACTGATTTTCACATATCCTAACAGTGAATTTCATCTTAGCCTTCTATATAAGAAATCAGTAATGTTGGACTTTACAGGTGGCACTTACTGCACTTAAGAGAAGGCACTTAAACCAGGCCACCTTGCCTACACATGGATTAGACGCCAACCTAAAATACACAATTTAAGCATGTAGATAACATACAGTACTGCCAATCAAGGGGATCACTTTTTAATGATATTAGGCAGATGAAATGCAGAATGAGTGTTTGCTTGTGTTTTGTTGAGCACAAAATGCATATCTGTAAAATACTTTTTGCCTACTGTTCATGGAAGCAATAGAGGCATATTGTTATGCTGAAAAAGTAATGAATTATAGCTAT
Source organism: Furcifer pardalis (assembly GCA_030440675.1). Classification (NCBI taxonomy): domain Eukaryota; kingdom Metazoa; phylum Chordata; class Lepidosauria; order Squamata; family Chamaeleonidae; genus Furcifer; species Furcifer pardalis. Next base: position 10,933,055 of record CP126897.1, read on the forward strand.
GGCCATTTCATGTTCCATAATAATTCCATTATACTTACTTACTGTGGAAAGTAATGCTTTCCTTTCAAGATCTGCTCTCATTTTATAATGTAGCTTAGATTACAGGAGAGTATGTGGTTCCATCAGTGCAAGTTTTCTATATTCATTCATCTCCAGGATCTTTTTAGTCCACATTAATCCATATTCCTAAACAGTGTTCTACAAGGAGTGCTACCTAATAGCACCTGCTCTTTTATAGGAGCAAATGGCAGGCTGCAGAAGAGCTATATAAAGTGTCAGGTATAGGCATCTGAATGCCCTGAAATTAATTTGTTGTCAAAATTGTGCACAAGTTAAGCAATTCATAATCCATGCTTTTAACCTGTGCTCTTTGAACTGCATAAACTCATGATGGTGAACCTTGGCACTTCAGCTATTCTTGGACTTCAATTCCCAGATGGCCAAGTCCCTGTGAATCCACATAAATGGGTTTACTGTGTATGCACCCACATGAATGGGCATACGTGTGTACACATAAACCTTCAGGGAATGAGTGATGCAGATGTGTCTGAACAACTAGTGCAGAATATATACGACTTTGTCCTGTCAGTGCAGAAATAAACCATATGGTTAAACTAAGATATAGTAATAACCACCAACCCAACCCAGTCAGTTGTAAAAAAAGATTAGATAAATTGATGGAAGATATCAACTAGCCACAGTGGCTATGTGTTCTAATCTAATATTAAAAGCAATAAGCTTGTGCATCTAAATTGTTGGGAAGTATGAGCAAAAGGGTGCTGTACATACAGTAAGTCTTGCATGTCACTTTTCAAAGACTCCTAGTTGGTTGTCTTGGAAACAGAATGTTGGCTAAACAAGCTATTGGTCTGATCCTAGCACAGCTTCCCTTTTTTTTCTTATAATTTGAGAGCTTATGTTTCTCCAGGTAGACCATACTGAGGTGAAACGGCCAGTTACTCTGGTCTTACATAAGGCTGCTTCCTATGACCTTCTGGGGAGAGGGGCAAGATCCCCCCCCCTCCAAAAAAAAAAAAGCAAAGCTGCTTAACTCAAGTTTGTTTGCCATGTTTTGAGTTTATCAGCTCCTTTGGCTTAGTGATTAAGATGCTGAACTTGATGACTAGAAGGTCAGCAGGTCAATACCCTAGTGCTGCATGATGGAGTGAGTTCCCGCCATCTGGCCTGTCTCCTGACAACCTAGCAGTTCAAAAGCAAGAAATCACAAGTAGATAAATAGATACCACTTCGATGGGAAGGTAAACAGCATCCGTGCACTCTGGTTTTAGTCATTCCTCCCACATGTCCATGTAATTTTAATTACATGCTATAGGAAAAAAAGAATATACAATTGCAATAATATTATAAACTAATATGTTCACCCACCACCCAGTGGGACACTATTTACATTTTTCTACCTATTCTCTATTTCAGTCTTATTTAACTATGTACCTGTCCTCTCTTTCAAAAAGGATATATATTCTTTCCCTGGTTTTACTGCACTAGAACATATTCAGGAAATTCTCCCCAAATTTCTCTAAAATCTGATTTTTTAAATATTCCCTTTTTTAGTTTCGATGTCAATCTATCATTTATTGCTATATTCCAAATTCCTTTGAACCAATCTTCCAATTCTGTTTTACAATCAGTTTTCCATTTTTTAAATAATAACCAATCTCAAAGCTGTTGCAATTATAATAATCAATTCTTTCTCAATTTATTTGCTTCCAAACCCCATGAATAATGCTACTCTGGGACACATTCGCAAATGTATCGAAAATGTTTGATTTTGAAGTATATAACCATTTCTCTCCCCTTTCTCCAGGCAGTGCCCCCTCCTGGGCGGAGATGGAAGCCAATGCAGCCAGCGACGAGGGTGTGCATTTCCAGAGCTACCCTTTTGACTTCTTGGAGTTCCTGAACCATCAGCGCTTTGAACCTATGGAGGCCTACAACCACGAACACGCCAAAGCAGTGGCTGCCCTCCCTTGCCCACAACCACAGTATGACTACAGCCAGCCCCCTACTGCTGGGCCCCCTGCTCACTTTGACCGTCTCCCTGCTACTGTGGGCACCTCCAAACCCAAAGCTGAGGGTCCGTCTTCCTCTTCTGCACCTGGTTCATCTGTTAATGTTCAGATTAAAAAAGCAGAACCAGGAGGACCTGCACCGCCACCACCACAACAGCAGCAACAACAGCCCCCATACAGTACCCCAGCGGTGGTGCCAGCAACAGGGCAGCCTTTGTTTGATAGCACAGCTGCTGCTGCTGCTGCTGCAGCCGCCACCTACAACACTCCTCAGTGGGGCATAGTGGACCTTTCTGGCCATCAGCATCTTTTCAGCAGCCTGAAACGTGGACAGGCTCCACCGCCATCTGCTTCCACAGTCAGTGCTGACAGCCAGGTGGGTAAGGATGACAAGAACTATTTTCGGCGGTTGAAATACTTCATTGACCGGCGATTCCCGTGCGGTGTGTGCCAGAAGTCCTTCAAGCAGTCATCTCACCTGGTGCAACACATGCTGGTGCACACAGGCGAACGGCCATACGAATGTACCACTTGTGGACGCACCTACAACCACATCTCCAGTCTCATCCGGCACCGCCGCTGTCACAAAGACACTGAGGATGCTGCCGCGGCTGCCAATGCCGCGGCTGCCAATGTAGCGGCTGCCAATGCTGCAGCTGCCAGTGTAGCAGCTGCTAATGCAGCAGCAGCAGCTGTGGCTGCCGCCAACAGTGCCACTACTTCAGGCACAGAGGGAACAACCCAGCCTCCCACCCAAAGCACCAACCCCCAAGTGGTACCGGTATCAACCGTTGGCGGGGCGGCTGCCTCAGCTCTCAGCGCTGCCATAGCTCAAGCTGAAGGTCCTTTCACTTGTTCCCTCTGCTGGAAGGTCTTCAAAAAACCCAGCCATCTCCACCAGCACCAAATAATCCATACTGGTGAAAAGCCATTCTCATGCTCTGTCTGCCAGAAGAGCTTCAACCGGCGGGAAAGTTTGAAACGGCACGTCCGGACCCACTCTGATATCTTGCGTGTGCAGTGTGGAGTATGTGGCAAAGAATTCCGGGATGCTTCCTACCTGCTGAAACACCAGGCCACCCATGCCCCTCCCGGAACCTTGCCTCCCCGTCCTGAGTACAAGTGTGATATCTGTGGAAAGGGCTACGTGGCTCCGCAGAATCTGTTGCGCCACCGGCAGCTACAACATGAGGGAACTCAGTTGCTGAAGGATGGTACTAATCCCTTGTCTTACTTGCCACCAGGAGCTTATCTCCTTCCACAAGACCCACAAGGTACCAGCTCAGAGGGAGATACCAAGCCAACACCATATGGGCTCCTGGGTGCCCACCCGTTGCTGGTGGGAACAGCAGCTGGCAAAACTTTCTGTTGTGGGATCTGTGGCCGTGGCTTTGGGCGCCGGGAAACGCTCAAGCGGCATGAGCGTATCCACACCGGTGAAAAGCCTCACCAGTGTGCCGTGTGTGGGAAGCGTTTCCGCGAATCTTTCCACCTTAGCAAGCACCATGTAGTGCACACTCGAGAAAGGCCCTACAAATGTGAGATCTGTGGGAAGGTTTTTGGTTATCCGCAAAGCTTAACTCGTCACAAACAGATCCATCGGCTCCAGATACCTTGTTCTTTGCCACCCATGGGGCCCTCCCTCACACCCATGGGGCCTTCCCTGCCCCCACCTCCGGAGGGGCTGACCTATGGCTGTTCTGACTGTGGAGAGCGTTTTCCTGATCTCTTCCACGTCATGAGCCACAAGGAGGTCCATGTGCCTGAGAAGCCATACCCTTGTGATGTCTGTGGTAAATGCTTTGGTTTCATTGAGAATCTCATGTGGCACAAGCTGGTCCACCAGGCTGCTCCTGAGCGGCTCATGCCTCCAGATGAAACGGCGGCTGCAGTCGCCCCATTGGAGAATGGGCTGGCCAGTGGTGATGGTGTGACATCTTTTGAGGATCACCACCCTACCTTACCAAGTGGAGAACGCTTCTCCTGCTCAATCTGTGGCCAGACCTTCAAACACTTCCTGGGGCTTGTGACCCACAAGTATGTACACCTAGTGCGTCGCACATTGGCCTGTTCAGTCTGTGGGCAGAGTTTTGCAGGGGCCTATGACCTCCTCTTGCATCGGCGCACCCACTTGCAGAAGCGCCATTTCTCCTGTCCGGTCTGTGGCAAACGTTTCTGGGAGGCTGCCCTGCTGATGCGCCACCAACGCTGCCACACGGAGGAGCGCCCCTACCGTTGTACCGTCTGTGGGCGTGGTTTCCTGCGTTCATGGTACCTGCGGCAACACAAAGTTGTGCACACTGGTGAGCGTGCCTACAAATGTGCCCTCTGCAACAAGCGCTTCGCTCAGTCTTCAAGCCTGGCCGAACATCAGCGCCTTCATGTCGTTGCCCGGCCCCAGCGTTGTCCAACTTGTGGCAAGACTTTCCGCTATCGCAGCAACCTCCTGGAGCACCAGCGGGTGCACTTGGGTGAGAAGGTCTACCGCTGCGACCGTTGCTCCAAGAGCTTCTTCTACCTGTCCTCCATCTTGCGTCATCAACGTTCTCATGATGCTAAGCGTGAGTTGAGATGTGGAGCCTGCCTCAAGCTTTTCAAAGATCCCAAGTATTTCAGCAAACACCTCCAGGCCCACCAAGGTGGAAGGCCGTTCAAGTGCAGCACCTGCGGAGAAGCTTTCTCCAATACCTATGGCCTGAAGAAGCACCGCCACATCCACAAGATGGAGCGTTATGCTGCTATGGGGGCCCATAAAGAACAACCCTAGTGTGGGGATTAGTCACAGACAATATGGGCGGCTCTTCCTTTGACTGTAGGGTGGGGAAATGAGGCTAGTTCCAGACTATTGCAATCCATCAATACACGGGAGGCTCCATACATAGTGGGCCAGATGTGGCTTTTGGCAGTGAAATGCTACCTTTGGGGGATGGATTTGGGGGAATTATCAAACCAAAAGCGCAGGGGTGGGACAAGCCATGAAGAACCAGGGATGGAATGCAAGGAAGAGTTCAAGTAGCAAGATGTGGCTTCCAGATAACCTGCTGGATCTCTATTCCCACCAGTTCATAGATAATGCCTTGGTCTTCTCCAGATTTCATAGTCTCAATGTGATGGGGGAGAACATCGTCAAGAAACTACCAAACATGGATATGATGTTGAAGATGGAAGCTTCCTACTTTTTCTCTCCAAACAATGGAAAATAAGCCATTGATTATTCTTGGTATAATGGCATTGTTTCTGTTCAGAGGCAGCATATGGAAATAGAACAGAACTGACTAGGTCCCCATTGGCAGGAAAGGATGGAGTGTCCTGTATCCCCATTACCTAGAATGGAATATTGAGAACCAGTTCATACACTAGGGGACAGGGCTGGAAGGGATATGGTACAGTTCTCCAAGATAATTCACAGACCTTTCTGCATACCCAGCCACTTGATCTATGCCTTATGGGCCTTACTTCCTTTTGGAAGTGGGGGAGACACTGTTTTGTGTATTTTATTCCCTTTTATAAAGAAAATAGACTAGTTTTCATCTTTTAAAAACCTTGCGAACTAATGGAACATATCTACTGAAAGAAGATAATTTCACGCATGATCTGAATAAAAAATTAGAAGAGCCTGCTCAAACTGATCTAGCTTATGGTTGCAGTAATGGCATAGATGATTTTGTACCATAAAACCTTTACCTTTCTTTCTGCCTTCCAGAAATTACTGATTCATGGCAAAGTTGAAGGATCAGAAATTTTAATGCTTCTGAACATAAAAAGAGGAAATCCCCACTTCGCTTGTACAGAACAAGTAGTTCTTCAAAAGCAATTCTAACCCTGACATCTTAGATTTTTACATACCTAGAATACTAATAGAGCATTCAAACATATTGTTCCTCCATATGCATATGGAAGTGTTACAGTCCCTCATGGTGCTGTGCCATATGTTGTTTTTGAATATTTGAATTGGCCTTCAAAAAGTAGGCAGGAAGTATGGAAGTATATTGGCTGTCCTGTTAAAACTAGCATGGGCCTTTGATTAGCCCATGGTGTCTCCTCCCACACAGGGCTAGGGCAGTGATGGCGAACCTTGGCACTCCAGATGTTCTTGAACTTCAATTCCCAGAAGCACAAGCCCCCTTGAATCCACACGTATTGGTTTGCTGCAATTCATCCGGCCCCACAGCCCCCATCGCTCCCAGAACCGCTTTATTTCTGTTTCCGGGAGCAACGAGGGTGGTGTGGGCCGGATGAATCATAGCAAACTCGTGTGGATTCACGGGAACTTGGGCTTCTGGGAATTGAAGTCCAAGAAGATCTGGAGTGCCATAGTTTGCCATCACAGGGCTAGGATTTTTGTAAGCCAAGTCATCATTATCATGTAGTAGTACCCTCTTCAGTAACAGCTTGTCTTGAGGTAAGTGTGGGTCAGATCTAGAATGGGAACTCTGGTTAGGTGGTCACCTATGTCCAGGCCAGTTCCACTTTGTGTTACTGCCTTCTCTCACACACTTTATGGTTCAGTGGGAAGCAAGTATAAAGAAAAATTGTGACTTCATATTCTAGGCTAGGATGTGTGTGCACATCTAACAGGTATTAGGTATCCTTTGGTTTGAACCACAAGTCCATCCTTTTTCCAAGGCATTTTATGTCACCTGCATTAGATTAAGTATTAGTTAATTAGACTGAAATTCCCTGTAGTAGTATTATCTTCCTTAGTTTTACTGTGGAGTTCTTGTGACTCCCAGTATGGGAAAGCCAGATAAGGTATGATCACAAAATTCTTTGCAGACCTTCCAGTTTCTTTATATACTTCCTCTCAGTTCCCTTTCTGCCCTTTCCCCATTTCAGCAAATTACATAGGCTATAGGCTATCAGGTCTGAGCAAGGCAGGGGAAGCTACCTTAGTATATGCAACCAAAGTATTCAGATAGTTTTCCCCCTTACGGACAATGGACTCCATGCAGGTGATTGGGCATCTCCCTCGTCTGCAGAAGACAGGCTGATACCCCATTTATTAGAGATGGTTGCAAAAGAAAGATGGTGACCTCATGGACCATTGCATGCCAGGCATCCCTATCCACCATCCTCTGCAGTCTGCTCAGTTCTACACCTATTGCATCAACAATGCCATCTAGCCATCTCATCCTCTGCCGCCCCCTTTTCCTTTTGCCTTCAATCTTTCCCAGCATCAAGGCCTTCTCAAGTGAGTTCTCTCTTTTCATTTTGTGTCCAAAGTACTTTAGCTTCATCTTCACTATTTGTCCTTCCAAGGAGCAGTCAGGGTTGATTTCCTTCAGGATCGACTTATTTGATCTCTTTGCTGTCCAGGGTACTCTCAAAATTTTCCTCTAGCACCACATTTCAAAGGCATCTATTCGCTTAGCCTTCCTTATGGTCCAGCTCTCACAACCATACATTACTACTGGGAATACTCTTGCTTTGACTATGTACTTCTGTTGACAGGGTGATGTCTCTACTTTTTATTATGTTCCCTAGGTTTTTCATAGCTTGCTTCCCAAGAATTAGTCTTTTTATTTCATGGCTGCAGTTACCATCTGCAGTGATCTTGGATCTTAGGAAGGTAAAGTCAGTCACTGCTTCCATTTCTTCCCCTTCTATTAGCCAGGGTGTGATAGGGCTGGTTATTATCTTGGGTTTTTTGATGTTGAGTCTCAGGCCAGCTTTTGCGTTCTCTTCTTTTACCCTAATCAAGAGGTTCTTTAGGTTTTCTTCACTTTCTGCCATTAGGGTAGTGTCAGTTGCATATCTCAGGCTGTTGATGTTTTTCCCCACGGTGCCAAATATGTCGTCTTGACATTCTTGCGCTACCACCCCAGCTCCACACCCTCGATTCCTATCTTGATGAGTGTCAACCCAATGACATGAAAACCCAAAGATATAGTATTATTCTGGTGTGGTTGTCAAGGGCTCAGAATAAGAGGGATGGAAGCTTGTTTATGGAGTGGAAGACTATGTTAGAAGCAGGCCCACTAGATCAGGGTATTTTTAGTTTAAAGGAAACATTGGTGTTCCAGACATGTATGAGTAGGATAGATAAATGGTGGGAAGTATAGAGAATAGTAAATAGAGGGGAAGAAGGCTATTTTTCAAACCTTGCCTCACCAGAGTTTTCATGTTGGGTCAACGTGAGGACATTTGTTAGGTTGAATTAGATCTAAGTCTCTGATTGACTAAAATATTACTGATTCCCTGCCTCTCAAAGTGTCTGATAGTATGTGTTTCTTTTCCTGATTTACTTTCAATAGCCCATGTAGCTGAAATCCAGTGAATTTTTCCTATTGTAGTGGTTATACTTCTGCTTGCCTTATATGAAGACAGGATCTCCCTCCATATAGAATATGCTGTCCCTGATTTTGAAATTTTGCAAGTAGAGCTGAGTTCACTATTAGTTCTATCCCTTTTTGAATATACCACACCTCGTTTATACTACCTGCTTTGTTGTGCCAGCTACATCTACATTTAGTTGAGTATTGCTTCTAAGGAAATACTGTTAAAGTGTGGGAGCCACACACAAAAACTGCTAAGCTGTTCTTCCACTGAAGACTATTGTTTGTTTATATGATCCAGTTTTTAATCTGGAGGACAAAGGGGTTCTACCTTACTAATCCAGTAGAAGATCTGAATTGCTTAATTGTATCATACCAAATGGAAATGGAATACAAGAGGAGAGTAAAAAACTTCCAGGCTTTCTCAGCTGACCTAAGAGAAAAGTGCCAAAATCTTGGTTTGCATTTGTACGGTTAAAAAGTTGGTTTAGGCCAGTGGTGGTGAACCTACAGCACATGTGCCAGAGTGGGCACTCAGAGCCCTCTCTGGGCACACACACTGTTGCCCCAGCACAGAGTTTGCCCCACCCCTCTGCCCAGTAGCCCAATGGGAGTGCTTCCTCCCTCCCCCCAGCAGAGTTCATCCTGCCCCTCTGTGGCATGGATGGCAGCCTGTCGTGTTTGGCCACTCGGTCTCTAAAAGGTTCGCCATCACTGGTCTGGGCATTTCTTGCTTCGTAGCAAGTCACAACTGGCACATAATAGGAAATACAAATGCTGCCATCCTACTTTGCAGCAATTCTTCACCAAAAGTTATTCTGATAAGTGTAATGGAAAGGATTATGGTAATATGTTCGAAAATATGTAGATGCCTTTTTGCCCAAACATGGAATCTCTAAAGGTTTTTTTTAAAGAACAGTTTACAAACCTAGAGTGTGAAATACAAATTTTGTGATTGGTTATGACAAATTCCTTCAGCCACAAAATTAATACTAATATATTCAGCCAGACCTTGCTTATCAGTTCAGCATGGTGGCTTGATTCTAATAGATGAGGAACATAGTCTTGACTCTCCTTCAGTAGTGTGTGTGTTTTTTAGACTGATTTCATTTAAGAACTTAGAATGGCAGGAGCTTGGCATGCAGTAGTCCATGGGATTGCAAAGAGTCGGACTCGACTGCGACTGAACAACAAAAGTTATTTAACACTATTTAGTCACTTTTCTGTACTTATAGTCAGGATGACACAAGGGGAATCTGTCTCGTACATCTTGTAGTTAACAATTATAATTAAAATAAGGGAGTTGAGAATGAAAAAATGTCTGCCTTGTTTAACTACCTTTTTAATGTCAAAGAGCAGGCAAAGCATATTTGATAGCAAGGACTCACTTTGACAGTTGACGTTTACCCTTGTTCTTTTTTTGTCCTCTGTTTTTGGTTAGGCTTTACTCCCAGGAATGGTTTGAAGTTATGCACCCCATAAAATACATCACTTTAATGAGAGAAGATGCTGGAAAAGAAACCAATCCTCCTCCCCTAGTTTATCTAGAAGGCTGGGGGTGGAGTTATGGATTTGAGCAGAAGTGATCCTGGTTCCTTGGCTTGATTTCTGTAGAAAGGATGTGTAGGTACTGGTAGATTAAAAAGATGGGATAGTCTTGAATGTTTATTCTTGTTGCGAAATGGAAGCTCTTTGGGGAATGCTGTTGAATATGCAACCATGAGTTGACAACTTATTAATCCTGCCTTCTCTGATTTTGGATGCATTCTCAGCTGTCATATGGACCAATCAGATGCTCAGTATATTACATATCCTCGCCAAGAAAAAAGCTGTGTCTCTTGAGTACTGGAATTGTGAAGCAGGAGAAGGGATGTTATTTCATCATTTCGTCGCACTATAATCATCTTTTTTCAGCTGGCCAAAAAACATGCAACTATCTTCTCTGAACTTCTTTGGTCCTTCTGTTCTTTGGAAACATGGATTCTGTGGTTCTAACTGCAGCTGATGTTTTGCTATCGTCTCCTTTCCCAAGCTGGGAGACAGACATTTTTGAGACAGGACTCAAACATCCTCAGAAAAAGTGACTGTTGTATAAACTCTAAAATGATGAGTCATGCCACTGATAGGACCCAACTCATCACAATCATGTTAGGAAAAGACTTTTTATATTAATACAGATATATAAATACATACGTTTATATATAAATACTTCTTTTCTAACTTCCTTTTTGTCCCATTGGCAACAGAGTGAAAGAAATGCAGTTCTTTTGGTGCCAAGATTCAAATCCTTATAACATATACTAAACTATGTAAAAGACCCTTTAATTTTCCATGCAGCCATTGGGTCTCAATGGAAAACCTGCCTCCTCCTCCTTTATTGTGCCCCTTGGGAACTGTACAGTGTGTGTTTTTCTCAGTCAGGGGTGGGGGAAGGGGAAGTGTATTTGTGTTTTAAACCAAGCAGTTGTTTTAAAAGTGTCTGATTGACAATGTACAGACTAAACAAATATTAAAAAATTTGGAAAATGTATGTGCCATACATTGAAAGTGGATAGGTTGCTTATCATGGTCAGTGTGAGTCTAAAGCAAGGGTCAGGAAGCTTATGAACTAATGACCCGCCATTAGTATCCACCCTCTCTCATGAAAAAAGAAATTGAAGAGAAAAGGAAACTGACACCCATTGCATGATTTTCCCCTCCAACAATTTCTCCCTTGTTTAATGTGAAGAACACAGAAATTTCAGTGATGTTCCCCCCAGAAAAAATTTTACTCTAAAAAAACATATTTCTCCACAAAAGGATCATACATCTGATGACAGGGATCAAAATGGAGATTGTAGCCAGAGATGTGAAGTAGTGTTTTGGACACCCAGTGTTATCCATTCTGTATTTTGAAATTGGCTGTGGGAATCCCTTCTGGAAGAAACCATAAAACTTTTGAACAGTTTATATTTTAAAAGTGTACAGAGAGACATGGAGATATGGAAATGCTTATTTTTTTAAAAAAAAAATACTAAACATTTATTAAGGGTATTTTTGTAGTTCTACTAAACAACTTACCCATCCATCTACTACATTTAAACCTGTTTATAAACAGGCACAGGACAGCTTTAAATGATACAAAGGAGGTGACAATTGGATATTTAGGTTTAGAGGAAATGTAGAGAAAGTAGTGGTAGCTTTTGAGGAAATAAAATAACTTTAGGGAGCTTTTTTAGCTAGTTCATGCAATTTCTACAAAATTTACTCTAGGATTGCAGTACATGAAGATTCATCAATATTTGTGGGAAAGTTTAATGAAAAGGATTTTTGTCAATAATTATTTGGTTGTGAAGAATGACTTTTGAGCAAATTTTATTTCCTGGCTTTAAATATTTGTTGATATTATTTACTGGTATATACTGGTTTTTGTGAGACCCTTTTAGCGGTCAACTCCACTCTTCATCGACATTAACATTAAAATGTATTCTTTATTCCAGCTTCCACTAAATGGGAACCAGGTGTTCAAATCACCTCTGTGTCTCAGTAGACGGCCTAAGCCAAGATCAACTGCATCTATGGCTAATGGGGTCATGCACCCTGCCATTTGTGTAGCTATGTGCAAGCTGCAGGATCCCAAAGTGCCAACAGAATGACAGACTAATAAACCTATTTTTGAGTACTTTATGCAGTAGACTCACGATATCCATGGGGATATGTTCCAAGAACTACCATGTGCTCAAAACTGAGACACCGCTGGCTCCTTGGCTATAGACAGAGATGAGCATTGAACCCTAGATTCAGATATGACTGGCTTTCAAGCAAGGGCAACCTTTCCTCAGGTGGCGTTCCGGATATTGGCTATCATCATGGCAATAATCTTCCTGTTCTTAACTCCTCAGAACAGTTCTTCTGAGGACATGCCACATCGGTCTCTCAGGTTCTTCAGCCATGAAGTCCATCTACATCCAGGGCCTCTCTTCCCAGGGATCTTTCCTTGCAGAGCGAGTTGGAATACAGTATTCTATAATTTATGTTGTTCCTTATATGGCAACCTTCATTGTTGTTCAGTCACACAGTCAATTCTGACCCTTTGGGATCCCATGGACCACTGCACACCAGCCACCTCTATCCTCCACCATCCTCCTCAACCCACCCAGCTTTGTGCCCATTGTATCAACAATGCCATCTAGCCATCTCATTCTCTGCTGCCCACTTCTTTTGCCCTCAACCTTTCTCAGCATACCTTTACCTAAATAGTAGATTCTAGTGGCCAGTTCTTGTAATTGCATCTTGGAAATAGGCACAGTGTATTAAATTTCACATGTGCAATTAACTGAACCCACTTTGATTCTGTGGATATGGTGGGCCTACTGTACTTAGATAACTGTAAGTTGAAATTGATTTGCTAGCACATGATTATTCATTTCTGCAAAATGCATTTTTAAAGAAACATTTTAACTTCATCCATTTGCAGGGTGAAGGTACTGTTAAAACCTGTTTGGAATGACTACTTCAAGTTCCATGCACACTCTGTTAGTATAGAGTTTCTGATAGCATTGTCCTGTTCAGGTCTAACCAGGTACTTCATACTGAGGTAAACAGTTACAGGACTGAGGGTAAAACCACCTAATGTTTAGCAGTTGTGGGAAATCGGACACATTAGATAGGTTTTTTTGATCTTGCTTATTTTTTATACTGTATTTTTATTCTGTCATTGGTGGAAGGTGTATACATGCCTATGTATATTTTGTTTAAAAGAACCAATTATTTGCTAACAAAGCCAATTCATGGTGTCTAATAATACAATTCTTTAAACTTCTAATCTATGTAAGGCTGACTATTCAGGCCAGATTCCTATTGAGAAAAACTGCAAAACCATAATATGAGTGGTTTCCTTTCCTTTGGTAGGTTGTCTCTTGCATAACTGATTTCACATCCAGTGTATGACTGGTCACACAACAGATAAACTGCTAAATAGGGCAAACCACTTGTGCAACTATCTTTACGCATATAGCCCCCGCTGCCCCCGCCTCATGACCATTTTCAAAACCCCACCAAGCATTAGTCACATAACTTGCAGGTCTCTCTTCGTTGGCTCAATTCAGATGTAATGCCAAACTGAAAAACAACCTATATGGTTAAAAAGGAAATCAACAGCAGCATTCTACCTACCAAAGGTTATGGCTCAGTTCAAACATCCTGCATAGCGTAGATTAGTGTTACACAAATGCATCTCAGACTTTCATGCTCTCTCCTCTCCCAGCGGGCTCCAATTTCCTCCCATACTTCTAGGTTCTTGGCAAATGACAATTTGTAAAAAGCACAGTATGCTCACAAACTAATCAGAAATTGGTTTTGTATGGTTCTCAAGCAGTCTCTTATTTGTCAAAAATCAGGAAGTACAAGAGAAGGGTACTCAAGTCTGAGGCTTCCTCATGGAGCACCAAACCACACAGAGTATAGAACAGTGGTGGTGAACCTTGGCACTCCAGGTGTTCTTGGACTTTAATTACCAGAAGCCCAAGTCAGCACACCTCCTGATCAGGGCTTCTAGGAACTAAAGTTCAAGAACATCTAGAGTGCCAAGGTTCACCATCACTGGCATAGAACTTCTGTTTTCTAAACAAGGAAAAATAACCATTGTTAAGACACTGGATTCAGCAATCAGTAGTGGAGGAGTTTCCTGAGTTCAACCTATATTTACAGATTTTCATCTCCCAAAGAAGGAATTTCTCCAGGGAGGGGAGGGCAGGAATTAATGTTGCTTTACGCACCATCGTTCCTTCTCTGCTACTTTACTGCCATGTCTTATGCCTTCCTGACCATGAATTCGGCGGTGCTTGGCAAAGTTGGAAGAATTATTGAAACGTCGGTAGCAGACAGCACATTCAAAGGGCTTTTCCCCTGTGTGCAATCTCCGGTGAGTGGCTAGGGCTGAGCTCTGGGTGAACCGCTTTCCACATACACCACAGCCAAAGGGCCTTTCTCCTGTGTGCACTCGCAAATGCTCTTTCAGATCTGTGGCACGGCGAAACTGCTTGGGGCATGCGAAACACAGAAAGGGTTTAGAGTCGATGGTTGAGGAATGGTGATCACAGGGCTCGGGTTCATGGAAAGGGAAGCATGGCACTGAGGTCTCTTTCCAGCACTGGGAGATATTTCCATACTGGTCCAGCAGGGAGTGGTGCTTGGAGGACACAGAAGCATTGTGAGGCAAAGAATGTGGTTCAGGGCTCTCCAGTTCCCAGGTAGGCAAGTCTGAAGGAGAGCATCCTTCCAATTCAAACTTTTCTTTCATTACTCCAATCCTGGGCCCTTTTCTAGCTAAAGCAGTGTTCCCATTGGGGCAAGTCCAGGAAGACATTTTTGGTACAAAAGTGTTCATATTATCCGGTATGCATGCTTGGAAATCCACCTCATTTCCCTTGCTCGTGCTGCCAACTTGCTTCAGTTGTCCAAAGTGAGAGGTGCCATTTTGTCTCAGGCCATTGGCAGCATCTCTGAGGTTGCCATCTTGCCTTATCTCGGAGTTGCTTGGATTCAGTCCACTGAAATGGCTCCCTCCTCTACCTTTCGGATCAACACTCCCCCCACTACCATACTTCAACCCTTTGAAGAAGCCTCCATTTGTCTTTCTTGTTAAATAGCCCCTGACTTTGCCTTCCTGGCTCAGTTTGTGAATATAGGCCCCATTGCTCCCAACTAGCAAAAGACCATTTCCAGAGCTGTTGTCATCCAGTTGTAACTTTCTATCGTGCCTTTCAACAAATTGGTTCCGTTTTCCTTCAGTGTGGCTTTCCCTATTTGGCCTCCTGGTTTTAGTGTAACATTCACCACTAACACACTTCACTTGTTGAAAGCAATGACCATTTTCAATAATATCTGGCCCACTGATGCTGTCATTTCCCCCTAAGCTGCTAATATGTCCTTCGCTATTAACTGCATGCTTCTGACCCTGATCACTGATACTTTGCCTCTCTTGAAGGTCACCTCCACAATTTGTATCATTCCACTTAAGCTCCATTATTTTTAAATGGTCTGCCCTGTCACAAGGACATCTTAGGCCATTATTGCAGCTGCCATCTTGGCATATTTTATTACAGTAAGGAATATTTTGCCTTCCTTTGGGGTCTTGGCTTCTTTGGTTTTCACTGGCCCTCAGTTCTTTGATGGCCAGGCAGCCATTTTGCTTAGGTAAAACGCTGCCCTGTAGATGGCAGCCATTTTGCCCTCCTGCGGCCTGACTTTCTTCCTTCCCAAGAAGAAAACCACAGTCTTTCGTGAGACCTCCCCCCTTGCTCCAACCAAGTGGCTGGCTGTGGATGCGTTGATGCTTGCGGAAGTTAGAACTGTTGTTGAAAGATTTCAAGCAGACTCCACAGTGGAAGGGCCGCTCCCCGGTGTGAATGCGCATGTGACCAGAAAGCACTGAGCTCTGAGTAAAGCGCTTGCCACAGATGCTACAACCGTATGGCCTTTCGCCTGTATGCACCCGCTCATGGTCACGCCGGTCCGATGCCCTCTTGAAGCGCTTGGGGCAGAAAGAGCAGCAGTATGGCCTTTCAGTGGGGTGGAAGAGGATCTCTTGGTTGCCAGCCAACCAACTCTGGGGATCTAAAAGGAAGTTTTTGCACCCCTGGCATTGGGGAACATGCCCTTGGATCCCAGCAAGGGGTGGTAGGTCCTCTTGGCACAGGTGGCAAACTTGCTCTGATTCTTTCTTCACTGTAACCATTTGGACCTCCATTGATAGCTTCAGCTCACAGCATCTTCCCCTGTAGAAACCAGAACAGAAAACATATAAACAAGAGGGGTAGATAAATTGGCATAAATCCTACAAGCAGATGCTAGAGTTATAGGGGAAGAAACAAGTTGCAGGAACCTAAAATCCTCCTTTCAGGAGGCTGATACAAGGAAGAGAGATTTTCTTTTTAAAGAGCATTCTTCAAGGATTGTGGATATTGTACTTTTTATATCTTTGAACCACAATCAGGCGTACCCTGGGGAGAAATTTTGCCAGCTAATCCTTCTCATGCCTGATCAAACCAAAGGAACTAAGAAGGAGAGGTGCAACATAACTCTGATTAAAGACTTGGAGTGTGAACTTCAAATATTTCCCCTTCTATATGCTGATTTTGTTCACTGAAGTAGTTTTATTGCCAGCCTTTCTGCCTGAAGATGCCCCTAGGCAACCAATAGTAATATATAACAGCAATATCACTCTAGGAAAATTAAGACCATCAATAAATAACAATCCACAAGCAAAGAGCAGCAGTTAAAGCATCTGTGAAATCAACTGAGGAAATCACTGTTAAAATTGATAGATCCTTAAAATTCTCTGACAGAGATATTTTATGTAATGCCATCTAAAAATTACTTGGGATTTGTGTGCATGCGTGCACTACTTCAGGATTAACTAATGATCAAAAAGGTTAAACAAAAAGCTCTCTGCAATGCACATGTAGAATTATCCTAATTATAAGATGGAACTGAAAAAACCTTTTAAAATATTTTTCATCATGTTATAAGTACAGTAAGTATCAATTTCTTTCATGCAGGGTAGGCAACTTGTGACCCTCCAAGAAGTTGTTGGGCTTCTGTTCCCATGACCTCTTATCATTGCAGACATTGCTAAAGACTGATGGGACAAGCAATCAAAAAATATCTGCAGAGCCACAAGCTGCCCATCTATTTTATTTAGCAATTGCTGACATCCATTAAGTAGGCTAGGTAAAACATTAGTCCTGCCTGATATTCAGACATACTGTACAGTATAATGAATGGGTCCTACTCTTCATCCAAGAATATAAATATTCTTTTTACACATCCCCAGTGACTGTTCCACCATCACAGAGAAGAACTTAGTCATTTCCTACCTACAAGGCTCAGGACTTCTATACTATTCAGTGACTTCATCTCTGCTGTCCAATCTTCCCACTCCACAAACCTGGTAGCATCTTGCTTCTTCCACACATACACATACACATACACAACACTCTTTTCCCCAAGAGGTTTTCCAATCAGGCATTGCAAAACTACCAGATCACACTGTCAGTGATAAATTTGGACACCCATATGCTCATAAAGTCATCCTGCCAAAAAGAGAGTACAAAATTGCAGGCAATTAGATCAGTCCATATGAGGAGCACGCCTTTTGTAAAGCCAATGGCTCTTGACTGATTCTTAAGACCATCTTCAATTACTTTGCATTGCAATGGTGATAGATTTTAACAATACAGTAAAACCTCAAATAACACTAAAACCTGGTTCCACAAGTCTTGGTGTTATACGATTTTTAGTGTTATCCGATGCATCTTAAAATCCTATGGGATCCATAGAGATACATTGTAACCACACAGGCTTTAGCGGTTGTTATCTGATGCATCCCATAGGATCTTAATGTTATCCGATGCAATTCTTCCCCCCAGATTGCTTAATGTTATGCAATTTTAGTGTTATTCGATACTAATGTTATCTGAGGTATTACTGTATACCAATCTTGAAAAAATCAAATTGTCTCAACTACTGTGACTGTTCTGCTTAAATGCAGAGGGAATAGAAAAATCTGAGAGGGATTGAAGAGTGCCAGATAGTTCCTGCTACTCAAGATGTCATTGGCCTTTGACCCTGCAAACCCTGGTTCCAATACGCCACTGTTCATGTTCCAAATGCTCTTCTTCAGTCTAGATCAGCCCTCCATATCCATTCACCTTCCAGACAATCCAGGACAGACAAATTGAGTCCCCCATGGAAGGAGCCAATCTATTTCTGAGGACAAGGTGGGTGTGGAAAATAACACACACACAAAAAGGGGGGGCTGTCATATTTGCCAGTGTGAGCACCCCAAATCACCCTCCGAATTAGATGCCATTTCAGGCTGACCTAGCAAGGTTAACCTTAATCAATGCACCCCAACTCTCTCCCAAACCCAGCTATAATTTAGTAGACCCCCACTCCACTTTGACAGGACCCTCAAAAAAACCCACGTTACAGCTCAGGTGAACTTCTACCATTCCAAGGAAACCCAAGAAGGCTTTTAAGTCGCTCCACTCCCCACGAAGCCAAGGCAGCTCCCAGGTCCGGTTGTCCCAACCTTATGAGGACCACCCCGCTTCTAGAGAGGAGCCAAGCATCCCGGTTTACTCTCAGCCACCATGGATTCAAGCCGAGTCCCTCTTTCCTTCATTCCCTCGCCCACCCGAATCCCTCCCATCCCCTGGCTTGTCCCTGAAGCCCTGCTCTTTAGTGTAACCCGAGTGGCGAAAGAGAACAATAGCTCGATGCCAAGCGACCATTGCAATAATAGGACTGGATGGGATCTGAAGGCATCAAAAGGGGGGGGGGGGAGGGGGTAGCTGATGCCTATATTTGAGGTTCTTGCAAGCCCACTTCACTACTCCCGATTAACTTCGCTTTCTTTGTCCCCCATTCGGGATGCAAGTCCAGACTCAGCGTGGGAGCAAGGAAGGATTGCATCCAGACCTTATTCCCTCCCCCCCTCCCTGTTTCCATTTCGTCCTCCAGTATCCATCCTCCACTGTACCTGCTCCATCGAGTCTGGCATCAAGAGGACTTTTTTTTGGCTCCACCAGTTTTCTTCCCCAACTTTCGGCTTCCTTCAAACAGGGAAGAAGCAATTGGAGAAAACTCCCCTCCTCCTCCTCCTCCTCTTCTTTCTGCCCATTCTCACCCCAATAGACACTTCCCCTTTAAATGCTACCAAAAGGGAAATTAAAGGGAACTGGGAGGCTGGGTTTCTTTCTTTCTTTTTTACGGCCGTCAAAAAAGCAAGCTAAACAACTTTACTTGATTTAAAGGTACAGCTACTCCTGCAAAGTTGAGAGTTTTGGAAGTGGCAGCCGTGTTAGTTTGTGCAAGCATATTTTTATGATAAGCATAGAGTAAATAAAACAAAAAAGACAAAAAAAAACGTTGTGGCACCTTAAAAACTAACTGCTGTGTTTTAATGTTAGCTTTCGGTGGCTTAATGGTTCGAGATCGAGACCCAATTGCTGCGTGATGGAGTGAGTTCCCGTCTCCTGCCAACCTAGCAGCTCGAAAGCAAGAAATTGCAAGTACTGTAGATAAATAGGTACCGCTTCGGTGGGAAGCTAAACAGCGTTCCGTGCACTCTGGCGTCCAGTCATGCTGCTTGCCACATGTCCACGGAAATGTCTGCAGACGCAGACAGCTATGGCTCTTAGTCTTTCTCATCATATGCCTTCGAGGCAGTTCTGACTTACTGCTATCTTTTTCAGAGATGTCTAGGTAGAGAATAATCAGAAGTGGTTTACTACCCAGAGATAGAGAAGCTGGCTCTAATGGCAGGAGGCACAGTGGGGAATCGAACTCCAATCCACCTACCCCTGAGCTATAAATCAGGATAAATTAAGCTATATTATAAAATACTTTGATGGCATTGAAAGTGCCACAGGCAACGTTTATTTAGAGAGCTCTCTCTCTCTCTCTCTCTCTCTCTCTCTCTCTCTCTCTCTCTCACACACACACACACACACACACACACACACACACACACACAAATGTTGTGTGGTGTTCCAATTAAAGGTTTTGGAGGCACAGAAAAACTTAACCTCACACTTTTCTTTCTTCTTATCAAACTTAAGTGCTACATAATTTAAAATTATGCATATATGAAATATACATAAAATTCAAAACAGATTTAAATGTTAAAATCATTATTATTATTTTTTACCAGAAATGGGCTACTGCAATAGTATTATCTCAGCCATTTAATAGATCTTCTGTTGTACATTTGTTAGGGAATAAAGGTGGCTGGATGGCACGGTCGAAGCAGTGGGCGTAGATCTGGCCAGGCTGTGAAAAATGGCAGATGACAGAGGAGCCTGGCATCTGGTGGTTCATGGGGTCTCAAAGGGCTGAACTCAACTATGTGACTGAACAACAAACGCTTCCTTGATTAAATTTCTCCACATTTACTGAAAATGTATCTTATATCCAAGTAGTTCCATTTTACTTGATTATTCTTTGATCTCCCTACTTCACTTTGAAGACTTCTCTACCTATCTCTTTTCAAGGAGCATTACATTCTCCATTTTTCTTGTGGAAGGTTTTATGCCCAAAATCTTGTTTACTTTTATTTAGTTAATATTACTCCAGTTATTTATTTCTGTTAAGGAGTGAATACTGATGTTCAGAATGAAAAGTATAATGCAGTCCCATCCAGAAATAAATGCTGACTACAACCTGTACATGCATCCAATCATTCTTTTGAATCAGTATCTGTTTTGCACTATTTTGGATCTTCTTTTCAGAAAGATATCAAAATATATCCACTTTCATACCTCTGCCACTATCCATCCTTTGCTCCCTTTAGCAAGATTCTGTACCTCAAGGGTATAGTGAAATGTTTCCAAATATATACGCCAATTTTTTTTTTTGGGGGGGGGGATGCCTGTGGTTACAATCTATCTATGCTTTCCCTAATTGCTCCACTAGTGTTCATTGGTGTGAAACAATGCAATCCAGCAGATCACACCGTTTTTAAAGTGATATAAAACAAAAATACTTTGTTTCAATAAAAACATGAGAGGGGGGATATTTGTGCAAAGCAAATGCTATAAATGTTGCTAAATTGTTTTATGTTGGAGCTCTAAGCCAGAAGTTTCTTTAGAGATATTTAGAGGTTTAAACATTATGTTACATACAATGGCTTTTCAGTGAACATCTTCCACCTCTTCCTTTGTTAAGGTGCCATATACTGAGTGAGACCCTTGATCCATTTATTTTAGGTGATATCTACAAATACTGACTGGGAATGCCTGCCCAGCGTTTCAGGCTTCAGTCTTGTCCAACTTTACCTGGAGTTGTTTAGGATCTTTTATACACAAAGCATGTGCTCTACCACTCACCTACAATAGCAAATACGAGTAATAAATAAATAAATGAATAAATCCATCTTCCTCTCTTTTATACCACACTTTCTACAGTCAGGGACTGTGACGGCTTAGTGGTTAAGATGGTGAACTTGATGACTAAGGAGGTCAGCAGTTCAAGACCCGAGTGTTCCATGCACTCTGGTGCTTAATCATGTCTGCCGCATGTCCATGGAAATGTCTACAGACACAGCCAGCACTGACTCTTTGGCTATAAACAGAGATGAGCACTGAACCTTAGAGTTGGATGCTAGTGGCTTTCGGGCAATTTTACATTTATCCTCTACAGTCAAGGCCATAAAGTGATTTCCAGCATCTTACCAAAAAATCTCTTCTTGCAGTGTATTTTAAAAGTCACTCTTCTTGCTGCTAACCAAGGGCTAAACGCCTGTAGAAGGAAGTGTATCCTGTCAACAGATCTACGAGATAGATATAACACAGCAACACTTTATTTGTGTAGCACACAAAGATGGACAAAACCCACAGAGAATAGCATTTAATTCATATTTTTAAAAAAGACAATGACACACACAGAGAGCTCAAGGATTCCACACTAAATATGGAATAGAGGAAAAAATGATCCAGGGATCTCCCTGGCAACCTTTGGAAATACCAGTAATCTGTCTGGTAGTTTAGAACACATATCTGCATATCGGAATCTCCCTCATATTTCTCATCCCACCATATCTGAAGAAAGGAACAAAGAAATCTTACATTTCTTAAAAACTGTAGGAAACCATCACAGGTTCCTCATGCATACCTCATAGTATGAAAATCTGGGTTAAAGCCAACATTTTATTTTGATACAGAACTGCAGTTTAACGCTACAAGCTCACAATTCCTGGTCCACAGTTTTTTGGGATGTTGCTGGAAATGATTCCAACAGTCTAATTTGAGGGGAGCTGAAAACAAGGGTCTAAGGTTTGACAGGGCAGATTGGCCTACAGCAGGGATTCTCATCCTGTGGCCTGGATGCGGCCCACAGCACCATTTCATGTGGCTCCTCACCACCGCCACCACACCAGGAAGTGCCATGTGGTGAAGGGCAAAATGGCCATCTGGACCCTGAAGCTGTCTGAGTGAGCATGACCCAGCCCACAGCTTTAAAAGGTTAAGAACTCCTGGCCTACCGTCTGAACTGGGTTCTAGAGGAACAAGATCATAAGCTTTCCAAAGGAATGTAGAATCATCAACACTTTTTTGTTGGAGAATAAATCAGAAAAGTTTTAAAGCAAGATACCATAAAGGCCTACAAGTGGAGCTATTTCCCATATATCACTTTTAGTGCTCCCACTTGATGTTTTGTAGTTTTCTGTTAAAAAAAAAGTAGAACCAGAAACATTTGAAGCAGCTCTTGAAATAAGAAGTGAAGGAAGAGGTACAGTACATGAAACACACAAAGCCTGCCTTTAAACCTTGGTTAAACCCATGATTTTCTATAAGTTTCTAAAAGTAGTAGATAATGGGACTGTGATAAAAAGTAGAGATAACCCAATTCTTTCTAACTCTCCTATAAGTTTAGCAACAGCTTAAAGAGAGCGGTACAATTTCTTTCCCCACTAAGGAACGTAGTTGATACTGTATTAACATCTAACATTATTGATATTAGAGTTAGGAAAAAGGGTTTCTTTTTTCTTGATCACAACTCCCAGAATATTTTAGTCAGCTTGATTGTAGGGAGCTGGAATTCAAGCCATTCCAAGTTTTGGTTTCAAACAGAATTTCTAGACCAGTGGTGGCAAACCTATGACACATGTGCCAAAGGTGGCACTTGGAACCCTCTCTGTGGGCACGTATGCAGTCACCCCAGCACAGTTTGCCACACCCCTCTGCCCAGCAGCCCAATGGGAGCACTTCCTCCCCCCCCAGCACAGAGTTCAGCCTGCTCCTCTGCCTAGCAGCCCAATGGGAGAGCTTCCTCTGTCCCTCAGCACAGTTTACTCCGCCCCTCTGCTCAGCAACCCAATGAGAGTGTTTCTTTCCTCCCCTGTTGCTGTGTTGGCACACTGCGATAAATAAGTGGTTTGGGGGTTGCATTTTGGGCACTCTGTCTCTAAAAGGTTCACCATCACTGTTCTAGACTCCTAACACTATTTTCGTGAAAGGACTCTTTTACACAGTTTATTACAGAAGGATGGAACTGAGGATGAATTTTGGCCCAAGAGTTATTAAGACAAGGTCTCAGCATTTAAAGCTGAAGGTCAAATCCATTACCAGGTTAACACTCTGAATTACTAAGTAAGAAAGCTGCCCGATAGATAAACCCTTGATCAAATTGATTTTGCCATTCTGTTTGAAATTCTGCATAGGAAAGTAGCCCTCATAGCTGTCATGATTAGCTCCTCCACACTCAAAGCAGCTAGAATCAACAGTTATCTTATTGAAAAACTGGATCTTCTTTAGATGGACATACCCTAGTTTCTACATGGCCCAGGTGCACTGGCAGCGCAATGGATCAATGCATACATCAGTGGTGCCCAAACTTTTTGGGTTGTGAGCTGCTCATATGGTTCAGCAGGCCAGTCACGTAGTTCCTCCCACTGAGAGTAAAACACGCCTTGCAATTTGTTTTGCAACAGGATGAGATAGATTTTAAGCTGCCATTTCCTCTGCTTAAACCAGGGGTGCCCAAACTACAGCCCATGGGCCAGATCCGGCTCCTGATGCCAATTCATCCAGTCTGTGCTGCCTTCATTACTCCCAGAAGCAGAAGTAAAACGCACCCATATGGGTGCATTTTACTTCTGCTTCCGGGAGCAACAATGGCACCGTGGGCCAGATGAATTGGCACTGGGGACCAGATCTGACTCACAGGCTGTAGTTTGGGCACCCCTTGGCACTCATGAAAGGGATTGATGGCTTTCAGGCTAGCACCAGATCCATGTCAACACCAGGTCTGCAAAATGAGAAGGAGGGTTATTAATGGATATGAATTGCAAATCTGAATGACAGTATTTTTTCCCCTCACTTATACGGTGGAGACATGTCTGTTGCCTATGTGCAAGGAAAAGTCTGCTAACTTTCCCTCACCACATATCCAGGCCATGAGTAAAGCCCTCCGCCCTGTATGAGAAGGAGTTCAGATGGCTGTGGACTCTGGTCTATGTTGCAGCAATGGGCATCAGTGCCAGTTGGTCCATGCGAGACGTGCGTACGGAATAAAGGTCACCAGGCTTTGGGTGAAGACAAAGCAGGAGGGAAAGAATATCCCTGCCAGGTTTAAGACAGTGCAAGCAAGAATGACTTGAGATTAAGAATCTTAGTAAAAGGTAGCAGAGCAGGGTATCTATACCGGGCCCAGATGGTATCAGAGGGCAAGAGGTATCCATGCTAGGATTTAGCAAGTGGGTTTCTGCGTGCCAGGTAGTTTGTGGCATAGCTGGGCAAGAGGCTCTCCATTCCTGATTCCTTCTTGGATCAGTTAGGCAGGGGTCTGCTGGATGTGACAGTACCAGGTCCATCAAATATGGGCAGATACTTTGCAGGCTGAGATGCCCACAAGCATGCATCGATGCTAGCACAGTCAGGGGCAGGGCAGCGGCGGCAGATTTTTAAGGTCTTCATGCCGATTCGTGGTGGCACAAGGTCAAGTCCTCGAAGGTTAGTTTCTATGGTGGGGGGAGGATCTGCAGGCGGTGTTTCCGGCGAATGTGCCTCTGCAGGGTGTTCCGCTCGCCAAACCGCATGTGGCAAGCCTCGCACTGGTACGGCCGCTCCCCTGTGTGGACCCGCTGGTGATGCGAGAGCTCCCCAGAATCCCGGAAGCTGCGCTGGCAGATCGGGCACTGGTGAGGCTTGCGCCCCGAGTGCGTGTACTTGTGGCGCTCCAAGTGGGAAGTGCGCTTGAAGGCCTTCCCGCAGGCACGGCAGACGTGCGGCTTGCTCTCTGAGTGGGTGATGCTGTGGCGCTGTAGGTATGACAGGTATTCAAATGTCCGAGAGCAGACAGGGCAGCTGTACACCTTACGCAAGGGACCCCCGCTCCCTCCTTCGTTGCCCCCTGCTGACCCCACCCCTTCCCCCACCAACACAGTGTATGGCAGTCCCTGGCTATCAATTAACAGGTAGCGCCCAAGGTGGGAGGGCTCCCCTTGGTCCAGGTCTGGTGCTGTCTGTCCAGGAATGTGTGCTCGCCTGCTTGCTCCCGGCAACCCATTCAAACCTTGCAGAAGGGTGCTGCCTGGCGACGGCACCGGAGGACGCGAGAGCTTCGGTGGTGACATTTGGACATCCCGTCCCTCATCTTCCATCTCCAGCTTTATGGGCTGTCCTGCATCTCTTGAGGGTTCTTGTTGGCAGGAATGTTCCAAGGTTTCTGGGGGTCTGTACGGATCTCCAATAGACTTTGGATGCATCTGCAGGTCCATAATCCCTTCCTGAGCAGTTATTCTCTTGGGGTGGAATGGCTAGTCTACGATAAGAAAGCAAATACCAGTAGGTTAACTGGCCAAAGGAAACAGAGAATTTCAATTCATATTATCCTGGTAAATTTCCAGACTACTATTAAGTTGAGTTGCCAGCTAGTTAAAGCATTGCAGCTGATTAATCACCTTGTCTTCTTATCATTCAGGTAATCCATTCAAAGAAAACACATTAACAACTTGCAACAGAGGGCTCTTTTGAGACATTGAAGAGAAGCCTGCAACTGATTTTTTTTTTAAAAAAGGGCCACAACTCATTAAAAGGTAAGGTTTTGGGAATATTTTATTATCCCCTCCCTTGTTACACTACATCAGATCCAAATGACATTTGAAAAATAAATTTTGTTGTTGTTGTTCAATTGCACAGTCAATTCCGACCCTTTGTGACCCTATGGACCATTGCCCACCAGGCACCTCTGTCTTCCACATCCTCCTCAGCCCACCCAGCTTTGTGACTATTGCATCTACAATACCATCTAGCCATTTCATTTTTGGCTGCTCCCTTCTTCTTTTGCCCTCCATCTTTCCCAACATCAAGGCTTTCTCAAGTGAATCTTCTCTTCTCATTTGATGTCCAACGTAATTTAGCTTCATCTTTACTACAGTATTTGACCTTCTAAGGAGCAATAATTGCCTTTTATTTAGTAGTCTTAACAATTAAACTTGGCCACCCCAATAAATAAATGTATATCTGGACCTATGTAGGTTTACTTAGAAATAATAATAATAATTTTGTGTCAGAAATTATTCTGGGTTGAAAGGATTTTTGCTGGAGAAACTCTGCTCAGGGGATGCCCTGAGCAATCTTTGTACAATACCCCACAAAAGAAAAATGTCCTAACACGTACACTCCAGTGTCTAGTCATGCCTGCTACATGACCATGGAAATGTCTGCAGAGCAGACAACGCTGGCTCTTCGGCTTTGAAACAGAGATGAGCACTGACCCCTAGAGTCGGCTACGACTGGCTTTTGAGCAAGGGAAACCTTTACCTTTACCTACCTAATTTTGACCTGAAAACCCAGGAAAATAGATTGACCTGAGTATAGTATAAGCTGGGGGCAGGAAATGCAGTAGCTGCTAGTGAGTTTCAATAATCAAAATACATGAAAATATGGTAAAATTAATTAAATTGTTCACGCATCTCAATCCAGCATAGTCTTGGGACCCTCGTGGTTGTTAACTATAGTATAAGCTGTGTCCCCTTTTGGGGGCTAAAAACTTGGCTTATACTCGAGTATATACTGTAACTATTAAATTAAAATACAAAAAGACAAATACAGTAAAAGAAGACTACAACTAGTTCACTAATGCAGGCATTAAAGCCAACAAAACCTTAAATAAGTATCCCCCCCCCCAGCACCAACACACAATCAGAAGTGCACAAGAAAGGCAATTCTAAAGGCAGGGTGACGAAACGAGGGAAACCCTCTTCCTCTCAGATACAGATATGCAGGTTACAGAACCTTGAGGAGGCTTTGATCTGTTGATCTCAATGAATACACAGGTTGATACATCAGAAGGGACAGCCTCTGAAGGTAATCTGGTCCCAGGTTATGAAGGGCCTTAAATTTTAACATTCTCATCTTAAATCTGGCCTGGTAACATAATAGCAGCCAGTGCTGTTCTTTGAGCAAAGGTATAATATGCTCATGTTAAATGACTCTCTTCAACAACTCACCTGCTGAGTTCTGTAATTGAGGATCTGTATTAAAATTATATATTTATTTTGTCTGAGAGGCCAAGATAGGCTGTAAGAATTTAAACCCAGATTTCCTATGTCCTCACCCCACACTCCAACCACTGTACCACATTTTCTAATTGCAGCAGACAAATGCCTCCATAAAGTTTATCAATTAGGACATTGTTGTCCCCAGGGCTCACCCACAGTGTCTGAAGTACAGAAGTACAGTATACTGCTTTCAGATGCTGAGGACAGCTACCATGGGTAAAAGGATTGGTCTGTACTGTCACAGATCAGGTGGGAGAGATTTGAGTAGTGTGACTAAACACTACTCAAAAAAGTGGCAGGTAGAGTCTAAAGACACTACCGTCAGGGATTTAGTGCGTGAATTCGATGTGTTGAATTATGCTCATTAGTTCATTTATTTCTTTTATTCCATTCATTAGTTAAGGGTGATGTTTTAAATCGGGAAAAATAAAGACATTACGTTCATAAAATTAAGGTTTTCATAAAAAGTTCATAAAATCTAAGGTTTTCTGAGCTAAGGTAAAGGTCATCCTTGATCGAAAGCCAGTCATATCTGACTCTAGGTTTCAGTGCTCATCTCTGTTTATAGCCAAAGAGCCAGCACTGTGTGTCTGCAGACGTTTTCATGGACATGCAGCAGGCATGGAATGCTGTTTACCTTCCCACCAAAGTGGTCCCTATTTATCTTCTTGCAATTTCTTGTTTTTGAACTGCTACGTTGTTTTAACCCAAAACCAGAAATCCCAATATGATTTGTGTTTATTATTATTTTTATATTTTATTTTTCAATAAAGATGCTTTTAACCTTTATTTTTCATTCTCCACTATGCACATGTGTCCATAAGCAGCCCTCTGTACAAACAACAATTCACCACAGGTGAATAACTGCATAGGATCTATTTTTAAATAAATATTTCAATAGTCAAACTGCAAAGAAAAAGAGTTTTTCCTTCATGATTCCTTGAAAGTACAGTAGTTCTTCAATAAGAGGGAAAGCCAAAAAGGAAACTAGTTATGACTTCAAAGAAAAAACTTCCTACAGTGTATCCATTCTCACACCAATGTATCTACTGTATTCTAGTGTGGAGAGATTATTTTTTGGAAGGAAAGAAAGTTAGAAAGATAGTGGGTTTTTTTTTTTAAACCTTCATAGAAAATGTTTCTGAAGTCTGATCAAAATTGTATAGGTATTAAAAAAAAGGTTATTCTGTCCTCTTTCAAGTGCACTTTAGATCACTTGGATTGGTCAATCGTTTTTTTTATTGGATAACCGCCAAACACCTCCTGGTGGAAATGTCATTTCAACAAGTCACATTTTTCCTCAATATCTTTTTTGTGGATTCCTGCTTTGGGGTCATTTTTCTCCACATGTTGTATGTAAACTGTATCCACCTCAGGAAGTTGTCATATTCACTTTTTAAATTGGTTTCCCCTCCTTTTGGGGGGGTTTTTGTGACCTCTTTTTAGGTTTTTGTTTTTTTTTGTAAAATGCTTCATAGATTATGTTTCCGAAGTCCAATTCCAAATCTGAAAGTGTCCCCACAAATCTTTCCTCTTTCAAACACACTTTGGATCATCTGAATTGGTTGGGTAGTTTTTTCACTGGCCCCCTGACAACCGACTCCCTTAGCAAAACTGTCACTTTTCCGATGCTACTACCGAAAGCAATGATGTCATCGCTTTGCATTTATGGCTTTTAGTTTCTACCAATTCTTAAAGTCACTGAGATGATCTTTCAAATGACATAACCCTTATTTTCGTGGGTGCCTTAGTTTTGGTGTTGCAGCTTGGCAAAAGTACACGATTTTCGTTACACTGCAAGAGCTGTCAGACCACCCAACCGAAACATAAGACGTTCATAGAATTCACATCAAAAAGTAAATTGCAGCTCCTGGAAAGCTCCATGAGTGGTGATTTATCTTTCAATTTGGTTACAGACCATCAATGCACCATTTAATACATCCAAAATGTCAATTTCTGATGGGCTCTTAGCCACTTCTAGCTGCAAGTTTTTGTCTGAGCACTTTTGGCTTTCTGAGAGCGGCCCAGAGGTTCCTCAAAACTGATAATGAGTTACCTACTGCTGCAAATATTGAAGATGAAGCTAAAGTACTCCAGACATCAAATAAGAGAGGATCCACTTGAGAAAGCCTTGATGCTGGGAAAGGTCGAGGGCAAAAGAAGAAGGGGATGGCAGAGAATGAGATGGCTAGATGGTATTGTTGATGCAATGGGCACAGAACTGGGCAGGTTGAGGAGGATGGTGGAGGATAGGGGTGCCTGGCGTGGTCCATGGAATTGCGAAGGGTCTGAATCGACTGTGCGACTGAATGGTGCAATAGACCATAAGGTAGCCACATGGAAATGATGACAGGATCCCTGAATCTTTAATAGTTGTGTGGAACAGAACATTTCAACAGAGGGAGTTACAACTGCTGACATTCCTTCTTCTATGTAACTATTATAAATACAGAAATCCTGTCCTTTTCTTCATCTGGCCAGCCTAACACACCAAGCCCTTCATTTGCTTATGCAACAGTGTCCATCCATTCCTAGCCTTAGAGATGTACACTTCCTGAACGCAGGCATTACATTCTGCAGAAATATATTAGCAGGTATAGTACTCATATCACATCCCTCTCAGAGTCCCTACCACCGCCCAGAACCAAAACTAGTTAATATAGCATCCTGGCTCAAAACTTACCCTGCTTGGGTGATGTTCCCAAATCTCCACCTCAGCTCTCATTTCTGCACCACCGTCTCACATCAAGGTGTGACTGGCCGCGGAACATGCCTTCTGCTACCATTCTGGTATGAAGTACGCAGGGATGTCCAAGAGAAGACAGAGAGGGCTTCTTTAGAAACTGTGAGGGCTCTATCAGGTGGCAAAGATCCTAGCAAAGCAGGTAGCGGTACAAATCCAGGGGGCATACTGGTGTGTGACTGCCGGAATGTGACTCCAGTCCATGAAGAATGAGGAAGATGCAATTGAGTAATGCCACTTTGGCACCAGCAGGCAGGGCAACAGAAGTAGGCTGATCTCGAAGTACCAATCTGAGAAGCAGCAAAGTTGCCAAAAGCACAGGTGCCAGCAGTACCTGTGATAAGGTAGTACCTATCCAGCAGCAGTCACAGCTGGAATCAAGTAATGCCAGTGCATCCTGGCATAGAGGGAAAAGTCCAGATTCATTGTTCTTCTTAGGTTTTGGAGAAGCTGGCATCCAAACGTCAGCTTAGGAGAAGTCACTCTTTTTAGGGCTAGCAAAGAGGTCACTATGACGAGTGAGAGATGACTGCCCAAAGATGCCAGTGTCCAGCTATCAATACTGGGGACACAGATCAGGATGCCTGTCCCCCCATCACTTGCTGGTTAGCTGCTCCTACAGGAAGAAAAAGGGGAAACTGATGGGAAACAGGAGAAGACAGAGGATGACATTGAGGCTGGAAGGGAATATCCGTGTAATAAATGATAGGTTTCGGAGAGGGGGGGGGGTTTCTACCTATTTCTTCCTGCAAAAGAGGGGGGGGGCTATGCTAGACAGGAGGAGGAGAAAGAGGAGGAGTGGGTGTCACAGTGAAAAGAGTCCTGACGGAAACGCATCAGTTTCTACCAGGGGCTCATGCTAAAGAGGTTCCTGGGTAAACATTGCTACTGGAGGGGGGGGGGGTTGAAAGTAGAGGAGGAGCCTTGATCTTCACCCCTTTTTTTAGGCTACTTGAAGCCACTCTCATGTTTTAATCCACTACCTTCTCTTGAAAATGAGGGGTATCATTTCGTTGCAGCTCCGGAATCTGTTGCCTTTGCCAGTGAAACGTTCTTGATTTGAAGGAAACAGCAAGAGCAATTACTGTACACTTATTATCTTGATAAGGTTGAAAGAAGAAAGTGCAAAAGCTGGCTTGAGACTCAATATAAAGAAAACCAAGATAATGGCAACAGGTCCTATCAGTCGCTGGAAAATAGATGGGGAAGAAGTAGAAGCAGTGACAGATTTTACTTTCTTAGGATCAAAGCTCACTGCAGATGGTGATTGCAGCTATGAAATAAAAAGGCGACTGATTCTTGGGATACAAGCTATGAGAAACCTGGGGAACATAGTGAAAAGTAGAGACATCACATTGAAAACAAAAATCCGTATAGTCAAAGCAATGGTATTCCCGGTGGCAATGTATGGTTGTGAGAGCCGGACAATAAGGAAAGCTGAGCACAGAAGAATTTGATGGTCTGTTCTAATTTCTCCATTGCTACCTTTCCGAGTCTCAGACATCTGATTTCTTGACTACAGTCCCCATTTGAATTGATGATTGGGCTTAGGCATAGAAAATATTTCGCTACCTCAATTTCTTCACTGCCAATCTTGACGTTGTACAGTTCTGTAGTCATGATTTTTTTTGTCTCTGGTGGTGCAGTGGTTAAACTGCTGAACTGCAGCCAGAAGGTTGTGAGCTCAATCTTGACTAGGATCAAGGTTGACTCAGCCTTATCCTTCCGACGTCAGTAAAATAAGTACTCAGCATGTTGGGGGCAAAATGTTAATTCACTTGTGCAGTGCCCAGAGAGTGCACTAAATATTATGGGTAGTGATGGGATGTAACAGGTTCTCACCAGTTCTCCAGAACCCGTAGTAACTTTTCCCAGTCTCCTGGAGAACCGGTAGCAGCTTTTGGGGGGAACCACCTTTGGGGCTTACCTTTTCACTGGTTCCCCCACTGCACATGCGCTCCAAGCACTTGGTGTGCATTCATGCCTACAGTGCTTGGTGTGTATGCACGGCCTCCGTGCTGTCCTCCCAAGCGGGGAGGAGGAAGAGAAGCTGCTAGCCTGAAGCTTCCTATAGCCTGCTTCCTTAGATATCCTAGAGAACTGGTTAGGCAAAAACTTAGTACCTAACTTCTTTAACTGTTGAAAAGTTGAAAAGTGCCAAAATGAAGCCATCTTGTGGTGAGTTCATTCTGTAATTCCTTCCATCTGACCTAGTGTGAGAAAGATTAGCCAGAATGAGCTTTAAGCTCTTGTTTAAAAGCTCTGGTTGATTTGTGTTATGGGTGGGTGGGTGTATTTTAATGTATTTTTATTTATTTACGGGTTTGTGTTGTGGGTGGGTGGGTTGAGGTGTGTGTGTATGTGCTTATTTTTATTTTTAATTATTTTTAATTTGTTTTCTTTGGCCCCGCCCACAACATCATGATGTCATGACATTGGTTCCGTCCATGATGTCATGATGTTAGCTCCGCCCACATTGTGATGTCATGGTGGGGGGTAGTAAAATTTTTGACATCCCACTACTGATTATGGGGCAGTATATAAGTGCGATTGCTATTCGTCTCTCCATAATGTTCAACTGCAGCCCTGCTTTGGCACTTACTCCTTCGCTTTGATTAAAAGGCATTTCAAATGGCACGTGCTCCTGTATTCGTGTCAACTCATCCACACGCGCCTTCAGCCATTAAAGGACTCGTGTGAAGCAGGCTTTTTTGGCCCCATCCCTGAGCAGGTTCATCCAGTCTGCCCACCTCCTCAACCCCCTCTTGCTTCTCCCTCGACCGCTCCGCCTCCGGGATTTCAAGGCGCTTCTTAGCGCGTTTCCTTCGCCGGCTGCCAGGATCAGGTAGTGGGATACTGTACTTCGCAGTGAATGCGCCCATAGGACCAAGGTAAGATCGAGCAGCCACCGGGCGGGGGGGCAGCGGCGACCTGAGTCCCCCCCACCCCTTTTCATCTCCCCAGGAACCTTGCCTGCCTCCTGCCCCCATAATCTCCCACTTCTAAGAATTAGGGCGCATCACTGCAAGGGGGTACCCAGCGCCCTCTCAAGATTTGGGAAAGAGGAGGATGATAGAAGAGAGGACTCCTCCTACCACAGGGCAGTATTGGGGGCCATTTTTGGGATGGTCGGGAATGGGATCTGATTTTCTGTGCCAAAGGCTCGATTTGGGGATTAGAACCGAGGGCTGGGGTGGAATTGGGTTACTCATCCTCTTCCCCTATCCCACCAGCAGTTCATTAGCATCGTCATCAAGACGAGCTGATGGGAAGCGTTTGCATGGGAACAGGCCCGATATAGTAGGACTGCAGAGAGATAGAAATTAACATTGAGCTCTTCCCATATACAGTATCTACAAATTGGAAAGGCTGCAGATTCCCCATAGAAGGGTCAGGTTTTTTTGTGCAAGATAGAAAATGGTGGTATGTTTGCATAATTTGCATGCATCACTGCAGTGTGGTTTACATACCGCAATAATAAATAAAGGTAAGATTTTGTGGGGCCAAATATCCCTTTCACCCTGCTCT
The DNA here is from genome assembly GCA_030440675.1 of Furcifer pardalis. NCBI lineage: Eukaryota > Metazoa > Chordata > Lepidosauria > Squamata > Chamaeleonidae > Furcifer > Furcifer pardalis. The sequence continues at coordinate 10,966,679 of CP126897.1, forward strand.
AACACTGCTGGAAGGCTATGGTGACATAGTGGTTAAGACACTGAGCTCGACGACTAGAAGGTCGACTGATCAGCAGTTCGAGACCTGAGTGCTGTGTGATGGACTTAGTGCCTGTCATTTGTCCCAGCTCCTGCTAACCTAGTAGTCCAAAAGCTTTGGTGGGAAAGGTAACAATATGCAAGTAGATAAATAGGTACTGCTTTGGTAAGAAAGGTAAAAATGTTCTGTGTGTGTCGGCCTCTAGTAATGCCTGCCATATGACCATATATATGTCTGCAGACTCAGACAGTGCTGGCTTTTTGGCTATAAACGGAGATAAGTACCACACCCTAGAGTCAGACACCACTGGCTTTTAAGCAAGAGAGACCTTTTACACCCAGCTTTAGAAATTCAAGACTGGCCTAGGTTATAAAAGTTGGGGGGAAAGCATCCAAAAGCCATGTTCTTTCTCCCAGTTGTTGAGTCCTACTCCAGGGTCATAGCCAGGGGGGCATTGCCCACCTTGAGTTAGCAGTTTGCCCACCCTCAAACTCCTGGCTGCTTATATATATGACATATATATGAGACATTGCTGCCCATCCTGAAAAAATATTCACCCACCCACATCTAGAGTCCTGGATACGACCCTGTCCTACTCTTATATTTTTAGAGGCAGAGAAGCAAATGTTTAGCATTTTCTGAAAAAGGAAACCTGTTTTGGAGTCCATGCTCTCAGTAACAGTAGAATACACAACCTACATTTGTTGTAAGACCCCACTTCTTCTCCAGGTTGCTGACGTCCATTTTGCCTAAGGACGGAGGACCATGGATGAGAGTAACCACCTCCAACGGGCAAGTGTGGGCAGGGGACGCTGTGGAGCTGGGATGAAGCAAGGTGAGTGTAAGTCTGTTGGCAATGGTACCTGACTTTGGGCTTGCAGAGTAGGAGAGGTGTCTTCTTTCCATAATGGATTGGACCAGGAGTTCCCAACCATTTCAAGCTGCGGGCCAGGTCACGCTCTCAGTCAGCTTTGAAGGCTAGACAGCCATTTTGCCCTGCCTGCATGATGGGGGCAGCAATTTTGTCCCAACAGCTTCAAAGGGATGGATATTTTGTTTCTCACATACTCTTGGAGGGGTGGGGGCCACATGAAAGACACCCTTCCTCTTGGAAATACAAAGAAACACCCTTGGTGTATGTTTGACAAATGTGAATGGGATAGAACAGTGGGAGTCTTTAAGTACAACAAACATGGTCTGTGGGAAGGGATTTTGGGAGACCTATAGGAAAGTTTTCTTTCCTATTTTTGAATTTCACCCCCATATCTGAGGCAGCACCTCCCAGAAAAGACTGTAACTCCCACAATTCTCCAAGAACTCTCAAAACAGAATTGTGAGAGGTGCAATCCAGAGAAGATGAGCCAATGGTAGTACATCCTGGGCTTCTGTCCACCTCTGGATTGGGTGGGAGACAGTCATTTCCTGCTTCCCTCCTCTGCTGGTGATACAGAAGGCTCCCCTCCCCAGGCAGGTTCCCCAAACCTGGTCAAGAGCATCCTTAGACAATTCTGGATGATGCAGTAATCCTGACTAGGGAGGTCTGAGTGTCATACTTCCAAAACATGAAATAAAATATCCCTAGAACTCTAGTTCAAAACATCTGTAGAACCTTGGATACTACATCCCAACTATTGCCCAAATCAAAGGTAACAAGAAAAAATCCTTGTTTAGAGATAATTGTATTTCCCTTGATTTTATATAGACTTCGGCTTGAACAAATGCCATTACAGTCATATATTTCCTCCCCTTTCTACCTGTCCTTTATGTTTATGTTTATAGTAAAAGCAAGCAATGAAGCGTATGGCATAGCCATACTTTTGGATGAGCCTCAACAGATGGAGTCACAGACGCAAACTCAGCAACAGTTATTCTATGGCCTAAACCCGCCACAGAATTTTGATGGTGAGATAAAACATTCCCCAACTGCATATCCATTAATTATGTTTTGGATCATATCAGCTAGAAGTCAGTAATTTTTCATTTTCTGAGGCATGTGAATTATAGCACCCATAATCCCCTACAATATCCTCTACTTATTGGGGTTTATCGGACTGGTCTGCAGTTTGAAACTGACAGAGTGAGTGACAACCAAGCAGTTCAAATGCAAGAAATTGCAAGTAGATAAATAGGTACTTCTTCAGTGAGAAAAGTAACAGTGTTCCATGCACTTCAGTGTCTAGGCAAGCCTGCCACATGACCATGGAAATGTCTACAGATGCAGACAGCACTGGCTCTTTGGCTGTAAACAGAGACAAGCACCAAACCCTAGAGTCAGACACCACTGGCTTTTTAGAGCAAGGGAGATATTTACCTTTACTCTTCTGAATTACTGTGGAAGATATTTCAACTGTGATGGCGAACCTTTTAGAGACTGAGTGGCCAAACTGCAACCCCAAACCCACCTATTTATCACAAAGCGCCAACATGGTGGGATGAAATCTGTGCTAGGGGGAGGAAGTTCTCCCATTGGGTTGCTGGGCAGAGGGGCAGGGCGAACTCTGAGCTGGGGCAATGGCGCATGTGCCCACAGAGGGTTCTGAGTGCCCCCTCTGGCACGTGTGTCATAGGTTTGCCACCACAGCTCTAGGAGAATGTATGTCAGGGAGCTCAGTTATCCATGTTGATTAGCTCCTGCTCAAGATCAATATGTGAACTTAAAGAAACTGGTAAACAGGAAGGATGGAAATCTCCATTAAGTGTGACTGTTTTTTGTAGTGGTGGCTTCGTAGACTTGGGCCCCAAGAATGTTATGAAGAGAACTGGCAAAGTGGTGACTCAGAAGGCATGCATCTTAATTGTGACAAAATTTGTGTCTTCTCTCCTCCTAAATCTCAGAGGCTCCAGAGAAGCCAGCTCCTTCCTTGACTCTTGTGACCAGTATGAGAACCCAGCTGCACATGGCCATTGAGAGGAACTCCTGGTTGCAGAAGAGAATCGAGGATCTAGAAGAAGAACGGGACTTTTTGCGCTGCCAACTAGACAAGTTCATCTCATCAGCTCGTTTGGATGCAGGTAGAAGGACTTCTTCCAAAACTGAATGGGTAGTATTCAGTTCAGCTGAGGCCTTCTATGTTTTCTTGGGAGGATGATTGTCCTAGAGAAGAAGGTAGGAGAATGGCAACCAGGGCACTTGAGTTCTCATGGAGCAGGATACAAGGTTCTAAACCAGTGGTTCCCAACGCCCCACAGGGGAGTATCAATTCCCGGAAGCCTAAGTCAGAACATTGGCTGATCAGTGCTTTGGATAATTGACTTAGGCTTCTGGGAATTGAAGTCTAAAAACCAAAGGTTGGGAAACACTGAGGTCTCTCTTAAATTGTTAATAAGAACCTTATGCAGAGATGCTGGGATCATAAAATTTTCTTGAGGATGTTGGATTTTTGGCAACAAATCTAGACTCAGGGTTTCAAGGATAGAGGACAAATGTCTATTTGTGCCTTAGGCATAGGAGGCTCTGTTTTCATCGGGGTCCAATTTGACCTTGACAGAGATCCCTTTATCTGACACAGCTCTCATCATCTGCCACCCTTTGCTATGATGAAAAGGGACTGACAGGAGGTGAATTCAGATCCTTGTGGAAAGCCATGAATTGCCCATGGTTGTGAGAGTTAAGGGTCCTCTTGAGTTCTTCTGATCCTACTAGGAATGCACTCAGTTCCATGGTTGGGGTTCTCACTTTTTCTCTCTCCACCTGATTTGTCTCACCTTTCCCCCTCCATCCTAGATGATCACAGTCGCAACAAGCAGCCCTCACGGTGGTCTGAATTATTTGACAGCCGAAATGGGGATGTGACAGATGAAGACAGTAGGGGGTCGTGGCTCAGTGCTAGCCCTGAGGAGGGAGGCTCTACAGAGCACAAGAAACAGAAAGGGGGAGTGAACCGGCGACGGTTTGTCAAGCCTAAAGTCCGCGAGAGGCAAAGAGGTGAGTAGCAAGGACTGAAATGGCTCAGTTTTCAGTGCAGCAGTCCTTGTAGTGGCGAAAAGGCGGGTCTTCACACTCTCCTTTTTTGAACAGAGATTGGAAATCATATATTTGATATTTTATTACTGGTACTTTAATATCTCCTGAAACACTGCCTGAGTGTTTTATAAATAAAAACCTTGATTTTATAAATAAAAACCTTTCCAAGCACAGTTTAGTAGCCCTATTGTGTCTATCACTTCTGAGACCTGGCTGCCTTGGTACACTTCTCTTTGCATCTGGTCTGCCATTTCAGTCTGAAGAAGGAAGCCTGACATGCAGTTGGAAAGGGGCATTCCCACAACATTGAGGTCTGGATCATATCAAAGTGGTTTCTAACAGTATCAACTGCAAATCTTATGTTTTGGTTTGGGAAGCCTGACATCTATTGACATAAGATAGTACTGCATTATTCTTGAGTTACCATAGCTGGTTTAATATATGCTATGAGAGTTCCAAGATCAGGTTTTTCCTCAATAATACTGCTAAAGGAAATTGACAGGCCTAGGACATGAGATCACATAAACTTGTAAGGTTTATTCTGCTTATATTTTGGGGGGAAATATAGCAGAATTTTCTTTATTTTTTTTAACTGAAAAAAAAAGGGATCTAGGGAGCTTGAAAGACAAGGTGGCCTTTAAACAAATTATTATGTTGGACCCTCCCCACTTCACCTACCAGTTCATTCCTCAAAAAAGTATTAAATCTTAGTAAAGCTTGGCAAAATTTATTATTTTGGACTGGAGCTAGGTACCAGAATTTTACTATACCAAAAGAATAGTTGTCTCAAGTTCTAAAGCTTAGTAAATTGCTGAAGAAAAGGATTTTATTTTCTCTTTTCCCTTTGCTTTCTTGATTCATCCCATTTTCCTTCACAATCCTATTTCTGAACATTCCCCATTCTCATTATGATGTATCTCCTAAATGGCTTTGCTTTCTCTCTCTCCATCTTTCCTTGTTCCCATTTTTCATATTTTCTGTTTTCAACCTCTGAACTGGTTGATTTTGTAAAATGTCTTCCTCTTATTATTGATTCATTTTCATTTATTTTCCTGGTTATGGATTATCTGTCCTCCATCATTTTTCTTATGTGACTAATGTATGTACCACATGTATGCTTCTGCTTCCCAAATTTGTGGGTTCTAAACTTGTCATTTCTATTCCTGTGGGTGGTACTTCTTTCCTGTGGTTTCTGTAATTCATTCTGGCTCTCATAAATTCTGGCTGTTAATGAGCCTTTGGTGTGCCTCCATTTTACCTTCCATTCTATTCCTAAAACTATTGTTTTGCTCTCTTTTCTATGCTCGATTCATGGACCATCACATTCTCTGCCTGGACCTGCCATGCAGTGAAAGATGTGGATGGGGTGTTGTGCCGCTACAAGAAAATACTCTACACCTTCCAGAAGCTGCAAAGCATGAGCCGGGCATTTGAGCACCACCGCGTGGACCGGAACACGGTGGCCTTGACCACACCCATTGCTGAGCTCCTCATTGTGGCCCCTGAAAAGGTGGCCGAAGTGGGTGAATTTGACCCTTCTAAGGAAAGGCTGTTGGAGTATTCCCGTCGATGCTTCATGGCACTGGACGATGAGATCCTGAAGAAGGTCCAGGTCCTCAAGAAGAGCAAACTTCTCCTGCCCATCACTTACCGCTTCAAACGGAAAACAGACTCCACTATCCCTGCTGCCAGCAATCCTTTGCCCTCTCCCGGGAATCCATCCAAACCACTTCTACCTATTGCTGATTGCTACAAGCGATGATTTCCCTTATTACTGTTGCCAACTTTTCCATACCCCCCCCCCGCAATACCTGCCCAGCACACAAGCACCTGCTGTTGTTTCCTAGGACTCATCTGTTTTCTAGCATATCAAAGAGTAAACAAAACAAAAAGACAAAAAAATGTTATGGAACTTTAAAGACTTATCTGCTGTATTTTAATGTTAACTTTCATGGGTCAAGCCCACTTCATCAGACATAAGAGTCAGACTTCATGGCATCAATTTGGCAAATAGTTCAGTACAGCCAGGGCTATAGTCCAAATATCATAAAGGTATCAAGGGGGAGGGGGCTCCCCAACACCTTTGTGGATTTAAAATGCCCCTGTATGTGTGAACAAGAGAGAAAACGTGCAAAGATTTGAATAATTTGCCCGTTTGTGAGGATGCCTTTTAAAAAATTCAGAATAATTCACTGATTATTTCTACGGTGCCTGTAGTTTTTCTGGTCTTCTTTTCTCCCTCTCTCTGTTGACAATATCTTAAATAAAACTTTTTTTAAAAAAATCAATTTACTAGGATGATTTAAATGAAGCACTGTATGTATTTTCTTTTAAAACAAAGTTTTCACCCACTGGTAAAGTTGGTACATGTTTGTTAATGTGGTCAATTAGGGAAAGCTGGATTGCTTTTCTGATGTCAACCTGTCCTGTGCTTTCTTTGTGTCTAAATACAACATTTTGCACAGAAACACAATTTTTAGGCAGGGGTTGGGGGAATAAGAAAAAAAAAACTCCTTGGTATCTGAGTTTCACAATGGAGCAAGAGCCAAGACAGCCAGTCTTTACTAGCTTACCAAGTAAAACCATTTAAGATGGGGTGCGCAAACAGGCATGTTTTACTTCAACTTCCGGGAGTGATGGCAGCATGGGCTGAATGAATTGGTGTCAGGGGCCGGATCCAGCCCACAGGCTGTAGTTTGGGCACCTCTAGTCAGGGCCGTAGCCAGGGGGCCCAAAACCTCCTGAACTAACAGCCCACCCCCCAAACCCACAACACCTCAAACCACCCCCATGGTGCCAATGTTATATATGTGAGTGTGACATTGTTGCTCTTGAAAATTTTTGCCCCTCCTAGACCCCCCCTCTAGAATCCTGGCTACAGCCCTGCCCCTGGTTTAAGCAAAGAAAATACTGTATCAGCCTAAAATCTATCTCATCCTGTTGCAAAACATCTGTTGCAAAACAGATTGTAAGGTGTGTTTTACTTCCACTGCCAGTGGGAGGAGCCATGACTGGCCCGCTGAAGCACTTGACTGCCCATGGCCTAAAAAGTTTGGGCACCTAGTTTAAGTCTTTGATTTCCCCACAACAGACTAACACAGAAACCACCACCTCCATGTAATGTTTGAGCTGAAGCTTTAACTGTTCTCTGAAAAGTGAAAACAACCTATAATTTATAAGTTTTAAGATCACATTGATACTGCTTTTAGAAAAGCTACTTTGTTCACCTTTCGTGAAGTTGGTATTTTTGTTTTAATTTCTTAAACAACACTTGGTACACTGGGAGATAGACTATGCTTTTTGTCCTTGAATCAATTTCATTTCTGCTGATAGCCACAGAAAGGCAGTTCAAGTCAGAAATTGCTTGAGACGGTTTCTTCTCAGCACCCATTTCAAACATCCAGAAATTAGGAAAGCTATATAAATGGAAACAAATAATATACAGTACAGTATATATTTTTTGGATGTTGCCATTTGGAGGACTGGAGTCAAAATGAACTGATCTTCAGTATCCTAACTGTGTTGCTTTGTAATACGCTGCAGCAAAATTAGTGTCTTGTGGCTCCTTAAAGAGCAACTATCTTCATTTGGCATAAGCTTTCGTGGATAGTCTAAGACAGTGATGGCAAACCTTTTCAACACCGAGTGCCCAAACTGCAACCCAAAATACACTTATTTATCATGAATTGCCAACACAGAAACAGGGGAGGAAGGAAATGCTCCCATTGGGCTACTGGGCATAGATAGGGGTGGGGTGAACTCTGTGTTGGGGAGGGAGGAAGTGCTCCCATTGGGCTGCTGGGCAGAGCAAACTGCTGGTGTAACTGCATGGGTGCTCACAGAGAGGGCTCCAAGTGTCACCTCTGGCACACGTGCCATAGGTTCGCTACCACTGGTCTAAAACTAAGTCAAGAAATCTTACACCAAATAAAATTGTATGCTGCAACTACTAAATACACTAGGCTTTCAAACCATTTTTCAATCCCCTTTTGTATTACAGGTAGAGTGGTAACTCGCTTAAAGATCATAATGCGTTCCACAGGACTGCTCTTTAAGCAAGTTTGCTCTTTAAGCGAAATACCATTATAAGTGACCAATTGTGACTTCTGGGAGGGGGGATTGCAAACCTCAATTTATTTGTTAGGCGAGTTTTTGGTTGGTTTTAGTTAAGCAAGGCGGCCATTCAGAGAAAATTCTGCTCTTTAAGCAAGTTACTCTCTAAGCAAGGTGCTCTTTATGCGAAATTTTACTGTACAGTTGTACCTTGCTTAAAGAGCATAATGTCCCACAGGATTGCACTTTAAGCGAGTTTGCTCTTTAAGTGAAACACCATTGTAAGTAACCAATTGTGACTTCTGGGGAGGAGGGAATTGCAAACTTCGATTTATTTGTTAGATGAGTTTTTGGTTGGGTTTTTTTCTTAAGCGAGGCGACCATTCAGAGAAAATTCTGCTCTTTAAGCGAGTTACTCTTTAAGCGAGGCACTCTTTATGCAAGGTTTGACTGTATATGCTTTGTGAGCTAATGGACACTCTTTTGTGTCCATTTTTCATAGACATTATAAATAACATAAACAAACAAAGACAAAAACTGTTGTGGAACCTTAAAGACCAACTGCTGTACCTGTATTTTAATATTAGTTTTTGTGGATCAAGTTCACTTCATCAGACAGAAGAATCAGACTTTGTGGCATTAATTTATATACATCATGTCCAGAGGAACACAATGGTTGGCTAGCATAACAGCTGTTGTTCAGTTGCACAATCGATTCGAGTGTGGCATTTTACAAATTGGTAATAATAGGTGGCTGCGGTGGCTTAGTGGTTAAGATGCTGAGCTTGATAACTGGAAGGTCAGCAGTTCAAGACCCGAGTGCTGCACAATTTATTTATTTATTTATTTATTCACACTTCTATGCCTCCCTCCTCATGAATAATGGCGGCGAACAATTAAAAATACAGTAAAACCTCATATAACACTAAAACCTGGTTCCACAAGTCTTGGTGTTATACGATTTTTAGTGTTATCTGATGCATGTTAAAATCCTATGGGATCCATAGAGATACATTGTAACCACACAGGCTTTAGCGGTTGTTATCTGAAGCATCCCATAGGATCTTAATGTTATCCGATGCAATTCTTCCCCCCAGATTCCTTAATGTTATGTGATTTTAGTGTTATTCGATACTAATGTTATATGAGGTATTACTGTACAACAATAAAACCTATGATAAAATACCCACCCATCTCAGAGTTAAACTTTAAAAGTTAAAATTAAAAAGAGATTAAAAGTTAAAATTCACCAATTAAAATTACGAGGGAAAGGGGGGAACACTCAGATTAGCCAGCCGCCTGGGGTAGCCAACTGGTCTGAACACCACACCTGCCCTGCCAGCCAGGTCTTCACACCCTTTCTAAAGGCCAGCAACTCTGTCTGGAGATGCAACTCAGTTGGCAGGATAGGGCCGGAGCGGACAGAGAAGGCCCTCCTTCTAGTGCTAGAGATGTGTCTCTCTAGCGGATGGCACAACCAGAGAGCCTCTCCGGTGCGCTCTGGTGGGACGGACAGATGTTCTTGGGGTGATGTGGTCTCTTAAGTATCCTGGCCCACTACCATGTAGGGCTTTAAAGGTAATAACCAGCACCTTGAATTGCACTCGGAAGCAAACCGGTAGCCAGTGCAGCAATGGAGTGAGCTCCCATTGTCTGTCCCAGCTCCTGCCAACCTGACCGTTCAAAAGCAAGAAATTGGAAGTAGATAAACAGGTACTACTTCAGCAGGGAAGGTAATAGCGTTCCGTGTGCTCCGGTTACGTGGACTTGATCCACGAGAGCTCACACTAAAATACAGCAATTCGTCTTTAAGTGGCCACAACTTTTTCCTCGTTTTGTTTACTCTGATATGCTTGCAGAAACTAACACGGCTACCCAATTCAAAAATTAGAACTTATTTTTTTTCTTCGTCATACCGACGACGTGTAGGAATCTTTCCGGGAAAAGTCGGAGAACGTCCGGCGGAAACACCCGAGCGTCCCGGAAGCAATCAGCCAAGGTTCGGCCGAAGTTTTCTATTAATACCACTAAACGCGGGACAACAAGTGAAATAGAAGCCCATCGCGAGCCATGCTTTTGGAGGGGAGGGGCGTGGCACGGAGGAAGTGACGTCGACGAGTGTCCGAACCGTTCCGGAAAAACCCGAAGGCCGGCCTTCCACAGAGTGAGAGAGGACGAGGCTCGTCTGAGAGGCTGGAGGGAGGGGCGGAGCAGCGAACGCGAGCGTCTGCCGGAGATTGCCGAGCGCTTCCGCGAAGAGCCGAAGTGGCCGCCGGAAGTCGCCGAACTCAAGGAAAGGCGCCGTCGCGGCCTACTGCGTGTGGAGAAACTGGTTCAGCCAGAACCGTAGTATTAAGGCCGGAGACAGGCTGCCCTCCTCCCTGCCCTTCCTCCTCCGTTAGCCATGTCCGACTTCGACGAATTCGAGCGGCAGCTCAATGAAAACAAACAGGGTAAGCGACTGAGGAGGGGGAGGCAGCAGGGGTGGGTCAACGATGATGGGTTTCCCCGCCATTAATGAGGGGGTGCCCTGAATTTGAGGCGCTGCTGGTCGCCTGGCTCTGAGGGTTAGTCGGTCCTCTTTAGTCTTTCTGCTTCTCTCTCCGTCCTCTTCTCGACTTTATTTGGCGGCAGCTCGAGGACAAGGAGGGAAGAAAAGCGAACCAGTTGGTCTTTCTGCGCGCGCGCCTTGAACGGGAGTATTAATTATGTTTGGGGGGGGGGAGGGGGAGGCAGGAGATGCAAAAAGATCTCATATATATAGCAATTATTACACTTATATACCGCCTCATAGCGGACTCTCTGGGCGGTTCACAAGTTAATTAGCACTTTTTTGCCCCCCCCCAACATGCTGGATACTCATTTTACCGAACTCGGAAGGGTGAGTCAACCTTGAACCCCCCACGTTGGGATCGAACCACAACGTTTTGGGCGCACTACAGCAGTTGAAACCACTGCGCCACCAAGGTTTCCTCGTGTGATTTTTATTTCAAAGTTTCTTTTTCGTCTCCCTTAGAGGACGAGGGAAAAATCCAGGAAGGATGAGGCAGAAAACGTGATCACAATTAGTAACCGTCGGTTACTTTTGCTGGTCTACTCTAGTAGTAGGTGCTGAGACTCAAGCCCGAGAAGGCACGTGGACCGTGGTGCCAAACCCCTTTTTCTTGAGTGCGAAGCAGCTCAGCGCCACGAGATCCACAGTTTCTTCAGTGTAAAGCATAGCAAACTGTTTATTTTTGATGGTCCCCCTTAGAGTTCCACGGTGGGAAAGACGTGGGTCATCAAGGGGTGTGTGTGTGTGTGTGATAGGGCGGGTTGATCTTTTGCCCCCTCTCGGGAGTACTAAATTGAATTTGGGACACTCAGAATAGCAATTACACTTATATACCGTCCCATAGCGCTTAGTGCGATTCACAAGTTAATTAGGACTTTTGTCCCCAACATGCTGGATACTCTTGGAAGAATGGATCAACGTATAAAGACAAACTGACATACAGTGTATTTATTTATTTATCAAATTTATATTCCGCCCTACTCGCACAAGCGACTCAGGGCAGAAAAATCTGTGATCCCATCAGGACTGAATTAATAATATTTTTGCTGCAGTACAGCAGTTTACCCTCTGCATCACCAGTGCTCTTGCAATGATTCTACTATTATGATTGTAATAGTTATTCTTTGCAGTTCAAAATAATGGTGTTTCTCTGCTGAAAAGGTTGGAGATTGAACTTGGGACCCTCAGAATGTAAAGCATTGACTCTATCATTGGAATACAAGTTTTTCCCCCCTTCCTTGCAATAATTCAACCTCATTTTGGACACACACAGTCCTGTCCTTCCATCAGGAATTGGAAGGATCTGCTTGTGGTTCTTCTCCAATACTCCTTCCCTAAAATATACCATTAGAACAAGCCTGTGAGGGGGATTAGACTGAGGTGGTGACCACTCAAATGTTATTTAATGCAGTGGTCCCCAAACTTTGGGTTTTGGACTTCAATTCCCAGAAGCCTAAGTCAGTACATTGCTGATCAATGCTTTGGAGAATTGACTTAGGCTTCAGGGAGTTGAAGTCTCAAACCCAAATGTTGGAGACTAATGAACTAATAAATAATAATTTAGTATCAGAGATTACTCTGTGTTGAAAGGATTTTTGCTGGATAAACTCCACTCAGGGGACACCCAAATGAGGCTCCTTTCATGTCCCCAAGTCTAGCTCTCTGGTATCAAAACCCGACCTTCTAGTCTCCAGCTCAGCATCTTAACCACTAAGCCACCAGGGGGGGCTGCACTAATAATAATAATGATAGCCACTTTATAGGAGTCTTCCCCAGAATTTTCTAGATATAAGTTCTCAGAAATAGTTTACCAGTTTCTACAACTGTTTTGTGTAAAGCCTCATAGTCTGACAGATCATATTCCCTAAAATGCCTCTCTTGATTTTTAAGATTTTTCTATCTCTTTCCATGTCTTTTATTCTTTCAAAAAGCCTGCCCACTCTTTTCTTATCCTTATAATAATTATAGATTAAGTGAATGAAAGTATTATCTTGGCCATTGTTTAGCCACTTTATCTCAATCCCAAATTTGTTGCCTTTTTCTCCCTTTCAACTAGTATGTCTGGTGGAATGATCACATTTATCTAACAATGGCATATTTAAGTGTTAAATCAGGCATTCTCAAGCTACGACCCAGGGGCCAAACTCTGCTCCTGAAGCCTTTTTATTTGGCCCCCAACATCCTCCTTGTTCCTATCGTCGTTGCCTGGAAGCATGGAATACCGGCAAAAATGTGTATTTTTGGCGAGATCTCACCTGAAATATCATGAGATCTCACACGAGAACTCACGTGGAAACACGGGACCTGCCCGACCCACGCAGCCATTCTGAGTGGAGTGATCTAGCTCCTGCCCAGAAAAGTTTGAGAAAGCCTGTGTTAAATAGTAATGTTTGGTGCCAGCTGAGAAACAAAAAAGTAAAATAATTCTGACAGTGGAATTGCTCACATTCTGTTTTATGGACAATAAGATGCCTTGGGTACAAAACTTCTGAATATTCAGTATGGAGCTTCTATAAAACATGTTCTGATCATAAGCACTAAGTATGGGCTTTTCTGGCAGAGCTTTAGTTCTCTATATTGTAGCTGATTAAGTGCTGATTACATTGATATTTTCCCTGCTATCCATGCAACATAAGGCTTGGCCTAACAACCTCAAAGTGTGACATTACATGTCTATATTTCCTCCAAACACTTCTCCCCCCCCCCTCAAATGTATTATGGGTTGGGCAGGGATAAAGCACTATTGAGCTTTTTGAAGGAAACTCACTTGTACAGTATGTCACAGTCTTTAAGTTGGGAGGTTTAAAGGTTGATTTAACTATGAAGTGATCCAGACTAGAAACTGCAGCAGTGAAGTTAAATTTCTTTAATATTAAAAAAACAAATGTAAAGGGTTTCCAGAGAAGTAGCTTTTAAAATCAGGTATGGACATAAATCTTGGTAGGCAGTGATCCTTCGTTACTTACAACCAGAAAGAGAGAGTGGAACACTTCCACCATATGGATGGATGGCAAAGTGCAGCCCTATAGATACTATTTGATTGTAACTGTCATAAGTCCTAGCCAATGGTGAAGAATGCTGGGAGTTGCAGACTGAAGATTTGAATTTGAATGAGGCTTCTCACTCTCCCATGCAGAACCTCTGAGCACTTTTCTGTCTTTTTCTTATGGCACATTTCATCCTCACAGATTTTATGTCAGTTTGTTTTTATATGTTAATTGAAAATGGCTTGAAAGTAGGTTCACTGATATTCTGATCATTAGTGAATCTGTTTTAAGTTTTAGGCTCTATATCTGTACATAGATGTCTGCCTAGCTTTATATTAAAACCTTGTGGATTATACTGACAGAGGTAGTCTGGCTTTTCAGTCTTATTTCTTCACAGCATCTTTTTGTTTTTACTTTTTTTAGCTATAATCTTTCTGTTTCACTGGACAAGCATAATACAGAATGTACAGTACTTCAGTGTTTAGTATCTTCCCTCCTGCACGAAGACTGCATATTCACAGTAACAAATAAAGACAGACAGTAGTCTTCAAATACAGTTTCCTGATCATATTTTTTAAATTTATTTTTTTAAAAATGCAACTTGCCAACTTTTGTAGAGAAAATAATCCTCAGTCCCATTGGTTTTTATTTATAAGTACAACTTGGTGTTGATCCCATTGGGCTATTGCTAGGATATTCCTTTAATGTTCTGCAAACTTTTGTGGGGTGATGGCCCCCTCAGTGGAGGAAATGGCACTAGAAATCCATCGTATTTGTCCCATCAGTAAAATGAGCGGAGGAAGAACCAATTCTGATTCTCAACAGTCATGGGAGGCAGAAGAGGCCATGCCGGATGGACTGACTGTGAAGGCGCACCTTGTTAATATCCTCAAGGCTACAACATTCTATTGTTAAATCCTGCATGTCTCATTTCATATGTGCTGCAGGAAATGCCTCTGTGATTACAGGGTATGGTCACTTCATGGCAAGCTGTGATCCACCTTAAACAAATTGACGCCAGTAGAATCTTTCCTGTTTTCAGGAAAAATTGTATACTGTAGCAGTCCCTGATACGAGTAGCAGCCCATGATTCTTCAGAATGCATTGGTGAAAAATATGAAGGATCTGATCTGACATAACTGATAAAACATGATGCTAGTGATCAGTATAGGCCAGTGATGGGGAACCTTTTAGAGACCAAGTGCCCAAACTGCAACCCAAAACCCACTTATTTATCTCAAAGTGCCAACACAGCAACAGGGGAGGAAGGAAATGCTTCCATTGAGCTGCTGGGCAGACGGGCAGGGCGAACTCTGTGCTGGGGGGAGGGAGGAATCACTCCCATTGGACTGCTGGGCAGAGGGGTGGGGTGAACTCTGTGCTGAGGGAGGGAGGAAGTATTCCCATTGGGTTGCTGGGCAGAAGGGCAGGGCAAATTGTACTGGGGTGACTGCACGGGTGCCCACAGAAAGGGCTCTGAGTGCCACCTCTAGCACGCATGTCATAGGTTTGCCACCACTGGTATAGGCTAATTTTTGTGCAAGGCATGCACATGGCAAACTGTTCTGCCGTGAGTGAGTTAGTTGGCTAAAAGCTTATTGCTGCCATCTGTGATAAATTCTTTATAGAAGCACCTGGTCTGTATAAGAGATCTGTGTAAACAAAGTAGTCACAGAATCAGTATTGCAAGGCTTGGGTTTACTTCTGCTTGCTTCATGAGTGATTCATTGTCCTATGGAGTGCTACGGAATGCTAAGCCCAGCCATAATTCCCATTTATGCAGCTATAACATATGGGTGGGGGTAATTTTGACAGTTGTTCCGCTATTAGAGCAGTCTTAGTTTTTTCCTCCTTTTCAGACTAAAGCTTGAAACTAAACTTGGGGTTTGTTTGCTTCATTTCCAGAATTGGGCAAAATGAGAAGCTCTAGATTTCTTGAGTTTCAGATATGAAGCAGGGAAGTGGTCCACAACCTTGTGCTTCATTTCACAGATGTAGCAACAGCCAGGACCTTGATGATTGAGAGGGAGGCAAGCTCCTAGTAACCACAAATCTTTTGTTGGCCACCAAGGCCAGTCAAACTATGAAGGCCCTTGAGATATCTTAAGATTTCAGAGTAGGCTAGTAGTGACTTTCGCTATGCTCGCAGCATGAGGAGAGGAGCAGAAGGATCCTGTTCTGTAGTTCTAATAGCAACATCCAGGCTTTCTGACACATAGTAGGAAGCTATTTATTACGTAAGTGTGTTCTAGGTGTATCTACAGTCATTAGGAGAATGTGCTGGGCAGAACCATCCCACTCACCAGTGAACCAAGTAGCTGTGTTGGTAGAGAGTAGAATTTAGAACACTAAGAAAACAGTACCTTACAGGAGCTGTTCTGCATTTTAAAACATTTTTAGCAAAATCCTAGATCATGTCTACACATTTCTCAGTTCCTCACTTTAAACTTCTTTGGGTTGTTGATTATGTTTGAATCATTTGAATTTCAATGTATTATTATTATTTAAAGTTTTTATGGCCTTTCAGAATTGCAGAGCTAATTATTGCACAGAATCTGCCCAAGGCAGGAATAGATTCCAGTGTTAAAGATAACAAGCTCTCCTGCCAGACTAGGAAGAGGAGAAGGCTGTTCTTGAAACTTAAAGTCAGCAGTGGTGCCACATCACACTATTTATGTTGCTTCGGGAAATTAAACTTCTATATCAGTGTATGTGTGTTTCCAAGTCAGAAATGTGCATATGGCTATTACAAAAGAGCATTACCACTCCCACATATCATGGTATAGCAACAGATGTGCCATCACAAATACAGCTTTGTGCTTATTATCCTACAACATTACTCTTTGTTCACTTAGAAGGCAGCTGCACAGGCCCTTTGTGTCCAAAACAGTTCTTCTTTATGCTGTGGAGTTTGGTTTCTTGGAATTCTGCTGCATGATGTTACTATGTTGATTCTGACCCATTTCATACCAAGTGAGAAGTCACATAGTCCTTCAAATGTTTGGAAATAACTGTCATGTTTGTAAGAGCTAATGTTGTGCAGAACCAAGAACATTAATTTCTAGAGGCTGTATAGCACTTAGGACACTACCCAATGTACTTTGTCTTTTGCTGCACAAACTATCAGATACAATTCTAGCATTAAGTAGGAACTCCACTTTTCTAGTTGGGTTAATAGAATTGACTTGTACAATTTGTAGAATTGTGCATTCTCTCATTGTGGATAATCATGATGAGCGGAACACGGGAGCATTGGTATAGAAATATGTAAAAGCAGAGCACAGGGACAAATGCAAGTGCTTGCCAAGTTTTTTGTTTCTCCATTTCTAGTAGACAGAGTAATGAATTACATCTACCGGTATTACACCTTTCTCAGTTCCTTACATTAAAATGGCATCTCCGTTTATAAGCATTTCCTAACCTCCTTATTTTAACATCAGTACAAATATCACTTGCTGGCATCTGCAGGTTAGTTTACATCTGGGGTGCCCAAAGTTTTCAGGCCATGGGCTGGTCACGTGGTTCCTCCAACTGGAAGTGGAAGTAAAATGTGTCTGTGCATGCACAAAATGCTGCTGTAAATGCACCCGTGGGTATCATAAACTCATTTGCGGCAGCTGTGGGTGCATTTATGACAGTGTTTTGTATATTCATGGACATGTTTTACTTCCGGGAGTGGCCAGGGCCTTGTGGGCCAGATCCAGTCTATAGGCCATAGTTCGGACATCCCTGGTTTACATGATGTGTAGGTTTTTTATTATGGTACAGTATTTAATGGCACATAATAGGTATTGTACTTGATTTCAGGATAGACAAGCACAAAAGTGTCTCTGTTTTTATTAATTTCTGACCACCATTATAATTTTACAAAAAGAGCAACCTAACAAGGCTTATTCCTATGACAGATGGGGGCTTACAAAGCAGTACAGATTGCAAAGTATTATACAGTATGTGTTTGACCATTTATAACGGGTTCTCAACCTACAGCCCAGGGGCTGGATGTGGCCCACGATACCATTTCATGTGCCACCGCCTCTGCCACACCTGGAAGTGCCATGCGTGACATGCAGGGCAAAATGGCCATCCGGCCCCCAAAGCTGTCTGAGGGAGTGTGACCCGTCCCTTGGCTTGAGAAGGTTGAGAACCCCTGATTTATAACAAAGCAAAACTAGTTAACACAAATTGTAAGTACAGTTTTAAAGACATTTTTGTCTGGTGAATGCCTGGTGGGATGGTGAATCCTGGAGACGTGGGGATAATTGATACAGTACTTGGCTTCTAAACAGTACATCTTCCCAAAATTCATATTCCTAGGTTGCCAGTCAACATATTGTTGCTGTTTCACAAGAATAGAAAGAGTGTATACCAACCAGAAGTGAATACTGTCATCATCCTAAGCCACAACCAGAGGCTCACTGGTTATATACTGTTTTCTTTAGAACGTGACAAAGAGAACCGCCACCGGAAACGGAGCCACAGTCGTTCACGGAGTCGTGATAGGAAACGGCGTAGCCGTAGCCGTGAACGGCGCAACAGGGAACGCAGTGTATCACGGGATCGCAGGAGGCGCAGGTAGGGACTGCTTTGCACAGAGATTGACTGCTTTTAATTCCTTCATTTTTGGAGTCCCGACAACATAGAGGCATACTGAAAAAGGATTTGAATGCATGACGGAACCTAGATTGGGCTGTTGATGAACAGTAGGAAAGTCTTGTACTTAACCACTGCTGAAATGAAATAAACTTTGCTGAAACTGCATTATACCATATAGGATGAATGTTGAGACATTCTCTCTAGTGAATCTTATTCACTGTTATTGCAACAATATATCTTATGCTTGTGGAGGTAGGAGCTGTTGAACTAGATAAAACCTCGGAACAAAAAGGAAAGGAAGACTGAAGTCTGAGATAAAGGCTAAGTTACGGTACATATAGGAATGGCAGGAAAAATGTGCCTCAATGAATAGCTTCTGTATTCAGCCTCTGTTGACTGTTGATTGCTGAGACCATGGTATGTTTTGTAGTCAATTTTTTTGTATCTTTGGAATTGTTATATATAACAAACTGCTCCACAAAGAGTTCTTAATCTTGTCTTCCCGTGTTGGCCATCACACTTATTTTCATGGCCAGAACAAGTCCTGTCACTGCTACCTTTGCTTGAGTATGAACTGCAAAATATCTTTGCTAGAAATATAAGTTTTTGCTTCAATTCTTTGAACACTCAGAGTTTTATTATTGATCTGGGTGCTAAAGCTCTTCATTTCTGAATTGGTTTCTGCTGTCCAACATTCTCTGAACAGATATACATCCATATGTTTATCCATCTAGTATTTTTCAACCCAGTTGCAACTTGTCTATTGCCACAACAGTAGATGAGTGATGTTTGTGGAGAATTAATTTTGTCTCACTCCACCCCACATTGCTTCTTTGCCCAGAATCTCAGGGCAAATGGGGCCCTGTTACCACTCTTAGATCTGGTTAAATGGCTGCCTCATCCTGCTTTCTCCATGAGGAAAGAACATAAACCCATTTTGCTTTTGCTTTTCAGGTCACCCCTAAACATAACGGGTCCCCTAACGTGAGTATTGCCAGTTCTTGCTTACACTGACATAAAATTATCAGGCATAGAGAGGCAGAACCAAGGAAGCCCAAAGTTGTGGGCTTCCCTGTGCCATTCAAATTCTCACACTGTAGCAAAGGTACTGACATTCATCTTGGGGGTTAACATGTATTAAAAGTAATTTGGCCTTGTATCCTGAGTTTATGATGCCCCAAATTAAAGCCAGTTGAGATACGATGTGATTTATACTCTAGTTTTAAACTAAAGCTGACATGCTCTTGGAAGTTCCCACTGACTTTCCTTCCATTTTTCTCCCTCACAGCCGTTCTCCCAGGCATGAGAAGAAGAAGAAGGTTCGCAAATATTGGGATGTCCCTCCACCAGGTTTTGAACACATCACACCCATGCAGTATAAAGCCATGCAAGGTAGTCCTGCTTGTCTTTCAGTCACCCTGCTTTGTTGCAAGACAAAGAGTTATATTTTGTGTAGCAGCTAATTGAGCATGACCCTTCTAATATGGAAATGCAACTTGTGTTAATACTTTCAGGTCTTATTTTATTTCTGTTGATTTCTCTCTTTTTCTTGACTAATAGACTCTCCCTCCTAATTTTTGGATGACAGTTTATTCCAGAAGACGGAGTACTTCATTTGTGACGTTCACTACTATTTTTTATTTCCCAGCTGCGGGACAGATTCCTGCCACAGCTCTTCTGCCCACCATGACCCCTGATGGGCTGGCAGTGACTCCCACTCCTGTGCCAGTGGTTGGCAGCCAGATGACAAGGCAAGCCCGGCGTCTATATGTGGGAAACATCCCCTTCGGAATCACTGAGGTATCTACTTTTGTCTCAGAGTCCTGTAACTTGATCTATTTCTAATTCTAAGTCATACATATTTTGTATATGAAGTTCCAGATGGGAAGAAAACTGAATAAGAGCAGCAGATAGCTGAACCTTAAAGCAGGACTAAATAAGAGGTAGTCCTCAATTTCAGTACAATGAAAACATTTCTGTGTCTGCTAAAAGGACAAAGTACATGAGAAAGGTGAAGGGAGTTTAAGAAAACTTGCTGAACATGTGGATGTTTAACAGTAGCTTGATGTTTTCTCTCAACAGTTTAAAGCTTTCCATAGATATGCCCATACAGTAGTCGTAAAACTATAGGTGGCAGTTGAGCAGCAAGGGCAAACATTTATCAGTTTTTTGCCTCCTTCCTCGTGTAATTGTTATTATATCATGCCAGTATTAGAAATACAAAAACATGTGGTTTTGTAACAGGATGAAATAGATTTTAGGCTGCCATTTTCTCTGCTTAAACCAGGGGTGCCCAAACTACAACCCACGGACTGGATACGACCACTGACACTATCCGCACTGCCAACGTCGCTCCCAGAAGTGGAAGTAAAATGCTCCCATATGGGCGGGTTTTACTTCCGCCTCTGGGAGCGATGAAGGTGGTGTGGGCCTGATGGATTGGCATTGGGGCTGGATCTGGCCCATTGGCTATAGTTTGGGCACCCCAGACTTAAAGGATATCAGCTGTGTACTGTAAGCATTTCTTGTCCAGGGCTTTTACTACAAATTCTTATGCTGCTTATATGTTACACTAGGTAGAGATAATCAAACATATCTGCAGTATTGATGGACTCGGATCTGAAGCAGTGTGGCAAGAGGGAATAAGCCTATTTAGACACCAGCCCTATAAACCTATTTGAATAAGCTATTGAAGTCAGTAGTACATGCTTATGACTGATGGGTAGGATTGCCTTGTTATTGACCAGGGGATATAGTGCATGTGATTATTGTTTAAACATTTCTACCAATGAGCCATTTTCCTCAGACAAACTGTGTGGAGGATTGCAGTCCACTTTGTAGCTCCATTGGAGTAGTCAAGTAGATAGTTTTTCTTTGTAATCTGTTTGTGGTCCTGTTTGTTCAGCCAATCCATGTCATCTTGTTGTTCAGTTCAGTCACACAGTCGATTCCAACCCTTTGCGACCCCATGGACCTCTGCCCTCTACCATCCTCCTCAGCCCACTTACTTTGTCTCTTTATAATCCAACAGGAGGCTATGATGGATTTCTTCAATGCTCAGATGCGTCTTGGTGGCCTTACTCAGGCACCTGGTAACCCTGTCTTGGCTGTGCAGATCAACCAGGACAAAAACTTTGCATTTTTGGAGGTGAGTGTTGAAGGGAAGACTATGGTGAAGTCTGAGGGCATCAACAGATGTTTGAGTCTACTACCAAAGCATGTTAAAGTCCAGAATTTAGAGAATCTTATCAGTTCCTTTCTACCAGTTCTTTGACCAGTTCTAGCAGACATAATGAGACATTGTTCAAATTGCGCCATCCTATAGAAGAACATGTATCTCCTTTTATGTTACATTATTTCAGCCAGTCATATTTTCGTATCTCTTGGTATGAAGATTATCTAAGCTGCTGCAGTTTTACATCCTAGCCATTATTGTGCTTTGAAGATGGAATATCTTGAGCAGAATTATCTCAGATATTTTTGAGAAATGCCTACTTTCAGTTTCTCAACATTATGTAAGGATCAGCCAAACGTTACCTCCTATAAGAATAGAACAGTCTTGTCTAGGGAAGGTAAACCCTAAATTGTAATCCTATGTTCATTTCCCTAGCTGAGAGTAAGTCACGTGGAATGCTTTGCTACTTATTTTTGTAGATATGTACAGGATTCCACTGTTTGTCTAATAATCCCTGTCATATTGAAAGATGCTAAACTAGCTTAATCTGTAGTGTAGGTGACTGTGGAGCCATAGGTTGGGAGTTTGATTTCATTCAGTGCCTCCTGGGAGAAGAGATAGCCTGTATAGCCTGGAAAGGGTTGCTATAAATCATAATTGACAGCTGTCGTTGTTGTTGTTGAAATCTGTTAAACTAGCTTCATGTATATATAGGATAGAGGTACAGACTTAAAAGAGGAAATCTGTAGTGTCAAGGTCAACAGTATGACACAAGAATCCCTCAGAGCACTATGAAGCTTATAACACCCCTCAGTATTTGAGTGTGTGGTGGTTTATCACACCTGAACATTTATCCCTGAACAGGTTGATTCTGGTATGAACCAAATAATGAAGACAGTCATATCAAATTCCATCTGGGTATAGTATTAAGGTATAAGTCATTTAGATGCTCTTGCTTAATTGAAAGGGTAGATTCCGATCTTGCTCCATGTCTCTTAAGGGGGGGGGGGATCTCTTGTTCACTCATGAAGTAAACAGAGGAAAATGAGTCCAAGTATCGTTAACTTGCCTGTTTGTACAAGCTTTGTTTATCCACATTTCCTCTACATAAAAATCCAGAAGTTACTGGAAATATGTAACTATAGGAAGTCAAATATATGTGACTTCTATCATTCTTACATCTATGCAAGTATAAATACTGTATTTGCTGGCGTATAAGACTACTCCCCCCCCCCCCGAAAAACATTCCTCCAAGTGGGGGGTCGTCTTATATGCCAGGTGCACTTCAGTTGGAATAGACATAGCTGCCCATAGTGGCCGCCTGATGTTCGCCGGGTGCCCATAGTGGGCTCCCAATGCCCGCCTGGTGCCCATAGTGGCCCCCCGATGCCCACCCACCTCATTCTACATACCATCCAGTATCACGTGGTATCCAGCATGGCTGCGGCGAGCATCAGCAGTGAGACGGGTGCCAGCCTTTTCGGCGTGACCGGCCCATTCTGCTCGGCGGGAAGCAGTGTTGCTCTGCCTCGCCCCTTGTCTACGCAGAGCTCGCACATGGGCACTTGTGCACTAGTGCCAGCCACAGGGAAATGTTGAAATCAAATCTGATGTTCTTTTATGTTTTATTTGGTGTGTGGAAGGTGTGTGGAAGAGGGGGTAGTCTTATATGGCGAGTATATAACAAACTATATTTTGAGTGGAAATGTTGGGGGGTTGTCTTATACGCCCAGTCATCTTATACGCCGGCAAATACGGTACTTAGAAATATATGAAGACTGAATTTAAGTTGTTGGGAAATAAAGTCAAATGTATATGAATTATAATATTTTAGCTAAAAAGTTACAGACAAGAATTTAATTCTTATTTTAATAAAAAAATACAAGTGCTTATAGTTTTAAAAAACACATCTTGTAAAAAAGTAAAAATAAATAAAAGTAGAAATATATTTCATAGACCTTTAGCATATTTGAACACATAAAAATGCATTTTGCTCACTCAGCCATCTGCCAATTTAAATCTGGAGGAAAATCTATGACAGTGATGATGAACCTATGGTACACGTGCAAGCGGTGGCGCTCGGAGCCCTCTGTTGACACCTATGCAGTCACACCACCACAGAGTTTGCCCCGCCCCTTTGCCCAGTAGCCCAATGGTAGCGCTTCCTCCACCCCCCAGCACAGAGTTCACTCCACCCCTCTGCCCAGCAGCCCAGTGGGAGTGTTTCCTCCTCCCCTGTTGCTGTGTTGGCACTTTGTAATAAATATGTGGGTTTTGGGTTGCAGTTTGGGCACTCTATCTCTAAAAGGTTCACCACCACTGATTTCTGAGTTTTGCCTCTGTGTTGCTGTGTCCAGTTGCTGATGTTTTATTATCTTTTTCCTCTCCCAACCACTCAATTCAACTTGTCTTGACTCTGCTGGCTTTATGCTAGCTGCCATCTTGCTCGTGTTACTCCAGCCCTTTTATAAACAAAGGATGTTTGTGTATCATTATCATTGCTGACATGTTTTTACCTAGCTTGCAGATTCTGTTATTAGAAGGCTAATGCAAAGTTTCATAGACTTTGCTTCAGTATAGAGGAGAATTGGCTGATAAGTGAAAACAAACATTTTCCTGTTGGGTTGGGAAGACATCCTTTCACTGGGACTTAACAAAGCTCTTCATTCTGGGGTGGGCTCAGATGCTGTCCTTTGGCAAGGCTTTTTCGCCTAGTAGAGAAGTACCTGATAGAAAACCTTACATTGTAAGGATATCTTTGGTTGCCTGTATAAAAGGAACGTCATGGTAAGTACTAAGGTTATTTTCTCCCTTCTTTTTTTCCTACCCTAGCAGACTCAGTGTATTTTTACATAGATTTTACCTTAGTAGCAAGCTCTATGCATTCTCCATGGTAGTTGCTACACTAGCTGACTCATTGGGTTTTTACATTTACTCTGTTATGCAGAATATATGGGATTGAATAGGACTTGACAATGAACTCTAATCTTCATTCAATACATAACTGTTGGCACCTGCTATCAAGTTGACAGCTGATTGCCCTACAATAAGTTCTCTCAAGCAGCTCATTACTATTCATACCTATTTATTTATTTATTTTATTCAATTTGTATACTGCCCTACTCGGTAAAACTGACTCAGGGCGGTTCACAGAATCCATATAAATAACATTCCATAATTCAGCAATGCAATGGCACGGGAAAATGACACGACAAAATAAAAATAAAATGTAATAATACCTATGTTATTTTTACATTTCTAAGTTTACAGCTCCTTTACTTTCAAATATTTAATACTTTACTTATAAACAATTTCAAATTGGTATTCACCCACCACCAAGTGAGTTTGCAGGGTGACTTGTTTGTAGGTTTTGTTGTCCTCTAGTCCAATTTCACAATAGGTTACAACAGAACACCACATAATGAAAAAAGTCCATTCTGTGAGGCGCTTCGCTATATGATTATTTTTTTTGCTAACCATGATATCCTGCATTACGAATGGGATGCATCATACAACGAAAATCTCTAAAATTTTCATTGTACAATGCATCCCATAGAGATTTTTGTTATATGGGGTTTTCGTTATGGGAGGTATACCCTGCATAATGAAAAAATTCGTAATGTGGGGTATTGTGGTTAGCGCAAAAATGCTTCGTTGTACAAATTTTTCATTATAAAGGGTTCCACTTTATTTGTTTTCAGCAGTAAGGGTGAGATGCCTAGAGACAATGGGGCTAGTTTTTTGTGGGTTGAGGAGATTCTGAGGTAACAGTACCTTGCTTATTTTTCCAGTATGTTCTGTAGTGGAATTTTACTGTGTAATATTTTAGAACTTACTTATGGGAAACACTATTCACTGGATATTATACAACATGTGGCCTGGATAATAATGTAAGGATCCAGTTGCTTCCATCTTTATATCGTTATCATTTAAAATAGCATTTCCAACTTTGGTGTCTTAAAAATATACTGACCACTAACCATGGTGGCTAAAGATGACTGGAATTGTGATTCTTCATTTTAGAGTGTTAACAAGCTGAGGAAAGCTAACACCTCTTTTCATGTACCTAGAATTCTTTAGGAATCTTGAAACCAGTGTCTTTCATTATAAGTTCTTTTGCATAGATCAGGGGTTTTGAACCTATGGCCCGTGGGCTGGATCCGGCCTAAAGTGCCATTTCATATGACTCGCCACCACTGGCAGAAGTGGCGGAAACAGTTGTAAATGCACCCATGGCTGTTGTAAACATGTTTATGACAGCCACGGACACATTTTACAGCAGGGGTAGAACCACCAGTCTGGCCCACTCAACTGCCTGAGCGAGCATGACACAGCCTGCAGCTTAAAAAGGTTGAGAACCCCTGGCATAGAATGTCTTAATGAGACATGTGTTTTATACTTACCCATTTTGTCCCCCTCATCACAGTTTCGCTCTGTGGATGAAACTACCCAGGCCATGGCCTTTGATGGGATCATTTTCCAAGGACAGTCCCTGAAGATCAGACGTCCCCACGATTACCAGCCACTCCCTGGCATGTCTGAAAACCCTTCAGTCTATGTGCCAGGTGAGTTCACTAGAATGTTGAACAAAGAGATGATAGCTACACACAGAGGACCAGAGGTGGTGCAAAGAGTTTGCCATCATGATTGTATTGTAATGTAATGTATTGTTTGTAAGCCACCCTGAGTCGCTACGGTGAGTGGCTGGTAATATAAATTTGAACTAATAAATAAATAACTCATCCGTAAATATGTATGTCATTAAATACTTAACGTGCCATTCTGACACTTTTCTTTCTTACAGGTGTGGTATCCACCGTGGTTCCAGATTCTGCACACAAACTATTCATTGGGGGCCTGCCAAACTATCTTAATGATGATCAGGTGAGCCTAGAAGCATAAGAGGCACCCTTCTTGCCTATTTCCTTGTTGCCTACTAGGGTCAAGATTTTCATAATTCTAGAAAGGTAAGGTGTTTAGCTGGTGCAGAAGAGATTAAGAAAAGATGATAAGAGTACTCTATAAAAAGGACCTCAAATCCCCGGATAATCACTGTGATGAGAACATTGAACTTGAGCTGGGCATCCTGGAGAGTGAAGTCAGGAGGGCCCCTGCAATGGCCACAGGATTGGAAAAGGTCAGTATACATCCCAATCTCAAAAAAGGGTAATGCCAAAAATTGCTTAAATTATCAAACAATTGTGCTCATCCCACACACTAGCAAGGTGATGCTCAAGATAATACAGGATAGACTGCAGCAGCATGTGGAGAGAGAATTGCCAGAAGTGCAAGCTGGGTTCTGAAGAGGTAGAGGAACTATAGACTAAATTGCCAACATACATTGGATCATGGAGAATACAAAGGAATATCAGAAACAAGTCTACTTCTGTTTCATTGACTACACCAAGGCATTTGAGTGTGTGGACCTCAATAAAATGTGGCAAGTAATTAAAGAGATAAGAATACCAGAACACCTTATATGGCTCATGAGAAATCTGTATATGAGTCAAGAAGCCACAGTTCGGACAGGACACGGAATGACGGAGTGGTTTGGAATAGGAAAAGGAGTAAGACAAGGCTGCATTTTGTCACACTGCTTATTTAACTTATATACAGAGCAACATCATGTGCAATGCGGGGATGGATGAATCACAAGTTGGAATTAAAATTGCTGGGAGAAACATTAACAATTTGAGATATGCAGATGATACTACCCTAATGGTAGAAAGTGAAGAAGACCTAAAGAAGCTCTTGCTTAGGTTGAAAGAAGAGAGTGCAAAATCTGGCTTAAGGCTCAACATCAAGAAGACTAAGATAATGACAACAGGCCCTATCACTTCTTGGAAAATAGATGGGGCAGAAGTAGAAGCAGTGACAGACTTTACATTCTTAGGATCCAAGATCACTGCAGATGGAGACTGCAGCCATGAAATAAAAAGGTGACTGATTCTTGGGAGATAAGCTATGAGAAGCCTGGGGAAAATTATTAAAAGTAGAGACATCACCTTGCAAAAAAAATCCGTATAGTCAAAGCACTGGTATTCCGGGTAGTGATGTATGGTTATGAGAGCTGGACCATAAAGAAAGCTGAGCGCAGAAGTGAAATGTGTTGGGAGGATGATTTTGAGACATCAAGAAGAATGATTAGGCCGATCTTAAAAGAAATCAATCCTGACTGCTCCTTGGAAATCAACCACGACTACTTCAGATATTGAAGATGAAGCTAAAGTATTTCAGACATTAAATGAGAAGAGAAGATTCACTTGAGAAAGCCTTAATGCTGGGAAAGGTCAAGGGCAAAAGAAGAAGGGGGTGACAGAGAATGAGATGGCTAGATGGTATTGTTGATGCAATGGGCACAAAGCTGGGAGGGTTGAGGATGGTAGAGGATAGGAGTGCCTGGCATGCAAAGGTCCGTGTGGTCACAAAGGATCAGATTTGACTATGCGACTGAACAACATCAACAATGTAGTCTCACACTATAGGTGGAGCCTTTCACTGAACCATCTTCCCATGAAACAATTTTTGAGAAGACTTCCCTCTTCTATTCAGCCAAACCATAAGGAGCGAAGCTGATAGTGGCAGCAAAAAACATCTTGCAGCTTTCTGGTTTCTGCAGTCCCAGAATTATTCCTGGAGGATTCTAGGTAGCTTCTGGGACAGGGCATCCTAGAATTTCAAAATTTTTATCTAATATGTAAGGTAAATGTCGCCCTTGCTTGAAAGCCAGTAGAGTCTGACTCTAAGGTTTGGTGCTCATCTCTATTTATAGCCAAAGAGCCAGCGCTGTCTGTCTGCAGACATAGGCATGACTAGATACCAGAGCACACTGAACACTTACATTTCCCACTGAAGTGGTACCTATTTATCTACTTGCAATTTCTTGCTTTTGAACTACTAGGTTGGTAGGAGCTGAAACAAACAACAGGATCTCACTCCATCGTGCAGCATTTGGGTCTCAAACTGCTGACCTACTCGTCAAGTTCAGCATCTGGCCCAATAAGCCACCGCAGTCACGTGTCTAATACATTACATGTGCCAAAAGCCATTTAACGCTTCTGATTCAGCTGCATTTTGTGCTGGGGACACAATGTTCTTACTGTTTGCATTTCAGGAGTAGATGCTCTTATACTCTTATATACTCTTATACACAGCTTTGTTTTTGACAATGGATTTTTTTTCTTTTCTCCTATGTTTACTAGGTCAAGGAATTGCTCACTTCTTTTGGTCCCCTAAAGGCGTTCAATCTGGTGAAGGACAGTGCTACTGGCCTGTCAAAAGGCTATGCCTTCTGTGAATATGTGGACATCAACGTCACAGACCAGGTAGGGCCAGCCACCTTCACTCGTCCTGTCTTCTTATTTTTACTCTACAGCGGCCCACCGAACTGCCCGTGGGGATAAGGGGGGTTCTTTGTCCTCTGAGCAGGTGGGGTGTTTTTTTCTCTCCTCCCCTCTAGGGGGTGCCAGCTTTTCTCTCCTTTACAGCACAGCTGCTGACTTAGCGGCAGACACCATCGAGTTAGTGTTCTGATCACTTCTGCTTTTTGTTCCCCCCCAAAAAACAACAACTCTCCCCGAATGTTAGTCGGAGAAGGCTTCGGCCTTTTTGCGAAGACCCCGGCCGCCGTGCCCGACCGAGAGCCGGTAAGAAGCCCTCCCCTCACCAGCCAGGGAAGAGCCGGGTCCGTAGCGCATTTCACCCGTTCCCTACCCCACCCTGAAGTCAATTTTCCATCTTGCACTTTAATCTGTTTTCTTTCTCCTGCTGTACTTGTTACATCAGAAGGAGGTGAAACAGGCCCTTAACTTACAGACGTGTTCTGCTTGTTGACTCCAGTGGAAGTTGTAAAATGCAAGCCGTGACACGTATAATTTATCATTAAACAAAGGAAAAGCACCCCAGTTTCCCCTTGTTCCTGTTGAAGAGGGGGGACCTGTGGTGGAGAGGAAACACCCCACAAGTCCCTATAGGGTTCGGAGAGTGTCGGTGGTTACTTTGCATGCAGAGCACAAGCTCTTGTTTCTGGGTTGACCTCCATAAGGGCTATGCATGTGGCTTTTTCTTTTTCTTTTTGGTAACTGAGTGCCTCTGTTAGTATGTATGGATACATGTGTTTTTATACCCCCCTTCCCTCCCACACCTGCTTCCCATCCCATGCAGTTGTTCTTCCCATATGCCACTTGGGAAGTGTGCATTTTCCCTTTTTCCACTCCTTTTCTGGTCTCTCTGCATTAAGGAAAAAGATCTGAGTTTTTAACAAGGCTAAAATCTTGGTTCAGACATCTAGAATCAGATAGTATATATTCTGTGAGGGGAGAACAGAAAGAATTAAAGAGGAAAGTTAGCAATTCTCAGATATTTAAAAATTTGAATGCCCAGGATAGAGTGCAATTTAAATTACTAAGTAGACATTAGGAAGATTGTTAGATAGTGGAACCTCACTTAACAAACGGCTCAGTTAACATAAAAATCGCATAATGAAAGGAAATCCATAGAAAATAGTGGCTCGGTTAACAAATTTATTTTATTTTTTAGGAACGGATTAATTGTTTTTCAATGCACTCCTATGGGAAACCACTTTTTGGTTAACAAATTTTGGTTTTCAGTGCATGCCTATGGGAAATCGCATTCAATGCATTCCTATGGGAATTTCACTTTATAATTTTTTCGTAGTACAAAAGGTCCCAGAGAACACATTAAATTTGTTAACCGAGGTTCCACTCTAATTGTAAAAGCAGTTCAGTAGAGGAGAAACTGCCTGTAAAAGTTTCTAAGAGAAAGCTAGATAAGCATTTGTTGCAGTGATGCCTATTTTTTAGACCCAAAGAGGCCTGGAGGCAAAATGTTCATTCTTGTTAGAGAATGTCCTGTTGTTCTCATTGCATCCTTGGTGTTATTATTCCTTTTCATGTGAGCCATATGTTAGTATTAGTATTGATATAGAGACCTGGAGCAATCTTTTCACCCATCATTTGCGTAGCCTAAGCATAGTCTGCTTGGGTATGTGAGCACTTGGAAGTATGATCCTGTGCACAGAAAAGTGTGTACTGTATCAACTGCACAATCAGAGAATTCAATGGTCACTGTAGAATTCAATGCCCTGTGTCACATTTTAAATGCATTGTAAAGAAAAGCTGGAATTGCTACTAGATGGAGTTGCTGGATAGTGCTGTTTGATCAGGCCTCTTGGTTTTAGGGAGGGTTAACAAAAAACATTTCCAGTATCCTGCAGACAGAGACAGATTTTGTATAGGGCAGTTTTAAGAAAGACTCACAATTGTTTACTCATAAATAGGTCCCATTGTGATTACAATTCTTGTCTGATTTTGCTGATCAGGGATAATTAACATATTTTTCTCTAGCCAAAGGAAATTTCATACCTACTATCCTCGGGAATATCTTCTTAGAATGCACTCCCAGGATAGCAGATAGCTATTTGAAGTATGGTGATATAGTTAAACATGCAGCTTCTTTAAGTGAAATAGCAACATGGAGGATCAATGTGAAATAGTTATATTAAAGGTAAACAGGGAGATTTTTGAACACATTTGCAATAGAGAACAAAAATTAAGTAAATCTTAGATAATGGCTAAAAGTATTTAGAGTAGAGCCATTGACTCTGGAACTTATAGAGGAGTTAACTCGCCAGGTCCCTATTGCTTCATTGGGTCCATTCCAGTTGGAGCTTACGTTTGGATTTCAACCATTTTGTATTAAAAACAGCAGGATCTTAGCCATTCTGCTTCAACACTGGAGACTTAGCTTCTCAAGGCCACTGGAACCTTCTTGTACTATTCTGTAGACACTTGATGCTCAGGAGGCTGGATAGATCTCCGCCTGTGCAAATAAGTGTATAAGCGAAACGACACCAGTCCCCTGGGCTGGGATTTAAGTCTATTTGTTCTGCATCCCAATTGAAAACTGCTATTCACCTTCTGAACTTTGGGAGTTAGAGTTAAGACACTGAAGTGAGAAAAATGGACTGGGCAGGGTGGTGGAATAAATGACACTGGCAGCCTGAGCAAGCTGTACCTAGTCACTATTCTACTTCTTCAGTCTTCAAAAGACACTGTTTATGTTTAAAACAATTTGTGCCTCTTGGAGACAAAGGTGGAGATTCTCCAAATACCTGATCAATTGTGTATTTGAAGTTCATGTAGCCCTGATTAACAAGTGGCAGGTCATTAATTGCCTGGTGAATTCTTGAGTCTGTGGCCAAGTTGGCATTTAATTTGAATTATCTCCAGTCAAGGACAAGAATCTTGGCTCGGCACTTTGTCCTCTCTGCTTTTTTGGCACTGAAATGGATCAAAAGACCCCTTACAGGCTGGATTCCTCCAGGCTCACTTTTTCTGGAACTAAGGCAGGTGGCTGTCTGTGGCCCCAGTGTATAGTATAGATCCATGATGGTGAACCTTGACACTCCAGTAGTTCTTGGACTTCAATTCCCAAAAGCCTAAGTCCCTGTCAACCCATTTGTGTGGATTCACAGAGACTCCGGCTTCTGGGAATTGAAGTCCAAAAACAGCTAGAGTCCCAAGATTCACCATCATTGGTATAGATATTTTGCTGCAAGGAAGGAGGGATTTGGCTTTATAATCTTGGCTGTGTATGTAAGTCATTTCCTTGAAGAAGTGAATCATGTTAGGTATCTGTCTGGGCTGGGAGAGATGAGAGAGCTTCCCAAAGCATGACAGTGGCCCCAGAGCAGTAAAGGTCGCATTAAAGGAGAAGTTATGTTCTTTTCTGTATTCTCTGGACTTTCCTCTCTGCACTGATGACTTTTAGCTGAAGCTAAAACCTCACCTCTTACACTTTTCTCCTTCATGCAGACAGTCCTTATTGGCCCACTTTAATCCCTTCAGCGAGATGTTGTTAAAAACAAAACTGATTACTCTTCCTACCTTGCTTATTTTGGGGCCCGGCAGGTAACTAAGCCAAACATGGTCTAAACTCCATGGCAGTGAGAGGTTCAGGTAGGAGTCTGAGGTGGGGTGGGAGGAAAACACCACTTTTTGTGTGTGAGCGTGTGGCTGTTTTGAAAGTGGGAGAAAGAGGGCAAAGGGGCTGCGTGGTTGGTGGTCTCGGAGGCTCAAGTTTTGAAGTGTCTGGATTCACTGTTTTCTGCCCTCGCAGGCCATCGCCGGCTTGAACGGCATGCAGCTGGGTGACAAGAAGCTTTTGGTGCAAAGGGCCAGCGTGGGAGCCAAAAATGCTACACTGGTAAGAAAGCAATAGCAATTACACTTACATACTGCTTTGGAATGCTTAGATCAAGGGACTGTGATGGCTCAATGGTTAAGACGCTGAACTTGACGACTGGAAGGTTTGCAGGTCAGCAGTTCGAGACCAGAGTACTGCACGACAGAGTGAGCTGCCATCTCTGTTCCAGCTCCTGCCAGCCTAGCAGTTGGAAAGCACGTAGATAAATAAATGCCACTTCAGTGGAAAGGTAAACAGTGTTCTGTGCGCTCCGATGTCTAATCATGCCTGCCACATGTCTTTGGCTATAAACAGAGATGAGCACTGAACCCTAGAGTTGGATAAGACTGGCTTTCAAGCAAGAGCAGCCTTTACCTAGTGCTTAGATCACTCTGGGCAGTTCAGAAGTTAATTTGTTAATTTCCTGGTGGTTAGGATCAAACTCACAACATTTTGGCTACAGTACAACAGTTTAACCACTGTGCCACCAAGGCTAGGGATGAAAGAAGGGTGTTTGGGACTAAATTGGAGGGAGCTTCTCTGCCATTGCTGGCATTTAGTTTTAGGAGGAAAGATCCGATGAAGGGACTCCTTCAACATTTGGCAGCTCAGGAAAAGAGGAGGAGGAACACAGGTCTTACTGATTTGTCTTCATTGTGATAGTCACATAGACCCTCCATATTGAAAGCAGTGTGACTCTGAAAGTGTTGTTTGGGAGAGGGGATAGCAGTAAGTATGCTTGCCTTCATGCTTGGCCTGAGGGCTTCTTTGAATCATGCAGTTAGCCACTCTGGAAAGCACAATACTGTTGTAAAAATAACTTTTTGATCAGATAATCAAGGAAGCTTTTATGTCCATTAAAAGGTATCCTCTCTCTTGCAGGCACTTGATTTCTTAAACGTAAGTGGAGGAAACAGCCTTAAGTTATTTAAGTATTTGGTCAGATCTCTGGCAGTGTAACCATTTTGTGTCACTACTTGTGACCTATCAGTGTCATATTCCATTCTTTCCAATATCAGCAGATTTGGCAAGACATGCATCATGGTTGTGTATGATTTAAGGCCTTTTGACGAAATCCACTTAGAAAATAGGAGATGTGCTATATTATATTTCTGCACTGATAAAAATAACAGTTACCTGTATTCTTCTAGTTACGAGAATGTAAACTGCCATGTGATTGAGTGGTCTAACAAAGTTATATGTTGTAGAGGGGGAGTATCTTGCAATACTGTGTAGTGCTTTAGATCCCGAAAGGTTTCCAAGAACCAAAGACATAACTAAGAATCATAGGAGATTATTTCTACTGGCACGTTTGTTAGAAACCTGAGCTGACTCTTGCAATGTTGACAGGAAAGTAGTGTTCATGCTCCTAGTTCTAAGATTCTAGTTTTAAAAATTGTCTAGTTAATTTTGATGCATTGGCGACTGAACAGATGGAAATTCTTAATTATGAGAGGAAACAAGATTAAATATTTACATACAAAAGCTATTGAGATGATGATTAAATGGAAAGATGGGATTGAAATGGCTTGGCATTGAATTCTTATTTCTCCCTTTCTGCCTATTTGCTAACAGAGCACAATAAATCAGACTCCAGTGACACTGCAGGTACCGGGCTTAATGAGCTCCCAAGTGCAGATGGGTGGTCACCCCACTGAGGTCCTGTGCCTCATGAACATGGTATTGCCTGAGGAGCTGCTGGATGACGAGGAGTACGAGGAGATTGTTGAGGACGTGCGTGACGAGTGTAGCAAATATGGTGTCGTCAAGTCCATTGAGATTCCACGACCTGTGGATGGTGTTGAAGTGCCCGGCTGTGGCAAGGTATTGGTCGTTTCTCACTGTATGTCTTTGATGGGGGCGAAAAGACTGGATAGACTTAGAGGAAAACAGAGTGGACAAGAGCTGAGAAAGTTTTGCCCATTTCAGATAAATGACTGCCTTTGATAAAAAGTTCTAAGAACACAAGAAATTGTCTTAAACTGATTCAGAAATATGGTGCTTCTGTTCCATCACTGCTTACATTGACTAGCAGTAGCTGGGGAGTCTGACCAGGTTATCCTGCTATTGTAATAGAGTAGACCATACTGCCAGCGACTCAACAACAAGTGTCAGGTGGCGGTTAACTAACCTGACAACCGTGAGGACTAATGCCGATGTCTGCAGGGAAGGGTGATGGTCCCCAAGTGGATTAAGTTCCACTTGAATCCATCTTGATGGAGGGCAGCAGCTTCATCAATACTGGCCTGGGACTGATGCAGACTTTGCATGCCAGAAGGGCTCATGACCAAAAAGTGACTCAATGGAACTGGATCAGTGATATGGGTATCATGCTGCGATGTGGAAGGCAGATGAAAGGCTACTGCATTATATTCTCAGTACAATTCATGACTAAGCGCCATGAAGATCATCAGTATTCAAATATGGCAGAAGAAGCAGTAGCTGGCAAGATGTCAGACAGGAGCCTCTCTTAAGGGCAATAGATTGTGAAACTGCTGTTGGCTAAAATCCTGCTGTTTAGTGTAGGAAGTCACAGAAAGGGTCCATTGAGAAAGTAGAACTTACAAGATGTTCACTTGATCCCCACTGATTAAATGGACCTGCTCTAGTTATAACTTCCTATGCTAAGCAATAGGATTTCAACCATTGGTTCACTGTTGGGAATTGCTTCTATAGCATGTCTATAACTTTGATCTTCTGAATAGACTTAAGAACTGGAAATTCTAGGGATACATAGGGAACAAAGCGAAATATTGTTGATTGTATTCCTAGAACAGTGATGGTGAACCCTGGCACTCCAGGTGTTCTTGGACTTCAATTCCCAGAAGCCCAAGTCAGCACTCCTGTTGATCAGGGATTCTGGGAATTGAAGGTCAAGAACATCTAGAGTGCCAAGGTCTGCCACTACTGCCCTAGAATCTTCCTAAACCCAAGTGTTGTCTTCTTGTTTGTATGAAACGCTGTTCTAGACTGATTTGAGCCTACCACCGTAGACCTGATAGTTTTAAGAATTAACAAAAAAGTGAAAAGATTTTCAAAGCATAAATGGTGACATTTGGGCATATTTAACTTGTGTCTTACACACATGAAGTGTCTTAATGAAAACCAAATAAGTTATAACAAATACATGTGTCAGTTACCTTCCACAAAGGCAGCATCTTAGTTGTTTGTAATGAAGGTTTGGGTCAAGATCTTATTTGTCCATGTCCTTTTTCTTACTCTTTAGAAGAGGCAGGTATATTATTCATTTTTATCTTCTCTCCTCCCCCCCTCCCTCTTGCAGATCTTTGTGGAGTTCACATCTGTTTTTGACTGTCAGAAGGCCATGCAAGGCCTGACTGGGCGCAAGTTTGCAAACCGGGTCGTGGTGACCAAATACTGTGATCCTGACTCGTATCATCGCCGAGACTTCTGGTAGCCCAGCTCTTGAACCAGGTCTGGAAGTGTTCTGAGGAGGCAGGGGCAACTCACTGGCCAGGGATGCTCCTTTAGCAGCATAGCCTGTTTATATTTCATGGCCAAAATCTCCTGTATTTTTTTTCTTCCAATGGTCCCAGTCCCTTTTCTATCCCTGCCACTAGTCCCCTTCTCCCACGGTTTCCCAGTGATGGTTACCCTGTAGTAGAAATGTTGTCTTTTATCTCCCTTCCCACATTCTCTGTGATGTTTCTGATTTTTGCTAAGAGGATATTTGCTCTCGAAAGGTTGGGCCCATTTTGTTGTATTTCCCTTTCCTTTGCGCTGTGTGTATGGACAACTATTTCTCTAGTGTTGTCTCTCAAAATTAAACATTTTTTCCAATTCCCTGGTGTCACTGGGGCATCTTTTCCAGTATTCTTTTTATTGAAATATGTCCAAGGTATGCTTTTGTACTTATGCAGAATATTACATCATGCAAATTGATCAAACTATAAACACTGCAGTGTCATTTAAAAACAATAACTTAATTTATTTTATTTTGAAAAATCCCTAGATACAATAAAAATGCTCTGCTCTTGGTCTGAAAAGTGTAGTTTTCATTGGTAGCGGTACTACCCATACATAAGCTATCTAATTGTGCACAGTCTTAAGAGAGTATCTAAATCAGTGGTTCCCAACCTTTTTTTGGCCATGCGCCACCTATGCATCTCTAAAATCCTGATATCTCTTTCCCCCCCCCCCCATGACATATAATTCTTATGTGAACTATTCATGTGGAGGAAGCCTAAAAGGCTATTAAGTTGGTCTAACTCTAGAATTCCCCCCCCAAAAAAAACCCCAATGACCCCCCCCCCTTGGAGCATGTGCCCCATGTTGGGAACCATGGCTCTAAATATAAAATTTTAGATCATTCTTTTCTAGGTTGTGGCATTATAAAATTTGTAAGCCTGGGTGCTTAGGAGAAGGCAGATCTAGATAATCCTCAGCTATGCTGTAGGATATCAAGCATCCAAATTTTGCTTCCAAGTTTCTGGCAGCTTCTGGTTCTGTAAGCTGGCTAAATCTATCAATGAGTCAATTAAGACCCCAAATCTATCAGATGGTATATGTGTCCTTGGGGGTAATATTTTCAGGTGAATAACCCACATACCTTGGATCAAAGCTCACTGCAGATGGAAATTGCAGCCGTGAAATAAAAAGGTGACTGATTCTTGGGAAGCAAGCAATGAGAAACCTGGGGAACATAGTGAAAAGTAGAGACATCACATTGCAAACAAAAATTCATATAGTCAAAGCAATGGTATTTCCGGTCATAATGTATGGCTGTGAGAGCTGGACCATTAGGAAAGCTGAGCACAGAAGACTAGATGCCTTTGAGATGTGGTGTTAGAGGAGAGTTTTGAGAATCCTCTGGACAGCAAGGAGAACATATAGTTCGATCTTAGAAGAAATCAACCCTGACTGCTGCTTAGAAGGTCAAATAGTAAAGATGAAGCTAAAGTACTTTGGACATCAAATGAGAAGAGAGGATTCACTTGAGAAAGCCTTGGTGCTGGGAAAGGGGGCAGCCAAAAATGAGATGGCTAGATGATATTGTAGAGACAATGGGCACAGAACTGAGTGAGTTGAGGACGATGGTGGAGGACAGAAGTGCCTGGCGGACAGTGGTTCATGGGGTCGCAAAGGGTCAGAATCGACTGTGCAACTGAACAACAAAACCAACCAGAACCCTGTTATGTTACTTTTAAAATACAAGAGACTGGTTGGAATGCCAGTATTCCAGGGCTGTGTATCAATTATTCTTTAGAAATACTGTACATGCTCTTTATGCTAGGTTTGACTGTACAAGCATGCTGCAAAATGTGACCTTCCTACACTCTACCTACTTTGAAAAAAGTTTATAGCTTCAATTCTACAAAGACATGCTTGGATATTTGTGACTTGTCCATGTTGAAATCTTGAAAGGTGGAGGAATTCTTAAGTAATATCTATAGTCGGCTGGAACTCTTATCCGAACATAATTTTTCCTGGTTTAGGAAAAATGCCACTGGTGTGAATTTGTTTAAGGTGGATCCCAGCTTGCCATGAAGTGACCATACACTATGATCTTGGAGCCATCTCCTGAGGTACATATGAAATGAGACGTGCATGAGGTAGCACCGGGGCTGCAATGGACTGCTGCAGCCTTGAGAATATGATCAAGGTGCACCTTCACAGCCAGTCCATCTGGCATGGCCTCTCCTGCCTATATATAGTACTCATTTTATATGTGCCACAGGAGATGACTCTATGATCATAGTGTGTGGGCCACTTCATGGCAAGTTGGGGTCCACCTTAAATGCACGCCAATGGCATTTTTTCTGCTTCAGGAAAAATGCATTTTTGGCTACGAGCTGCAGCCGATGACGACTTATATAATATTACCTCACTATCCTAACTAGCTAAGGCAGAATGGCAGCACAGTCTTACATAGCTTATTCTGGTTGCATTTCTTGCTGCAGTATAATTTTTGCTTTCTTTATGGGTTTGATATTTCCAACCATGCCAGTATAGTTTCCATTCGATAAAACACAAATGTTATCTTGTTTAAAGAAAATGAGCTTGAAGGCATTTATCATCTTGATAAAACTTACACGTTTGTTTGTAGTTAAGGCCCGGTATGATCAGTAGGGTCTTGTGCCAAGTGTTAACCAAGCAGAAATTGGTCTTAAAACTTTTATCTATTGCCTCTCAAGAACATACATCACAGAATACTGTGCATATGGAAAAAATATAGTTAGTAATTTGTTTTCAGGAGGGTGTATGCTTTTGTAAAAGCTACCTTGACCATTTTGCATGTAGGGCTTTATGCGAGATAGGAAGAGACAGTAGCAACTTCCTATGCTAAAAACAGGTAGCTGCCTATTCATTTGCCTTAAGAAAGTAGTGGTATTGGTTCCAGGTGGTTCAGTACAACACACACACACTCATGACAAGGAGTTATGTACCTCTGCAGCTGAACAAGGACTTGAAGCTATTAACCTGATGTTAACAGCTAGGAATTTAATTTAATTTTCGCACTTGTATGCTGCCCAATCAGGAAACCCAACTCAGGGCGGCTTACATGATAAACAATTTACATAAATACACAATAATACAATATACAAAATTCAATCTACAAGAACAGCATATAATATACAACAATACTATAATATAATGATAAAGTCATAACCACATAAAAAGGTCCCAAACAAACAGCAAAGTCCAGGGGTGGGGCGTCAGGCCTCCTCAGCCTCAAGGCAGGACCATCTTTTGTTTCACATAGAAAAGTTCATAAGAAATGGCCAGCAAGAAAGTCCAAGGCCCAACTGGCCGGGGGGGGGGGGATGTCCAGCCCCAATGGCCAAGTTCCAGCTTTTCAACCCCTGGCCCTGGGTGAGGTCGGGTGTGTGTCAGCAGACGTCCTCGTTGGAAGAAGGGTCGTCTTCTGCTGCGGGG
The DNA here is from genome assembly GCA_030440675.1 of Furcifer pardalis. Classification (NCBI taxonomy): domain Eukaryota; kingdom Metazoa; phylum Chordata; class Lepidosauria; order Squamata; family Chamaeleonidae; genus Furcifer; species Furcifer pardalis. Next base: position 11,006,146 of record CP126897.1, read on the forward strand.
AGCCAGCGTGGCTTTTCAAACCCCCCTCCCTGGGCATGGGGGAGGGCTGGCAGCCATCCTCGGCTGAAGGATGTGTCCTTCCAAATCCTGTCTGAAATCAAACAAGGGCACACAGCTTTGTGTTTGTCTTACACTTTGCCATTGTGTGTCACTCAGACCTGACCCTTTTCTGAGTCGCTGATGGTATTTATCCAGTTCTTGAACTCTGTGGAGAAAAATGTTTCCACCAATGGACAAACACAGCTGGCTATAATAGGATAGGGCTGCACAGCAGCATTCGTTCCAGAAATATTAGACTGTAAAATACTTGGACACACAGCTGGATTTATTACTTGCTCGCTATTGTCATTCTGGCAGTAGTGCAAAGGCCTGCAGGTTAGTAGTATTTGCACCACCAGATCTACAAGTTAAAGATACCACTTTAACTGTCATGGTTCTGTCCGATAGAATTACTGTATAGGATTTGTGGTATGGTGAGATACATAGAATTATCTCCTAGAGCAGGAGTACCCAAACTTTTTGGGCCATGGGCCAATCATGTGTCTCAGGAAGCCAGTCACTAAGGCCCGGGGGCTGGGTGCGGCCCCAACGCCAATACATCTGGCCCGCGAAGCCCTCGTCGCTCCTGGAAGCAGAAGTAAAACGCTTCCAGGAATGATGAGGGCTTCGCTGGCCGGATGAATGGGCGTCGGGGCCGCACCCGGCCCCCGGCCCTTAGTTTGGGCACCACTGTCCTAGAGCATTCTAGTGCTGTAGTGTAGCAGATTGGGCTAGAGGTCTCTGATAATATTATTAGAATTCTTCAACGAACTATGGCGAACCTTGGCACTCCAGATAGGGTTGCATTTTACTTCCCCTTCTGGGAACGACGAGGGCATCGCAGGCCGGACAAATCGTAGCAAACCCATTCAAGTGGATTCACGGGTGCTTGGGCTTCTGGGAATTGAAGTCCAATAACATCTGGAGGGCCAAGGTTTGCCAACATAGAACTATAGCATCAAGGATTCCATTGGATGGAATTATAAAATTTAGGATGGCATCAAACTACTCTCCTTATGTCATGGATAGTTTGTCATCGGACTCAAAAAGGCTGGGTTCAAGTCTCCACTAAACTATAAACTCATTGGAGGGTAGGTAGCAGTACCAATAACAGATCACTCCTTGAAAGTCTCATATTTCAGAATCCTATTAGAACTACCGTAAATTGGAAGACATTTGATGCCATTTAACAAATTACTGCAGAAAGTTAACTTGGCTGGTCAGGAGTAACACTACTATTGTGTAAAAGCTTGTCTACTTTGTATGAAATTCTCACAAACCTATCTTAAAAACAAGGTTATGGCTAAATATATAATTGTAAGGGGGGATACACAATGTAATAGTTTAATTTAGAATACTTTGTAAAATAAAGCAAGCTTCTGGAAATACAGTATACCCTTTTCAAGAATAAACATTTTTTAAAAAAATACTAGAAAATTTATTGACATTGCACAAGAAAAGTGTTGGATTGTTTGTCTCATTAAGAAGTTACAAAGTTGTGGCACGGGCACAAAGAAAGCTCTTGCCCACAACTGAATCAGTGACAGGCTCTGTGGAATAGGCTGCATAAACATGCTCCGGGTGTCTATTTACACCACATTGCTATAGCAGTTTAATACCCCGTTAATTTCAATGGTTCCATCCACTTTTGTACTTAATGGAGAACTCTGGTTATCTCAAATTGGATGCTATGATCTAGTGGCAATGAAGATTTAATTTCACTCGCATTTAAATTATGTAGACCTTCATGTTATTTGTCCAGTGATAAGCCACACGGTTGTGCAGTGTGGTATGTTGCCTGCATCAACAAAAAATATAAAGGGTTTCATGACTTATCACCTGAATATTGGATTTAAATGTGGAGGAAGTTACATCTGACTAGAACTAGATCATTGTACTCAATGTGTATTCTATTGACTTTATCCAGGGCATCTGCTATATTTTATTCCATAACTTTTTGCCTTTATGACAGAATTCTTCCAAAATTCATAATTTTTGAGGAGGGAGAGAGGATCTAAAGGTCATGGAGCTAATGAAGATGTAAAAAATGGAAATAAAGTCTGTGTTGCAGAGGAGGGATTACATTTTGGAATTTTGCTTCATTTTCTTGTAAGTCTACACAGGATATAAAATGCCTGTTTATTGTTACTGAAAAAGGAAGTATTATTTGCCTTAATGAAAATGTATTATTCCTAAAAAGAATAATAAAGATATTTAAAAATCCACTTTTGATGTGGTTTCTTGCCTCTGCAATGTGAAATGTTTAGAAAATTAATTCCTGCTATATTCAATATGGAAATACAGAAGCGTAAGCAGAACATATGGCTCTAAAAGATCATGGCATGAGAATGTTACTTTAGGATCTTTTCCCACATCTATTACTCCTTGAAGTAGGCATAGCAACACTTTCCTTTTTAATTTGGGAATGGTGCTCCTGAGTAGGGCTGCTCATTCCTTGCTCATATAATCTAGTTCTGATTGTTCTTCACACAGATGGTATGTGGGCATGAAGTCAGTGAGACATAGAAAACTGAAGAGCAACATCACAGTTTTTATTGGATTTTCGAATGTAAAAAACAAATCATACCATATATACACTCATACAGATGTTCTAATATCTGGGCAGTTTTTAAAACCCCTGATGATTTTTCCCCCAGAGGTAAAAAGAACAGCTGCCTATGCAATATAATGGAGGGTGCCATAGCAACAAAGAAGCAGTGTTAGATCTTTGTAACCAATGTGTTTTTTAAATTGGTTTTAAAAGGTCAGGCCTTTCTGCATTTTGAAAAACTCCACATTGCAGCAATATGCATTGCAGTGTCTACTTTCAAACAGATGCTGCACAGGATCCTTTAAGGCAGTGGTGGCAAACCTGTGGCACGGGTGCCAGAGGTTGCACTTGGAGCTCTCTGTGGGCACCCATGCAGTCACCCCAGCACAGAGTTTGCCCCGCCTCTCAGCCCAATGGGAACGTTTCCTTCCTCACCTATTGCTGTGTTAGTACTTTGTGATAAATAAATGGATTTTGGGTTTCGGTTTGGGCACTTGGTCTCTAAAAGGTTTGCCATCACTGCTTTAGGTTAACGGAGGGAGAAATATAATGAGGCTGGTAGACCAGCAGGTTAGCAGTTTGAGACCCAAGTGCTGCACAACAGAGTGAGCTCCTGCCTCTGCCCCAGCTCCTGCCAATTTAGCAGTTTGAAAGCAAGAAATTGCAAGTACTGTACTGTAAATGAATAGGTATAACTTTGGCAGGAAAGGTAACGATCATTGCCTAGTCATGCCTCCCATGTGATCACAGAAACGTTTGCAGATGCGGACAGCATTGGGTCTTTGCCTGTAAATGGGGATGAGCACAGCCCTCTAGAGTGGGACATGACTGGCTTTTTGACTCGTCTCACCATCATCATTTTTTGGTTTTATTGCTCTTTATAATTAATTGAGTCCATTTATTGTTTATCTCTGATTTTCTACTGTAAAGGGTTTTTTGTAAGCCACCCAGAGTAGGAAAATATCCCAGATGGGCGGGATATAAATGTAATCAATCCACCCACCCATCAATCAATAATAATCATCATCTCCAGAAAACAACTCTCTTAGGAACTGCGTATATACTCCTGAACTGTGAATCAAATTATTATTATTATTATTATTATTATTATTATTATTATTATTATTATTATTATTATTATTATTATTATTATTATTATTATTATTATTATTATTATCATTATTATTATTATCATCATCATCATCATCATCATCATCATCATCATCATCATCATCATCATCATCATGTTAGTCTGTGGTTCAGGCATCTCAGAAAACAAAACAAACAAAATAAAATAAAATAAAATAAAAAACACAGTAGCACTTTAAAGACTAACTGCTATATTTTTATTGTTAGCTTTCGTGGATCAAGTCCACTTCTTCTTCATCATCATCATCATCATCATCATCATGGCATTATTATTATTATTATGGAATTATTATTATTATTATATAAAAATATAAACACTGCAGCACTTTAAAGACTGCTATATTTTTTACTGAAGAAGGGGACTTGATCCACGGAAGCTCACAGTAAAAATATAGCAGTTAGTCTTTAAAGTGCTGCAGAGTATTTGTTTTTATTTTTTTGTTTCCTGATATGCCTGAACCATAGACTAACACGGCTACTATTCCGAATAATTTTTTACTACCACCAAGATCTACACCTGCGGCGGCTCCAAATAATAATTCAGTAAATCTCAAATTCAACACTGGAAGTGACCGCTGGGCGAAACGCTACACTTTCCTAGCTCTATGATCCCTCGCCTTCTCCCCCGCCCCTTCCCCCCCCCCCTCGCTCCTATTGCTTTGATATCGTGTCTCTCTCCAGAGCTTCTCACTATGACTCGAAAAGCCGCGGCCATAGATGCAGTCGCCGACAGAGAGAGCGGCCGGAAGTGGTTTGGGGCGGAAGTTGCGGATGAGGGAGCTTCCGCTTCCTTTTTTTTTTTTTTTTTTTGCGGGGAGTCCTCCCGGCGCTAAAGCCGCAGCTGCCCCGCGCGCCGAGAGAGGGTCCCCGGAGCCTACGGGGAGGCCATAGAGAGAGGTCGGGGTAGAGCGGCCCACTCTTGGCCTCGATTTCTCTGCATCGCCAGGGAGACTGGTGGAGAGCCCCGGGTGGAGCCCTCTTCTTCAGGACCGGGCCAGGCCGAGGTTTTCCTGCGGGGCGAAGACTCCCATCGACCGGCCTCCCCGCCTTATCCGCCCGCTTGACCAGGAGTCCTCCTGTGTGGTTTCCAAGGGCAGGGAACCGGTTACATTTTTCCGCCCTCAAAGGCTTGCTCGACCTCTCACCTTCCGTTTCGACCCTGGAATGATCTCAGACCTTCCTGTCTGCGTGACCTTTGAACCTCGCCCTTAACCTTTTCAGCTTTGGTTCAAGGGTGGCCACTCCTTAGTCTCGTTGCTGCCCTTGTACATTCCTTTTCCTCCCCTCGAGAGCTCTCACCGTTCTTCCATCCAGGGAGCCTCCCTTCCTTATTCCACCCCTGGATATCCTGCAATTTTAGGCACTCATTCCTGACCTGTTAACCTCCCTTGAGAGGCCTTTTAAAACCAGTGGCCTGCCATAGCCACCCATTTAGTCAAGATTCTGCCTTTCCCCCCCACGGAGATAATTGGCGATGCCCCCTGGCTGGGGGAGGTGGGGAGGCTGAAGCTCCGATCCTGGACCCAGGAGGCCCTGGTTGAGGCCCTTGGTGCTGACCTGTCTGCCCCTTCATAGCTGTAACCATCTGGGGACTAGAAGCAAAGAACCTGGGGAAGTCTGTGAGAGAAGACATCCTGCTGCCTAGGTAAGTGCTGGCTGTCAGTAAGACTAGTTTGGGTTGGAGAGCAGAGACCATAGAGAATCACATTGGAAGGAAAGTGCATCCCAACACTTATTTATTTATTTATTTATTTATTTATTGTTCACATTTATTATCCCGCCCCACTTCTTTCCCTTTCATTTCTGTTGTACTTTGTTGCTCTTTCATTGGCTGGGTTGGTTTACCAAAGGTCAGCTCACCTAGCAAAATGAGCCTTCGGATATGGCAATGTTGGGAAAGGCGTCAGAACTGTATAGAGTTTAAATTTCTTCATGATGGAGTTTGCTTGCCCACACAAGTGGGTGGGAGAAGGAACACTCCCTGATTTCTGTGTGCCAAGTTGACTTCAAGCTTGTGAAACAAGTTGTACTGATGCCAGATTGACTGGTGAAAGCAGGATACTGTAGGTTTACGGATGACAAACGCTTGGACACCTGAATATTTTTAGCAGGCGTCATACTTACATTTGATGCAGAGTAAAAATGGGGTCAGTTGGTTGCTATTAAAATCCACAAAATTATCAAGAGTGTGAAGGCCAAATATGGAGAACTTTTCTCTTGCGTATGTCAGTGCCTGAAATTCTAGAGAAGTGAGTGAGTGAAATGGGATGGTTTGAGAGCAATATACAGTACAGTAGTTTTATTTCAGGTTATACACTCATATATCCAAGGTTTGCTAGTAGCAGCTACTTTTGAGTGGCGGAAGAATATGCATATTAGAAAGATAAGAGTATTTTGGTACTTTAAAGATTGACCAGGCTAACAAGCCTCCTTCAGATTATTATTACATACAACATATTTGCTATGCATTAGACAGATTTACAGAGGTAAAACCTTTCAGTGGCTGTTAGATAATGTAGATTTTAGTGACAAAATCTCAGTGCTTGGAGGGCTAGATGCAGTTGAAGGCCCTGGTTGTTTGCCTTGATGTAGCAAGAGGAGCTTTATAATATGACAATGTTGGGGAAAAGGTATCAGAATTGTATTGAGTTTAATTTTTCCTTGTTTGTTTGTTTATTTATTTTACAGACTTATACTCCGCCCCCCTCAAAGAGACTCAGGGCAGCTGACAAAAGCTTAAAAAGATACATAAAAACATAATATAAAATCCAATTTAAAAATTATTAAAATATTAAAACTATGCTTAGTTGGATTATGCTTACTTGCTTTGCCATCCTAACCAAGTTTCTCCATGTATGTGAACCCTGGCCTTCTTTTGCTTTTTCCTGTTGCCTGCATTTTGTAAGAAAAGGGAGAGGTCTCTGCCTTTGAAAGCTACCCTATTTGCTGGTGTATAAGACCCTCCCTTCCTCCCTTAAAATACACTGGAAAAATGGGATGCATCTTGTACTGTATATAGTGGACTATTTTGGTAATAACGGGGTGCATCTTATACGCTGGCAAATACAGTATTTTAGATATACCTCCCTTGTTGCTTAAATTAATTCACACTGTTCTGGAAGCTTTTATTTTCATGGAGTAGAGGAGCTGACATTGTAGATAATAACATGTCTGTTTTCGCCAATATGTTTCCAGGGTTTATGTTTGAAATTACTCGAGTGGAATTTCTTCCTGTAGACAACTGTATTTAGAATCTTCCTTTTGTTTTGATTATTGTTATCTATCATTTATTTATTTAACACATATTTATACAAATTTTCATGTTTTTAAAAAATCCCAAATCAGTTTACAGCATTACTATGTTAAATTAGGAGATAGAATAGCATGTGATAAAATATTCCCTTTAAGTCACTTAAATCACTATCTTGTGTATTGCTTGGAAAATCTATCACTATGACCAAATGAATAATTTTGCAAAACACATTTGTAGGTTGATTGTCAGAATTCTGCAGTTTGCTCAGTTATCACTGAATAAATATTTATATTCTTTATGCAAATAAAGAATACATTTCTCATAAAAATGGCTTTTCCTGGTAATTAACCATCAGCAACTTCCTTCCAGAAGGTCATGGGTCCTTAGTTATTTCTAACCTGACCAAGGGTGATAGAGTGAGCAAGATGCAAATGAATCAAATTGGTGCTTGTTTCTGGGGCAAGAGTAGGATTGTAGTGAGGCATGAAAGTTGGCTAATACAGGAGAAAGGGAAGTGAATCAGAAAGAGGAAACACCAGAGAACTATATCTTCTCAGGTACTGTATATGCTATTCAGCCTTCACCAAAGATGTTAGATTACAATTTCCATTATCCCCCACCCCACAGTATTGACTATGCTAAGTGGGGAGAGTGGGAGTTTTAATTCAGCATATCTGTAATGCATTATATTGGGAAAGTTACCTTAAGTACTTAGAACATATGGTTGCAAGTCTTCTGGGTATCAGCAAAGACCTTATACTAGCTATAGTTTAAACACAGATAGAATTGGTATTCTTTTGGCATTGATGGCATTGTAAAACCCATGTGACATTTCCAAACAGTTTGTTACAGTTCATCATGAGTCGCCACAGTGAGCGGACGGCGATATAAGTCTAAATAAATAATAAATAAAAATCACATCTCAGCAAGAATAAACTTCCCTTGTCTTAAGGATACTATCTCAGAATCACTCCTGTTTCTTCACCATCACTACTATGAAAAATGTCCTAGTACAGTACTGTAGTTGGTGGGATACATTGCCATCAGACAGTATGCTCAATTATGGCAACTGGAAGTGCTGGGTTGGAACTGTACGACTGGAGATAGACTTGTCAGACATCCAAGGCACCCTCTGTTCCAATACAGGAAATTCAGAGCTGGAGCATCCCCAACAGATGGTTGTCTGCCCTTTGCTTAGAGAGAGCTCAGGAAGAATCTACCACCCTATTAAGTAATTGATGGAGCTTTATGCACAGTAGCTCTCACAATCCTCCAGCCAAAATACCTGTTACCTGTACAGGCCAGGGAATTCTGGGAGTTGTGGTTCAAAGAAGAAATATTTGGCATTGTTGGGAATAGGATTCTGGGAGTTGTGTTTTAGAGAGGGAGAGAACTTTTCTGAGCTCTGCTATTTGGTTCCATTTTCAGATTACTTTTACCATCAAGAAGTTTTTTTCACATTCATCCTGAACATGCCTTCCTGTAACTTCTGCCTGCTAGAACTCATCTTGATCTCTGAGAGATGAGCACCTGTGTTTGTGTACAGTACTTCTGTCCTGGCACCCCTTTCAGCTTTTGAATAGTTATGTTGGCCCTTCTCATCTTTTCTGGGCTTTTGACCATCTTTATTCCAAAGGTCTAGACCTGGCCCAGTTTTTCAATACAATTCTTAAGAAAGGTGCCTGAGGATATGTTCCAGAGTTTGAAAAGATTAAATGTTTTGGGCTGCAGCTCTTCCAGCCTGAAAAAGTAACTCATCCAAGCTTAGAATTCAGACCACTGCTTGCATCTTTTCTATTCTGACCAGAGGAGAAGGTCTCTTAAGTACAGGAGATAAGCCAGAGAAGAGGCAATGCTTTCAAATACATTTAGAAAGTTGGAAGCATTTTGCAGTCAATTGTTTTGTTAAACTAAAATATCTGAGGCCTAATTGGATTGTAGCCAATTTAAAATAAAGGATTCATTTATTGATAATGGCATTGTTTTATCTTCTCTTGTCTACACCCAAACCCATCTAACTAGCTTCCTTATCTAATTAAGAAAAAATGTTTCTCTTCTTCTATTTCAGGCATACCCAAACTATAGTCCGTGGGCCAGATCCGGGACCCGATGTCATTTCATCTGGCCCTTGTTGCTCTTGGAAGTGGAAGTAAAACATGCCTTTACGGGGGCAGCATGGGCCAGATGAATTGGCATCGGGGTCTGGGCCACGGACCATAGTTTGGGCACCCCTGGTTTAAGCAGAGAAAATGGCAGCATAGTATCTATCTCATCCTGTTGAAAAACAAATTGCAAGGCATGTTTTCCTTCAGCTTCTGGTGGGGGGAATCACATGAGCAGCCTGCTGAACCATGTGACCGGCTGACTGAACCACATGAGCAGTCCACAGCGCAAAAAGTTTGGGCACCCCTGCTCTATTTAATCCAAAAATGTGAAGTCTTTTTAGATTACAACTGCCAACAATCGTAAACAGCCTAGCCATTGGTGAGGGACAGTAATTATTCTGGGTTGAAAGGGTTTTTGCTGGAGAAACTCCACTCAGGGAATGCCCAAATAAGGCTCCTTTCATGCTCCAAGATCTTTTCCCACCAAAGGGGTCCCTATTTATCTACTGGCAATTTCTTGCTTTTGAACTGCTAGGTTGCCAGTAGCTGGGTCAGAGACGGGCGCTTATTCCATCATGCAGTACCTGGGTCTCAAACTGCCGACTTGCTGGCCTTCCAGCTAACAGGATGAGCTTCTTAACCACTGAGCCACTGCAGCCCCTGGTGAGGGACAGTGGGAGTGGGAGTATCTGAACTACAATGCCCACATTTCTCATCCCTGATTTAACCGTGGGTATCACTTGGCACAAGACGTTATGAATTTTTGCACTGCTTATTTTTTTTAAAAGTTGCATACAGGGGGCACAGGGTTTCAGGGAGAAGAATAAGAATTTCAGAGCTTTTGTTTTGTACACAGAATCATTCTGTTTTCAGTTGTGGCTTAGAAGAGAGTGAAGAAGGACAAAGAGACAGTTAGATAAAACCATTCATGCTGAAGGAGCGGCTGTTAGCAGAAACTTGCAACCTCTTTTTGAAAAAGTAGTTGTCCTTGCCCTTGGAAGCAGATTGGTAGGGAGTGCATGCATTTGAGAGAGCCAGGTGAAAGATAAGTTCTCAAGGCATTTCCCCAAGTGATATAGTGGAGTGAGATGTGCTCATGGGATGCGTTGTTTATTTAGGGCAGCCTTCTTTCAGTATAAGGGACTGTGGTAGCTTAGTGGTTAAGACACTGAACTTGATGACTGGAAGGTCGGCAGTTTGAGACTTGAGTTCTGCATGACAAAGTGAGCTCCCGTCTCTGTCCCAGCTCCTGCCAACCTAACAGTTCAAAAGCAAGAAATTGCAAGTAGATAAATAGGGACCACTTTGGTGGGAAGTTAAATAGCACTCCGTGCACTAGCCATGCCTTTCCCCATGACCACAGAAATGTCTGCAGAAGCAGACAGCACTGGCTCTTCAGGTTTGAAACAGATGAGCACTGAACCTTAGAGTCGGAAATGACTGTCCTTCGAGCAAGGGAAACCTTTACGTCTTTCAGTAGTTCTGTAAATATTTTAAAGCCTTGTTCCTGCTTCTGCAGAGAAGTTGCTAGCTGAGGCATTGAGAGTCCTAGGTCCCTCTGATTGGGGAATCCTGAAGTAGTGATTTAGGGAATCTTTTGTATCCACCCTCTCAACTCAATACAATGATTCTGAAGGGTAAGAACAAGTTTTTTGCCATAGCCAATACAATTCCGATACAGTGGAATTCCCGTTAACAATCGCATAACAAAAGGAAATCCATAGAAAATAGTGGCTCGGTTTGTGGATTTTTTTTAGAATGGATTAATTGGTTTTCAATGCATTCCTATGGGAAATCACAGTTTGTTCAATTTATTTTGGGTTTCAATGCATTCCTATGGGAAATTGCATTCAGTACATTCCTATGGGAAATTTGGTTAAAGTAATTTTTGCTATATGTCACGGAGAACACATTAATTACATTAACCGAGGTTCCACTTTACATAAAGGAAACAAACGTTCCTAGAAAATGGGATCAACAATTGGGAGTTCAGAGCAGCAAAAGAAAAAGCAAGTCGTGGACTTTTGTCTTCAAAATGCCCTCCATTTCCTGGGGCCCCTAGCCCTGCCTGAACCCCATGGCTGTTAAAGGTCAATAGGAAGGAAGCCTGCATTTCTAAGGCATGAGTCATTCAGGGTTTGGAAACTTCCTTTTCCCACTTCTTTCCGATTTTTTTTTTTTTACTGAATAGTGCTTCCAGCTGTAGAATAAAAAACCAAGGCCAGCAACTGAAGAATACATAGTGGAGCAGAAGGAAGAGTAAATATCACAGCTATGAATGTGGACATCAAAGCAAACAATACTGATTTTGGGAGCCTTCTAGGATAAATGGACACTTTCATTTTAATAGTCTAATATTTAGGAAAGGTAATGCTGAAGGGAAAATCCATTCCCCCTCCCCTTTCACTAGAGATTGGTCATGTTATTTTATTTTTTGGGGATTACATCTCCCAGAGTCTCCCACTAGCCTTGCTGGTTGGGGGATTCTGAGACATGTAGTCTGAAAAATAACTTCTCTAAAGTCTGTTCTTGAACCTGTTTGGGACATACAGAGTAATTCCAGTTACTGTAAACTACCAGGTAGCTTTATAATAATGGTAATCTTAGAACTGCAGAGCTGGAAGGGACCCAGTGGTTTATCGAGTCCAGCCCCTCTCAAGTTGGCACATTGAGGAATCAAACTTCCAACCTCCACCTTTGCAGCTAGGTGCCTAAATCACTGAGCTAATCAGGAGTTCCTCTTACAGCTTCTAGGGGCATGATGGCGAACCTTGGCACTCCAGGTGTTCTTGGACTTCAATTCGCAGAAGCCCAAGTCAGCACTTCTGCTGATCAGGGCTTCTGTGAATTGAAGTTCAAGAACACATGGAGTGCCAAGGTTCGCCATTACTGGCCTAGGGCAAAGAAAGAAAGAAAATAAAAGAAAGAACAAATTCAGTAAACCACAAAAAATCAGAGTATTTAGTGATTAATTTCCCATTGATCTATAACTGATCCTACACTGATTCTGGGAGTTATAGTCCAACTGATCCATAAGTGTCACAAGAAAACCCAGAGAAAATGTAATACAGTCAAACGTCGCATAAAGAGCGCCTCACATAAAGAGCAACTCGCTTAAAGAGCAGAATTTTCTCTGAATGTTTGTTTCACTTAACAAATAAAACCAACCCAAAACTCGCTAAACAAATAAATCGGGGTTCACAATCCTCCCACCCTGAAGTCACAATTGGACACTTACAATGGTGTTTTGCTTAAAGAGCAAACTCGCTTAAAGAGCAATCCTGTGGAACACATTATGCTCTTTAAGTGAGGTACAACTGTATAGTTCTTAGAAATATTCATGAATGGGAAGATTTATTTCTGTTAATACTTCAGCCATTTTCTCCAAGGAGCTCAATGTGACATACTTGACACCACCATCCCCAAGATAGACAACAGCCCTGTGACATGTGCTAGGCTGAGAAAAATGACTGCCTTCTTCAGGCTATCCACTCAGTTTCATGACAAAGTAGGAATTGGAGTTTGAACCTCCTGAGTCCTCCACACTGATTTTCCTCCTGTTTGAAGACTGGATTAGGTTAATTCCAAAGTTCCCAGGTAATAGAACTATAAATATTGATGAGAACAGCCAAGAATAGGAAATGGAGAAGGTGGAAGAAATTAAGAGATACAAATAGGCAGGAGGTTTTTGTGAACTTTGAGATTGTTGACTGGAAAAGAAGGGTGTAAGCATTTTAAATAAACAAATAAGCCGTTGTAAGGCAGTCATTGCTCATAGTTTTGTATTTTGTCCTTATTTCTGCCAAAATATCCAGTCAGCATGGCTTGGCTAGTGGCCATGTCCACTGTTAGGTCCTAGCAGTTGCAGTCTCCTCAAAGTAGCTTTTCCAAATTCTGGAGGCAAAACAGATTAAAACATTTTCTATGGTCATTTTTGAATTAAAACTACAACTTTTTAGACAAGCTGCACAATCATTCCAGTTAGGAATGTGAAGAACTGCTGGATTCTTTATTCATATTGATTTAGGCTGTTTTGATTAGATGAGACGCATTGGTGATGAATTTGAAAACTAAAGACAAGATTTTCCTTCTATGTTGAGACACCTGTGTTCTGCAAAAAAAATTAATGTTCTTTCCCCTTGAGATGCAAAATACATGTGAACTCGCGCTCACACACAGTCATGCTGTAAGCCAAACAGAAAGGATTGTTAAGAAAAATGCAAACAGTCCCTCTATAGTGCAGTGTTTCCTAACCTTTGGTTTTTGGACTTCAATTTCCAGAAGTCAATTCCCTAAAGCACTGATTAGCCAATATACTGTACAGTACTGACTTAGGCTTCTGAGAATTGAAGTCCCCCTGTGGGTCATGTGCCCTATGTTGGGAACCACTGCTCTAGTGGATCATATTAAATAACTATGAATTTGTGCAAAGCATCATTCTCGCTATTTGCAACGTAATGCTGAGAGTGTTTGCAAATTTGTCTCCATCCAACTGGCAAAAAGAAGGTCATTCTTTGTCCTCATTCTTGAGGACAGGTAAATATGGAGATTGATTGTTCCTACTTGATCCAGAAAAAGAAAGGTTTCTCTTGACTACAGGATAAAGTTTCTTTCCCTCTCTCTGTCTTTTAAGGTGCATCGTGGAATGGTTACCATGGCTGTGTGGCCTTGGAGAAAGTGTGCAGCATGCTAGAGCGTGCATGAGAGTGGTACAAGAACAACTTCAGTGGCTGCAAGAATCAACCTTTTCTTTTCTAATTGGATACAGCGGACTCTGTGCATTAAGGTGTCTTTTGGATTTTCGTTGACCTCGGCCTGCGTACTACTAACTTTAAGCAATCCTACATCAAAGGTGTCACCAGCAGTGGAAGAAGTTGGCTCTCTATCTTAAAAGCTGCCAACATGTCGACCTCTTCATTGCGTCGCCAGATGAAAAACATTGTCCACAGTTACTCTGAAGCAGAGATCAAAGTGCGAGAGGCCACATCGAATGACCCATGGGGTCCTTCCAGCTCTCTAATGTCTGAAATTGCTGACCTTACCTACAATGTAGTAGCATTTTCTGAAATCATGAGCATGATCTGGAAACGTCTCAATGACCATGGCAAGAACTGGCGACATGTTTATAAGGTAACCGGGTGTATTGGTACAGACCCTTGCTCTAAACACCCCCCATCCCCCTGATTTCTTGTTTCATAAGGCATAGTGTGGGGAAGCTACTTTTTGGACTACAACTTCCAGAATTCCCCAGCCACCTGTGCTAGTTGTGAATTTTGTGAGATGTAGTCGAGAAAATAATATTTCTAAATTATGCTCAATTCTGCTATTCCACAGCAACAGGGATAGAAAAATCCATCTTTTTTATCCATAGCAACTTGGTGTATGTTCTGTCTAAAAATCTGTCCCATTCTGTTTCTACAGTAATTTCTGTGTGCTTTTAAATAATTGGCACAATTGTTCTCATTTCATATGTATAATACCATAAAACACATACAGTATACCTTTCCTGCCTTATAATATTTGATTTTGTGTGTGTGTAATTTTCCATGAATACACAGAAGCAATCTACTGTCTTGGTTAAAGTACAGGACTAGGACTTGGGAGATTCAGATTCTAGTTGTCACTTTCCCGTTCCCTCCCTTTTGTTCTAATCTCAAATCAAGGTGCTGGTTATTACCTTTAAAGCCCTACATGGTAGTGGGCCAGGATACTTAAGAGACTGTGTCACCCCGAGAACATCTGTCCATCCCACTAGACTGGACTGAAGAGGCTCTCTGGTCATACCATCAGCTAGAGAGGCTCATGTCTCTAGCACAAGAAGGAGGGCCTTTTCTGTGTCCGCTCCTGCCCTGTGGAACCTTATGCCAACAGAGTTGCGTCTCCAGACAGAGTTGCTGCCCTTTAGGAAAGGAGTGAAGACCTGGCTGACGGGGCATGTGTGGGGAGTGGGCCAGGCGGGCCCATGGGCTGGATGTGGGCCATGGCACCATTTCATGTTCCCCCCTAACACTCCAAGGGCATTGAGAAACAAAATGGCCACCCCCTTTGAAACTGTTGGGACAAAATGGCCAACCCACTCATGGAGGCAGGGCAGAATGGCCATCTGGCCCTCAAAGCTGACAGAGTGTGATATGGCCCCTGGGTTGAAATGGTTGGGAACCCCTGATGTACACCATCTTGTACTCTTTGGAGGAAAGGCAGATTATACAGTACGTGAAATGAAATCCTAATTTCTGAAACTAATTTCTCTGGCAGTGTAGGAGCATTCTATCCAGCACCTTGGGCTTGTTGAGGAACAGCAGACTGTAGATAAAATTGATAAATTAATAGGTGTGGTATGTCAATGTCAAACCCTACATTACAGCATGCAAAAAAAATGTGAAGCTGGAAAGACAACTTTTAAGTATGGAAGAACAAAGTGTATCTGTCACACAAATGCAAATGAAACAAAATGTTGAAACATCTCTATTTGGTTGTGGCACATGTAATTTGATTGCACGAGGACCTGATTCAGGTCCATGTGCCTCTGCATAAAGGACTATAGGTTGGCATGGTTGAGAAAGGCCCTTTTAGATCTTGGAGAGTCATTGTCAGCCAGGCAAAGTACTCTGGCCCAGAGGGAGCATTATGCAAATTTTTTGTAAGTCAACTGCATAAATTGGGAATTTGTTAATGCTCTTTACTTCCTCTACCTCTAACCATCATGGCCATTGGGAAGGAATTAGGGATAGTGTAGTCCAGTCACTTCTCTATGAGCACAGTTAGATGTTATTTTTATGGAACCCTCTCTTTGCATAGTGAAAAAGGGCTTTCCCTGCTTCTCATAATCCTAGCTTTAGGATGACACAATGAAATGGATGGGCAGTAGGGCCTAGGACAGGAATTCTCAACCTGTGGGCCGTATGCGGCCTATGGCACCATTTAATGTGGGCTCCCACCACTTCCACCACACCAGGAAGTGCCATGTGACAGAGAAAGGACAAAATGGTCATTCGGTCCCCAAAGCTGTCTGAGGGAGTGTGATCCAGCCCCTGGCTTTAAAAGGTTGAGAACTCTTGGTCTAGGATATGAGACTCCACACTTATTTTATTTTATTTATTTATTTATCTGCTTTATATTGCCGCCCAACTCCGAAGACTGGGCGGCTCACAGAGAATAAAACTAATACAGTATCACTGTTTAAAAACCAATTAAAAAACCCATTAAAACTACTACCAAAGTCACCCCAACCCCTACAGATTAAAAGAGAGAGAGAAAGAGAGTGTTCTTACTAAATCAGCCAACAGGCAGGGGTCACCACTTGTTCTGTCGTGTGCGCTGCCATGATTGTACTTACTGATGGCCATTTGCTTAGGTGGTAATTTCCTGAATTGGGCAAATCCCTGAAGAAACTAGACTTCCCAAACCCATTTTATTGGCTACAATTCCCAAAATCTGCCAACCTGATTTGGGAGGTCTGGTCTAACTCCATGAAATACCAAGAGTAAGACACTTCAGAAGTATACATGGCTGCCTCCTACTTTTCCTGCACTTTCTAGCTGTTTTAGAAGTAAGAGACAAGGTCTTCTCCTATGTCCCATGGTGAGGGACTCTTATTTTCAGGATTAAAAAAGAGCAGAATGCATGCACACATTAAAGATGATGCAGTAAAGTAGTGCGGAACCTCAGATCACCTAAAATAACTAGAGATTAGCAGCAGTAATAATATAACGGTACCATTACTTGTCACAGTAAAGCGAATAGTACTTTCCCAGGATATGATGGCGATTAACAGTAACATTTATTATTTATTTATTTATTTGTTTGTTTATTAGTTCAAATTTATATTGCTGCCCACTCACCGTGGCGACTCAGGGCGGCTTACAAACAATACATTACATTACATTACAATACAATATGTTGGTGTGGACTCAGGGTGAGGGGCGGCGAAGTCCTCAACCTGCCCTGGCCTCCTCCTCCACAGCTGTTGGCGTGGGCACAGGGGAAGGGGCGGCAAAGTCCTCAACCCGCCTTGGCTTCTCCTTCCCCATTCTGAATCTTCATTAATCATAAAGAATAGTGTCAATAGTAATAATTTTTATTGCATTAATTTCAGGCTCTGATACGATCCTAGTGAAATTCAGAGATAAACAGGTATTAATTTTAACCAGATTAAAATACAAAGGGAAAAAATACACAAATATAAATATTCTTACTATAATCTAAAGCAGTGCATCTATCGCCAGGGCCATTAAAGATACTGTCCTGTACTGTCATATATATTTCAATTTTTACAAAATCTCCATAGTCCTTTGAGAAATACATAACATCTTGCATGGATAATTTTCCTTTCACCTTCACCAGCACATAATCTTTTTTTAAAAACCTCCCTCTATTTTACTAAATACATTTCTTATTCACTTTTTTGTTTTAATAACATACATTAGTTTTTTGCTGAATCCCAAACTTCCTTGTACTGTATCATTTAATTCATAGTTAATCTTCCAATCTTTTGCCATCAAGAGCCTTGCTACCTTTATTAAATTATTAACTAGATTTTTTTGTCCAACTCTATTAAACATCATCAGAAATAGGTAAAAGAGCAATTCTTGAACAAACTTGTACCTTGTATCTTAAATACAGTAAGTATTACTATATCTTCCCTCTCTATTGTGTGCTGTCTCTAAGGTCCAACTTCCAAAATCTCAAAGGCAATTCACTCTCCCACAACAAATTAAAATAAGAACTCTTGATCTGGCCTGCTTTGTAGAACAGCTGCCTCTTCTCTGATGCGAAGCTCTCCCTCTCTCACTGTGAAGGTCTGAAACCTTGTCCCCCCATTCAGTCTCTCTCTTATTTTTCTTGCAGGCCATGACACTGATGGAATACCTGATCAAGACAGGCTCAGAGCGGGTGGCACAGCAGTGCAAGGAGAATATCTATGCCATCCAGACATTAAAGGATTTCCAGTACGTGGACCGCGATGGCAAAGACCAGGGGGTCAATGTACGGGAGAAGGCCAAGCAGTTGGTGGCTCTCCTCAAAGATGACGAGCGTCTCAAGGAAGAGCGAGCTCACGCTCTCAAAACCAAGGAGAAGCTGGCCCAGACTGCAACTGGTGAGTGTTTGCCTTCAATCTGTTTCTTGATTTAGCTGATGAAAAGATGAGAGGTTGTTTATATTTGTGGCTCTTTGATCATGGATGTAGTAGAGGACCAAGTAGAGGACAGTTGGAAAAGTGGCTCCTTTGGACCTCTGGATATTTTTGGGTCTAGTTCCCAGAAATCCCTGGCCAAATTACCCACAGTCAGGGATTCTGGGGCTTTGAAGTTTAAAACCTGTAGAGAGCCAAAGACTGAGAACTTCTATTCTGAAGGTACCTTATATAGCAAGTTTTATAAATAGAAACAGGTCTAGACTCAGTCAAAATTCCTCTCTATTGTGTTCTGTCTCTTAGGTCCATCGCATAAGAATAGTAAGTTGTAAATAAAAATCTTGTATATCCTGACAATATCTGGCAGTTTTTCCTTCCTGGAAAATGCACACACTTCCAACAAAGGGCAACTATTAGTATTTCGGCGCAATTGGGAGTAGCCAATCTGGCATTCTAGACTTTTGAACTACAGTTCCCATAATCCCTGAAAAGTAGCCATTGTGGTTGGGAGTAATGGAACTCATAGTCCAGAACATCTAGACAACATTGGCCTATGTCTTCTTTAGTGATTAAATGATGATGCAAAAAACCGTAAGTGGAGCTACAGGTGGAGTTATATGGACAG